>VNKQ01000004.1:0-1306360 GCA_016508695.1 Hyphodiscus hymeniophilus | reverse complement strand
AGGCTAGGGACATGTTGAAGTCCATGTGGTAGGCGTGGCATAGAGAGAATTTGAGGCAAACTCGATTCATCAGTAGTGGAAGCCATGGAAGATTGTTGGTGTCTGGGATATATCGCAGGTTTCAGTTGAAGAAGTTGTTGCTGTGCGATGCGACTGCCGGGGCCTTCTGGAGACATCGTGTCGACACAACGGGTGAATGCTAGATTGAGCCTTCACTATCCACCTTCGCGATTGATTCTATGATCCCGAAAATGAACAATCAAGCCCTTTTCGCCAGGCCGCGAACCTTGCGTAACTAAGACGTCAACCTCATTGTTGTCGTCCGCGGTTTGTCTTGGGACTTCGGGAGCTTCGTAGATTGGAGAATGATGGTGATCGCGGACTGAGTGCTTTCAATCATGATAGGAATGAGAGCATCGAGGGGTTTATGACAAGCAGAATGCGAGAGGCAAGGCGCTTATTGGGATGAAGCCAAGCTATATATTTTTGAAGTCAAAATCGAGAAGTGTTTACTTTCTGCCGTCTCAAAAGCGGTGAAACGCGATGCTACTGTGTCACAGCAGTAGGAGATTCTCATCCAAGGGGATGATGTCAATTCAGTACTTCGTATCCTGCGAAATTTTATAGGCAAATCCCAATCCTTTTATTTGAAAGTAATCTCATCTTGTGCAGATAATTTATTTTAACTTTTGTGGTTGGAAGCACCACACAAAACCTACAAGAAACCAGAAGTACCTCTAAAACCGTCCACTCAAACACGTCGAGAGAGGTTCGAGCCCTCTTTGCATTCTTGTCACGATGATGAGTTGGACTCTCATCTTGGAAGATACAAAGCGTGTCCGCTGAGCCACGGTGGTGGGCTGGAGTAGAGTGGTCCTGCTATGAAGTATTGAACCACTCAGTAAGTATTCGCGAAGGAGCTCTGATCTTGGAGTGGGAATGGAAAGAGACTGAGCCGTCCCGTCCACGGCTGGAACGTCGAGTGACTTGGCGAGACAAGTCGGCTTGAACAGAATCGTTTTCCAGCAGTAGTCGCACAGAATAGCTTTTTATCATGCTTGGAGAAGACACCGCCGTGGATCACTTGGCTCGTATCCCAAGGCGATATCCAAAACTTGGGTGAGCTATGTATTGACGACCACCAGGACCGAATGATTCGTAGTAGTCAGATCCAAAGCAAGCCGCAAAAAGCTTGATAGTAGTGATAGGGTCCTTCTTTTCGGCCAACATTAGCCATACTGCTGAGTACTCGAGTACAAAATAGCAGCTTCAAATTGTTCAATTGAACCATTGAAGCTAGGAAGTCTCGACATGCCTGGGGTTTGAGTTCTGTAATAAATCGTCGTCTAGATGAATGTTTTCATTTACGGACATAGCATACAGTACCTTATTGTTTTAGTTGCCCAGGGGCAGTCTTGCAGGGAGCTCCAGCCAGCGTCCAAGACCGTGGACTTCCCCAATTGGTGCTGCCAAGCGAACACTCTGCGAAGGCTCTTTCAGCTACCAAGGAGAACTTGAATTACAACACCCTTTGCACGCAATACCTTTTCGATAAGATTGAGATTGAAATTGATTCAATGCCCTTGATAACATGTCTCCTTTCCGAGTGGTTGGTTCTTTCACAGCAGATATTATTCACAAATTACAGTCTCATGCCTGTGGCTGAGCTTGGAATTTTCAAACAAGGCGTTATCAATGGAAGCTATCGAAACTTCGAAGCGTGCAAGCCGTCGGCTTTCGCCTTGCACTACCAAAACTACCGTACAGCCACTACAAGTCAGCCAGCCAGCCATCTGCTGAGTGCTGACTCTAGATCCCAAAGCCACCACTTCACCTTGCCTCGATGAGTCGATGGGCAAGCCTGCCCCTGAAATATGGGCTGCCATCCCGCGTTGTAGCCCTGTGCGGTCAATCCAATACGCTTTGGCTCTTGGAGATGTCCCTTTTCTGATATATTTTAGCCACCACTAAGCCTCCTTCGGCTCAAAGAGCCGCGTGTGGAGAAAGACCTTGGAGGTTCCTGGCAATGGAAAAGTATCCCTGACGCACATCGGGCTTCGTAGGGAAAGTTCCCTATGGTCCCTACATCATGGACATCCTCTGCAGTTCTACCATCTCTTCTCTCCCTTGCGAGTTCCCTTGACTTTTCCTTCTCTCTCTTCTGTCCGTTCTTTCTACCATGATGGCGCCTTCACTCGTTCAGGCTGCTGTCTCTTTGATGCTGGTGGGATCTGCGTGGGCTGGGTTGGACACGCGATATGCCGTCCAGGTGTTGGACAAGAGAGCTGGCGTTGTCTCGACCTCCCTTCCAGGGACTTGGAAATACCAAGGCATGCCTTTGTGAAGATACGGGAAAGCTGTGTTCTGATTGAGGACTTAGGATGTTATACTGATTCCGGACCACGAACTCTGGGCAGCTCTTCATACACGAACACCACTGGGATGACGGAGGAGAGCTGTATCGCATATTGTAATACTCTTGGATATATCTATGCCGGGGTGGAGTATAGTCAAGAATGTTGTATGTGTCCTCTTACTCTTTCTCGAATTAGCATTCTGACTGATCCTGCAATCAGACTGCGGCAACGAGATAGCTTCAACAGGCGCCGTCGCTCCAGTACGTCTCACCCTCTACAATTTGGCACTTTCTCGTATGAGGCCTCTGGAGCGCATGAGCTGAGCTCTCGAGGCCTGCATGCTAAGTAGCATTGCTCCTGGGACGGCTTCCCAACCCTGGAGCTGCTTCTAGACTTTCGGGAAATATATGTACTGAACATGCTGATAGAGCACCGATTGTAATATGGCATGCACTGGTAACAATACAGAATTATGCGGAGGCTCGAGCAGGTTATCAATTTTTTGGAACGGGAAGAGCGCGCCTGCTGGGCCAGCAACCAATCCCGGCGCCCTGGGATTTGGTTTTCTGGGTTGTTACTCGTAAGCGTTACACGAATTCGACAGCTCACGCGTGGCTGCATTCTATGGAGCTTAAGTTGACGAAGACACAGGGAGGGAACCACAGGCCGTACACTCACCACTGGGGTGACGGTCACTGGAGGATCGACAGCTAATACCGTGGCGCTATGCATCTCCACGTGCAGTATGGCGGGTTATACCTTTGCTGGAGTGGAATATGGTGGGGAGTGCTGTATGTTTGCCTATCGTGGTATCCTTCAATCATGCACTGATGAATGAGACAGACTGCGGAAATGCCTTATCCAACGGGGCCGTCATTGCCCCCGGAGGAATCAGCGACTGCTCGATGACCTGCAATGGGAACAGCAGCGAATTCTGCGGAGCCGGGAACCGACTTAATATATACAAGAATGGTTATACGGGCTCAACAGCTACTGTATCTTCGGTCGTCATTACTTCGGTCCCGAGTAGTTCTGTCAAAGTTTCTTCGACTTCTCGCAAAACTAGCACCAGTTCTAAACTCTCAACTTCGGCGAAAAGTAGTACAAGCTCAAAACTTTCGACCTCGACGAAAAGTACTACAAGCTCTAAACTCTCTACCGCGACGAAAAGTACTTCCAGCTCTAAACTCTCTACCGCGACGAAAAGTACTACCAGCTCAAAACTCTCGACTTCGACGAAAAGTACTACCAACTCAAAACTCTCGACTTCGACGAGAAGTACTACCAGCTCAAAACTCTCAACTTCGACGAAAACCTCAAGTAGCTCAAAGCTTTCAACGTCATCGACCAGCAGTAAACCTACCACATCATCTACCAAGACTAGCTCGGCAACAACTTCCAGTCAAACATCTTTGGCTACAGGCTGGAAGTATGACGGCTGCTACACTGAAGGCACTACAGGGCGCGCTCTGAGTTACCAACAAACCGGGGGTGCTACGAACACTATAGAATCGTGTATCAACACTTGCATCACTGCTGGCTACTCAATCGCTGGCATGGAGTACAGTTCACAGTGTTTCTGCGACAATTACTTATACAATGGTGCCGCTCCCGCAGATGCTTCTAAGTGCAACATGCCATGCGCTGGCAACGCCAATGAGATATGTGGAGCAGGTGATTACCTGTCAATCTACAACAAGGGAGGAAACCTCACCATCTTTCAACCACCCGCTGCTCAGAGCACCGGTCTTCCCGGAAGCTGGACTTATCAAGGCTGCTATACCGACAACGTCAATAACAACCGAGCCCTGATCTGGCAAAGTATATTGACTAGCAATAACAGTGCTACGACTTGTCTAAGCCTCTGTGCGGAATATGGCTACATGGCAGCTGGTATGGAGGTAAGCAAAGCCGGAGCTATCCCTGTCTTTTTCATTCATGTTTTAAAATCTGGATATCAGAATGGGTAATTATTGACTCTCCTCTTCTTCTAGTATGGCGACGAATGTTATTGTGGGGACGACTCACATCTCAAACTCAGTGGTTCTACCCAGGTAGCGGAAACAGATTGTCAAGTCGCGTGTTCAGGAGACCAAAACTACTACTGTGGTGGAGGTTCGAGGATTTCGTATTACAAATGGACGGGCGATCCAATCAATATCTGGCATACTCCGACTGGTGCTGACATGGGCTCATATGAATTCCTAATCGGTGGTGTCGTTGTACCTCTGCTCACTACCACCGGTATCAATAACAAAGTCGTCTTCATGGAGAAGTCTGGGACAGGTGCTCCCAACACCACTGGTACTTACGAACTTGACCTTACGGTTCTCAACAACTTCACTGCAGCTTGGCGGCCATTACACGTCAAGACTGATATCTTCTGTTCTGCTGGCGTCACACTGCCTGACAAGGCTGGAAGGCAACTCAATATTGGAGGATGGGCTGGAGCTTCTACATATGGCGTGAGAGTATACTGGCCGGATGGAAGTCCTGGAGTCTGGGGTAAGAATGATTGGCAAGAGAATGTCAATGAAGTCTCTCTCCTGGCTGGACGGTGGTACCCATCGGCTATGGTCATGACAAACGGTTCAGTCCTCGTCATGGGTGGTGAGGTTGGGTCGAACAGTGCTCCCACTCCTTCTTGCGAGATCCTCCCTCTACCGAAAGGTGGATACGCCAAATATCTCGACTGGCTTGACCGTACCGATCCCAATAACCTCTATCCATACATGTTCGTCCTTCCTTCTGGGGGCATCTTTATCATATACTACAATGAAGCACGGATTCTCGACGAGGCCACCTTCGACACCACCAAAACCCTTCCCAACCTTCCTGGCTCAGTTCAAAACTTCCTCGCAGGCCGTACGTACCCTCTCGAAGGCACGGCCGTCATACTCCCTCAGTACCCGCCCTATTCCGATCCTGTAACTGTCCTCGTCTGCGGCGGCTCTGCGAATGGGAACGCCATGGCAATCGACAATTGCGTCTCAACACAACCCGAAGTCGCCTCCCCAACATGGACAATCGAACGCATGCCCTCCCAACGCGTAATGTCCTGCATTGTTGCTCTCCCGGATGGAACTTACCTCATCCTTAACGGTGCTCAAGCAGGCGTCGCAGGTTTCGGTCTCGCATCAAACCCAAACCTTAACGCCGTCCTATTTGACCCAACCCTCCCCGTCAATCAACGCTTCTCCATAATGGCAACCACAATCGTAGCACGACTCTATCACTCCGAGGCCATTCTACTTCCCGACGGACGCGTATTAGTCTCAGGCTCTGACCCCGAGGACGGGACAAACCCACAGGAATACCGTGTGGAAGTCTTCAACCCCCCATATAGCCTCTCAGGCGCCACTGCTCCCTCCTTTACGATATCCAATGTCGATTGGACGTACTCCGAGACCAACATCCTCATCACAGCCACGATCCCTAGCGGGAACATGGCAGGTGTTCGTGTCTCGATGATGGCAGCCGTGTCGTCCACGCATGGAAATTCTATGGGTCAGCGGACACTCTTCCTCACGGTGTCATGTACCGGTACTGCGGCAGGTGCAAGCTGTAGGCTTACAGCCCCGCCATCTGCTCACGTTGCGCCGCCTGGATGGTATCAGATATTTGTTCTGAATGGCAAGATGCCGGGGGAGAGCCATTGGATCAGAATTGGAGGGTCGATTGCTGATGCGGCGGGAATAGGGAATTGGCCAGCATATTCTGACTTTGATTCACCGGGCCTAGGAGCCGTGGGGTTGGGTTCACATAATCAGTAGATCTAGCTTTAATATTAATTTGCTTTTTGGTTATGGAAGGGTTGAGACATTAATACGTTTTGACCTCGTTGATGATGAACAATCCTCGAATGCCGGGCTGATTGTGGTTTACATTTACTAACTACAGCTCTGGTTTACTAGGGTGGGATGTCATCGCTAAGGACTTTGCAATGTAAACTGCTCCAAGATGTGAGCGTAGTGATGATCCTGCAGCGATACCATTCCAATTGCAAGACGGATGTTCTCAAACCTGACACTAACTCCAAACCCAATATCCAAACGCCATGCCCACGCTCAATTCGCTCAGCTCTTCAAAGCCTCCAACCTTCCCCTCATCTGATCTAGCATAGCCTCCGCATCCTCTTCGTCCTCGTCTTCCGCAGCAGGCGCTTGTTGTACCGGTTCAGGTGTACTAGGCGTAGCAGCAACCTTGCCCATCCTATCCCGCAGAATCTCACCCAGCACCTTGTCAACCTCGGATTCAGCTTCCTCATCTTCCTCCTCCAACTCGTCCGGCAGACTATCGCCCACCATCTCCTCGATAATGCCCGCCTTCACTAACTCTTGACTCAACTCCCGCATCGTACCCGTCAGCTCCGGTAGGCGCACAAGACTGTTGACATCTTTCATGATGCCCACGCTCGATCTGATGCTACCCTCAATCTTCCTCACCGCGAATGCCTCTTGGACTTGCATAGCCACACTATTGAGCTGTGCTTTCGAGGTAATGAGTCGTTGGGAGGTCTTTCGTGTGCGGATCAACTCTCGTGCGAAGATCCGCGTCTCCTGTGCGGCTTGCTTGGCTTGGGAGGGGTTCCGTTGCGCCCGACGGGATGCTTGGAGTATGAGGGTTCTGGTCTTATTCTCGACGACCTTGAGCTGTGCGATATCGCGATCGAGTTTGCGGGTATTCTCCCGCATTATCTGATTACATTTCCGGACCTGCAAGCACATTAGATGACTTGTACGTTGGGTTGAGATGAGGGGCTCACTTGTGCTTGCGGATCAGGCTTCCAGAAGACGGCTTTGAGAGATTCCATGATGGCGGACTGCAGCAGGATTGCAGAAGAAATACTCCGCAGCAGATGCTTAGGACGTGCTGTCCTTCTTAATGTGTTTCTGATTGGCTTTTCTGCGAGATGCTTGTGGTTGTTTGTTCATTTGGGAGTAGGTTTTGACCGCACTGCGCTTCGAGCTTTGGCTCGCTCGATTACCGTGGCCGTGCTCTGAATCCAGTGACGTTGGGAAGCGGGAGGTTTGTTTGGAGGACGCGGTGGCACAAGGCAGTGGGAGTTGAAGGAACGAGTGAAAAGTCTCTTTGTTTGGCTACATATTTAATTAATTATTTCCTCCATTAAAACTACAATAATACAATAAATATCAGAAGGATGTTTGCAACTGACTCCCCTCCAGATTCACTCTCAGCCTTAAATGGGCAGGTTACAGGGGTTACAAGCTCTCTGCGACCCCCAATTTCTGTGGAAGTAGGAAGAAGCGCTTCGATCCCAGCCTTGCACGCACATTTCTCCACACAAACGAGCCAAATCACTTCTTTAACCTCAGCCCAGCAGCAACAACCACAACAACAGCTGTCACTCTGAACCAACCTTCTTCCAACTTTTCTTTTCCGACTCAAACCGATAACCCCCATCACTTGTATCGACAATGTCTCAAGCTTTAACTCCCGAAGGTAAGTCACATTAAAACAACCCCTCTCCCGAGCAGAGCTTCCTATCCAGGCTGAAGCCTTTGCTACCAAACTAGCAAATAACATCACCAATGCCTCACCACCCATCTTTGGAGCTCTGGTTACCTCTGCACCGCTCTGACTAACACCACCAACAGTCCTTTGGGCCCAGCGCTCCAACAAGACCGACGCCGCAAAGAACTTTATCTACCTCACCATCACCGTACCTGATGTCCAACCCTCCAAGCTGAAGCTGGAGCTCAAGCCCCAATCCCTCAAATTCGCCGGCCACTCCGATTCCCTCAAGCGCGATTACTTCCTGGAGCTGGAGTTCTATGCGGAGATCGACGAAGCAGAGAGCAAGGTCAACCACACCGCCAAGAACATCGAGATTGTCCTGCGAAAGAAGGAGGCCAAGGAGGAGTTCTGGCCCCGCTTACTGAAGGATGCGAAGAAGGTCCACTTCCTCAAGACCGATTTCGACAAGTGGGTTGATGAGGATGAGCAAGATGAGGCACCCGAGGATGATCTTGGCAACATGGGCGGCATGGGTAAGCTCTCACATGCTTCAAAACCTTGACAATTTTCTAACATAACCCTGCAGGTGGAATGCCAGGTATGGGTGGTTAGTAACCTTGGTTTGTGTATGATATTCGTGAGCACGAGCTGACTTCTTGATTTACAGATATGAGCAGCATGATGGGTGGAGCTGGAGGTGATTTCGGTGGCATCGATTTCTCGAAATTGGGTGGAGCAGGCATGGGTGGTGAGGGCGAGGAGGCTGAAGAAGAAGAAGATGACGACGAGGATGACGATGAGGAGATGCCAGAGCTCGAGGAGGATGACAAGGCCGAGCCATCGAAGTCCAAGATTGAGGAAGTCAACTAGATTCATTAAAAGGGCTCGATACCAGCAAAGGCAACTTGGAGTCTTCATTTTTTCCAGCGTCTCGGATGGGTACAGAAGGCAGGTCTTGATGAGCGAATCTGAGGATGGCGTGTTTATTGAGAAATACTACACCGTCTTTGTGATATACTTTATTCAGAAAGCAAAACGATCCTGACATCATACTAATTGCAATTGCTTTAACCATGTTATAGAAGCATGTGGCATCTCATTGGTTTCATCGTAAGAATTACGATCTTTTTTTGGCTTCCCGAATGTAAGCCTTGCCAATCGTCTCGTGTTCTACTCCATAGCTGATGCCTTCCAACTGCGGTGTGCCCAAGGTAGTAATCTCGTAGTACGAGTTAATTATACCTCCATATTCAATTAAGGACACTCTACAACAATGCCTTTCATTCCATATAACGTCTTGTGATTGCACGTACTCGAACCCCATCGCAGCACGCAGCATGAACATCGTCAAAGTTATTCCGCTCCCCAAACGACCCTTGCAAAGACTTTACTCCGCATTGATGTCACAATCATCTCTGTCATCATCAGCTACCTTGCGCAGTGCTTCTATCACGTCGCCTCACAAAATAGATGATGCAGAATCATACACACATCGTCGGATGCAGCAGCCTTTGCACACCATGGGGCATGTATGACTGCCTCATCGTCAGACGAAACTCATCTGATCACATCAATTTCCCGCCATTGAAGCCGGCATCCCCGCAAAACTCTAGTGGGATTACCACAATCGAGAAAGAGGGATCGTGTACCACTGTCGATGCCGCGGGTTTCTCGAGGCGGAGTGTGAGCATGGTTGCTTTGCCTGAGTAGAGAGCAATGGCTTGGATCAAAAGCTTCAAATTAGTGATCGGGTAAAAGTAATTGATTTGACAACTTGGAGAATATATTTACTGATGCTTAAAGTTGTATGTTATGTATGGGATGAAGGTTGGGAAGGAGTGATCATAGGCAGGTAGGGCTTTTCTCAGTCCTTATTGACATTCAAGCCCTTTCGCATGAAGTTTTGTTTAAATGAATTTAAATCTGTCACAGTCGTCTAGCATTTGTTGAGCAGTTGTAGGGGCTACGCTATCGCGCAGCGAATTGAAGCGAAATTCACTGAAATTGTCATTCGTATATGCCTATGGAGTTCCCCTCCTCCTCCTCTCCTCCTTCACTCCTTCGCAACCCTGCCTTTGGGACCACAAGGCACACCCTCATACTGCCTTCTGACAATCAAGTGAGTCAGGCGGAAGGGATATGAGTTGGAGACACCACTCACATGTTGCAAAGCATCCATGATTGTGTTCCGAAAGTCATGGGCTGGAGGTGTGTTCTCACTAGGCACTATTGCTATTCCAAATCAACTGACCGCCTGGTGCTGTTCATTTTCTTCAAGGTTCTGTGCTCCGTGAAGAAGCAACGCTTCTCTGCGAGCATATTGCAAGATTACCATTATAGTAACACGACTCTTCTTGACTAGCGACGGCGACGGATGAGGTCCTTACCATGTGCGGACGCTTTTTGAAGCCCATACTGATGTGTTCTCCTTGCCCCTCAGCGTTCTTTATTGCCGTTCCAGGGTGTATCGTTGTTCTGCGTCTTTCGCTCTTAAATAAGATGCGACGCCTGAGAAGGCTGATATACTTTCGAGGATGGGCATCGTGGGAAAAGAACAGCATTACCCCCACAGCCCCGTGACAGGTTGCGAGGCCTCCACGACATGCATCTAGGGTAAACCAGACTCTCTAACTGGAAGAAAGTCTGGCATAAAGCAGTTTTGATTGATGAGGTATTATTAGGTTGCTTGGTCAATGCGATGTCCTGATGGAACGAGCGATGTGCGTTGCTGTAGCCATGCATGAAAAGCGAGAAGGGCTAGGAGAGCATGAATGAAACACTTGTCCTCGGGGCTCAGATTAAATCCACGCATTAGCACTCTGTGTCATTATGAAGTTCCCAAAAAGGCGATGCTGTGTGTACACTACAAGAAGCAATCATGATATCAATCCGCCAGACCAAACCTGCCAGATGACGCCAGACCCGCTCCATCCATTTCTTCTTCGCCAGGCTAGAACGCAAATGAGAATAATGACCGAGTATGCTGCCAGACAAAAGAGATATCGCTCATCCGGCATGCATGCTAAACCTGCTTCCTGTAAGACCTCGTTTTCATACACTATCCAAGCTTATGCAGGTGAAAATACTCTAAGCTAGTTTGTTCGTCTCTCATCCCTTCATATCAACTCATGCGTCATGGCACTGTGTTCAATGATATCCATTGGTGGTCGCCTTTGTAAACGTAGGTCCCAGACCGCGACCAGAGTATGCAGCGCTACCTTCTTCGAAGTAGGGGTGCTGGCAGGCTTGCTTAGCGGAGATGCGACCAGCTGGATCGTACACGAGCATCAATTCAAGGAGGTCGAGACCACGGTCGTCCAGGTTGATGCAAAGAGGGGCATGCGGGTCTCGCTTCCATTTGGGAAATGAGCTCTTGAAGTCGGGAAAGCAGGTTTTGTCGGAAACGCCAGGCCATTCTAGTTCAGTTGGAGTACCGAGAAGCCTGGTACGCATGTTAACAGACATGATCCACATCAGAAAGGGATACTTACTTGAAGATCTTGAAGATCTCATCAATCTCAGAATCGCCTGGGAACAGAGGCTTCTTGGTGCACATCTCAGCGAAGATACATCCAACAGACCACATGTCGACACCAGTAGAATATTGCCGACCACCAAGAAGAATTTCAGGAGAGCGATACCACAAAGTGACCACCTCGTGTGTGTATGTTCGTAGAGGGACACCGAAGGCACGCGCGAGACCAAAGTCCGCCAGCTTGAGGTTACCCTCTCGATCGATCAGCAAGTTCTGCGGCTTGAGATCACGGTGGAGAATTCGGTGGCTGTGGCAGTATCTGACACCCTCGCAAAGCTGGCTCATGAACTTCTTCACCATCGCGTCGCCCAATCCAAGTCGTGCAAGCTCTGGACCAGAGCCCTCAGGCAAGGCCTTTCCGCGTCCGCCATCACTGACAGGGAGCGACTCCATATATTTCTTCAAGTCAAGATCAAGAAATTCAAATACCAGGTATAGCTTGTGGCCATCTGCGTGGACAATGTTGTAGAGTTGGACGATGTTTGGGTCGTTCATTTCCTTTAAAAGAGAGATCTCACGAATGGCGGTACTCGGAACCCCTTCATCTTCGGCTTCAAGGCGGATCTTCTTGAGGGCGACTATTCTTCCTGGATGTAGCAAGTCGCGGGCCTTGTAGACAACACCGTACGTACCTGGAAACGTCAATGGTCAGTATGCACCTGTGGTTTCATGTACGAGACATTGGTCGGTTCTGTGGATGGCGGATAGGAGCTTTGACGAACCTTCCCCGATTTTCTCTAATTTCTGATAATTTTCCATGATGAAGGGTATCGATTGATGTTCACAAAGGAGTGTGGACGAGTTATTGATGATATAATATGCAATTTTGCGACGATGTGCGGGGCGGTGAAGGAGGGGCGAGTTGCGTGCACTAAAGTAGCATCTGGTAGAATGGAAAGAAAACAATTCGTCGAGAGCTGAAGAGGCAACTCAACTTCTGTTCTTGAGATCGATGGGCAAATTAGTCGTTGGCTTCCAGGTCCGTTGGGTCGTCGAGATTTCCGTTGTTGTTTATTCGAGTAAACAGAGTTGGCGCGAACCTAACTCGAAGTCAATACAGCGAACGGAACGCGCCAGCAGCCATTGGCTCGCTTCTGTAACATTCAGGTACCAGATATTTTCCGCAGCGACAATCTTTTGAAATTTCTACTTTACTATGGATTGGGCATTGGTGATCAATAGCTCAGCATGGATCCATACAGAATACCACCCCAGAAACTGAAGACAATCTTCAAGGAGCTGCGGTCTGTCAAGGACACTAATGACCCGCGTATAGCAGCGCCCGACATTCTGGACTTCGGATCTGCTTCGCACACGGAGTCCGTAGAGAGATTGAATTTTCTAGAGAAGATATTCGACCGTTTTCATTCTGAGAATGTTGTTTCACAGCCAGTCTCTCTGAATAGTTCTCTACCATCCTCGAATTCCTACACTGTCAATGGCATTCCTGGTAAGCATGCGTTTGTTTCCACATGAGTTCTGGACGAGGAGATTATCGAGTCGAATATCGTAAATCTATCTCGTCCATGCTCGAATGCGATGTTTCCTGACTTGTCTAAGGTGTTACAATTTATCCGGGTATTCTTCCTCCAAAGACTCAACGCGTCCTCCTGGATAAACTCCTACACCGCGACCTTTCAAATCCCAAGCATCAAACCAATCTTCATCTTCATTACGAGGTATCCTATCCAAGTCATGCCACCTCCTTCTTCGCCGCTTCCAAATCCGACGTATTATTCAAACCAAGGGATCCCAAAGTCCACAAGGGCCTTGAAATGAAGCAAGTACTTCAGACAAAGATGAGGTGGATGACGCTTGGAGGTCAGTATGATTGGACGAATAAAGTATACCCCGAGGAAGTACCTCCGGAGTTCCCTGCGGATGTTGGCAATCTTATTCGTGACATTGTTGATGGCATGGACCCTCAAGCTGCCATTGTCAATATCTATTCCCCAGGAGACACGTTGAGCATGCATCGCGACGTCAGTGAAGAAGTCAACCAGCCCCTGGTCAGCATCAGCCTTGGATGTGAATGCCTATTTCTGATTGCTATTGAAGACCATACAATGGAGGCAGGGTTCAGACATGTAGTCATTCGCTTGCGATCAGGAGATGCACTTGTCAGTATGTAATTCCTACGGTATTGATCTATTCGGTCTTACTCGGTCTTCCTCTGCAATGCGCCTGAAGGTTAGGCGGAGTCTGACTTTAACAAATTTACAGTGATGAGCGAAGCACGCTTTGCTTGGCATGGTGTTCCTAAAATATTTCCTGACACTTGCCCAAGTCACTTAGGAAGTTGGCCAAACGACGTTGGCTTGGACGGCTCCCTTGGTCATTGGGATGGATGGATGAAAACCAAGCGTATCAATCTCAATGTCCGGCAAATGCATTGAGGTGAGAACCAACGTTAATCCCTTGACACAATGAACATTCCAGCAGATGGGAAGAGGGTTTTGAAGCGGTCCGCATAGTCCGGCTGAGTTCGTTTTTGATGCGAAACCCTTCCGAGGTCGAGAGACAACACAATTGTGCAAGCTGATCGGTCCTCAGACGCTCATGCGAGATGTTTTGTTAACATACTACAAACGCCACGTCAACCCCCCACTTTTGGCTTCGACAATCGTTATCTATGTCCGAAAGTTGTAGCTGCACTTGCTTGGCTTACAACCTTCAAATCTTCGATTAGACCGGACATAAGGTGATTGAATCTTGGGGCATTCTCGTTCGTCTAGATAAGTCAACCAACTTGCCTCTCAGAAACTGTCGCCGCGCAATTCCCACGACCACCAGAGATACACATATTTCCCTTTCACGAAATCAGCAAAACTCCACCCTTGTTCAAGAATCATCTTCTACGGTGATTTCTTAAAAAATCATATTCTAGTCACACGAAGCAATAAGAATCAATTCGCACTCGCAAACATGGTCGATTGGAGAGCATTGGCGAAAGAAAAGCGCGATTCAGTGAATGCGCTGATCCCAAAATCATGGATCCTATCGACCCCTCTTCCATCTGCCTCGGAACAAAGAGATGTCACTAGCAAATACATACAGCAATTTCTATCGCCACGAGAGATTGAAATCACAGAAACTGATGCTGTTGGAATCGTGGAAAGCACCACTTCAGGAAAATGGAAAGCTCGCGAAGTTGCAGAGGCATTTTGTCACCGAGCAGCGCTTGCCCACCAGATGGCATGTTATCTGTCCCTTATCAGTTGAATTCGGCAGATCTCGTGCTAATGATTGAGCAGGTGAATTGCCTTCATGAAATCTTCTTCGACGCTGCGATTGCCGATGCCCAAAAGCTTGATGATTATTATGCCGAACACCAAAAGCCTGTAGGGCCCCTCCATGGCCTCCCAGTCAGCTTGAAAGACCAATTCCATGTGAAAGACGTCGAAACTACAATGGGATATGTTGGGTGGATTGGCACGTTCGAAGGGAAGAAAGGGACTGGGAAGGAGAAGGTATTCGAGAGCGAAATGGTCAGGGAGCTTCGAGACTTGGGTGCCGTGCTATATTGTAAGACGTCTGTACCACACACGTTGATGGCTGGTGAGACTGTCAATAACATTATTGGCTACACCTACAATCCTAAAAACCGAAATCTTGCATCTGGTGGAAGTTCTGGTGGTGAAGGTGCTCTCATTGGATTGAGAGGATCTCCTGTTGGGTTTGGGACAGATATCGGCGGATCAATTCGAATCCCAGCGGCTTTCAACGGTCTTTATGGAATTCGCCCATCGGCTGGTAGGTTACCATACGAGGGTATGGCTAACAGCATGGACGGCCAAAACTCAATCCAGTCAGTTGTCGGCCCATTGGCTACTTCCGTCGGAGCATTGAGACTGGTGATCAAAAGCGTGCTCAGTCAGCAGCCATGGCTTCATGACCCATTGGTCGCTGAGATTCCATGGCGTGACGAACAGGAGCAAGCTGTTCTTAACCTTGTCAAGACTGGTGGTGGTGGCCAGCTTTCATTCGGTATCCTGCGAAGTGATGGAGTTGTGCGACCTCAGCCGCCGGTGCGTAGGGCAGTGGAGATAGTAGTGAAGACGATTGAGAAGCTCGGTCATAAGGTTATTGAATGGCAGCCCCCTTCTCACGAGCTGGCTTTTGACATCGCTGTTGGTTCCTCCTACTGCCCTTACGTCTCTGCTTAAATTCACACTCCTAGTTCAAAACCTGGAAATTCGATGGAGGCGCAGATGGTTCGTTCTGTCCTGCTTCAAGTTACATCGGTCACTAAAAACCCGCAGTCCACGGCGTATTCAAACTCACTGGCGAGCCTATGGCTTCGCAGGTCGCCGCGACTTATGGTAGTCTCGGGGAACAATTTACAGCGAGCGAGATTGCTGCTGTTAATATCGCCAAACGCCAATACCAGAAAGATGTATGCTTCCGGGAAGAAAGAGCCTGGCACAGGTGCTGTCACTAACCATCTATTTTGTAGTATATGGATTACTGGAATTCCACATCCTCTCTCACTGGAACTGGACGCCCAGTAGATGCCATCGTTGCACCACTCGCTCCATTTGCCGCTGCGCGGCCCAATATGTATGATTACTACGGTACGTTGCTCCTTGAGCTCACAGCGATTTTTGTATTTCTTTGGTGGCGCGTAAGATTAGCTTTGGAGATTCTAACAAGAGAGTATCTCCAGGATACAGCGCATGGGTTAACCTACTCGACTACTCAGCCGCAGTATTACCTGTTACGACGGCGGATAAATCTATTGATGTTGTGGATGAGGAATACAAGCCGATGAATGAGCCAGATATGAAGGTTTGGAAAAGCTGTAAGTTTCTCATCTCCTGATTTATGATGGTGCGGACTCATTGGGGATAGATGATCCTGAAATTTACAATGGGGCATATGTTGGGTTGCAGATTGTGGGACGCAGACTTCAGGAGGAGAAGGTGCTTGCTTTGACAGAAATCCTGGGCAATGCGTTGTAGAACCAGTCTCTTGCGTCTACGAAGCTGTCTTTGTAAATGATGCTGTTGTTGACGGATGAGATGGTACCTAGGAGCACAGCTTGAATGGCTCTCCCGAACTCTACTCAATAGCCGAAACATGCATGCCTGTAACAGATATCTGACATGAGAAAGAACCGCATTATCTTCTTCTGTCTATTCTCCCGTACCGTTCCGACAGTAATGAGAAATCGTTCGTGTTTTGAATTCCCCAAACAGATAAGTAGATGGGTAGACACGGAATGATGCCTAAGAAATCGCCATTGGAATCAGACATGCATCATTGCTGACACAACCGGCACCCCGCCTCACCCCTCATCGACATGCCGCAGATCATCCCGGCCCTTGGTTCCCCCGTTGTCGACATCGGGAATAAACTTACCCTGATGCAACTCACGTGCGTGACGTGCCGACTTCACGAGCCGACGATCCACAAACACGGCTCTATGTTTTCCCAGCATCTTCATCTGGTCAACGCAAAGCTTCCCCTCACCTCCTTAGTACCGCAGCGGAACTCCGTAACATGTACCTAGTTCTGGGGCTCGCTTTTTGGTGGCTTACAATGCATATATACATTGACTCCTCCTCCTCTCTTGTCCCGCCGTAGGTCATAGACTAGAACATCCATCATCATTCGCAGGTCTTCCTTCTCTTCAGAACGAAGCTGAACAACCGCAACTCTTTGTTCCAGCAAACAGATACCATCATGGCTACTAACGGGACCAATGGCACGGCCAACGGCAGCAATGGGGCCAAGAAAAACACCAGCAAATTCGATCCCAACTTTACACAGAATGTCATCAATCTAATGTCCCCCGAGACACTACCCAGACACAGAGAAATCCTCACCTCTCTGATCAGCCATTTGCACGACTTCTGTCGAGAGGTCGAGCTCACGCAAGAAGAATGGATTATCGGTGTCAACTACATCAACTCTGTCGGTCAAGCCTACAGGAAGAATCGAAACGAAGCTTGGAGGATATGCGATGTTCTGGGCGTTGAATCGTGAGTACCAGTGCCTGCCCCCTTGCGGTCTTTTCATGAATCAGAAACGTTACCAGCTTCGGCAGCGATGTTAACTTTTCCACGATGGAAATCTCAACGTTCACTAACATTCTCTACCCAGACTCGTTGACGAAATCAACCACAAGATTGTCACCGAGAAAGGCCTCGAACCCACGTCTTCAGCCATTCTCGGACCTTTTTGGTCTCCCGACACTCCGTTCCGCGATTTGGGTAGCAGTGTAGTACAGGACATGCCAAAAGATGGCCAACTCACATATTTCCATGGTGTCATCAAGGACGCCGAGACCAACAAGGGTATCTCGAACGCCATCTTTGATATGTGGCAGGCTAGCACCAACGGCAAATATGATGCCCACGACCCGGAGCACCAAACGAAAAATAATTTGCGGGGCAAGTTTCGCACCGACGAGAACGGTAGATTCTATTTCTACTGCCTGAAGCCGACTGAATATGCCATTGATACATCTGGCCCCTCTGCTGATCTGCTCAAGATAATGGGCCGCCACCCAAACCGACCCGCGCACATACATATGATGATCACGCACGACGACTTCATCGGCGTTACAGCTCAGCTGTATCCGAATGACGACCAGTGGCTGGAGACTGACACTGTTTGCGCGGTCAAGGACGATCTGCTGTTGGAGTTCAAGCCCGCTCACAATGATCCGCATGGCGCAGTTCTCGATTGCAAATACGACGTTCGTCTGCTCTCAAAGAAATACAAGCCTGATTCCACTATGTTGATGGGGAACGCAAACCAGGATAACTTTTAATTTTAGCTTGAAAACGGTGCTGGTTGGAGTTGAGGAATGATTGATTGATTGTACGATTTTCTTCGCGTGAACAGCGTAGGGCATCAACAGCGATGACCAGAAATCAATAAATAAGCTTGATACCAATCACACCAGTAGCATGGATGAGGGCACATCTGTGTATTTATGAAGTGAAACAGCTAAACGGTAAAGATTGTAGGAGGTTGAAGTCAAGCTTGCGCAACCTTTCCCTTCTTGCTTACGATCCGTCAAGTAATACGTGAAATTACCTTTCCAACCAGCGATCTAGATTAAGTGTCAAGGCCTAACAATCATTCGTCATTCTACTTTGCTTGTACAGAAGTCACCTCGTTCTCCCTAAGGTAGGTACGACTTCCTCGACTCCTCGGCTCCTTCAAACACAACCCCCCCTCCTCCCCCTTTTCTAAATCGGGACTAGCGTTCTTCGCTTCTTCACAGTCGTTTTTGCTCCAAACTTCACCACTGCACAAGATTAACTCGAGCTGCACTTGAAGCCAATTCAGCCCGTACATGAACGACATCGGTCAATGGAATCACGACTTGATCCTAAGCGAGGAATCATTTTCCCCTTTACATATGACTTTCGCTTCATCTCTTCCTTGACAAAAGCCACCTAACATGCCAGCAAGAAGTTCTTCATCATGACAGCTGCACCCTCAAACCAATATATGGCCGTCGAGGAGTCTGAAGCTCTAGAGCATGTAGACGATATAACTGAGTGGCATATGCCAACTTTCGCTTTCCATGATTTGGATTACATCCCTTCCGGTTACTCGGGAGTTCTTGCGCCCTACATCGAGACAGGCCCAGGAAGTCAGTACTCCGCTCAAATATCTGTGCCCAGGCTGCTTAAGTATCATCAAGCTGTTGGTGAAGGGCTACGACTCGAGGGACTCTGCTAACAGAGGCATAAATAGCAATGCGAGCTGCTGCAACACTCATGCACCTCGATCTGGCACCTCAGCCTGGGCTTAGCAACACCCAGCAAGTGATATGTGACCTAGGGTGCGGCGACGGCGAATTTCTTATTGGTCTCCTTCGCCATATTACCAAGACAGCTCCCCTCACAACTTCGGGGTTTGGCATCGATTACAATGCATCTTTGATCGCAACCGCCACATTGAACGCCGTCGCAGCTGGCGAGAAGGCTCACTGGCTGGTCTATGACTTCAACCTTGATGAGGATGATCTTTTTACGCAGATTGGGAAGGAGGGTGTCACGCACATGTTCGTGTATTTGATACCCAAACAGCTGGCTTTGAAGACAGTCAAGAGTCTGTTGATGAGGCTATGCGAGAGTGGGGTAATGATTTGTTGTCATAAATTTCAGCCGGCATGTTTGGGGTCTTGGAAAACGGCGTCCAATGACTTGATGGACCTGGTGGTCTATGAATGTGGAAAATTCGAAGAATGAGCTGATCTCGCCAACGGTCTGATGGCTAAAACAAATTTCGTCAGACCAGTCTTCCCTATTGGACTCTCATCTCTTGAGGCCAATTCCTTCGTATTACTACGAGATATTGTAGAACACTCATAAGCGCTTTTCGCATTGACATGTGGTCATCAAGCATTCTCCACGTCTCAAGGATCTTTTTCCATTCTTGCAAGGTCATGTCCTGTCCCTGACTTTTTGGGGTATCCCTAGGCTCTCTAAACTACCTACGACCACCTCTAGACTCCTCGAAGTCTCCTCCCACGTCTCGAGAACACCCAAGTGTGTAGCTCGGAAAAACTGCATCAAGAACCATGTCCGATGACTCGCGGACTCTGCGAACCGCCGTCCGATCGCATGACACCACATAAGAGCCCCAGGAAACGCTGCCCAGTTTGTTTGGCTTTCCAATCCAGTATTGACAAATCCAAGCAAGGCACACAATTGCGAAGCTAGTTTTCCAAGATCTTGCGTAGGAAGTGTCTGCTGCATTTCGCTACTTGACAAGATCCATGAAGTGAGAATAAAGATGGCCAAACGTAGAGCAGCATTGCGCTCATCGTAAAAGCCGTCTGGTACAGGGCCAGACACGTTGATTTGGTGATCTACTTCTGGGGGATTGTGAAAGAGCTCGCTGTGCCGGAAAACGACATATTGGTAAGCCGCCAGGCTTAGAGGTGCTCTGTGACAATTCGTGGCAATGGAGAGGATATGATACAGGTCGCTAAGTAGGTCTTGGACGATCTCATCCTTCCCATCCACTACGGGCTTGCCAAAGGTGAACAGTGAGAAATCTGAGAGACGTTCAGAGGCATACAGATGGCGCAAACACGCATTACTGTCTTGATCTGGAGGTTGATATGTACCATAGGGGCTGAGTATTGATTCATTGCCTGCCCGACGAAGGCGGTCGGCACAAGAGATCAAATATTGGGCTCTGCTCAGAGACGTCCAGACGTCGTCATCAAATTGGTCAGACTTAGCTATCAAGCTATTGTGAAACTTTTGAAGGCTACTAATGCTTTGATTGTTACCAATAAGGAGCTGTTCTGACGTTAGAGGCCGAGTTGTATAGCACGACGGCGGGTTTGACATGAGAGATTGGCACGCGCACCTCGAATCCCAAAAGGGCTTGGATCGCAGCAACTGTGGCATGCTTGCTTATGGCTCCATGATCATTGGCAATTGTGTTGCTCAATATGTTTACAGTAACCAATCGTTGACGTACCGTCCAGGGGCTCAATTCCCCCGTTTCGACTATGTCATCCCAGCCAGATGCATTCAACAACTTCGCACTCATAAAATGGGGATCGTTGACAGACCAGTGCACCACGTTTCGGAAGAATGGATGACTATGATTCCACCCATGCAGGTGAAGATCAAAAACTGTACAAAGAGTAAGCATCAGCGCCGCTTATGAGATGAAAATCTATCGCATTGCCCTCCTGGAGAACCTTGTCAGCCAGTATGGGACGGAGACCAGTTTGTGATCATTTTCAGGGGGATAAGGCATCCAGGTTAGGCAAATGCCCATTGCAAACATAGCTCTCATAGTGGAGGCACACTTACACTTGTGCATACGTCGAGTGCTTTCGGTGGCAAGTGCGGATGCTGGTTTTAGCATCTCGTGGATAGTGTTGAACACCTGATTTGACATCTCCATGGTGGTCGGCGAGTGACCAACACTAGCATGCTTGCGGCTCTGGGTGTTATCAACAGACAATGCAGGTGGTTGCGTCGACTGAACATGCTTTGTCGCGGCCTTATGGCGCAACTTGCGAAAACGTTGCTTTGTAAGGTGCGCTCGCACTTGACTCAAACGTTCTCTTTGGCCAGTCTTCGGGTGGTGATCTGATATCACGATGAATAGGTTGTCTCCCATAGGTTCTGCCGTGGTTGCAATAATTGATGTTATGGCTTGCGCTGGGATTTGCTCGTCGCCGTTCTACTGCTGTTTACGGAAGCAGAGAGTCCTAAACATGAGGATTGCACATGAACTAGCAGGAAATGTGAAGGAGCGAGGAAAGGATTACTGATGGTCCATTGATAGAGCTGCACTCGCAACTACTATCACTGCTTCCATCCCAGTTTTTCGTATGTTGATGTCGAAAGACTGTGGTATTAGCAGGGTGGACTGGAGTTTCGGACACGACAGTTTTGATACAGGCACGCCAAGCCCAATGTACTCGTAGCCTGCTGCCCACCTACCTACCTAGCTACCTTACCTGTGTAAATGCCTCAGAAACTTGCCCAACCAGCCTCGCTCACTCCACACCCCCTACAAACTTCCCCACCTCTTTAGTACAGTTTCCCCTTCGGGATTAGTGCTTAAGAGGGGAGACCCTCATCCTCCATCGTTCAGCAGAATGGGACGTTTACATCATGACCGAGCCTCTCTGAGGAGAAGGCAGCGCGGCTATGTTGGGCGTAGGACTCAATACGTCTGGTATGCAGGAGTGGTTATCGAAGATAAAGGTCGTGCTACTAAGTCCGAGTGGTGGGTGAGCCAAGTGGCACTGGCAACTATTGAGAGCGCAAACTCCCAACGGTTGAAATGCTATATAAGATGCCATGTCGCCAGTTCGACTTTGACGGTCATATCAGGCATTCCTCTAGCCTACAATTTCATTCCAGAACGTTTCTCAAGAACCAAACCTCCCATGGCTCCAGCAATCGATGCCGACGCAGTGTGGCTAGTTACTGGCTGCTCTAGTGGCATCGGTCAATCCATCGCCAAGTATGTCCACAAAGCTGGCCAAAACATCGTCGCAACTGCTCGAAATGTGGACTCCTTACAATACCTCCCCGAAGGACCTAAGGTCTGTAAGCTTACAGTTGATGTCACCTCCCAAGCAAGCATCTCTGCCGCCATCAACGCCACAATCAAACGGTTCGGCCGCCTTGATGTTGTCGTTAACAATGCTGGATACTCTGTCGTAACAGAATTCGAAGGAGTTCCTGAGGAGGTCGCTCGCAAACAGATCGATACTATGTTCTGGGGCCCCGTACGCATGACGAGGGAGAGCTTACGTGTTTTCCGAGAGGTGAACGCACCAGGTCAGGGAGGAACAATTATACAAGTCAGCAGTATCGGTGGATACGCGGCATATCAGGGAAACGCATTCTACCATGCAAGGTATGCATTGATCTTTGTTGCAGAAATCCATGGCTCTGATTGTACAACATTCAGTAAATTCGCCTTGGAAGGATTCACCAAATCAATTAGGAAAGACCTCAATCCCAAATGGAACATAAACCTCATGATTATCTCTCCCGGTGGAGTCAAGACCAACTTCTTCGACAATATCAATTACTTGCCACGTCATCCTGCCTACGCCAATGACCCCGAGGCGCCCCTCAACGGACTTATAGCATTCATGAAGGACCCAGCTACGCAGGACAACTTATCCGACCCAGACAAGTGTGCCGCTGTGATATTTGATCTTGTCCTCGGTCAGAAAGAACGGCCATTGCCAGTGAGACTTGTAAGCAAATCCTTCGAGCTTTGTTTCCTTCCAGGGCAGATCGCTACGCTGCCTTTGGGAAAGCATTTCAATTCTTGCTTCCATGAGCGGATTGCTTTGTTCAAGACTTGACAAGGACAATCATTTCGCACGTGTGGTGATTGTATTTATATTGACTGACATATTGCAGAACCTCGGAGCTGATTCGTTGCCCGTAATACGAAATGAAGTCGATGGCTACATCAAGGAAATTGAGGAGTGGGAAGCAGAGACCCTCAAGGTGGCACCGTCAACAAATAGTATGCCCAATATTAACATACTCCTGTGATTACCTTAAATGAATACTCTTCTGTCATCAGTCACTTTGATCGGGTTTTCCGATTGTGTGCTTCATGTGCTGTTTGATGAAGTTCTCGTTCGATACACCAAAGCTGTCACTTTCATGGAACAGCAGCTTGGCTCCTGTGATTGAAGAGGTCATTTTTGCCCCCGGGCTCCAAAAGCTTGTGTCATTCTTCCCCATGATCATATCAAAATATCCATCCCAAGACAGCGACGAGGATATTAACCTAAGAGGAACGACTAGGATAAAAATTAAGCTAGGCACGAATGTGTTGACAATTGTCTCGAAGAGCTTAGGATATTTGAGACCTCTTTTCAAAACCTGTGCAGGATATCACTCTAGTCCAATGTCGTCCCGAGATTCGTGTCATAACTCTTTCTCTCCCTTGGAAGACCACACTGCCTTGCGGAGATCTCCACACTGTGCAATGTATTCCCCGTGTCCTTCTAGGTCCTGAGGCAGTCCAGCAAGCCTCTCTTTGAACGGTGCGCGCTTCGAGTCCACATCTCCAGCATGCAGAAGTTCAGAACAATCATTTGGCCATAATGCATTTGGTGAAATTGAAGCCCATGGTGGTATCTTAGACGCCAGACGCCTTGTTATCCTTCGTGCAGAATCCATGAAAATTCCGACATGCCCATCTCCAATTCCTGTCTCTTAATCCTAGCAAACATCACCTCTCAACAGCACTCAAGACGAATCCCTGCAAGGCATCCTCTAGAGACCTCCCCACGTCTTCAGCCTGCCTCCTAATGCCCCAAATACTGGCTCCAACACTCCTTTCAGTCCCCACACTCCCGGCCTCACTCGCAGCACCGCTCGTTACCTCCATCCCTTGTTCCCTCTCCCCTAGTGGTCCCGGCGAGACGGGCGGACTCGTATGCCCCGACGTTGATTGCTGTAAGTAGTGCGAGCTAGGATATGGGCTATGGTTCCCAGATGGCGGAGAAGGGCCTATCGCCACGAAGAGTAGCCCCGAGGTCAAGGCACGGATGCACATTATGCCGAACTCGAGCTGAATTGTGATGGAGTTGAGATCTTGATCTGCTGGGGCGGATGAGTGTGACATTGAGGCGGCGATCAAGGGCGCGGTTGTATTTTGAAAGGGGTGGTAGAGTGTCCAGAGAGAGCAGGCGAGTGTTGCTTGTGTACGTAGGGTCGAGGCGGGGGAGGGGGAGGAGGAGGAGAGAAGCTTTCCTGTGGGCGAGAGGAGAAGGAGAGTGGGGAGTTGGGGGGTGGTATTTGTGGCGAGAAAGGTGGAGAGTGGTTTTGTGAGGAGCATCGTCTGTGTTTGTGACATTGTCGGAGATATGAGTATGGAGGGCGACGTTCGAGAGGTTGATAGGAGCGGGATGGTGCAGTTCTAGGCAATTAAGGTTCTCTGTATGTAGGCGATCGACTGACTATGGCAACTATGCCCTGCAGTAGAGGGGATTGAGTTTGCCGCTATATAGTGTGAAGGCGGTATTGTCGAGTGATGATAAAAGGGTCCGACTGGCACCAGGGGAAGTTCGTCATCGGAGGTGCTGATGAAAATGCCGATGCGATGCTTCTCCCGAAACTGGAACGTCAACAACACAATAATTGTTTTCGTGAATGAGTACGTCCAACAACATCAATACAGTTCGAGCCCGAAGGCTTAAATGAGCCATTGGTTTATTCGTCGTCTCTATGGAGCTGCCAATACTACGTCTCCGGCCCTTTAGCAACGGCTAGCATCTCTTTAGATACTTCTTTGGTATTATCGATGCTTTTCCTATCGGATAGAACTCATCTTATTAGCAACATCTTCAGTGTTAAATTTCTGCAGGTGCAACCTATGGACTGAACTGTCAACTCTACTTAGATGAACTGTCTCGTTAACATCCTTGAAAACACATTTGATCAACAGGAGGAGCCACCGTTGCGTTGATTCAACAGCTATGGGCTTGACAAGTCTCTGGCTATCCATCTTATTCATCGCTCTCTACACCTTGGGATAGCTGTTTGGAGTCAAACTAACTGAGCTATTGATCGGATTTCTAGATACAGTACTGCAGTGGGCCAAAAGCGGTATGGGAAATCTTCTCATCCAACAAACTAGCACTACATACATTCAAAAGGAAGCACAAGACCCAGCTGTCTAGACAAGAATTCCACGTCAACAGGCGGATCAGACAAGAAAACAACAATGGGAAGGGGTACAAGGGAGACAGACAGCAGCAGCGAGCAGAGGCCTTGCAACACACAGGGCATCATCACTAGATCACAGCTTGCTGATCAACTCCAACAAGGATTGGATCATCCCTTTCTCCCACGGTGGTATCAATACAAAGCATTTCTGATCGAGACACGAGCGGCTGCGCAGGGTGAGAGATGATTTCTTACAAAGAAGGAATTCTTCGCAATCGTCTACTTATCTACATTTTTCTGTACGTCTCAAGTCCAACAGCAGGTCAATTTCTGCCTCTGTTCGGCTTTAAGTTTATTCCCAGCAGCCACCGGGAATTTCCACTGCGTCATACGGTAGGCCAAGCTCCGTTGCGGGGAAGTAAGAAGTGGTGGGGTTTCTTTTCTTCCCCTCGTTCTTACACATCACTTTCACATCACGAACAACTGTCCATGAACTCAATTCGTATCTTGCAGAGAACGTTCAGATCAAACTTCATCCAGCACATCGTAGATTCAGGTACGAGGTCAACTGCCCAATGATGGAGCTGTAAAGTGGGGGATAGTCAATACTCAAAACCTTTCTAGGTAGCAGACCTTACGCAACCATGGCGACTGATACGAAGACCTATAAGTTCAATCACTCGATGTACGCGACTCAATTGCCTCTGGAATGATCGCAGGATGCTGATACTGTGGACAGGATTCGAGTGAAGGACCCAAAAGAATCAGGCAAGTTGCGCCGCTTGGCTTAAGAAGTCCCACCCTCTTGGTCAGTATGACCGATAACTAATAGCTCCACCGTAGTCAAATTTTATGAATTCCTCGGCATGAAGATGATTCGAAAGATCGAACAACCAGAAGCCAAGTTCGATCTTTACTTCATGGGTTACGACTCTCCGAAAGCAGTCTCACATGCAAATCATTTCAGCGATCGCGAAGGTCTTATCGAATTGACGCACAACTATGGCACCGAGAACGATCCGGATTACAAAGTGGCTACGGGAAATGCTGATCCAGGAAGGGGATTCGGACATACTTGCATCAGTGTTGACAATCTCCAAGCTGCATGCCAAAGACTCGAAGATGCCGGCTACAAGTTTCAAAAGAAGCTAACAGATGGTCGGATGAAACATATCGCTTTCGCCTTGGACCCAGATGGATATTGGGTTGAGATTATTGGTCAAAATCCACTTGAGAAGACTGAGGGTGTGAAGACGACAGACACTCAGACATATCGCATGGTGAGTCAGCTATCTTCGCACACCGAAAGCTGCTTACAATAATAGAATCATACTATGATCCGAATCAAGGATCACGAAAAGTCATTGAAGTTCTATCAAGAAGTCTTCGGAATGACACTACTGCGAACCAGCGAAAACAAGGACGCAAAGTTCAACCTGTACTTCCTCGGATATCCTGGTAGCAAAGGTGTCCCCACAACATCTGCGAATGGCGTCAACCCAACTGCTGAACGAGAAGGCTTGCTTGAGCTGACTTGGAACTACGGTACTGAAAGCGATCCCAACTTCAAATACCATAACGGAAACGACCAGCCTCAAGGATTTGGACACATTGGTATGTCTTAATGTTGCTTTGCTTTGGAGATGAGACTAACAACAAAAAAGCGGTTTCGGTTGATGATCTCGATGCAGCATGCAAACGACTAGAGGACGCGGGTGTTAACTGGAAGAAGAGACTCACAGATGGGCGCATGAAGAATGTAGCATTTGTTCTAGACCCTGATAATTACTGTAAGATCACTCTTCCACTTAGAGTGTGCCGCAACTGGTTTTCAGATTCGACGCACTGTTTACTAACAAGATTACCAACATAGGGATTGAAGTCATTCAGAACGAGAAATTGAAGGACCGGGCAAATTGGTAGGGGGACACTTCCTTATCAAAGATGTACTGTACTGTACAAGGTTGAGGAGTAATGACTACTGAATATAACAAATACACGACCTGCGGACTGCAGTTGCCATGCCCCGTTCTCACTCCTTCTCAATTCAGGTGACCACTTCCCACCAGTCCCACGCCCGAGTGGCCCAGTCAGTGCATATCCCCGGGGTTCCTGGATGGTGGGGTAGGCTGGGCAGCACAGTAGCGCCTTGTTTTCGGTCGGATGATTGCATTAGTGCATGGAGGGGAAGTGCGGGGTTTGGCTCATTCGGCCACCTCGACCACCAGTGAGCAATGTCGCTAAGCAAGGAAAGCTGGAGTTTTCTCTTTGTTGCCTCTTTGAATGCTTTCCAAACTCTTTCTTTCAGCCTCGTGTATTTGTGTCATTGCTGTGTTCCTACACAAGGCTAGGTCCTTTGTCTGTTCATCCTCGATCAGCTGGACCTCTCCACCAGTACATTCAACCTCGCCCGCCCTTATTGCTCACGATGTCCCCCTCAGCTCTCTCTGATCAGACCCCCTTCACCTCGATGCCTTCTGCTCGCCCAAAAATCCTCATCCCTGAGAAAGTCTCTCCGGATGGTCTTGCTCTTCTATCCCCACACTTTGATATCCACCAACCCAAAAACCTCACTGCCACCGCCCTTCTCGGTACAATTCATACCTTTTCCGCCCTCATAATCCGCTCAGAAACACAAGTAACCTCTTCTGTCCTTGCCGCCGCTAAAACTCTGAAAGTAGTAGCTCGAGCTGGTGTTGGAGTTGATAATATTGATGTTGAAGCCGCTACGCAGCATGGAGTCATCGTGGTCAACTCTCCCTCAGGGAATATCGTTGCAGCCGCGGAACATACCATAGCTCTACTCATGGCCGTGGCCCGGAATGTACCAGCTGGTGATCGGAGCTTACGAAATGGAGGCTGGGAAAGGAGCAAACTGGTCGGCACAGAAGTCGGCGGCAAGACACTTGGAGTGATCGGTCTAGGGAAAGTTGGACTGAAAGTGGCACGCATGGGTATAGGGCTCGGCATGAAAGTCGTAGCCCTGGATCCTTATGCGTCGCCTGAAATCGCAGCCAGTGCGTCTGTGAATCTCGTTCCAGACCTGGCTTCTCTGTTGCCCATCGCGGATTTTCTCACCATCCATACGCCGCTCATCGCCTCGACACTTGATCTGATTGGCGACAAGGAACTTAAAGTTATGAAGAAAACTGCCAAAATCTTGAACGTGGCAAGGGGAGGAGTCTACAATGAGCAGGCACTGCTTGATGCTTTAGACGCTGGGACTATTGCAGGCGCTGGATTGGATGTCTTCACTTCTGAACCCCCGCGCCAGGATCCGCAGCCGAAGCCCTCTGTCGCCACCCAAAAGTTGTCGCTACGCCGCATCTAGGAGCTTCGACTGTCGAGGCTCAAGAGAACGTCTCCCTAGACGTCTGCGCACAAGTCCTGTCCATTCTACAAGGTGGTCTTCCAACCTCCGCTGTCAATGCACCTCTCATCCTGCCCGAAGAGTATCGCAAGCTCCAGCCGTTTGTCAGACTCGTGGAGAAGATGGGCGGATTGTATACGCAGCACTACTCTGGAAAGTTTGGTGGAGGTAAAGGTGGATTAGTAGGTGGGAAGAGATTCGAATTGATTTATGAAGGGGAACTAGCTGCTATCTCTAACACGAGACCACTGTTCGCGGCGTTGATCAAGGGGCTCACTTCTTCGATTAGCGATAGTGGTGGTCGAGACGTCAACATCGTTAACGCTTCACTCATTGCGAAAGAGAAAGGAATTGTCATCAACGAGACCAAATCCCGGGACTCGGAAGACCTTGTGTATGCTAGTCTTGTGACGTTGAGGGCAAAGGGCGAAAGAGAAGGAGAGCAGGTTATCAGCGGATATGTATCAGGCCGAAATATTTATATATCGAGGCTCGATAGATTTCAGACGAGTTTCGTTCCGGAGGGGACTCTGATTGTGTTACATAATTATGATGAGCCAGGAAAGATTGGTGGCGTGGGTGGAATTCTTGGTAAGAGAGGCGTAAACATTCGGTTTATGAGTGTTGCGGCTCTTGGGGAGGGAAGTGCTGTTCGTGAAGGAGGAGGTGATGTTGCGGCTGAGGAAGAAGGCGGGGTCAAAGAAGAGGGAAAGGGGCAGAGTAACGAAGCACTGATGATTTTGGGTGTTCGGGGCAATGTTGGGAAAGAGGTCGAGGCGGAATTGAGAGAGGAAAAAGGTATCTTAGACGTCAGTGTCGTTAGGCTTTGAAGATAGATGTCTGGGGGAGGGCCAAGGCGATGTTGGTGATTGTGCAACTTTAGGGAAGGATAGAGAGGGAAAGGTCATCTCGACCTATTCGTCAAATCACATCTTCAGAGAATCTGTCTTGGAATGATTCGAGTCTGGTGCACCCAGATTTGAAGAACAGCCTCGATCTCGATATACGCTTGACACTTCTTTTCAGCCAGAATCATCACTGCTCCAATTCCACAGCTAGGCCTTTCCAAAGTGCACACCTCTGCACCTGGGCAGCAGGCACAACTTCCATCGCGGATACAGTCCTATTACTCTGTAGCACAATCCGAGTCTACCTACTCGACTGACGTTGTTCTTCAAATTTTGAAACATAGAGACGAATGACACAGAAAATCAAGATACGTGCCAAGGTAGGAACAGTATTCAAAACTAGAGGGCCTTTTTGGGCGTATACTTTGACATTAGTTGTCAGTCCTGTGCCTTCGACTGCGACCCCGAGAATCATACTTGAGATTCCACAAGATGGATAATAGATGACAACCATAACAGTTATCTTAAAACTCTGTGCACTTGCACCGTGGAAACAGCTGGTGTTGGCTCTCACTCCAATCATCAATCACAATGATGCCCCACCAGAATTCGACGAGATAAGACCTCACTCGACCTCTTTTCGAAACATCAATGGACATTGTCTCCAGACTCTCCGGCATTGGCCATGAGAATCTCTGTGCATGTTTCACGATCCACAGTGGATGCTATACATTCGTTGAGAGCGGTCTGCAGAGCACGTTGTTGGTTCTCCTCGATTGATAGGTTGATGGATAAAGGCCCAGGGACGTCTCCTTTCAATAATGGACTGTTCCGACCCGACATTGCACTGTACAACGACTCAACGGCCCGTGGAACAGCCATACTGTGTCCGTATAGCCAAGCCAGCCTTAATGTACCTCCCTATGTTTCTGAGCGGATTCAATGGCGCAGGTCGTCCTCGCCAGGGTTTGGATCCTGAAGGATAAGAGAGGTTTTCTTTCTTCTTTCCTCGTACAGGGGAACCGGTACACTTGCCTCGATATAAGACTTCAGGCTGTGAAGTAGAAGCGGTATTCAGTTTCATATCATTTTTCAAATATCATTCATTCCACGCCACATTAGAGAAGCTACTTCAACAAAGGACGGTCGGTTGTTGGTGTTCTGAGATGAGAGTTCAAGCCGCACAAGCAGGGATGCTGACGTAGGACTTACAGTATCCAGCGATCTCGCACGTTTCTCTCTCATCAAACCACAACAAAGGCGCAAAAATAAACCACAATCGCGATTCCAATCCGCACGCAAGTCCAAAGAGAACTCTCCCACAAGCAACGTGATCGTCAGCTATCTAGGTAGACTGCTGCCAGCCACCTCTTACAGTCAAGAATCCTGATCTTTCCTCTGCGGCTCCTCCGCGCAGGTCGACTGAATGCTGGATAATCCCCACTCGCTCCCCCTGCTCAGACTCTGCCATTGATGCCCAACACCTCCAATCAATCTGCCACATTGCACGAGCTATTCGATAGATGACTGCCTCATGTCAAGCTCGTCTCCTGAGCCCGAAAATGCCGCACCCACCGACACGGTGAGGATTGAGCAGGGTCAACAAAGTCCTCGAGATGGCGGCCAGAACAAAAGTCGGACATGGTCCCATACCACACGACCTAACTCTACCTCGCTGTTGACACGAGCTCTAGCAGCACATAACGAGGACGACGAACGGGCCTTGAACGAAACCGACCTCAAAGCTCCAGAATTATTCACAAACCTCGCTCTAGAATCTGCCTTAACACCAGCGCCAAAAAATGGAGTGAGCACGGCACAAACTGCAGAAGTTGGGACGGACGAGATGGCAGAGGTCATGCCAGCGTCTGCTTATAATCAAGTAGTAGCTGTGAGCCTGGGAAATAGCCCCGTATCGTCGACCGTCAACCTTCCCAACATGGCCCAAGCCAGCAGTGTAATTGCCAGCCACAATGCGCTCTTAAGCAGCTCCAGACCCCGAAGCACGTCTCTAGAGAGGACCGATAAGGAGAAGAAGGTAGAAGTCTCTGCAAATGGCACATACTCAACCAATCCCGGGGACACCGCGTTGCCACCATCTCCCGATCTACATGCTCCAATAACCTTGGATTCTAACGACCCCCCAATCGATGGCGCCCGAGCAAAATACAGGTCTTGGAGAGATGTGAGACCCGGTATAGCATCGGAGAAGGCATGGTCAATTGGAGAACAGGGCAGTGATATCAGCCATGGTCAGGTTGAGAGGTCGATCACTGAAGCAATGACCGGTGCGGAACACAATAACCGGAGTAGGAAAGCCAGTCACACTTTGGGATTCTTCAAAGAAGGCTTACCAGAGGACAAGTCAAAGAAGAAGGAATCCAGGAGCAGAGGTCGTTCCAAAGAAGGATTATCTCGTGGTAAGGGAGCTGTTGAGACTGAGATTGGTAAAAGGAGGCTTGGACAAGGTCCCCTTCAGGAATCAAGTCATTCCCAACGATCTCCCACCTATCGCGAAAGTAGTGCTTCGTCCCCACTTGATCGTTCGGGATCAGTGAACCATGACACCAACCCAACAGCAGGACTTGCTGCTAGAGAAGGATATTTCGATGCTTCTCATAACATTGAGACAGTATCAGATGAACAACTTCAATCCATGCCACCTCAGCTCTTAGCCGAAATTCGAAAGCACCACAACCTGACACCAGGCGCTGGCAAAGGATCCTCTTTCTCTCGGAGCATCCCTGTTACGGTGTCTGAAAGATTACAGTCAGATTTGGAAGAAGATGGTCTCAAATCTTCAGAGGCTCCCGAGACCGAGATTGAGGACTATAGTAACGAAGACAGTACGGATCCGACTTGTGTCAAGAGCAACGATGAGGACGAGGAATCTGGCGAGGAACAAATCTCGTCTGCCTTATTCGTTCCCCATCATACCCGTCTTGATTCTTCCGAGAGAGACAATCATGGCTTGGAAAATGTGGTGCGTCCTCGACCTGCTGATCTACGTCGAGAAACATCTACATCTCAACAGTGGTTGGAAGAGCACAAAGTGCCATCACGTGAGGTCGAGAAGAAATATGTAGGTCAGGAAGGACCATCACGACCATTGCCGGTGCCGGTCCCTTCTCGTAGCTATTCAAAGGAACAGAAGCCACAACCAGACAAGGTACCTGATTTCGAAACACTCAAAGTGGAGCATGTGATCAAAGATGATGAAGGCGTTCCCACTGCCGAAGAAGAATCCAGTGTGGCAGATACTGTCGATGCAACTCCGGCGGGATCGTCAACACTTGCCCATCAAATCCCGCCAGATTACAGCCAGCATTTCCATGACCATCAAATTGATCCCACGCAGCCTTTGGAAGCCATCGAGCTGATACCCTACCGACACCAAGTTGGGGGTCACACAACATTGTGGAGATTTTCCAAGCGTGCGGTAGCCAAGCAATTGAGCAATCGCGAGAATGAATTCTATGAGAAGGTTGAGCGTTATCATCCACAGTTACTAAAGTTCTTACCAAGGTGTGTATATTAATTCTTCTGGCTCGCAGGCCTCGAAGCTGAGTCCTCCAAAGACCCCAACATCCATGTAACTTGCCGCCACTTTCACGCGCAATTGCTAACGAAGTCGTCTTAATCTTCATCTAGGTACATCGGTGTTCTTAATGTTACGTTTGAAAAGCAAAGTCGCCGCAAATCTGGGCGAAAGGATGATGCTGATGGAGCCGGAGCAACCGAGCGACAGGAAATCGCCCAAGACCGTCTCGAAAACCAGAATCAGGACGACAGTCACGCATCTTCAACCGAAAATGGCCATACCTCCGCAAATGGTCAAGATAATCAGCCTAGAATGGTCAGCCAATCCATGAATTCGTCTTCCGTTCCCATACCTACTGTTACTTTTGCCGACAACCGACACATCATCCCAAAAAGCTTCATGCAGCCTCATCCGCGTCTGAAAGATGCGGAACGTAGATCCAAGAGTGATGGCACTGCAACGATGTTAACACAGGTTGAGACTCCACATCGCAATGGCAACTTTCGCGATGTCCAGGATCGACCCACGCTGGCAGACAAACACGCCGCTAGCTGGGGTGCGACCACTGTCAATAAACAGTTGCGAAATCAGGTGTTTGGTGAAGCATTCTTACAACAACCAATTCCCATTCAACGTCACAAGAAACCCGCATCTCAACAACGTTCATTGCCCTCGCGCCAAGGTGGATCGAGTCTACGGAACTCGAACTCAGAATCCAGTCTCAATGCTGCTCAGCAGAGGCAAGCGGGACCGAACATACAAGCCCCTGAAGAATCAATTCGGCGAAAAGCAATGAAGACTGCTGCCCAACGTAGAAATGGGCCTGCTCCAATGACGAGCACCGATTCAAAACAGACAGGTTCTGTAACAAGCCCTGATGAAGCGGAGACTGATTCGGATGAAAAGGCTGGCACGAGCGCTCCTGAGCCGGAGATTATTCACTCACCCCAAGGAAAGCGCCAAAGACGCTACTCTAGTGGTGGACTTCGCCGCAAGCCTGCTGAAGTTGCAGAAGATCGTGGTGACCTCAAGTACTTTGAGGAGGCTGATGATGCAGGGTACAAAGGTGACATTGAGGAGGATGTCTTCCCCATGGATCTTGACTCAGCCCAGGACCCATTAAATCCATCAGATCCAAGTCTCCAAGAGACTTCTGCAGAAGCTAATGGTGTAAAGAGTGCTTCTTCGGACATTGATAACTCCGAAAACAGCAAAGCAAAATTTTCTCGTCCGATAGACCTTCGTAAGCTGTCTGGCAATCTTCTGGACATTCCCAGACCCGTCAATCCGAAGGAGGCACAAACAACGCATAATTCACGTGTCGTGTACTTCTTACTATTGGAAGACCTGACCGCAGGCATGAAGCGGCCTTGCATCATGGACCTCAAGATGGGCACACGACAATATGGCGTTGAAGCCAATGAGAAGAAGCAGAAATCGCAACAACGAAAAAGCGAGGCAACAACGTCGAGGGAGCTTGGAGTTAGAGTTTGCGGCTTGCAGGTATGGGATACCAACACAGAACAATACGTCTTCTTAGACAAGTATTATGGAAGAAATCTCAAGGCCGGACGACAGTTCCAGGATGCCCTCACGCGTTTCCTCTACGATGGAGTTGATTACTCTAGCGTTTTAAGACACATTCCATCGATTCTTGCAAAGCTCTCCAAACTTGAGGTACTGATCCGGGGCCTCGTCGGTTATCGCTTCTACGCTGCTAGTCTTTTGGTGTTCTACGATGGAGATCCAAGAGAGGCAGACGAGAGCGATAGCGCGGCGACTGAGAGAGATGTGAAGCAAAAGAATGAGGTTGATTTCAAGATTGCAGATTTCGCGAACTCGGTCACAAAGGAGGATTTCCGTTCGGGTGAAAAGCCTTGTCCACCTAGGCATCCTGATCAGCCAGATAAAGGCTTCCTGAGAGGCTTGCGAACTTTGAAGAAATACTTCTTGGCCATCCAGAAGGAGATCCAGGCAAAGGAGATGGGAAAGCATCAGGAGGAGTTCATAAATGGGCATGACGGCGACGAGGCTGCAGCCATGGATCTCGACGGAGGCGGCGTTAGTTACTGAGACCAGAATAGGACTCGTTTTGTTGTTCGATTCTGTTATGATAGTAGACTTGTGGCATGGTTTTGCATCCTTTTGGCGTATGGACTGGTTTGCGCATACCCTGCATTGGCATTGGCGGCGTATCAGAGATCAACTCTTGGTTCAGGTGGGGTTTAGATAACTTATTACACTTTATGCTCTCAAGGGCTCGGCTTGGGCACTAGTTGCCCCTTCAAATGATAGCTTGAATGTTTCATTTGCTTGCTTTTGATGACGAAGAGGGTGACAACGGGGATAAATCCAGACTAAATAGGAAACAAAATATCATAGTACCTAATTTTCAAAGAGGCCCAAGAGTACACTAGACTGGTCCCACTACTGCAATAGTTTAGATTGTCTGACTCGTTGTTGATTTTTAGTGTGGGATGTATTATCCTTCTCAACGACATAATAGTAGATCACGTGATTGCGTATCCAATTCTAACAGGGGTTCGCGTCGACTCGTCTTGATCGGATCAGATCAAAAAGACGCCATGTTTCAAACTCTACCGCACTCTCCCCCGCAACAAGATTCGAACTTGAACACCATCCATCCTCTCCCTCACTGTTCGCCAAAGCCGACACCTAGACACCCAATTGATGCTGCATCTCTTCGCAATGCATGATGTCATTGATCTCTTATCAAGCAGCCCAGAACTGCCCGTACCAAGGGTCATAAAGAAAACGGCCACTTCAGCACCAGCGCCAGCACAAGCACAAGCTGTCTTTCCTTCGAAGACCCTCAATCACAAAACCTCTACTCTGAAAGATTGTGATCGCATCGATCTCTCTTCAGACATCAGCGAAGGGGAAGTCTTTTTACCACCTCCCAAGCAGGCACCCAAACCCTCGAGCGTATCGATCGGTTCGATTACAGCTGCGAAACTACCTTCGTTGATGAACACATCTGGAGCCTCCAATGGCATCTTTTTCCGCTCAGACGACTTTGATAGTACAATTAACTTAGACGATGACGATCCTTTTGCCTCGGATCCACCTCCTGCGAAGAAGCAACGACTGTCACCTGCTCCCAATCCTTCTATCATAACGAGATCTCCTGGGTATCGGAGATGGATTTCCAAACTCGACTCTGGATCCTCTACGTCTATAGCTGGATCCTCGAAGCAGGCTACAACCCTTGCGCTCGGTTGCAACGACGGGGCTTCAAGCAATTCCGCAGTGTCAATGACAAATCTCGGGATACCAAAAAACAATGCTTTCAGAACATCGGGTTGCAAGAGATCTTCGTCGGATATTGGAGCTTTGAGCAAATCTGCCGCTCTAGAAACGAGTGTTACTGGAGTGAAAAGATCAAAGACCATGGGTGTGGTCCTAGCGTCGGATCCCATTGTATTCACGAGTTCGCCAGATGCAGTTGCAGATGCTAGGAAACGCAGGCAAAAACAAACGAAGGCGAATATCAATGCGATATTAGAGTGTTCCGGTGATGACGGCATCTTTGATTCGAGTCCCCGTATGGAGGCCACAATGAAGGCAAAATCGAATGGCAGTGATGCTTTAGGGACTTCTCAACGAGGCGTTGCTCTGCGTAATCTCGATTTTGGATCATCCGATATTGATCTCCCTGATCTCGGTGCTATACCCTCTCAAGCCAAATCGAAGCTAACAGCGACAAGCAAAACTAGTCGCAAGAGTGCAGCAGTGGCAGCTCTAGACAATTTCGAAATCGAAAGGGCCAAGGAGACGAAACGGGAGGAGAAGGAACAACTGGCGAAGAACAAGATAGCTGCAAAAGAAGCCGAGAAAGAGCAGAAACGAATTGCCAAAGAGCAAAAGGCGAGAGGGAAAGACAGAGCTGCAGAGCTCGCCAAAGTCAACACTCTGCGAACAGACAAGAAAAAATCCACTCCAGAAATGATTGTTGATTTGCCTTCCTGCCTCGACAAGAGGTTCACAGAGCAGATACAGACTTTTCTAAAGCCAGTCGAGGCGCAGCACACTCAGTATGAGAATACGCTACCCATTTTAAAGTGGAGGAGGGTGATTGATTCCGAATTTGACAAGGAAGCAGACCACTGGGAAAAGGTTGACTCCTACGTCGGACGCGAGAAGCACGTTATGTGTATCATGAGGGCTCAAGAGTTCGTCCATCTGGCCACGGGCGAAGAGGGGGAAGATCTGGACACTCATGTTCTAAGGTTGAAAGCCAAATTTGCGAAAAACAAGATCATTTACCTCATCGAAGGATTAGAGCCTTGGATGAGGAAGAACAAAAATCTACAGAATAGGAGGTATGTTCAAGAGGTCAGGAATCAGATTCTGGAAGAGGCGGCTGCCCCGATGGCGAGCCAAAAGCGGAAGAAGAAGCCCGAGATGGAACATGTGGATGAGGACCTGGTTGAAGATGCCTTGCTCAAATTGCAAGTTGTCCATGGTGTTTTGATACATCATACCAAAGTTCAGATTGAGACTGCAGAATGGGTGGTCATCTTCACCCAACACATCTCTACCGTGCGATACAGGTACGTTTTTGTCCCGATCTACCTTCATATATTGACAGCCTTAATTGCAGAGTACAAAAGCAATCTCTCGACACAGCCTTCTGCATGGAATCCGGACAGGTCAAGACAGGAGATGGCCCAGCAGACACGTTCACCAAGATGCTACAGGAAATGATGCGCATCACAGCTTCAGTTGCATACGGCATTGCTGCCGAGTATCCTACAGTACAGAAATTGGTGAAGGGGTTGAAGGAAAATGGACCTTTGGCTCTCCAGGATTGTAAGAAGAGTGCAAACAAAGATGGCGCGTTCACCGACAGGCGGGTTGGGCCTTCCATAAGCAAGAGAGTATATAATGTCTTTGTGTGTAGGGATGCTGAGAGTTGGGATGTGTAAGAGAGATGAATTCTATTAGAGCAAAGTGAGATCGATATCCTCCATGCTGTAAGTCCGCTCGCTTTCCTTCTCTTGAGTGGTTGCTGGCGCCTACTACGGCGAGTTGCTGACAGTGCACTCCATCGCAGTTATATATTTGTGCGATTAATGGGTGGTGTGTGAACATTGGTAAGGAGTCTACTGGTTCGTACAAAATAGGACCGACCTATGGACGATGGTGAAAGCCCACAATGACAATGGATATGCTCCACTCGTGACTATGTAGGTGGCATCTTTTCCATTCGCTAGGGCTGGCGAAGTTTTCTCTGTCTTCGTTTTCTCCGACGCCTACTTATGTGCTCCGCAGATCGAGAACAAAGAGGACCGACGCTGGGATTGAAATCAGCAGGATACAATAAAACCATGATGAGAAGTCGACATAAAACACCACATATACCAACGCATCGCACCAAGGGGCAACCGATTATTTTCCGCTCCTCCGTTGATCGAGCGCCTATGATCGACGGCTTGAAAGATCTGCATAGCGTGAAATGATCAGACAAGAAAAGAAAGTAATCGACTTGAGTGTGGTGTCTCGATGATAGATCGAAGACCTAACTACTCTCATCTTCACTTTGGCCATTGACCTCTGTCTCCATTCGGGGTACTGGCCTGTGTTATAACTATTGCGATAGCTAAGTAGATGATGCACATGCGGCTCCGACTACTAAGGAAATCAGACAACTGCACGAGCGTGCGATGTCTGCATGTTGGGGAGTATAGACCATTGTCGGCAACTTCAAACCAGTTGGCTACGCCCATTTCGCTCAAAATGATTGGTCATTTCGTGGCTTGGGAAGGAGTGACATTGAGTCCCTCGGCCTTCTTCCCCTTTCTCCACCAAGCCCCGCACTGCCCCGACTGCCGTGCCGTCCAGACGATCACTTCCGAAGCGGTTTGCGCCTCCCCCAGATATAGTCATGTGTGTAACCTTAATCAAGAAGCTTTGCCGTTGGGTTCGGCGAGAGGGGTGATTGTTGCATTGGGCTTGGGAATGTGCTTTTTCTGTTGCATCATTATTCACCTATCTCCGGGTGTCGTTTCCAACCTATACCACTATGGGGTTTTCCAATGAAGCTGGAGCGAGAAGCGTCGCCAGAAGGGACTGAAATACTCCTGTCCTGAGTGTTACTGTAGCTGTAATGCATGCCTTTGGTAAAGCTCCTCTCTCTCCCAAACTCTTTGCAAAAGCGGAACCTCGCACTGCTCGAGCATTGGAGAGTGCCTTTGCTCTATTGTCCAAATGTTGCGGCTCACGACTGATTTGACGCATATGATCCAAGTAAGAAATGTTTGGAGCTCACAATTTGGATGTTGTAATCCTAAACAAAGCCGACGTCCTACTAACATGCCATCTGCAACATCTCCAGCAAACCCGCTCCAGAGGCTGCTGCTCAGAAAAACAGTTCTTGAGGGTCTGAATAAAGCATGCCTCGGTACTTTCTCAGTTATTTGCATCTAATTGGGTGGTGCGACGAAGCCACTGTAGGTGCAAATTCAAAACATGCATGCTCCTCACTTTTAGTTCTGACGATCGTCAAAGCCATCAGCCACTGATCCAACCAAAAAGGCGGCTGATGACAAGCTTCCACCACCTATTCGTAGATACTCTCCCTCTCCAGCAACCCATCAGCAAAAGAACTCGCGTCTGTGGCTCCGAAGCGCGCTCCGCTCTCGTCTACCCAATGAAGCACGAGGTGATCGTCATTTCAGCTCCTCCGCATGGTGGAAGTTGCATCGGTGAACGTCTTTTGGACCCAGGATCCAAGATCCAAGATGGAGAGCAGTGGGGCTGCCGAGGAAACGTTTTGCAACCAATGCCAACCCAGGTGATATAGCACATTGTGTGGAAACTGCATGGTACAGCACTTTCCCTTTTGGTTGTAATATTATAGCCGCGGTGACTTGCGAATAGCACATAAGGACAGAGTCTCCTCTTTCTTAACGAAGGTTACCCGTCATCTAAACATAAGCCACTCGAGTACAACCAAGCTTCACAACCACATCTATTTGAAATGCAATACTCTCTCCTCGCAGCTGCACTCGGCGTCTCAGCCGTCACGGCTTTCCCATTTGTCGCCAGAACACCAGGCGTCGATGCCAGCATGCTTGAAAGACACACTCCCTCTCTCGCGAGGCGATCCAACTACGCCCGTCAACAATCTGGTGGTAGCAACCCTGGAGGAAATGTCAATTGCCCGTACATTCCATGGGAAGACCATGTCCCAGCACCAGGCATAAGTGCTGCATATCCATATAACGGTGCCAAGAACGGTCAGCCAGGCAATGGCAGGGGAGGATACCCCGTCCCAGCTCCCGGCGATACTGCTCATCAGTTCATTGCTCCTGATTACACAAAAGACATCAGGGGTCCTTGTCCAGGCTTGAATACTGCCGCCAACCACGGCTTCTTGGCTAGGGACGGTATCACTACCTTCACTGAGCTTGTCGATGCCCAACAGAACCTGTACAACGTCGGCTACGATCTTGCTGTCCTCCTTGCTCTCCTGGGTTTAACGCTCACCGACGGCGACATTGTAACCGAGAGACTATCTATCGGTTGCGATGCCACGAACCGAACTTCCTATATTTCACCACTCGTCCCAACTGCTCAAAGCGGTGAGCCTGGTCTCGACGGCCACAATAAGTTCGAGGCAGACACTTCCCTCACCCGTAACGATTATTTCTTGAGTAATGGCGACAACTTCAATTTCAACGGCACTCTTTTCGGCATGATGACTGAAACCACGGGTGGTCTTTACAACCGTGATAACCTTGCCAAGTATCGCTACCAGCGGTACCAGCAATCACTCAAAGATAACGAAAACTTCTACTTCGGTCCATTCTCACTCTTGCTCTACGGTGCCTCTTCTTTCCTCTACGAGTTGATGCCAAGTGGACCTGACTACATTCCTGACTACGCCACAATCTCCTCGTTCTTCGGCGCCAAGAAGAATGGCGATGGAACCTATGCCTTCACTGGGCAGGAGAAGATCCCAGATAACTGGACCAATCGTGTGTCTCCTTACACTAATGAGGATGTTGTCACCGAGATTCTCGCCCAATACCTCGAATATCCTGTCCTCTTCGGTGGTGCTACGGGCAACGGTGGTTTCGACCTCATCAATTTCGGGTATATCAATAACGGCTCTCTCATCGCGCCCCCAGGCGTACCTCAAACCGCCTGTCTGCTCTACCAGCTCCTCGGGGAACGGGTACCCTCGGGCCTCAACGTGGTCCTGTCGCCAACGATTGAAGCATTGAGTCTGATCACTTCGAAAATTGGTTTGACTGGTCTCCAGAACCTTGGCTGCCCTATACCATTGACTAAGTGATCTTGTGCGGGGGAAGAGGTCGATGTCAACAACAGGGGAATATTACAGGCTGCTACTGCGCGGTTCGATCTGCTCGATGGCTAGCACTGCACTGGAGCTTTGATTATTTAGCGGGTAGGATACGCATGTCATGATAACGATTGGTATTGGAGAATAATTGCAGGTAGTTTACTTCAAAGAGTTGAAAAGTCTGCTGAACTGTCAGCCCGCTTGTCGTCCCCCCACGCCATACATGTAGTGCCGCTCGTCTCTCTCCCAATGTAGGCAGGGGCAAGGAACTGCGACTTCGCAATCAATATAGCTACGCGGCATTTCTAGATGATATGAGGAAACTCAGCAGTTCTATGATACGATCAATCTATGAAGCGCAAATGGCTTTGTGGCGGGAAGCATGGCGCTGACCGTGCTTGCAGTCCTGCAGTGAAGAACCCCGCCCTCCCAAAGCCTATGGCATACTCCTATCAGTACCATCGCACTCGTTCCTGTGCCAGTTAAACCTCAACACTTTTAATGATGTAAATCGCAAGGTACCAATTATTGTAGAGCCCATAGAAAGGAGTAGGAGGGTTTGCATTGTCCCCAACTTTGATGTATTGCGCAGTACACTACGCGGGCTAACCACCTTCTCAAACTTGAACCAGAATTGAACCCCATAACCATCTCGGTCATTCTTTGAAGGCTTGGAGTGTCATTACTTAATGTCATAAATGCCTGTGTTTGAGATCTTAAACTTCTCTTCCCACCTTTGAATGAGATCACAATGTAACGACATAACAATATCCTAGAACCTCCGCATATCCTACCTCTATCCACAATCCTATCTATTGCGGTGTCAGCTGCATCGGTATTGGTATTGCGTGTCATATACTCGTGAAAGACGCCCTGTATCTATCCTTCCCACCCTACCCTTGGTGCCAATGTATGCTGGATTCTCAACTTTCCCCGGCACACAAACTCAAGTAGATATTCCATCCCATTCCAGCCAAACTACCCACCAGATTTCTTGTCTCAACACTCTTGATTAGGGTGAAGTTTACAGCACTAACCATCGGCCACAGTTTCCACGCTGCAGTCATCAGTCCCCGGAAATCCTGCTTCGCAATTTGCGTTGCTTGCTCCAAAGTCGTGCCCCTGAAGCCTGCAAACACGAGGGAGAACAGCAGCGTATTGACCGCTGCACCGATAGTTTGGTCCATGAGTAGTTTAACGATGGTGTTGCGGATCGAGAGCTTCGCTTCAAGAATTTCGTGCGTTTTCTCCTCCCGGTCCAGCTCCTTCTCGTCAGAAGACGCGGCGGCTTTCAGAGCGGTCGTGGAGGGTACGAGATATGTGGAGGGGAAGGATGATTCCAAGTAGGACTGCCTGCAGAGATATCAGCTGCGATTGCGTAGAGGTAGGAGGGAGAAGAGGCGCAGGCATTTGAGCTTACCAGAGGAAATTTGGGGGGCAATTGATTATGGTAAACACGATGAACTGGATTATAGGTACCCACTCTATCGTATATGGCTTCTGTGAGCATGTCAGAGCGGTTCAGCTACAACGCCACGAAAGGGACTTGGGTTCGTACACCACTTTTATACTCTGCAAGGAGCTGGGCCATGAGGTTGGAGGCTGCTGCAAGCACGCAAGCCTGAATGGTGATTCTTATCATGGGCGACGACATTTTGACGATATGGGCATTCTGCGATAGGGTCTTGGATCTTGGGGCGGACTGCGATTTTGTCGTTTGGTGTCGCACAGAACATAGGTACTGTAATTTCGTTGTCGCAAAGCACAACGGTACAACACACACCAAGAGCGGGCGTTGATGTTAATGACAGGGTCTCAGGTACTGTACGGGTAGCGGAGGTACAAGACTTGTTGAGTCCTGAAGTCAATCAATCCAAATGAGCGATTGCCAATGTGATTGTTGATCAATTTTTTAATTTCAGTCAATCAGAATTTCAATTTTATCTATCACAATTAAGACTGGAGTGAGATTCGTTGTCAGTGAAGTGAGGCAGGTAGATGACCTTATGAATTCGACATTACAGCATGTCAATAACAACTTGGATGGATACTGGACACAGTATCACGTTTTTGGCACATCCATATTACAGAGTGTTTTCTTTGATCAAAAAGATGAAGGAAGAAATCCTTTCGCAACACTTGTGGTATTTTCGATCTCAATCTAACCAGATAGCTCGTACAGCATATTGTGCCATCCTAATATACGCACCAGTATGCCTTACACTGAGTGTTAGTTTTTTTTCTCTGGACACAAAAGTTGTGTAACGTTGATGGTACAAACGTCTTGGCTACTGAGCTCAACGTGCAGTCAGGACAACATACAAGGAGGTACAATGACTCCAGGCATTACACACAACTGAGAACTTTCCCAAAAGGTACAACGATTATTTAAAGCTAAGTCGGATTTCGACTCTGCCTCCTTTGCCACCCCAGTGATAGACTCATTAGATAGAGGTCAATAGTAATGGCTTCAACGGGACGACTTCGGTCTTGAATTTTCGCTGGCTGCCGCTTGTCCATGCTCTGGATTTCGACTTCCCACTGAGGTGTGGAAGCTAGGTTGTTCCTTGGCAAATCTTTCGCAGTCTCAAAGCCAACATCTTGGTTGGCTACTGTGATAAGGACAATCGTGGAATTTGGTAAAACCATGACATGGGAAGCCATAAGTTTGGGGGGAGGGGTTGAAAACGGAGGCTGCTCTAAATCTCAATGCAAATAAGTGATCTGAAATAAAAGCAAGGCCTCCTCATAGCCTTCATTCAATGCCTTCGATACCTCTACCCCTCAAGGAGTAAGAAATCTAACTCTGTAAAAATCTTTGGCAATCTTGATGAAGAACATGACGACTAATATCTGTAGATCATAAATACCCCATCTGAGTCATGATTTCCTTGGATCCTGTGCATGAAGATTCTCTCTACTGCCGCACTGGGACAACAGAAACTCGTGATATTCACGTGCTTCAGAGCTCGTCAGTCCCGTCCTGACCGCACTGGTATAAGAAACTAAATGATAGGTCAAATATCACTGTCACCTTCGTATTGCGAGAAGCAGGGTTTGAAGTCTTACATCCTTCATAGTTATGAGCTATTGAGCACGATCTTGATTAAAATACCCAAGTATCTTGTTAGTAGTATCTGCTCGCAACAAGGACGACACAATTGCTGGTCTTCGGAATTCGGGGTAGGAGAGAATTGCTTGGGACTCAAATCTTCTTCGATCCTGCCGTGAGAAAGTACCGGCTCTCTGTTGAATGTACTGCTGGGACGATGACGTGTCAAGTTGAGCAGGTCTGCTCCGTTGGCAGTTCACGATATCTGATCGGCCCAAAATCAAGCGATTCAAGTTCTATGGTCGAGAAGTGGCCCATCAAGGATCACCACCTTCCGCTCCCAGTGACCATCATTAGTATCGAGGGTCTTCAGTTCATCACATCATCATGGCTACAGACAACCATTGATGATATGTTGAGCTTGGACGACGTTTTCTGCGAGGACTTTTTGTCCTGTATTCTATTCCAGGATGTTACTCAAGCACCACATCCCAGAATCATAGACGATGGCGATGCGTTCCAGAAGCTTTGCCCCAATTGGCACTTCTGCACCGGGAGACTTCGGCCAGGACCGTACATTCAGCTAGAATCCGGTATGCATAAGGTTTTCAAACTGTGCTCAGATCCTAACGGAGCCTTTGTCTACGGGGTTGTGGAATCGGAAGACAACCCTGAGAGGTGAGTCGAGTTGGGACTCCTGAGCTTTTGCCAGAAACTAACGCCAAACAAGCTATCGACGAGTCCTGGATACTTGCATTCCCATTCCATCACGACACTACTTCCCCCCACCCAGCCCCTCCGCTCCACTATCTGGGAAACGTGTGGCTGTCAAGGATATCTATGATATCTGTGGTCTGAAGACAGGTATTGGCAGTAAAGCCTACGAATCTTTCCAGCAAGAAGCCACGAAAACTGCGACATCAATTCAGCAGCTTATCAGCTTGGGAGCGGTCATTATAGGGAAGACAAAAACCGTTCAATTTGCATCTGGAATGGCCCCTCGAGACTGGATCGATTACCAGTGCCCCTTCAATCCTAGAGGGGATGGGTATCTGAGCCCAGATTGTAGCAGCTCTGGAAGTGCTGTGGCAATTGCATCCTATAACTGGGTAGACTTCAGCATTGGATCAGATAGTAAGTCGAATCTTTTGTCCGAGATCTCCTTCTAACGCAGCCTTATGTCTGGGAAGTATGGTTGGACCAGCTGCGGCGTGTGGTATTTTTGGTCTGCGGCCAAGTCATGGTGCGCTCTCCAACGTCGGAGCTCTAGCAGTGTCGGCGTACGTTTTCCTCGTCGAGAAGTGAATATATTCTTACAACACAGGCTGCTCGACACTCCCGGCCATTTCTCTCGAGATATCTCTGACTTTGGGGACGTGGCAAGATCGTGGCTTGGAAGTAGCTATTCTGACATTCCATTCAAGGTGAGTGCTACTCAACAAGCAAGTTCCCAACGTCTCTGATGTCTGATTGATGATGTGTAGCTCCCTAAGAGACTGTTGGTCCCACGGGCCTTCTCACATGTTGTTCCATCCAAACTGAAACTCATGAACTCTTTCGTTGGCGACCTGGAGATATTGGCAAATATCAAAAGTACCTACTTCGATATCGATGAGCTATGGAGGTCGAAAGCACACATTTCCAAACCATTCTTCGAGTATTTCGCATCAGTACATAGAATTCATCATCAGATGTGCTTAAAGCTGACCAGTGATGCAGACGCTTGCCCACATTCAGCTCCACGACTCCTGGCACAACAACCTTGCTTTCAGGGCCGAGTATAAAGCCATTTTTGGAGAAGCACCCTACGTCGACCCTCTCATCCAATATAAATGGTTAAGTCCTACAATTATATACGTCTGGTCAAATAAACTTCAGCTGACCGTTCCTAGGGATCTGGGGTCAGAATTAACGGAATCCCAGTACCGACAGGCTTGCGAGGAGAAATCAGTGCTCAAACAATTTCTCGGGAGATACGTCTTCACTGAGGGAACTGTCCTTTTGTTGGCGAGTGGAGATGCAGACATTTCTTATAGAGATGACTACGTCGGTGAAACAGAAATGCTTTATGATTCAGCTGGGTTCGTAACTGCCTGCCAAGTGGTACATGTTATAAGACATACTGATCGAAGACTCAGAGCCGTTGAACGGGCGGGAAGGAAATGGCAAGGTTTCGGATGCCCAGATACGATGTTCTCAGTCTTGGGAGGGGGACCTTCAATAAGCTTTCCAGGTGGGACTCCGCCGGCAATGCAGGGAGTTTAACCAAAGCTGATAAGGTCGAAGTTGGTCAAAGATCATACGACTCTCGAGTCACTGGAAACGAAGAGTACCAACCTGTCAGCTTAATGCTTCTAGGTGCTCCTGGTAGGTTGCTAATTGTAAATTATAAATAGCACAGGCTGATGAGGATAGGGACGGACATCTATCTAACCGACCTCGTAAAGCATTTTTTGAAGTCAACTGGCCGCTCTATGGCCATGAAGATTGGGAAAGTGGCTTTCTGAGAAAGAAGAAAGACCATTACTAGAGGAGCGCGGGTTTGAAGATAATCCCGCTTTGCATGTCACTGATGGGTTTCCAGAATTTTTGGCCTCTTTTCTTAGTAGAAGGATTTGTTACCACTGACGAGAGCTTCTGGCCGAACACACAGTGACAAATTTCTCCACTGAAACCATGCCCTCTATCCCCCACTTTACCATCTGCGGTATGTACTGTTTTGATCAGAAATCAATCCCTCAAACTTCGGTGGGCAAGCCGCCTCTGAGGGAACGGTCTTCTTCCCTACTCGATCTTATCGATTTATCCATCTGCGTGCTTTAAACGAGGTTAATATACCATATTCAGAGACTAAGCACCTACCTCTAGGAGGAGGAATGGTCTGCCGAACTATCCGAGACCACCCTTCACTGAATAGGAATCAGTGCATCGGAGAGACCTCTATTTCACAGAATCTCGAACTTTGGTTATAACTCAGCGGTGACCATCGAGTACAATTAGTAATCTATGAAAATGACAAGTCTCATCTCCTATCCGGTCTATAAACGCCTTGAATGACCCAATGCTGCTTGCTACGTGGCCTCAAACTTTCCAAATGCACAGAGGAGGTCTTCTATCCTCTTCGTTGTATATACAGACAAGCAAAGCATTACTTCCGTAACTTTTGCGGAATGTGAACGCAGTTCGTAGAAGACTCATATCTCGGTAGGAAGAAAACTCAAGACTCGTCATCTGTGTCTACCGGGTGAGGTGTTCCTTTAGGAGAATTGAGCCTGAATAATGTTAGACGTGTTTTTTGGGACGGAGTGGTGGAGGCAACGAACCATTCAATGTGTCTCAATCTTTTCCTCGACTCGCGCTCCTTCATCTCCTTCTTCGTCATCTTCTTCTTCTTCTTAGCTCTGAAAGCCATGTCCCCATTATCCTCAGCACCGCTGTTTGCTGCACTAGCATTCGCGCTGCTTACAGCACTGCTGGCCATGCTGGCGACGCTGCTGTTGAACCCACTTCCAGGTCGGCTGCTATCTTCAAATCGATCCGCAGAGACAGCAAGATGACCCTTGTGTGTGACCCGACCGTCGGCGACATACCATTGTTCAGGACATAATGCACCAACAAACTCCTCGTTGTGAGAAATCATGATAACGCCACCCTTGTAATCACGAATAGCAACAGCTAGACCACCAAGAGACTCACGATCTAAGAAATTGGTGGGTTCGTCTAAAACGAGAAGATGCGGGTTATTCCACATAGCACCTGCAAGCACGACCTTGACTTTCTGCCCTCCGGACAAACCACTGATCTCATTGTGGTCTGCAATCTCGGGATCAAGCCCCAAATCCTCGAAATGCTTGGAAATGACCTTTGGTGAAAGTTCTCGGAATCCTAGACCCTCACGGGAAGCCTCGTGGTCGTCAAATTCCTGAATTAATTTGGTGAATCCCAATTCGATAAGAGTCTCACGGGAGACTTGGGAGTTGTACTTGGGCAGTAATCCAACCCATTTGATTTCGTACTGGAACGTCTTCTTATACTTTTGACGGCCCATGATTGCTTCGATGCGCTTGTCGCCTTTACCGTCGAGGTTGACTCCCTTCTCCATCTGGGCTTTATCCTCATCGGAAAGAATACGAGTCTGCTTCATGTAGACTTCTCGGTCATCACCATTGGCGTAACGCCATTGAAGGTACTGGTTGGGTGTCTTCTCCAAGTGCATTTCGACGTGCTCGAGAGCATGTTGCTTGATGTATCCAATACGTAGATTGGGATGCTTCTCAACACGGCCAACGGTAGGAATTGTCTCGCCAGTGAGCATCTTGATCAGTGTCGACTTTCCGGCTCCGTTACCACCGATAATAGCAGTTCGGGACGAAAGTGATAATTGGCAAGAAACGTCCTGAAGGGATGGTTTAGATGCCCCAGGGTACGTATAAGAGCAGTTCGTCATTCGAAGAATGGATCTTGTATTGGACTTGACACCAGTGAGAATACCAGGGGGAGGAAATTTGAATTGGACGTTGGAGGCAGAGAGGGTATAGTAGCTTTTTGCCTCTGGTTTGACCTTGACGAAGGCAGCCAAGTTTCCTTGGTAAGACTTCAGTTTCTTTCCCGGCTCATAGTGATAGATATCCGTGCAAACTGCATCGAGAAACCCGGAATCGTGAGAAACAATCAAGCTGGTGATTTCGGTGTGAGACTTGAGATACTCTTGCAACCACTTTACGTTGGCAACATCTAAGTGATTGGTAGGTTCGTCAAGGAGTAGAACATCAGCCTTCATTAACATGGCTCGGGCCAAAGCTAACTTCATCTTCCATCCTCCCGAAAGGGAGCCTACCATCTCAGATTGACGACCTTCTGGGCCAGCAGTAAATCCGACCTCAGATAGAACCTCGGAGATACGGGTCTTACCCTCCTTCGCAATGGCAGGATCCTTTGAAACGAAGTCCAAAATGCTTATATCGGCATCTTCTCCCTGGTTGTGCTCAACGAAACAGGTTCGGAGAACATCCTGGCTAGGGAATCCTTCAAGCTTGCCATTCGCAATACTGCGCATGAGAGTGGACTTTCCAGCACCGTTTCGTCCACAGAGACCGTATCTGTGTCCTTTAAGTAGTCGGAGGTTCGTATGCGAGAGCAAGAGCATTCCTCCATATGCCAATGAAAAGTCGGTATTGACGATCTCAATTTCGCCATCATCTTCCTTCACAGGCTGGCCAAACTTTTGATGGTCTTCGTCAATGAAGAACTTTTCAACTGCAGCTCCGACAATATCAGCGGACCCGGGAGCCTTCATAATATTTTGGAGGTAAGGGGTGATTTTGGACGACACGCGTGTGAGGAAGCGATGGTTGACGTCCTCAGCGACCATCGAGCACATATATGGTCTTGCTAGCTTGAAAACATCCAAATCACCACCAAGACCTCCAGCGTTCTTGATCTCTGTCTCGAGGACCTTAGCAACGTCTTCGGATGTGGTTCTAGAAATCGATCCACGGGCAATATTTCCGTCATCATCGCCCATGGCCTTGTCGATAACAACGAGAGTTCTGGTAGCCATCGCTCTAACTTCGGGAAGAGAAGCTCGATTCTCAACACCCTTCACACCAGGTTTCAATTTCGGCAGGAAAGTTCGAGCCTCAACTGGGTCATGAACCAATTTTGTCAAGTTCTCAACAACTACAACGGTTTGTCTGAGAACTTCCTGGGCAGTGCTTGGGTCGTTGAGAGTTCTTTCCAAAAGGGGCGTGAGAACTGCAAGAACAGGAGATGTGACAATGGCCACAAAAGTCGTCTGGGAGAGTGCGTGCATTGCCTTTTGGAGGGCTGCCTTGTCCGGATTCTGCATAGTGGTAATCAGAAGAGGAATTCGAGGAGCGACATCATCGTTCGAGAGGAGAGTGGCCAAAGAGGTCATAGTCGCTAGAGACTGCTTCTCAACTTCGACCTTCATGTCTGTCATGCCTGCTTCAACAATCGGAATCAAGCCTGCAAGTTTCGTTCCCATAGCTTCGCGGAGAATTTCCCTGTTCTCGGCTTCTTCTTTGCTGCTCCCGAGCTCCATCTTCGACTTATCCGCCATTCTCTGCATCAACTTGTATGCGGCTGCTGCAGACTGCCATTTCGCTGTTCTCTTGGCCAGATATGCGCTTATGATGGGTAGGAGCCCAACAACAAAAGCCTCCGAGCTGAGATTCTTGAATAACTCATCGAGTCCGTATTGCGCAGCTTCACGCACAACAGAGACTTTGTCTGCAAGAGCATCGAGTGCGCAAGTAACCAGGCCGCCATCTTGAAGCATAAGTATGACTTCGGTGATTTTTTGTTGGGGAGGGAATCGTTCGAATAAGGCTCCAAGAAGGTTTTGTGCGCTTTCTCTTCGCTCTGCACTCTTCTTATCGGTCGCACCCTTCTTTATCGCAGCGAGAATGCCATATTCCTTAAGTCCTCGGAATCCGGTGGAGGAGTTAGTGAGCAGGTCGCACAATGCGTACGATGCGTCGACTGAGTCCTTTGATGATTTGGCACCAAATACAGCGTCGAGAAGGGCGGTAACATCCTCTTGTGAAGGTGCATCGCCGGACTTTGCTATCATAATAGGCATGGTGGGCTGGCGGGGTGGAGATTCGAGATGCGGCATCTCTGAGCGAGAGACGCTCTTTGGAATAAGATCTCGAGTTGTAGCGCAGGTGAGACTATGTGATATCTGAAATATTGTGGTCTTTTAGTATCGGAAAGTGGTGTTGGTGAAAATTTGCGTGGGATTTTTTCGAAACGTGGGCGTGATGAATGGTGAGAATTCCGAGTGAGGCAAGGAACTTCTTTGATTTGGTGGTAGAGTGGAGATTTGTCTGACGGGACAGATGATGCGGACAGAAAGATTGACAAGAAAATGGATGAGGGTATTCGGAGTCTCAGCCGCAAGTGGCAGAAGACTGGAGGAGCAGGAGGAGGACCGGACAGTCGAACAAGATGTTGTATTGTTTTCTTCTGTGGGCGCAGTCCCAAATAATTTTTATCAGCAAAAATAGCCGTAGCCCCGCTGATTTGGGGAGGCAAGATCGATTACGGCGAAACCCAAATCAGTGCCCGTCAATTGGCTTATCTCATTACTAATCAAAGATAATGCTAGGCTCTATTGAACATGGCTTATTTATATACTGTTCTAGCCTAAGGCACCGAACAAGCGAGGGAAATCTCGAGTCCGCTCCGTCACCGGCCCAGATCTGTAGCGATGGCAGAATCTTGACGCCATTCCGACGCTGGCCCGAAGTAGGTAGGTAAGTAATGACTGAAATTTTATTCTGTCTGGCTGACGGTAAACCGTTTATTTCTTTATTTACATGTTTGTTTGTTTGCTGGCTCTTCTAGTTGTCGTCCCTTCGTTTCGTTGATCAATCTATATCCCATTGTCCGAGCCCGAGTGCTCTCTCTCTTCCTCATATATCTACCGCCTGCATTGAGAAGAAATGAAGCCATCACAACAACCCTCAGAACCCGATGCCACCCTACCTATCACGAAACCACGATCTCCCTCATCCGCCTCTGTGCAGAAGGTTCAGAGTCGCTGGCACGCGACATCAAACTATCTTAAGACCGATATCAGTCTCAACCATGCGGACATCCCCATAATAGCATGCTGTTTAGTATCAGGACTCTGCGACAGCAGTGCCTACAATGCTTGGACATGCTTTGTTTCCATGCAAACCGGTAAAGGGTTACGCCCTGCCTACTCCTAGAAACTCAACGCTGACCGCATATGATAAGGGAACACGATCTTCCTCGCCCTCGGCGCATCCAATCAACCCTCGGACCACCCATACGGCTGGGTCAAATCCCTAACTTCCATAACCTGCTTCTTACTCGGCTGCCTCGTCTTTGCAAGCACTCGCCTCATACAACCTAAAGCGCGAGGAACCCTTGCCATCTCTTTCCTCCTACAATCGATCTGTATAATCATCGCCGCGGCTCTCGTCCAAGCACACGTCGTGCCCGAACCCCACGGCGTCCAACTCCTCACTGGAGATGTAGATTTCCTCGAACTCCTACCCCTTGGCTTCCTCGCCTTTCAATCCGGCGGACAGATTGTGACGTCGAGACTTTTGGGCTTTAACGAGGTGCCTACAACGGTGCTGACAAGCGTTTATTGCGATCTGGCTAGTGATCCAAATTTCCTGAAGAAGGACAATGTTAAGAGGAATCGGAGGTTGGGAGCTGTGTTGATGATATTGCTGGGTGGTATTGCGGGAGGCTGGATCAGTAGGAGTAAGGCCGGTTTGTCTGTTACTTTGTGGATTGCTGCGGCTATCAAATTTGGGATTGCTTGTAGTTGGTCTCTTTGGAGGCCGAAATAACCCATTGCGCTGTGAGGAAGGACGAAAAAGGCCATCGGTTTGCTATCATGCCAGACACATAGATTCTGTTTGTCAAGCGTCAAGGTCATGCACATACTCAGATTGGTTCTGCATATACGGTAATGTAAACTTGGATTCGAGAGCTATTTCCCAAAAAAAAAACTAAAGACTAATGAAATTCAATCAGAGGACTAGCCTTCGTTCATGTTTGATATATACTCCACCTTCACTCATCTCTTACAACTAGATGAACCGAGGATAGTACTTGTTAGCAGGAAGGTTCCTATCAGGATACTGGCTGTCGTGTGGGGCTCTTGGATGCGGAGAATCTGACCTTGGTGGCCTGGGGAGTGGCTTGTCGAGGTCAGCCTGCATTGCTCTCGAGATTGAAGGATGCGTCTCGAAGTCCTCGTCAGGGTGCATGGGAAGCGGTTTATTGACATTCCCAAGCATGAAGTCTTGAGTGTTGGCTGTGTCGCTTGACCAGTCAAAGTCGCTGAAGAAGCTCCCAGATACCGTTACTTTGGAGTTCGTCATTCTGGGTGGCGTATACGTTCTTGGTAGTAAGATGGGAAGAGATTCTTGTTCTGGTGTTTCCTCTTGCGAAGTTGATGGCCATAGTGTCTCTGCAGAACCCTGGTTCCCGTTGCCAAAATGCTTGCCTACCAGTCTCGCCAGGTTGTTGTCTCCTCCCAGAGATAGCCACACAGTCTGTGGTGGAAGGGGAGCATGGTGGTCGTGATCCTTGCGATACTTGCCTGTTGCTTTTGTGGCTTCATGCTCGGACACTCCATGAGTCTGCCAAAAGCGACGGCAATCGTGGCAGATTTCATAATAGTGCGTAATGTTGATGACCGCTTTGCATTTCTTGCTGCTAAAGCGGTTGATTAACGACCCCCTTCCAGTTTCTCTTTTGCATTTTTCTGTGTGCAATGTTTTGTGTAGACAAACCGACGAGTGTCTCTCTGTTGTGACGCACATTTCGATCTGATGTTTCGTTTTGCGATTCGTAGTTGCACTGAGACGTAAGTTTATTTCTCTTATTAAGTGAGTAGTCAGTGGATAGGTGGGAGAGATGGGAGAGATGGGAGCATAGAGGCGGAAGGAATTAGTTGTCTCAAGGAGAAACATTTATGATTATTGAGCTATGTTGTTCTGGGTCCGCTGAGCTGTTCCTAGATATCGTTTTATTCGCTCATAAACTTTGAATCCTCGTGGGACACTGCGATCATTGTTCTAGTCTTGGCAACAAAGAGGATGAGTGAAGCCATGCAACTGCATCGCCCGCTACTTTGTGCCAAACAAAGAATCTCGCTTCGCAAACTTACAAGTCTTGTTTAACTGTAGGATATTCTTTCTCCGCCAATCGTTTTCATTTATGTGGTTACAGTTCCAGTCCCTCGAATTTTGATTCGTGGGAGTAACTCGTGACTGTAGAGATTAATTTAATTACCAACCTCCTTCTCTTCGAAACTTCCACAATGCTGCAGAAATTCAGCGGTCTTAAAAGAATTAGTCCAATCCTTCCTTCTCCTAATATGATCCGCAAATACGTTTCAGAAATTGTACACCCCTTGTCCGGAAGTATAAGTCATTTGCTCTAGTTCTGTCTACCTGATTCTTCACCAAAATGCGCACTACTTCTGCCAGCGGGAGCCACTTATACCATCCTCTTCTGGTATGTTGCTAGAATGACTAAGATAGCCAGATAATTATTCCCCCTCTTCCATCATTTCGTCTTTATTCTTGCTGGTAGGTCTGGCTATTACGACGTCTTGTCGACGACGAGGATGGAGCCTGTTGAGCTGGGGTGGCTCGAAGGCCCAGAGCAAGGCTGTAAGATGTTGGAAATGGTTAAAAGGGAACAGTTTCCCAAGCCACTGCCGAAGTAAGTCTCATTGAGTGATGATAGCTTTCCAGACATTACGCCGAATTGACTTTACTGATAGCGAAGCCCATTTGTGTCGATGTATCATGGTTGGACACCAATGCAGGGGAAGTGCTAAACTGGGACGTCAGCCAGCTTCTCATTAAAGGTGTTTCAAGTGGATTCGGTATGCTTTCACTTCAGTGCCAAGGAAGGGGATAGGTACGAATACCATTGGAGTCCCAAAGTCCAGTTACACTCCTCACCCTGCCTTCGATGCCATTGTCTGACCTCACTTCCCACTTACTAAAATGAAATATCTGGAGGTGCATTGGAATCGTTGATCATACAACCCACACTAACTTCAGTAAATGTTCAGGATATGTCCTTCTTGAAATTGCACCGACAAATTCTCACGCTGGGTCTGACTTGCTCTCTTCTTGCTCATCCGGGGTGACATGGAGCTTGCGCTTGTTTTGTTTATTTCAGTGGATGGCCCAAGTTTGACATCATTGTGACCCTGAGGTCGAGCTAAATACTAAAAGGATGTGCAGTGGACGCCTTCCTGTGGGTTTCCATGCTGTTGCTGCAGATATCGTTGGATTGTACAGTGCTGTATTAAGGCCGAAATTAAATCTATTATCGGATTTGACTATAGACTCAACGTTGGGCAGCAAGGCATTCGTCGCCGTCTGTTCATTCATTGATATCTCGGGGGGGGACGGAGGTAAGGACTGGCTCAGAATGTACCCGTTGGAACAGCTTGTCATCATCTCTTGCCGGAGGTTGTGGCTTCTGTAAGGCCACACTAAAGTCCAATTCAGTCTTTTTGCATTGAACGGTTCAAGGATGTACGAACACATAATATTCTCTATGGTTTGAACGCCCTACATAGAATTATAGCTATACTTATTTGATTGGCGGACACGATTTAACCCATTCGGGTGCTACCCCACATCAAAAACGACTATCGGTTCAAGCACCTTTAGTAAAATCTTGATACGCCTTCCAACTCATAGCGAGAAATACATGATCCCGCGTTATCCTATTCAATCTCTCAATCTTCGAACATACCTAGACTCTCGATATAATCCTGGGCATTAAGGAGCCTAATAAATCACCTTCTGCCTCAGCAGATTCAAGAGATTATTCCGTTCTACCTGCTCGTATCACAGTGGGCTCACGTACGATAGTAGGAATCGTACGAACTGTCTGTATTGGTGCGTCTGAGGAAGAGAAGCTCCTTAGTACGAGGGGAAAAGATCTTAGGACAGGCAGGCCCTATCGTCTACGTGTGTCAAGAATAATGTTGATATATTCGATAACAAGGAAGTACTATATATAGAGTTTTCTATATATAGGGGAAGATTACTAAGTGCTTATGAAGGAATCTTAATACTCCCCTACACGTGTGATATTCCCATATTGCGTACTTAAGCCTTATTAACTCTTATAATAATATAATATTATAATATTTATATCTCTTATAATAAAAGTTTAATACTTACTAGTAAAACTAGTCTATAATATAAGAATACTTAGTCTTAATCTGTAACTCTATCTTGCTAGGTCTTTATAAGTCTTTTAGACTTATAAATCGTACTTATAAACTATATCTATTTATATAAGTATAATCCTCAAATATAATTCCCAAGTATAATTCTTATAACTTATATATTCGTAAAATTATAATCGTTATAAAATCGTTATAGAATTATTATTGTTATAAAATTGTAATTATTATAAACTAGTATGTTTTCTACCTTATAAGAATTATAATACTCGTAATGTTAATTCCTTTTAGCTCGAATTTCTATACTTAAGTTCTTATAATATTTTTCTATAACGTCTTATTTAAGTTATTTCGTAAGGCAATTAGTAAGCTAGTTATTACCTAATATATATTGAATTTATAATAAACTTTTTGCAATTAGATTATCTTATATAAAATAATATTAAAGTTCGATATATTTAGCTTTTATATAATATTTTCTTATATTGCTATACTAGGTAATTATAGATTTATTATTATAATATAATAATAAAATTAATAATACTTTACTTAAGTCTCTTGTTAATTTCTTAAATTATATAATTTCTTTCTCTCTTTTACTTATAGCTATAATCTCTACTTTTATTAATAAAAGAGATATTAATTTCTATCGATTTATAAACTATAATATAACTTCCTTATTTCGTGTAATTATATAACCTTAATAACTCTTCTTATTAAATTTAGTTACTTAAGTCGCGTTTATATAAATCTTATTATTAAAGCTTTTTAAGTCTCTTTTTAACTTCTCTTTATACTAAATACTAACTTCTCTTATATAATTAAAATATTAAATAAAGTGTTTTGTATAATTAAAGTAAGTTATAAAAGGGTTTTATATATATTATACTACTTAACTTATAATATAAGTAATATTAAAACGGATATAATTTAAAAAGTAAATCGCTAATCTTATAATTATATAATATAGGGTTTAATTATGTATTAAAGTTTATCTCCTATCTTAATAGGTTTAAGTATTATACTAGGTTTTATTAATATACTAATTAGTTTTAAGTTCTTTATTTTAAGCGATTTTATTAGCTTTAATATATAGAGTTATTAATAAATTCTAATAGTTCTTACCTATTTATTTTTATTAATTTAAAAGCCTATAAATAAATAAGCCTCTCTTAGGTCTTTATAGTTTTATTTTTGCTTAATTTATTCTTTAATTTATTTAATAATAGGTTTCTCCCTTATTATTAATATATTATTAAAAAAGAGAAGGATAAATAAGCCTAATTTATAAAAGAGATTTAGGTCTATATTTAAGGTTTTTAGTTATAAGGTTTTAAAGAAAGCTATAACCTAATTATATTAGGCTTTTAAAGCTTATTTTAAGCTATAAAGTAATTTTAATAATTTGAAGTAATATAGTCTAGTTTCTATATCTTTTATAAATTTTATATATTCTAATACCTTTATATATATGTCCTTCTTTAATTTAAGTATAAAGAACGTAATATTAATATTTAATTAATTAATTTTAAGGTCTTTAGTTATAATAAGTGCGAGGAGTATATATAAAGTCGTATACTTTATTATAAAGGCAAAAGTATTAAAATAATTAATTTTATATTATTACTTAAATCCTCTTAGTCTTATAATAAGCCTAGCTTTATATCTTTTAATAATATTATTAGTTTTAAATTTTTTCTTTAATACTTATTTCGTATTAATTAACTTACTTAGAGGTATACTCTTAATAAGCTTATAAGTATTATTGTCTTTCTAAGCTTATAATTCCTTAATCATTATAGGTTTTTAGTTTATAAGGTCTTTTTTTATAGCCTATAAAACTAATAAGTTATTACTTAAAGTTGCCTTAATAATTATAAGACTTTATTTTTAGTTTATTACGTTTATTATAGTATATATAATTTTATATAAGAATAATACTTTTATAATTCTTTTTATTACTTTACTTAATTGCAAAATTATACTTTTTAGTATAATTAAGGTCTTTATTATATTAGGTATATATATAAGTATTATAGCTAATATAAGTAATATTTTTTCTTTTTATAATATAAGTTTATTTACTTATATAATTAATATATTAGTATTACTTTAGAGTTTAAAGTAAGCTTAACTTGCGAGTATATTTTAAGGGTCTTTAATGTCGCCTTTTACTTGCGTATATCTTTTCTCTTACTTAAAGGCCTTATTATTAAATTTAATATTTCTCTTATTTTAATTTTAGTTAATAATTATACTTTTAAATTAGTAAACTTATATTTATTATATTAGAGTTATAAAGTAAATCTCTCTTATAAAGTTTTATAGTTTATAATATATATAATATAGCTTAAATTAAGACTTATATAACAAACCTCAACTCCTAGTAGTGGGTTATAAGCAAGTTAGTTGGGTTAGGTAAGAAAGAAAGCTATTAGTAATTAAGATATATATATAACTATTGCGAGTTACTAAGTATATATAAAGATACTTTATTTGAGTTAAGTATAAAGCTTTTATTTACTAATATCACAAAATTAAGGCTTAACTAATCTTATAGTTATAGAATATTTAATTATACTTATTAAATATTTAGTTATATCTTATAATTACTTAAGCTCTATTTAAGCACTTATTTTATTAAGCTTTGTAAAAGTAATATCGCGTAGATTATTAGTCTAATCTTTAAAAAGAAAGGGTTTGTAAGAAAAGACTACTCGAATAAGCGTATATTAAGTATTATTTAGTTTAAAGAAAGAAGAAGAAGAAGTAAGTCTTTTCTTAAGTATTAAATTACTCTTATAAAGCTTAGCGAAATAAGTACTTAAATAGAGCTTAAGTAATTATATAACGTAACTAAATATTTAATAAGTATAATTAGATATTTTATAACTATAAGATTAGTTAAGCCTTAATTTTGTAATATACCCCCTAGTTATTATAGAGAAGTCTAAAGACCTTTTATTCTATAATAACTATTGTTTTATAATCCCTAATCCCTTATATTCCTTAAATAGCTTTAATTCGATATATTAAAATATATACTCGTATTCGAAGTTAATTATAGGATATAGTATATATTTGTTTATATAGCTTATAAGTAAGTTCTCTATACTCTATATATATATAGATTTTAATTTGTAAATATTAGCGTTTACTTTATTTAATTGCTTAATATAATTAATTTAATTAAAGATCTTATACTTAATAATAACTAGTATTATAATTAGTTCTAACTAATATCTCTTCTATCTTCTAGCCTTACAAATAATATAAACAATACAAATAGTATAAATAGCGCAAACTTTACACGTCGTCTAATTTCTATAGCTACCTTAATTAATCTAGTAACTTAATACGCTTTTAATTATACTAGTAAGCGCGTATTTAATTAGGCTATAAGTATAAAATCGCGATCTCGCGACCTTTTAACCTCTAATAATAATAATAAATAATAACGTTAACTTTTAATATTATTATAGTAATATATTATTACTATTCTATTAATAGCTCTTTTATCTTTTTATTAATTATTAATATAAGTAATACTTTAAGTAATAATACAAGTAAAAGCTTAAGTAATCGATTACCTTTGTTTAAATTCTAAGTTTAATTCTTAAGCTTTATTTAATTATTACTTTATATTTAATAATTAGTATAATTAACCTCTTTACTAAGTAGGGCTTTAAAGAAAAGCAAGTAAAAACACTTATTAATCCTTTTATTACCGAATCTAATAATCTCTTTTAATCTCTCTCTCCTCTTACTAATAATCGTAATAATAATAACGATTATAATAATAATAATAATAATAATAATAAAGAAAAAGAAGATAAAGAAAACGAAACTAAAAAAGATAAAAATAAAGAAGATAAAGACAATCTAATCTTATCTCTTATTAAGTTATATAATCGCCGTTACTAGCTTTTATACTTACTACTTATATTAACTCTTATTCCTATTACTTATCTAGATAATAGTTTTATTTACCGCTTATATAATTAGACTACTCGCCTTAGTCTTTATTCTTTTATTCTAAACAATTATATTCTAAATATTTTAAATAATTATATTTTAGATACTCTTTCTTATTATTCTCGTAGTCTTACTTATAGTCTTAATACTTAGCGAGATTAGCCTTGCCTTAGTTATTTATCTTCTTTAATAGCTAGAAAATCTAATAATCGTTACTTTAAGAATTCTACTATATTATATAATAATTAATATTACTAATATTATATATACTCTTACGTTCTAATCCCTACTAATATTCTTTTATATACTTAGCTATTTTATACTAAGTATTACTATCGGGAAGCTAACTAAAGTTTTAATCGAAAAGTATATTAAATATAGAGTTTTTATTTAATTAATACTAATTCTTACGTAAAAAATAAAGTAATTAAAGATTACTATTTAGACTATACTAAAGATTAGTAATTTTATTAATTTTATTAATCGCGCTTTAGGAATTAATACTCGTTAACGTAAGGATAATAATAATAATTAAGGTCTTACTCTTTATTATATTAGAACTCTTTCTTTTAGTTTTATTAGTTTAAAGACTAGTAAGTAAGCAATACTTACTTAAGCCTTTATTACTTATATAAATACTATATATAGTTTAAGTAGTTAAAGTAGCAAATAATCTACTAGTAATTTAAAGAAATACTAAATAGTCTTTTGTAATATATTTTCGTTTTCTTTTTTTTATATTAAAGTAACTTAGTAATAATACCCAAATAAGTATTAATTTACTAAATTCCCTTAATTATAAAATAAATAACTTATAAAATAAAATATATAATTATTAATTATATTATCTTATTATATTATAGCTTTAAAGTATAAAAAACTCTACTTAGTTCTTTTAGTTAATCTTACTAATATCTATATAAAATTCTATAATAGTCCTACTAATATTCTACTAAATATACTATTAATTTATCTAATCCTAGTAATATCTAGCCAGAATCTTAATAGATTTTATTAATATTTAGAAAATATCTAATTACTAATTTTTAATTCTTAATTATATTAATTAAATACTTAGTCTAATCTTTAAAGATCTGTCTAATATCTACTTGCTAAATATTAATTAATCGATACTTTTATATAATTAATACTTTAGATCTTATACTTTTCTAAAATCTTTAATCTTTTTATATATATCTTATAGATTTAATAAAGCTTAGAAATACTTAAACTTATATCTGGGGAAATTCTTAATAAGCCTATTTACTAGTATTTCGCTAGTTAGTAAGTATATTACTTTAAACGTTTTAAATTTATACTTTTAACGAAGCTATATATTTTAAATATCTATATATTATAGCTTAGTTATAATTCTCTTATTCTCCCTTATAATTAGTCTAATTGTTTATTAATTATTATAAAAGATTATCTAAAAGTCTTCGAGTAAGAGTTTAATCTCTTTAAAAAATCGTTATAATACTATTGTTTCTTTAGTTATATACTTTACTTCTAAGAGTTTTACTTAAGTAATAAACGTTAATACTATCGATTATTAAGTTACTTTCTAAGTAATAAGTTCTCTAAATAAGAATATTATATACTTATAAGATAATCGCTAAGTTTTAATATTATTTATAAATAATATGTCTAATATAATTAGTAACTAGCTTTTTGAGTTTCCTTTATATTAAATAATAAAATAATAAGTTTCCTAAAGATATTTAATTACTTAATTAATTATTTCTATATATTATATACTAGGGTTTATTAAGAATTAAAAGAGCTAAGAAGTCGCGAAGATAATATTTACTCTAATTATAATTGTAATATAAAGAACTAATTTTACTTTTTCTTAATATACTTTAATAAAGCTTAGTATTACTATCTTTAAGTTTTTAATAAGCTTAGTTCTTAAGAGTAATATAAATAAATATTTTTATTTAGCTCAATTAAACTTTCGAGCGATCTTTTTAATATAAGTATTATAAAGTAAAGAGATCGTCTTATTATTCTAATCTTTAACTATACGAATACTTAAAAACTATTAAATATCTCTTAAGTCCTAAAGCTCGTACGACTTCTTTAGCTTTTTAATAAACTTATATACTTTTTACTTATTTCTTTTGTAATATAAAATTAATATATTATTTATATAAAAGACTATAAAAATTTATCGAGTAGGGTTATAAAAGAGACACGGCTTTTCCTTACTTTAAATTAACTTAAAAGACTTAATTATTAAAGAGAAGTCTTAATATTAAAGAGCTAGAGAGTCTTATAAGCTATATAAAGCTTAATTAATCTCTATATAAAACCTTACTTTTCTAAAGCTTAAAGAGAGCTAATATATTACTTATACTATTTTATTATTTTATAAAGTATTAATAAAAGTATTAATAATATTATATTATTTAATTTTAAGATTGAAGTAAGCTATAATAGTTATAACTACTCGAAACAAACAAGTAGTAAGCGTAATAATATATATAGAAATAATTAAATCTTTTTCTTAAAAGTCGCTATAAATAATAATCCGAGACTTATAGTAAATTATAAAATTATCTAAGTCTACTTTATAAGTAAAGACTTATTTTAGAGAAATAGCTTTTAAATTAATTAAGCTTACTTTAATTTGTCTCTAGTAGTTTCTTAGCTTTAAATTCTTAATTTCTAATCTTATATCTTAAATAAAATAATTATTATATTTATATATCTCGAGATTACTTTATAACTTTAGTACCTTTAAAAGATCTTTTTAGTAAACTCTTCTTAAAGCTAAAAGTATCTTTCCTCTTAAAGTATTATTTATTAAAACAAAAATAGAGATTATTATATATATTATTTAGACTTATTCTTTATAGCTTAAATCCTTTTAAAACGTTAATAAGAACTTATTATATTACTTTTAGCTTAATTTTAAAATCGAGGTATATATTAAAGTAATATATAATATACTTAGTTCGTCTTTATTTAAAATTTTTTTAAAAACAATTTATAGCTTAAGCTATTAATTTTTTTATACTTATTATTCTAATTTACTTAATTAGTATATCTTACGATTTAAGACTCTTATTATTAGAGTATTACTTAAAAGGCTATTCTCTATTACTAAAAGACTATTACTTATAGTTATTTTATAATTACTAAAGCCAAATTCGCTTTACGTTAAGCTAAGTAATTCCTTAAATTAGTATATAATTACTTAAGGGATTAATTATTTACTTATACTCGGGTACTCGTTTAATAATTAAGCTAATCTTTAAGTAACTATACTCTTATTTAACTTGCTATTAATATAATTACTAACTATAAGTATTCTTTTAAATAAATAATTATTATTACTCCTCTTAGTTCTTATTTATAAGTTTATTAGCTTAAGTATTTATTTAAGAGTTAAAAGTCTAATTTCTCTACTTACCCCTAAGTTTTAACTCTTATTATCTTTATTTAAAAGCTTACTCCTTAAAATCTTATATATAAAATCTTCTAATATAATTATAACTTCTCTTTTAAAAGAGTATATCTCGTTTATAAGAAGATATTTAATAATTCTACTAGTAGTATCTTAAATTTTATATTCTTTAATTAGAGAAATAATAGCTTTAGCGCTTATTAAAGGCTATTACTCTTATATTTTTTAATTAGGAATATAGAATTTAGTTTTATTAAAAGTTATGTCTTTTATAATAATTACTCTTTTAAGTTAAGGCACTTAAATCCTATATATATTAGACGCGATATATTTAATTAAGTATTTAATATACGCTTAAGAAAATACTTTAAATACTCTTTTGTTTTTGCTTTCTTATTATTCTTTCTTTAAAGTATATACTCGAGTATTATAAGTATAAATCTTATTTTAATTAAGTCTAAAATTAGTTATTACTTATTATATAAGCGCTTAATTATATTACTTAAAGTAGTTCCGAAACTATAAGTATAAGACTTCGTTTAGTAAGCGTTACTTATAAGCTTTAAAAGGAAAAATAATATATAAGTAAATTGCTACTTTATATATCTCTAGCTAAAGGTTTTCTAGGAGATTAGTAATAAGTCTTATTCTAATTAATTTCTTAATTATATTTCTTTTAACTTTCTCGATTATATTAATAGACTTGTAAGTATAAGCTAATACTAATTTTATATCGATTCCTTTTATATTAGCTTATTACTTAAAATCTATTATACTAAAAAAAGAAATTACTAAAGTGTTTTAATTACTCTTAATCTTATAAATCGATAGTTTAAATTAGCGTTTTACTTATATATTAAAATAAGAGATCGAGTCTATAACTATAATCTCGCGTTTCTTTATAAGTATAAATCCCTAATACTTTTTACTAAACTCGTCCTTAATTAATAAAATTTAACTAATACTATTATATACTTTAAAGAAATTAAAGAAATCTTAAATAATTCTCTAAAATAGTTTTAGCGATTTAAAGTATAATACTTAGTAAGAGATTTGCTTTTTAACTAATATAAGAGCGTAAGCTTTATAATATATAATTAGTATTCTCTTAATAATTATATTTCTAATTGCTTTTATAAGTAACTCGAGGACTTTTAATTTAAAGTATTTTACTTGTTAATACTAAAGCTTAGCTAAATTACTCTAGGGTTTTAAGTAGTCTCTTAATTATTTAAACGACTTCTTTAGTTATTATTTAATTATTAAATATATTATTACTAGTCTTATATATATTAAAATTATAAAGAGAAAACTTAAGCAAAAAGTAAGTAACTTATATTTAAGGAAAACTAAGTTAAATTTATATTTTATATTAAGTATAATAACGTTAGAATTAATATTCTTATATCTTAATAAATAATTAAGTCTATAAAACCAAACTCTTACCTTAAGTATTTAAGCTTTTAAAATAATATTTATATAAAAACTATTAACTATAATTATATTTAAAAGAATAAGATTAAATATATAAAGTCCTTTTAGCCTATTAAAGAGATTTTTAATTACTCGAGTACTTTTTCTAATAATTAAGAAAATACTCGAACTAACTTTAATTATATTATTACTAATTAAAGGAATAAAGGAATTAGGCTTAAGTAAGTCTTTTATATTAACTAAGTATATTAATCTATAATTATCAAAGAGTATACTATTAAAAAGTAAGTATTTCTTTAGAAAATTAAAGGTCGAATAAATCTTATAACTTACTTTTTTAAATAAGTTTAAATTAATAATTATATAGTTAACTTTATTTAAGTATTTACTTTATTATTTCTTCGAGTTTAATATCTTATTAAAGTATTACTTTTACTTTTTTTTTTTAATTAGCTATTTCTAATAATTACTTTTTACTTAATTTTTAATTTTATTTTTTTTAGGATTACTAAGTTTAGTTTTAAACTTATAATTAGTTATTCTAGTAATTATTACTTTTAGGCGTTTATAAGACTTTAGTTTCTAAGAATACTTTTTACTTCTCGAGAGATATAAATAATTATATTTAAAGGGACTTAGCGACTAATCTTATCTTAAAGAACTTTTAAAAGTAATTATTACTAAACGAGATTTTACTAATTTTATATTTAGTAATTATTTATATAAGTAAGCTAAAAAGAGTTATCTTAAAATATTAATATTAATAATTACCTCTTTTGTTTTTTAAGTTATAATTACTTTACTTATTTAATTATAAGTAAACTCTAAGAGTATTCTTTTAATTACTTTTAAGAAATTAGTTACTAAGAGATAACTAGACTTAATATTTAGAAGTTTATATATACGAGTAATAGTTAATATATTCTCTTACTTTAAAAACTATTTAAAACAATTAATTAAGCTTTTTTAACTTTCTTTTAAGACTTCTTAATAAGTTTATTAAGCTATAGCTATAAAGGTTCCTTTTATTAGAGTTATACGATTCTTAAGTTTAATTAAAAGTAATTATAAGCTTATATTATTATTAAGTATTAATTTAGTTTTAATTACTTATAGTATTTTTTTATTAATAAATAAATTTACTTAGTTAAAAATTATTAAAAGATCTTGTAATTATTTGTCTTATTCCTTATACTTTTATATAACTGACTTAGAGTAAGCTTAGTATTAACCCCAAATCTTATTATATATTATAATAGTAATAATTAGTTTAAAAGAAATAACTAGTTCTAATCTAAGATTTACTTCTTTTAGAGTAAAGAGCGTTTCTTTAGAGGTTACTAAAGTTTTATTACGCGTTTAATTTGTAATTCTAATGCGATTTTATTTTACTTTTATTACTTTTATAAAATTAAACTTAATTTACTTAAGTTACTAGATTATATTTAACTCTTCGATTATTTACTTTAATCCTATCGCCTTTAAAGAGAGTATAGAATATACTAAAGTACTTAGAACTATTAGATTTATATATTCTAAAATACTAAGTAATTTTACGTTATAATAAAAGAAAGAGTATTATTTTAGTTACTTTAATTAAGTTTTTAATTAGATATCGATTAGAATCGCTATATTATATAAGGTAAATATATTATAAAATAGTTAATACTTTACTTAAAGGCTTTTAAGTAATTATATATAAAATAAATTAAATAATTAGTTATTATTCTAATTAAAGAAAACCTTAATATAAGGGTTATTCTTTTTAAAGAATTAGTAAGAGTTAGCTTGTTTATTCTAGTAAACGAAGCTATATACTCAAATTTACTTATATAATAGCGTATTATAATATACTTTTTAAAATAAATAATCCTTAAGTATTATATAAACCGGGCTTATAACTATCGCGTAAATTATTAGTTTAATCTTTAAAAAGAAAGGGTTTATAAGAAAAGACTACTCGAATAAGCGTATATTAAGTATTATCTAGTCTAAAGAAAAAAGAAGAAAAAGTAAGTCTTCTTTTAAATATTAAATTACTCTCGTAAAGCTTAGCAAAATAAGTACTTAGATAAAGCTTAAGTAATTATACGACGTAACTAAATATTTAATAAGTGTAATTAGATATTTTATAACTATAAGATTAGTTAAGCCTTAATTTTGTGACAAGTAATTTAATACTTAAAAAGAGACTTACTTTTTTTTTTCTTTTTTTAGACTAAATAATATTAAATATATACTTATTCGAGTAATTTTTTCTTATAATCCTTTTTTTCTTAAAGATTAAACTAATTATTTATATAATAATTATAAGTATAGTTTATATAATACTTAGAGATTATTTATTTTAAAAAGTATATTATAATACGTTACCTTATTATATAAGTAAATTTAAGTATATAGTTTTACTTATTAAAATAAACAAGCTAACTCTTACTAACTCTTAAAAAAGAATAATCCTTATATTAAAGTTTTCTCTAATTAAAATAATAATTAATTATTTAATTTATTTTAATATATAATTACTTAAAAGCCTTTAAGTAAAGTATTAATTATTTATAATATATTTACTTTATATAATATAGTATTTTTAATTAATATTTAATTAAAACCCTAATTAAAATAATTAGAATAATACTTTTTTTTTTATTATAATATAAGATTACTTAGTATTTTAGAATATATAAATCTAATAATTCTAAATACTTTAATATACTCTACGCTCCCTTTAAAGATAATAAGATTAAAACAAATAATTATAAAGCTAAATATAATTTATTAGTTTAAATAACTCAAATATAATCTTATAAAAGAAGTAAAAGTAAAATAAGATTACTTTAAAATTATAAATCAAACGCGTAATATAACCCTAATAATCTTTTAAAAAACGCTTTTTACTTTAAAAAAAACAAATTTTAAATTAGAATTAATTATTCTTTTTAAACTAACTATTATTATTATAATATATAATAATATTTAAAGTTAATACTTAGTTTACTTTAAGTTAGTTATATAAAAGTATAAGGATTAAAAAAAAAATTATAAGATCTTTTAGTAATCTCTAATTAAATAAATTTATTTATTAATAAAGAAATACTATAAGTAATTAAAACTAAATTAATACTTAATAATAATATAAGCTTATAATTACTTTTAATTAAGCTTAAGAATTATATAGCTCTAATAAAAGGAACCTTTATAATTATAACTTAATAAACTTATTAAAAAGTCTTAAAAGAAAGTTAAAAAAGCTTAACTAATTACTTTAAGTAATTTTTAAAATAAGAGAATATATTAATTATTACTTATATATATAAGCTTTTAAATATTAAGCTAGGCTATCTTTTAATTATTAATTTTTTAAAAGTAATTAAAAGAATACTTTTAGAGTTTACTTATAATTAAATAAGTAAAGTAATTATAACTTAAGAAATAAGAAAAGTAATTATTAATATTAATATCTTAAGATAACTCTTTTTAATTTACTTATATAAATAATTACTAAATATAAAATTAATAAAATCTTATTTAATAATAATTACTTTTAAAAGTTTTTTAAAATAAGATTAATTATTAAGTCTATTTATATATAATTATTTATATCTCTTAAAAAGTAAAAAGTATATTTAAAAACTAGAGTTTTATAAACGCTTAAAAGTAATAATTATTAAGATAAAGGATTATAAGTTTAAAACTAAGCTTAATAATTTTAAAAAGAATAAAATTAAAAATTAAGTAAAAAGTAACTATTAGAAATAATTAATTAAAAAAAAAAAAGTAAAAGTAATATTTTAATAAGATATTAACCTTAAAGAAATAATAAGATAAGTACTTAAATAGAGTTAATTATATAATTATTAATTTAAACTTACTTAAAAAAATAAGTTATAAAATTTATTTAACTTTTAATTCTTTAAAGAAATACTTATTATTTAATAATATACTTTTTAATAATTATAAATTAATATACTTAGTTAACTTAAAAGACTTACTTAAGCTTAATTCTTTTATTCTTTTAATTAGTAATAATATAATTAAAGTTAGTTTAAGTATTTTATTAATTATTAAAAAAAGTACTTAAGTAATTAAAAATCTCTTTAATAGGCTAAAAAGACTTTATATATTTAATTTTACTTTTTTAAATATAATTATAATTAATAGTTTTTATATAAATATTATTTTAAAAGCTTAAATACTTAAGGCAAGAGTTTAGTTTTATAGACTTAATTATTTATTAAGATATAAGAATATTAATTCTAACGTTATTATACTTAATATAAAATATAAATTTAACTTAGTTTTCCTTAAATATAAGTTACTTACCTTTTACTTAAGTTTTCTCTTTATAATTTTAATATATATAAGACTAGTAATAATATATCTAATAATTAAATAATAACTAAAGAAGTTATTTAAATAACTAAAAGACTACTTAAAACTCTAGAGTAATTTAATTAAGCTTTAGTATTAATAAGTAAGATATTCTAAACTAAAAGTCCTTAAGTTACTTATAAAAATAATTAAAAATATAATTATTAAAGAAATATTAATTATATATTATAAAGCTTATACTTTTATATTAGCTAAAAAGTAAATCTCTTATTAAATATTATACTTTAAATTACTAAGACTATTTTAAAGAATTATTTGGGATTTCTTTAATTTCTTTAAAGTATATAATAATATTAACTAGATTTTACTAATTAAAGACAAGTTTAATAAAAAATACTAGGGATTTATACTTATAAAAAAACGTAAGATTATAATTATAAACTTAATCTCTTATTTTAATATATAAGTAAAATATTAATTTAAATTATTAATTTATAAAATTAAGAGTAATTAAAATACTTTAGTAATCTTTTTTTTAGTATAACAAATTTTAAGTAATAAGCTAATAAAAAAAGAATTAATATAAAATTAATATTAGCTTATACTTATAAGCTTATTAATATAATTAAGAAAGCTAAGAGAAATATAATTAAGAAATTAATTAAAATAAGACTTATTATTAATCTCTTAAAAAACCTTTAGTTAGAAATATATAAAGTAGTAATTTATTTATATATTATTCTTTTTTCTAAAACTTATAAGTAATACTTATTAAATAAAGTCTTATACTTATAATTTTAAAATTACTTTAAGTAATACAATTAAGCGCTTATATAATAAGTAATAATTAATTTTAGACTTAATTAAAATAAGATTTATACTTATAATACTTAAATATATACTTTAAAGAAAAAATAATAAAAAAGTAAAAATAAAAAAATATTTAAAGTATTTATTTAAGTATATATTAAATACTTAATTAAATATATTGCGTTTAATATATATAAGATTTAAATACTTTAACTTAAAAGAGTAATTATTATAAGAGATATAACTTTTAATAAAACTAAATTTTATATTCTTAATTAAAAAACATAAAAGTAATAACCCTTAATAAGCGTTAAAGCTATTATTTCTTTAATTAAAAAGTATAAAATTTAAGATATTATTAATAGAATTATTAAATATTTTCTTATAAATAAGATATTTTCTTTTAAAAGCAAAATTATAATTATATTAGATAATTTTATAAGCGAGATTTTAAAGAATAAGCTTTTAAGTAAAAATAATAAAAATTAAAACTTAAAAGTAAATAAAAAAAATTAAACTTTTAACTTTTAAATAAATACTTAAGCTAATAAACTTATAAATAAGAATTAAGAGAAGTAATAATAATTATTTATTTAAAAGAATACTTATAATTAGTAATTATACTAATAGCGAGTTAAATAAGAATATAGTTACTTAAAGACTAGCTTTATTATTAAATAAGTACTCGAGTATAAATAAATAATTAATCCCTTAAGTAATTATATATTAATCTAAAAAATTACTTAGTTTAATATAAGGCAAATTTAGCTTTAATAATTATAAAATAACTATAAGTAATACTTTATTAGTAATAAAAAATAGCCTTTTAAGTAATACTCTAAAAATAAGAGTCTTAAATTATAAGATATACTAATCGAGTAAATTAAAATAATAAGTATAAAAAAATAATAGTTTAAATTATAAATTGTTTTTAAAAAAGATTTAAATAAAAATAAACTAAGTATACTATATATTACTTTAATATATATTTTAATTTTAAAATTAAGCTAAGAGTAATATAATAAGTTCTTATTAATATTTTAAAAGGATTTAAACTATAAAGAATAAGTTTAAATAATATATATAATAATCTTTATTTTTATTTTAATAAATAATACTTTAAGAGAAAAGATATTCTTAGCTTTAAAAAGAGTTTATTAAAAGGATTTTCTAAAAGTATTAAAGTTATAAAGTAATCTTAAGATATATAAATATAGTAATTACTTTATTTAAAATATAAAATTAAAAATTAGAAATTTAAAGCTAAAAAATTATTAAAAATAAATTAAAGTAAGCTTAATTAATTTAAAGGCTATTTTTTTAAAATAAGTCTTTACTTATAAAGTAAACTTAAATAGTTTTATAATTCGCTATAAGTACTAAATTATTATTTATAATAATCTTTAAGAAAAAGATATAATTATTTTTATATATATTATTATACTTATTACTTATTTATTTCGAGTAATTATAATTATTATAATTTACTTTAATCTTAAAATTAAATAATATAATATTATTAATACTTTTATTAATACTTTATAAAATAATAAAAGAGTATAAGTAATATATTAGCTTTTTCTAGGCTTTAAGAAAGTAAAGTTTTATATAAAGATTAATTAAGCTTTATATAACTTATAAGATTTTTTAATTTTTTAGTATTAAGACTTTTTTTTACTAATTAAGTCTCTTAAGTTAATTTAAAGTAAAAAAGAGTTATACTTTTTTTATAACTTTACTTAAGAGATCTTTATAATTTTTTATATAAATAATATATTAATCTTATATTATAAAAGAAATAAGTAAAAAGTATATAAGTTTATTAAAAAAACTAAAAAAGTTATATAAGCTTTAAGACTTAAGAGATATTTAATAATTCTTAAGTATATATATAATTAGAGATTAAAATAATAAAACAATCTCTTTACTTTATAATACTTATATTAAAAAGATTACTTAAAAGTTCGATTTAGTTAAATAAAAATATTTTTTTATATTACTCTTAAAAACTAAGCTTATTAAAAACCTAGAGATAATAATATTAAGCTTTATTAAAGTATATTAAGAAAAAGTAAAATTAGTTCTTTATATTATAATTATAATTAAAGTAAATATTACTTTTATAACTTCTTAACTCTTTTAATTCTTAATAAACCCTAGTATATAATATATAAAAGTAGTTAATTAAATAATTAGATATTTTTAAAGAACTTACTATTTTATTATTTAATATAAAAAAAGCTTAGAAAGCTAATTACTAATTGTATTAAACGTATTATTTATAAATAATATTAAAACTTAGTAATTATCTTATAAGTATATAATGTTTTTATTTAAAGGACTTATTACTTAGAAAATAACTCGATAATTAATAGTATTAACGTTTATTACTTAAGTAAAGCTTTTAGAAATAAAGTATATAATTAAAGAAATAATAGTATTATAACGATTTTTTAAAGAGATTAAACTCTCGCTTAAAGACTTTTAAACAATCTTTTATAATAATTAATAAATAATTAAACTAATTGTAAAAGAGAATAAGAGAATTATAACTAAGCTATAATATATAAATATTTAAAATATATAGTTTTACTAAGAGTATAAATTTAAAACGTTCGAAGTAATATACTTACCGACTAGTAAAATACTAGTAAATAAGCTTATTAAAAATCTTTTTAAGTATAAGTTTAAGTATTTTTAAGCTTTATTAAATCTATAAGATATATATAAAAAGATTAAAAATCTTAAGAAAGTATAAGATTTAAAGTATTAATTATATAAAAGTATTAATTAATTAGCGTCTAGTAAGTAAATATTAGATAGATCTCTAAAGATTAGACTAAATATTTAATTAATATAATTAAGGATTAGAGATTAGTAATTAGATATTTTTTAAATATTAATAAAATCTATTAAGGTTTTAGCTAAATATAGCTAAAATTAAATAAATTAATAGAATATTTAGTAGGATACTAATAAGACTATTAAGTATAGAATTTTATATAAATATTAGTAAGATTAACTAAAAGAACTAAGTAGAGTTTTCTATACTTTAAAGCTATAATATAATAAGATAATATAATTAATAATTATATATTTTATTTTATAAGTTATTTATTTTATAATTAAGGGAATTTAGTAGATTAATACTTATTTAAGTATTATCGCTAAGTTACTCTAATATAGAAAAAAAAGAATAAAAATATATTATAAAAGATTACTTAGTATTTCCCTAAATTATTAGTAGATTATTCGCTACCTTAACTACTTAGACTATATATAGTATTTATATAGGCAATAAAGGCTTAAGTAAACATTTCTTACTTATTAGTCTTTAAACTAGTAAAACTAAAAGAAAGAGTATTAGTATAATAAGAAGTAAGATCTTAATTATTATTATTATCCTTATATTAATAAGTACTAATTCCTAGAGCGTAATTAGTAAGATTAATAAAATCACTAATCTTTAGTATAGTCTAAATAATAATCTTTAATTACTTTATTTTCTATATAAAGATTAGTATTAATTAAATAAAAACTTTATATTTAATATACCTTTCGATTAAAACGTAAGAGTATATATAGTATTAGTAATACTAATTATTATATAATATAATAAAATTCTTAAAGTAATAACTATTAGATTTTCTAGCTATTAAAGAAGACAAATAACTAAAGTAAGACTAATCTCGCTAAGTATTAAGACTACGAGTAAGACTACGAGAATAACGAGAAGAAGTATTCGGAATATAATTATCTAAAATATCCGAAATATAATTGTTTAAAATAAAAGAATAAAGACTAAGGCAAGTAGTCTAACTATATAAGTAGCGAGTAAAACTATTATCTAAATAAGTAATAAGAATAAGAGTTAATATAAGTAATAAGCGTAAAAGCTAGTAATAGTAATTACATAACTTAATAAGAGATAAAATTAAATTATTTTTATTTTTTTTCTCTTTATTTTCTTTAGCTTTATCTTTCTTATTTTCTTTATTATTATTATTATTATTATTATAATAATTATTAGTAAAAGGAAGGAGAGATTAAAAGAGATTATTAGACTTAGTAGTAAAAGGATTAATAAGTATCTTTACTCGAAGCTTTTTATTAAAGCCCTATATATTAAAAAGATTAATTATATTAATTATCGAATATAAAGTAATAATTAAATAAATCTTAGAAATTAAACTTAGAATTCGAATAAAAGTAATCGACTACTTGAGCTTTTACTTATATTATCGCTTATATTATTATTTATATTAATAATTAATAAAAAGATAAAAGAACTATTAATAAAATAATAATAGTATATTACTATAGTAATAGTAAAAGTTAACGTTATTATTTATTATTATTATTAGAAGTTAAAAAGTCGCAAGATTGCGATTTTATATTTATAGCCTAATTAGCTACGTGCGTATTAGTATAGTTAAAAGTATATTAAGTCATTAGATTAATTAAAGTAACTATAAAGATTAGATAACGTATAAAGTTTATATTATTTATATTATTTGCGTTATTTATATTATTTATAAGGCTAAGAGATAAAAGAGATATTAGTTAGAGCTAATTATAATACTAGTTACTACTAAGTATAAGATCTCTAATTAAATTAATTATTACTTTAAGTAATTAAACAAAACAAACATTAATATTTATAAATCGAAATTTATATATATATAGAGTATAGGGAACTTACTTACAAGCTATATAAGTAAATATATACTATATTTTATAATTAACTTCGAATACGAGTATATATTCTAATATATCGAATTATAACTATTCGAGGAATATAAGGGATTAAGAATTATAAAATAATAATTATTATAAAATAAAAGATCTTTAGACTTTTTTATAATAACTAGGGAATATATTACAAAATTAAGGCTTAACTAATCTTATAGTTATAGAATATCTAATTATACTTATTAAATATTTAGTTATATCGTATAATTACTTAAGCTTTATTTAAGTACTTATTTTATTAAGCTTTATAAGAGTAATTTAATACTTAAAAGAAGACTTACTTTTTCTTTTTCTTTTTTTAGACTAAATAATACTTAATATACGCTTATTCGAGTAGTCTTTTCTTATAACCCTTTCTTCTTAAAGATTAGACTAATAATCTACGTAATAAATCTAAATATAAATAAAAGGGACGAGATAATTATATTATTTATATAAGATATAAATAGTACCCAAGTCTTTTATAACGAGTATTATATTAAATCTACTAGTTTTAACTTATAAGCTTAATACAATTATTCGTACGAGTTTAATGCTACTAAATTAATTAGGGCGCGAGTATAAGCCTAAGGGAGAATTAAATATATTAGATAAAAGTATATAATCGAAAATTTTAAAATAAACTATTCGAACTCTTTTTATAATAGAGTATTAATATTAATACTAGAGAAGGCTATCCCGGGCGTAATAATAGGCTTAATTATAAATATTAAGGCAAATAATACATTTAATAAATAATAATAATATTAGATATTAAAAGATTATTCTAGATTAAGATCTTTTTTATATTAATAATAAGATTCTTAATTATACTAATCCTTAAACTAATTATCTCTCGAAGTTATTAGTATTATTATTATATAACTTAGTAAAGGCAATTTTAGAATTATTTTATAGCGAAACTATTAATACTAAAGGTCTTTTACTTAGTATTAACTAAATAAAAGTAATACTTAAAGAAAATAAAGTAATTAAAAGCGAGATCAAACAACTTCGACTTTAGTATAAAGAGATTATTAGTAATCTCTTTAACTTAAGCAAAAAGCCTAAGGACTATTAAATACTCGATATCGGGGTCTTAGCTTAATTATTAGCGACTATTTTTTAGGTACTTTAATTTATAGTAGGCTTTTATAGAGGTTAGGGCCTGAGATTAATAAATAATAAATAAGAATAATCGCAGAGGTTCCCTTATTATATATATTTAATAAATAATAAATAAGAATAATAATAGAGATTTCTATTATTTATACTATAAACAATAGATTTAGTCTATATATAAGTATATAGAGACTATATAAATAAATCTATTATACTTAATTATAAAAAATTCGTAATATATTACTTATATATATACTAGTTTTGTTTCGCGTTATAACTTCCTCTTTTTTATAATATAATATATATATAACGCAACTAACCTTTCTTCTTATATATATATATATATACTTATTATACCTTGTAATCGAATAAAACGCGAATTCCTTATATAATATAATAAAGTCCCTACAAATATTCTTTCGCCGCCTAATATATTAATAAGCTCTTTTTAGGGGATAAATAATAATAGGGACGAGCTATTTCAACTCTAATACCAGTTATTTTAACTCTTTGGGGGTATACCTAATAAGCTCGCTTCCCTATATTATTTTATATATAAGAGTAAGTATAATTTATATTACTTATAAAAATTAATATATCCTTATTAACTTATAACTTTCGCAATAGACGTATTTAAGACTTATAAGCCCCCTTCCTTTATAGCGGTTTATATTAATCTTTTTATTATAATTATTATTATTAAATAATATACTAAAGCTAATAAGTATACTCTCTTTAAATATAATATTAAACTAAAGCAAATTATATATACTTACAATTAATTTGGTAAGCTATAGTTAAAGCCTAAAAACCTTATAATATATAAATTAAAGTAATACGAAAGTACTTATAATAAAAAGTATAATTATAAGATAAAGATTATATTAAAGAAAGACACTATTTCGGAATAATAAGAACTAATAGTATTAAAAGGGATATATAATTATAAGCTATTTATAATACTTTTTGCTTATTTTACTTATTAAATTACTACTTTAGACTTAAAGATAATTACTTAGGTTAAAAACTTAGCTATTATAAGTCTTAATAATATATTAATATTAGTAATTATTTAACGAGAGAAACTTATAGTTATATTCTCTTAAAAGGATATCTTAAACTTTATATAAATAATACGTTTTCATTAGCTTAATAGGCTTACTTTAATAAAATAGCTACTTAAAGTATATTAGTAAAGGTTTTTTTAAGTATAATACTAACGATTTATTAGAAACTTTAAGAAGGCAACTTTAACTTTATATTTAATATAAATTCTTTAACTAACGTACTAACCCGACTCTTCTTTTTATACCCTTTTTCTCTTAACTTATAAAAGTAATATTTTAATATTTTTCTACTTAATTATACTTATAAAACAAACTAATTTAATATATTATTATTTAATATATATATAATAATAGAAAATAATAAGGTTATTTAAGTAAGAGTAGTTTTTCTCTTAGCTAAAAAGAAAGTTAATTATAAGTAAATATTATAATAACTCTATAATATTATAACCTAAAATATAATTAAAGAGCTAGTTTCTATAGTAACTAATAGAGAACTAGCTTTAATAAAGTATATTAATATATAATTCTTATAATTAAGCTATATCTTTTATAGATAGTATATAAATATAAATATATTAGCCAAAACTAAGAAATTCTTTTTAGGTTTAATTAAAGATTAAAATAATAAAGTAAAGAAGTACTCTTTATTTTAATTATTTTTTAAGGCCTAAAATATATTACTTTTTAATATAAGTTTAAAGGAGTATAATAATAAGTTAAAAGAAATAAGGGTTACTTCTTTTCTTTAAGCTATAAGTTATTATAAAGGGACCTAGTTATACTTATAAAAAGAAAAGATTATTATATACTAAGTTAATTAATATTATTACTTTAAAGTAACTATTATAAGTCTTATTAAAAGTTATTATATAATATTTAAGTTATACTTATAACGAGAAAATAAAGACTTAAGAAGTGTCTTTATACGCTTATAATACTTCTGGGATTTATAATATTAAGGTATAACGATAATACTAGTTTAAGGGACGAGCTATTTTAACTCTAATGCCGGCTATTTTAACTCTTCGGGGGTATACCTAGTAAGCTTGCTTCCCCATACTATTTTGTATGCAAGGGCAAGCATAATTTATATTACTTGTCAAAATCAATATATCCTTATTAACCTATAATCTTCGCAATAGACGCATCCAAGACTTGTGGGCCCCCTCCCTCTATAGCGGTTTATACTAATCTTTCTACTATAGTTGCTACTATCAAATAGTATATTAAAGCCAATAGGTATACCCTCTTTAAATGCGATATCAAACCAAAGCGAATTGTATATACTTGTGATCGATTCGGCAAGCTATAGTTAAAGCTAGGCATAAGAAGGGAAAGGGGTTATATAGGGGGGATTTCTTCTATATATAAAGACAATTGCCTTAAAGACGTAATAGTCGTTATAAGAGATATACTATAAAGGGAGGTAATATAAGAGGTTAAAGTTATAGTAATAGAACCTTTTAAGGGTTATACGCAAGATAGTGAGTATAAGTTAGATCCAGATTATAATTTTGATAAGTTAGCATAATAGTATATATTATATACTCTTGCGCGTATACAAATTTATATAGTAGGTAGAGCTTACTAGATGTACGCAGGTGTGAAAACGATCTGGGACTAGTAGAGTTGAAATAGCCGGTATTGGAGTTGAAATAGCTCGTCCCTAGTTTAATAAAAACTATAGCTAAAAATATAAGTTAATATACTTTTCTTTATTATAGTTCTTTAATTAGTTTATAGCTTTACGTTAAAGAAGATACTCTTAAAGTATATTAAGTTACTTATAAGTAGTTCCCCTTCTCTTAATTATTAATATATAATTTAATAGTTATTTAGCTTACTTTGTTTTTATATAATATAAGAGTATAAATCTAATAAAGGAGTAATCTTACTAACTAATATATATTATTATTAGTATTATAATAGGCCTATAACTAATACTCTTAATCCCTTCTTTATATTAGAGGTTTTAAGACTAGTTTTTAACTCTATATATATACGAGAGAAAAGTAAACCCTATAATATATTAAGAGAGGTATTATATATTACTAAATCGAATACTCGACAATTACTCTTAGCCTTTAAACTCTCTCCTTCTTTAGCCCTTATAATCTTTAAGCGACTTAAGTCTCTTATTAGACTAGTATTTATTATTTATTCTAAGCTAAATCGAGATAGTTTTATTGCCCTTATAATAATATAAATAGTAAAAGAGTATATCGATTAATATAAACTAAGTATAAAAAGGGAAAGGGGTTATATAAAGGGGATTTCTTTTATATATAAAGATAATTGCCTTAAAGACGTAATAGTCGTTATAAGAGATATACTATAAAGGAAAGTAATATAAGAGGTTAAAGTTATAATAAAACCTTTTAAGGGTTATACGTAAGATAATAAGTATAAGTTAGATTTAGATTATAATTTTAATAAGTTAATATAATAGTATATATTATATACTCTTATACGCATATAAATTTATATAGTAAGTAGAGCTTACTAGATATATATAAGTATAAAAACGATCTGGGACTAGTAGAGTTGAAATAGCCGGCATTAGAGTTAAAATAGCTCGTCCCTAATAATAATAATAGTAATCTCGTAATAGATATTAAAGAAGGCTCTTATATACCGGTTAATAATAGCTTATTGCCCGCTAATATTCCGATTAATATTAGTTTATTTATAACAAATACTTATATTAATATTAGTAATAATATAAATATAAGTATAAAGATAAATATAAATAATAATATTATAAGCGAAGCTACTTTATATAGCGAGGTTACTCCTAATAATAACGATATATTTATTTAAGATATAAATATATCCGATTTATTCGATATAATATATAAACCAAGATATTATATCGAGAAGTATATACTAACAATTAGTAGGGTATAATAAATATTATAAATAATATAATGCCTATTTTATTTGGATTAATCGTCGGCTCGCTTACTAGTACTCTCTGCTATTGTTTCTAGGTAGTCGGGGAAAATAAACTAGACTAGTATTAGAAATAGGCCGAAAAATAAAATAGATAATTTATATAGGAACGCCTAACAAAAAATCTTTAAGAACTTTATAATTATTCTTTAAATTTAGCTATAATATTAAATTGCGAATCTAGCTTATCTTTTTAAAACTTAATTAAAAACACTATTATACTAAATAATATAAACGACGCAAAGACGCGATTATATAATGTAATTACGTTCTTATAAAAGTATCTTAAAGAAAAGTAAAGTATAGCTATACAAATATATTAAGTAAACTTAAAAACCTTAAGTAACTCGATTAATTATATTATAAAAAGAAGTCTTAAAAGTAAAGGCTATAATAAACGAATCCTTTTTAACGTATAAGAGAAATAAGTCTTCTTTTTTATTAAGTATTAGTTTAAATATAATTAAATACTAACTCGAGAAGTCCTTATAATAATAATAACGAAACTTTATATAAAAGATAATAAGCTAATACTCTTATAATAATAGCTAACGGAGTTTTAAAAGAAGAAATAACTTTATAAAATTAAGTCGAAACTTATTACAAAAAAAAGGGTTATAGCGCAAGATAACGCGACTATAAATTACTAGTTTTATTAGATATATCTTCTAGTATTACTTTAGTACGAAATTCGGCTAAGAAACCTTTATAATATAAATAAAACTAACTTTTATATTAAATACTTAAAGAGAATAAAAATAATTATATTAAATAACGTTTAAGAAGTAAGAAAACCTACTTGCCTTTACTTAAGTATACCTTTAATCTTATTAGGTTTATTTAATCTCCCTTAAGAATTGTAAATTCCTTATAGTTATCGAAATAATTAACGTAAAAGACACTTATAAAATACTTCTCTTTTATATCGCGCAAAGTAAATACTTTATAATAGCGTAATTTAATAATAACTTAATAAGAGAAGAAAGGGTTACTATATCTTAATTAAGCTTTACAAATAATAATATCGCTTTATTATAACTTAATTATTTTATTAAATATTTAAAAGCAAAAGAAAAAGGACTATAGTATATAGTTCTTTATAATTAGAGTAAAGGTTATAATATACTATAATTCTATTTAAAAGCTTATAAAAATAATATTATTATTCTTCTTTTCCCTTTTTATCTTATATACGTTTTATAACCTCTTAATATTATTATATTTTAAGTTTATAAGTACTAGTATTAGAAAGCTCTTTAAAAAGCGATTTTAAACCTAAAACTTAATTATAGGGTTTTATTCTTTTTTTGTAATCTTTACGAAATTCGATAAAAAACCCTTATAATTCTTATTATTAAAAATGCTATTTATAAGGCAAGCTTATAAAAACTATAATAAAAATAAATCGAAAAGAACCTTAAATAATTTAAAAAGAAGACTATAAAACGAGACCTTAAACTAATAATATTAAATATATACTTTTAACTTTCTTATACCTCTTAAACTATGCGTTATATTAAGCGTTACCTTAATAAACTAATATTAAGATTATTAAATCTTATAAGTTTACTTACTTAAGAGTAATAGGGGTTGTTTTATAAAGGTATTAAAGAGGTAATCTCTAAGGTTAAGATTATTTAACTCGAGAATAAGATACTTTATAAACGTTTTAATAAAATAATAAAAGTAAAGACTTAAAGCCGATAATATTTTTAAAAGAGTAATATATTCTTTATAAAAGATATATAAATTCTAATCGATAAGAAGAAGTAAGATACCTCTAATAAAGAAAAGAAGATAATTAAAACTATATATCGAAAGGCAATAAACGCAAAGAAAGCTTAAAGGTACGCAAAAGATATAACTACGCGAAGATAAGAGCGATTTCGAAAACAAGAACTTAAATTAATTTTACTTAACGACGTTATATTATTCTTTACTTATACTCTTATTCTTAACCCTAAGGCAATCGAGAAGGTATAATTAAACGCTTAATTACTTAGCTTATAACTTAATATATAACTCGCAAGATATATAAAATTAAAGTTAGAAAGAAAAAGACAAAAAGAAGAAAACAATTAGTTTAAAATCCTACTTAAATTACACGAACTTACGTTATTAATATAACTAATACTATAAGGTAATAATTTTGTATTATTTGGGGGGTTCTCTAACGATAATATAAGAAAGTAAGATATTAATATAAATTCGTTTAATTCTAATATATAATATTTACTAGCGCGTTTTATCGATTTAAATTAATAATTCAAATTCTTTATACTCTTTAGATACTTAAAATATTAAGTTTTATATATAAAATCGCTAATTTTCAATATCCTTAGTATTTGGTCTATTTCTAATACTAGCCTAGTTTATTTTCTCTAACTACTTAAGAACGATGGTAGAAAGTACTAGTAAGCGAGCCGACGATTATATATAATAGATCTTAATATTAAAACAAATAAAGACAAAGACAAAGACAAAGACGAGAATACTAATAGCAATTATAAATACAAGAATTAAAGTCTATTTATTAATAATTTATAACCTAAAGGTCTCTTTTTATCCTTCTTATTCTCTTCTTTTAATAAAGCCAAGTCTATTAAGAATATTCCTTTTAATATAATATTCTCTTTATTACTTATAATATTTATATTATAATATAAGAAATCTATAGTATCTTAATCTAATTATAAGTATATACGAGAGGTTTATATACTTAGATATAGAGTACTTAGAGTAAATCCTATGGAATTCTAGTTACCTATTAAGTTAAATATACTAAAGAAAATACTACGAGGATATATACTAATATTATAACTTATATATAAACCTATTATAATAGTTTTTAAGAAGTAACTAATACTTGCGGCTAGTAATAAGCTTAAAGCTTATAAGGTCTACGTTAAGCGAAAGATATAGTACTATTAATTTAATCTTCTTAACTTAGTTATAAAAATCCTTAGTATAACTAGCCTTATTAATAAAATACATTTTAGAATAATAGAGCTTATTAATAATAATTAACCTAATGAAGTATAAAACTTAATAGCTTAAAGTTAGTTTATACTTATAACGTTTAATTAATTTGTTAAAGCCCTTAATAAAAGTATTATTTTACTTAGTAATATTATCCGTTTAGTATACTTTATAAAAGGCTTTAATAAGGAGAGGGTTTAGTTTGTCGGGCACGACTATTATAGTAATACTAATAGTAATATTATAATATAATTCGAAGGCGTAGCTTTTATTAGTAATATAAATATAAATAAGATCCTAATACTCGATATTAATTAAAGAGAGCTCTTACGAATAAATAGGGCTTTAGAAACTCGACTTAAGAATATTACGTATATCTTATATTATTATAAACTATAACCCTAATAATAAAGAGACTAATATTAAACCCCTATATAAATTCTATATATATTAAATTATAAACCTTAATCTTTAAATAAGGGTTTTTATTCGATTTATAAATCTCTTACGCGTATAATTAAAGATTATATATTATAATAAAGATAATATTAAAAGCTTTACTACGTTAGACTTTAATATTCTTTATGTCTCTTTACTCTTTCTCTTCTTTATTAATAATTTTAGCGTTTATTATAATATATATTGCGCCTTAAAAGGGATATATATAATATTAGTAAACCTTAATTATAGTAAGTAAAGGAAGCCCGCAAATAAGTTTATACTAATACTAGGTCTATATAAAGTAATATTCGAGAATATTATCTATAATCTAAAACCTAGTATAACAAAGGTAAGTACTAGTATAGTCCTTAATATTAAAGGCTAGGCTATACTTGTCTAAGTATTCTTAATTATACTTACTAGTAATATACCTTAATATATAAACAATTCCGGCTTTTATTAATATAATACGGATCTCTTTTGTCTTATATACTTTATTTTAAAAAAGATTATAGTAATCTCGAATTCTCTATTATAATAAACGGTCGATACTACTTTAATATTCTCTTCTAATAAGCTAAGGGCTAGAATATTATAGATATTATGCGTTAAGTATAATATTTTAAAAATCTAAGTATAAGAGAAAATCTATTAGTTATTTAAGAGATTATACTATATCTCGATTTAGTATAAGGTCGAGGTTATAATATTCTATACTTAAAATAGTAAAGAATTAATAAAGCTATTTTTAAGATCTTAATAAATAATCTCTTAACAAAGTTTAATTAATTATACTTTATTAAGATAATATAAGTCTTTCTTATACTAAGTTACTAGCCTTATATCTAAAGCCCGCTATATCTCTTTTCGTAATTATTATCCGAGATTAAATATATACTTTTAATTCTTTTTATTATTATATATTATTATAATCGAGTAACTTAATTTTAATAAAGCTTTATTTAAGTAATAGGGAATCTAATAAAGAATAATTTAGACGATAGAGATTATCTTATTTTCGCTACTTATAATTCTCTAATATATAGTCGAATTACTATTTTCAAAAGAATATTTAAATTTATATATAAGACGGGTAATCGTCGTTTTAGAATTCTAGATTATAAAGTATAATATTTAATATATAGATATTAGTAATATTATATATTTCTTATTAATTATACCGAGTTATTATAAACGAGGGCGCCTAATATAGTAATAATATTCCCGGTAAAAACCTTATAAAAGCCTTCTTTAGTATAAATAATATTAATAGAAGTAAATCTAGGGACGAGCTATTTTAACTCTAATACTAGCTATTTTAACTCTTCGGGGGTATACCTAGTAAGCTTGCTTCCTTATATTATTTTATATATAAGAGTAAGTATAATTTATATTACTTATAAAAATTAATATATTCTTATTAATTTATAACCTTTATAATAAACATATCTAAGACTTATAGGCCCCTTCCCTTTATAATAGTTTATATTAATCTTTCTATTATAATTACTATTATTAAATAATATACTAAAGCTAATAAGTATATATTCTCTTTAAATACAATATTAAATTAAAGTAAATTATATATATTTGTAATCGATTTAATAAGCTATAGTTAAAGCCTAAAAACCTTATAGTATATAAATTAAAGTAATACGAAAGTACTTATAATAAAAAGTATAATTATAAGATAAAAGTTATATTAGAGAAAAATACTATCTTAGAATAATAAGAACTAATAATATTAAAAGGAATATATAATTATAAGCCGTTTATAATACTTTTTACTTATCTTACTTACTAAATTATTACTTTAAACCTAAAGATAATTATTTAAGTTAAAAACCTAATTATTATAAGTTTTAATAATATATTAATATTAATAGTTATTTAATAAGAGAAACTTATAATTATACTCTTTTAAAAGAATATTTTAAACCTCGTATAAGCGCTATATCTTTATTAACTTAATAAGCTTACTTTAATAAAATAGTTATTTAAAGTATATTAGTAAAAGTCTTTTTAAGTATAATACTAATAATTTATTAAAAACTTTAAGAAAGTAGCTTTAACCTTATATTTAATATAAACCCTTTAACTAATATACTAACTTAACTCTTTTTTTTATACTTTTTTTCTCTTAACTTATAAAAGTAGTATTCTAATATTCTTTTACTTAATTATACTTATAAAACAAACTAATTTAATATATTATTACTTAATATATATATAATAATAAGGAATAATAAAGTTATTTAAGTAAGAGTAGTTTTTCTTTTAATTAAAAAAAAGGTTAATTATAAGTAGGCATTATAATAACTTTATAATATTATAACCCAAAATATAATTAAAGAGCTAGTTTTTATAATAACTAATAAAGAACTAGCTCTAATAAAGTATATTAATATATAATTCCTATAATTAAATTATATTCTTTATAAATAATATATAAATATAAATATACTAGCTAAAACTAAGAAATTCTTTTTAAGTCTAATTAAAAATTAAAATAATAAAGTAAAGAAATATTCTTTATTTTAATTATTTTTTAAAGCCTAAAATATATTATTTTTTAATATAAGTTTAAAGAAGTATAATAATAAGTTAAAAAAAATAAGGGTTACTTTTCCTTTTTAAGTTATAAGTTATTATAAAAGAACTTAGTTATACTTATAAAAGGAAAAGATTATTATATATTAGGTCGATTAATACTATTACTTTAAAATAACTATTATAAGTCTTATTAAAAGTTATTATATAATATTTAAGTTATACTTATAATAAGGAAATATAAACCTAAGAAGTGTCTTTATACACTTATAATACTTTTAGGATTTATAATATTAAAGTATAATAATAATACTAGCTTAATAGAAATTATAACTAAAGATATAAGTTAATATACTTTTCTTTATTATAGTTCTTTAATTAGTTTATAGTTTTGCGTTAGAGAAAATACTCTTAAAGTATACTAAGTTACTTGTAAGTAGTCCCTCTCCCCCTAGTTATTAATATATAATTTAATAGTTATTTAGCTTACTTTGTTTTTATATAATATAAGAGTATAAATTTAATAGAGAAGTAATCTTACTAACTAATATATATTATTACTAGTATTATAATAGGCTTATAACTAATACTTTTAATCCCTTTTTTATACTAGAGGTTTTAAGACTAGTTCTTAACCTTATATATATACGAGAGAAAGGTAAACCCCGCGGTATATTAAGAGGGGTATTATATATTAGGGACGAGCTATTTCAACTCTAATGCCGGCTATTTCAACTCTTTAGGGGTATACCTAGGAAGCTCGCTTCCCTATATTATTTTGTATATAAGGGCAAGTATAATTTATATTACTTATTAAAATCAATATATCCTTATTAACTTACAACCTTCGCAATAGATATATCTAAGACTTATAGGCCCCCTCCCCCTAGTTATTAGTATATAATTCGATGGTTACTTAGCCTACTTTGTTTTTATATAATATAAGAGTATAAATCTAATAAGGGAGTAATCTTACTAACTAATATATATTATTATTAGTATTATAATAAGCTTATAACTAATACTCTTAATCCCTTCTTTATACTAGAGGTTTTAAGACTAGTTTTTAACCCTATATATATACGAGAGAAAGGTAAACTCTATAGTATATTAAGAGAAGTATTATATATTACTAAATCGAGTATTTAATAATTACCTTTAACCTTTAAACTCCTCTTTTCCTTAGCTCCTACAATCTTTAAGTAACTTAAGTCTCTTATTAGACTAGTATTTATTATTTATTCTAGGCTAAATCGAGATAGTTCTATTACTCTTATAATAATATAAATAGTAAAAGAATATATCGATTAATATAAGCTAAGTATAAGAAGGGAAAGGAGTTATATAAGAGGGATTTTTTTTATATATAAAGACAATTACTTTAAAGATATAATAGTCGTTATAAGAGATATATTATAAAGGGAGGTAATATAAAAGATTAAAGTTATAATAATAAACCCTTTTAAAGGTTATATATAAAATAATAAGTATAAGTTAAATTTAAATTATAATTTTAATAAGTTAATATAATAATATATATTATATACTCTTGCGCGTATACAAATTTATATAATAAGTAAAGCTTACTAAATATACGCAAGTATAAAAACGATCTAGGACTAGTAAAGTTAAAATAGCCGGCATTAGAGTTAAAATAGCTCGTCTTATATATTACTAAATCGAGTACTCGATAATTACCCTTAGCCTTTAAACTCCCCCCTTCTTTAACCCTTATAATCTTTAAGCGACTTAAGTCTCTTATTAGACTAGTATTTATTATTTATTTTAAGCTAAATCGAGATAGTTCTATTACTCTTATAATAATATAAATAATAAAGGAGTATATTAATTAATATAAGCTAAGTATAAGAATAGAAAGAGGTTATATAAAGGGGATTTCTTTTATATATAAAGACAATTGCCTTAAAGACATAATAGTCGTTATAAGAAATATATTATAAAGGGAAGTAATATAAGAGGTTAAAGTTATAATAGAACCTTTTAAGGGTTATATATAAGATAGTAAGTATAAGTTAAATTTAAATTATAATTTTAATAAGTTAATATAATAATATATATTATATATTCTTGCGCGTATATAAATTTATATAGTAAGTAAAGCTTATTAGATATATACAAGTATAAAAACGATCTAGGACTAGTAGAGTTAAAATAGCCGGTATTAGAGTTAAAATAGCTCGTCCCAAATTTATATAGTAGGTAGAGCTTACTAGATGTACGCAGGTGTGAAAACAATCTGGGACTAGTAGAGTTGAAATAGCCGGCATTAGAGTTGAAATAGCTCGTCCCTAAATCTAATAATATAATTAACAATTAAATAAAAGATATAGTAAGTAACGACTAGACTAATAATAGTAATAGAGCTACTAATAATAATAATAAAATAGTATATTATAAGACTCTTTAAGATTAAAGGATAAGATTAGCTAAGGTATAACGTACTTAATAGGGTCGCTATTAAGCGCTATCTAAATAAAATAAATAATAAAGCCTACCTAACTTTTATATAGGATTATATATTATAAATAATATCTGTAAATATAGCTATATAATATTCCCAAATATACTAGTTAAAAAACTAATATATAAGTAAGTACTTCCCGAGTATAAGGCTTATTCTAATATATATAAGAAATAGAAGATATAAGTAAATATTATAGTACTATTAAACCTTATAATATACCTTTTCGTAAAAGATAATATTATATAATTACTATAACTCGGATTTGCGGGAGACTAAAAGAAGGCTTACTTAGACTTATCTAAAAAGCTCGATATTATTACTTAATATTATTTACTCTTTACTTAAAGCTTTGTCCCCCCTTCCAAGTAATAATAAGATAATAATAATAATAAAGGCGATAAAAACAATAATTACTTATATATAGAGAATATTAATTATATTATAATATAAGTAAAGGTAAAGGGCTTTTAATTACTATTATATATTATATATTAATTTAAGGCTCGCAAAGGTATTATTTTCTTATTACTCTTATATAAGTCTATATTTAGCGAAATATTCTATTATACTTTCGCATATAATTATAGCGTAATAAACATTATAGAATTTAGTTATTATAATCGAATTAATTAGTACTAATACCTTTTATTTGCGCTAGACTTATAATAATTAATAAAAAGGTTTATATTTAAGTTAAGCGATTTTTATTATATATAAATATTCTTCGATTAAGTATTATAATATATATACTATATATATCGAATCTAATAATTTATAGTCGTCTAATTTTAAGGCAAGCGATACGTTTTCGTTTTGAATTAATTTATTATACTAATTAATAATATATAAGACCCTATTCTCGAGATAAATATATACCGAGTAAATAATATAATACTATTTAGTCTTCTTGCCTTATTAGTCGAAAAAAATTATATAATCGATACGCTAGTTAATAAGCTTTGGGTAAATAATAATAATAATACTAGTAGTAATAAGGAGGAGTTAGAAGTAGAGGTATAATAGCGGTTTGGGAAAGCCTTCTTTATAAGGTGCGATTAGAACGTGGATTTTATATAGAACTATAAAACGACCTTAGTACTATTTGTAGGGATGAGCTATTTTAACTCCAATACTGGCTATTTCAACTCTACTAGTCCCTACTAGTTATACACACCATAGTACGCATAGTAAGTTTGCGCCCGTGCGGGAACATCAAAACTATTATAACTAGGTACCTTTAATATTCTACTTAAAATATAACCAAATATAATTATAAGAAATAATATAAATAAAAAAGATATCCCTATACGGGGGGCTCTTACCGCCCCCAACCCCCCCGAAACTAACCCTAACCACTAACCCTAACCCGCTATGTTTTAGTAGAGAAAGTATCTCTAGGCACGTACCTTTCTAGGTGCACGGTGGGTATACCCCCTAAGAGTTGAAATAGCCGGCATTGGAGTTGAAATAGCTTATCCCTATTTGTAATATATAATAGGACAAGTGCTAGTATTATATAATACTTAATTATAGTTAGCGTGTAGTTAGTTATAGCCAGTTATAACCGGGGTTAAGCCCTAATCTCGGTTAAGAGGAATAAGCGATTAATAACCCACACTTATATTAACTCGGAGTAAACTTAAACTCAATTCTCGCTTAATTATACTTAACCCCTTAGTCAACCTATAGTTAACTCTAATTAACCCCTGATTTATTCCTAGCTAATTATATAATCTATCTCATTCTAGCTAGGTCAATTATATCTACTTGCGGCCATAAGGTACCCTTATTTAGCTTAGCGAAATAAGTACTTAAACAAAGCTTAAGTAATTATAAGATATAACTAAATATTTAATAAGTATAATTAGATATTCTATAATATAATAATTAATTAAGCCTTAATTTTGTAATATAGGTATATATATTGGCCGCACTAGTAACTCGCGTATAAAATTTCGCTTAATCGGCTAAATCTTCGCTTATTTTATTTTTAGCGTTATTAAGTATAAAGTTAAAGCTTTAGCGAGTTTTTTTTATTAAACTTCTTTAAATTAAGAAAGTGCGATTTAAAAATCCAAATTAAGAAGGTACGATTTTTAGTACTAATATGGTACTTTTATAAACTACTAATAAAAACCTTTAATTTTTTAATTTTTAGCGTCTAAAATAAGCAAATTATAAGAAGAAAAAAAAAATTTTAAACTTAAATTTTTTTTTTAAATTTAGATTTTCAATTAAAATATAAGTAGACTAAACCTAGCTTAAGTTGGTTCCGAATCGGTTCGGAACCGGCTCTAAACGGCTCTAAGTAGCTCCAAACCGGCTCCGAGCCACTTGGAGCCGGTTTGAGCCTAACTTAACCCCAGCTCGAATTTGGAGCTAGGCTCAAATAGATATAGAGCGTCACGTGACTCGGGTTCAAGCTCTCGCATATACGCCCCTAACTAGTTAGAACTAGATCGGAACTAGATTAAAGCCAGATTAAACCTGATTTAGACTCAGTTCTAAACTTTAAGCCTAGCTTAGTTAGGTATTAGTTAGGTATCAACTAGTAGGGATTAAACCCTTAGGTACCTAGCTAAGTGCCCCCAAGTATATAAAATTTTTGTTATTAATAAACCTACCTACTAACTTTTTTTATTTTTTTATAATTCTTAGTAATTATAGTAAGAGAGCCTAAGTGTAATTGACTTTTACTTACTTGAACTAGTACTTACTAATAGTACCCTAGCATATTAGGTTTAATAATTAATCTAGGGACAAGTTATTTTAACTCTAATACCAGCTATTTTAACTTTACTAGTCCTAGATTGTTTTTATACTTATATATATCTAGTAAGCTCTACCTACTATATAAATTTGTATACGCATAAGAGTATATAATATATATTATTATACTAACTTATTAAAATTATAATCTAGATTTAACTTATACTTATTATCTTATATATAACCCTTAAAAGGTTTTATTATAACTTTAACCTCTTATATTACTTTCTTTTATAATATATCTCTTATAACGATTATTACGTCTTTAAGGTAATTGTTTTTATATATAAAAGAAATCCCCCCTATATAACCCCTTTTCTTTCTTATACTTGGCTTATATTAATCGATATACTCCTTTACTATTTATATTATTATAAGGGTAATAGAACTATCTCGATTTAGCTTAGAATAAATAATAAATACTAGTCTAATAAAAGACTTAAGTCGCTTAAAGATCGCGGGGACTAAGGAAGAGGGGAGTTTAAAGGCTAAGGGTAATCGTCGAGTACTCGATTTAGTAATATATAATACCTCTTTTAGTATATTATAGAGTTTACCTTTCCCTTATATATATATAAGGTTAAGAACTAGTCTTAAAACCTTTAATATAAAGAAGGGATTAAGAGTATTAGTTATAAGCCTATTATAATACTAGTAATAATATATATTAGTTAATAAGATTACTTTTTTATTAGATTTATACTCTTATATTATATAAAAATAAAGTAAGCTAAGTAACCGTCGAATTATATACTAATAACTAAGAGAAGAAAGACTACTTATAAGTAACTTAATATACTTTAAGAGTATCTTCTCTAATATAAAGCTATAAACTAATTAAAGAATTATAATAAAGAGAGGTATATTAACTTATATTTTCGGCTATAATTTCTATTAAGCTAGTATTATTATTATACTTTAATATTATAAATCTTAAAAGTATTATAAGTATATAAAGATACCTTTTAAGTCTTTATTCCCTTATTACAAATATAACTTAAGTATTACGTAATAACCTTTAATAAAACTTATAATAGTTACTTTAAAGTAATAATATTAATCGACTTAATATATAATAATCTTTTCCTTTTATAAGTATAATTAAGTCCCTTTATAATAACTTATAGTTTAAAGAGAGGAAGTAACCCTTATTTCTTTTAACTTATTATTATATTCTTTTAAACTTATATTAGAAAGTAATATATTCTAAGCCCTAAAGAATAATTAAAATAAAGGGTATCTCTTTACTTTATTATTTTAGTCTTTAATTAGACTTAGAAATTTTTTTTTAGTTTTGGCTAGTATATTTATATTTATATACTATTTATAAAGGATATAGTTTAATTATAAGAATTATATATTAATATACTTTATTAAAGCTAGTTCTTTATTAGTTACTATAAAAACTAACTCTTTAATTATATTTTGGGTTATAATATTATAAAGTTATTATAATACTTACTTATAATTAACCTTTTTCTTAGCTAAGAGAAAAACTACCCTTATTTAAATAACCTTATTATTCCTTATTATTATATATATATTAAGTAATAGTATATTAAATCGGTTTGTTTTATAAGTATAATTAAGTAAAAGAATATTAAAATACTACTTTTATAAATCGAGAGAAAAGGGGTATAAGAAAAAGAGTTAAGTTAATATATTAATTAAAGGGTTTATATTAAATATAAGGTTAAAGTTACTTTCTTAAAGTTTTTAGTAAATTATTAATATTATACTTAAAAGAACCTTTATTAATATACTTTAAGTAACTATTTTATTAAAGTAAGCCTATTAAGCTAATAAAGATATATTACTTATATGAGATTTAAGATATTTTTTTAAAAGAGTATAATTATAAGTTTCTCTTATCGAATAACTATTAATATTAATATATTATTAAGACTTATAATAGTTAAGTTCTTAACCTAAGTAATTATCTCTAGGTCTAAAGTAGTAATTTAGTAAGTAAGATAAGTAAAAAGTATTATAAACGGCTTATAGTTATATATCTCTTTTAATATTACTAGTTCTTATTATTCCGAGATAGTATCTCTCTTTAATATAACCTTTATCTTATAATCGCACTTCTTATTACAAGTACCTTTATATTACTTTGATTTGTATATTATAAGGTTCTTAGACTTTAACTATAGCTTACTAAATCGATTATAAGTATATATAATTCGCTTTAGTTTAATATTGCGTTTAAAGAGAGTATACTTATTGGCTTTAGTATATTATTTGATAATAGTAACTATAGTAAAAAGATTAGTATAAACCGCTATAAAGGGAGGGGGCCTATAAGTCTTAAATACGTTTATTGCGAAGGTTATAAGTTAATAAGGATATATTAATTTTTATAAGTAATATAAATTATACTTACCCTTATATACAAAATAGTATAAGGAAGCGAGCTTACTAAGTGTACCCCCAAAGAGTTAAAATAGCCGGTATTAGAGTTAAAATAGCTCGTCCCTTAATCTAAAAAGGTTTCTAAGATAAAGTTGTCTAAAGCTTAAATAAGCTATCAGGCCTCTTTATGTTATATAATAAGTTAGAATGCTAATTAATTTATTAGGATTTTAGTTTTCTTTACAAATCTCTTGAATACTATTATAATACTAATAAAGAACACTAAACTTGTTAATCAGCTCACTTCTTTGCATAATGACAAACAAACCAGGAGGCTAAATGGGAATATACCTCCCATTGTGATGATGTTGAGGTGGACCCACACAATCAAATCTCTTTTGAATCCAGTCGCTGGGCAGCAGCAAGAAGTGCGATATGTGACATCACAACTGAGTGGAAAATCAACTAAGAAGGCAAACTTTGGGTTATGATTGTCACATTGGCTGAGAGTGAAATATATTGTACAACATGACTTTTATAAGATGAAAAAGGTGTGTGGATTTTCAGAAAAAAGAAAACAACTCAGAGCCAATCCAATTCAAACCGGTCAATATCCAGCTCACTCAATATAACAGTAGGCTCACATACAATCAGGTATTGTATGAACTGCTTTGTATTTGTGGTGCGTCTGAGGAAGAGAAGCTTCTCAGTACGAGTGGAAATGATCTAAGTACAGGCCCCAGCGTCCACGTGAACTGGTATCCATGTGACCACCACTCGAGCAAACTATTATTTGCCGCAATTGATACGATGCGAGTAAATTTCACAAATAGGCTCACATGGCGAATCAACGAGAAAGGAAGCCAGTCTAGAACACATTACAAGTCTGGACCTAAAAAAAATATGTGCACCGGAATACTTTTTTAAGAGCTCTCAGCCAACTTCAACAGACCATCCAAGTTGATACTCTTTGGTCGCTCAATCGGGAGTCCTAAAGCTCGATCCCAGATCAATTGAGCAAGTGGCCCCAAGCCTCTACTGACACCGAAAGTAGCAGTGTAGTAAAGAGTCTCATGGAATCCGTAATGGTGGAATAGTACGCCCGAGCTGGAATCTACGTTCGGGTAAGGATTTTTGGTCTTGCCGTGCTCTTTCAACACCTCTGGAGCGATCTCGGAGTTCTTCTTGACAAGTTGGAAGACAGGATCCTTTGCAATCTCGGGTCGAGATGATGCATAGTCCATCAAGGCTTCGAATCTAGGATCTGGCTTGCGGAGAACAGCGTGGCCATATCCTGGGACAACTCGGCCGGACTTCAGTGTAGACCACAGGTAGTCAGAAACGTCCTTGTCAGAGAAGTTGGTTCCGACATGCTCTTGCATCTGCAGAATCCATCGGAGGACTTCTTGAGCAGCGAGGCTATATATTGTTAGCCAAAGCTACCAATTTCAACAGAAGTTATTTACCCATGAAGGGGTCCAGCAAGCCCTTGCAGGCCGGCACTGTAACTCAAGAAAGGATCACTCAAAGCGCTACCAACCAAGTGTGTTGCATGGGCAGAGACATTGCCTCCCTCGTGGTCACCATGGAGGGCCAAGTAGAGTCTCAACAGGTCTTGGAAATTCTCATGCTCCTTGCCTCCCTTGCCCAGCATAGCAGCGAAGTTATAAGACCAATCCTGCTCCAAATCAACATTAGCTGGAAGAGCTCCTCCACCTCGATAAGAATTCTGATAGATCTTGGCAGCAATGACGGGAAGTTTTGCAAGGAGAGAGATGCTGTCATCAAAAGTTGGCTCCCAGTAGTCAGCTTTGTTCACTCCCTTTTCATATGCCTTTGCGAACTTGGAGGTATGAGAGAGTGCCGAAACAGCAATGGAGAATTGGGTCATGGGATGGAGATCCGTTGGGAAGTCATCGAGCATCTTGTTGACGAAAGCTGGGAGTTCGGCTTGTTCTGCGAGCTCGTGAGAGAATTGTCGAACTTGATTGGTGGAAGGAACTTGGCCAGTCAACAGGAGCCAAAACATAGCTTCCGGGAGCATTTCTGTCCCGGTTGTGCCCTTAGGAAGCTCTTTCTGGCAGTCCTTGATCGTACGTCCATGGAAACGAATGCCCTCGTTTGCATCAAGAACTGATCCTTCCCATACCATTGCCTTCAATCCTCTGCATGTTGTCAGCCCAGAGTCAAGATCCGGAGCCCTTGAGATTCGCACCTCATGCCCCCGATTGTATTTTCAATCTTAATTTCTCCTATTGTCTTGCTTCCCATTGCCTTGACCTTCTTCAATAGCTCGCGTTTTGCTGGAATCGCATCCTTGAAAGTTGTCTTGAGGTCCGGCTCGGAGGATGTTGCATAATTGCGGTACGTTGGGACCACGAGAGGGCGGACACCGAGAGGCTTTGATCGTTAGCTTTCGAACAATCTCAGATATTGTGAGACATACTCGCAATACCCTTAGGGCGGACGAGGCAGATCTTGCATTCAATGCCATTTTTGGGAACTTGGTGGGGATGAAGATGTGGGGTAGCAATAGACTTTAGAAATGTGTATTAAGATAACATATAAACAAAAGTCACTGTATATTGTACTGAAGATTCGAACACGAGCGTGCGGGAATGAGCCAAGTTTCTTCCCCCGTTGTGATGGAGAAAGAGGCTATCCCTTTCCTTCGACCTGCGATGTAATGAATGCTCTCACAAGTGCCGAGGCTATGTACTCGAGTAAACGGAAGGAAGGCTGAATAAATTGACTGCCGATGCAAACCGCATTCGGCGCAAACTGCGGCTGCGGCTGCGAGAACCAGCAGTCCCAATCATTATTACTTTATCAGCGACGATGGAGTAAAGAAAAGTGTATATCTGCAGCTTGGTTGTCTCAAATTTCTCGAATCCTGCTGCATCGTCTCCGTTCACCATGTTGCGCAGAATCACAGCAACAGTCCCCCAACAAGTCGCAAGGACTCCTCGCCTTCATATTCGAAATATCTCGATATCAAGTCAGAGGATGACCTCGTTGAAGCCCCTTCAAAGCCCCATATCCGCCGTTTTACCCTCCGACTCATTCCAGCTTCTCCCGGAGTCAGAGAAAGCGGGTGCAGCGGAAGATGCACTCTACGAGCAACAATTGAAGGATCTTGAGGCTTGGTGGGCAAGTCCAAGGTATGAAGGTATCAAGAGACCATATTCTGCGGCGGACATCGTTTCGAAGCGTGGAAGTCAGATGCAGTCGTACCCTAGCTCGGTAATGGCGAGAAAGCTTTTCAACCTCATTAAAGAAAGGGAGGCAAAGGGCGAGCCAATACATACAAGTACGTTCATCTCCCATGCTAGGCAAGACATGGCTGACATTTGACAGTGGGCGCAATCGACCCTGTACAAATGACACAACAAGCCCCGAATCAGGAAGTCCTCTACATCTCTGGCTGGGCATGCTCCGCCGTTCTTACCACCACAAATGAAGTCTCTCCAGACTTTGGCGATTATCCATACAATACCGTTCCAAACCAAGTCCAGCGATTGGCAAAGGCACAGTCCATGCACGATAGAAAACATTGGGATGCACGCAGGAAGATGAGTGCCGCGGAGCGGGCCAAGACACCATACACGGATTATTTACGTCCGATTATTGCAGACGGGGACACTGGGCATGGCGGCCTGTCTACGGTGGTGAAGCTTGCTAAGCTCTTTGCAGAGAATGGAGCTGCCGCCGTACATTTTGAGGATCAGATGCACGGAGGCAAAAAGTGCGGACACCTTGCTGGCAAGGTCTTAGTACCTGTTGGAGAACACATAAATCGTCTTATCGCTGCTAGGTTTCAGTGGGATGTTATGGGATCCGAAAACTTGGTAATTGCAAGAACCGACTCCGAAAGCGGAAGATTACTGAGCAGTGCGATCGATGTACGAGATCATGAATTTATACTGGGCATCGCAGAGGACGGAGTCGAACCGCTTGCTGAAACATTGCAGGCGATGGAAATGTCAGGCACAAGTGGTGCTGAAGTTGATGCCTTCGAGGTAGACTGGGTAAACAAGGTGGAGCTGATGACTTGTGATGAGGCGATTGTTAAGCAACTGATGAAACATGGAGTCTCACAGTCAGACATCGACACGTACCTCCAAACAACTCTAGACAACCGCGACATGTCCATAACAAAACGGAAGCAGCTAGCATCACAATTCACGGACCAGCCAGTCTTCTTCAATATTGATGTCCCGCGAACAAGAGAGGGCTTCTACCACTACAGAGCGGGCATGAAAGCAGCTACGAAACGAGCCATCGAATATGCGCCATACGCGGATCTTCTATGGGTTGAGACCGGTGATCCAAACGTTGCCAATGCTGCTCAATTTTCGGGTGAGATCCGAGAGAAGTACCCTGGCAAGGGGCTTGTTTATAACCTCTCCCCATCGTTCAATTGGATGGGTCATGGCTTCTCTGATGCGGCCCTCAAGTCTTTTGTCTGGGATATTGCCAAGCAGGGATTTGTCCTGCAGCTGATTTCTCTCGCCGGACTTCACAGCACTGCTACGATTTCCAATGAGCTGAGCAAGGGCTTTAAAGAGGACGGCATGTTAGCTTACGTCAACCTAGTCCAAAGACGAGAGAAGGAATTAGGTGTTGACGTTCTAATGCACCAGAAATGGAGCGGAGCATCATACATTGACGGCATACTGGGTGCTATCCAAAGTGGAAGTAGTAGTAGTAGGAGTATGGGTGAGGGAAATACGGAAGGCCAATTCTAGATGCTGTTGGGCTAGTTGGGTAATGTAGTAAGTATTCCTTGGCGTTACTTGAGAAGGAATTTTCTATTCACTCTCTGCGGAGGATAGCCGAGAATCTGAATATAAAATAAGCAAGTAGCTGGTTTTCGCCGTCGGCCCGTCCCCTCGGGTCTTAAAAGCAGGACAACCCTGATTGATAATATACGCTTTGGTTTTTCATGCCGAATCTAAGGAGCTTCATCAAACGTCTCTCGCCAATGGAGGCTTGAAGTCATATTGAGCAAAGATGGGGGTTGCCGAAGGAGTCGTGCTTCCGTCAAGTCGCCGCTCCCATCTGCCGCGCCTTTCCAAGAATTCGTTGAAATTATGTCTTCCTTATCAGTTAATAATGTATCCCATCTGTCGGTTAGAGGCTATTGGGAGTTGGCCGTCCTAATGGTGGCAACAATATGCATCCTTATCACTGTTTTAGTCTGCCGTGTCGTTTATCCAACGTTTCTGTTCATGATTATCGGAAGCATGAAGCTGCGATACGATGGACAATTGTTCCGTCGACATGACCCACGTTTGACCTTCCTAATTCTTCATTAGATGCATGGGTATGATGTAGATTGCAGTCCGTAATGAACCTATACAATGTGTTTGCCAATGATGGGCGACCCCAGATGGCTGAGAACACCTTATCTTCGATTCCAAATAGGAGTGGATAGACAGTTTGAACATATAAATATCTTCACCATCTGCGTGGTTCTATTTTCTATTCTTGCCAACCAACATCAACATGAGTTCTACCGGCGGAGCAATTGGGGCTCCAACCACCTTATCGGAGGTTGAAAAGTCCACCATAGATGGTATTGACAAATCGAGCTCAAACAACGATCCCAGCGTCCGAGAGGAAAAGGGAGAGTTAGTCGAGGTTATCGATGTGGATCAACAAAATACAATGCTTTCACACCTCGAACAGTTCCCAGACGACCCTGACGGAGAGTTTGAGGAACAACAGTTTACTGTCAGAGCTGTTCTCGTTGGTTGTATTCTGGGGGGTGTCATTGCTGCGTCAAAGTATGTGCCGTCCACACTTCAAACGCCGGCATGCTGACGATAACCAGTGTCTATCTGGGCCTGAAAACGGGTTGGACATTTGGTGCTTCTCTATTCGGCTCCATTTTCGGGTATGCCATACTCAAACCTATGTCGAAAGCACTTCCAAAGCACCTTGGTGGCGGATATTTTGGACCCAAGGAAAACGGTACGTCTTATTCCAGTGAACACTTGACATTTCCTCTGGGGCTCTTAACAAAGGAGCGTAATTCGTGAAATATGCGGGCGAGGCAAGCTGCTCCTAAAGCGGCCCCAAACTCCGAATCCCCAATTGGATTATCAGCAGATGCACATACTAACAATCTCATAGTGTGCTGCCAAAGTGCTGCAACAGCAGCGGGATCTCTCGGTTTGCTCTTCACATCTGGCTTTCCAGCAGCCTATCAACTCGGTCTCCTTGGGAAGTCTCCCAGTCATGACATTGGGAAGTTGATTACTTTCACCGCATGCTGTATGTATTATCCTTCATTCCAAATGCCATCTGTTTGTGTGTGGGCCAACATATCTGGTGCTACGTTCTTGAGAGACGCTGGCACCACTGCACCACTGCACCACTGCACCAAAAAATCCCCACCAGACTCTACAACTCTTAGACTCTTAAAAATGGACGAGCTAATAAGTGGAAAGGCGCCTATTACGGGATGTTCTTTGCTATTCCTCTCCGAAAATTCTACATCCTCAAACAGAAGTTGGTCTTTCCCTCGGCCGTTGCTGCAGCACATACCATTCGGTCACTGCATGTCGGAAAACATGCAGAAGCAAACGCTCGAAAGAAAACCAAAGCTTTAATCATTGCCTTCTTTTGCGCCATCACGCTACGTTGCGTTTCGGAATATGCCCCTGGGATCTTGTGGGACTGGCATTGGGGTTGGACCCTTTATCAATTAGGTTGGAAGAGTGCAATTCAGGTGGAGAACTGGAATTGGATCGCCGAATTTACGCCTGCGTTCATTGGCGTGGGTATGTTGACTGGACTGAACGCTTCCTGGTCTTTCTTCGGTGGCTCGGTTCTCGCTTGGGGTATCATTGGACCTGCTCTCATAACTACTGGTAAAGCATTCGGTGTCGGTGTCTCTGAAAAATACCCAGGTTATGTCAACTATATGGGCATGGTCTTAGACGATCCTGTCAATGCTCCATCACCGCGATACTGGCTTGTCTGGTAAGACTGCTCATAATCATCCCCCAACCCGGAATATGAGCTAATTTCGATCTAGGCCAGGAACAATGCTCCTCCTTTGCGGTTCGTTCTCCGAACTCTTCGCCAACTACAAGACCCTTTGGGCATCCCTTATCCAGATATTGCAGCCGGTCTCCAAAGCCTTTCGTCGCTTCAAGGTTTCGGAAGAGGATCTGATCTACGACCCCACTCCGGCGCATGAGCAAGTGCCGGCATGGGCATGGACCGGCGGCATACTTCTTAGCACATTCTTCACTTGTCTAGTACTTGGTCTCCAATATGGCCAGAATGTAGGCGTATCAATCCTCTCGGTCATATTCGGTTTCATCCTATCTTTCATAGGCGCAGAGAGCTGTGGACGTACAAACATTACTCCCGTCACCTCCATAGGAAACGCCAGCCAGCTCATCATTGGTGGAGTGACGAAAGGACATTATGCAATCAAGGACGCTCAGTTGCTCAATCTTGCCGGGGGTATGGTTGCTCTCGGTGCTTCGGAACAATCAGCAGATATGCTGGGTGATCTGAAGACTGCTCATCTCTTGCGTGCTTCCCCACGTGTACAATTCTACGCCCAATTGGTCGGCGCATTGGTATCAGTGTTTATGTCTGTCGGTATATATTGTCTTTTCAGTGCGGCATATCCTTGCATCAACGACCTCTCACTTCAAGCTCACTGCAGCTTCCCGGCTCCTGACGTTGGTGCATGGCGAGCCATCGCTATTGCTGTCACCAGTCCTACACTTCCGATTCCTCCTTCGTCTGGATATACTTCCATTGGGCTTGGGATCATGGCCGTTATGATCACGATTGTGAAGTATAGGTTTGTTCCGGTCGAGAAGCATGATTGGGTCCCAAATACAAATGCGATTGGCATTGCATTTATTCTCAACACAACCACCTACCCTCTGGCCATGGCCTTCGGAAGCACGTTTGTCTTCCTTTGGAAAAGGAATTACCCTGCCGCATTTGGCATGTGTAGGTTTGCCTTACCTGACTCCCGTAGCTGTACTAATTCTGTTGTCTTTAGATTGCTATGCTATTGCGGCTGGCATGATAGCAGGAGAAGGGTTGGGTGGCATAGTGGGCGCAGTGCTTCAGGTTGCGAAGGTATCTGGCAACATCTATGGAAGTAAGTTCCCTTAGTACTATACCAAGCTGATTTACTAAAACTACTAGCCGCTGTTGGCTGTCCTGCATTCGAATACTGTGGATAGGACGCCCAGGGTACGAATAAGACGTTCTCTGACCTCTTATGATAGATGGATTTAGTTGATTATTTCAAACCGAATTTATTTTAAATAGAACTCTATGTATCTACAAGGAAGAATCCGAAGACGTGATTTGAGTAGGCTAATAGTATTAGACAAGTGATCGAAGTTATGGTTCTGTATTAATACTAACATCTAGACTAAAACTATGTTTTAGGTTAACCTGGAAATAATTACCTTTGATATATGAACCCCGTTTTCTACAGAAAACTGTACAAGTACATAAAAAGAATATAATATATATCTCTCTCATAATATTCACTGGTTAGGTGCCCTGCTTGTAAAATACAGGGCCACGCGATATGCTCCTAAGGCATCCCTAACCTCGGAAGCTCCAGTTATCCCCAGTACTACTACGGAGTAAGTGCTTTCAGCCTAGACTTCAACACTCAGCAATGTCGCTCACTCAATCGGCCAGAACAGTCGCTTTAATAGTGTCAAACAAGCTACGTCGAAACCTAGTAACCGAGAACGCCGGAATTGTTAATTTGGCAAGTATCTCCTTAGATTGAGAAAGGGAGACCGGGAAAGGAGGGGTCGGCAACACTGGAGCGCTAGTGAGGATCTTCCCGAGAGGAGGGAGCATAAAATTGTCTGCAAAAGCTTTCAATGCATGAAGACAACCCACCATACTTACGCAAACGGCGCGACAATTACTTCCATCACCATCACCATCAAGCTCGCTGTGCTGTAAGCAACGGATTTCGGCTCGGTTCATCAACCAGAAGGCCTCGAAGTCTCCGTCCGGACCTCCCGGCCCTTGACGCCACCTTCGTCGACCAAAACACATACATAAACTCCGTAGACGTGGACTTCAAGGCTGACAACCACACAATCATGGCACCACCTCCAAATCCCCTTCCGCCGCCAAAATCCAATCAGAATTATGTTGGTGTCTCGGCCATCGAAGGAGGTATCATCACGTTACCTGACGAGGCTTTCGTCTCGCCAAGTAATCCATGGGATAAGAGATCGGTGCCTTCCTTGGCATTCTTGATCGAACACCCAGGCTCAACCAGTATGTATCTCTCAGGTCAATACTTGCAAAACATGAACCAATTCTGGGACTTCAAGAAACTTTGTTTCATCCCATGTGCTAGAGAATGCTAACCCCCTTCAGTGTTCAGCCGTGGCGGGGTTGGGAATTCATCTCCATATGTCATGTTTGACCTAGGGCTTCGGAAAGATATCGAAGGATACCTCCCACCACAGCAAGCTCATCTCGACAATCGCATCCCGTACCGGCTAGGACCAGGAGTCGCTTCCAAATTGGAAGATTACGAATGTACGTTTCTAGGCTCCTGAAATATGATACGGCCTATTCTTTTCAATTATTAGTAGATAGTTCCCCTGCCTTACCTTGGTATTTTTGAATGGGTCGGGCTGAGAGTCCGGCATCGAAATAAGTGTTTAATCTCGTTTGTCTGCAAGCGCCAAGACTGCAATACCGTTGAGCAGGGTTTCCTTCTTCAAATGTATGAAATGCTCCGGTATACTGATCTCGCTACTCAGTGGACCCAGGAGACATTGATGCTGTGATCCTAAGTCACGTTCATTACGATCACCATGGAGATCCCGAGGACTTCGACCAGTCGTTATTTCTGGTCGGTCCTGGAAGTAAAGGCGTATTGAAATACGGCTGCAAAGGTGCAGGCTCGCATCAATGCTTCGATCCCTCACTACTTCCGCAAGACCGAACAGTGGAGTTCCCCGGCGTCGGTCCAGAATATGAGGACCCTGATGGAACATTACTGCCGGATGACAGCAGACGTCAATGGTATTGGCGTCCAGTTGGCCCCTTCCCTGCTGGCATCGACCTCTTCGGCGACCGTTCAGTATATGTAATTAATGCGCCTGGGCACCTTCCAGGTCATATTAATCTGCTTTGTCGAACCGGGCCCAACAAATGGTTGTATCTCGCTGGGGATACTTGCCATGATGTGCGGATATTGAATGGTGAGAAAGAAATTGGTACCTGGAAGGATGAGAGGGGAAGGGAGCTGTGTATTCACATCGATCCAGAAACAGCGAAGAAGTCGATCAACCGAATTCGGAAACTACAGGACTTGTGCAGGGAATCTGGCCAGCAACTCGAAGTCATCTTAGCCCATGACGATATCTGGCTTTCGAAGAACAAGAACCGAATGTTTCCAGAAAAGCTTTAAGGTACTTTCTAGCTGCATTTTCACCTTATGAACTCTTCATTCTATCATTGAGGGTTTCAAGATTGGTGAACTCAAAACCAGCACGTGATGATTCCGTCTTTAAGGTACCTCAGGTAGGTAGTTTAAGTTACCTTTGCTCTGCTTTACCCCGCAAGAGTTGGAGTCAACTCCAACAACGGCTTGTTTCCGCGAAGCACCACGCATCCTCCCTCGTCCCTCTCTCGTTAATTCTGGTGCTTGTTTCCTTCGGCTCCACTCATCATACTGCCGTTTCACGTGGAACAGGATGGCCTCGTCATACTCTGCAGTCGGGTTCATTGGACTCGGAACAATGGGGTTTCCCACGGCAAGGAATCTCATCCAGAAACCTCCCTCCAAAAAGCTACAGTACACATTTTCGATATCGCCGAAGTACTCGTGCGGACACTTGTCGCCACAATTCCGCAACGAGTTTACTCATGCCAGAGCTCCAAAGACGTGGCCGACTATTCAGTAATTTCAGTGGGTTGCGAGATTTCGATAGCAATGCTGAAACCGAATGAGGGACCCGGACATCATCATCTCCATGAGTTTGCTCACGTCGAGTCTATTTATCTCGCACCTCAAACGGGGATCCTTACATCAGTTCTGGGGTCCAAGATCCTCATCGACTGCTCTACCATCGACACCGCACATCCAGTCTGGTCCGCAAGAGACATTCAATAAATCTCCTAAACTTGATCATACGATGCGCCCGTCTCATATGGTTCTTTAGGGGCAGCCAAGGGTTGTTTGATTTTCATAGTCGGGTATTTTGATTCCTAGGCAAATTACGACCTTCTTGTAAGTCTGCTGAGTCTGATGGGAACCTCGATCTTTCCCTGCGGGGTCCTTTCCTCTGACTTAACTCAGCAATGTGTAATAATCACTACTCCGGTCTTATTGCTATCGTGGCATCCGAAGCGTTCAACATTAGAATGAGATGAGGAATGGACCCAGAGTCCTCGCAGATATAATGGCTAGCACAACGTAGAGTTTTATTAACGACAAATGGAACCAGGTGCCCGGAATCTGAGTGATTATAAGGGCGGATTCAAGGTCCACTTGATAAAGAAAGACTTTGGACTTCCGGCCGAGACGGCCGAGAGAGGGGTCGCAAAATTGATGTAGGGTAAACAAGGCTTAAAAAGGTTTGAAAAGACTAGTAGAGATGAAAGGTGCAAATATTTAACTGTAGGGTTAATTTTGGGTCTCTGGGCAGAGGAGAGGACTAGAAGGAGACCTAAGTGTCAAGTGGGAAGTGTTCAAAGAGTATCTTAAATCTGCCGCGTTTAGTTTGTCTAATTCTATGTGAAATCCAGCCCTGTGCATCCATCCTCGGACCAGGCTTACCTCCATGCTTATTGCGCTGCTTATTTTCACCTACCTGTAATTAGACTTTTTCTGGCTTCTTTTCTTATTTAATCAAATATATTCAACCCATCTGTACATCCACCCGCGCCACCCCCCTTCCCCCAACGCCAAACCGAAACATAACTTCATTATCTCCTCAAACTTCAGCGACCGACTTGGACTATGGAAAATATTAGAATCTGTCTAGTTTTGGAAGTTTTGGGACATCTTACCAGATTCGTGGCATTCCCCGTCGCTATGTGCAAGTTTCCCTTTTGTATTCGAAAGCATTGTGGACTTTAGTAACTCCTTCGTCCGTCACGAAGCTGACCGAGCTTCGACTACTCCTCCCTAGTCTTGTAATCCATTTTTTCTCATTACTCATACTTATCGCTTCCTGTGTCTCACATAGAACACTACTCGGAGGGTACTATGTCGAGTAGAAGTGTTGTAAGGTAAAGCTGTAACGAGCTATGATCATGGTCACGTTGTCAAGATTCCTTAATAAGCACTTAGTAATCTTCCCTTATATATGGAAAACTCTATATATAATACTTCCTTATTATCGAATTTATTAATACTATTCTATCACAAAACTAAGGCTTAACTAATCTTGTGGTTATAGAATATCTAATTATACTCGTTAAATATCTAATTATATTGTGTAATTACTTAAGCTTTATTTAAGTACTTATTTCGCTAAGCTTTACAAGAGTAATTTAATACCTAAGAGAAGACTTACTTCTTCTTTTTCTTTCTTTAGACTAAATAATACTTAATATACGCTTATTCGAGTAGTCTTTTCTTATAAACCCTTTCTTTTTAAAGATTAGACTAATTATTTACGCGATAATTATAAGCTTAATTCGCGTAATACTTAGGGATTATTTATTTTAAGAAGTATATTATAATATACTATTATATAAGTAGATTTAAGTATACGGCTTTACTTACTAAAATAAACAAGTTAACTTTTACTAACTCTTTAAGAAAAATAACCTTTATATTAAGGTTTTCTCCGATTAGAATAATAATTAATTATTTAATTTATTTTATATACAATTACTTAAAAGCCTTTAAGTAAAGTATTAACTATTTTATAGTATATTTACTTTATATAATATAGTAATTTTAGTCGATATCTAATTAAAGACCCGATTAAAATAGTTAAAATAATACTTTTCCTTTTATTATAACGTAAGATTACTTAGTATTTTAAAATATATAAATCTAATAGTTCTAAGTACTTTAGTATACTCTACGCTCTTTCCGAAAGTAATAAGATTAAAACAAATAATTGAGAAGCTAAATATAATCTAGTAGCTTAAGTAAATTAAGTTTAATCTTATAAAGGTAATAAAGGCAAAATAAGATTATATTAGAATTACAAATCGAATGCGTAATAAGACTCTAGTAACCTCTAAAAGAATACTCTCTACTCTAAAAGAAACAAATCTTAGACTAGAACTAGTTATTTCTTTTAAACTAACTATTATTATTATAATATATAATAATATTTGGGGTCGATATTAAGCTTACTCTAAGTCGGTTATATAAAAGCGTAAGGAATAAAATAAACGATTATAAGATCTTCTAATAATCTCTAACTAAATAAATTTATTTATTAATAAGGAAATACTATAAGTAATTAAAACTAGATTAATACTTAGTAATAATATAAGCTTATAATTACTTTTAATCGAACTTAAGAATTATATAATACTAGTAAAAGAAACCTTTATAGTTATAGCTTAATAAACTTACCGAGAAGTCTTAAAAGAAGGTTAGAAAAGCTCGATTAATTACTTTAAGTAGTTTTTAAAGTAAGAGAATATATTAACTATTACTTATATATATAAACTTTTAGATATCGAGCTAGGCTACCTCTTAGTTACTAATTTCTTAAAAGTAATTAAAGGAATACTCTTAAAGTTTACTCGCAATTAAATAAGTAAAGTAATTATAACTTAGGAAATAAGAAAGGTAATTATTAATATTAATATCTTAAGACGACTCTTTCTAGCTTACTTATATAAGTAATTACTAGATATAAAATTAGTAAAATCTCGTTTAATAATAGTTACTCTTAAAAGTTCTTTAAAATAAGATCGATTATTAAGTCCCTCTAAATATAATTATTTATATCTTCCGAGAAGTAAAAAGTATTTTTAGAAACTAAAGTCTTATAAACGCCTAAAAGTAGCGATTACTAGAATAACTAATTATAAGTTTAAAACTAAGCTTAGTAATCCCAAAAAAAATAAAATTAAAAATCGAGTAAAAAGTAACTATTAAAAATAACTAATTAAAAAAAAAAGTAAAAGTAATACCTTAATAAGATACTAAACTCGAAGAAATAATAGGGTAAGTACTTAAATAAAGTTAATTATATAATTATTAATTTAGACTTACTTAAAAAAGTAGGTTATAAGATTTATTCGACTTTTAATTTTCTAAAGAAATACTTACTTTCTAATAATATACTCTTTAATAATTGTAAATTAATATACTTAATTAATATAAAGGACTTACTTAAGCCTAATTCCTTTATTCCTTTAATTAATAATAATATAATTAAAGTTAGTTTAGGTATTCTCCTAATTATTAAAAGAAGTACTCGAGTAATTAAAAGTCTCTTTAATAGGCTAAAAAGACTTTATATATTTAATCTTACTCTTTCGGATATAGTTATAATTAATAGTTTTTATATAAATATTATTTTAAAAGCTTAAATACTTAAGGCAAGGGTTTAGTTTTATAGTCTTAATTATTTATTAAGATATAAAAGTATTAATTTTAATATTATTATACTTAGTATAAAACGTAAATTTAACTTAGTTTTCCTTAAATATAAGCTACTTACCTCTTACTTAAATTCTCTCCTTATAATTCTAATATATATAAGACTAGTAATAATATACTTAACGATTAAATAATAACTAAAAAAGTCGTTTAAACAATTAAGAGATTATTTAAAACCCTAAAGCAATTTAGCTAAGCTTTAGTATTAATAAGTAAGACATTTTAGACTAAAGGTTCTCAAGTCACTTATAAAAGTAATTAGAAATATAATTATTAAGAGAATACTAATCGTATATTACAAAGCTTACGCTCTTATATTAGTTAAAAAGCAAATCTCTTATTAAGTATTATACTTTAAATCGCTAAGACTATTTTAAAGAATTATTTGGGATCTCTTTAATTTCCCTAAAGTATATAATAATATTAGCTAGATTTTACTAATTAAAGACGAGTTTAATAAAAAGTACTAGAGATTTATACTTATAGAGAAACGCGGGATTATAGTTATAAACTCGATCTCTTATTTTAATATATAAGTAAAATATTAATTTAGACTATTAATTTGTAAGATTAAAAGTAATTAAGACACTTTAGTAATCTCTCTTTTTAGTATAATAGATTTTAAGCGATAGGCTAATATAAAAGGAATTAATATAAAATTAGTATTAGCTTATACTTACAAGCTTACTAATATAATTGAGAAAGCTAAGAGAGATATAATCGAGAAATCAATTAGAATAAGACTTACTACTAATCTCTTAGAAAACCTTTAGCTAGAGATATATAAAGTAATAATTTACTTATATATTATTCTTTTCTTTAAAGCTTATAAGTAATACTTACTAAACAAAGTCCTATACTTATAGTTTCGGAACTACTTTAAGTAATATAATTAAGCGCTTATATAATAAGTAATAACTAATCTTAAACTTAACTAAAATAAGATTTATACTTATAATACTCAAGTATATACTCTAAAGAAAGAATAATAAGAAAGCAAAAACAAAAAAGTATTTAAAGTACTTCTTTAAGCGTATATTAGATACTTAATTAAATATATTGCGTTTAATATATATAGGATTTAAGTACTTTAACTTAAAAGAGTAATTATTATAAAAAACGTAACCTTTAATAAAACTAAATTCTATATTTCTAATTAAGAAATATAAGAGTAATAGCCTTTAATAAGCGCTAAAGCTATTATTTCTCTAATTAAAAAGTATAGAATTTAAGATACTATTAGTAAAATTATTAAATATCTTCTTATAAACGAGATACTCTCTTTTAAAAGAGAAGTTATAATTATATTAGAAAATCTTATACGCGAGATTTTAAAGAGTAAGCTTCTAAGTAAAGATAATAAGAGTTAAAACTCGGGAGTAAATAGAGAAATTAGACTTTTAACTCTTAAATAAATACTTAAGCTAATAAACTTATAAATAAAAACTAAGAGAAGTAATAACGATTATTTATTTAAAAAAATACTTATAGTTAGTAATTATACTAATAGCAAGTTAAATAAAAGCGTAATTACTTAAGGATTAGCTTAGTTATTAAACGAGTACCTAAGTAAAAGTAAATAATTAATCTCTTAAGTAATTATATATTAATTTAAGGAATTACTTAGCTTAATATAAGGCGAATTTAGCTTTAGTAATTATAAAATAGCTATAAGTAATAATCTTTTAATAATAAAGAGTAGCCTTTTAAGTAATACTTTAATAATAAGAGTCTTAAATCGTAAGATATACTAATTAAGTAAATTAGAATAATAAGTATAGAAAAATTAATAGTCTAAGTTACAAATCGTCTTTAAAGAAAATCTAAACGAAGACAAACTAAGTATATTATATATTACTTTAATATATACCTCGATTTTAAAATTAAGCTAAGAATAATATAATAAGTTTTTATTAACGTTTTAAAAGAACTTAAGTTATAAAGAATAAGTCTAGATAATATATATAATAATCTCTACTTTTATTTTAGCAAATAATATTTCAAAAAGAAAAATACTTTTAACTTTAAAAAGAGTTTACTAAAAAGATCTTCTAAAGACACTAAAGTTATAAAGTAATCTCGAGATATATAAATATAGTAATTACTTTATTTAAGATATAAGATTAAAAATTAAGAATTTAAAGCTAAGAAACTATTAGAGATAAATTAAAGTAAGTTTAGTTAATTTAAAAGCTATTTCTTTAAAATAAGTCTTTACTTATAAGGTAAACTTAAACGGTTTTATAATTCGCTATAAGTCTCGGATTATTATTTATAGCGATTTTTAAGAAAAAGATTTAATTATTTCTATATATATTATTATATTCGCTACTCGTTCGTTTCGAGTAATTATAACTATTATAACTTACTTTAATCTTAAAATTAAGTAATATAATGTTATTAATACTTTTATTAATACTTTATAAAACGATAAAAGAGTATAAGTAATATACTAGCTCTCTTTAGGCTTTAAGAAAGTAGGGTTTTATATAGAGATCAATTAAGCTTTATATAATTTATAAGACTCTTTAGCTTTTTAATATTAAGACTTCTCTTTAATAATTAAGTCTCTCGGGTTAATCTAAAGTAAGGAAGAGCCGTGCCTCTTTTATAACTATACTTAATAAATCTTTATAGTCTTTTATATAAATAATATACTAATTTTATATTATAAAAAAAATAAGTAAAAGGCATATAAGTTTACTAAAAAGCTAAAAAAGTTATACGAGCTTCGGGACTTAAGAGATATTTAATAGTTTTTAGGTATTTATATAGTTAGAGATTAAAATAATAAGATAATCTCTTTACTTTATAATACTTATATTAAAAAGATTACTCGAAAGTTCAATTTAGCTAAATAAAAATATCCGTTTATATTACTTTTAAGAATTAAGCTTATTAAAAACTTAGAGATAATAATACTAAGCTTTATTAAGGTATATTAAGAAAAAGTAAGATTAGTTCTCTATATTACGATTATAATTAAAGTAAATATTACTTTTGCGACCTCTTAATTCTCTTAATTTTTAATAAACCCTAATATATAATATATAAAAGTAATTAATTAGGTAATTAAATATCTTTAGAAAACTTATTATCTTGCTATTTAATATAAAGAAAGCTTAGAAAGCTAGTTACTAATTGTATTAGACGTATTATTTATAAATAATATTAAAACTCGGCGATTATTTTATAAGTATATAATATTTTTATTTAAAGGACTTATTACTTAAAAAGCAACTTAATAGTCGATAATATTAACGTTTATTACTTAAGTAGAGCTCTTAGGAATAGAGTATATAGCTAAGGAAATAATAATATTATAACGATTTTTTAAAGAGATTAAACTCTTACTCGAAGACTTTTAAACGATCTTTTATAATAATTAATAAATAATTAGACTAATTGTAAGGGAAAATAAGAGAATTATAACTAAGCTACAATATATAAATATTTAAAATATATAGCTTCGTTAAGAGTATAAATTTAAAATATTTAAAGTAATATATTTACCGACTAGCGAAATACTAGTAAATAAGCTTATTAAGAATCTCCCTAGATATAAGTTTAAGTATTTCCAAGCTTTATTAAATCTATAAGATATATATAAAAAGATTAAAGATTTTAGAAAAGTATAGGATTTAAAGTATTAATTATATAAAAGTATCGATTAATTAGCGTCTAGTAAGTAAATATTAAACGGATCTTTAAAAATTAGACTAAGTATTTAATTAATATAGTTAAGAATTAGAAATTAGTAATTAAATATTTTCTAGATATTAATAGAATTTATTAAGATTTTAGCTAAATATTACTAAGATTAGATAAATTAATAGTATATTTAGTAAAATACTAGTAGGACTATTATAAAATTTTATATAAATATTAGTAGGATTAACTAAAAGAACTAAGTAGAGTTTTTTATACTTTAAAGTTATAATATAATAAGATAATATAATTAATAATTATATATTTTATTTTATAAGTTATTTATTTTATAATTAAGGGAATTTAATAGATTAATGCTTATTTAGGTATTATTACTAAGTTACTTTAATATAGAAAAAAAAAAAACGAAAATATATTATAAAAAACTACTTAATATTTCCTTAAATTACTAATAGATTATTCGCTACTTTAACTACTTAGACTACGCATAGTATCTATATAGGCAATAAAGGCTTAAGTAAGTATTTCTTACTTACTAGTCTTTAAACTAGTAAAACTAGAAAGAAGAGTTCTAATATAATAAGAAGTAAGACTTTAATTGTTATTATTATTCTTATATCGACGAGTACTAATTCTTAGAGCGCAATTAATAAAATTAATAAAATTACTAATCTTTAGTATAATCTAAATAATAATCTTTAATTACTTTATTTTTTATATAAGGATTAGTATTAATCAAATAAAAACTCTATATTTAATATACTTTTCGATTAAAACTTTAGCTAGTTTCTCGATAATAATACTTAATATAAAATAGCTAAGTATATAAAAGAATACTAATAGGGATCGGAACGTAAGAGTATATATAGTATTAATAATACTAATTACTATATAATATAGTAGAATTCTTAAAGTAACGACTATTAGATTTTTTAGCTATTAAAAAAGATAAATAACTAAAGTAAGGCTAATCTCGCTAAGTATTAAGACTACGAGTAAGACTACGAGAACGATAAAAAGAAGTATCCGAAATATAATCGTCTAAAATATAATTATTAAGAATAAAAGAATAAAGACTAAAGCGAGTAGTCTAACTACGCAAGTAGCGAATAGGATTACTATCCGGACGAGTAATAAGAATAAGAATTAATATAAGTAATAAGCGCAAAAGCTAGCGACGGCGATTATATAACTTAGTAAAAGATAAGATTAAATCGTCTTTATCTTTTTTATCTTTATTTTCTCTAGCTTCGTTTTCCTTATTTTTTTCTTCTTTATTATTATTATTATTATTATTATAATTATTATTATTACTACGATTATTAATAAGAAAAGAGGGAGATTGGAAGAAATCGTTAGATTTAATAATAAAAGGATTAATAAGTATCTCTACTTGCTCTTCTTTAAAGCCTTATATAATAAAGAGGTTAATTATACTAATTATCAAATATAAAGTAATAATTAAATAAAGCTTAAGAATTAAACCTAGAATTTAAATAAAGGTAATCGACTACTTAAGCTTTTACTCGTATTATTACTTAAAGTGTTACTTATATTAATAATTAATAAGAAGATAAAAGAGTTATTAATAGAATAATAATAGTATACTATTATAGTAGTATTAAAAGTTAACGTTATTATTTATTATTATTATTAGAGGTTAAAAAGTCGCGAGATTACAATTTTATACTTATAGCCTAATTAGTTATACGCCTACTAATATAGTTAAAAGCGTATTAAGTTACTAGATTAATTAAGGTAACTATAGAGATTAGACAATATATAAAGTTTGTATTATTTGTATTATTTGCGTCGTTTATATTATTTGTAAGGCTAAGAGATAAAAGAGATATTAGTTAAAACTAATTATAATATTAGTTACTATTAAGTATAAGATCTCTAATTAAATTAATTATATTAAGTAATCAAATAAAGTAAACGCTAATATCTATAACTCAAAATCTATATATATATATAAAGTATAAGGAACTTACTTATAAGCTATATAAGTAAACGCATATTATATCTTATAATTGACTTTAAATACGAGTATATATTTTAATATATCGAATTAAAGCTATTCGAGGAATATAAGGGATTAGGGATTACAAAATAATAATTATTATAAAATAAAAGGTCTTTAGACTTCTTTATAATAACTAAGGGGTATATTATAAAACTAAGGCTTAACTAATCTTATAGTTATAAAATATCTAATTATACTCGTTAAATATTTAATTATATTATATAATTACTTAAGCTCTATTTAAGTACTTATTTCGCTAAGCTTTATAAAAGTAATTTAATACTTAGAAGAAGACTTACTTCTTCTTCTTTTTTCTTTAGACTAAATAATACTTAATATACGCTTATTCGAGTAGTCTTTTCTTATAAACCCTTTTTTCTTAAAGATTAGACCGATTATTTACGCGATATATTCTTAATAGATTAAAAGTCTCGTGTATAAACTTACTTACGCAATTAATTATTCGATTCGATTTAACTTAATATACTTTTATTCTATTCTTAATACTCTATATTAATATAATAGTATTATTAATTTAAATAATAATAGCTTCCGACCTTTATACACTTACTAAATACGTTAGTACTAAAGATAATATTATCGCTTTTTTTAATAGTGATAATTATACTAAATAGATTATTAACTTAAAGATAATTCTCTTAGTTATATAATATATAAAAATCGTTATTAATATTAAAATAGTACTTACTAATAACGCTATTATAACTATAAAATTAAATTACAAAAAAAGGTTAATAATTATATTACAAATCCTTAATACCTCGATTCCCTAGAGTCTTTACTCGATCATCAAGACTTATATATAAGAAGAAAACATTATGGAGTATAAGAAAACTATAAGATATTTGATAAGAGTTAAGATCCCCTTTTTTATAATATTATTAAGGAATAATTTAATTGTCTTATTTATAACCTAAAAAAAGAGATAATATAGGATTTCGTCTTTAAGCTAAGATAATATTAAATCTAATTAAGAGATTCTTTTATATTAATATTTAATATAATAATTTTATTACGTTTATTAGGCTTATTATTACTTAATCTCCTTTAAGTTTAATTTAAAACCTATAAATAATATACAAAATCGATATTAAAAGAAGTTATAACCTGGCTATAAATTATTAAGTCTTTTATATTAAATTCTATCAAGAATATATTTACTTTAATTATAAATTTATAATAATTAACTTAGTAATTACTCTGAATTATTATTAACTTATAAGGGGTAATAAGAGAAACTAGCGTAATAAGAAAGGCAAATAAAAGAGGGGAAAAAGCTATAAAAATAATAAAGACAAGTTATTAAGTAAAGGGTTTATTAAAATATAAAAACCTTGCTTAGATAAGTATAGTTTTTATTATATTAAAGGTTATTATAAAAGAGATTATTAATAGAAAAAGAGAATGTAAGCTAAGTAATAAAAGAAAAAAGCAAATAAGGGAAATAAAAATAATATTATTACTTTTATAAAAATAATAATTATAAAAGAATTTAATAATAGTTCCTTATACTTTATATTCTTATTTAATATTAAGTATATATATACCTCTTGTAATAAATTAGTTCCCTAGATTCTTAATTTTAATATAATACGTTGTTTCTCTTACTTAAGTATAGATTTTATTATTTTAATAACCTTAAATAATAAGCTAAATTATAATAAGTTTAAATCGCAAATAAAACGTATTATATAGCTTATAACTAAGGAAGTATTATAATATAATTAGTATAAAGAAACTTAATATTGAAAGAAGTATAATATATACTGGATTTTAATTATAGGCTTATTAGCTCGATAGTCTTTAATTAAGATAATATTTTAATATTATTAGAAAATAAGGTTATAATTAGAATATAAATAAGTAAATCAGTCTTTATTATCCATTTAGCTATATTGACAAACGCCTGGTCCGTACGCAAACCTAAGCGAGCCAATTAAACTATAGAATTCCCTTAAGATTTTAGTGGGATACACTACTCTATATTTATATATAATAAAATAAACTCTAATAATTATTCTTTTCATAAAGTGTAACGTTATATTAAATATAATAAATAACTATATTAGTTTTGTGACTTTACTATTGCGAATTAATTATAATTTGACCTAGTATCGTCTATTTAAGTAATTAGTCTCTAATCTGTATTCCCGCGTAATAAATATATCTTTTGCGACTTAATAATTTCCCTATTTTATATTCGTTTAGGGGGAGACTTTTACTTATCGTTAATATAATAAAGATCTTCTGTTTATAAGAAATTAATATTTATTTGCCTTAATATAATAATACCTTAAGTATTTATTTATAAAAGTCTTTTTAGGATTATATTTTGACTTTTTTCTTTATACCCTCTTTTACTAATAATAGAGATATTAAGTAATAATTAATAAATATTATTCTTAAGAGCTAATACTCTAAAGCCTAATATTCCTCATATCGAATTAATTTTAAAGTAGCGTTATAAGAAGTTATATTATCGAACTTATTAATAGCTTTTATATTATAATTATATAAATTATATATTATAAGTATAAGTAAGACTTTTGTTAGCTGATCTCTAAAGGCTTTTTGCGTAGTTCTTGCTTTAAAACTAGTCTTTTTTAGGCGCTTTCTCTCTCTTTCTATTAGCGACTTATTATTTAAAACAAACGATATAATAATTATTATTATATTATCTTTTTATATAACTTAATAAACCTTCTTATTTATAATTAATAAAGACTTAAGTATTTCTTATAATATTATATTATTATCTAATATATCCGTTTCTAGGATAATTCGTAATTCTAGATTAAAGGTAATGAGGATAAGGGCTAATGCGAATCGGACCTTGAGTTTGTTAAAAGCTTCCTAGGCTTCCTTAGTCTATTCTTATTTCTAATCCTTTTGTATAAGTTCTATAAGTAGTTTCGCTATTATTAAGTAGCCCAAAATAAATCTTTAGTAAAAGTTAGCGAATCCTAGGAAGGATTGAACTTCCTTAATAATTCTTAGTTCCTTTTATTTAATTATTGCTTTTACCTTCTCTAGGTTTATTTTAATTCCGTTATATCTAATAAGGAATCCTAAAAAGGTTATTTCTTCCTTGTAAAACTTATATTTCTCTAGCTCTAATAAGAGTAAGATCTCTGTGAGCTTTGGGATTTGCGTTCATTTATAAGGGGAAAGTAATATTCGCCTTTGATATTAAATATTGACTTACTTTACTTTAATATTAACTTAGAAAAAAAGAAGAAAAAAAAGAAAAAAAAAGAAGTTCTCTTATAAGTAATAATAATAATAAGAAGTATATTAAGTAATAATATTAAGAAAATTATAATAAAGGTAAATAAGTTTATATAATAATAAGCAGATTTAGCCTTTAAAAGACTAGAGCCTAATAAATTTGACCCGGAATAAGTAATATAGCCTTATAATTAAACCCGGGTTAAGAAAATAATAATAAAGGTAAATAAGTTTATAAAATATTATTTGTTATTAAGGATTATATTAAAAAGAGGGGTTTATATTAGCAAACTCTATAAGTAAATAAGCAGAAGGAGAAAAGTAATATAAGAGGCGAGCCCTAAGGAGTAAAGCGCTAATTATACTTATATTTACTAAGGCTAGGCGAGAATACTTCTTTTCTTATAAACCTAGCTTAAAATATTTTTCTCTTCTATTAAACTTACTAAATACTATAACGAACTCCTATATATACACTATTCGCCCCGTAATATATTATTTCTTATAATTATATTTAATTATTGTTATATAAAATATTAAAAGTAATTATAATAGCTTTAATATTCTTATATAAGCGTAACTTACTATATGTATCATAGTATACATAACTAGTAAGGACTAGTAGAGCTAACATAGCCGGGAGTTAAGTTGAAATAGCTCGACCCTTATTATATAATTCAATTCATTCGAAATAAAGAAAACAATTACAACCTTTCAAGTCCTTTGAAGGTGCCAGTATAAAGAAATGCGAGAAGAATACTGTAGGGGTAGAGAAACCATACATATTCCGCGACATGCTACAGACGCAATTTGTCACTGACAAATATCCAAACACTATGGTACAGACACTATTACCAGCAGCCGAAAACGCGACCGCCGGATTAGGCAACAGACATCAAAACAAAGCACTAGGCGCATCCGTGATAGGCCAGGAATATTAAAGCAGTCACAAGGAACAACGTATGCCGTTTCATAGTGATTGATTATTGAGTATCAACCATGTAATATCCCCATATCCGTATGATACAATAACACCAAAAGCAAGACCCAATCCCAGGGCAACCCGTCTTCACGCGATCAGCGATGGAAGAAATTCGTAAGACCATGACACCCAAACCCGAAACCATCTATCCACCGAAACCATACAGAGTGCGACCTTGGCGTTTAAGGGCGTAGACGACATCGAGGGAGGTAACAGTCTTGCGCTTGGCATGCTCGGTGTATGTGACAGCATCACGAATGACGCCTTCAAGGAATGTCTTGAGGACACCACGGGTTTCTTCGTAGATCACTGTGACACGTCAGACGGGTTCGAAAAGATGAGAGTTGAGAACATACTGGCTGAGATACGCTTCACACCTCCACGACGAGCGAGACGACGGATCGCAGGCTTTGTGATACCTTGGATGTTGTCACGAAGAATCTTGCGATGGCGCTTGGCTCCTCCCTTTCCGAGACCCTTGCCACCTTTTCCGCCTGAAGAGGCGTTAGCATTCTGTCAGACGCGATGAGGATGATGGGTTATACTCACGTCCAGTCATAGTGATTGAGTTTGGTAAGAGAAGTGATGAAGTGGGGTAATGCTTGGATGGTGATCGAAAATGGTCGCCGGATTGTCGAATTCGTTGGTTGATGGGGTTCAAAAAAAGTTCGGTATGAGGGAGGGGGAGCTCGAGTATAAGAAGGTCTCCGCGACGCGGCTCTTGTTGGGAAATCACAAGCTAGAGATTACGCTAGGCTCGATACGCGGGTGGTATGGAGCGAGATCAAAACAATGTTGGCCCCACTTATTGCACACGCAACGTCAACTTTTATGGATGCTAGAACTAGGTGGGTAGGTATCGAGGGACAGGTTAGAGCATGAAATAGAAACCGTGCGAGTTGAAGAGAATTTGTTAATTTCAATTTCTTCATATTTTATTTACTGTGAATTCGCAAGTTTACGTTGTGTAGATCTGGTTAGATAGATAGATTCCTTCAATGTCAACCATGGCGTTCCTGCGCCCAACCCCCGGTCAGTCTAACTGGCCCGACGCGAGCTTTGATCTTTGACGCTCTGATTTCTCTGATTCCGCACCTTTCGCAAACGACGCTAGCGTGTGATTTCGCGCGATCAGTCGGCAGCCCAGATTTCATACTTAATCTTCCCATCCCCCGCTCTCCGGCTTTTCCTCTCATCCACACACAACGACTCCGACCAACCAACAACAACTTCGACAACAATCCATCTCTGTACCTCTCATCAATCCTCGATCTTAACAAAACATCTTCATAATGGCACGCACCAAGTGAGTATTATCCCATCTCTCTCATTTCATGTGTATTTCATCATGGCTTCGGTCGCAATCCGATGTCGCCACCTCAGATTCACGCGACTTATATAACGATACTATCGCAACAACTTCTCAACTTGGCGCGACTTCATGAGCGCCTCTTCACACAAGTATCATGCTGACTATTATTTAGGCAAACTGCCCGTAAGTCCACTGGTGGCAAGGCCCCCCGTAAGCAACTTGCTTCCGTAAGTCGTTACCCACCTATGTCATTGTCGACTTCACTGACACATAACAGAAAGCTGCTCGCAAGTCTGCCCCATCTACCGGTGGCGTAAAGAAGCCCCATCGCTACAAGCCTGGAACCGTTGCGCTCCGTGAGATTCGTCGTTATCAAAAATCGACCGAGCTCCTCATCCGAAAGCTCCCCTTCCAACGTCTGGTACGTGAAATCGCCCAAGATTTCAAGTCCGATCTCCGATTCCAGTCATCTGCCATCGGCGCTCTCCAAGAGTCCGTTGAGGCCTACCTCGTCTCCCTTTTCGAGGACACCAACTTGTGTGCCATCCACGCCAAGAGAGTTACCATCCAATCGAAGGACATCCAACTCGCCCGCCGCCTCCGTGGTGAGCGCTCTTAAACGGTTTCGGATATTCCATCAAATTACTCAACATCACGCATCGGCACTCATTCAAGCTGTTTCGAATGGCTGGGCTTGGACCGATACTGGAGCATTGAGATGATTTGGGGGCAATAATGGTTGGGTCGGGGTTTACACGGATTTGCGCTGGAGTTTGCTTTCATCAGGGATCGTCTGGGTTGTACATCATATTATGAACTTGCGATAGGGCGCATAGTTCTGATCTTCGGATCGACGAATCGATGATTTTACTACAATACACTTCTTGACTGTGACTTCCAAGATCGAATGCCGTTGTTCCTATTGCCGTGCATAATGGGCCTTTGTGGCGAATTTTGAACGCGGTGACCAATGATTTTATGATAGCCGGCAGGATTTCCTCGCTGGAGCATATGTATCTGCCCGCATCCGATGGTCTTGTTCCTTAGACAAACAACCAAACTAATGAGTTCTTCTCCGTTTTCCTCTGCCGGCATCCAAACCGGCCACTCTTGTTTGAGCAATCCGGATATTCGAGGCCTAGTAAGTATACAAAGTTAATTCCCTTGATATCTAAATCGTTGGTTTTAGTCAAGCGATCCGGACATGTGAGATCTATCTAGGTGGGGATGGAGACAGTATTAAAGGTCTTAAGTATATCGAGTGATATCTAAGGAGCGAAGAAGGAGAGAAACTGGAAGATTATACATATTACCAGTTCATTTTGTACTTGCTATCAAGTGGGGAGTTCCAAGTAACAGTGGGATTGCTGGACTTCTTTATTCGAAGACATGAAAGGAAACAATGTGTTCGTCGATTTCAGGCAGCCACGTGAGAAGACAGAGTCAAGAGGAGAGAACGCCAGGGCAGGCCATGAAAGGGAAGACAATAATCTCAGGATTGACAAACGTAAGAATCAGAGTGGACGGAAATTGAAATTGGAGGGTGTCTTATTGAGTGATAAGGAGCAATAGCAGCTTGTGTCGGCCTCGTCAATTTCTTTCCAAGATATTCGGCGTCCGTTCGCGCCTTGGGGTGAAGCAAGGCGTGAGCTTCGCATAAAGCATCATGCCCGTCGGGATCACCGTATTTGCGCTTGAGCTCCTCTTCGGTTGTATGAAGGTCATCGATACCTGCTGATGACTCTGCTTGGCGTCCTTGGCTTATTGCTTGAACTGCGGCATAAGTTCCTGCTCGAGCTCCTCGGTGAGCTTCGACTCGCCTAGGTTCGTCGGGTTTACTGTTGTTGATATAAGGCGACGCTTCCCATGTCGCTTTCCACGTCAAAGAGACATCTTCTTCTTTGAATCGTCGGTTCGTGAGCGGAGGAACCTGACCAAGGACATCATGCTTGCTCACTATGCCCTTGAATCCTGCACTACTTTGCTGGAAGTCCATTACAATCGTACTGATGAGCTCGAGTCAGGTCTTCTCCTCGCCATCCGTACCTAGCTGAAGTACTATTCCATAAGCACATACACGAGAATGGTGTCGGAAGCGTGCTTGCAGATTCGGATGCGGGATCGCCTCGAGGATCACAGCGAGGGCATTAGCCAAAGATACCACATCCTTGAATAGTCTTCAAGCCGAATTAACAAGAAGTTACTAAATGCCTCCTCCACTGCCGAAATGAAGACAACGCCGTCGCTAGCTTCATCGCATGGAGTCTGTGACTTCCCCCGAGCCGTAGCAACAGCATTGACCCAGCCATTGCTATTTTTCATCAAATCGTTAAATTCGGCAATAGCCTGTGAATTTGATTCGTGAAGCACTCTCTCTTTCGCTCCATTCGAATGTTCTTCGACACTCTCGCGAACGCGATTGTTCCGACAGTGGAAGAGCACGAAGCAAACCTTTGTTGACGTGCCCTCTCGCAGTGACGAATTTCCTCATCTTATCGTTTTGTTACCTGACATCGTTTTCCATTCTCTCAAGAGAAAGTTTGCAGATGGATAATTATTGCTTCCCACGTCGACCATGCCGGCGACGCCATATTTGTAAAAGATTGGCCGACATACCTTCTTCGTATCAATGGAGTCGCCTGCGTCTGGCGTCGTACTACTGGATAAGGTAGTATGTCTGGATAAAGTTTTATTCGAAGCGCCCTTCATAAGGCGGTTGATCCGATTGTCGACGCTGATGCAAATCTTAGATCCCCGTTTCCTTCACCCGTAGCTCGACCAATGCAGGAATGATGGTGTCTCCACTGACGACATAATCCGGTATCAGAGATTCTTCAGCGATCATTATAGGCCAACTAAGTAGGAAGCTCTCGACTGACATCAGGTTTCAAACCGTAGGGTGGGAGATGAATTGGAATCTAGGGCAAACAGGCCCAAATCAATGAAAATTGTGTTGGGGTTCCATCCAAAAAAGAATCAAATGACGGGAGTAGGTCGAAGGTAGCGATCCCCACATTGGTAATAGAGACAAACGTTTCTTTGTTCGAAATCAGGTTGTTGAGTACAGTGTCGATGTCGCTATTGCTGTGTCATGGAGTCAATGTCGAAGGAGATACATGGCCTATCGTTGAAGTCACTACTACCTATTCACTGGAATCCAGAGAATATCTGCGAGTTTTGCGTACCTCATAATGGAATTGGTAGACATGATGTTCCTTCATGACGTGGCCGTATTTCGTGTTGAAGGCTAGGTCCCATGTCACGCCAAACGGTCAATATTTTTCCTCGTATTTCTCCTGGAGTTTCTGCAACTCCACTTTTAGGGCTTCTTCTTTGGAGCTCAGTCCGTCGAGGTGATGCTTAATCATGTCCTCGCTGGGTCGAACAAGGTGCCTTGCAGCGAAGAAAGTAATGCTGCCATCTGAGAGCACCGGCCACCGCGTTCAAATTGGGAGTGCCCGCAAAGGCTTGATTTACAATGGACGAATTTGGTTTTATTAGGGAAAGGGTTTTTATGTTAATTCGACCTCGAGTATCCGGGTCGCGCAATTAAAGTGGACAACTTGGATAGTAATAAAAGAAATAAGGTTTTTTCATCTATTGGATCTCGAATATCCGGATCGCTTAATGGAAATGGACGACTTGTGATACTTGAGAAGGGAAATGACTTTTTATATAAGATTTCAAAGATCCCGATCGCTCAATTAAAATTAATGACTTGGATACTAGTAAAGGGAAAACGTTATATACTTATTGGAGACTCGTGATAACAAGTGAGTCCTACTCCCCCCAAAAAGGGTAATTATACCTACTCAGATGAAATCTTCACCTACAGACCTGTCTCTTTCAATATCAAGGCATATAATAGGGGCTTCAACTTATCGAGTGCGCATACCATCCGAATAAATTGGCTAATGAGAAGACTTGAGAGAATTTCTATCAAAACGCTTTATCCGCGTCGTGTGGGGAGATCGTGAGCACCCGACTGCTGTTGGGTGTGTCGTCGGAAGTGTTGATGCCTGGCCAATCAGTCCTAGGTATGTATGTTTTCATTCGGTGACTCATGAATTCCAGGACCCAAATGACATTCATATACAAGGTGAAAGCGGCTCATTCGGGATCGGTCCATGAATCAGTGCTGAGCCTTCTTCACATTGCTGTGAACGAATACGATCGATAGGTTTGGACGGGATCTACCGTACTTTTACTTTCATTGCCGAGTGACAGCCTGAGGAGACAGAGGCTTCAGGCCTAGCCTCGCCTAGCAACAATCAAGACTTACCTTAGGTAGAGGCAAATCAACCACAACATAATCCACACATCAGCCCACACCACAGCTACCACCTGCAAATATGAAGTTCAATATTGAGTATGGTAGATTCTATCGCTGGGTACCAGGAACGAGGCTAATGAAGCTCGCAGCGACCTTCCTGTGCTGTTCCCGTATCCTAAGATATATCCAGGTGAGCCCCTAAAGTCCTCGACAGCGCCCCACTAGCTCTAATACTGACATAGCGAACAGAGCAATATGCGTATGTGTATCTTCCATGGTTGAGTTGGACCCCTACTTACCTTGGCAAACACAAGCTACATGTGCGACCTTAAGAGTAAACGCTCCATTTCCGACATACTAGGGACATGCTGACATCCGTCAGAAACGCTCGATGCAGGAGGTCACTGTGTCCTAGAAATGCCGTCGGGGACTGGAAAGACTGTTTCTCTCCTGTCCCTGATCGTATCATACCAGCAGTATTACCCAGAGCATCGAAAGCTAATTTATTGCTCACGTGAGTCACATTATCACCGTCGGTGGCAAGAGTCAACATTGGGCTGATGGTCGCCAGGGACTATGACCGAAATTGAAAAGGCACTGCACGAGCTCAAAGCTCTTATGAAATACCGAACAGAGCAGCTCGGGTATGAGGAAGACTTCAGAGGGCTGGGGTTATCGAGTCGGAAGAATCTTTGTTTGCATCCTTCCGTGAAACGAGAGAAGAGTGGAGCTATTGTTGACGCAAGATGTCGAAGCTTAACTGCTGGCTTCGTAAAGGAAAAGAAGGGAAGAGGAGAAGATGTGCCGGTTTGCATCTATCATGATGTTAGTTTTCACCTACGACTTGAGGGCCAAGGCTAATGGACTGCAGAATCTTGACCTCTTGGACCCTGCCAATCTTATTGAAAATGGTGTTCACACGTTCGATGATATTTTGAAATACGGAGAGAAGAACAAACAATGTCCATACTTCACAGCAAGACGAATGGTATGTCATGCGATCTATTCGGAAACTTCACTGATTTGGTTCAGATGCCTTTTTGCAACGTCATCATCTACTCCTACCATTACCTACTTGATCCCAAGATCGCCGAGAGAGTCTCGAAGGAGCTCTCAAAGGACTGCATAGTTGTTTTCGACGAAGCACATAACATCGACAATGTCTGTATCGAATCATTGAGCACCGATATCACGGAAGATTCGCTGCGAAAAGCTACACGAGGAGCCCAGAATCTCGAGAATAAGATCGCGGACATGAAAGACAGCGATGCAGATAAACTCAAGGATGAATATGCGAAGCTCGTCGAAGGCTTGAGAGATGCAGACGAAGCGCGAGAGGAGGATGCCTTTATGGCTAATCCTGGTAAGTTCTGTCTTTCAAAAATATGGACTATCGCTGATGCTCTGATAGCTCTCCCAGATGATCTGCTGAAAGAGGCAGTCCCTGGAAATATTCGTAGAGCAGAGCACTTCGTTGCATTCCTCAAGCGTTTTATAGAATACCTCAAGGTACGAAATACTAATCTTCAGAATGTAGTAGCTGACATATACGCAGACTAGAATGAAAGTCCGTCAAGTCATCTCCGAAACTCCTCCCTCATTTCTTGCACATCTCAAAGAGTATACTTTCATCGAAAAGAAGCCCCTACGATTCTGTGCAGAAAGATTGACATCCCTCGTTCGAACCCTTGAACTCACAAATATCGAAGACTATCAGCCCCTGCAGGAAGTTGCAACGTTTGCGACCCTCGTTGCCACCTACGAAAAGGGATTCTTACTTATCTTAGAACCATACGAATCAGACACGGCAGAAGTACCCAATCCAGTCCTGCATTTCACCTGTCTGGATGCCGCGATAGCTATCAAACCAGTCTTCGACCGCTTCAGCTCCGTCATTATCACATCCGGTACCATTTCGCCACTGGAAATGTATCCAAAGATGCTTGGCTTCGAAACGGTCGTGCAAGAATCATACGCTATGACCCTAGCCCGAAGATCCTTCTTGCCGCTTATCATCACCCGGGGATCCGATCAAGTAGCAGTGTCATCGGGTTTCCAGGTCCGCAACGATCCATCAGTCGTCCGTAACTACGGCAACATCCTCACCGAGTTCTCCAAATTAACACCTGATGGAATGGTCGTCTTCTTCCCGTCATACCTCTACATGGAATCGATCATTAGCATGTGGCAAGGCATGGGAATCTTGGACGAAGTCTGGAAATATAAACTCATCCTCGTCGAAACGCCTGATGCTCAAGAAACCTCCTTGGCTCTGGAAACATACCGTACCGCATGCTCCAATGGCCGTGGGGCGATTCTTCTCTGTGTCGCAAGAGGAAAGGTTTCGGAAGGTATCGATTTCGACCATCACTACGGGCGAACTGTGCTTTGCATCGGCGTACCTTTTCAATACACCGAATCCAGAATATTAAAAGCGCGTCTCGAATTCCTTCGAGAAACCTACCGTATCCGGGAAAACGACTTCTTGTCTTTCGATGCCATGAGACACGCAGCACAATGTCTGGGTCGTGTCCTCCGAGGGAAAGATGATTATGGAATAATGGTCTTAGCAGACAGACGTTTTTTGAAGAAGAGAACGCAGCTTCCAAAATGGATCAATCAAGCTATTCTTGAGAGTGAGGTTAATCTGAGTACGGATATGGCGGTAGGAAGTGCGAAGAAGTTCTTGCGAGGTATGGCACAGCCGTTCAGGGCGGTGGACCAGGAGGGTATCAGTACGTGGAGCCTTAAGGATTTGGAAGCTTTCAAGGAGAAGCAGGAGGAAGAGACTATTAGGGCATTGAGGGAAGTTGAGTTGAATGGAGACCAAATGGAGGGCATCAGGCACGGAAACGAGGTGGCAGTTGCGAAAGCGGATGAGGATGGCTTTGATGATGATGAATTGGAGGCTTCGATGATGGAGTTGGATGGGCATTAAGAATTGAAAAAATCATCGAGTTGGAAATCTGTGGCGCAGTTGCTGGCTGTACTCCCACGTGTGCATAAGAAGTTGTTGTGGCCACTTTGCAAAACGGCAAATTTCACTGCATAGCTATGACTCCCAAACGCTCGGAAATTATTATAAGTAAGATATTGAAGTCCAACACGACGCAACCTTCCGAATTTCTCAAAATAAGACATCAACAGAAGTTTTGAGCGATTGGATGCTAATGACAGAAGAGGATACGAATTTCTAACATTAGTCTAACTAAGCCGAGAACCTAGACATATCCCCATGGTCGAAAGTATTCGAGCGAACAAGAAATTGTGTCAAAGATGTTCAGTTATTCATACGGACGGCAATCAATCATTTAGTAAGACCAAGTCCAAAGAGCAATTCCGCTTTTGGTGCACATTGCATTAATTTGTCGGAATTAAGATCCAATATATTACGTGTCAGCATAGCAAGGCTAATTAATGCTCTTAGCTAAAGCCCAGAAGTTCTCCATCTTCGCTCTAGTCAAAGCATCCCTGGCCGCGCTGTCCGTCTCACACACCTTACTTCCCCACTTTCTGAACGCCCGAGCCTTCTCCTCTCCCTCAAAAACTAGCACGCACCTGTTCAGGGTCAAATCCTTAAGCTCTCCTTTCTCATCCTCTGCCTTCAACCAATCCTGCAATGCCTCTGCTTTCGTGCCTTCCTTGATGCGAGTAGGGGAGTTCTCAGTCCAATTAATACGCTGAAGCATAAGCTTGCGGTACTGTTTGATACTATATTCTCCTCCCTCCACAATAACCAAGTTGAACCTCGGATGGATAACACAAATGCCTGTCAGGGCATATTGTTCTGCATTCTTACTAATCTTATATCGATGGGCACCGTTTGAAAGATTGTCAATCTTGAACACCATCATTCGTATGCCTTTTGCTGCATCTTTCTCCTGGTTCAACGCAAGCTTCTCATGGCGTTGTTCCTTTGTGAGTTTTCGATCTTCGTTCATCTCCACGTGTGTTTCGTGCCGAGCTGCAATCTCACGATTGACTCGGGCCTCGACTGCTGTGGGATCCTTCACTGCTTCTTCACCCAGAACTCGCATAAGATTTCCTTTCTTGACCTTAGGAGGAGGCGCAGGTTCGAGGCCCAGACGTATTTTGGCTTGTTGTTCCTTCAAATCGGCCATTCTTCGTTGGCGTCGCAGTTTTGCTTGTTCTTTGGAGGTCAAGAACATAGGCTTGGGTGCTGGCATGTTCTTTTCTTGAGGTGGCTCGAGGAGGACGGGATGTTGGATATATTCGGTGATGATAGAGTCTTCCGTATCTATCTTCAAGGCCTTTGAATCGGAGATATTCTCATAGTTCTTCCCATCCACCAAGCCTTCGTCCCACCATTCAATATCTGGTGGTGCTTCAACAAGGTAGTTCTTCTCCGTATCCAGATCCTCGTCAATACCGATCTTTCGTGATGATTCGGCAATACGTCTTTTCATCGCCTCAAGCTGGGCTTGTCTTCGGAGAGCATTAGCCTGGGCAATATATTTTCCCTTCTGATTAAACAGAAGCTGCCTCGAATGCCTATTCTTCAGTGTTGCAGTCTGCCCCCCGAGACTCAAATCGAAATATGGGTTATTGCGCGTCTCCTCCGCAGATGGGCCTGACAGATCCAATTGTTTTTTCGGAGCAGGCTTCTCTGGTTGGGGACGAGCATTTCCGATGCTTGTCGCAAACTTGGGTCCGACATTCTTAGAAGGTTTGTATTGCCCGAGATCTTGAAGTGCGGGATGGAGATCGACATTGAGTCCTCCTCTGGCAATAACCGGGTGTACTCCAGCGTTCAGTCCTCCTTTCACCTTACTATTTCCAACAGCTGCTGCAACTCGTGCCTTCAAAGCCGCAAGCTTTTCGGCTGCAGACTCTGGCTTGCTAACACGGCTCGAGGAGTCATGTCGCGGCGATAAAAGTGGGGATGCTTTTTCTCGATCCATATTGCGGTGTTTGCGGTGTAGGATGGAGCTTCAGAGTGGACTGGAGATAAAGTAATTAGGTCAAGCTTTCAGGTTGACTTGGAGCAACAGTCACGTACTTGTTCGGGAGGACTGTATACACCACGTGATTGTTATCGCCAACCGATAAGCAGAGCAACTTTTTTTTTCTCTAAGCAGGCCTTCAAATTCCAGATGCAATAAAACCTCCCCAACCCATTTCCATGGAAAGATGAATATCTCACAGCCTATCCCATCTGCAATTGGCAGCGTTGACTTCTCTTTCCTATCTGCTGCCGAGATCAAAGCTCTGTCAGTCAAGAAGATACAGAATCCTCTTACCTTCGACACACTTTTAAATCCTGTTCCTGGGGGACTCTATGATCCAGCTCTGGGCGCTTGGAGCGACAATGCGTACGTCAAGTTCTCAAAACTTTCTGTTGATTGCTAACTAGACTAATAGCTGCGGAACATGTAACCTCACGGTGATGTTCTGCCCCGGCCATTCGGGCCATATCGACTTGCCAGTTCCTGTATATCATCCTACGTTTATGGACCAAATTCTACGTCTACTTCGAGCAAAATGTGTATATTGTCACCAGCTCAAAATGTCCCGGAAAGAGGTCAACCGATATCAATGCAAGCTCCGGTTGATTCAACACGGCTTACTCGGTGCTGCAGAAGAGGTTGACAACATAGAGGTTTCGCAGACGAAGGAAGACAATACTAGCGACTCGGAGAACAGTGAATCTGCGGCAGACAGTGTAATTAGAAGGAGGAATGCTTTTGTAAAGCGGAATATCAAAGCTGCAAAGGCGGATCCTTGGGAATGGAAGCGAGAGAAGAACGAGACTGTCGCAGAGGCGCGGCGTAGCATTGTGAAGGCATTCATGAAGGCTATTACGGCAGGGAAATTGTGTGGAAACTGCAGCGGCATTTCTCCAACCTATCGGAAAGATCGTTACGTCAAAATATTCGAGAAGGCTTTGAGTCCAAAGGAGAAGGCCAAAATGAATATGGGAAACTTCCGAGCTGATAACGTTGTTCAATTGTTGCAAAGAGAGACGAAAGGCAAAAACGATGCTGATTTCGACGAAGGGATTGCCGACATTAATTTATCGAGTGAGGAAGATGAAGAGGGCGAGGGAGACGATCTTGATGTGGACGGAGATGTTGTTATGGGGGAAAACGTTACGAAGACGCCCTCGAAACCAAAAGTTGCTTCGGCCCCACAACGGTTTATGAACGTGACGGAGGTCAAGGCTTGTCTCAAAGAGTTATTTGACAGAGAGCAGGATATTTTGTCGCTCATCTACAATTCTAGGTCTCCGACGAAGAAGGCACCAAAAGTGTCCGCGGATATGTTCTTCATGCAAACCATTTTCGTCCCACCAAACAAGTACCGACCAGAATCTAAGACGGGAGATTCCGAGATCAATGAGAGCTCACAAAACTCTCTTTACAAGACGATATTAAGAACAGCAGAGATGGTGACACAGATTTACCACGATATCCAGAATCCGGACCGGGCTCCCGAAAATCCTAACCTGCGACGCCGGGACTTCAACGATCTCCAAGAGACTTGGTGCCAGCTCCAGGATGCAGTCAATTCACTCATCGATCGAGACCGAAATCCTATACAGGGTGCGGCCGGCAAGAAGAATGAGGATGGAATCAAGCAGAAGTTGGAGAAGAAAGAAGGCTTATTCCGGAAGAACATGATGGGAAAGCGAGTCAACTTCGCCGCCCGAAGTGTAATATCCCCAGATCCAAATATTGAAACCAACGAAATTGGTGTACCTCCAGTCTTCGCAAAGAAATTGACATACCCCGAACCTGTTACAAGTCATAACTTCAAAGAAATGAAGCAAGCAGTAATTAATGGAGTCGACAAATGGCCAGGAGCGGCGGCAATTGAAAACGAAAATGGCCAGGTCGTCAATCTACGAACAAAAACTCCCGAGGAGAGATTGGCTTTGGCCAATCAACTACTGGCATCATCAAGCAATGTTTCGAACGGTGCTCGTAACAAGAAGGTGCACCGGCATCTGACCAATGGTGATGTAGTCCTGATGAATCGTCAACCAACTCTCCACAAGCCATCCATTATGGGTCACAGGGCAAGAGTACTTCCCGGTGAGAAAACCATCCGAATGCATTACGCCAATTGCAACACATATAATGCCGATTTCGACGGGGACGAGATGAACATGCATTTCCCTCAAACAGAGGTTGCGAGAGCGGAAGCATTACAGATTGCGGACACGGATCATCAATACTTGGTTTCGACCTCCGGGAAGCCACTGAGAGGTCTAATCCAGGATCATATTTCTGTGTCAGTCCGCATGTGTAATCGGGACACCTTTTTCGACCGAGCGGCGTACCAACAACTCATTTATAACTGCCTACGTCCTGAAGACGGCCACATCATATCCGATAGAATCGAGACTGTTCCTCCTGCAATCATCAAGCCAGTAGCTCGGTGGACAGGGAAGCAAGTCATCACCACCATTTTGAAGAACATCACACCGATGGGTTCTTCTCCCCTATATCTTACCAGCAAGGCGCAAACGCCAGGTGACCGGTGGACCTCGAACTCCGAGGAAGGCGTTGTTCTCTTCAAAGAGGGAGAATTCATCACTGGGATTCTAGATAAGGCGCAAATCGGACCCAGTGCTGGCGGCTTCATTCATTCAATTCACGAGATCTACGGTCCAACTGTTGCAGGAAAGGCTCTCAGTATTTTGGGTCGGCTGCTGACAAAGTATCTTCATATGGGGGCATTCACCTGCGGTATGGACGATTTGCGACTTACCCCTGAAGGTGAAAAACTTCGGAAACAGAAAATCTTGGGAGCTGCAAACGTGGGTCTCGAGGTTGCCTCAAAATACGTGACTTTGGACGAACAGAAGCCATCAGAGACAGATCCGGAACTTTTGACTCGACTGGAAGAGGTGATTAGAGATGATTCCAAACAAGCTGGTCTCGACGTAATGATGAACAAACGATCCGGGTTGTTGTCCTCTGAGATCACCATGGCTTTGCTTCCTAAAGGTCTGGTCAAGCAGTTCCCAAAGAACCAAATGCAGAATATGACAGTCTCTGGAGCGAAAGGAACTGCTGTCAATGCCAACCTCATTTCCTGCAATCTGGGACAGCAAGTTCTGGAGGGCCGAAGAGTGCCGATCATGGTCAGTGGGAAAACCCTGCCGTGCTTCAAGCCACTAGAAACACACATCAGAGCTGGTGGCTACATTGTCAATCGTTTCTTGACGGGCATCCGACCTCAAGAGTACTACTTTCACGCAATGGCTGGAAGAGAAGGATTGATTGATACAGCTGTCAAGACTTCTCGATCTGGATATTTACAGAGATGTCTTATCAAGGGTATGGAGGGACTGAAAGTGGAATATGATACCTCCGTTAGGGACTCCGATGGCTCCATGATCCAGTTTCTTTATGGAGAGGATGGTCTTGATGTGACGAAGCAAAAGCACCTGAAAGATTTCAAGTTTCTTTTAGAGAACATTGTATCTGAATTGGCTATGCTGAATTACAACGATGACTCCTATGATACGATTTTTGAGCAAAAGGAGCTTCTGCAAAAGCGCATGAAGAAAGCTCTTAAGCACGCCAAGGCCAACGACCCTGGAAGCCCTGATCCAGTCCTGGCTGACTTCAATCCTGGAAAATACGCCTATGCAACATCCGAGTCATTTGCAGATGCCGTCTCGAATTACCTTAAAAATAATCCGGATAAATTGGTGAAAGATAAAGAGCATCCAAATGGAGTCGGTACGCGCAAAGCTTTGGAGCCGGTTCTTATGGCGAAGTATCTCAAGTCAATTGTTGATCCCGGCGAGGCTGTAGGGATTGTTGCTGGACAGTCAGTTGGAGAACCCTCAACTCAGATGACGCTCAATACCTTTCATTTGGCTGGTCACTCGGCAAAGAACGTTACTCTAGGTATCCCGCGTCTAAGAGAAATCGTCATGACAGCAAGCAACAACATTTCCACCCCATCAATGACTCTACGTATCAATGAAGAATTATCGGCGGAAGATGGTGAGAGATTCGCAAAGGCAGTCAGCGTCTTATCTCTTGCTGAAGTCTTGGACGAGGCTACTGTGAAAGAAAAGATTGGTCGAGGGACTGGATATGCTCGAGCCAAGATCTACGACATCCACATCAAGCTGTTCCCTTCGAAAGAGTATACCAAAACGTATGCTATCAGTGTTGATGACGTTCTGTTCACGTTGCAGAACAAATTTACAACTAGATTACAGTCCCTGACTCGCAAAGCGCTCGGCAAGAAGAAGGGTGAGCGAGCGGTGGCTGGAGGTTCTGCTGCCGCACCAGAGATCGGCAAATCTGTCCGCGTCATCGAGGACCAACCTAGAGGCCCGAGTGGGGAAGATGGAAAAGAGGATGCTGACGAAGACGATGAAGGTGATGATGATGCCACGAATGACAAGCTCAGAGCCAATCGCTCTCAAGCTGCAACGTACGACGCAAACGACGAAGAGGATGATAAAGTGCAAAAGCAGGCGCAGAAGGAAGACGAGCAGGAAGAAGAAGATGAGAACATGGAGGACGAAGGAATCGGTGGAAGTCCTCGTGAAGTAGGCAGCGATGATGAAGATAAAGACGAAGAACGCCAATCAAAAACCCGGCAAACTGTCGCTGCAGATGAGGAGCGTGAGGCACAGGTCATGAAGAAGTCTGCAGACATTTCCAAATTCCGTTTCGACGAAGCTGGGGGGAATGGTGCGATATCAGTCTTGAGTATGACGCCGATGTCCCGAAAGTACTCATGCTTTCCCTTGTCGAAGATGCTCTCCGCCAATCCCTTATCCAACAGATTCCGGGACTAGGATCATGTACATATGTTCCCGACGAAGAAATTGAGGAAAAGGATCCTTCGACTGGCCTGAACAAGAAGGTAGCGGTTGTGCACACTGCTGGCGTGAACCTCAAGGCCATGCAAAACTACGCTCACATCATCAACCCCAACTCGATCTCCACTAACGATATCGCGGCCATGCTCGCAAACTACGGTGTCGAAGCATGCCGAGCTACCATCATCCAAGAACTCTCTGGAGTTTTCGGTGGTCACGGAATCAGCGTCGATCATCGTCATTTGAACTTGATCGCCGACTTCATGACGAGAGGAGGAGGGTTCAGTCCGTTCAACAGAAACGGAATGAGAGGCAGTGTGAGCCCCTTCATGAAGATGAGCTTCGAGACTACTGTTGGATTTCTGGCGGACGCTGTGACTGATGGCGATTGGGACGATTTATCGAACCCTAGCTCAAGGATTGTGGTTGGAAGGTTGAGTAAGGTCGGAACTGGAGCTTTCGATGTGTTGACGCAGGTACCTACGAAGAAGGGTGATGAGTTTGAAGCTTAAGTAGTGATTCCATTTTGGGCTTGAATGGAGTTATATGGAAGTGGCATGGCTCATGGTGTTTGTAGATGCAAAAGTATGAGAGGTAATTTGTCATATTTGGAAATGTCAAATGAAATGAGGCGTCTTGCTTCCTGCCCTGTTCAATATCCGAATGTTTACAGAGGTGACACACCGGCCACTTAACTCTATAGAATCGTTCGAGCGATAGAGGGCGACAACTGTATCAAGAAGGGACCATTTGAAGGCCCGCAAATTGGCTCAAATCTGGACAATTCACTTCGAGATCACTTTCGCAAGGCAAGCTCCCGATCGAACATCTACCAAAAGAGCAACTATCACCGCTTTGAAACTCAAAATGTCATCTACTTGCTCCTCGACTCGATGCACCGTGGGTGTCTCAAAAAGAGAGGACAAGCTCGTGGTCTTCGTGACCGTCTCCAGTATCTGCGTGCGTGTGTTTTCTGCAAAAGTTCCCTGTTTTCCTTCGATCGACTCTGACAAAACCCTCGGAAATTGGGGAAACTTGGCCTTTTGGATTGATTAGGTGAGCGAACAGAAGAGTCAATGCCCAGATCTGAAAGGTTAACATCGTTCAGGGGATCGGAATCGGCGGCCTTCAGATCCCCCCCAGTTGCTAAACGGTGATCGGCTTTTGGGGCGAAGAGGCCCAATTGTAAATAACGCCAATGGTAAGGTATTTATTTATCTATCCATCCCGACACATGATTCACGGCTTATGATTCGGCCACTCATGATGCTCAATATAGCTTGATTTTCCAGATCTCTCAGATGAAGTAGTTCACGTTTCTATGTCGTCTCGGGTCTACCAATAGAGGCTCTATCAATAGAAAGGCTAAAGCGGGGGATCAGTGCTCTACACCGTAGACCATTACACCCGTGCTCTTTTGCTCTTCGGTAGCTACTAAGGGTGAGTGAGGTAGATAGGGTAGGTAGCTAGGGACTAGTGGGCGGGGGGCCGGGGCTGGACACTGTTCGAAACGGCACGGCATGCAAGAGGAGGAGAGGGGTGTGGACGGTCGAATGCATCTGGGGATTTGCAATACTGTATTTTCGTCGTTGGGAAGAGTAGATGGGATGGGATGGAACAGGAAGAATCGAGGATATACTAGTCACATTGACATCCGCCTTCAGAAGAAGAAGAAGCTGAAAAAGCATATGGTAATATGTAATTAGTAGGTGCTTCATCGCATACATATTACGGTAATCTCTTGTTTGCAAATAGATAAGCTGATTATTGACGTCTTTCTCTCCTTCGTTTTCTTGTGGAGAGAATTCCGTTTCCGCATGCTTGCCCCCCCAGATAGAGCCATCCCAGATACAGTCTAGTGTGGGAGCTGCTGAGCCACTCAGCGGGTGCCTGTCTCAGGTGGATCACAACTCCTGCCATGATTGGTTGAGATAGAGCGCCACTCTGCGCTGAATGGCTGCACTAACTGGCACCAGTCTGGAGGGCTTGCAGTGGATGCCTGTGCTTGGACTACGTTGGGCTTGGGGCTTGAGCTTGGCTCCTTTAGCCCGCTCGAACGGTGCTGCTCATAGGGCACAGACGCTGGGGGATCCCAGCAAGCGAGGAGATGGAGGAGGAGGAGGAGGAAGAAGCATCTGCATCTATCTACCTTACCTTACCACCACTCTGCAGGCCGCACAACGGCTTGTGCTTGTGCTTGGTATGTACGAAGGTAGGGATACTTGAGGAGAACCAACCAAAGAGGGAGGGGAAGGGAAGAAAGAAGAAAACCAACCCTCTGCTTCCTCCTCCTCTCTGTTTCTGCTCCTTCTCCTGCTCTGGCTCTTCTTCTCTATTCATTATATCTCCTGTTCACTTATAAATCATTCTTCCTTCCATCCTCTTCTGATCCCCCAATCAGTCCCCAGCATACGTCTCCTACCGACAGCTCCACGGGCGGCCGCTTATCATTGCGATAAGGCTGCATTGTGCATTGTTTGCTTGCTCTCTCCCTTGCCTATCTACTATCTCAGAGGACGGGGCGCCGCCTCACCTCACTTGTCTCATATGCAACTCGCCAATATATTCTCAACATGTACGTCCCAGGCTTTTCTTCCACTATCCTCTTTGATGCTCTACTGTCGACCGACTGGTTGACTGATTGACTGACCACAGCTTCAGTCTTCTTCTAGATCTCACTGTTGCTTCCCAATAACTACGAGCCACCTGCATCCCCCCCCGCAAACTCGCAAAGAAACATCCTTATCTCCAACCATTCAGCCCCCCCCCCAACCGATCGCACGATTCTACATTCCTCGAGAAATCTCCGTCTCCATGGTCTGCGAGGATACTTATTGAGGCTTTGCCGACGCACCTCTTGCTGTCGCTCCATCATTGCTTGATATGGCTACCATAACACTGCCTCGTCTCATACCTTCGGGCCATACACGATCATCCTCTCCACATCCCTTGACGCCTACTCTCAGTCTCGACAGCATCAATACCTCTGCAGCATGTCCGGTCCCTATCCCGAACAAGCATCTGCCAGTCTGCCCGCCTGGACCAGCACCGGCCGAGAAGCCCGATACCCCTCCCCAATCCCCTCCCTCGAAAGAACTCTCACTACCTTCACGATCTCTTCTCTACCCTCCCGATAAGTACAGGCCCCGTTCATTGGGACCGTCAACTGTCTACGAGATTGATGCAGCAGGAGTAGCAGCGGCGTTAGATCATATTGCAAGACAACCCTTGCCAGACCCCTCACAGGTCTTCCCTTGGTTCCATGGCCTCCATCCTTGCAATCATATCCAGCAAGCCTTTTTCATTGCGCGGAGGCGAAATCTACGAAAGACTCCAAAGTGCTTGCGAGGCATCACAATCGTTAAAGCAGGTGGGGATCTGAGCTGTTGTAGACTCAAGGGGGCACTCGCCCAGGATGAATTTTTATTACAAGTGGGAAGCAGCTCTGTCTTTAGAGAAGTAGATCCAAGGGAAGGTTTCTCTGTACGGAACTTTCAAATACAGGCCGCAAAGTCCGCCATGGTTTCTGATGTCATTGTTTATGGAGACGATGAGGTCGAGGTTTTGAAACTGGCAAAAGATGTCGCTGCAGCGCAGCAATCTTGGAGAGAGACGCATGAGGAGAAGGGGCACGAGCTTCCTCGCTTTAATACGTTTGCGTGCATAACTCCGTTCAGCGTTTTCGAAAGAAATTACCCGGACATCGTGTGTACGGACTCGAGGGCGAATATGACTGGCCAGGTCATGGATTTCTTCCATCAAGAAAGGGTCGAGATGTGCACGATGACAAAGGCTTCAGAGATAGACCACAACGTCTGGCTCGGGCCTACCCCCGATCCGGCCATAGATCCAGATTCACTTGGAGGCGACGAGCAGTTTGATATCCTTATCGAATGTAGCGATCTTGGACGACTAAACCCTCAGAATTTGCAAGCAATTGCAGAAGGAACAGATGATGCTGCCGATCCTACATATCTCGAATTCCCCTCGTCAGGAAGCATCATGCCACCAACTTGGTCTCACGCCGAAGCGGATGGAATTTTGGAAACTTGCAAGTGGTTATATAACCTGTCGCACGGCATATTACCTGCATCCATGCCTAGTCAAGAGCCAGACGCGGAAGGAGATTCTCCCATGCCATACTCGTCACCGCCTCCCTCTAAGATCCCAGAACGGAAGATTTTGATCCACTGCACAGACGGGTACACGGAATCCACCCTCCTTGCTCTCTCCTACTTCACCTACGCAACGGGCCTTGCAGTCCCAACAGCATGGCTCAAGCTTCACACTTCCCAAGGCCGCAATTTCTTCGCTTACCCTTCAGATGTAGCACTTCTCACATCAATCGCTCCACGTCTTCTTTCTGAATCCCCAGTTCATAATGACAAGTCCCTCTCCGAGATCACCGAACTCGCAAAAGAAGAACCAGAATGGATCAAGAATATGGATGGCTCTCTACCCAGCAGGGTTGTCGATTATATGTACTTGGGGAATCTAGGACATGCAAATAACCCCGACTTGTTACGAGAAATGGGAATCAACCAGATTCTCAGCGTAGGAGAAACCGCCACCTGGAAGGAGGGAGAGATGGAGAAATGGGGTGTTGATAACGTAATGGTGGTCCAGCGAGTGCAAGATAATGGTGTTGATCCATTGACAGACGAGTTCGACCGCTGTCTAGATTTCATTGGTACGTCTCCTCCCAACGCTTCCTTTTCGCATAAAACTGACGAGTATCGTAGACCGTGGGAAAGCAAGAGGAACAGCGACACTCGTTCACTGCCGCGTTGGCGTCTCCCGCTCAGCAACAATCTGCATTGCCGAAATAATGCGTACAACCGGTCTTTCTTTCCCTCGCGCCTATTGCTTCGTCCGAGCACGCCGCTTGAACGTTATTATCCAACCTCATCTCCGCTTCTCTTACGAATTGTTGAAGTGGGAGGAGAAGCTGCAGGCCGAGAGGAACAGTGACGGGAAGTTTAGGAGAGAATTGGAGTGGCCGGAGATCTCCAGGGAGATCGCAGCTATGAACAAACCATATGCCAGATGATATGAAGGCAAGTTGAAGTGAGATGAGATATGATTTATGATTTTTCGGACGCCGGATCTTATACCACATTCTTTATTTAAGCGATAATTTTTAAGGGGCGTTGGTGCGTCGATTCGGCTCGGGCAGTCGGCGGCTTCTTGTGTCACAGTCTTGTTGGCATTGTTCCAATTTTGACAGCTTCAACTTGAAGCATTGAGATGTTTTGGATATGTATATGGATGGACTTGGAGACGACTTGGACTGGCGTGCGTTGGCTTGCGGACAGCAGGCTCTTTGGCGCCGAAAAGAGCATTTTTAGGATGTGGGTTTGACATTATGATGATGGATTTTATACATAGGCTTGGACAATCTTTAAGACGAATGAAACGACGGTGATTATGGGCCCTGGATGTTTATTTGTATCCAGCATTTGATGTTGAGTGGAAAGTGAGATTTAAGCAATGCCCTGCTTTATATTTTTCTCTTCCTTTAAACAGGCGTTCTATTCCAGCCCAAGTGACGTATCGGGCCAACATGTTGATCGAGCAGGACCAAATACATCTTTTAATCATGTCGCAACTGTACCTATCCTAATCGCTTTAAATTTCTTCAAGTTCTGGATTGACTCGGATCTTAGTCAAGTTGGAACTTGTTCGATCATGTCCTGTTGATCCCGCCAGGGACTCACTTCCCGGGTTCATCCCTTCTGGCACCCGTGTGCGAGAAGATCACATTTGTTACGCCAGACCATGCGTTAGAACACACCGTTTCAGGCCGCACCCTATGGAATCCCCATTTTCCTCCTCAATCTGGCCACTCGTCCTCTCGCCAAGTATTCTCGGCCCTCCTCCGCCCTGGTCTCACCTCCATTTTCTCTCTGCTTCCTTGAGTTCTCAAGACCCTGCTTTTGGAATCCTGAATAACTTGATTAATATGTATACTTGCTGAAATCTTGAGAAAGTTTTGTGTTTGGGGGCTGTCTCAGGAGCAAACCAGCTCGCCGAGGACTTGTATCTAGGACTCAGCCCCTCAGTTGCTCCGCTCGGAGCTATCAGGCAGGGAAATAGCGCGTCAATAAGAAAAAGGGCTTACCTCCAGGGAGAATACACCACAGTGCCAGAATCAATACTAGAAGTGCTAACACAATAGGCTGCAGGACCCATACGCCCTTGGCCTGTGCAATTGCCCCAACAGCAAACGGTAATACGGCGGCACCGCCACCTCCAAACGCGGCCGCGAATCCAATCGCAGAGACGTGTAACCTACTCGGCAACAATTTCGTCGCTACCACGATGGCAGCAGGGAACAGTGGGCCAAGAAAGAAACCCAACCAACCCGCAAATACTGCGCTCGCAACGAAGTTAGGGATGAGCCAGAAGCATAATTCCAGCCCCATACAAATCAGCAAATACCCCGCAATCGCAAGCTTCTCCCCAATTTTCCCCGTCACAAACCCGAGGACGACTCGACCAAACGTAATGCCGAGCCAGAAGCCCATCACGACCAGACCCGAAGCGAACTCCTCGCCGTGTCGCACTCGAAGCATGAAAGTTACCAGCCAACCCCCAAGAGAGACTTCAACACCCACGTAGCAGAGAAGAAAGAAGGCGCAGATCCAGGTTATCGGGTTCTTCAGCGCTTCTGTGGTGCGTGAGTTGTCGGGGTTGTTCTGGGTTACGGGGCTTTTGGCTCGATGGACTGCACCGGTTGCTTTGCGGAAAGCGGAAATGCAGATGGTGAGTTCGAGGACTGCGAGGCCAACCTGGTGGAGAGTTAAAGGATATCTATGTAAGATGGTTGCAGTTGAGAGGAAAGCAGAGAAAGGAATGAATGGCTCATTAGCTTGAAATTGGGGTTTACCATTAGATAATAAAAGTTGTACCAAGGTAGGTTTCCTTTGGTGACCATAGCAGTCGCAATTACTAGAATAGCATAATTCATTAGCTTCACCATAAAGCCTGCTCGGATGCAAGCATGCTAATAATGCAACGTGTGGGGTCATTTGCTAAACTAGAATGGACTGCTATACAAGCACCGATGATTGTGACTTCGAAGATATCATTGCACTTACAGGGACTGAGTGTAGCGCCTAATCCGTATGCTCCATGCAAGAAGCCTAACATCTCATTTGCATTTTGCATGTTACCAATCCAGGCGTTCCATCCTCCATCCTCCAATCCATTTCCAAATCCAGCGACTATCAAGATGACTGGAAGGACCGGATAAGGAGGATGAACGCAAGTGACAACGTATGCGACGATTTTGCAACAAGGTGCAATCACAGCCACACCTCGTTGACCCCATCGCATATGAATTTTGTTGTTCAAGACTGCAGCTACACTGTAGCCTACGAACGGAGCCAAGAAGACCAGCGAGATGACAGTATACGTGACATCGTAATATGTTTCAAGATATGGGATCAATGCCTTGGAAGTGTCAGTATGGGTTTGTCAGAGCCATGATCAGAGGTCCAAACTCACTCCATATGCTGCATCATTCATTCCCATGATTATGAAAGTGTAAATTGTCGCAAAATAGCGGTACATATTTATCCTTGGTTTGTTCCATATCTCTAGCTCTGGAGTCTCCTCTTCGTGGCGTTCTTGGGGCTCTTTCATGACTCCCCCACTCATGATCTCGTTTGTATCAGCAAGCGAAGAAGTGATGCCGTGTTTAGGTATTTCTCCACCACGGACATCATACTGCTTTTCTTGTTCCATAGCGAAGGAGAAGTAATGGAGTTGCGGGACTGTGGCTTCATTGAGGAAACCAGTAGATTGATAAATAGAATGAAGGTGAAGACTGAGCACGGATCATGTGCCGTAAATAATTAGCAAATCTATGTTGTTAGCTTTGACGAATTGCTTGAATTTTCAAGCGGGATCCATTTTCCAACCGCGGAGGCATCCGGGCCAACGACAAGCCTGACATGGCTCGGGAGCGGGGAACGTCTATTCGAACTGCTCACACTTTTTGGCCGTCGCTCAATAGATTTCCCGAGATTTAGCCAGACGGCCCGCAAACCCTGCGACTGCGTCGGATTATCATCAGCTCCTACCATTGTTGCGGAGTTGACACCGGTCAAGAAGTATATGTTCTCAGAATACATGACAGAGCATGAAGGGTGAACTTCGGCATATCTTGGAGTTCCTGCATGTGACCTGCTCAAACGCTCCTGATTTGAGCATGATTCTCGAGAATATCCAACTCCTTTCACATACGACTTTCATCGATACGGCTTTCGAACATGATCGCGCCGGCCATCCGTCAGACGTGCAACAAAAGATGGTTTGTATGCTTAGCTTGTGGTTTATTTGTTCAGCTGGCCTTGACTTCAAACTCTTTGGCAAGTCTTTGCAGGTAAAATCCGCGAACGTCAGCAGGCAGACTATCAAACGACTTGATGATCTTGGCAATGTCTACTCTCCCCTTGGCATATGCTTGCAAATCTCTGTTTCCGTAGACATCCTTCCCTGCTGCATAACCCGACTGTAGATTACGGAAGAACACATTGACGGCAACGCTCACGCCGGATGATGGACATGCAGTGTGAAGCCAGAGCGGAGGCAAGAAAAGTACCTCTCCTGGGTCAAGCAACACTTCATGCGGATGGGCGTTGCTGGGGATTGGGTTGTGCTTGTCGAAGAAATTGGTGCTGGAGCTTGAGGCGCCAGCCTCGAATCCCAGATACTTTACATCCGTAGGTGGGAAAAGGAGAAGTCGTTTGAAGCCCCTGATTTGGCATAGCACGTTGGCCATGACCTGTAAATGTAAGCAGAGAATATGTTACCAGCAATTTGTCTCACATCGTAATGAAGCCACATAATGACTGGTCCCGAAATACGGAGAGGACAACTGTGACGATTATCTCTGACAAGGGCTAGTTCAGGGGGTAGTTGAAAGTCGTTGGAGATAGTAGGGAAGTCTCTCGAAATGTCAGCAGGGAGCTCTGTGGGCTTCTCTGCAGACAAAGATCTCAAGTAGAGCTTTCCTCCCTCGTCAATACAGTCTATGAGTTCTCCAAATGATTTCGTGGAGTACACAAAATTCTTTGACTGAAAATCCATATGTTGCGTCTTTGCCTCATGAACAATTACCTATTGGTGTCAGAACCGCGTTAGATAAAGTTTTGACTAGCTCACTTACCTCACGATTGCTTCCAACATTCGCCTTGAGATAGTCCGATGTCCAAAGATGAGTGCATGGGCCAAGGTCTAGACTCTCGAGGATAACGGGCTTCGCCAAACGAAGGATTTCCTCAAAATCACCCGCAGACCCGACTTTCACCCTTGGCACACTGATCATGGGTTTTGGTGACATTGAAGGCGGAATTCCCGCGGGGAGCCCACTTGCCTTTGAAATAGCTGCGGTATGCATGAAGCTCCAGACTTTGGGAGCCTTGATTGAGCTCTGCGATCCACCCTTACCGGTACTGTCTAATACTCGGAGGCTGTAGCAACCTTTATTCCAGGACGTGCCAAAGGAAAAGCAGACTGCTGAGCCGCCTATCACGAGCAGCGACTCCCCAATGGACACTGATGATGATCCGACCAGCAGCGGTTGGGGTATAGAAGCAGGACTTCTGCATATGAAGGCCCTAGAAACCCGAGCCTGACTGTCAACCGCAACAACTGCGCTCGACTCATCCAGGAGTTCGTTCTTGATTATGCCGCCAACAACCCATGTCTGGTCTTGATGGTTGACGACATTCGCACCAAAACGAGCAATATTCGATCGTGGCTCGGGCTTTTGAGTGTCCGCGGCAGCTCGCTTGAATGTAATCACCGGTTCCTGGCACTGAGATTTACAAGGGTTTCCAAAGAAATCTGAGGAAATGGTCCTCGTGTAATCGACTTACCTGGCTCGACATGTTACGCAACTCCCACTCCCATGTATCTTCCAACAAAATCCCATCTTTCGACATACCACCCGCTAGAAGGCCATGTCTTGAATTTGTCTCATTGTTTAATTGCTCGTAGACCATGAATGTGTTGCCGTAAGAAGGTCTTAGATTCTCACCAGAACCTTGAATGCATTTGACCCACCCCAGGGTTCTACTCCATAGCCAAAAAGCTGGGCTCATAGTCTGTGAGGTAGTCCTGCCAGGGGCAATCAAAACATGACCTTGGCCCAAATTCACAGCCCCGTGGCGATACTGGGGATGAGGAAGGTCATCAACCCTTTCCCATACGTCGAGCCACTTGTGGTACAGCCAGCAATCCGCCAGAGCACAGTCTGGCGACGTTCTTCCGCCTACGAGTAGAGCTCCACTATCGCCAAGATCTGTTATCGTATGACACATCCGACTTGACGGTATTGGAGACGCCGCTCGATCGCTTTGGTGCATGTCTTCTGTCACATCCGTGGAATAAACGTCATAAGTGTTCACCCTGGTGTTCAGTCCCATACCCCCGAAGGCTCCAACTCTGTCCTGTGTCCGAATCGAACCTCTAAGCGGCAACGCAGCTCCAAATCTTCGACAACCTTGAAGCTTTGGGTTCTCCGAGTATGTCATCTCAAGCCTCACAGCCAAATGGACATCTCGGCACCAAAGTGCTTTGTCTGGAATTTTGGCTGGAATGGGATTGTCCGGCTTGGTGGGCTCCTGGCTTGGTGTCTCCGAAGTGTCCGCCACCAGCAGAAAGTAATGACAACCAAAAAGCGCAAATTCCTCCCATTCATCAAAAGGCTCAACGGCGTCTAATGACATACGCTCTTGTGGGCTTAAGAACTTAGGATCATTCCATAACCGCCACAAATTGGTAGCGGAAGCCTTGCCCCACCCCAAGTTTTTGAAGCGTACTTCCTGTGCCGTCGTTGTCGGATATTTTTGGACTGCTCTCAGCGGAGTATTCAGTTTCGCGAAATGTGCCATCATAGTCCGGGCAAAAGGATGATCTTTACCATTTGGGAGAAGCTGTTCTAGAAGACAAAAACGAGCTGTTCACGTCAGCGCAGAAGCTCTATCGGCATGGAAAAGTCATACCATCAGGGAGTCTCCCTGTCCATTCTATCAACGCATCTGCAGCCTCGACATCCATGTAAGTAATGGAAACTTCAGCAGTTAATAAAATGATGCTGTTTTCTATGTCCACAACACTTGCTAGTGTTTCATCAAGAAGTTTAAGATCCCGTAGGTCACATCCTAGCTGTAGGTATTGATCACTTCGAAGTAGCACATTATCATCCGAAAATTCCACATTTGACAGGAAAGAAGCGAGTTCCATGGTCGAGCTAACCGCATCTCTCTTCTTGACCATCAGATCTTTGTAGTCGATGTCAATAAACTTTACACCATTGCAATGAGCTGGGTATCGGGCCATGGACTGCCATGGAAGTGGGTCACTGCAAGTTTATAAGTACAACATTACTTTCTGGGGATCCTGTACTTACTATCCACAGCCCAAATTGATAACAACCTTTTGTTTCGGAGAACTTTGCTCCAGAAACTGACGGACAACTTGATCCACCGCCTTCATTCGAAGCCAATACCCCCGGTTTATGAGTGGAGATCTTCTCTGTGGCTTTTTGACAAAGTAACGAAAGAATTGCAATTCCTTGGAGTGGTACAGGCGTTCAACGCTGCGTTTCGACACGATGCTGCTGTTATTGGTCTGCTGGGCTCAGTCCTTGGTTCTTGGCATTTGGGAGAGGGGACCTACACCCATGATCGAGTCATCTTGAACTTGTGACTTGTTCTTGGATGACGCAGCCGAGCGGCGAGACTGTGCCATTTCAGATGCCATTGAAAGAGGGAAGAAGGACCAGGGAATACCTAGGTTCGAGATTAGGAGTGAAAAGCATTGTGCTTCAAAAGTATCCTTGTTTTTCGTGCGGCCGCTAGCCTTCAACTACCGATAGTAGAGGCAGCTGTTGGAAACTGTCTACTGTACCAAACTTATAAGATTATATACCTACAAATGATTTGAAGAACAAAGACATGATAATGAAAGGACGTTTATCCAGCATCTCTGGAAAACGCAACAAGATCGTGTATTAGCAAGAGAGACTCTCTTATATTGTACTATTCGTCTAAGTACTGTAGCCTTTGGTCAAAGCGTTTTTTGGCCTGGATGTACAGTAAGTAGTCAGGCCAGGCAACTTGTTGTCGACGAGAGGTCTCTTTTGCCCCGCCATCAAGCAAAACACCTTCCACAATTCACCATAGTCGTGTCCACATCTCGATGTCTGCGCCAAAGAAGCCATCCGCATATGCTACAGCTTCCCACAAGACTTTGCCATTGTACCGGCCCAGCTGATAGATCTATCAACCTTGTTCGTGCGCTACCTGGTGGAACCTTGTTCGACGACGACAGCTTCGAGTGAAGGCTCATCCTGCTCCAGTCACTGTGGCACAATGGCCATGAATTTCGTCACATTCAACCAGGACTACAGCTGCCTCGCAGTTGGTAAGTAATCTCAGTACATACCAACAGATCACTGCTAATTCTCCGTCCAAGGAACTTCTAGAGGTTTCCGAATTTATCATACAGATCCTTTCGCAAAAATATTCAGTAGCAACGATGGAAATGTAGCGATTATAGAGATGTTGTTTTCAACGTCTCTGGTTGCTCTCATTCTCTCCCCGCGGCACCTTGTCATCCAGAATACAAAGGTTAGGACTAGCTCCACTCGAGGCCCTCCCACACGCGCTCATCTTCTCATAGAGATCCTCTATAATATGCGAACTCACCTTCCCGTCCGCGGTCCTTGCCGTAAGGCTCAATCGAAAACGGCTTGCTGTCGTGTTGGAAGAAGAGATCTACCTTTACGACATTTCCAACATGACTCTCCTTTACACCATTGCGACATCTCCAAACCCGAACGCTATCTGCGCCCTTGCTCCCTCTTCAGAGAAGTGTTATCTTGCATACCCTTTGCCGAAACCAAGAGAAGATACAGGAGACAAGCGGCCATCACATGCTCCTCCACTATCGACATACGTTGCGCCTACGTCTGGAGAAGTCATGATATTTGATGCTTATAAGCTGGAGGCTATGAATGTAGTGGAGGCACACCGGGCACCACTGTCTTGCATTGCGCTTAACAATGATGGAACACTATTGGCAACAGCTTCGGAAACTGGAACAATAATAAGAGTCTTTTCGCTTCCCAGTGGCAATAAGCTCTACCAGTTCCGGAGAGGAACTTATCCATCAACTATTTATAGCATGTCCTTCAATTTGAGTTCAACACTCCTGTGTGTCTCATCTACAACTGACACGGTGCACATTTTCCGATTAGCAGGTCCGGCATCAACTCGACCTGGTAGCCCAAAGTCACCGAGTAATCGTTGGAGTCGGTCTATGAGCTATGACAGTGGTGCCGAATCTCCCACTGCTGGAACTTCTCCTGGAAGTGAGATCGCAGATATTCCAGCTGTGACACGTAAATCAAGTGCCAGTTTTGGAAGTATGATCCGAAGGTCTTCCCAATTCATGGGTAAGAGTGTCGCTGGGGTCGTTGGAGGCTACTTGCCACAGTCGGTGACAGAAATGTGGGAGCCAATGAGGGATTTCGCTTTCATTAAGCTACCCAAAGGTGGAATGGGTCTGAATTCGTCAGGTGGGCCGCTGAGGAGTGTGGTTGCCATGAGTAGTAGCAGTCCGCAAGTCATGGTTGTGACGAGTGATGGGGGGTTCTATGTCTTCAGCATCGACATGGAGAATGGCGGAGAAGGGGTCCTGGTCAAGCAATATTCGTGAGTCATTCGGATGATGGACCTTGCAAATAACTAACATGTCTCAGAGTTTTGGAAGGAGATGATAAACTTGATCAATCTGCTATTGATTACACTAACTGAGGGCATTGCGGGGTACGCGAGGCGTTAATCGGCTTCCTTTACCACGATCTTGTTCGTCAAAATCTCTGCAGTATCCAGCATTAGCAGCAGGCGCTTTGCATGCTCCTCTTGACTTGAGCAATTTAATGAATACCAAATTTCCAGCATCGAGTTGGTAAGAGGTGCTTCAGGAGATACCCCGAGTCCCAAATGTAACGCTCATTCTGAGCCCTGAAACGGTGACTATTTCCGTAGGAACCCCGCCGGATGGTGGAACCCGACAGCGCTCAATCCCTAGCAAAAAATGCGAGAAGCATTGATAAATTGGATGGAAGGATCCCAGTATGAGCCCTGGGGATCAGACTTTAAAGTTAAAGCAAGTGCTTGCAGGGACCATTTCCAAAACTTCCAAGAAAGCCCACACTTGGTATGATATGTGCACGACGATATCACTACGGTGTCTTACACGAATAATGTTTCACTGAGACCAGATTACCCTCGACCTGTCTTTCCAGAGCAGTGGGTTCAGAACTCCGTCTTCTCTGCAAGTGCTGGTGATGGCGTGCCCGAAGCTTGGCAAAGGCGCTGTCGTTTGATTTCTTTGTTTCCATAGCCTGCCTTCATGGTGATTGGTACGGTATTGTTGGCACGTTGCACAGATGAAGAACCTGGTCAACCTTACCGTTCCTAATATGTTTAATGCTTGAAGATCTACGTTGTTTCAGTCCTGACATTTTGGGCCCTGGTAGTATACCGACCTATGCTTGGACATTATCTGGAATTGCTGGGACCTGGAGAAGTAAAGTCTTCGCACAGCCCTATCAGAAAGCTCTCAGGCTTGTATAGAACCCAGGTTCGTTGTATTTCAGTATACTCCGGGCTTGGAGGTATGCTTCTATATATGGCATCCGGGATCTGACCAGCTTGCACGGGAGGCACGGTTGCCCGAATAATAAGGTTTATCTGCCTCCATTGAGACGGTTCCAAATGATGAATCAATGGCTCGGGTTGAATCAGATCACGCATATTCGATTCTGTGAAATTGGGACAGAGACGGGGACTTTTCTTTTCAAACAATAAAAATAGAATGTGATTGTTTCAAGATGCAGTTAGCTGCCTAAGATGTAAATACGCTTGACGTGAAAATAGGCAGATTAGACTCTGGAAGCTCGCTAAGCGATCAAAGCCCCTCTGGTCTCAATTCAGGCCAGGCTTGCCCAGGGCTGAAGTTGCTTAATTTTAGAGGTCCCACTGCCAGGGGCTCAAGCGTTGTTGCAGGGTGGCAAAGGAGGCTGTTCCGTCTCCCGGTGAGGAGGGCTGGATGCCTCTGTGGTGTGATGAACATGGACATCGGTGCATTCACTGCATTGCATACCGGGGACAGGGCTGGTACGAAGCAATCAGAGTATTCAGGTAATGTGGTGCATCCCAGCAAAGCGTCCTGAAACCCTGATCTGCGATTGCGGCGAAATGGAGTACAGTATCGCGAATTCGGGGAAGCTCATCGGACATGGAGGCATATGGATCTCCGAGCGGATATGTCCGTAATCTTCCAGGTCTTGTGAACTGTTTCTTGGTACATTCACTGTACAGGGTGATGAGGGCCCGGAGCAGCGGGTGGTAGGCTCGGTGATGCGAATAGTTTGGCAAAAGCTGCCAGGGATTGGAAATCAGTGATCATCGGGGGCCAGTCTGCTAGGCCGATGGGAGCATACTGTGCGACTGGATTCGTTCGTGGATCGGCGGCCCTATTCATATGGACTATGGAGTAAGGATGGAGCTTGGGTGGACCAGGTATCGGTTCCAAACGTCCAAGTCCAAGGACAGAGATCTGAGAGATGGGATGGGGTACGGCAGGAATGTATCGCATTTGACAATTCTCCATGTCGATCCGTATTATTGGAAAGGTTTTGGGGATCGTTCATGGTCAGGCCATGGAATCTGAATTACTATTTCTTTGTCTCTATATGTTGCCACCCCCACTATGATCATCGGTCTACATATGAGTAGGCATGGGACGGGGGAAAAGGTAGGATCGGATGTATTGTAACTGTTTCTGTTACTATATCGGTCTCTTTTCTGCACAGTGCGTTCCAGAGTATTGTACCATCAGTGTAGGTATTGATAGATATGCACTGGACTCCACACAATGAAGAACCCGGGTCGTTTGACCTGAGCAGCCTCCAACTGTCCAACAATGGTGGGAACTGGGAAGGCTTGGGACCGACTCCAGTTACAGCGAGCAGAGCACAGGACTTCACCACGACCTCCCTACACTGACCCATGCCTCGACAGTCTGCCCAGTCTGAACAATCAAAAACGAGATGTGAAAGCGCTGCAAAGGTCTTCTTCTGACCTACTGCGGTACTCGCGCCACTGACGAACTAGCGGCTACCAGTTAGCCAGCGTTAATACTGTTGGCGGCAGCCGACTGCACTCGAAGCCAGACCAGAGCAGACCCAGCGAGTCAGCGACCCTGTCATTTTGGATGGATGGTTCTCAAATGTTGGAAAAGCAACTGCAGCTGCAGCTCTAACCGCAACTGCACCTGCATAATTTGTTGGAAACGTAGCTGGTGGGTCGCCAACAGCGTGGTGCAGAAGATCGATGGCGGATCAACACGGATTCTGCCAATAGCCAGTCGCGTGCTACGAGGTTGTGTGTGCGGTGGGTGGATGGTTGATGGTTCTCTGCGTGATCCCCTCCCACTGTCGCTTTTCAGCGGTTATTTTCGAACCCTGGGCTTTTTGGGAGGCGCAGGCTATCGCGTGTAAAATACAGTACATCCCCAACTCCTGCACCATCCCCTGCTACCCTACAGTACCTTCCTTTACTACCTAGTCACTACCGAAAAGACAGTCTTGGAATAACAAATAGCCTCTTTTCATATGAAGTTATGAACAGATACTTACAACAGCTAGCTTGTTTACATGCCCATACCAGACTAGCTACTAGTCTGTACCTAGTCACTGGTAAGTAAGTACTGTTCGGAAAAGGGCAAATGAGAAAGATGCAGGTTCGTCGCGCTAGGTGGTCCTTGGCTCTTCAGCCCTCTTGATAAGTTGACGTACTTCGAACCCCTGAGCCGTGATACTCACGACGGGAGTCTATCACCCCTCAGACTTTCGTCCTTCGCCCCCATTTTATATTCACACAGCCAGCTCCGCACAAGTACGACCTACCTACCTACATCACCTTACCTTTCAGGTTTAGTCTATTTCGCTGGCAGGCTGGCCTTGGTCGACAACAACCCAGCAGACTCTACCCAATACCTTGCCAGTTGCAACACATACCTCCACCAGCTCTACCAGCCAACCAGCCAGTTAGCGAGCGCATCCCCTCTGGTCCCATCGAATCCACATCGAACCCGAACCCGTTGGATCTTCCTTGTCCCACCACCCACCGCCACCAGCTCCTGGGACGGTTATCCGAGCAACCCAATCCTCTGCCTGCCCAGTGCCTACGACCTAGTGCCTACCTACAGACTACCTCCGTACAGTACCTCCGTCTCCTCCCTCGTCCCCCATACTTACCTACTCCATATCTACCTACCTACCTATTCTCCAGCGGTGGCCCACCATGCTCCCCAACCCGGCGTTGCTTGGATTGCTTCACTTCACGTCCACGCTACCCTGGACAATGGACGAGCGAACTGGTCTCCCCGAATCCCTGACTCCCCAATGTCCCCATGCACCAGATGCCTCCTTCCATCACCCATGGCATCACCCCTGCTAGAGAGCATTTCTGTACCTTCGCATCGGTTTCCCGCTAAGGTTGACTCCTGCACCTGAACGGTCATTTGGCACATGTGCAAGGGTGGCTTGCCCTTCCCTGGGGCCCACCACCCCTCCCTTGATCTCCTTGGGGACTCGCGAGGGGAGCCCGAGGGCAGGTCAACCCGTTTTCTAGCACTGCCATTAGTCACCCATGGGACAGAGGAACTGAGTTTACATTATGCCCAATCTGTTTACATCTGGTTGCTCCATTCGAGCCATTCTGCCTTGAGGTGTTTTATTATTAGAGTCCCTCGTCGTTTTCGTTCTGCAACGAAGGCTTCCTCCAAATCCTCTACCACCTTCCCCCCCTCAAGGACACGACGCCAATATTATTATTTCTGGAACTCGGAATCTCGTCACGGGACAGGAAGCTCCATGATATCTCCCGGCCTTATGTTGGTTTAAAAGTGCCTTCGTCCTCCTCTTCACCCTCCCCCACTAAACTGCCCTCCTCATATGAGGTCACCAATCAGGCTCCTGCCAAGAAGACTCACCACATAACTTGCATCTCGTACAAGTCGTCCTTAAGAACCGTTGGATTCCCAGCCTAGCCCCAAGTTTACGACCCGTCTTTTCTGGGCCCTTCCTCGTACCTTATTTTTATCTTCTTTCGCTATTCTTATCAAGATGGACTTGACCCCCCAATCTCGCTCACCTACATCACCGTTCCGATATACTTCAAACTCTCAGCCACTCTACGAATATCCTTCACCAGTCCAGAGTGAGTCGAGATATCGATCAACGGATTCTTTACAAGGACTTGGACTCTATTCATGTCAGATGCCTGGATCCGCTGTGGAAGAAGGTGGCTCGGTGGCCCAATCATCCTCAGCCACCAACAGCTGGCCAACTACCAGCAGTCATGAGCATCGCAATACACCAAGATCAACTCAATCAACCCCCAACATCCTTTCAGCGGAGTATGATCCTTTTGCTCCCTTCCATCCGACAGTAGCAGTCCCTTATAGCAATGATATATACACGACACAGACCTCAGAAGTCGCCGTGCTTCCCACTTCCCCAGTACTCTCTGGCAATACATCACAGCGCTCATCATTCTCTTCTGCACCTGCCTCAGAGATCTTCACACAACCTGGATCTATCCAGTCCTACACTCCAAGCATCAAGATGGAAGAGCATACCGAATATATTACCGGCACTGATGGGATGTTGTTGAGTTCGCCTCAGATGAGCCACAGCATTCTCGTTACCTCAACAAGTTCTTACCCTGGAAGTCTTGAAGCAACGTTTTATCAGGATCAAAACCCCCTGGCATGGCCAAAGGTGGATTATGGCTCTACTCATGACCTACCTTCGATCTCAAGCCTGCCTATTCCGTCGTATGGCAGACTATCCGAAAGCCAAGATCAGATCCCACCTCATGAGCAACGAAAAATCCTAGGCACGATAGCTCGCACGAGGCAACCCCGAAAACTCACCACCAAGGAAGATGCAAACTTCCAATGCACAGTCAAGGGATGTGGCAAACTCTTTGGCCGAAGCTACAACTTCAAAGCTCACATGGAGACTCATGATGCTAGTCGAGAGTACCCATTCCCATGTCTAATGAAGGATTGTACCAAGAAGTTTGTGAGGAAAACAGACTTGCAGAGGCACCACCAGAGCGTTCACATGAAGCAAAGAACCCACCGATGCGACTACTGCAGCCGGTATTTCGCTCGAAAAGATACCCTTCGAAGGCACGTCCCTATCTCTGCTTACAAAGCCATTACATACTAATAATGAATAGACATATGGAGGATGGCTGCGCCAAGCGCTTCGATATCGAAACTGTGGACTTCAGGCCTCAGAACTATGGCAATGAGGATGCGACGAGAGCTGCTGCATCTCGTGGCGCTGGAAATCAATCAAGACAGCCATCGTACAGCTCATCGGCCCATTATTCACCACCGCCTGGAAGTACAACAAGTCAAGGCGGCCCGCATGATGGTTCACTCACGTCAGCCCGTGGGGCATTCTTAGAGAGGCAAGACTATCTCACCGAAGACAACACGCAAGACCCGGTTTGGTCCAGTTGATTGAGTGAGAAAATTATGTACGGACCCCCCGAAATGGCTTTGACATACAAGCCGCACAGCAGCCTTGGTGCAGTCAGCATCTGTCGGGACAATTTCATGCGGCATAAGTGAGACGTTGGGGGCGGATCACGATTTTAAGGTAGCTTAGCTGTGAGCTACTGAAAATACCAGCCACAGAGATCTGGATTTGGTATTATTCTGGAGCATTCTTGCGGTTGGGCTTGAAAAGTGCTCATTGAGTCAGACAAACGGGCAGGGGTGGGGCAGCATTCACGGCGTACTTGGCGACGGCTTCCATTATCAGAATACCCCTTTTCGACAGGCATTGTACGAGTATTTCGAGGCAGTTGGTTGTACAGAAGGCAACGGTAGATGCCTCATCATAACTGTTTGATTGGCTTGCATGCGAGGATGCATACGTGATGAGGAACGTTCCAGGACTTTGAAGCATCCTCATGGGCTGGGCAACGAACAGAATTAGATGCTTGTTCGAATGTAGAAGGATGATGTCCAAAAATGGCTGTTCACGAACCGACCAATGAAGATCGATGTGTCTTGGCTTTAGCGTGATCTCTCGCAATTCACCAGACTGGAGACCACTGACAATACAGGAAACGCGAGTAGAGCAGTGTCAAGCGTCTATCTGGCGCTACTCATGCAGTGAGCAAGCAGTAAGAAGGAGCAATTATTCCTCCGATCGGGAGTCCTTGCGTGAAGTACTTGACACTTGACAATCGACACCGAGTGTGCTAAATGGGACAAACGGAAACGGGAGCTGTCGGACACCGTATGACCGTTTTGGACATGGCGTGTGGGTGTGTATGTACGTAAGAACCCATACAACTTTCTGGTGCAGGGAGGGTGGTAGGGGTGCGAAGCTTGGGGCGTCCGGGGGAGCTGAAGGACCCAATCCCAGGAGATTCCACCAGCTGAAGAAGGCTCCTGACTAGGAATCTCAGATGCGCACCCGTTTGGACTGTTGCGTTTCTCGCACAGACATCCATCCAGGGCGAGATCTGTTTTAACATTAATGTCTTAGCCGTGGTTGCAGGCTGGAAGGGAGGATTCGAATCCCTACGGAATGATGGAGAAGGCGTTAGTCCCGTCCGAAAAGGGTTAAAGTTACGAGCAACAGGCGGTAGAATGGACCCGAGCAAGGGTTTAGCCGCGCGTTTCAGAGATGCAGTGTGGGCGATGCTGTGATTGAGTGATGGAGGGCCCAGCAGGGGATATGAGCATGCAGCAGTGAAGGGAAGCAGAAGAGGCGGAAAGGCGGGTTGGCATGGCGTGCCCTGCAAAGTGGACCTGCTTTGCGAATTGCGACCACCAAGGAAATCGACGAGAAATACAGCTTGGGTTAGTCTTCCTGCGTTCTGCTGGGGTTGGGTTTCAGTGCCCTAGAGGTGTGTGTTGATTTGGTGAGCGAGGGGCTCATTATCACACAGCATTCGTACGGATTGGAGAACGATTGCTGGGAATTTTCCAGGATCCAGAAGACTACCTTATGCATCGAAGAAGGAAAAGAACGCAAGGAAGGTCCGCCCATGTCATCGTACTTACGCCAATCAGCCATATTAAAACTTTAAATGGGCATCAGAAGTAGTTCCACGCTCCTATTCCGAAATTGGCACAGCACGAAGAGTTCAACGTTTCGGAAATCTCGGCACTTCCAAAACAAATGAAGATCCAACTCTAGGGAAGCTAGTTGTGGGGAATCAATGTTGCTCATATTGAGCTGAAAAGATACCGGTTATGAATCACCTACAGGCTACTGCTACGAAGTACCCCACCGAACACCTGCCGTATTGCTCTCTACCCACCATAATCATCTACCCAGACTCATTGGCGATTTCACTTCTATGGACTGTATGTATAAGTTTGACTTGGATATGCGCGCAACTTAAAAATAAGTGATGATCTAATGTACCTCACTTCATATTTGTTGCTCTTTAGCTCTTCCTCCTGATCTACTGTATACCCCCGTGCTCAACTTCCTTCACATTGGTTTGCGCCCAAGCCCATTCTCAACGAGGCTGAAGCTCCGTAGGGGTCTTCGGCCGAGAGGATAATCGACATGGCATTCACTGTACGTAGCGTTTATTTCAGAGCTGCATGATATGCTGATAGGCGCAGTGTACGAGAAGCAAAGTGATCGACCACAGGAATTCGACAGCACAAGAACGATTTGCGCCACAGCTGGATATAATTATCTACAATGACGATGTCCTACATGAGTAGGCAAATCAAGTCCATGAATCAATCTTTGGTGCCACGTTAATATTGCGCACCAGCACGTACAAGCTCAGCTCCAGAATCCGCCCCGGAAAATTGGCCGTTCCACTTCGGGGTCGAACAGCCTCGCTCCGCTTCCCATTCCCTTCCCCTGCTATTGGCGTTCAGCCATCATCGTCCATCAACATCCATCAACATCTCAATTGTCCCAGTCGATCAAACAGATAAAAGGCTTCGGGCTGTAGGCTACGGTAGCGATGGCCGTCTGCAATGACTCTGTTCCAGTATCGACTCCATCGTGCATCCTGTGCACAATCCCTGAATTTCCTTGACCTCGTCCTCGTCCTCGTTCAGGCTCTCCTGCTGTTCTATCTGCTCCAGTCTCTTGCAGGATCACTCTCATTGCTAGGCAAGTTCCCCAGAGAGATCTCATCATTTAAAGCACCGCTATGGATTGACACACGTCGGGCCCGTCCCGGCGGGCACAGCAACGTAACGTTGTTCATATCCATTTTTAGAGCCTTGCAATTGGGCTTTCACAGAGAGAACATCCTGGTTGGTCGAAAGCTCGGCGGCTGCAGGTTATCTCTGAGTGGACTTTTGCCATTGCGACTTTCTCTGCATTATTACAATTTCGCGGCTCTCTCGTGTAGTCCACCCTTCCAATCCACAGGCGTCTAGAGACACATTCGCATACGCTGCCTAACTCTTTGTATACACCGCCAATAATTGAGTAGCCACTCAGCACTCAAGATTCTCATTGCGAAGCACAGAAAGAATGATAACCTAAAATTACATCGTTACCGGCGCATCATAGTCAGCAATGGACTTAGGAGCCCGAGGCATCTCTGCACGCAACCACTCCAAATGCCGTGTCCAGTCAACGTCTGTCAAATATATGTGCCACAATCTTTCAAGGGTGTCTGCACTTAGGTTGGCTTGCAGAACGTTCTCCTGTCATGGATGACATTCCGTGGAGGAGAGCGAGTCGCATGCAATACTTCCTGACCCTAGGCCGGCCGAAGTAATGAGTGGCTCGCTCTATTTCTCTCAGCAACTTGGCCCTCCAGATCGAGAACAAGGCTCTCGAGGAAGTAAGTGTCCCAGGTGGGAAGGATTTTTGGTGCTCGGAAGCCATGCCACCCTCACCTGCTCACATCTCAAATGCCTCTCTCTACCTTGCAGTAGGACTGCGCTCGTCATCAAGTTGGGGTCTTCTGAATCAATGCAGTTGGCTTGATATGCATCTTCCACCAATACCACACTAGCAGCTATCGGTCCGCCACCTAATCTGAGCGACATGCTACAGTGGAGAATCTCTGCTCATCTGACTATTAACGCAAGCACTACCTCCATGCACAACGACGTTTCCAAGCCTTGCAGTAGCTCACAGCTATAGCCTAAAGCTGGGGATCAACGTCGGACCATCTGGGACCTTGTAATGGCAGGTTCCTTGGTCTCAATGTTCGTGCAAACCGGTTCTGAGCTTCCTTCCGGTCGTGCTGCCCGATGCCGCTGTTCAAAGCCCTCCAAATGCCGAATTAAAAACGATTTTGCAAATCAAGACATGATGTTAGACAGCTTAGTACACACAACCTGCGTTATTGGTGGAAAGCACCCGACAGTTAGTCCCGTTGCTGCCGGGTGAACATCTTCCATATGGTCAGATACATTTTTTTAACCCTAACAGTATTCAATCAGGTTCAGTGGCATTCTGGAAAGCATAGATAATTGGCGTCCCATGAGCTTCCAAGCCGCCATCGTCAATCCGTACATAACTATATATCGCCTCCATGCATCCACTCAACTGCAGCACCGGGGCTTTGCTACCGTTGGAACAATTCTTTTCCATATGCCAAATAAAGGAAGCCGTATCATAGGCATATGGAATTGCCCAAATTGGCGGGATTGAAGTAATTTGCCCGCAGGTAGAACTCGCATGCGACTGGACGGACAAGTGCATGTCTACTGGCAAGGAATCGACCTTGAACTTATCTTAATTGATCTACGAGCATTTGTCAAACTGAGGTTAGTCAATACCAATTAACTGATGGTCCAGGTCGTTACTCGATACACAAGAACATCCGATACAACCTTTACTATCTGTGCACTTCAGCGCTCGCTTCCGCAGCCATGGTAACGGCCGCCATCATGTGACAGTCTTTCTGTCAGCAATGTCAATCAAGACTCCAGCGCCCAGACAAGTACTCTTCTCCTACAATTTTGCTTTTTGGTATTAAAGATTTCATTGATGCCGCCATTTGTTTCTTGATTCGAGTTGCTGTGAGACTGTGCCAGGCTGTTTAATCGACTGCCTGACGCCACCCGGTTCTACATCCAACAAAATACTTTCAGTGTGTGTAACGGTAGAAGGGCCGGTTCCCAGCAGTTTTTGAGGAATCCAATGTATAGTTCGACATCTTTCTAGGATTCTGGACCTCCAAATGCTTGTAAGTTGTACGACGAAAATAAGTACCCCGGATGTGCAGCTGACGAGTCTCGATACCAACACCCAACAAAGAGAATTAGATCACAGCCAATTTGATAGGAGATGCCGACAATCTGACTTTAGAGTGAGGAGAGGTTACGACACCATTGGAATTGCATTCAAACGACTCGCCCTATTATACGCCTCTACTGCCTACAGAACATTCTCGTACAAAATGCACGACACGCCAGTCACTAGATGAACTAAGCGATCTAGCTTCCGCAGAATTACTTTGAATTCAATGACAATTGTCTTTATTTTTGACGCCTACGAACGATTCCATCTGGCAACGCTGGTTGATGATGGAAAGACGTACTTGGACGTCCTCATTGTACTGAAGGTGGCATTTAATCAGATCATTGTCGCTCTTTGGCGGAGTTGTCAGGAATGGGGATCTTGTTCTTAGTTCTTCCTCTTCAAGACGCCGCAAGACTCTAGCGATGTTGCACCGTGTTTACAGTCGTCTCGAGGAATTGGGCATCGTTGAAGACCGCTAAGAATATCCCTACTTGCAGATCTACCAGGCGCCATGCGGAATAGGATGCGATGTCGGTGTCGGCAGTCAATCCTGTCGCCGCAGATAAGCCAGATATTCATACGGAAATCAATGTATCTGCTCCGGGTATGCCGGAAGAAGAAATTGGTATTCTTCATCCTAGTCACCATTCGTAGTCCTGCATGGTGGAAATTATCACGAAGCATTCGATACATTACTCATTTCGTCTGTTTTGCTTGATATCACGCAACTGTGTCCACGAAATCCTCTTATAACAACGAGGTCCAGCCACCCATCTTCGGCTTCTCCAATCCAAGATGCTGAGTGACTTGCGCCAAGTGGTCCACTCCCCAGAACTTTTCCGTCTCGCTCTTTGAATTTGTAGCCACGAACCAAGGGAGCCCAAACGCACCATCCGCAAACGCGACGTCAGTATTCTTACTCAGGATCGCCTTTCCTTCCTTACCCGCCATCTCAAGCACTGCATACTTGTCAGCTTGGTCACCATCATTCCCAATTATTAAGTGCATGCCTTTCTCAGCCTCCTGCTTCCCCAAGACATCGCTCAAGAGCTGCGCTAGCACATCTTTCTCATCCGTCTTCTTATGATGGACCCAGTAGGCCTCATACAAAGCATCCAAGCAGTCCGTCAGGGGCTTCTGCGCCTCATCACCAGGATGCAAGGCCGTGAGAGCACATAGTGCACGCATCATGGTCAGGGTCTTGGGTGGGAAACCCTCAGGCGCATCCGGTTTCATTGGGATGTTAAAGGCCTTTGCCCAGCGAAGACGTTCGACCTCGATCCATTTGTCCTTGTCTTTTACTCAGTCAGCCACTTTGCAACGAAAATGGTAAGTGTCGGTCCATCCTCGGCAAAGACACTGCCTTGCGACATAGTTGTGTAGAATGGAGGAGGCTTACTTTTGATGTTAATCGGAGCAGTATTTCCGCAAGCCTTCATCACTCCACCAAGCAATATAGGAACGAAGGTAACTTCGCATTTCGAAAATACAGGATCATGCTATTCTTCCATAATTCAGCACTCGGTCCACATAATCGCTTTGCCTTGCTGCTCTGCTTGTTGTACCCCACTTTCCAGTCCTACTTACACGCAAAATATAGTAAGCCACGTAGGCAAATGGGCTAACGGTGTCCACATAAAGCTTGAGTTTCGGAGGAGGCATTCTAGCAATCGGTTTTTAATCAAGTATCTACAGATGTAAGTATGTCGTGATTCTGTCAGTAATCAAGTGGGGGACCGGGTTGAATGAGGACGTGGGATTAAAGTAACGCTGAGTTGCCCGGGCCGAGGTTAGCTGTTGCATTGGCGGATCTGGGGAATAATCGATCAACAAATCCCTTCAATTGAGCCCCAATCATTTCTTTTCATAGTCAATAATCAGAATCAAGTTCAATGAGAAAAAACGGATATAGAAATTTTGCCATAATCATGTTCTTCGTAAGTCTACTTCTATAGGGGTATCATAGGTCTTTCCTTGCGCCAACTTCAGAACAGTACATCTGCCAGTCTCTCCTTTCCGCCACCTTCTCAAGCAATGTGGACTGCGCACCATAACAGCACTAGCAATTTTCTATACCGCCAATGCTACAAGCCACTCCATCCTCCGCCAGCCACGAGGAAGCATCATCCTTTAAGTTTTGTGTCGAATCTTGACAGCCTTCATGTTTGGAAGACATGTAGCTTTACCTGGCTTCCTGCCGATCTCAGTACAAAACATTCTGATGAAGTCAGGGCTGGCCCAGTAGCTGCTGTGAGCACCCAACATGTTGATGTACTGGATCTCGAGCGGCCCGCCACCAGAACTTAGGCAGTAGTCCATTTGGCCATTGTCATTCAGCAAGTAGAACTTGCTCTCCGCCTTCTCTTCGGCTGTAAAATCGTGAACCTCCATCTCTAACTGTGATGGCATGCGAGCGGTCAAAGTGGGATTTGGGATTTGGCCTATAGCAAGGTCAGGAGGCGCAGTTGAGCCGGGTGTCAAAACTTTCATAGCATTGCCGATGCTTTCAAAAAATCCAATCGTGGCACTAGGCACTCGTGCTTCCTTCAAGCTTGTCGCATAAGCTGCATCCGCGCATGCATTGAGTCGATATGCAATAGGATCGTTCGTGTGCATGACATTGTAGATATTGTCAACCGCAAGGCAGCCAAAGGTGCCTTGCTCGCCGACGATGGACTTGTCTTTGTCATCGCCCACATCAGCTCCAGGCTTGTTTTGGCCCTTTCTGGGCACGAGCCTTCTCTTCTCGAGAAGCAAAAAGAACCCAGCAGGGCTACCGGCGCAGAAAAGATTTGTAGTGTTGAATTCCAGGTGCCTGCTGAGTTTCTTCGCATTGGGATCAACTTTCGGGATGAGCGTTGGCTGTTTGCTCAAGATCTCCATCGCCATCACACTTCCGAGGGAGTGGGCAATTACATGCACACGGCCGTTTTTGCAAAAATCAGGATTATTTTTACACCAGAGACGATACACACGGTTAGCTTCGGAAATGACTGCGTGAACCATCTTATCCTTATTGTTGGACATGTAATAAGGGACATCAAGCATCACGTCTGAAATCATGCTTCGAATAGCTGGGATAGTAGGCTGCGTGATGTCTTTCAACGAGAAGTTGGAACCGTTCTGATGATTTTCGCCGTCCTTTAAAGGGTCGTCCTCAAAAGAAAGGTTTGAGCGCCAATTGACGGGTAGGACCATGACACCACCAAGATCGTCTCGACAAACCTTTTGCACACCGTCATTGGCAAGCTCAGCATTGACAGACCGACGAAACGCATTGATGGCATGAGTGAAATGAAAACTCTCCATGCGCTCGGAAAGTTTCTGACCAATGCCGTGTATGACAAGGCATAGATCCGTGCATTCCCTTGGCTTTCCCTGCAAGCGACATCCTGGACAGGTATCAGTTCTGCCTGAGCCTGAGTCTCCGGAGACAGCAACATGTCCTTCAACTTTGTTAACAATATCTTTCTTCTTCGAAGGATGCATCTTTTCCCAGGCTTGTTGATTGAAGCCACGGCAAACATGAATTCCAACTGTTAGGCCTTTGCTGATTTTGTATATAGGGCGTCGCTTGTGATAAGCTGAAGGCTGAAGGCTTGGCTTCAAAATGAAGGCATCGCGAGAATCTTTGTAAATAACTTGGCAATTGGGATATTTCTTAACGATCGTTTTCGCATTGGGCAATGCTCTGTCTAAGCCATCGGGGTCAACCGAACCTTCTGCAGCAGCCTCGCCTTGGAAACATTTCGCTGCACAGTAAGGGTCTGTCGAGAGGATATCCTCTGAAGTGATGGACTTGTCAGCGTCCTTGGGCCAGAGACGATGAGCAACCTTTTCTTCGCCTGCAGCTCCAACATCCATTGCACTACGTAGTTCATCTTTCCACGTCTGTGACCATGGTCGCATGGCTCTGTATCCCATTTCAAGCTGATTAGCCACTGGAGGCTCCACGGGAAGCATTGTTTCCTTGTAGAACCATGTTCCGCGAGTAACAGAAGCGACATCATTGACCGGGGACCAGTAAATAGGCTCCATCTGCAAAGCCGGTAGACAGACTTTGTGCAATCTAGAAGCACCCACAGGGACATCCACAGGATGTTTATTAGACTTGTGCGCCTTACATTTGTGGTCTAGGACGGCTTCGGTCTCGGTGGAGTCGCGATCGTCACGACTGTGGTCACGTTTTGAGAGTTCGGCGGGAGGGTATGCTGAAAAGGCTGGAGTTTCGTCCTTGGGAGGAGCCATATCGGAAGATGCTAGCCGTGGGGTTGTGGGACGCGAGGGCAGTTTCAGAAACGGACGCCCTGTCGTTCCTGCATCGTTCGTTTGATCGGGGCGATCGGCCGATTCGTAAGAGGCGTCCGTTTCAGACACTTTCTGCTTTCTGATTGTCGTTGGCGCCGGCTTCTTGACATTAAGGTGTTTGGCTTGGAGATGTTCCGTAAAGGACTGATGCTCCTTCGAATGCCCGTGTTTCTCGAACTCGGTGTGCTCCTTACTACTCAGTTCGGAATTCGGTTCTGTTGTGGGTGACTGAGCAGACTTTGGTTCCCTGGACGAGCGAGATGCCTTGTCGACAAGCTCATTGGGCGCATCTCCTTGGCATTCGCCCAAATCACAATCGGCATCTGCAGATTTGGCAGCTTTTTCCTGGTGGAACGTCGGTTCAACGTTAGAGAGCTGCGACTTCTTGCCTTCATAATCAGAACAGCATTTGACTTCCAAACAAGCATGTGGGTCATCACAGACAGAATTGTAAGCTTCACCCTTAGCATCATTCTTCGGGTGTGTGTGGGGGACAGGTAGTGACTGTAACGTTGCCCCAGTTGGAGCTCCCGGTTTACTGTCGCTCGTAACAAAAGTGTTGGAAGTCTCTTTCGACTTTCCGGATTTCGCTGTGGAGGATGGCACAACGCTTTCGGGCGAAGATTTCGCAGCGACTGATGCCTTCGGGCAGGAGCCACAGTCACATTGACCTGGTTTACATTCACAGGTGTCATGGCCTCCGTCGCAAGAGCAGGTGGCTTGCGAGTGTAGGTGCTCAGAGGTCGCATCTGCAGAGAAACGCGAAAGCTTCTTGGCTGCTCTGGAACTCGACTGCTTTGATGCCAAAGGATTTGGACGTTTGGAATCAAATGACGCGCCTTGCTCGGCTGATCGCTTCTTCTGCTCTACCTTCGAAGTAAGAGTTTCAACGACAGAGCCAAGTTTGCCACCCCGGGATGGCCGACTGGCTTTGTGCGACTTGCCGTTGTTGTGGTTTTTTCTGTCCTTCTCAGATCCAAGTTTCAGCCAAGCTGCCTCAAGGCAATGATTATCGAAAGCCGAAAAGGGACGGGGTGGGTATTTCAAGGACTTTGAATCGGAAGCGCTGGAGGTAGGCGCCGCGGACAGAGGGTCGTCGATGTGGTACAACGCACTGTAGAAGAACTGAGGATGCATCTCTGGAATGTCATCATCGCCCTTCGAAGCAGAAGTGACAGGTTTGGTGAGATGGCACGTAGGGCCGTAGGTGTGGGTTGGTTGAGACATTGTGCACTGCTGCTGTTAGCTGCTTGCTTCACAAAGGCGGCGGAAAGCTCGCACGCTGACCGGGTAAAGGAAAGCTTCAAGAATAGATGAGTGCTACACTGCGTAGGTCTGCTCAGCAGAGTTGAGTGCTTTCAAAGCGACAGAAAGGAAGCGTAATGATGATTTGGCGAGGGCGAGAGTATCATTCGGAGTTGCAAGAGCAGCAAAGACCGAATGGAGAGAAATGCATGATAATCTATGTGAAATGATGAAAGGAGCGAAGAAACCTTTCGGTTCTTGACTGATTTGAATCCCATGAGGCAACTACGTGGGTTGTATTCTTGAGGCGTCAGTGGTGGTTACTTCTTTGCAACAACTTATGACGTCTGCCTCGCCGTCAGCCACAGCGACTGCCTGTGGCGTGTGAATGAACGAAAGACACCCTGACCCTTACCGTATCGTGCCCAAAGCAGCAAATCATGAAGTGATGGGAATGGTCAGAACTTGAAATTCTCTTGTGGGATTCTATTGTACATTTGTTCATTCTCTGAGGACAAAACTGAAATAAAGTACACATGTGCTCCTGCTTGCATGCCACACTTTTATCCAAATCCTCAATCTCCTGTGCACCCAATTCGGAAACAAGTAGGCATCCATGGACAATGGTAGGATCAAAGTGTCTCAGATGTCTCACTACTCCGAATATCTGGACAGGCCGATTTTTAAAAGTAGCGTTAGCCGTGAAAGAAAACAAAAAAAATGTCGTCTAATTGTACATTAATTGCGTGAGGTATAAGGAAGAAAAGCGCGCGTTTGTAGTCGTACAATAGGATCAAGGGCATCGTGAGAACTCGATAAACAGGGAGGCCATATTCGTGCGATTCAACCGTTAATTTTGAACCAGCATCGTGACCAATTTGACTTGATGAGGTGAGATAGCATCAGAGATCTCATCCTTTATAATGATCAGGAACAAGCTTCATGCCCCCATATGGATCATTCGTGCTATAGAGAGTGCTGGTGGCGGAAGATTCTGAGCTGCGAAGAGGCTCTCTACCCATGAATGAACGCTGACTGGCTTTGGAGTCTTTGCTCTGACGGGAAATGCGCATCAGTTCAGTGGCAGTTGCTCGAATCTGCTGGAGTCTGACCATCATTGGCTCGACGGCCCCGAGGAGCTCAAGGATCTGCTCAATATCGAAGAGAAGCTTCAATATGACCGTGTCAGCGTTGCAGAAGGTGCGAATTAGCATAATCTGAGCGACCTGCTTCCAGTTGTAGAGCATCGAGTTGATCCGAATATCACTTCCAGCATTACCACCGTGGAAGCGGAAGTTCTGCTGATTGGCAACAACGAGGTCGCGCTGAGTAGCCTGATCATACATGAACTCGATAACTACCGGTCGTCCTTTGCTCTTCCAGGTCTCAACAGTCTTCTTGATAGAATCAATATCCATACGGCCTTGGCTGAATTGGTTCATGAGGAAGCTATTGGCGGTATGGACAAGCATTAGCTCGATCTCCATGTAGATTCGAGCCTGCTCTGGAGGACCGAGGGAGATGGCCAGTACTGCTTGCTTTTGTTTATCACTATTAGATCGAGCGCGTCCGATAGGGCTCAAATCGGCTTTCTCAGCCTGTTCTCGTGTTAGTGGGAGGTCAAACGCTACATCTACTATCTACTCACGATTTCGTCGAACTTGTTCTTTAACTTTTCCATCATGCCAAACTTCTTGGGTCGATGAGAGAAGTCCATGTGGGTGACGAATGGCTTCTTTGATAGCTTCAGGTCGGGCTTTTCGTCAGCCGACTTTCCAAGCCAACCGTTCTCACCGAACATCTTTTTCATAGGAGAACGCGATCTCTTTTTGGGTGAGGTGGGAGGAGAGGTATCTGATGACCGGTTTGAGAGGCTTCTAATGTGTTCATCTCGCTCAGAGACATCTTCCAGATGCTTTGTTGGAGACCGGCTCATGCTGCGATTGGTGGTATGACCTTTAGCCAATGATGCCTGAGGCGAACGACGAGTAGGAGAGCGAGACGGACGTTGCTCAGAATCGAAACGGCGCCGATCCATTGACTGAGTGTCATATTTCACCCCAGTCTTTTTACTTCCACGAGAGCCAGATCCTTGGTAATCTTCACGGCCCCTGGGAGCTGACGAGCCGGAATCCCTAGCCTCTGCGTAGTACTGAAGGATATCAGAGCTCGGAGTCTCGTTGCGCTGAGAAGAGAATGGGAGCTGCGAGATGTTGGGAGAAGATTCGCTTCTATAGAGGGTTTGACCGTCAGATTTAGTAGGAGTGACTGCGAGGTGAGCAGAAGCTTGAGTGATACGTGCTGCATTTTCTTCCGACCGAGCGTTCTTGACATGCGCAGAGCACGGAGACAGAGAAGCATGTGGAGGTTGGCCTTTGTTGATGAAGCCGGTGAAGTTTGTCTGGCGTGTAGGATCACAATAAGGGGTTGAAGGCTCGAATTCGTATGGATTGATCTTCGGGGCTCTAAACGGTCTGAAAGTTCTATAAAAGTTCAGCATTAATCCTCGGCATTACCTTATTGAAGGCTTACCCTTGCAGTTTATCGTCGTTTGGATCCATGTTTGGCTGCAATCCCGCCATATTGGGAGAATCAATGGGGACGAAGTCACCCATGATTTCAGACGAGTGATAACGCGAACTATTGTCGAGCACAATTGGATAGAGATGACGCGAATTGTTTCTCGAGATCGTGGGAGGATCGGTATTGCTTGCTGTAGAGTGGGCGGCGATAGATAGTTCGCTTGGACTATCGGTGGCGGACGGAGACATGTCACAATTCATCAGGGGAGATGGGGTTTGGTTTCGCGGCGCGTCAGGGCGGGCTGCTTTAGGCTCACAATAGGCTGGATGGTTGCGATTTGAAGATGTGCGTGGTGGATAGAGCGGTTTCTCAGGATTGCTTTGGTGAGAGTTGTGGCTGGACAACGTTGGGCCAGTCGGTTGATTCTGCGTAAATTGAGCATGCGACGAAGGTTTGCGTAGATGCAGAGGCTTGACATGTACCGAAGGAGAAGCAGCTGGAAGCTGAGCGTATCTTGGCTCTCCTTCCATTAAGCAGTCAAATTGTGTGGGAGTACGTTGCCTTTCATTGAAGGGAGTGTTGTTCATGTCGGTGAGTTTGGGCGGGAGGAAACCGAAGTCGAAGCCTTCGAAAAGTTTTTGCTCAAAAGGAGAATATGCGTTCATCCTCGTCACGTAACCTGTCGTGCAATGTTTTGTTTCTGCAGGTATTTTGTACGGTTAGACTTGACGGGGAAACGCGTCTCCTTTCAGTTTATCTGGGAAACAGACGCTAATAACATCTTATCGGTATTTCCCACGAGGCAGCTGGGTACGCCATTATAGCTTATTTTGCATGGATGGCAAATAAAAACAGACAAGATTTGAAAGATTCCTGATCTTGATTGTGCAATTGTTCCTGTCCATGGAGATAAAGAAGTGCCAAAGATGTGTATATGCTGTTTGAATATAAGTGACGTATCGTCAGATATCGATTCTCACGAGAGGATTCGGCTTTTTGGGCCTAACAATCTTTCATCTAATCAATGCTTCTCTGGTAATTGAGTAATCGTGGACAGAAGAACATATATGGTGAGTTTCTGGACCGCGCTGGAAGATAATGAGAGAGTTTGAATGTTTGAAACTCCCCATTGTGCAGCCATCCCAATCGCTTGGGACCATCAACGCTTGAGGTTAAGCTTGACGCACTCAAAAACAAGCAATGGGGATTGCAGTATATTTTTCTGAAGCTATTCACTTGCAACGATAAGTGGAATACGAAAATTTCCGGCATGAGCTGAAAGCATTGGCAGAATTGGGAGATCGTTGTGGGCCTCTCCACCAGGAACACATCGATGACTGTCTCGACGTATGGCCACATAATGCAATGCTTGATAATTTGCTACAAAGGAACGGCAAATTTCCTCCATAGGAAACACACCGAAAGATCGCTTTCAACGACCAGGTATAGTGCTCATAGCTACTAGACTTCCCGGATAATGAGTCTCGACACTTCGATTCACAGCTCAAGGTCATCTCACGAAGTATGGACATGATGTTGCATCCTCCTCCTTCACTTTCAAGCAAAGCTCAAACAATCAGATGTAGCCAGACACACAGCAAGTGGTGCATGAAGTACGAGATCGCCCAAGATGGCATTTAATTCTCAACGTTCCAGCTCACACAACATGCGTCGGATCTTTCAGGGTGGCTCCCTGGATTGATATCTTCGACTAGAGAGAGTGCACTGTGTTCTCTGCGGTTGCTGTCAACTCTTGATCGAGTTTTATAGATAGTGACCAAGTTCCCCATGATACCTGGTGAGGCATGGGCTTGAAAGCCGGAGGCTGGCTCGGATGGTAAGTATTAGAAGATCCATGTGGTAACCTCGAGTGTGGTTGAAAATACGGCAGACGTTAGAAAGAGCCGTAGCGAGCTACCGTACCCATTTCTTTTAGTCATCATTCGAGAGCGATTCCCGAAAACTCGAGCCGGATTCTTCAAACGCGATGCGGGGAATCTAGGTGACTTTCTCGTCCACTTGTTTTGGCCCTCCCGCTCTCAAGGTTGTCATGACAGAGATTGATCAGTGCCGCATCCTGAGTCCGGCCTACATGGTTCCTCAGTGGACCCCTCTAGGTCAGCCTGGAGGACTGAGCTATGCTGAAGCGTGAGTTGGAGGTCTCCTGGCTCCGAGACAAGTGCCGTCGATGATTACGAGATTCTTCCATGACTCTATTTCTCTGTAGGTGAAGAATACAAAAGCTATCTTCTCCCAATATTCTTCTCCCAATATTCTTCTTGTGCTATTTTCATCTCTTTCCTATTAGAGTTCACAGATCACACAATCTCAGCAATCATTACCGACCTCGATCAATTTCCAATAACGCGATGGATCCCAGCATGGAACCTCGAGAACATATTGGAAATGCGACGGACTCATCAAGCAAATACGATATTGTCATTATTGGCGCTGGTCCTGTCGGCCTCCTACTCTCAACATGCTTGGCACGATGGGGGTACACGATAAAACACATCGACAATCGCCCAGAACCTACAAAGACAGGCCGCGCAGACGGCATACAACCTCGATCTCTAGACCTGCTAAGGAACATGGGATTGAAGCCAGCAATCATGGCACACGCTCCGGCAAAAGTGTACGAGGTGGCGTTCTGGGATCCGAGTTCGAATAGCGAGGGCATACACAGGACCGGAACGTGGGCCAGTTGTCCGAGCTTCATAGATGCGAGGTATCCGTTTACTACTTTATTACATCAGGGAATGATTGAAAGAGTTTTCATTGCGGATTTGGAGAAGAACAATGTGAGAATACAAAGACCTTGGACCATTACAGGTTTTAGCACGGACGAGAAGGCCGATCCCGAGTACCCTGTTGAAGTGAGATTAGAACATGTCGAAGGCCAGGGGAGTGAGACTGTCAGAGCCAAGTACCTATTCAGTGGTGAAGGCGCACGGTCATTCGTTCGTGAGCAACTGAAAATTGGCATTAAGCACAAAGATCCAATCGCACATGTTTGGGGTGTTATGGATGGAGTGGTCAAAACAAACTTCCCTGATATCAAGGCAAGCTTTCATGATTACTATATTGATTATCCGCTAATAAGATGTGGTTGCAGATGAAATGCACTATTCATTCAGAACACGGCTCAATAATGGTCATTCCCAGAGAGGACAACATGGTTCGCCTTTACATCCAAATTGCATCGTCTACAGACAAGGACTGGAACCCACGGAAAACGGCAACGGAAGAAGAGGTGCAAAATTCAGCAAAGAAGATACTCCAGCCATATGAGATCGAGTGGGAGAGAGTCGAGTGGTACTCTGTGTACCCTATTGGGCAGGGCATTGCAGAGAAGTATACTCTTGATCATAGAGTATTCATGGGCGGCGATGCTTGCCATACACACAGCGTGAGTGCCTTTTACCCACAGCGTACATTCTTACTAACGATCGATCCAGCCGAAAGCTGGTCAAGGCATGAACACGGCGTTCCTGGATGCACTGAATCTGGCTTGGAAAATTCACCACGTAGAAGGCGGATTTGCGGATCGGTCTATTCTCCACACCTATGAATCCGAGAGAAAGCTCATCGCTGAGAACCTTCTGAATTTCGATGCCAAGTATGCTGCGTTGTTTTCCCAACGGCCTCCCGCGGCGAAAGACGTAGCCGCTGCAACCGAAACGAAGAAACCAGAGGAAGAGGAAGAAAATCAGTTCATCAAGACGTTCAAGGAGTCGTGCGAATTCACTAGTGGATATGGAGTAGCCTACGACTCGAACTCTCTCAACTGGTCGCCATCACATCCTGCCAAAGCAAGCATCATTAACCCTAAAGGGAACAAGAACCGGACGGGACGGATTCTGATAAACTCCAACGTCACTCGGGTTGTTGATGCGAATGTAGTCCATCTTGAACAAGAGATTCCTGTCAACGGAGCGTTTAGAGTCTACGTGTTTGCAGGAAAGCCATCGTCAACAAGTCAAGCTCTCCAGGATTTTGCACTCAATCTCAACAAGAAAAATTCCTTCTTAAGTACATATCTGCGGCGTGATATCGACTCAGTATCTCATCACGAATGCCACAACCCTCACAGTCACTTTTTCACATTCTGCACTGTTTTTGCGAGTAAAAGGAGCGATCTCGAGATATCGAGAGATGTCCCTGAAGTTTTGGCCAGGTACAGAGATCATGTCTACGCTGACGACATCTGGGATCAAAGGGTACCAGATGCCAAAGCAGCGGCACATGCCAAGATGGGACTCGATCAAGATAGAGGAGGCGTCATTGTAGTTAGGCCGGACGGCTATGTTGGTATTGTTGTCAGCTTAGTGGAGGGAAGTGAAACTGTGGATGCGTTGAACACGTATTTTGGAAGCTTTTGTTCGACGAACAAGCTGGGAGATCCTCGAGCGCAGTTATGATGAGTGTATAATAGAATCGCGTAAATGCCTTGCCTACAAGGCCTTGAAATTAACCTCGCCGTTGTCGATACATTATTGTGATAATTTGATCCCTGAAATATCTCAAGAGATTTTGAATGCATAGACAATTTTACACAGATTATTGTGCCACTACAGTTGAGATCACCTAGGAATATGCTCAATGGCTCACTTGTTTGTGACAAGGGACTACAAGTATCTTCGTGGGGGCACTTCCACTATACCCTTGAACTTGGAGAGGGATCGGAAATCGTTTATAATGCTAGTAAACCAATAGCTTGACTTCAAATTTTGTTGAAGGAATTATAACATTTTCTTTCACTTTCCAATACCGTTCGCGTCCTCGGATCACCAGATGGCAGTCGAATTTGCCCATGACTGGACTAGTGCTAAACCTTAATCAGCTTCCCAGTCGCAAACCTTGTTTGTCTTTGCCTCCCCAGCAGCACAAACTCGACGACAATCGACCAACGTATTTCAACGACCTCATCAGACCTCCAGAATCCAAATGCAGAACCCAGATACAAAGACTGATCGCCTGGCCCACTCCTCGACATGAGTGGCCTCAAGCGAAAAGCTTCGCAGGAGCTTTGCAGATCTTCGGCCAATCTGGTGGAGGTACGGGTGCGCTCATTCCATGGCGCCATCAATAATCACTTACACATAGTAGCCCGAACAAACACCTTCCTTCTACATGAAGAACTTCTTTTCCGGGACGCTGTCCTGGTCCTGGTTGAGATACGTCTACAACAGCTTGACCATCCAGACCACTTCAGCTTCAGCGATTATGCCCCAAACATCCAGTGAATGTATTTACAATCCAACACTCAAAGAAAGTCAGATACTAACAAAGCCACAGTCATCGCGGATATTCACAAAGAAACCCACAAACAAAGACGAGATGGTACAACTTCAGTTAAACGTCAAATGATTCGACGCACCAAGTCCGCGAAGACAATCTCTGCCGTTCACGGCGACCATCAAGCTGGCCGAGGTATGGTCGACTACAAAGGCTGTCAGACGGATGAGGATTATGCAAAGCGCAATGATGACTTCTGGGCTCCCCCAAACCTGGACTTGCTGGACCTGGGCAAGACTTCGAAAAGTCAATGGTCGAGAACACCTGAGGAATCCGAGGATGAGGAGAGCAGCAAAAAGCAAGACTACAAAAGCCGCAGACATTCTTATGAAATACCGTCACCAAGAACGCCACAATCCATGTCACCGGAACCCCATACACGCCAGGGTGCTCGACTTGGGCTACCCCGAACTCCAGACTCACTCTCCAGACCGACTCACTTAACACAAGCAGTTGACGATGGTGATATTACGAAAAGGCTAGAAGGACTACTTGTGACTCCTGAGGATCGAGAGGAGAAATTGGGGCTTGCGGTCTCACGGTTTCAAAGAGATCTTCTTGAAAAAAAGGCAAAGGAGCGTGCAGCGAACGCGAAGGCGGCAGCTCTGCGAGCTGCAAAGCAGCGTCGACTGACTCGGCGCAACCCCTTGAGGCCTTTAGTACAACCTCTTGACGAAGGCTGGGAGAATAAAGTTCGCGCCGCCAGATCTGAACACGACCCCTCGAGAGTCCTTGTAAAAGCCATCAAAGGGACAGAGCTCAGGGCCAAAGATTTCGCAACACTTCTCGGAAATAGCAGTTGGCTGAATGATGAGATCATTAATGCCTATCTTGAATGGATTGAGGACGCAGCAAACATAGCAGCATCATTAGAGGCTAAGACCTCCGGCGAGCGTATTTCCGAGGTACCAAAATTCCTTGCGCACAACAGCTTCTTTTTCAACACTCTTCGAGACAAGGGCCCGGCTCAATTGGATCGCCTTATGCGGAGGAAAAAGGCCCATGGCAAATCCCTTATGGAGGTAGACACTATGTTTGTACCCATCTGCAAGGGGAGCCATTGGACGGTTGGCGTTGTCCGGCCCGTAGCCAAGACTATCGAATATTTCGACAGCTTTGGAGGTAGTGCGGCCCCCTTCGTCCAACTTATGCGGAGCTTTCTCAAGTTTCAGCTCAAAGATTCCTACGTCGAAGAAGAGTGGACAACACCCAGAACTACTTCTGCCGAGCAGAACAATGGCTTTGACTGTGGTGTTTTCTTGTGCACGAATGCCTTCTGCGTAGCCTTTGGGCTTGACACTCTATGCTATACCGAAATGGATATGACACAGCAACGGAAGAATATCGCGGCGGTTCTACTCAATAGAGGCTTTCGCGGGGACTTTGATTGGGCAAATAGTGGATTGTAGGATTTTTGAATTTCAAGGTGTTTGGGCAAGGGAAGGAACGTGAATGATACCCTGGGATGATTTGATTTGGGCCCCATTTAGGTTCATGGAGTATTCGAGTACGAAGGACAAGCCCTGGTCAATTGAGCACGGGATGGGATGAGATGGGATGGCAAAGAAATTGACATGCTGCCGATGCAAGACTTTCTGGGATGTGCAGTACATTACAAATGGGACGACCAACAGAGGCCATGGGATGCTTAGGCCGTAATGAGGACGTCAAAGATATTCTTGATATATTGACGGCTGATTTATCATAGTTGTGCAGCTTTCATAAGGAGCTGGCATCTGTTCCAATCAAGAACTCTGGCGCATTGTCTAGCGCTCAAAGATATTTGAATGGTTCAGATGATGATTTTTAAAGTCTGGTCCTCGCCTGTGCTCTTCAGCATGTGGCTACCAGGTCGCAGAACACGTAGAAGCAGCCAATAGCCTGACAAGTTATAGTCCAAGATGATACGACCCCTTTTTGATATCGCTTTGAGATGACGCGGTTACACCGGCCAATTACCCGGGAACTGCTTCTTTAGCCGGCTTGCATTGGCCTAACCTGTTAGCCTGTCCTGCCCTGTCATCCCCCACAGTGAGTGCCCAGGTCCCCCAATGTACTGTAGCTGGTTGGATTCTCATCTCAAGACGTCTTAAGGTTCTACTTCAAGCATCATCGCACAGCGTATCCCTATGCTGGTCACTTACTTACGCGCATGAGTATTGGATTGCAATGATAAGTGGCCATGGCCAGAAAAGCGAGGCAAAGGATAAGTTACGGTCAGTTAGCAATCTCATTCCCCCGCAGATGGGCCGCGCAGACAACATGAGGGCCAGCAGCTTACTCGTGTACGCATACAGTCTTACCCCTCGCGAATTCTCCTGGCGGACATCGGCTGGGAGTGAACGGTCTTGCAGTTGATAGCAATCATTCTATTCTGTAAGCTCGTTTTCCTACCTATTTCACTCGGGACAAACGTGGGGGCTGGCGAGGGGAACCAAACAGAGCCAGGAGTTAATTGCTGCATAGATACTCTGGAGGAAGAGATGGCGCAATATGCGCCTGGAACTTAAACCTCGATTTGAAGAACACGATACCTCTCGAGAACCCGTTCGATTCTCCTGAAGACCCTCCGTCAAACTCGAACTCTAAGACCCAAACCCCGCCCACAGCTTTCAGGGCACAGACTCAGGCTCACACACATTGGGTCAATGATATTGTACTTGCGCAGAATGATACGGCGTTGGTTTCAGCTTCCTCTGATTTGACTGTTAGAGTATGGAGGCCTCTATCCAATGAATCGGAGGCTCCGCAGACGATTGGACAGCATGCCGACTATGTCAAATGCCTTGCCAGCCCGAGCTCTAATGCAGAGTGGGTAGCATCTGGTGGATTGGATCGACGCATATGCCTCTGGGATCTCAATGGAGCAGGGAAGAAGCTTGAGATCGAAGTTGGAGATGAGGAGAAGAGCGAGAAAGGCTCCGTATACGCATTAAGTGCGAGCCGAAGCGTGCTTGCAAGCGGGGGCCCAGATGCTATTGTGCGACTTTGGGATCCTAAGTCTGGGAAGAGGGTGACGAAGTTTGTTGGACACACGGATAATGTCAGGGACATTCTTATCAACGAGACCGGAGACATGATCATGACAGCCAGCTCTGATCAAACCGTCAAAGTATGGAGTGTCACGGCTGGACGATGTATGCATACACTCACGATGCACAATGATAGCGTCTGGTCAATGTACTCTGATGACCCTCAACTGGGCATCTTCTACAGTACTGATCGGTCCGGATTGGTTGTCAAGACAGATGTCAGAGGTACACTAGGGGAGATGGATGATGGTATATCCCTCGCTGTGGCTCAAGAGAACGACGGAGTGAATAAAGTCATTGCTTCTGGAGATTACATCTGGACAGCAACATCCAGTTCCTCTATCAATCGGTGGGCAAACGTTGAGACTGGAGACGATATCCAACTACCAGAAGCATACAGACAACACCGTGCTTCGAGCGCGGCCACGCGGCCCAGTCATCTATCCCCACCGGCTACAAGCGGTCACTCGAAAAAAGAGATTCCGGCGCAGTCGGTTTTAAGAATCTCGAACACAGCGACGTTTCCTACTTCTGCGGCCCGAGACCCTGACGCTGTCACAGCTTATTCTTCCTTGACTAGGAAAGGCTCAGAGATCATACTTGATCCTGATATTGGTGTTATTGTGCCGATTCACGCCCTACCTGAAGAGACCATTGAAGGACAGCATGGATTGGTGAAGCACAAACTACTCAACGATCGAAGGAGAGCCCTGACTTTGGATACTGCCGGGGATGTCCTCCTCTGGGATTTGTTGAAGGTAAAAGCTCCTTGCTACTAGCTTTTAGCTCGAAGCTGATATTGTGGTGAAAAGTGTATTCCTATTCAGTCTTTTGGTAAGAGGCATCTTGAAGACGTGGAGCCAGAAGTCAACACAATGGAAGCTGTTGCACCGTGGTGCTCAATCGATACTCGAACTGGCCGCCTAGCTGTTGTGCTAGAAGAATACAACTGCTTCGATGCTGAGATGTATGCTGATGAACTTCAACTGGAAGAGCCTGTTGAATTCCGCGACGATCAAAGAAGTCAGTAGCTCTCGATCTCGAGCTGCTTGAGATACTGACTCCTTCTAGTAAACCTTGGAAAGTGGGTCCTGCGACACATATTCTCCAGGCTTGTTGATGAGATGATCAAGAGAGATGAAGGCTTCCGCAAGCAGCTTGATGAAAATACCAAGAAGAGTGGCCAGCGTGCTAACCCGCCGATGTCAATTCAACTACCTGCATCACCTATGGCTAATTGGCAGGATAGCTCAGGTTCTGCCGTCACTCCCAAGGCGAATGGAAATTCCTACCCAATGACTCCCGGTATGGGTATAGGTGTTGCGACGCCAGCTCCTCTCAATCACTTACCAGGCGTTCCTGAAGATGGAGCCCCTCTTGACAAACGTGCTTCTCAGGTCAGCCGTACATCTGCTGATAAGAGTGGTGACTATTTTTCGAGTGCACCCATAGCTTCTGAGCCCATCAGCAAGCCTGCGACCTCGACAGAGCCCCAAGACAGCAAAGCTCCAAAATCTCCATCTGACACCGATAAGGCTACAAACGGTAAGGACAGTAGCGGCGCTTTTGGAAAGAAGTTTCGCATGGGAATGTCTTTTGGAAGCAAGAAGCTTGGACGTTCTACATCAGTGAACACGGAGAAACCAGTTGTCGTGGACGAAAAAGTTGAAGACGGCTCAGAAACCTCGGATAATGGCGATAAAGAAAAGGAGGTCGACGACTGTTTTTTTGGCGTCGTACAAAAGATCAGAAATGACTACGAAAAGGCTGTGCAAGAGAATCCGGAACAGCAGGTTGAGAGTGGGATCACGCCGAGCCTGCCAAACGAGGCGCCAGTGCTGAAGCCACCGCCATTGACTACGGTAATCATCCAGGAAGAAACCTCAGGAGGAAGTGCAGACCTCTATCGAGGCACCGTTGCGACCGTTGGGGAGGATGCAAGTCTGATCGAAGAGCGAGCACCTATGTGGCTTGGAGAGGTACTTTTAAGGGCATGTTTCACTTCGGAATAGCGCAGGAAACCCCAAACTGACATACGAGCAGAATAAAATTCCTTTGAAAGAACCTATCAAGGTTTCATTTGTCTTACAGCCATGGAAAGATATTCTACCAAGCATCGCTGGGCCGGATGGCAATTCGCGCTTGAATGCCAATAGGATGTTGCGTGTGAAGAAGATATTGGCTTATGTTGCAGAGCGCATCGAGGCCGCACCAGAGGAACCTGATCCTAATGCACTAAAGCCTGAGGAATACCTCGAACTATACTGCTATGACCAGGTCAGTATTGTCTCCATTCGCTTGGCTTCCCGCATCTAAACTGTTCCCAGAAATTGCCAATATCAATGAGCCTTGCCACTCTTCGAGCACATGTCTGGAAGGGTGGAGCAGACGTAATGTTATATTACAAAAGTAATGGTCGAAAGCCTATAAAGTATGAGAAGGAGCCGGAGCCGGAGTCTTTGACCGAGTCTTCTATGACCACATCACAACCAGCTTCGGCGACATGATCCTCTACTTGTTGCAAATGCGATTTGGATATTTCTAAGCCACATAGCCATTCTGGCCTTAATCGAGTCTGACTGTCTGGATCATGCTGCATATTACTTCACATAAGCTTTTGGGTAACATGTCGCCTCATGAGCGCTCGATTGAGTCGGGTTGTATTAAATCTCTATGTACCACATATGCCGTGTCTATGCAAATCTAGCCTTTCACTTCGTGCATGCTATAATCACTCCTCAACAGACAGGCGGTTGTAAGCCCATTGATATGATCCCAGGAAAATAGCACCACCGGCACTAATCCAAAGTACTCGAGGTCCAATGCCAGCGAAGAAAGCCCTTGGACCACTAGTTGCCATTATATCTTTCAGCAGAGGTATCATAGCCTTCTTCTCCTTTGCCAACATCATTCTGGTCTTCAAAACGTCCAGAGGGGTCGTAACGCCCGCAGCAATAGCACCAGAAGCACTCCCAAACAACGCACTTTCAAATGCACTGATGCCATCCTTCCCCGAAGTTCTCCTCCGATATTCTTTCATAGACTCCCACAACGGGAATTGTATAACCGTGAAGGGGACTTCTCTCATGATCGTGACAGACCACCCCCGATATACTTCCATCCAGACACCGGAAACACCAATAGCGCGATACTGCCCCAGTATTGCCTTCAGAGTCAACATCGAAGAAGCATGCATCCCTGCCTGAGCCCTCTGCTTCACCACCTCCGTCGGCACTCGAACCGCACAGGCGGCCACCTCTCCCAGGCTTGCAGCAAGCATATGTTCAATCGGAGCCGTCCATTCTGAAACCTGCCCTTCAGTAAGCTCCTTCGCTTTCCGTCTCGCTGACAGGAAATCCTTTGCATATTCATATGTACAGAAAAACAGTGCAGCGCCTGGTGCAGATCCAATGATTGCGCTTCCCACGCCGCGGTAGATTCCCGTGAAGCCTCCGGAGGTAAGGAAGCCGGACGAGGATTGGAGTCGTGTCTTTAGGGTGTCGAGAGGGTAGAGAGAGAGGTCAACTGTTGTGCCTGCCAGAGCTCCAGAGAGTAGAGCAGTGGAGAAAGCAGTGGGGGCTTGGGAGGACATCTTGGTATCCCATGAATGGACGAAAGCGGAGTTTCTGGGTGTTTGTGGATATCTCTATAGTCGTGGCCGAGGCCGAGTCCAGCACAAAGAGTAGAATCGCATGGTGGTTGAGTAGTGACGAAACTGAGGATGGAGCTCATCAACATAATTTTTTTTTGAGAGAGCACGCGCCGGAAAATTAGCAACCGCGCCGAAGATCCACAACCTCTCTATTCGCTTTCAACAATCTCTTGGGAGAATAATCCGAGTAGCAAGAATGGAATGGGCTTCAGCTCAAGGTTCTTGACGGCTCCTAAACGCTTCAATCCTATTCCTGCGACTGAGTTCGCCAATGCCCTTCTCTCGACATGGGAAACAGCAGGCTCCCACAAGCACGGATGTACTTTTGGTATGTGATCTGCTAGCCCGAGACAATCTACTCTGACAGTCTGGATGCTGATGTTTTGTTCGAAGGTCTCGCCGTGAGTGGTGGGGTTGATTCTATGGCTCTGGCGTCTCTGTGCTCCCAAATCCAACGGATCCCATACGATACACTACGGTCATCACTACAAGCAGATTACAACAAAAATATCACTGGTACTCCACTTTCAAAAGCAATTAAGTTTCAGGCATTCGTGGTAGATCATGGAGTTCGGAAGGGCAGCAACTTAGAAGCTCAAGCTGTGTCAGAAATACTGGAGGCACGAGACATTCCAACAAAGCTATTGAAGATAGATTGGCTCGGGCAAGAGAAGCCTGCGGACCTGCCAAACTTCGAGTCTCTGGCAAGGAAATATCGATTTCAAGCACTGGGTACGGCATGTAGGGACTTGGGCATCAGTTCTCTGTTTCTCGCCCAACATCAAGACGATCAAGCCGAGACTGTGATGATGAGACTTATTAATGGTCATAGTATGGCTGGACTGACTGGAATCCCAAAATGTACCGAGATTCCAGAGTGCTATGGCTTATATGGTGTTCATGAAAGTGGAGGAGTAAATAAAGCTCACAAGGTATGGACCCGAAGTGTGCTGGGTTCAAATACGATGCCAACTCCTGTGGCTCCTCTCGAAGGCGAATCCGGAGGCGTGAAAGTCTACAGACCTTTACTAGAGTTCACCAAGGAAAGCCTAATAGCCACATGCCAGGAAGATGGGATGAAGTGGTTCGAAGACCACACCAACAAAGACCCAACTGTTACTATGAGGAACGCCATTAGGCATTTGTACAAAAATCATGCTCTACCTGCCACATTGTCAAAACCTGCTCTTTTAGAGCTATCCACAATGGCCCGGATAGCGAAAAGAGCCACTCTCAATGTCACGAACACCTGGCTACGTCGAAGCTCTGTTAAGCTGGAGACTAGTCCCGGAACACTGAGGGTTCGCTTTGTGAACCTAGGTCAGTACGATCGATCTCGAGTGGAGGTTGACGGCAAATATGCTGCTGCTGCGCTGATTCGCCGCATAGTCATGCTTGTCACTCCACAAGAGCACGTCAAATTGTCATCGTTGCTCAGAGCCGTTGAAAGAGTCTTTCCGGAATGGTTCCGTAATGCGGAAGCATCTCCACTGTCCACCACTTTCACTGTAGCTGGCCTTCAATTCAAGTTCAACTCACCTCCAAGGTTGCATCGGGGCTATCGGCTCTTGGAAAAGTGCGAGTGGCTTGTATCACGGCAACCATACAAAGTCACAGCAGCATTGCCCAGGTTTGAGATTCCAAGGAACCCAAAATCTTTGGCCCCCACGGATTGGTCTTCGTGGAATTTGTATGACGGGAGATTCTGGATCCGTGTCCAAAATCTATCGAATGAAGTATTAGTCGTTCGTCCTTTCAACAAACTTGATCTTGCTGGTGTAAAAAGGTCTTCTTTGTGGAAAGGGAAGCGGTACAAAGTTCAAAAACTGCTGTCGGAACTTGCACCTGGGGACATTAGGTGGACTTTACCGGCAATTGCAACCATGGCCCTAGACGGAAAAGAGAGGTTGTTGGCTCTGCCAACGTTGTATGTTGGCGTAGTGGATGTCGAGAAGTTAGTGAAGTGGCAAGTGAGGTATAAGAAGGTGGACATGGATGTTCTCACTTTGTCCGATATTAAATGAAAACCGAAGGATTCTGTATTCCGTTGTACTCCTATTCCTCGCTTTCAAATGTGACCGAGGTTAGGAAAACTGGCTCTCGTTCATTTTCACATCGCTCGAAGATTCAATTAGCTTGACATCGTCTATTGAGGCGGTTGTATCCACGTTCACGCGTGGGATCTTCGCATCTCCTCTCTATCCCAGCTAGACCAAATTGGCTGGTATCCAGTAAATTTGGTATGATTGTCCGTAATAAAACGCCGTCCCAATGCAGCCTCCTCATAAGGCGATCTCGCTCTTTAGTATGAAGCAACGTACAATGAAATGTCGACACAACCGCTAGCGCTCTTCCACCGCTGTAGACGCTATTTCATCCTAGCAAGACACCGTGACATGATCGGATGATTTGTCCCACCTCCTATTCATTTCTCGTTGAGACCGTTGCTGGAAGCCCGTTCAAGAACCCCTTTTCATGCAATTCTCGCTGGCCATACTCCTCCACGCAGTGTCTTATCGGAGATTCAAAAATTTCTTGCCGCTCTCATAGACAACGTATGTGATGCTTATAGAAGGCGCAACTTTGATGAGATTGGGCGTAATGCCCTTGAAGAGACCTCTGACACCTTCATTTTTAATGGTCTGCCGGAAAACGTCCCCAAAACCAGTGTAGGTAGGAGGATGAAGGACAGTTCCTTGCGCTTGTAGTCTCGTTCGAAGGAGGTTGAGCGGATAGACCACACTGGCTCCGAGTGCTCCCGAAAATGCTCCGATGACAGCTGTGGTCAAGGGTCCCGGTTCTGCGTCTTCTTCATGACAGCCCAGCTTCTTTGCATTCGAACGCGAGATTGCGGTCTTGAGAAACTCGAAGGTTCCCAGGTCGATGGCCGAATAGGGGAACATGCCAATCAAACCTAAGTTCAAACCGCGGTAGAAAGCTCGGTATCCTTGCTTTTGCATTTTTCTAAATACCTCTGCGATCAGTGCATTACCATGAGGACCTCCGGAGACGGTTTCGCATTGCATCCTAGCCACATTTAGTCAATGTGCAGATCTCAACTTGAAAGAGTGCCTTACCGAAATTTCATGGTATCGACGGGGTACACAACAAGCCTAAGATCAAAGATTAGTATAATAAATTGAGAGTGGGTAGCGCGGCATACTGTGACATCACTCCTCCAAAGCCACCCGCCATGAATTTAGAGTAGGGGTTGATTCTCTTGGGATCATCGTGGCCTTCTAGTTGAGCCAAAACTCTCTTCGCTGCCTCAAAAGAGCCGAATCTTATTGCCGACTCTGGAGCGACTTTCACAACGTTCAAGCCGTTACCTAGAGGCATTAGATCGCTCATTGCTCTGAACATTCTAAAGGTTATTGAGACTTACCAGCAAATAGATTGCGCCAGCCACCATTTCTCATCAAATCTTTGTAGGCAAGGATGATTGGGTGGCCAAACTTTTTGGTGACTTCGCCGACCTTGCCCTTCTTCGCAGCATCGAGAGCATTTTCAACAGGAGAAGTGTGGGCGATGAGGTAGACTTTTAGCCGGTCGAGGGGAGCAGTGCAAGTTCTCGAAATCACTCCTGCGCAAGCGCCGATAGCGAAGTATCCTGAATCAGGCAAAAGACTAATCAGCAGTGACTTCTGAGGTGACGCGATATCTGAAGAAAGGTCTTGGTCGTCTGCTTCTGACGGACTTGGAGAGGGAATGGTGGTGCCGAATTTCGTCCTAAAAGTGCTTCTGATGAAGTCGGCTTGATTCACTTCCAGAATATCGTCTGTCGTTTCATCTGGCGAAAGATCTCCGAAGACTGTCGGTTCTTCAATAGGAGTATTGCGAGGGGGCGGCTTCGCGATTTGAATAAGTGCCCCAAAGAAAACATTAAATAACATGGGAGAAGTAGTACCTAAGCCTTCAAGAGTCTCTTCTCTAATGGAAGTGTCACCTTCGGAATTAAGAGCGAACGTCGAGCTATAGTATGATAGTACAGCTTTTAGCGGAGGACCTTGGGTCGTAGGAAGAAATAGCAGAAAGTTTCTAGCAGTAAAATATCAGCTTTTGGATGTTGCGAATTAAATCGAATCACCAGGGATAGCTTGCTGGCAATAGCTCCACCTCAGGCCTACTGGACTAAGTCTTCGATCTTTCGAAGGGCTTCTCCAGAGACTTTTGGATACCCGACGAATGGTCAAGGACCTGAAGTACATCCACATCTACCACTGCTCTTGGCAAGTAGAAGGCCAAGATCGTTGCTTGGATAGCTTACCTCCACTCATCAAATGTTATAAAGCCCTAAACAAATCAGCAACGGCAAGGGAACATGTGGAGAGGCTCAAACATCATGATTTCCGTCGACCTCCTCAAAGAACTGGTCAAGCTTCCAACTTGGTACAGCTAAGCCAGCTATTCTGAAAGCCACTTTCAACTCGCTTTTATCCAGTTTCCCATTATGGTCCCGATCTATGGATTTGAAGAGGGAGAATAGCTCTTTTTCGGTATGCATGACGAAGGAATGAAATTCTGTCAATCATGGATCAGCAAAGTGCTCGCAAATGCCACCCTCGCCAAGAATAGACCTAGCCGGCTCAAATATATATATGTGTAGGATATTGCAAGACATACCATCGTAAGAAATAATGTGGTCTCCGTTCTTATCCATCGCAACGACCACATCTCGTAACAACTCCGATGCGTTCTTCAGGGGGTGATCAATCTTCCGCAATCCCCTTTGTAAGCCATTTATATCCAGCTCGCCCTTGCCCTGCGGATCTAAGCTCTTCCAGAGCGCCTCTATCCTTGCGTCCCGCGAAATCTGGGACTCTGGGAGCTCCATGTCCATCTCCAAGAGCAATTTCGTTATGGGTTGACCATGGCGAGGGAATTGACCAGGAGACCAAATTTCGAATGCCAGCAAGTGGTTATCATCGATGCGAAGACCAGTCACGTCGGAGCTGTAGTAGCGATTGTCAACACAAAGCTGAAATAGAAGATGTGAAAATCACAGTTATCAGTTCTCCACATGCGTCAATGTCTGAACTACGGGAGACCTTGTATTCTTAAGCGAAGGCGGCTAGGGGGATTGTGCGTTGGCCGACACTGCCGAAGAAACAGTGGCACTTGCACTACAGCCTTGCTCGAAAGACCGCCAGCCTCGCTAGATAGTTCTCGATTCTTGGTCCTTATTACTCTAAAATTGTCTGCCAGCTTCACATGTCTTCCTAGTCCTGGACGGCGTGTCCAGAGATCTCGCAGCTGTGTTGGCAGACCCTGCACTCCACGAATCTTTCAACGGCACGAACCCGAGGCGCAATTCGATAGGTGTCTTAGATCTCTGGAAGAACCATCTTCAGTCAGGAATTCCCTCCATATGGCGGCAAATTTTTGGGAATCAACCCAACGCCGACATTGGCAGTTTACAAAAGGGCAATTAGAAGATATCCGCAAGAAACTAGAGGATGAAGATCAAAACCTCGTTCAGATGTATCCTCTGCCAGTGCTACGGCATTTGAGCATTTATTTCAATCAGCGTGGGCTTCCACTGAACAGGAACATGATTTGATAGAGGACTAATCTTTGGCATAGAAATTGCTAGACTCGGGAAACGACTGGGAGTAAGACAGCAAGCAATGGCCACAGCACAGCTATATATTCGACGTTTCTATTCGAAAGTGGAGATCAGACGGACAAACCCATACTTAGTGATTGCAACAGCAGTATACCTGGCATGTAAGATGGAGGAATGCCCACATCACATCAGACTTGTTGTGAGTGAAGGACGTACTCTATGGCCTGGTATGCTGTTATATCTTTGCTGAAACCATTCCACGCTGACGCTGTTTTTTAGATTTCTTCAGCAGCGACACTTCCAAGCTTGGAGAATGCGAGTTCTTCATGATATCCGAAATGAGTTCTCAATTGATTGTCCATCATCCGTACAGGAGCTTGACCGCCCTGCAGCCCATCTTTTCTCTAACTCCAGAGGAGTCCGCACTTGCTTGGTCCATCATTAATGACCACTACATGACGGACTTGCCACTTTTATTTGCACCTCATATCATTGCTATTATGTCCATTCTACTGGCATTAGTACTTCGTCCGAACACTACTGGCTTACAGTCAGCGAGCGGCTCTGCTGGTACCATGTCAAGTGCTGCACATGCTGCCCTTGGATCCACAGGCCAATCGAAACCTGGGAATGGGGACAAGCTGGGAGGAGCTCGAACAAAAGTACAGAAACTCGCGAATTGGCTTGCGGAGAGCAACATCGACATTGAAGCGATTGTCGACTGTACTCAAGAAATCATCTCCTTCTATGAAATCCAAGAAGTGTACAACGAAAAGTTATCAAGAGAGCAGATCAACCGATTTGTAAAGGCTCGCGGGCTTGACAAATGAATTTTGTGAAAAGCCAAAAGATGAAAGGGAAGATGGCAGAGAGTGAGACCATCCGAAGCAAGCTATCCGCTCAGCTGCATGTTTCAACAAAAAAATGAAGGGACTAAGCAAGCTAGAGCTATGGGTTTCCTGGGCTGTAACATTCATACCTCCTGGTAGTCACGCCGCGATACGAATTTTATGCCCACCACACCACGCGGCAATGGAGGCGAACCCTGGTGGAGTTCGGCCATTGTCAATAGCTCGAACTTTTGAGCGGCGAGGGTATTGGCTCGGAAACAGCTACGGCACGATTTTCGCGTCAAATTGCTCGGTTCTCGAGCGGAGTTGGTGTAAATAATTCTATGTAACAGACCTGGGTGCCGAGTTGCGGTCTGGGGTATCATTGGGATGCTTTCTCATAGGGTGTACTTGAAGTCAATCAACGTGTTTTGAGCTGAGGACAGTGTCAAAAATACCGTGGAAGTTCGAGAATAATAGCAAATTGTTGTGCTATTGATAGGGTGTGAAGATGTCTCAATTGAGCTGGTTAGTCTGATGCGTCGATGCGTCGATGCGTCGATGCCTCGATGGCCCGAGGACGACAACGATTTCAGACACTTTCACCACCACGCATCGATTTGAATATCCGAACAAATCTTTTGACCACTATGATTCAATACTGGATCTTACCAAGCATAGCACTCACAATTTCATGGATACTACAGAAGAACGGAGACTATCAACAAGCAAATCGCAGCATCACCACATTCGTCCCAAAGTTTGCTCTTGGGCATATGGCTAACCTATGTAGTCCATCCAATTGGGCATTAGGGACATCTTGGGCAAACTGACGAAGAGACAAACTTGTCAGGATAAGGCCGACTTTATCTTAAACAACCATTATGTACGCATACTGATCGCATTGTCACCTTCTAGTAACTTCGAAGCCGAAGCGGCAGCTCTATTCTATCAAACACTCAAATGTCCTCGGTCGTCACAACGCTCACTAACGATGTTGCAAGGCTCTGTTGGCCCGACCCGTGACTGTCTCCTGGGATGTCGGTTGCCGATAGGAGATGTTCTATTTCACAGCCACCTCGATCCAGTCACCGAAAAAGGGAGGGCTTGAAATGGCCCAAACCGAGGATGTCCTCAGCCATTGGTCAGGGAAAAGGAAAAGCAGCAAGCAGGTACAAGATAGTAGGTACAACAACCTCAAGCCTTATGCAGCGCGCCATGTGTACAGTGGAACCACTCCAGCCTTCCAGGCTCTGATGAATCAGATCCCCTCGCCGGAAAAGATTTTCTCCACAGCTGCACACCACAATGAAGACCAGAATGGGCGGTGTGGTGTGATGGATGAGCGCTGATAGGCCTGTCGCTTGAATGGTACAAGAGCAGGTTGCAGATGCAGGACAGGGTAGGGGCAATGCGCAGCTCCCACGAAACAGTGGTGGTGTGGTTCTCCAGGATCACGCAAATGGACACTCTCACTCTCAAGTCTCAATTCAACGATCGTTCATGTCTATTGTCTATTGTCTACCGAGGTATTGCAGTGTCAAATTAATAGAATGAATGGATGCTGCGGCAACTGCACAGGCTGGCTGTGTGCGCACAGACTGGTTGCGCACAGGGACAGTGGGGTGCTCCATTGCTGGTGGCTGATTCTTGAAGCTTTGAAGCACTGGGGAGATTGGAGAGCTCGGAGGGGTGTCTGAGGGGTGTCTGAGACTTGGTGGGATGAAGGATGAAAGATGGAAGATGAACGGCCAAGAGAACTGAAGCAGCAAGCTGAGCCGGGCGGGCTTTTGTCATGGTTGTTCCTCGAGTCGCTCAAAGGCGGTTGATCTCACCAACCACCGCTGCGCCAGCCAGCGATCTCTCCCTTCATGGCGTTCCAGACTTTAACCTGGAAGGACACCGCCAAATCTGGCGCTGCCTCTCAAGGGGTACGAGAACGGAAGTTGACTTCGGATGGTTGGGGATAATGACTGTTGGAGATTGGAGAGAAGAGCGATTGTCAGCTCTAAGGATTGCTAAAAGACTGTATATATCCACTGCTAGAAAGACTTCATGATTCTCGAGGCGACCGTTGTTGCGATACCAATAATTGATCAAAGCCCACACTTCTACAGATAGGGGGGCTGGTCCATTGGATGCAATAGAGCAGCGCTGGCTTTATCCTCGGATAGGTGTAGCGCATTCCCTGTGGCGATACTTGGGGCCCTTCTCAAGCGCCAGCACCTTGCTTCCCTCGACTTCCCTTCTCCAATCTCCAGCCATTCACCTCATCAATCTGACTGTCTTCCTCAATCCTCCGCATCCTTTCTTCAACGATACTCGACCCATCCCGATATCTTACAACGTTTTTCACATCCATTTTTCAATCTGCTATCGACAAAGGACACCGTTTAAACCTCTCATCAATCTGTTCATCCCTTCGGTCGGTTCGCCACAACAACAATCACCTCACCGTAACTTCATCCATTCATTAATGAGCCGATAATGTCTTCATACTACCAATACAATGCACACCAACATCCTACTTCTGCGCATGCGCAGTCGTCGTCTTCATCGCATCACAGCGGTAGAGGAAGAAGAGCGCCCAGAATAAACCAGGTTCATAAGCAAGCCAGACCCCGCCCGCAAGAAGCTGCCGCGGTGATAAACTTCCGACAAAGATTTGAAGCTGGGCGATCCTTCGACTTAGATGACGATCTGGAATTCTGTCCGAATCTCCTCACCGAAGTCGACATGGTTTCCATCCACTCTTCAACATCTGATCGTTCGTCGCTCTCGTCCGGGTCACCTGAAGCCAGCCCGCAGTCGTTCGAAAAGGTCCAGCCAGACTCAACATTCTCTCTCAACTCCAACTCAAACCCGTATATTCCTTCGTATCAGAGTCAACCGACTACTCTCAAGCTGCATCAACCTTCTGCAACTCGGGTTCGAAACGCGATTCCTATCGTCAACCCCACGACGGGTATAAGCATGTCAAACATGAGTCCTCCTCAATCGGTTTCGCCCGCCAGAGCGATGCAATCAATTGGTCGTCGATGGTAAATGGTCTCTGCATCATTTCCTACAGATGCAAAGTCTGTCTTCCATTTTCGCATGAACTGCTTTTCGCATCTCGTCGCCCATCGTAGCTGGCGGACTCCTCTTTGACATCGATTATCCCCTCTCCGATACATTCACCTCAACGAAACCCCTTTGTATAATTTCCGACATACACCTTCACCAATACTCATTGAGATACCACGCGGACGAGTAATCGATACCATTGTTCAAGTATGGAGAAGGATTACACTTCGATAGGATGATTTATGAGCGCGCATTGCATTATTTTGCGACGGTGTTTTGGTTTGGCTTGCATCATGGTGGGAAATGAAGCGGCGTCTTCACATGGTCTACGCAAAAAGATATATCATCAGATACATAGACGATTTCCTTTTTCTGAAATGAGATCGGGGCTTTGATTTCTGCGGGTGTTCTTCCTGGGCTACATGGAATGGCAAGATTTCTCTCAATCATTTTCTGTTATCGGTCACATAGTCGGGTTGGCGGGCAAAGGATGTTGGTGCTAGAACAAACGGTAGCTCTTCGTTGTATGATGAGCGCTTTCTGGTGTTGTCATTGGTGTTGGTTGCAATGCTCCTTGGGTACTGGTCTGAGCGGGTGATACACTGGGGTGCATTTACGTTTGATCAGATCGATTGGATCTTATGTCATATCATATTGGGTTTGATGATATATGTCTGCAAAGATGAGCTGGGGTTTGATCGGTGGGATCGGATTACATCCATGAATATATGCGTTGTTTCAGTATACCTTTTCATTGCCAAAAGAGTTCGGTCGAAAGGTATATTAACTCTCGTGATTGACGACAATCCTGTTCCGTTATCTACCTCACGGCAAAAACTACGTGATGTGAATGTTTCATCCGCTCCAATTCTTTTGTCAATAGAGTGAGTCCCTAGAGCCATAGGAGCACCTTCCCTTGGGAAAACCGGATTTTCAACTCAAATCAGATAGAAAGGCTTGATGAAGCGCTTGGTTTTGACTGTAGGACTGCTCTGGATCTAGAGGGTGTCTTCTTAACAGGTTCATATTGGGATGCAATCCTGTGCACTGCAATTAGGATTCCGTTCTAGAATAACAACATTGTTGTATTGTTACAAGCTTCTGATATACTTTGGATGGAACACTCTGGTTTGTGACTATTATGAGGAAGTCATGCGAGAATGTCAACTCTCACTTGCAACCCAGTAGTCAACATGTCGTCCCGCGAATCCTGTTGCTCCCAAGGCCGTCCTAGATCCTCCTTCTCACCAATCCTGATCCTCTGAATGCTGATGACTGCCAATCCCCCAAGTCACGATGCCATTAGTCATCCGCACGACCGTGAACTCAACTCGATGACGTAGGGAAGATTGGGGCCGAGGGTATTGCGTTCCAGGGGAACAACAACCGTAGCAGGAGCAAGACTAGTGAATTTTGCATGCGCAGATTGACACGCAGCTGCTCAACAACTTCTAGTGGTTTATCACTCTTCCTCACACCTACTCAACTCTTACGATTCGATTGATTTGACTTTGTAAGTATCTCTAAGCCCATTCCATACCAGTATCTTTGAGTACGGAACCTAATCCCACAAACGATTAGACCCCAACAAGATGTCTTTCCTACTCCGCACCTCCCGATTAGTCGCCGCTCGGCCCGTTGTTGCTGCAAGAGCTTTCCAAACTTCGAGTGTGAGAGCGCTGAAGGAGGGCGATCACAGTACGTCTGATCATCTGCCGTACGGTCGAGAGGAGATGCCTTGGCTGACTGAGACGTCGGATTGATAGGTAGTCCAGACCAAGCAGAGCACAATGAAAAGCACAAGCAGGATCAATTGAAGAAGCAGAAGGAAGGAAAGGGTCACTGGAAGCCGGAATTGGCGAGCAACAGTGAGGAATCTGTATGTCTTTACCCCCTGCTCGCCTTCGGCCTCGAACGGACTGTGCTTTCTGGTACCTGGAAGCTGGAAGGAAACCTCCTTGCTGACGATTGGGATAGGTTGCAGCGGATCGGAACCATGATGGAGAGAGCATCGAGAATTTGCAAAAGAGGACGACCGAGCACGCTGAGAAGAAGCACCAGTAGGCAATGTCCCCTCTTATGGGTATTGGGCCTTTGCTGATTGTGTTTCATCTGTAGGCACGGCACAAGTCAAGATACTGGCCTATGATGGATAGGGAATTGCAGTAGTCTTCATCACCACTTGTACAACAGTATTGGCATGCAACCAATGTGATAATGAAATTGTGTGCGTAATTGAATGCGGTGACTGCTATGGTCCCGGATTAAAGCCAAAATCTGCAAAGCCCCTTTGATGATCCATTCGTTCGCTCCAACGCCGATGCAGCCAAATGCAATCATGTTACACATCCGCTCCCCAAATAATTGTCTTCATATCTTACTTTAATATAAATATCAGCAAGACCAGGATAATGATCAAAACCAGGATGATGGTCATTTGAACATTATCCTTTGCTTTCCTAGCCACATGCCCTAGATTCTTCTTCGCCTTGTCCAGTGTTGTCTGATGCCTATCCACACGCCTATCAACCTCGTCCAACATCTCCACATGCTCGTCCAACTCGTCTCCAATCTGTATACTCAATTCCCTTTGCCTGCTAATAGACTGTCCCAGTCTGTCCAGAGCCTCATCTTGTTCAGCTAGCACTTGTGAGTGGTAGGCATGGATCTGCTGATTGTCGAGGTGCGATTGATCTGGTTGCCCAGCAGTTGGATCATCTCGGTAGGGAAAGAGAGCATTCCGCGCATCCTCCTCTTCTTGCACGGAGGGAGAGTCAGAGAACCTTACTGATTTAGGGGACGCCACTGCGGGATTACTCGTGCGCAAGGATTTCTTGAGAAATGAAGACGAGGACGTGACCCGTGGTCGGTCTGACGCTCGTGCGAAATCGTCCTCAAGAGATGGGTTATTAGGGTGGGAAATGGTCGAGGAGGCGGTATCTGTTGGATGGCCGTGGAACTGAGCAGCTAGGTCATTATATTGCATTCTAAGACTGTGCTCCGTCTCCGATAATGTAAGAGCTGCTCTACGAAATCATCAGCTTACTCCCGCGAGCGTTCGATCGGCGTTGCCTACGACGTTTCCCCTGCTTCCTGTAACCGGACTCTCTCCTCCTCAACACTTTCCAATCCCTCCCTCAGCGATTCCAGAGACCGGGATATATGCCCATCTTGAGACGTAGGTTCTAGGTTCAACGCTATTGCTCGTTGCCGCTCCAGTAGGGACAGCTTGATGTGATCCGCGAGGAGGAAGTACTGGTTCGGATTCGCCATGGTTGGCAAGTAACGGTAGGCAGGTGTTAGAGCTGGAAAGCAGATTTCAATTCTCGTCCAAGTAGACAGTGTTGTAAGTGAGAAAGACGATCAAACAATACGACAAGTAAGTTCTGATGCCTTGAATTGTCAGAACAGACAATGCTCCAAGTCAGCGTCAGTTGGAGATAAAACGAGGGGGTGTGTATGTAGCGGGTCACAAACGGCCATTAGTTCTCCGACCCGAAGACAACAACCGAACTTCAACAAGGACCGGGAATACATCTCGACAGTCTGTCTATTCGATCATAGATATCATCGCTGATGTTGTTAGCTTCTCTTCTGAGACGAGACGCAGATGTCCTCTGTCATATCACAACATCATCCTAGTCCATTGCTGAGGTCCCTCAGCACTGGATCCTATTGAAACCTCACTTCCATATCGCCGAGTCTCACGTGAACTGCTCGAGACATAACAGCTTCGAACTACCATTCTCCGTCATCCACACCAGACATACCGTTGCAGGAGCCATCAGCCATCATGCCTCCTCCCAACACACCGAGAAGAAGCAGCAGCGTTGACTCTGCCGCCCAAAGTCACCTAGATTATCTCGATCTAGATCTTGGCGAGGCTGTTCCGAACATCCCTACTTCTGCGTACAGTTTGTCGCCCAGTGCGCCCCGTCAACAGCATCTTCACTTAGGTGTTGATCGGCAACCAGGAGGTAGTCTCAACCGACTCCCAGAGCCAAACTTACCTCACACGGTTGACTTTAGAGGTCTCAACTACGCTGATACCGTTGATGAGAATCTTCTCTGCCCGATTTGCCGTGTTCCAATGGTTGAACCCGTTGACACAGCATGTGATCATACATTCTGCAAAGACTGCATCACTGAAGCTTTCAAGTACAGCAACCTTTGCCCCATCGATCGGTTTTCACTCACCAACACCGACCTCCACAAAGCACACAAAATCGTCACCAACCAGTTGGATGCTCTTCTTGTTCTATGCCCCTGCTGTACATCTCCTGTTCCCCGGGCAATGATTCTAAATCACTTGGAGAGATATTGCAAGGACGCACTTGTTAGATGTCCTGGCCAGGCATGCAGAGATACCGTTAAAAGAAAGCTCTACGGAAGAGGATGTCTACATTACGATGTCTCCTGTCCCGACTGCAACATGATCATGCAGCAACTTGAAATGGCTGATCATAGGGAGCGAGACTGTCAGGAACGCCTCAAGGATTGCAGTCATTGCGGAGATGTCATTTTAAGGTGCAAAGAAGATGGTCATCTCGAGAAGTGTCAATATGTCCCAGCTTCATGCGAATGGGCTGAGTATGGTTGTGACTATGAGTCAAGGAGGAAAGATCTTGCCGAGCATGCGGACGTATGTGCCTTCAAATTTGTTGGACCAATGGCTACAATACTCAAGAAGGAAATCAACAATCTTCGATCCGAAGTCCGTACTTTGACGGAGAAAGACCATATTAAAGAAAGACGTATCAAATTCTTGGAGGGTGGCTTCGGTGGACAGAGGGACACCGATCGACCTCTCGATTACGCAGACCTCCCCAGCCAATCTCTCTCTAACCTTGCGGACTCGTCACATGCAGACCCACTCGACTCAGGTCATGAGTACCTTCTTTCATTGGTGGAAGCTCAGGAGACCAAGGTAGATCGACTCTCAGCTGGTATGACCGAACTTGAAGCAAAGCAGACCATGATGCTTTTCAACGAAACTATTCAAATCAAGAATGAGCTTGCCGAGATGAGGAGTTCGCAGCAGGTACTTAGCATGCATGTTCGCTGGCTGCTAAACTTCCGCCGACAGGAGAATCAGAGACGATTCGGTGCTGGGCCTTCGTCGGGGGGTGGAACGGATGGCGGAGGGTCGAGTCATGATATGCCTTTTCCCCGTAGACTGAGCGATACCATGAACCGGGACCTCGTCACAAAACTTTGAGAATGGCGATAATAATCGAGGGATGAGGCCTCGCCCTTTAGAGAATCAGGAGCGCTGGGTGGGCATACTACTGAATGGTGGGAAGAGGTGGGGGGGTTGAGGTACTGGCGTTCATGGCTTGCAAGGAGTGGTGGCATTTGTGTCGCGTTGTGTGTGTTATACCTTTAATGGGTGAGGGGAATGGCGTTGACTCTGACTTCAGCATAGCCCTGCCAACAACGTATATTTTGCATGATCCAGGAATTATAGGAGACTCGTTGAAGTTCATCCTAATTTCAAGAAACTGTCCAGACGTTTGATTCTGTGTTGAATCATTCAGAGCTTATGAGCTGTTCGTTGAGACACGGCACATCACAACCAACGCAGTGGTGTAGTCAGGTGACAATGATTTATCATGCTTTTGAAGTCTAATAAATTCAAATAGAAGTGAGGGAAGTCTCCCAAAATGAATTACTATTAATGTCTCTCTCGACCATATTATTGGCTTCTGGTGATAAGATTGCGAATGGGTGCCCAAACATAAACTAATTATCATCTATACCGAAGTTCTCATAATTCCCCATATCTAGATCCATTGGGCCGTTCTCATCAACCATCAATAAAGGGGTCAGTAAATACTTTATCTTGAAAGGGGGTGGGCAAACTGTGAAGACAATTCTGCTGAGCTTACTTGATCCCAAAACGACATATCGACGTTCGGCATAGGTGTATTAGGATCCATCAACCCCATACTTAGCATCTGAGAAGTCCCCGCAGGCGTAGCACTGCCGAATTCTAAGCCCTGATAAAGCTCAGGAGCAGGCATGGGTGGATCCGGCATATATCCCAGCTGGGTTTGGTCATAGGCGGCGTAGAGACTTTCAAGGGCTTGTTCTCTCGTCCAAAGCACATGAGGATCGAGTCCTGCTGCTCTCCAAGCGCGTTGTCTGAACCTCCAGAGCAATTCCCACGACTCGGTGCCGCCTTCGGTTAACGGACGCTCACGCACAACGTTGCCGACAATAGCGACAAGACCACCTCCTGATCCGCAGAGGGCGAAGACGATATCGATGACCTCTCTGAAAGACGGAGCCGCGGCTGATCGAGGATTCTTTCTAAGCTCGGTGAGAAGGATCATGATCGCAAGGAGTGGCTGGTGGTGCCTGCCATATCGTCAGTAAGCTTCACGTTTAGATCCTTCGAATTCCAGTTGCACTTGCCCAGGCCAGCTCCAGTGGAAGTATTGGAATTCTTCGAAGCACGACAGCTGCGCAGCCTTTCGTAAGTAGTCACGGCAGTGCTCCAGAGATCTTTTCAAATTGTTAGGCAGACGAGCATTGCTGTTATGGAGACTTACTTTGGTTCAATGTCTCGCCATGTTACCAATATTGATGCTTTGAGTGCAGGATGGCAAGCAACTATCCATGTCCGGTCGGTCAGTAGCGACATGTAGAGCTTTGCCCAGCTATTCAAATGCGATTCTTGATTTTCTTGAGCCACTATTGGATGAAAAGGGAGGCTCAGGGTCGTGCGCCAAGGAGTTGAAGGGATCCTATTGATTCGAGCCTTCAATTCATCTCCCACGATTTTTAATTTTGCTCTCATCCTGATTAGATCTTGAGCTGTTATAGCTTTTGAGCCATAGATGAGGGATAACAATTCTTTCGTAACAGCTAGCGAAGTTAGATTGAATATTCATTATGCCAGAAAGGACCTGCCAGCCATGTTATATTTGCCCCGATGTAGTATACTGGTAGTCGAACACATGGACTCCGGCGAGCTTGGCACTGCTCGGTCGATGTTGCCGCTAGATTGACGCAATCGGGCTTCGTACTCCAGCCCTTCTGGAGTTCCAATCAGCTCCTCTTTCAATTCTGTCACAGGCCGAACATCGCTTGTTGCGAGGTCAATCATGGGTGGCAAGCCCGCTGCGATGGCAACAGTAGTATCAATATGAAGGAGGAACCACCAGATACGTCTCCTCACCTCGGCCATTATTGGATCGATAGAAGCGAATCTCGATGGTTCTCGGTGAAGACCTAACATCTGAGCGACCCTGTAAGCCAGGCCTATGAAAGCACATGTTGTAAGAGGCTCCTCAAACCTCATCCAGATGACCTGTGTGAGAACATATGCTGTGAATGTCTCTACAGACGCAGTTCTAGGAAAACTTGCTTGACGTAACGCTCTGGAGGCTCGCTCATGCAGCATTTTCTCCAACTTTTCACGGGTTTGAGCATGCTCGGGCAATAGACCTCTAAGCAGGTCGAAGTTTGGACAAACAACCGAGCCAGCAAATAGAACGGCCAGTAGAAGGCAGATGAAGTGGGAAGTACCCTGCGTCTGAGTAGGGTCATCCGGTCTTGCCTTCCAAAGCCAAAGCCTCTCGTATTCAGCTCTAAAGGTCGGGATATGGATGACGGGTGCGACTGGATGGTAGCCAATGATGAAAAGATCTAACAGCCGATCGCAAAGTGGTTTAGGTGGCAAGTCCTTCATGAAAATCGTTGAAGCACGGCGCTGGTAGCGACTTGTCGTTATTTCCTTCGGCCGAAACTAAGTAAGTAGTCAATATTCTATAACCTCTTTTGACATGATTGGTACTGCCTAGAATTGTAGGATAAAGGCTTCAATACGAGACGAAATCTTTCACGGGTTATGGACTGCTGGGAATAGAGTGTACACGTACCGCTGGAGGAGGGGAAGCTAGATCTCCAGTCAATCGATATGGGATCGTTGTTCGCAAACCTACAGTTTCATTGCCAATGGAAGTCTCTGAAACTGAAGAATCCTGTTCACTGAGAGTCGCAGAGGTTTGCGTCCCTGTTCCAGGCGCTGTTGGTGGCGGTTCCCTCTCCATGATATCGAGAGGGTCTAAGATCTCGAATCGAGTCTGGTCTCCCAGAAGTGTATCGACAGTCTCATGCTGGCGTTGCCTCGTCAATCCACAGATCTGAAGACGGTGAAGAGGAATTGGTGCTCACATCATCTGGATCGTACGCCCAGTGAGTCTGTTCGACGTAACGGACACGTCTGCCTGGTTGTTGAGACAGATGGCCCCCGGGAGGAGTGGTAGCTTCATCATCACGAATTTGCCGCCCCAGCGTGGACTGAGACTGCCCTATGTGATCATCAGCATTCATTGAAGTACCTTGGGTGGAACAAGTAGCAAACGAACCAGATACTGAGCCCGAGCTTCCTGGCGTCTCCGCTGCGATTGTTTCGTTAAATCGCTGACCAACTATATGTTTCTCTGTTGAGATGAGAAGTACCTATAAACTGGAACTCTACCCGCTGAGGTTGCTCGTCTTCATAGGTGCACTAAAACACCAATTAGAAAAGTCAGGCTGGTAGTCTGCGCTCTTATGGCATTACAATAAGCTTGCCCTTCTGGCATTGAGAGCATGACGGACGTATCTGAATTTCCGTGAGATATGCTCTATACACGAAGATCTTGGTTCCATACTTTATCACAACGGGTTTTGCGCCTTCTACAAAGGTGACAGGTTCTCAGCGGACGGTCTCGGCGACTTTCCGAGGCCATCTTTGGGCACAGCTCAGCTCTTGCTTTTAGTAAATAGAAATATATGGACAGGATGGTAGTATCAACACTTTTCTGCAATCGACCCGAGCTGAAGAGAGGTAATGCCGTCTTCGTAGTCAGCATCCAAGCGTCGTTGTCAAGCGATGATCGACTCCAGCCAATGAGCCGGGGTTTCTTCAAAGGGCGCCAACAACGGTAATGAGGCCGAAGATGACAAAATGGGAGAGGCCCCTTGTTTCGTTTCTACACAGTTTTGTGGTGCTGAAGCTGAGAAGCGCTGAGCCAAAACCTGGACCTGCCCCTAGGGGATACAACGTTATGAAGAGGAGAACGTTTCTTATGCATGGCAATATCAGTTGTTTCTCTGCCAGCACAGTGCTATCTGTTCGCTCTCCTCCTGGCATTGGTACGAGGAGAATCTGGAATCCTTTCTGAACTTGGGAGTTTTTATAAGATTGCTAGCACCATGAAGAAAGAATGAGCAATAGCAGTCTGCAACGAAGTTTTCTCCATGAACAAGATGAAAAACAAGTTGAGTCACTTTCGCGTCATCAGCGAACTATGAGCGGATTCCGACAGTTCTCCTAATTACGGAAAATTTTACAGCCAGTATTATGTGCATTCTAAAAGTTTTATCTCCAAATACTTGATATCGCTTGGTTGCCTTTCAGGCGTATGTCAGATCAGAAGTTCCGCCACCTGCTTACCTCCTCTTTCAACATGGCCGGGTATGAATAGACATATCTCTTCTATGTTGGTGGGTTCCCCAACCTCTCAATCGCGGTTGCTGCTTCGTGCATTATCTCAAGTATATCGACTTTTGGCGCCAGGTGTGATGCCAATAGAAGCCGATCTTTCATAGTTGCAAGGTACCAGGCTCAGTCGAGACCGACCATATAGGTATCCCATCCATATTAGTAAAGATACGCTCGTAACATATCATCCACTATCGTTTCAGCGCAGAGTTCGGACTCCAAGCAGCAGGCTTCCAATCCTCACTCGGCGCACCCCTAGCCTGCTTCCACGGATCGTCCTTGTACTTCTTCTCTTTGATTTCGGTACCATCCGGCCTCTCATTGAAATAATGCTTCTTCTGATCCGGGGCCTGCATCGCCGGGGTTTCCCCTCCTCCTTGCTCGCTCCTTGCCGCATCCTTCAACCCTACACCAGGGACCTCTGCTCTAACCTCCCCATCCCACCTAACCTCCTGCGGCGCTTCCGTCTCACCCAACCGCACATCTGGTTCCATCTGCGGAGTTACCGCTGAAGCCTGTGTCCCACGCAGCGCAGGCGCGGGCTGCCTCGCTTCCGGCCTGTCCAGGAAACTCCCTTTCGCAGCCCACCTCTCGTCCGCCTGCCTGGCCAGGACCTTCAGGTTCTCCTGGCGGACCAGATCCTGGCTCTGCTCGTCAAGGCTCGGGGCATCGCGACGGGTGTGCCGTAGCCACTGATGCCACTGTGGTGAGATGTTGATGTCGGAATGATGTGTTGCGGGTGGGTATTGCACTATGCGGCGCATGCGGTGCTTGTGGGAATTGAGGGTGTCGCGGAATTCCCAGAAGGTGTTACCTTGGAGGTCGAGTCCTAGCGGGAAGTTAGGCTTGCTTAGGAGTTTGGGATGGGCGTGGGATAACTTGAGGCGAGGGGTAGGTATCTGTTGGTATGAGGGGAGGCAGGGAGTCTGGTAGGGATGAAAAGGGATCATACCGATCAGGAAACGCTTCCGCCATGGGAGATGTAAACTTTTCCATTGATACCAGGCTTTTCGGATTGGCGAGAGGGGTTTGGATGTCATTGTGATGGTGTTGTGGTCTGGGAGGCGAGCAGGTGTCCGGCTTGAGAGTCTACTCGTTTACCTTAGGTAAGGAGCACCATATCGACACGATGTCAGATGATGTTTCAAAACCAGTCCAATCTACCTTTCGTATGGAAGCTTATCCTAGCTGCAACAGAATAGTTTATTTTAAGATTATCAGATCTGAAACCAGCGAGTAAGTGGCAAATTGGTGAGCTCGACAGCCAGATATGTCACGTGCACTCGAATTTACTCCGCCCCTCGAGTTCTTCCCATATCCCAAATGAAAACGATTACAGGGTCACCAATGCTCAACACGAAGTATTGAACTATTCATAGGTTTAGTCTACGGGAAACTCCATCACAAACACTTTATTGGAAATCCACCCTGTGCAGTCTGCATGGAGATCTTCCAGTAATTCAATATCAAAAAACTGCCGGCCTCAATGACATCATACTCGAAGTAGCTCTCTATGCGAAGGAAAGATCAACAACAAGAGATCAACCACAACCACAACTTCAAGCCTCAACACACTCTACCCAGTTCAATTGCAAATTTTCTAAAAGTAGCATCAACAATCTCCAATCAAGTCCATTCTGTACCGTTGCAAGTGCATCTGTGCAGCCCACAGCTCTCCACCGTCTCGCATGTTGCATCTCATATCAGAATCCAACCCTGAACATAGTACACGGAGAAAAGTACCGACCCAAGCAGGAAAGTCGCCGAATAGTCGGTATGTTTCTTACTGTACAGCTACTGTACAGTAACGATTTACCAAGCCTTATCAAATCCCAGCCAGGCCTAAAAGAAGCAGGACCGTGAGACTGTCTAAAGCTGCCCACCGGGCCGAACTGGCATTCATTGAGAAACTGAGGTGTGAGTGCACAGCCAAACACCGACGGCGATTGATTTGTACTATCAAGCAACCAGACTTGGCTTGACTTGAACTCCCACTGCGCAGCCCTGCACGATGCATGGATGAAGGAGAGTTCCGCTTCCGCTCGTCCTTTTGGATTTTACTGCTGAACAGTGCTGCAGTATGGGAGAGAGAGGCATTGGGACTTTGTGAAGCGCTTCTAAGCGTAAAAAGCACGAACCATATGTACATTTGATGCCCGCGGAAAAATGTTTAAAAACCTTGTGCAGGGTCTCCAGCCATAGCAAACTGGGCTTGAGCACCATTTCCCGGGGTACTGTGAGACATTTCAGCCTGAATGGACAAATGCACTGACGATGCGTCGGCGTGTTCCGAAGTGGCTTCGAGAAGGGGGAAATCACTGCTGCTTTCTCTCTGGTGTGCGCGCACAGCCACGAGATCGATCGCTTTTACCTCCCGCTCTGGATCAAGATCGACGGCGCGTAGTCTGTGCTTGATCTGGTGGATTGTGGGGGAGAACGTGGCTCGAGTCCAGCAGAGTGTTTCTCCCGAGGCACTTGAGCTGTTATCTAGGTCAGCTTGTCTAGGTTGATGAGGCCGCTTCTCAGATAAGGACCCGCAGCAACCACAGGTAGTATGCTCAGCATTGCCTTCGGTCAAGCAGCTTTCCGATGAATAGGCATGAGTAAGTTTCTTCGTAAGGGATCCCAGGACTTTTCCGTCAGCGACTGCGAAGCGCCGAGCACAGCTTTCGCTCGGCTTGAGAGAAAGGTCAACGGCGACATTCGCAATGTTCTTGGCGAGACCTACCGAGACCAATCGCCATTGAGACTTCCGAGGCTCTGCGAATGCGAGCTGGCATCAATAGCTCGCTTACCAAAGTATTTGACACTTCAACAAAGCATCGCTTAGCTGAGTCGGTCGTCGGTTTGCGGCTCGCTCAAGCACGAGTCACTGAGTCAGCTGCTGTTGCTGCTTTGTCGAAGCTGACGACAATCAGCTTCCGAGACGTCCGATCCGAAGGCCTCGGAAGTATGGGATTTGAGAATTGAGGAGATTTTTCATTGCTCAATTTGTTGGAAGCTGCTCTGCTTCCACTATATCCGATATGTGCAGCGTGGCTCAAGCAGTATTGCGAGGCCGGAGAGCAGTTCGACCGCTATGCCGCGCTGTCTTCCTGAGTTGTACGAAGGTGAATAAGCACGAATTCTTACGAACCATCCAATGTCCTCCTTTGGCAATTTGTCTAGCTGGAACAAAATCGGAGTTATTACGAGTACTGTCATGAAATCCGACCGAGGCCAGACGGAGTAGAGTATGACAATCAACAATAGAAAGTAATCAACAAAGTAAGTGTTAGTCATTGTGCACATTGGCAGCAGGCAGGTCTCAGACTTTCCGCTATACTGCACTGCACATAGCACCGGCAGTCGAATCTGGAGATATTCAGCTCAGCAAGAACCAAGCTTGGTCCATGCCTGCGCGAGCATGACCAAAATTAAGCATTAAGCATGATACCTCTTCGCTGTCTCTGCCTACCAGGATCTGCTTTCCACAGCCACGATTGCGAAGCGGCCCGATCAAGGATATCTGGGCTTCTACATCTGTGCACGTACTGTACCGTGGTTGTTGTGTTGGATGGATATGCAGATCTTGATTCGAGCCATGGGAATCATATGAATTCGATCCATCTTAGTGGAGGGGCTCGCCGTAACTCTAGCTATGAGGGGTAGAAGAGGGGCAGGAGTCGCCACCCAGACTCTACTTAGGGGACGGATGTGTGAGAGAGCGTACTTAACGAGTCTGAGCCTCACCCTAAGAATAGCATACTGGTGATGGGGATCTACACTCCTGATTGCGGGGGGGTGGTTTGCTTGGGCCAGGTCCCAACGGATTATTAGGACTCAGGGACCGGTAAGGTAGTTCCGAGGAAGATTCCCTCCCCAGTTGTGGCAAAAATCAGCACTCTAATTTCTAAAGCCGGGAAGACAAGGAAAGACGGGGTCCCGAATTGAAGAGATTTTCAGGGTCTAGCTGGACGTTGCATAAGGTTGTGGTGCTGATAGGTTGGTTGGGTTGGGGATGTTACAATTGCCAGGGAGTGGATGGTCCGAGGTCTGCGGTGGTCGTGGCTGTGCATACTGTTTGTTGTGGTCTCGTCTCTCGACTTTTCACCTTTGGACTCGGCTCGGCACATGCAACTCACCCATCTATTTCGCCCTTTTCAGTTTAGAGGATGCCGATGGATTCCTTCCCCTCTTCGTGCTGGACTCTCCATACAGGGCTTAGGGTGACGCCCCATTGCGCAAAGTTCCCTATCCCACGCTCGTGCGTCCTTCTGGAAGCGGCGTGCAGTCTTCGTTCGCTTCTGCAGCTGGCTTCTCCGGTACGAGTACGGATGTGGTGGATGTATGTGGGTGGGTAGATACGGAGGTAGGCGGAGAGACGGAGAGACGGAGAGACGAAGTAGGTGGGTGTGAACCTTAATTTATGCCTGAGGCAACAATAACATTTGCGCAGACTCTTTCTTTCATTCTTCCATTCTTCCAATTCTTCCTTCTTCCCTGCTGTACCCGACTCGACCAGTGGCCTGTCCAGTGTGTCCACCAAAACACAACCTGGTCAGCCAACCCATCCACCCATCCACCCATCCACCCATCCACCACCGGGTCCACCACCACCCATCGCAATGCAGTGAAATGCATCACGCACGCCCCGCAAGGATTTTTCGTCATCGCTCTTATCCGTGACAGGGATACGATGTCATTCCCGATTTGGATATTTGGCTGGTGGGCGGAGGGTGGTAGTTCTTGTGGAATCAAAAATCAAGAGACTAAGAGACCCTGCTCGTACGGTCCGAACAGCCATGTAAGTCCTCCAAAAATAATAGAGGATGGGATGGATAGATGGATAGACAGATAGATATAACGATCGCCTCCTCTCCTCCAGCTTATTTGGAACTCGAACCTACCTACTACTACTAACTGATTCTCACCCATCATCATCCTCACTCACTCACTCTAACACACTCGCTCAACTCTCAATTCACTCGCTCACTCACTCGCTCACTCACTCGCTCACTCACTCACTCATATACGTACGTACACACATACATACTCAACATCCAGCCACCACCAGCCCGAGTCTCGACTCTCGACTCCGACACTCCGACGCACTCTGCCTCCCTCGGATGACTATTCCTCCACATTCGTAGTCCATTCACTCTGCCTATACTCTAGACGACCCTCGTTGAGCACATGACCACGGTCTGATTCATCATCAATTCGAAAGCAACTTCCAGCAGCCACTCCTTTGTTCCGCGCAGCAGGAAGAAAAAAAAAAAGAATCCGACTCAAGGCCGAGCTAAATTGTTGCATACTTTCATATAAAGTCTCGGCGTTCGCCACCCGGTTTCGTCCCTCCTACCCCTCGACCCAACGATGATCGCTACCGCAAACTACCAAAGACGTCAGAACTTCTACCAACCTCCATACTCATCATCCATCAACACCAACATTCCGCACACACAAACACAAACACAAACTACCCAACATCAGAGCTGGCCGTCGATACCTGCAATTCCTTCGCCGCCTCATTCAGATTATAACGACATTACGACGTCGAACAACATCTACTCGTTCGGCACAGATCAGACTCTGTTCGATTACCAACCCCACAGCTTCTCGAGTCCTTCTCAACCGCTGATGCAGTCTGAGCATTCGAACAGCTGGCTCTCCAACGGGCAATTGACACCGACGTCGACTACCAGAGCGAGAAAGCAACGCGAGTCTTCTTTGTCCTCTCTGGGCTCGGCAGGACCAGCGTCGCCATACACTGCCAACACATCGAATCCTCAGGTTGCCGGTGATCTGTATCATGATTTCCATGACTATCACCAGCCATCGTCGAAACCCTTAACACCCGTGCATACGCCTTCGCAAGAACAATTCCTTGCACCGCATTTCTCCAATTTCTACAACTCGCAACATACTCCCTTCCATACAATGAGCCACGACGGGCTCCCAAGCAAGATGGCCAACGTGGAACTGATGCCTGCGCCAGAGTTCAACGGCCACTCGGCGAGACCGTACAATTCCTCGGTGGCAAGTCATGACTCACCATCAGTAACTACGCCACCTGGATACGAAGGCGAAGAGAGGCGAAGATCTGGTGAGACTTCAAGTGTCGATTTCTGGTTGAACGAATACTTACAACTTTGCGATAATACAGCATTCAGAAGCGCGATGCCGAAACTCGATCGAACAATGACGGATATCTACGCTGATGAACTATACAACCCAAGCTTTCAGATCACCTCCGCGCCATCAACCTCGACTAGCTCGATTCCTGCGACAGTCTCACCTGTAAACGACATTTTCGCACAAAGGCTTCAGGCTGCCAACAGTCAACATCTGAGCGCATCGAATACACAAGTGCCTCTAACCATCCCTTCTCGAGAACGATCACCGTTTAGACAAGGTTCTCCTCTGGCTCCCTCGGGAAACACCTTTGCGCAACAATCACCCAACTTCAAATTTGGAACTGCTACGCATATGAGGGAGCAACAAAAGTTGGTGAATGATGCACAGGCCCTTCGCGAGCAAATGGAGAGGACGTCACCGGAGCAGCACACACCCAAGACGATCTCACCGAAAGAAGTCGATCTAGACTATCACGAGAACGAACAGGATGCTGGCATGCCACTATTCCCACCACAGCAACAGCAGGCGTCACCGGTACAGTACCGCCATCAACAATTGTCGCGCGAGGCCGCAGATGCGGATGAGACGGCTTCACAACAAAGCTACGCATCAATGGCAACTACTCGACGGGAAAGCTCATCGGCATACTCGACAACGTCACAGGCTACACCACAGCAAAACACGTTCAATTTTGTACCACCGTCTGTGCCCGGCAGTGTCCGACAAATACCCCAACAATACCCATTTGTCCCACAACAACGAAGACAGCCAAGCAACCTGTCCAACGCCACGGAGGACTTCCCCGCGTCTCTGACATCGATGGAATCGAGCAGCAGCGAATACGCGCCGGCCGCATCTGAGAGCAAGAAGCCCGCTGGTACATCAGCCGACTCTGGCACGTACACATGCACATACCATGGCTGCACCTTACGATTTGAGACTCCGGCGAAGTTGCAACGACACAAACGCGAGGGTCATCGAAACTCAGCATCAGCAGTCGCCGGTGAAGATGAGGGCGGAATGACCTCAGCGGCGTTCCGGAACACGCAAAATGGACCTCACAAAGTAAGCGCAACAAATCAATCCTCTAGATTTCCATGGATGAATTCTAACATGAATCAGTGCGAAAGAATCAATCCTTCGACGGGGAAGCCGTGCAATACCATCTTCTCTCGGCCGTACGATCTTACAAGACACGAAGATACGATTCACAATGCGCGCAAGCAGAAAGTGCGGTGTCATCTGTGCACCGAGGAGAAAACCTTCTCTCGCAACGATGCCCTCACACGACACTTTCGAGTGTGCCATCCGGATCATGTGGAATTGACCAAGAGTCGGCGTCGAAACGGGCGAGACTGAGCTGACTGTTCCTTCCTCCCCTTACCTCACGTCACTCTCATCACTCCACTCGCCAATATCGCCGATATCCAAGCTCACCTTACCTCACTTCGCACCATCCGGCCACCCCATGTACGAGACGCGGAAGAAGAAATTTTGAGCGTCTACAACAAAGGCTCTGCGACTGAGAATTTGCCGAATGAATGACTATATCGAAGAAGAAAACAACCGCCCAACAACAATCCAACCAGACGTGTTCAATTGTTGCTCTGCAGGTATGCAACTTGCAGGGCCCCTTGATCTGGGTTCCCGCCAGGTCTAGTGCGATCCGCTCCCTACCGACATCAACACGCTCTAGCCCCTTTCGGCGGATTCTTCGGCGAACAAGTTCTGCCACCTCGAGCCGAAACATCCATCCACAAATTGGCAATCAGTGCGGGGTTTTTGTGCATCAATGACATCATGAGACCCCGAATTTAAGCCCGATTTCTCTTTTATCGTCATTTCTGGTCATTCTGGCATCCATGGTTTCATTTGGAAGCGTGCTTGTTTTTCTAGCGGTCGTCATCATGACTAAGGCATCTCATTTCTCGTTATTGCTTGCGTTATGAGGGAAAGGATAGATTGTATTCTAATTGGGCGGATCAATGACCTCTGGAAAAGACGGTCACGTGTATTATCACTTGTACAACACCTTTTCTATCTGTGTCAGAAACCTGTCGTCAAACAAGATGGTTTAATGTACGCCAGTAAGAGGAAAGAGCAACGGATAGAATAGAGGTCAATCTGTGTACAAGTTTCATTTCTTTCGAGTTCATCTCGGCCTTGTGGCTGGTTCACATGGCCACGTATCTTTTCTACACGCTTATGATTATATGGTTTGACGGATTCATGACACGCGTAGACCTTACCGGGGCTCGCGCTGGAATTGCAAGAAGCGTTGGGATGCAGAGTAATTAGAATTATAAATGCCGAGAATTGCTTATTTACCCATCCGTTCCAATGACAAATGTACGTTCGTGATTGTACCTTGATCTTCATAGTCGCCAACCTAATCTAGACGTCCAGAAAGCTTAGACACCGTGCAATAGTTCCTAAACTGCCATGAGCTATGGAGATATACGCAGGGTTCACGACGTGTGAGCGATTGGGGTGGGGGATTGAGGAGGAGCTCATGCGTTTCACAACTGGATTCCAAGTGTGTGAACTATCGAGTGCTGATTATTATGACTATTACAACTATTGACCAACCAGACTTTTGACGGACCCATCTATGCCCACACGCAGTGTTCTTCTTGATTTTATCTATCAAGAGAGAGAAGAGGATGTGACAGCAGATGAGCGACGCTTATTCAGGGAATGCTCTCGTCCATAACCGCCGCCCTGGCTTCGGAGTAGAGGGGTTTGATACCCGTCCATTTCTGGAACTAGATTCCGGCACAGAGGTTAGCAAGGTTCCTTCCCCATTTTCGAGATCCGAGAAGGAGGTCATCGGCGGTAGAGGAATAACGAACCTGATACCAGCCCTGCGCACTCAGCACTTCCAGCCCCGGGATGGTCACCCAGCCCGCATCCCGCGCCATCTGCATCAGAGCCGTCTGCGCCGGCTTGTACGCCATCTCCAGCAGCGTCCTCTGCGCCTGCAGATCCGCCTTGGGGTGTCTCAGCAACGTCGCCAGAATCTCACGCATGTTCTGCTCGATAGGCTTGTCGGCGGGGATGGTGCCGATTGCGACGTTAGGCACATCGGCTATCTCCTCGGCTTCTTTCACGGATTCGAGGATTACGATGTTGAAGGTGTCTGGGAAGGAGGAGATCATGGAGATGAGCTTGGAAGGTGTTCGCGAGACAATGTAGATCGGGGAGTGCGCGAGAGATTGCAGGGCGTAGATGGCAGCTCGCGCGGTGCCGCCACCGCCTATTACGAGAGCGGAGCCGGGGGACGACGATGAGGTTAGGTAGGAGCTGGAAATTAGGGAGTGAGTCATGCCTAACCAGTCTGTATTGTCGCCGAGGAGACGGGTGGTGCCATCTTTGCTGGGGATGGTGATGATGGTATTTACCGCGCCAATGTGGGTGGCCGCGTCGGTGATGTCGTCGAGGAGGGGTATGATATCGAGTTTCAAGGGGATGGTGACAGATGCACCGCCGAAATTAGGGGAGCGGATGATCTCCAGTATGTCTGAGGCAGTGGTAGTCTCGAAGCGTGAGTATTCATGTGGAAGTCCTGTGGCTTCGAACATGGTGTTATGGAGAGCTGGTGAGCGAGACGCGGAGATTGGTGCACCAAAGAGATAGAAGGACTTGGGTTCGATCTCACCAAGGAGTGAAAGGCCTTGGCAAATTTCAGCAGCGGAAAGCTGTCCTGGTGCTGCTTTGAAAGGCAAAGCTGGATGGGAGACTGGAGTCATGAAGCCATTCAAAACTCGGCTCAATTTTCCAAGTACGCCCATATTGATTGCAATCATGGGCACGTCGTGTGCAGCCGCTATAGTGGATTTGAACTTTGCGAGAGCGAAGTTGTCTTCCATACTCTTGGCCGATCCAACGAGCTTGATAATATCGCCGTACTGGAGAGCTCTGTTGTAGTACTGTATCCAGCCACCATTCTTCCAAGACAATGACCCATGTGGATCATGATGCGAAGCAATGATCTTCGACGACCCCTTTGCTTCTGTTATGGTCAGAAGGAGTTCATCTGAGTAAGTGATCTCGAGATCAATATACTCTAAGCCCATCCTCAAAGCAGCTTTGTATAGCTTGAGTGCCTCTTCCTCAGCGTTGTCTGGGAATCGACCACCTTGGCTGACCGTTCGAACCGTGAAGATTAGAGGAAGGTGAACGACCGAACGTAAGTGTGCTATCTGCACGCTCAAGAAATCAAGAGTCGGAATGCCGTTCTTAGCGTCGGGGTCTTCCAGCAAATCAATCCGAATTTCGACGGCGTCAGATCCAACAACGATCGTCGGGAGGAGGTCGATTTGACTAGAAATATCTGGCATTGTGAGAGCAACGAAGAAAGAGTGCGGTTTCTTCCTAATCTCGTCGAAATGTGTGCTCTTGCCCGATATGAGCGACAGAAATCTCAAAAAGTCTGTACGTGCTTCCGACAAAGCCCCAGTCTCTCCACTCTTACTGTGGTACTGAAAGTTGCTGCACTCCTTGAACCAGGGCTTTCGGCGCAGGTACACCCCCATCATGTCTTCCACATAGGCAGGGCGGGTCTTATCAATTTGCAGGTATTCCATGACTTGGTCTGTATCTCGGTGAACCAGAAGGACGATTCCACCAGTCGTGTGATAGTTGGAGAGAATTTTACGAGCCTCTGGAATCTCGACGATTCCACCCCCGCAAGCAAAAACATATCCTGTGGGCTGTTCCTTAATGACGCTCCTCAGCAAATCTAATTCTGCCTCTCTGAATTTCTCCCAACCTTGAGTCCGAACGAAGTCTGGAATGGAAGATCCGACTCTGCGCTCGAGTTCCACATCTAGATCCCAGTAGTGTCTCTTGAGGAGCTGTGCAGCCCAGCCCCCAGCTGTGGTCTTTCCAGCACCTCGCATGCCAATAATGAAAAGAGACTTGTTGGACAAGGCCGATGAAGACTTCGTATGCTTTGCGTGTGCGTCATGAACCTCTTTCCCAGTCAAGTTAACGTTGAAAGATAGCGAGAGAATATCCCACCATCCCGGCCAGGTCTTTCCCACACATTCTCGTTCCTGAATGAGCACAGGCTGAGGCGCAGCGACGGATAGCACGCTGAAGCTCATTGCTACTCGGTGGTCATCGTAACAATAAACTCCATCGGCCGGGGTCTGCAGTGATGAAGCAGGTTCACCGTCTACTTCGATTCCATCTTCAAGCTCTCGGCATGTCACGCCGAACTTCGCAAGTTGGTCCTTCATGGCAGCAATACGATTGCATTCTTTGACTCGCTGATTGGCAATACCTCGTATCCTAGTCGTTCCTTTGGCAACCGCACCAAGAACAGTGGCAGTAAGGAAGGCATCTGTCATAGGCTCCATATTCACCTCCTCGATCGCCTTGAGCTGACCTACAGGAGGCCCAGTCACTGTCGTCGAGTAATCCGTTTGCACAACTTCGCATCCCATTGGTCGAAGTACCTCAATGGCAAATCGGGCATCCCCTTGGAGAGATTTTGAGCCGATGTTGGGAATCGTGCAAGTTATTCCGGAGATGGCGGCCACAGCCAGGGGATAAGTGGCAGAGCTGGCATCGCTTTCCACAACGTACACTGCGGGGTTCTTGTACACTCCTTTTGGGATCTTGTAGGTGTGGGTTTCTTTATCTGACTGAACGTTGATACCAAAACTGGCCATCATGGAAGTTGTCATATCTATATATGGTTGAGAGATTGGCTTTCCGCCGACCAAACGGAGAGTCACAGGATTTTTGGCGTAAGGAGCACACATCAGCAGAGAAGAGACGTACTGAGAAGAGACTGTAGCAGCAAGTTCAATCTCACCACCCTCAAATCCTCCATTTGCGGCAACATCCAGTGGAAGACTGTGTTCTTTCTCCAAGTATTTGATCTCCACGCCATTTGTCCGAAGTGAATCAACCAAAGGTCCAATAGGTCGGACCTTCATCCGAGCATTTCCGGTGAGAACGGTAGATTTCACACTTGATGGTTTGCAGAGCGAGACGACGGTTGTCAGAAATCGCGATGCTGTCCCAGCATTTCCAATATACAACTCGGTTGGGCTAGCATGGAGATCGCCGCCTTTTCCTTGGACAAGCAAAACCTCACCGGCCTCTTCCCAAGCATATGTGGCTCCTCCAAGTCTCGCAATTGCACTGAGCATGAACTCAGTATCATCAGAATGAAGCAGATTTTTGATTCTGCAAGGTCCAGTGCCAAGTGCCGCCAGTACAAGAGCACGATTTGAAATACTCTTCGATCCGGGTGGGGTCACTTGGTTGTTCAGAGATTTCGGAACTCCAGGAGTCACCACGATCGAGTCGGACAAGACGATCCTAATCGCGCGATCCTCGACGACACTAGCTTTTTCCTCATGTGTCTTTCCAATCGCTGAAAGCAAGACTATTTTCTTCTTCTTTCCATCATTCTTCTTGTCAACGCCCATTTTTTTCAAAAGCAAATCAACAGGACAGCGCTTGCCAGCTGTAAGTTTGTGTATCCGCTTGTCCTGGAGTGAAGTAGGAAGGCCGTAGCTTGCAATGCACTTGACGAGTCTCGCCACAGCACCTGGCTTTAAGACACCCAAATGGCGAGCCAATTCTGCCTCTTTAATCATGCCAATCGCCACAGCTTCACCGTGTAACACCTGGGGGGTAAGGATTGCCTCGTAGGCATGGCCAATTGAATGCCCAAAATTTAACAGATTCCTCAAGCCACCCTCTCGTTCATCTGCTGAAACCACGTGCGCCTTTATTCTCGCCGAACCCAACACAATCCTTTTTAAAATATCTCGGATTGGATCCAGTCTCGTAGAGGAGTCTGAGGCTTTTGCGCGGATCGTAGCCATAAGCAGGGTTGCATTGTCCTCCAGTGCAGAAAATTCTGTCTCGTCCCAGATGGCTGCCGTCTTGACCACCTCTGCCATTCCATTGATGAACTCGCGTACCGGCAGGGTCTCAAGAAATCGTAGATCAATGTATATCCTTTGCGGTTGCCAGAAAGCACCAATCAGATTTTTGCCCACAGGTGTGTCAATTGCAGTCTTTCCCCCAATGGATGAGTCAACCATGGCCAGTAACGTCGTAGGGACTTGTACGAACCGTACGCCCCTCATGAATGTTGCTGCCACATAGCCTATCATATCCCCAATGACCCCCCCTCCTAATGCAATTATAACGGTATCTCTTGTGCATTGTTCCGACAGCATCCAGTCCTCGATTTCGGCTTTTGTTTCTCGTCCTTTGGAGCTCTCGCCAGGAGGAATTTCATAGGTGAGAAGTCGAGGGGGAGCATCTGATTTGGCTGCCTGGCTCGCAAAAGCTTGTTTGAAGGTTGGCACATAGAGAGGAGCAAGATTTGTGTCTGTGATAAGGACATAGGTTGAAGAGGTGAGGTTTGAGAGAAGATCTTCCACCACGAAGATGCGCCAGATATCAAAGTCAATGATAATGTTCTCCTCGCCGAGAATGGCAATCCTCGTGGGATTGTAAGGCACAGTTGACCCCATTCCAGCGGCAATTATTGTGGAATGAGCTCAGAGAAGGATGTCTTCTATTGAGGGTGTTTTTCTTGAGTCACAGTCAACAAAATCTGGGGAAGCCGAAAGCGGTCCCAATAATTTTTGACATGGGCGGCTGAACTCCGGATGAAATCGCGAATCATTCACGAAGGACTTACTGTAGCGAGAATTTGAAGTGCCTTAGCAGTGTGTGGGAAATGTCAAGCAAGATACAGGAAATGATATATCTAAAATGAGACCGCTTCGCTATTTGCTATTGGAAGGAAGCTTCAAAATGTCCAGTTGCCACTTAATTGTCCGAGTTAAGGCCATATTCCATCATGCCATGCGAATTTGTGATCGACCCCGCCCCGAGCTCAACGAGCTGGATCAATTTCTGGTATACCCTATCCTGAGCAATGTGGCGCCGCACAATGATCTATGTCTTCGTCTCTCGCCTATGATTTTGCAATTTTGCAGCACTGATGCCTGATCGATATTATTCAAGCTCAAAATCCAAAGACCGAGTAAAGATCTGCTCTGTAGCAACGATGTTTGTTGTCCGCTCTTTTATGTAGAATGTTAGAGTATAAAGGGGGAGGCAACATTTTGACTAAATTGTATATTCTTCATCTATCTTTGAAGTAGCAAACTCGGGTATCTTCCGTAACGCCGTATATGCAAGCAATATCACCAAAATTGCAAAAATGCTTGCACTCAATCCGAATCATAGGCTACTAAGACAGCACGAGATGGGTTTGCTGGAGCGTTGGGTTCTCTAGTTCGTTTCCTTTTCACACCCACCAATAATGACTTTGGAGCTGCTTTGGGAGCATTAGGGAGAAAGGGATCCATGGCAGCCCTGGTATTGCCCTGGATTTCCGCAATGGCATCGGCGGTTTTCTTCTTAGCCAAATCCTCCGCTTTTCGTCTCTTGGAAGTCTTGGAACCCCTCTTCTTTACAGGTCCTTCTTCGCTCGAGAATAAAGGTCTTGAGAAAGCTCTTGTCAAAGCTTTCTCTTGATCCAACCCTCCAAACTCAATGAATTCAGCTCTTTGTTTGTCGTCTTCATGCTCCGGTAGTAGGTCGATACCAAGGCTCATTTTATCCTGTAGTGCTGCCGTGACCCCTGCCTCCCGCTCCCTCAACATTCGCCCTTCCCTAAAAGTGTTTCGTAGTTTCACGTTCTTTGCATAAGGGTCCTCCCACTGCTGATCCGATATATCCTGTAGCTCCTCTAATCGCTTCTTCGCGTGTGCCAACGCCAGCTTATCCTCCACCTTTCCTTCTAGCGCGGCAAATGCATTCGCTCTCAGCTTCTCCCTCTCCTCCGGCGTGAGAATCTTGATGTCCCCCTCCTCTACTTTGTCATCTCCCAAGTCTCTCTTCCTTGCTCCTTCAGTAACCACATATGCTGTGTTCTGAGGGTCTGTACGTATCTCAATCAAGCCTCCACAAGCCACATGCTTCATGCGGAAGCTGTAGATTGGAGACGAATAGTAGTTTCCGACTTTCTTCTTCTCGGCGTTGAAGCGGACTCCTTGGCCGATAATAGTAGGCTTCGGACAATGTGTACACCAGATCGGGAATGGCATTTCGAAGCGGACAGTGAGGATTCCTTGGGATATCTTGTTGGCTCTGTTGCCAAGCGCATGCTTTCCATGGATTTGGTTTCCACTCCTTACACCTTCCTGGTCAGGAGGGACATACCGTCCCATATTGAAGCCCTGCATCTTGAGGTCTCGATAAGTGTGATGTAGAGGCTCTGGGCGGCTCGATAGAGGATGTTAATAGATCTGCCTCTCTAGACCCTACACGGGCGTCCAGGCGTGCAGATAGCGATATCGTTCGTAGGAAGAATGCGGTCCTCTGTGAGGGATTAACAGAGACAGTGGCTCTCTCTTGTACCTTCGTAATCAGGAAGACGATTCTGGTGTTTGAATCGCTAGCGGATCGGATAAATTAAACACCGATACAGTGTCGCGCTAAGCCTTATCGCAAATCGCAACTCGAAGCCAGCCTCAAGTCACTCATAACGCTTCGATCTCCTCACCAATCTTCCCCACTTCTACATCACATCACTGACAAGCTATCTTCCTTCATTATTATTACGTAACTCCATCTACGCCCTTCGAGACAAGATCCGACAGACAACAAGATGAGTAGTGAAATCGCTGCTTTCGAAAATGAGGTGAAGGAATACAAGCTACAGGTTAGCAACCCTCCTTCTGTCCTTTCAGAGCCAACATTGACCTTTCAATAGTTGGAGACAGTTCAACTAGGGCTTCAATCGGATCCGGATAGCGCAGAGCTTCACGAACTAAAGACTGAACTCGAACAAGTCATCTCCCTCACCGAAGCTGCGATCGCAGAACTAAAGCCCTCTTCAGTGCCAGCAGTCATACCAAAGAGAACGACAGAGCTACCTGTAAAGGAGAAATGGTCGCGAGAAAACCACCCCGCTTTTAAAGGGAAGTTGACGCCTAACCCGGCCCCTGAAGACGATACAACGACTAGCTTTAAGGTCAACGATACAGTGCTGGCAAAGTGGCATTCTGGAGACAAAGGCTTCTATCCCGCGCGTATCACTTCGATCACTGGAAGCTCCACGGCTCCGGTTTATATTGTCAAGTTCAAAAATTATGATACGACGGAGACGTTACGAGCCAAGGACATCAAGCCCATTACCAACCCCAATAAGCGCAAAGCTGATGGCACACCAGTTGCAGCTGCGATACCCACACTTCCGATGAACACAAATGTGATCACTGCAGCTGCAGATATCAACCCTGAGCTAGCCCACCAGACAAAGCGGGAGCCAAGTAAGGTTAGTGATGGTCCTGTGCGACCTGCCAAGGTTCCCAAGAAAATCAAGGCGAATAAAGAATTGGAAGCTGGCAAGAGCAAATGGCAGGACTTCGCGGCGAAGGGAAAGTTTGGAAAGACGGCGAAGAAGGACAGTATGTTCCGTACACCGGAAGGCGTTAATGGTCGAGGTAAATCTTCCTCTCCCTTTCTAAGAAATATATTGATATTTCGCAGTTGGATTCACAGGGTCCGGCCAAAGCATGCGAAAAGATCCTACGCGAAGTCGGCACATATACCAGACAAATGGCGATGAAGAGTTATAGGAAGATTACGAGTGGGTTAGTGTGAGGAGTCAAGCATTCTCTGCAAGTATCTGGAGTTGGAGCCATGCTTTCCCTTTCGTTGTCTTTATTTGTAGCGATCAATGGAGGCTAACAAGGGCTTGGGTATGGAACGCTAGTATGAGATGATGCACGAGAACAATGGCTGTATACCAATATCCAAGAACTCGCTTCCCCCGTGATGAACTGTAAGCTGAATTGTCAATTTGATAGGACGACTTCCAGGAACCAATGTTCGTTTGACCGCCTCACTTCTGTAGGTCCCTCTATTTGGCTGGAACCGATATTAACATTCCTCGCAGTGATTTTAAATACCTTAGAACCTCCCAGTCACATCATATGACATCATTTTCGTAAAAGAAAGCCTTGCGAATTAGACATCTATCATGGGTATCTTTCGTAATCGTAAAATTTATTTTCATGTGCACTGCAGATGCATTCATCATGGCGGTCTGAAGCACTGCAGGTGCAATCACTTAACTCTATCATGACGAAGACCAATTTTCTCCGTCCCATCTACAAGCGTCGGCGAGCCCGGACTCGTCCCCAACGTAGAATCAGTCTCAACACTTATACCCCTTCCCAGCGGACTTCCACTCTTCACACCACCCCTCTCATCCATAACCCTATCCAGCGGCCTCGTCGGTCTCCTAGCAGGCTGCCGATACGATGGAATGGGCGAGGAAGGAATTGGTGATCCACGTTGAGAAGTAGACGCCTCTCTGCTCCTCCTCAGGAGCCAGGGATCTGGTGATCTTTGTGGCGTCATGCCCCTCTCCCGCAATCTCGGACTCTCGCCTCTTTCAAAGCTATTTTCGTTTCCATACCCGTTTCTGTCTTGCCATCCTGGACTCTCAGACCCTTCATATCGAAATCCATTTCCGTATCCCTGATCGTTTTCAGAAGGCGTGCCACCTCTCTCGTAGCCCTGTCCTTGAGCCTGGTACTGGTAGTCTTCGCCGTGGTGCTTTATTGGACTCTCATTATAGGGATCAAAGCCAACCTTCTGTCGTGCCTCAAGGCGTGTACGTTGACGCTCATCTGGATTGCCACCTGTGGTCGATGACTCCTGAAGGAAGAAATTGAGAAATTCGTCGGGAATGGCGAGGTGAGAAGTTTGGTGAACTTGTTGGAGTGCTGTGAGGCGGATGAGCATTTCAAGAAGTGATAGTGAGGATCGTACTGTTGGGATGAACGGGGCGGCAGGCGATGTTTGTAAGGGTGTGTCTGCGACTTGTCGGTACGGCATTGATGGCGGAGAGGACTTGAGGTCGAGATTGAGGTCTTCGAGCTCTGCTGCTAGATTGGCTTCTATTTGCGATTCTTTCAAGTGTTGGTAATCGGATGAGATGTAAGCTGAATCATCGTTGGCATCTTGTCCGTCTTCAGAGCCTGATTCTTCATCTGGTTCGATGTAGACTTCGAGTGCAAGCCATTCTGGATCCAGCCCAAGGGGAAGCTGCCAACATCCTGCAGGATCGGATTTCGGGACTTGCGCCTCTTCCTCCACCAAACCTCCTGCCAGATTAACAGAGCTCTCCCGGCGGATCTGTTGATCAATGTCGTCCTGTGACTCGTCTCCAGAACTATCATGATCAGTTTCCTTAGGCTGTGCCTGCTGCCATCTATCATTATTATCGCCCTCCTCCATCATCTTTCTTGGTGGCACAGCGTTGATGTTGCGTTTCAGTAATAGAACTGGACTGTTCGCTTCTCCTTGAGTGCCGATATTCAGTATCTTCCCTGTATCTGCGTAAAAGATCTTAGACACCTGATAGATTGGTAGCAACTCTCGGATTCCGGCTAGACGAACATCTCCATAAGGGCCTGGCTGAGCTTCGCCATCCTCAAAAGAGTGTACTCTGTCATCATCAAAGTCTTCAATCAATTCAAGTTGGTATGCAAATTCGCTTGCGATTTCTTCTCCAACAATACGCGAATCGTCAGACCCGTCCTCGAGCAAAGGTAAGACTGGGCTATTGCCTTGATGTTCTTCGGCGGCGGGTCTCAATCCGTTCCCAGAACGCCCTGAATCTCGGTCGAGAGGCACTCGAACGAGCTTCACTCTAGCTTTGTGAATGACTTCTTTCCAAGTTGTATCTCTCATGCTTTCGGTACTGGCCCGTTTGGAATGACCAGCAAACAACATATACAATGAAAGTGTGAAAGTTGGGCCGACCTGGACGGGAATGTATGGAGTCATACAATATTGAGCATCGCCAGTAGTAAGGAAAGTGCTAGCTTGTAGGAGCCTTGACGGTGACACCGAAGGAGGGAGTGCTGTTGACAAGCTTGCACCTGAAGTAGTAATTGCCAGATTAATGAGAGGAACCGCATCTTCAATGCGTAGTAGCAGTCTTTTGATGCCTTTGATGATTTGCCGGATTTCCAGAGCATGGATTGCCTGGGACTCCTTGGCCGTGTTGGCTTTCTGTGAACGCTCCGAGGCAGTTGCAGCCCTTTCGAGACGTGCACCGACCGCTTCAATATCACGTCTGAGATCCGTCGTTAGTGCAAAGGCTGAGGCCAAAGTTGAATTTCCCCTCGCTGAACTGAAAACTTGTAAGCATTCGTCGAAGATGGGACGGGTAGTAACTAACATCATGTCTATCATATCGATAGCAGGAGACAGTATCTGTACACAGATATGAGCTGGATACTTGAATGGGATATGTAAAATATGAAAACGGTTCAAATTCAAATAACTTTACTTACAGTGATTTTACTATTAAAGCGTTCCTGTAGATCATTCAACTCTTGGTAGTCCAGCTTATTGTCAACGGTCTGGCATCAAAATTGGTCACTAATTTGAAGAGAAGAGCCACCATAAAAGTTCTCTTACCTTAAGTAATCTCGAAGTCTGGCTAATAGCAAAGGAAGCCGTGATACCAATGCCAGTACTACACGAAAATTAGGACATTGTGGGCTGCAAAGCCATGTACAAACATACCGAATAGCATAATTCATAGCATGGCCAGTTATCTGTTTCTGTCAACATTGAGTGAAAAATTGCAGAGAGACCAAAGGCTTACCTTGCCCAGAAAAGCGTCCATGATCTTCTATAAGAAGCAGCGCCCTGGGGAACGGCCTTAAGGATTCACTGGGGAATTTCCCATGTGGGATGCCGAGAAAGGTAGAGCAGAAAAAAGTTATTTACCTAATGCGCGTTTACAAGCTGCTCTGCATCCGATACAATTTGGGACTGGGTGTGAACCGATTGATTAGCCGATGGCATTTATCGGCATTTGATTAAAGGTGCCCAATGATATGACCAGCACAAAAAGAATTCTAACAAGACCGCAATATTTGGTGATGCCCAGTGAGAACGTCTGAACGCTGCCCAATACCGAACTCCTGATCTACCTGAGCATTATCGTTCCCTAGTCCAGCACCAAAGTGACTCAACGAACCAGTCATTCTCATACCAAGTCCAAGTCATAGCCAGCCAGGCTAATCCATTACCTGACTACTCCCACTCAGCCCCCAGCTTTTCTGCCCCTCGAACAAAATCACCCCGCCTTCGAGCACACGTCGATATCGTTCGACCTCACAATCTCTTTAAAGGCTCATTTTCAGAACAGCAACATGTCGGAACTAAATTCTTGGGAAGATGACCCCGCAGCACAGGAGGACAACAATTTGGCACGACAAACAGGACAGATGAGCCTGAATCAGGACCAAAACCCACAAGCAAACTCGTTTCGCCCAGCAGCGAACAGTTTCCAGCCAGGTGCCCAAGCCTTCCAACCAGGCCAGCAATTCCCACAATACAGCGGAGGAGGGGGAGGAGGCTATGATCAAGCTGGCTATCAAAACTACTACCAACACCAACCACCCCAACAATCACAACAGGGTGGTCAATATGGTTATCCTCAGTACGCCCAGCAGGGATACAACCAATACCAGCAAGGAGGGTACAATGCTGGATACAACCAAGGTGGCTACAATCAGACATATGGTACGTTCCTCGATCACTAAAACAAATTCGAGAATTTGGATTTGGATTTGGATGTGGCTTGTTGCGTGAACCTTAGTCCCTCATTCTGCTTCGAAGACTAGTATACTCAATTCAGCGAGCATGAGCTAATTGTTCCATGCAGGGCAGCAATACCCAGGGTATGCTCAACAACCACAAGCTGGCGCAGCATCAGCATCACAACCTCCTCAAAAGACGCCTACAATTGCGAAGCGACCGACCGATGGATCAGCATCAGATCTCAACAAGCCCGTGACCGTGAAGGACGGTGCTCCCAAAGTTCTTAGCATTGGAGGAGATGCACCGAAACCTAAAGCCAAGGTTCTATCTATCGGCGTACCATCAGCACCACCTGCCTCCAAAAAGGAAGAGGCGAAGAAGGAGGCTCCGCCGGCAGAAGCCGGGGCTAAGGTGGCAGCAGCAAAGGCAATCGAAAAGACAGAGAAGCCAGGTGCATCAGAAAGTGGGAAAACCTCACCAACACCTTCTTCTGGTCGTTCAAGTCCCTCGAGGGCGGCCCCCAAGGCTGCTGCTCGTGAAGCAGATATCGTCGAAAAGGAGCAGGCTGCGGATGTCGACGACGAAACTTTGAAGGAAATTTACGGCAAAGAGCATGTGAATATCATTTTCATTGGACACGTTGACGCCGGAAAATCGACTCTCGGAGGCTCAATCTTGTATGCGACTGGCATGGTTGACGAACGAACAATGGAAAAGAACAAAAAGGAGGCCAAGGAAATGGGGCGTGAGACTTGGTACCTATCTTGGGCGTTAGATTTGACGAAGGAAGAAAGGTCCAAGGGAAAGACGGTGGAGGTTGGCCGCGGGTTCTTCGAAACTGAAAAACGGCGATACAGTATATTAGACGCCCCTGGACACAAGACATATGTGCCAAGCATGATTGGAGGTGCTTCCCAAGCTGACGTTGGTATCCTTGTCATCAGCGCTCGAAAGGGAGAATACGAAACTGGATTCGAGAAAGGCGGTCAGACAAGGGAGCACGCTATGTTGGCGAAGACACAAGGAGTTAACAAGCTGGTTGTGGTCATCAACAAGATGGATGATCCTACTGTCGAGTGGTCAAAGAAACGATACGACGAATGTACTACCAAACTCGCAGCTTTCCTCAAGGGAACTGGGTACAACCTGAAGACCGATGTCTTCTTCATGCCGATTGCAGCACAACAGACAATGGGTATCAAGGACCGCATTCCCGCCGGTATCGCACCTTGGTACGACGGCCCATCGCTCCTTGAATACCTCGACAACATGACCACTCTGGAACGAAAGGTCAACGCTCCATTCATGATGCCCATCAATGGTAAATACAGAGACATGGGTACCATTGTGGAAGGCAAGATTGAAGCTGGTGTTGTCAAGAAGGGCATGTCTCTCGTCATGATGCCTAACCGAGACAAGGTCGATGTTGCAGCTGCCTACGGAGAGACTGAAGATGAAGTACCTGCTGCGCAATGCGGAGACCAGGTCCGATTACGGCTGCGTGGTATCGAAGAAGAAGATATTCTTCCTGGCTTCGTGCTCTGCTCGCCGAAGCGATTGGTCCATTGCGTCGTAGCTTTTGAGGCCCAGATTCGAGTCCTCGAACTGAAGAGTATCTTATCTGCTGGTTTCAATTGTGTTCTACATGTCCACTCTGCGATTGAGGAAGTCACATTCGCTACTCTGCTACATAAACTTCAGAAAGGAACTGGCCGAAAGAGCAAGGTTCCACCATCGCATGCGAAGAGAGGAGACAGCATCATTGCGAGAATGGAAGTTATTGGAGGCGCTGGATCAGTGTGCGTAGAAAAATTTGAAGACTATCCACAACTTGGCCGTTTCACGTTGAGAGATCAGGTAAGACAAACATTTCACTTACTACCCCTGGACCTGAGTTCCCTCAAATTGTACGAGCCATTGAGATGGCTGCGTCTGGCATTCAAAAGTGTCTAACAAATGCAATGATTTGGGTGATTCTGTTTCTATCTCCATCATTCAGAAAGATGGAGAGTTGGATGTCACCAAAATGCCCAAATCTGCAGATATATAAATATTTGGGACGTGCTGACTGAGAAAAACAGGGACAAACCATTGCAATTGGTAAGATCACCAAGCTGATCACGGATGAGGCGATAGCAGCTTGAATGCATCTCTCCAGGACTGCTTCCGCTCAACAATCCAGCCGATAGGCACCCCAATTTTAAATGATTAACGACTTTGCATTTGCATGGAGAGAGGGGAGAAAGCTTCATGTATATAGGCACAGCCTTGGGATGGAGGGTTTCTGAAGGATAAATAGACTCTTCCAAAAGTTCTCACTTCAAGTTCGGGTCTACATCGCTGGGAAGATGAATCTTTGAGTAGACATTGGTCCAAGTACTTTAACTGATTATCAAAATATGCAGCCTTTTTTTCCCACATCTTCCATTCATCGGCATGAGAGCATTATCAGTCTTGTCTCAGAAATCACACCCTCTATCTCTCGTCTCCTTCCAAGCCAAGCAAATACCTCTGCCACTCGCTTTCCACATCACCAGCAACGCTCTTCACCAATTCTGGCAGGATCTTAGACGCATCTCCCTCGAACAGAAAATCCCCAGTCTGCAACTGCCCAGCAGCTCCCAATTCCGCGGAATCCATGTTTACCACGCAGACCCTCGCGCCTCTCGCCCTCGCATCCTCGACATACCCCGCGGCGGGCCAGACCGTGGCCGTCGTGCCTATGACCATGATTAGGTCGACCTTGCCGCGATCCATCCACTCATCGATCTCGGACAGCGTATCCGCAGGGAGTCCTTCGCCGAACCAAACTACTCCGGGACGGAGGAGACCCGTCTTGCATTTTGGGCAGTGCGGGAGGTCGGCGGGATCGATCCTAGTGGTGCCTTCTGGGGTCTGGGAAGTGGTTGCGGACTCCATGTTGGCGATTCGGTCTGGCGTGCTGGAGTCTGCGGCCTTCTTTGCTGCTGCTAGCCGGTCGTCCTCTGCTGAATGTATTGCGAGGATGGGGTGGTAGGGATCGTTGTACTGGATGGGTTAGAGTAGGAGTGCTTTAACGGCTTGAAGAGACTGTCTCACGTTGTCTTGCTCCACGTAATTGCAACTCGAGTTGAAGCATTTGATGTCAAAGAGTGTCCCATGGAGGAGTTTGAGCTGTTCTCTTGGATGATTTGCTCGTTGGGAGAGGCCTGTTGCGAGTCAGGAACTGAAGTGAAGAACTCTCAATTACTCGATGGACTTAAGCCTTGAAAACATATATCAGGAGCCATCACATGCTCCTCCCCGAAAGACGACTCACCATCAACATTCTGCGTAAGCGTAATGAAATCAGGCATCCTCTCCGCCAGCTTGACCAGCGCAACATGGCCAGCGTTCGGTCTCGCCTGCAGAGCCCTGTGTCTCCTGTACGAATAAAACAACCAGACCAGTCCCGGGTCCGCTCTGAACGCATCCGGGGTGGCGAGGGTGGTAGCTTGGTGATTCCTCCACATGCCTCCTGCTCCTCTGAAAGTATCCAGACCCGAAGCAGCCGAGAGTCCCGCTCCGCATAATGCCAGGACTCTTCTTGAAGATTGAAGCACCTTGCTGAATTCCTCGACGTCGCTGGATGGTCCGAAGAGTGTGGAGGTCATCTTTTTGCTGCTTTGGAGGGGGTACTTTGGTCTGGGTAGTTTGGGCATACCTTCCCGAGAAGGAAGTTCCCTGCCAATGTATCTCTTTGGCTGAAGGAAGACTGCCTTGAACTGAACTCTCAGTTCGCTGCTTCCTAGAAAGGTGATCGTTAGGCAATGCCTAATTCGCGTTTGACAATGCCCGCACGTGATCTGTTCTCAATTTTTCCTTCCCGATTTCTTTATTGACCAATAGGTGAAGTTGTTCGATCTGTTAATATTTGAATTGCTCAAATTCGTTATAAGGTTAGGTTACTGGTTCCTGTGGGGTTGAACAGTTGTGGAGGTTTTTGATATCCGAATCGCTCACTTCCTCTCAGCAATCAGGCTACTTCCAGAATAGGTAGTTCAGAAGACATTAAGTTTCTTTTTATATGACTATTGCTTATGAAGATGAAACAGTAAGATGCTGTATTTCTTCAAATCCGACAGAGAATAGCATAACAGTCGTCGATGCGCAGCTCACGGCTTCCACTTCGATCCCTTATCCACCTCGCTAAACCCTACCGTACTCTAAATGTACCCCTTATCTTCAGTAGCATGTTCAAAGCAGTGGCATCAGGGCACTCCTGCAGATCTTCTGTGGTTGCTAAGTTCCCTGGCGGAGGCTTTGCAAGTCTCTTCCGTACCTTCTTCTCCTTCCTTTCCCTACCCTACTCTCCCCATCCACATCCCATGGCATTCCATCCACTACGTAACTAACGTACACAAACAACAGGCGCAATTCTATTTCCCGACTGATCCCCGCAATGGGCGCTTGATTATTGCATCCAAAACTCCGCCATGTTCATCGCAGCTGACTACCAGCTGATGACCGAATCCAGCGGTATCGAGATCTTGGACGACATGCCGGATTTCTGGAAGCGAGTCAAGGGTAGTGAGTTCCGAAGAAAGGTGGGGGAATTGAGAGCGGGAATTGTGTCGAGTTTGGAGAAAGTCATTGCGTTGCGTATGGGGAGAGTGCTGGGGCGAGACTGGCGCTGTTGTCTAGATCCGACAGCCAGACGGTTGAACGTTTGTATTTCTTGGTAGAGGGACTATCTCATGGCCTGGTGGCTCATTGAGGACATCTATGGAGTCCCCATTCTCACTACTATAAATAAATCGACGGAATCTCGTTTCCAGGATCGGGATTGTCCCCTGCACAACTGAGGCTATGTCGGAGCGGATATTCCCAATCATCGAAACCTGACCAAGGATAGCTGACGCCTAACATTAAAGAGATATGGTTGTCCCGATCGAAGGAACTTATCAATTTGAGGAACTCGCAAGAAGAAATTCGGTCCAGGGAGGGTTGCATGGGAGCTTGGTTTTTGATTTAGAGGCTTCTCTGCAAGATCCTTGGCTCAAAGGGACTCGAGAAGGTCCCAAAAGTATGGTTTATCGAATAATGAGAGTGACGTAGAAATAGAAAAGTATCCACTCGGATAAAAATATACTTTCTTGCTGGCATGGTGTACACAATAGCTTTCCATAGCCACTCACGACTCTCCCGATGTCCTGATCGCCGGCTTGATATGGATGATTCGAATAGTGAGGATTTATGAAAATGTACCAATGAAGAAAAGCCCTCATCCTCCACTCAAATTAGGCCATACGGACAAACACGAATTGCGTCGTGCCAATAAAGCTGTTTCAGCCATGAACAGGATTCGAGCTATCCGGATGATCAGGAGAGCTTGGGACCAGAATATCCCCTGCCGCCAAGAAAGCATGTTCAGCGCAGCAGACCGGCCTCTGCCAGCATGGCGAGAATCACTCGAGCGATCCCTTCAATGACAACCATTCCCTACACGCCGACGTCGACGCTAGGGATTCTCGTGAGGCATTTCGCCCCTTGATATGGCTCAGCAGCTGAATTCTGTGCGTTCCCGCGCAGGTCGCATCCAGCGAGGGCCGGGATGAGGTTGAGCCCAACTCGGAGCAAGTGATATGTCCTGTGGTTCTCCACGAATGGTGCAATGCAAAAAGATGGCAATGCGGTGGCGTGCGAGAGTTTTGTAGCACTCTCGGGCAATACTGGGACTGACAGAGTGCGAGAACTGACCTACCTTACTGCATCATGAAGGAAGGAAGGAACTTACTGTATCATGCGATAAGCGACGACTTGTCGTATGATGAAAGAAAATACTTGCTGTATGATGATGTTAGTGCAGGCGAGTTTTGGATTTCTGGTGAATATTTATCCCGAGGTCTCCGATCTTGCGGGCTTGCGGGCGTGCGGGCCATGGCGGGGTTGTAGGGACCGTATGAACCTCGTTGCACGGACAGATGTTCGAGATTGCTCTTTCGTGGGAATTGGAATCATGCTCCCGTTGCTTCCCCGGGTTTGTTGCTTTCTTCGGAGGATGCATTTGTTTGGATGCGGCCAGGGAGGGACTATTGAGTCATGTTTTGCATGTTTTGTCTGTTGTTATGTAGTTTGTTTTTCGGTGTGGAGTGGAAGAGTTTGAGTTGAATGGAGTTCAACTGTGTCAAGTTGAATTAGGTTGAATGAATGGGAATGGAATGTTGACGGCGTGGTTTGAGGGGGAAAGGGGAGACCTACTTACTCAGATGTAGTAGTGTACGGTTAGTAAGGAGGGAAGTCGTTATTAGTACACGCACACCTCGGCTAACGACCACATAGAAAAAGGGTAAAGGCTTTACCAACCAACCTATCCAATATATAATTGCTTGCAAAACATCGCCTCGTTTTCAATCCAAATCCTACCCGTCCAGTTCATCTCCATCTTCAACTCCCGTATCTACGCAGTCCCATAATCGTATCGGGCGAACTCGCACCGCAAACAATCAGCCCCGACTTGTTCCGGCCTGGTCGTCCTCGTTCGTCTCTCACCGGTCTCTCATTGGTGTCTCCCCTCTCCACACCCGTTGCCCGTCCTCCACAATCCACATGCTTCTGCTCTCAGACCCATCGTCACTGAACCCATTACCGCAATCACAGTCGCCCAGCCCCAGCTTCAGTCCCGAGATATGAGTTCCTTAAAGTCTCAGTCCCTCCCCGAAGATCCAGTCGAACGAACCTCTTCTCCATACCCAGATCCTCGCCAACTCGGTCCCAGATCTCAGATTCTTGCAACCCGAACCTCCAACTACCACTCCACATCTCTCAGAATGGTTACCGCTACGAACCCGAGCGTCAATAAGACGTGTAAGTCAATCTATTTCCCACGCCGGCCCCACAATCTACAATCCCTCAATGTGCTTCTCTCTGGCAACTCCGTTGATTTCTCCCTCTCCTTCTCCCTCTCCTTCTCCCTCTCCTTCTCCCTCTCCTTCTCCCTCTCTTACTGCATGGGCATCGCATCTTCGCTGACACTTCAATCCTCGCAGCACTCCACCCTGGTGGAGTAATGCCCCAGGACGAACACACGGAACTCGAGAACGAACTTCACGAGAAGGCACATATTGACTATGATCGCGTAGCCATTGTACGTCCTTTCACCCAAGCACAACCCTCCCCTCGGCTCATGCTGACCCTCTGCCTCCTCGCAGGTCCCCAATCCCTCCGTTGCAGCCCTATACGAAGATGCCCTGGTCTACGAAACTGGCTCTGCCATCACATCTACCGGTGCTCTTACCGCATACTCAGGGGCAAAGACTGGTCGTTCGCCGTTAGACAAGAGAATTGTCAAAGAGCCTGGATCGGAGAATGAGATCTGGTGGGGGTAGGCTTCCACAAATGTCGCTACTTCCGGCAGCATCACTAACTGTCAATAGACCTGTCAACAAACCCATGACCCCCGATGTAAGCCAATTGTGCATCTTCAACAATTTTTCAATTTCTCATGTCTGGGTACAACCGAAAAAATATTTTCTTCCATTCCGCTTGCATTCCATCAATACGCATTCCACCAATTCGCAATCTACCGGTACCGCGTCATTTGGTTGCATCTCGAAAATGCCCAAAATGCGGGGTAGCGTTTGGAGGGGAACAGCCGATGACTGTATCCATCCCTGTACAGTCATCTCGATTTCCCTCGGCAACCATCGCCATGGACACGTGCTCTCCCCTTTGATCCGGCATTTCTACTAAAACACGCTTCAAAATGCTGATAAACATGTCTTCAGGTCTGGAGAATCAACCGCGAACGCGCTATTGACTACCTCAACACCCGGAATCGTATTTACGTCGTAGACGGATTTGCAGGATGGGACGAGAAATACCGCATCCGGGTTCGAGTCGTCTGCGCACGTGCATACCACGCCCTTTTCATGCGCAATATGCTTATCAGACCTGAAGCAAAAGATCTTGAGCACTTCCACCCAGATTACACTATTTACAATGCGGGTTCATTCCCAGCCAACAGATATACTGAGGGTATGACCTCGGGAACATCGGTTGCCATCAACTTTGCCGAGAAGGAGATGGTCATCCTTGGTACCGAGTATGCTGGGGAGATGAAGAAGGGCGTTTTCACTGTTCTCTTTTACGAAATGCCCGTCAAGCACAACGTTCTCACCCTTCATTCGTCGGCAAACGAGGGCAAGGACGGTGATGTTACCGTCTTCTTTGGACTGTCAGGTACTGGCAAGACCACTCTGTCAGCTGATCCCAACCGTGCGCTCATCGGAGATGATGAGCACTGCTGGAGTGACCGCGGCGTATTCAACATTGAGGGTGGAGTATGTTGGTGAAACTCAAAATCCTGAGCCGCGCTAACCTGCCATAGTGCTACGCCAAGTGCATTGGTCTTTCTGCCGAGAAGGAGCCAGACATTTTCGGTGCGATTAAATTCGGATCAGTCCTCGAGAACGTTGTCTTCAGCCCAGAAACTCGACATGTCGACTACGATGATACGACTCTTACCGAGAACACCCGCTGCGCCTACCCAATCGAATATATCTCAAACGCCAAGATCCCGTGTCTGTCCACCAACCATCCCAGCAACATCATCCTCCTTACGTGTGATGCTCGTGGTGTCCTTCCCCCTATTTCGAAACTCGACTCGGCCCAAACCATGTTCCACTTCATCTCGGGTTACACCTCAAAGATGGCTGGTACTGAAGATGGTGTCACCGAGCCTCAAGCTACCTTCTCGTCTTGCTTTGCCCAGCCTTTCTTGGCTTTGCACCCAATGCGATATGCTAAGATGTTGGCTGATAAGATTGAGCAGCACAAGGCTAACGCTTGGTTGCTGAACACCGGATGGGTTGGAGCTGGTGCTACCACCGGTGGCAAGCGTTGCCCGTAAGTGAACGAATCGAAGCATTTCTGAATTTTACTAAAATTGAATAGATTGAAATATACTCGTGCCATCCTCGATGCTATCCACTCTGGTGAGCTTGCAAAGGTTGAGTTCGAGACCTACGAGACCTTCAACCTTGCCGTACCAAAGACCTGCTCTGGTGTCCCATCAGAACTGTTGAACCCAAGGAACGCATGGAGCCAAGGACATGACAGTTTCAGGCAGGAAGTTACCAAGCTTGGCGGACTTTTCCTGGAGAACTTTAAGAAATATGAATCCGAGGCTACTGAAGACGTTATTAAGGCAGGTCCATCTTTGTAGGTCTGGGCGTCTGCCATCGGGATATTTGGAGGATTGGATAGGGTAACACAAATTGCATGGCGTGGTGAAATTGCTCCCGCTGCTTTGTATGATTATTTTCCGAAAGCAAGCGAAATACGGATACAAAACATTCTGAAAACAGTACACCTGCATAGCTGAGATGTCTTGAGTATTATGAGGTTTCCAGGATGTACTTGCGATATAAACCGAGATTGTTGACTATTAAAGGAGGTCTGAAAGCGGTAATTGACTGAGTGACGAATGCGGCTTCTGATAAGCTGCATGAGATGTCTCACTCTGCTAAAGCTTTCATGCACCTCTTGTCCCCCGAACATGGAACTGGAATTGAAGTTCGAACTGGAAGAAAATGTTATTATTAATTGTGTAGTCAAATTCAATGACTTGGCAACTTTCCCTCGTGGTCCCATTATGACATTGAACCCCCTCTGATTCGACGTTCTTAAAGACCAACCGGCCCGACAGCGCATCATCGAACGGCCCGTCGAGACCTGAACTAAAGACGCAGACGCAGACGCAGACGCAGACGCAGCTTCAACGTTGGGCAGCAGTCACCACAGCAAAAGCAAATTGCATGCAGATGAATCAATCGAACGAGTAAGATCAACAACAACATGCCATCCGAGCATGCGCAGTCGCCGCAAAGGCCCGAGTTAGGTGGCCGTCGATCAACAAGCTCAATCCACAGCCAAACCGACTCTCCTTCCACCACTCCCCCTCAACCCAAGACGAAGGGACACAAGCACGTTGTAGGACGACCGCACGCGCGGATACCATCAAACAAGAGCTTGCACAAGCTCACAAAAGTACACGGCAACGAAGCCTCTCATACCGACCTTAAGAAGCTGCCCCGCAACTCCTCAGTAACAAGTCTGAAGAAGAACAGCTCGCATGCCAGTCTAAAGCACAACCGTTCATCTGCCGACATTTCCAAACGTCCAAAGTCCTCTCAGGGTCAAGTGAAAAGACCAACATCTGTTCACTTCGAGATTGGAGACCGAGATCAAGACCAGGACGACGCCGGCTGGGAAGAAGCATCCTCGTCTGCATCACCAGCCTTGTCGCGATCGCTCTCCAGCCATCCTTCGTCAGCGAAGCAGAGCGCCAGTAACTCTGCACCACAATCGCCTGTACATTCTCCCAAAGCTACGGTTGCGGATGGAGGGGCTGATCGCCAGAGTGTGCGACCATCGACTGACGATGCGAAAATCATAACGCAGCGTCTTTTACAACGTACACCTTCACATAACACGACAAAGATGTCGCTGGCAACTGCTACACCGACTGCTGCTGCTATCCGCAGCCAGTCTCCGGACTCTGTGGGCAAGAGCCAGAATTCCACGACGAACGGCACACCGAAGATAGGGTCTAAAGAGGACATGGTATCACGCTTCGTAGGGGGATCAGGCACACCAAGCGAGAACTCACCTTTCCTCGCCAATCGCACCGAGCAGAAACATGCAGCAGAGGAAGTCAAAAAGTCGAAGTCCATGGGCAACCTCTCACGGCCGGAGCCAACCCAAGACGACGACGACGACGCAGAGAGCGCCCTAGCTCCGCGATCGAGGAAGTCAAGTACAACGCACGCCTATAACCCCCCGCAGCAATCCCGCACGCAACAGAAACTGTGGCTGCAGCGCGCGAGCTCCAATATAGAACCGCAACAGCTGGCGTCGGGGGGCGGTATGAACGGGCTGTCAGGACTACAAGGCGGGCTGGCTGGGCTGGTGGGAACGGGATTTGATGGGCGGGATCCGCGGCTCAAGATCCAGCTCGAGCGGACGGGCCTCGAGTTCCTCGTCGTTCGCCGGCACCAGGATCCTGTGGGCCAGGCGCTGAAGCGCCTCGGTCAGCTACCTGGCGCAAAGAATCGGATCATCACAGCGGGTAGCTCGAAGAAGAGTGAGGGAGGGGGAGCAGGCGCGTTTGGGCTGAGCCAGAGCCTGAGGGAGTCGAGGAAGACCGGGAAGGACAAGGGGCAACGATCGAGCTATGATGGTGGGAGTCACGACGATGCGGGGTTGGGTGGACGTCCGAACGCGAGCGATGATGACGGGGTGGGGAGCATGCTGAGGAGTATCTGGGAGAAGAACTACGATCTGAGCACTAGCGCTGATTGAAAGGGCTGCTCTCTATTTTCCGTTTCTGCTTCTGCATTTGCAAGGCGTTGGGGCGCCCTCTTCGGATGGATCTGGGACGAGCGGCGTTTTAAGGACAGGGAATCACGGGTGCTTTTGAGCCTGCTTAGATCAGAGTCTTGTAGATGTTATGAGAGTCAATACCACCTGATTTTACGAGATTCCAGGTATGCGCAATTCATCCAGGCTTCGTGATTGCAGTGGAAGGATGAGGAGGGACGAATCTCCCGAGAAGAGCGATCTCAAGGCGTTTAGGTAAGACATAGATTTTGAATAGAAAGAGGTTATGGTGCCCATTGATCGATCTTGAACGGCAAATGCAGACACACTAATGGCCGTGACCTGCAGTACCTTGACTGAACTCCATAGTTGCATTACTACGATACCCTCATCTCAGCGGCGAACCGCCCAAGCCCTTCCCAGGCGTCCATCCCGACCCTCCCCCCATCGAGCCACCAGTCCCAGGAGCCAACCCCTCGATCCTCCTCACCGGCGTCGTCGGCCCCGAAGCAGCCGCCCCCTGATCTGGCAGCGTGGGCGTTTCAGTCCTCTGTATCAATACGCCATCCTTCTTCGCCGCCGGCGCCTTATACTGCATACTCGCCCCCGTCCTGTATATATCGGCCAGGATTGTCTCCAGGATCCCCGCATCCTGGAACTCCTCATACTTCCTATATAGCTTGAGCGCCGTCCTCGCATCCTCAATACTATCATGTGTGTCCAGCTGGATATCTTCCTTTAGGAGGTACCAGGCTAGAAAAGCGAGGGAGAGTTTCCTGAGTCGTGCTTTGACGAAGAAGAAATCGATCGTGTCGATGACCTGTGTCTTTGGGACGTGAATGTTAGTTACGCGGAAATCTTGCTTGAGGCCGTGACCCAGGAATTTGCAGCCCAGATTGAGCAGGATCCAAAGTTTTTTGTAGGCCACTTTTAGGGCGACGAGGTTGTGCTTGGAAGTTCGTGGGTCGAGATCGCCGTGGACGATACCAGAATATGAGGTTAGGTAGTCGACAATGGGCTCTTTGCTAGTTATGTAGTCATCGATGAACGGAAGACCTTCGTCTTCGCCTGATCCTCGAACAACAGAGACTCGTGCAAGTGCGTAAACAATGGGCCTTATTGTTTCACGTTCGCCGTCAGAATTCATCTCGATCTCTGGTTGGCGAATTGCCACGAACTCTGTATCCAAGGCTACGATCGTGCCTTCGTGTGGAGCCTCTTGTGGTGGGACGAGAGTGCGATATGTCTTTTCTCCCAGGTTTTTACTTCGGATGGTTAATATTAGAGTCTAGTTCGACTCTAGAGGGGGCTTACTTGTGGTCCATGTATAGAAGAGACGTATCAAGGTTCTGCTTCCAGGTACTATCGATGCGGTTGTTCGCAGCCTTGATCTGGTATGTGATCACTGAAGGTATCTTCCAGGTTGCATTGAATGTCAATGCTTCTTCGGACTTGACGGGCCGGACCAAGAAATCATTAAAAAGATGCCATTGGCTTTCCTGTGGGGCCGTGGGTTGACAATGTGCCACTGAAGAAGTCAGTACGGCAAAAATCATGAATATGAGCATCACTCACCATTGACCAAAGATACCAAGTGAGATTTCTGGTGTTGCCCACTGTCAATATCCGCAGCCAGGCCAATGAGGGAGTAAACGGTGATGTTATGTATTCCTCTTTGGAGATGGAGCTGCAAGTCTTCGCCTTGGTAGCAGAAGAATTGCCCTTGATCAACAATGACGCCAATCTCTTCAGGCAACCAGCCAGGGGTAGCCCAGTATTGTTTGGCATCTGCAGTAGTTATCGCTGCATTCAGCATTAGAACCGCCGGAACACTATGGATGGTTTTCCGAGTTGCGAGTGATTGGTAACGTTGGCACCTGCTGCACCATCCTCTACTAGATGTTTCCCTCTCGACACTAGACTTGAGAATTTGGGAGAAGGAGGCCTTTGGGGCCCGTGAATTTCGAACAGAGAGTTTCTTTTTCAGTAAGTATGAGCATTCAAATCAAAGACAGTGAACACATACCGGTAGTGGATAAAGCAAATCGTTAACAAAAGTGGTACCAGGGCGCGTATGCTCACTTCGACAGTTCATACATCGAATTGCCGTGGTTGCATTAGTAGCTAGAACCTGTGACTTTATTAAGAAGGAGATTTAGTCAAATCGTAAGGCATGCTCACCTGATCAAATGCCGAGGAGTGAGGCGGTATACTTCTGTAGTCTTGAGTAATTCTATCTAGCAAGAACCGGTTTAAGCCCTGAATCATTGTGGTCAGAGATGAACCGGGGGCGTCTTCTTCGAGCAATCCCAGAGGCCCAGCTTTAGACAAGTCAGAATTTATCAACTCGACTTGGAACTTGAACCTTACCTTGAGGATGGTTACTAAATGTCTTCAGCATATTGGTTGCCTGGCATATGGAGCCTTCAGCCTTTTCGAGCATGTCGAATAAAAATCCCATCTCGCATAATAGACAGAGATCGTTTATACAGGATGTTGCAGTATGTTGTAATGCTAGATTCCTAATCAGGGGGGTGAAGTGCATGACCTGCAGTAGCGAATTCGCATAGGAATTGGAGATGTGAATTTCCAATCCAGAGTAGCTCGTTTTGTTGTAGAAACTGTCGACTATCAGTCTATGGCGAGAGATGCGACATGCAATGTACATACCCAAAGTCGAAGTCATCCACTCCAAATTTGCTATACTTGATTTCTACATTCCGATACATCACTGGAACTTCTGCCTTTAAGCTCGACAATTCAGTAGCTCCAATAGCATCAGCCACGTCACTGATCCGGCGTTCCACGCTGTTCTCATTTGCTGACTCCCTGGCCTTCTCACTGAGAAATTTCGGGGCTTGCAGACTTGTTGATACCTTTTCTGTAATCCTGGTATTCTCGATTTGGTTTCTTCTGACAGTCCTAGTATTTCGACCATGCCCACCCCACTCGAAAGTCTTCATCGCAGATGTAACCTGAGGGTCGATCTTTGCAGGAGGAGCTCCCACTTCAAATATCATATGGCTTGGCCAAGCAGAGAGAAGCTGTTCGCGGTAGTAAGGCATTCCCACGCTGCTTAGAGGACTATTGAAAGATGCATTAGGGAATGTACACGTTCTAAAGAATGTAACCTACGTGTCAATACTCCAATTAACCTGAGGGTCTTCTTCTGCATCAGCAAATTCTACTGGGTTACTAAGCTCTGCGAATCGTATCCTGGAAGGAGAGCCCCAGAGATGGATATTGCACTCAACATCAGCCAAAGCAATGGCCTCTCCAGAAGGGGCAATTTCGACAAAGCTGAGATAATTCAGTACGTTTGCCTGCCTCACGTTGCTCGTATTGACATTCATCAGGTCCACGATATGCATCTGGCCAAGTTGAGACACAACAATGCTCGTCGTTGACATTCGAGGATGCATTCGTACATACGCAGCATGGGCGGGGAAAGGTATCGGGTTCATTGACACCATGTTTTTCAAGTCAAAAACGTTAACGAAAGAATCGAGCAGGTAATTTTGCCCCTGACGGAGAGAGTATCCGCATGTGACAATGAAGTCGTGTTGAGCATCCATATCATTGATGAGAGCCGAGTGGGCATTCCAGGTCTTGACGACGCTGAAATTGGTCGAGTCCAAGATATTGACATCACCGCTGTTGGTAGCAGCGCAGATGTATCGACTTCTTTTCATGATCATGTAGTGATCCTTGGTTGGTATCTGAGAATTTAGCCAAGGCCCCACAGATCAGGTTGCAATACTACCTGTTTGGTCACATTTCCTTTATCCACATCGATTGAAAACATCACATCCTGAAGCCCAGCAACGAGTATCTCAGAGGTCCCCTTAGATGTGTAACTCATACAACGAAGGTCCTTCATTTCATCGCTGGTGATGTGCCATATGTGTGGCCCTCTTCGCAGTGCCATATGCACACTGGTCGAGCCCAGAGCAATAACCCCTTTATCATGAAATAACAATTGGCGGATTGGACTTGTACCAGCCTTGAAAGATGCATATCGTTGCATGTCGGTGCCGTAGAAGCTCGAGACGCGTCCATACTCGTTCCCGGCCCAGAGAAGCTCCTGGCTGGTATCGAAGGACATCGTCGATATAGGTGTAGGGAGGGCATTTTGACCTGGAGGTGGAAGCAGCACGCGTGCAACCTGTGAGGAGGAGAATTAGCTTTCATTATGATTATTGGGGATCGAGGACGAGGCTGCCCAGTTGAACCCTGTGAAATAATTGGGACGCAAGTTCGTATGAAAACCGAGTCCTTACTTCCTCCCAGTCACCGTCCATTGAAATCGCTTTCTGCTTTTCACCAGCCCATCTCTTTGAAATAATACCTATTGATGAAATGTAACGACCGCAGACTCCTCTGTTATGAGGCTCGAGTTGATGATGATTCTGCCAAAGTTCAGACCGAAACCGTTGGTGGTGAGTGCAGAGCGAATATGCAAACGGCGAGGCTGTTCATTGTTCGAAACACCCTTCAATGTCAGCATGTTTTAGAAGTCCGATTTACTGTTGATCGAACTGTCCTGGTTCCAAACCAATGGCCTGCATGAATGTTTAAGTTCTGTCAATTATTTTCCTCTCCTGTTCTCTAAAGTGTTATTTTCAATCTCGGCGATCTCATCTTACATTTTAGAATGAACTTTTACGACGCCGCATTTCTGTTATTGATAGTAGCCTGTGGCATACTGACTTGGAGACAATATCGCAATGGGAGAGGAGTAGTGAACAGGAAGTCGCTCACTCACGATGCTGTGTCTCCACGAGCGAAGGCCGAAGCAAGCAAGTTTACTCGACTATTTCTCATGGTATATTGTCTGGTACAAGCATCAGACTGGCTACAAGGTATGGTACCAGTACAATTTTGAATCAATTACTGATTCCCTCCAGGACCCTACATTTACAGTCTTTATCACGATGAATTTGGCCTCTCGGAGAGAACAGTTGCTTTACTTTTCACAACTGGCTACCTCACGGCTGCCATCTCAGGTTACTTCGTTGGGCAATTCGCAGACAAATATGGGCGGAAGCTAGCATGTCTTATATTCTGCGTTACTTACTCGATCGCCTGCGCCTCGACCCTCGTTCCAAACAACGTCATCCTGTTCTCCGGTCGAGGCTTCGGCGGGTTGAGTGCAAGCTTAATGTCCTCTGCTTTCGAGAGTTGGATGGTCACCGAATATCACAAGAGACAATTGGATCATGCTGGAATGAGCTTGAGTAGCATGTTTGGAATCATGACTACCATCAATAGTATTGTGGCCATCATTTCTGGTATATTCAGCGAATGGCTGGTCGAAGTAACGCATACGCAGACAGCTCCCTTCATGGCCAGTACGGCTCTATTATCTGTGGCATTCTGGATCATTTGGGGCTTCTGGAGTGAAAACTACGGAGAGAGTCGTCAGGGAGAAATGTCCGAGGTCCCAGTCAAGAGCGCTCTCAAGACGGTTTTCACTGATAAGCGCGTTCTCACTCTTGGTCTTGCCTCGTGCTTCTTCGAAGGCTCGATGTATCTCTTCGTTTTCTTTTGGACTCCGGCACTCAATGCTGCGCGAATCCAGCACGGTGCTACCCCGCTTCCAAATCTACCTCTAGGCATGATCTTTGCATGTTTCATGGGCTCAGTAATGCTCGGCTCGCTGGCTTTCAACCTACTAGTTTCGAAATACCAACTAATTTCCCACGCCCGACTGCTCACAATAGTATTTGCAACGGCGAGTATGAGTCTTCTCGTCCCTGTTTTACGAAAAGCAGAAGTTATTACTTTCTGGAGCTTTTGTGTTTTTGAAGCATGTGTAGGAATGTACTTCCCCAGTGTGGCTTACTTGAAGGGAAGGATCATAGATGACGGGATCAGGGCAAGGGTTTATGGCATCCTGAGGATTCCCTTGAATGTGTTTGTTGTGCTGGCATTAGGCTTGATCAAAGAAGGGCCAGAGTATAGGGACCAAGTTTTCATCACTTGCGGAGGGTTGTTGGTGGTTACGAGTGGGATTTCCTTCACATTGTCAGCAAGTGATGGCGATTTGAATCATTATTCGATGATTCATAGTGAGCCCCAAGAGCTGTTCGAAAATTGATCTTCCAGACTGTCGTATTTAAGAATCAGTATTTGCCACATTCGCTCATGTCTCCAAAGTGTTCACGAGTGTACACCCAAGCCCACAGGAACCAGCTCACCGTCAACATAATGCACAAGATATCCATTCAGATCGAACGACAATCCTGTATGATAACCAGAAAGCCGTTTCTGTGACCAAAGGAGTCCACATTCTTTATTCAACCATTGTGCTTGTCTGACGGTAATGAAGCCTGTCGATAAATACAGCATCAATAGCAAAAGAGCATACCAGAACAAGAGACACTTTGCTGCTGTCAGGACAGAAAAAGTCTCAAACTTATTCCAATTTTTAAGATTACAGAGTACACACTAAGCTTAGAGAACCTGTCATGCTTTCTTTTTCTGTGATAAATGAAGCCTGTCAATAAAATACAGCATCAATAGCAAAAGATCATACTAGAACAGAGAACACTTTGATGCTATTGGGACACAAGAAGATTGTCAATATTTATTCCGACACAGGTCGAGCTCGAATTTCCGGCTTCAGCTTCAGCTACTTGGCCTCGGTATTCCGTGACTTGCTGGTCCTCGGTCGTCTTCTTCCAGATTCTCTATTTCCTCACTCGTCTCATCATCAAAGTGGCGACTGCCTCCCCGGGTATTGGGTTATTGGCCGCATGTACGGCAAATCATCTCCCAGAGAAGTGTGGAGAGTGAAGACTGAGCTTAGAGAACTTGTCATGTCTTCTTTCCCTGTCAGAGTTTCGACAACCAGTGCCTATCAAGCCCTTCGACGGGATATACAGTTCTGCCCCCATGAGCCTTATTGATGTTCTCTTTCAAGTGGCTAGTTGCGGATATCGGACAAGGCGTAGTGGGTAGTAGCAAACGTTTATAAATTGATGTAGCCCACGCATCCCTTGGATAGAGATCCGTCTACAACCGCCTTTCCGCCTCCGGTTTCGTTCGCCCAAACGCTCTCCGAGTACTGAAAGCTGCCACAACCTATGCTATATTTTGAGCCATATGACCAACTTAGACTGAGAAATGGGATTGGTATCATATAAATAGTATCTCCTGTGCTTGTACCAGCAAACAAAGTTTAGCGATGCATTCTCATCCGCTCCTCCAACATTCTGCGTTACATCCAGACACTGTAACCAGCACAAAAGAACCCCGTGATTGGCCCACCTAATGCATACATTAAAGACGTGGCCAAAAATGCTCGCTGTAACACCTATCCCGTTAAAAACTCGTATTAAAGACCCTAGCCTAGCCAGGGCTCATGCGCTGGGCCCAGGTTTAGGCACTCATATTGTAGAACATCCCATGCAGAGCAGGCTCTCACTCTCCACTGCTAATGACGACTCTCGCTCCCTCTTTGCCGAGAATGCCTCGTTCTTGCGGCTTAGGACTGTGACCTCTACCTCTCTTCCTGCTTAGAAATCCGAGCATACCGCTGGGTTTGGCAGCTCCGACTTCTACCAGCTTCGCATCGGCAGGTAATGTTGCGTCTTGCTTCGCCAACTCGGACCAGCTCCCCGTCTCTCCCAATACGACTTGCATCCCGCCACCCATCGACTCTTTTCTCGTACCAGTAGGTCTCTGTGGTCTGCTGTATGATTGTTGATACGGTGACAGAGGTGTTGGAACAAGAGTTGCTGAGTTCGAAGGTTGGCGGTAGTTGGGTTGCTTTGGGCTAGACTTTTGCGAGAACTGCTGGCCGTTGGGGAGAGGTGGGGGGTTCGAGCGGACGGGCGGGGAGCCTGATGGGGAGGAAGGTTGTGATTTCGAGTTCATTCTTCTCCTCGACGGAGACTGTGATGGTATCGATTTAATTGGGGTATTCTCTTGCTGTGGATGCATCGGAGGAGGTTGTGTCCAGTCAGTGTGCGGGTTTGGAGAATTTGGGTCCATAGCCCCAGCATATCTAGAAGACTTGTCAGTGCAATCTCGTACAATGGGACAGATTGAAGCAAACCTGTCATACGCCGCAGTCGTGTAGTCGAATGGCGTGAACATATTCTCAATCATCTTGTATAATTCCTCCTCCCTGATCTCTTTATCCGTGGCATCATCCTTCAGCTGTTCTCTAGGCTTTTGCCGTCGAGCTCGAGCCTCCAATGGCGCCTCCTCTAACAACAGCTCCTCGAGATCGTATGTGGCATCGAAATTGGTCTTCTCGCTGGATGGCACAAATACTGGCTCGATCTCCTTCCTTTCCAACGCCTCAAAGTCTATCTCTCGGAAGAATGGGTTATCCGTAAAGCTCAGCCAGCTTGCAGATCCCATCCGTTTCGCTGGATTCTCCTCGAGAGCCGAGCTTATGGCGTGTAGACAAGGCATCGATACTGGCGGTGCTGTGACAGGGAATTTGGGGTTTGCCAGACTGATTTGTGCTCCCAGTGTAGTCTGGGTGCTCCCTTCAAATGGTCTCTAAAGTTATGTCAGTCCTGCCAGTTTTGTAATCCATAATCTACTGACTTTGTTATAGATGCATTCGTAGAACAAAACTCCCAACGACCACCAATCCGTACCAGGGCCATATCCTTTGCCTCCATAGACTTCAGGTCCAAGATATGCGAGTGTTCCAGACTTGCTGGTCAACGGTCTACCAGGGATGTAATCGGATGCAACATTCTGCTCCATATTAGCGTGACCCTACTATTAAATGAACCAGCGGTACTGACAAAATCAGCTAGATGGATGTGGCCTTCGGAATCGAGCAAAACATTGTCCGGCTTGACATCTCGGTGTACGATCCCTTGTTTGTGTACGTATCTCAACGCACATCCCAGCTCTGCAATCCAGAAACGAACCGCTTCTTCCGTGAATGTTTTTCTTGAGATATGGAATCGAAGATCGCCCCCGTTCATTAAGTCCACCACAAGATACCTGATCGTGCCTGGTTAGTCATAGAAGCTGTAGCTGGCGATCCTTCCTCACATGTATTCGATGTCTTGGAAGCTGTAACGCAAGTTACAAATGAATGGGTGATTCAAGTGCTCCAGCATCCTGCGCTCTCTTATTATGTTCCGCACACTCTCAGATCGAATGACTGTGTCCCGTGTTAGCAGATCTCCTGCTGTACGAACCAATCCACTAACCCTCATCTTTGCGGATATACTTCAAGGCGAACGTCAAGCCGGTATCCTTTCTTTCCACAATCCGGACCTTTCCAAATGCACCCTTTCCGACAACCCGTAATAGTCTGAAGTGATTGAGGTTCACTGCATGAAGGAGTAGTTGTTAGTATGAATCTTTAAATGGATTATGGATAAAGTGTGAAGGCAAGAGCGCAGGGTCATTTGCATTCGGCCTGCAAGTTCTGCTGTGGCTTAGTGAGAGGAGACGCATACCTTCATCTGTAAAGACCACTGGCTTCCCCTGGCTGTTACCCATACTGTGCAGCTAATGAGGTGTTGAAAACGAAGACTGTTGCCCGAAGGCATGTGAATGACCAGAACGCTGCTCATGCGCACTCAAGAGACAGTCGTGTAGGGGCGTGCGTGCAAGTTAATCCGAAGAATCCAGAGGTCCAGAGGAACGGGGTTGCAGGAGGCGACGAGGACGGGGGTACTGTATCGATTGGCAAGGATGTGATGTCAATGGGGTCCGTCCTGGGTATTTGACATTGAAGATGCGAGGAAGGAACAGATCAGCGGCGCAAGATGACAACGAAGGATTATGAAATTGTGGATTGAAGAGAGTCTGTCTGAAAGAGATCATGAGGGAGGTCGTCTTTCGGATTATCTCCTTTGCATGGCCCTCTTGCGACTTCGTAAGGGCCAGGGGGGGGGGTCCCTCGCTCGCTTTGTTCGATTTCTTGGAACGGTGTGGTGAGCCGAGATCCATGGGAAGACATGACAGGCATAGGTAGGTAAGGTAGGTAAGGTAGGTACAGTCGAGTAATACAGCACGGTAGTAAGGCTGTGCGGGCGTGTGTTGATGTGGACCCAAAGGCCACGGGGGCGGTCCAATACATGCAGTCAATAATACGTGGATAAGGAGTGGTGGAGACTGAACTGGATAAGCTGAGAGGCTTGAGATACTTGAGAGGCTTGAGAGGCTTAAGAGACTTATGGGAACTTGAGAGACTTGGGTTAGAACGACAGGACGGCAGGGGTTTGAGCACATGGAAAGCACGAAGTTTGACCGTCGTGCACGCCAACGAAAGCCGGACTCGTGAGCTAGAAGAACACTGGAAGCAGAGCAGCCCTCCAGCCGCCGTGGTGGGATTACACAACCAAAATGAGGGCATTCAACATTCCACGTTCGACATTTGACATCCGACATCCGACACGTACGATCTTCGAACACCCGCAATCCGGCGCCACACAGCACAGTCAGATAGAGGCGGATGAGCACTTGCACGGAGTCAACAAACAGCCTTCAAGCTAAACAATCCTCATAGTCGAGATGGGTGACATACCAGCAGTTCATTGCCAGATTGATGCTGATGGCTGCATACGCTTTGGCTTGTCCACTCCTCTTCTCCTGCAGGAGATATCAGCTATCAGCACCACTTAACCGTGTCGACAACTCTTCCCAGGAGACCTGTGCCATCATATCCATCACCCAAGTATCCACGATACTTTTAAGTACGGAGCCAACCCCCTTGCAGCTATGGGTCCGGCCAAAGATAAAGGAAAGCCTTTCAATTCGATCAACCAAAGACCACCGGTGATCACGAGCATTCCTTTGTCGATGCTGGGTCTGTGTTTCCATACTTGGTTTGGGACTCTGGGATAAGGGGCCGGGAAGCTGCTTTATACGACGACAGCCACTTCACCAAATCTCGGACGACTTCCATCAGCAAATTGCACGCACGCTTTGAATACCTCCGAGATCAACAATGATGCATCGCAAATATCAACTATTAGCAGTAAGGAGGATAAGGAATCAATACAAGGAAAGTAACCCCAGACTGCCAGAACCTCTAATGTATTGGTGTGCTTTTGAGACAACCCCCTAGCTGTTTCATCTCCTGGTACGTAGATCCCAAAATATGTGTCCCTTGAAAATCTCGAATATTGTCACGTAGATATTCTAAGCAAATTAAGCAGAACGGTGTAGCGAGGCGTTAATTAGCTGGATACCGAGGTGCTTGGAATCAATAAAGATCAACAGAACCCTTCTTCTATAGGCATAGATAACCGTTAAAGAGATACCAAAGACAACCCGCAATGGAGAAGTGCTCCTACTGATAATTCCCAACGTCTGAAAAATGTAGGTATGAAACTGAGTAGGACTACCGAGTCCCGACGACTCGGTCAGTACTCTCGCTTCCCCCCTTTTGTTTGTACAGTACAACCGGATCTTCACCTCCACGTGTCGATATGCAAGGCACCCCAAAGACCCAAATCGAAGCCTGGAATCCGTTTCCGACCTGTCCGTATCCCAAGTCGTACCTGCATCTTGTCACGGTGTCGCAATAATGTCTACTGAATAGACTTTTCGCTACCCCTTTGCAGTACCGAGATAGGCCAACGGCGACATCCTCGTATTTCACGACTTCTACCAGAACCCTCAGAAGTCAGGATACGTCCGTAGCTGAAGTGACCGTCCCCCAATCGAACAATTCTAGAACCCCTTTCGTGAAACATCTCCTATCACAAGCGAGTCGCCTCCCCTAAAATCCCAAGCTCGCCAGCCCGGTCAAGCCTTCACCACGAGCGCCACAAGGTCCCTACCCGACACCATCTTATCTCCCCTGACTCGGACCGACCGAGCAAAAATGCCATTCAACGCTCGTAATTCGCAAGCTGTGGAATTAACGATTTCCCTTCCTTCCTTTCCCTTCCTCATCCCGTAAAACATCTCTGTATATACTCCTGAACGGATATAGAATGAAGGACCACCACCCAGGAAGAGTCGCTTTTTCAGCTGATGCGATTGGCGATGCCGCTGGCTGGTAAGGATCCTGAGAGTTACGCTTGGAAATCTGGGGTATAATCCCAACCGATTGGCATGTGAGTGTTGATGAGCTGCCTCTTTGAGCGTCGGGGACGGCTGAGGTTCAGCCTCACCTACTTGTGGACGAGCATGTGAAAGGGGAACCTGAGTGGAGATATTAGTAGAATGACATTGATCAGCTTGGATGTGAATCCGATCTGGCAGGGTAGGGAGGAGCCAGCGTAAGGATTGTTGGGCAATCATGAGCTTTTCATTTGCCTAGTCCTTCTACTTCGGGAAAGCCGACAGGAGATGAAATCCTTCCAAGCAACTCCGGCCGTGGTGTATTCCATACGTACCTCATTGTACGGACGATAGCTGGTACAGCTTACCCATGTGGGAAGAAATATTGGCCTTGGTCTGAACTACAAAGCGGGAAAAGGAGAGAAGACCCTCCCTCTTTCAACTCCTCTGCCATGCATCTAGGAAAACACACTATCCGCCTTGCCTTACCATCCGCGAGAAAACTCACGTCACAAAATATCACAAGGCCTCGGCCCTTAAAATTGTCAAGAACAGAACAGAAAACTCAGACCATTGTGATTTCCATGCGAAAGACAATATATCTACATTGAAGATACATAGCTAAGCTCTCTTTCTTCTCTTTCGATGGATCATCGTCAGTTCACTCTCAAGCCACAATACAGGACATTGTATTCCACACAAGGCCGATGACTACGAAAGACGCCCATGTAAATGCAAGCAATCCCGTCCCCAAGAAAAAAAGGAGCCCGCCCCTGCTCCCTGAAGATGCCACGCAAGCCAGGCTGAAATGCGGCGAATGAGCTAGGTATAGTTGCAAAGCGAAGAAGCGAATTCAATCAAGTGTAAGAAGCAAACAAGATGCCGTGCAATAAAAACTGGCTTCCCGAACGCTGAAGAATGGAGGATGCTGATGATGACAGTGCCGGAGATGAACGTGATTGTTGGAAAAGGTTATCGTACGGCCTTTTGAGATATAGGCGTCCCAGAAAGCGAAGCAATTTAGGAGGACAGATAGAATCGGATTCGGATCCCCAGGCATTAGTAGATCTCACGACGAGGGCGAGCAAGTTGATTTAAGAGCGCATCGAGGTCCTTCCAATTGTCTCCTTTCTCAGCAAATTTTCGATGTTTGCGAGACAAAATGTGCTATTGTATGTTAAAACGGTGAAGCCAACCAATCTGCGGATAATCTTACCTCTTCGAAATCTTCAAATTTGTCCTGACAATTCTCGCAGTATCCAGGTTTCGGATCTCGCTTCTCACGCTTCCTCTGTTGAACAGCCTCGGCCTGACGAGTAGCCTCAGCTCTCCTAGCATTTTGTTCTGCCTCAGACGGATCGATGTCCTCGTCAATCAGAGCCAGCTTATCCTGTCCTCTTCTTTTCGTGGGTTTGTTACTCTCTTCCCTGGAAGCGGCGGCTATGTCTGTCATACGATGTGAACTGGCCAAGCCCCCGTAGGATCCAGGGCCTCCACTGTTCTTCTCCAACACCTTCCTCTGCAAACCATGAACTTCCTTACTCGTTCCAACTTTGTTACCTCCCGGCTGTGCTACTGTGGAAGAGATCGTAGAGTGAATAGCCGAGGTGATATTTGATGGTTGAACGCCTGATGCAACTGGCTCTCCTCCGAAAAGTCGCCCTTGCCCAGCTCGACTGACGAATGCATTCTGAGTTCCTCTTGAAGAAGGTTCGGTAGCTGTGCGTCCAGAATTCTCTCTGGGATCAAAAGGATTGCCCTGCCTGGTAGAAACAGTGAGGGAGCGGTTAGAGCCGTCCATCTCTGCCAAAGACCGCTTGTTGCTGACTGGGCGTGGTGGGTGCATCTTTGATGCCTCAGTGGCTGCTCTAGTCCTTGGAATCATCATCTGCTCCTTCTCTTGCTGCCTCTGAAGTCGTTGTACCTCTCTCTCCTTTTCTAACTCCCGCCGGCTGTGGTCGACCTCTTCCACAAATGGACACTTGCCCTTTGCAACGCTTCGGAACTGCGGCCAGTCTCCATCCTCTTTATGTGCAACTTTCGGGTACTCTCTTACCATGATCGGCTTTTGCTTTTCGTCTATGTCGTAAATGAAAATGTAAGGGCCCTTGAAGCGAATCAAGTCTTTTATTGCAAGCATTGGATCTCTATCTGATGGTCCATTGATTCGTTCATTTCGTAGAAGTTGGGACAGGTCGGCCTCACGATTGGCTCGAGGTGCCACAACAGTGCCTTGTACCGTATTGCTGCGTGTATTGTGTCCATGAGCTATTCCAGAGCCCGTATCGGTATCAAACATAGTCGTCATCATTCGTTGCAGTTTCTCAAGAGCCCACAGCTTCATCCCAAGCTCTCGTGCCCGATGCAGAACATCTGCATTCCGGACTTGGTGTCGTTTGTGCTCTCCATCATGTCCATGCGGAGCCAACCTCCTATTCATTGGGGCATCAAACGTGAACTTCCCTTTTGTTCCACATGCGTCCGGGTTGGCAGACTCAGAAGATCGATCCAAAAGGGATGGGTTGATGGTTTGAGGCTGACGATTCTGAGAGTCATTGGTTGATGAGGTGACAGCCTCTGCCGGATTGCTGCCAAGTTCGGGAGGGATTGGTCGAGTAGTTATAACATGTGTGACCGCATTCGAGAAGAACTTTTCCTCACGCTGGAAGAACATTAGCATCAGCGCGAGTCCCAACGGTATCACTGTATGCCACTTACTGCTCCGAGAGCAACGATCTGCTTGATACACTTGTGACGGGCATCTTCAGAGCCACTCTCAAAATAAAAGACGAATTTTGGGAATGAACGCCTTGTATGCTTTTGCCATGCTCTGATCGACTCCAAATTCTCCTCTGATGTCTTCTCCGCCTTGGTAACCGTCTGTTGGGCAGGTCTCTCTCTTTCACGAGCAGCTACAAGTTTCCGTTCGAATGCAGACTGCTGTGAGGGATTGGACTTTCTGGTAAAGACCTTGCCTTCAGCAGAAGATTGAATGTTTTGATGATGTGTAGGTGTCCTCAAGGTGTGGTTAATATCGAGCATCTGTTTCTTAGCTGGCGGCGGCTGCCCATAGCTCTCTTCGCGTTGAATGGTGGCATAAGATCGCTTCTGCTTGGACGCAGCAGCAGCTCTGAATGGCGAATTGGCGGCATTGGGATTGCTGGAAAGGGGAACTCGTCGACTTGACATGCTGGATACAGATTGGGGCAATGGTGATATTGATACTGCTGCCATAAAGGTACAGTCAATGCTCTGGCAGCGAGAGAGTTTTCGAAGGAGTGGTGGGGTGCAGGCACGCGACTGCTGGTCAAGGAATTCCAGCTGTTTTCGGATTAGAGAGGCATATGGAAAGATTAAACAATTCTTGAATTGACAGTACAACAATCGTCGCGCGTGCACAAGTCAGTGAGCGTGGTGGGGATAATGCTGAATCGACTGATCCCTTGGATGTTGGAGCTTGGTGTTGATGGACATAACAAAGCGAGTGAAGCTTGGGCCCATAGAATCGACGCGATTTCGCCCAGCAACAGCCTTACATAAGGTGCATAAAAGATCATCACCCTTGCGTCGATACATACTCCAATTGTGCATTTAATGTCATGCGTTGAGTGTGGAGGAACCACTGCCAAGTCAGCGAGTCTGTTTGATCCTTACTATGAAGTTGAGAAGCTCTTCAGTGAGGCACTTGCAGAGAATATGTACACCAGCTGGCCCGAAGTTATCCCCGTCGAAAACGAGATATTGGACGACGGAGCCATGCAGGAGAGGGCAACATGTACAACGGACAAAAAGGAACTATGCGACTGTTTCTGCAGCAGACTTGCAATTCGGACAGCCTGTTCATGAGACGCACCCTCATCTGCTTAAAGCTGGAGAAGGTGGGCACGGAGAGATCTAGCTTATATTAAAGCTAATTGGTGTCAAGTAACGCCTGGAATCACTGCCGAAGAGTATGCCAATCGACGAGCGAAGCTCGCAGCCAGGCTCCCTGATAATGGAATTGCAATATTGGCATCCTCCGATTTGAAGTATCGATCTGGAGCTGTGTTCTACGAGTTCCATCAAGAGCCAAACTTCCTATACCTGACTGGATTCAATGAGCCAGAAGCAGTGGCAGTCATACAGAAGGTGGAATCATCCAACGACTATGTGTTTCACCTCTTTCTACGACCAAAAGATGCAAAGGCAGAGCAATGGGATGGGGCCAGATCTGGCGAACAGGCGGCCCTAGATGTGTTTAACGCAGACGAGGTCCGTTGACATCGAAACTTGGGTGACATTTTACTGACTAGGACAGTCCGGAGATATTAACAACTTACACAAGTTGCTCCCTCCTCTTATCTCAGCAGCCAGCGAGGTTTACACCGATATAGCAAAATGCTCTGGATTTGGACTGTTCTTCAGAGACCAAGATGCACCTCCGAACGATTTCCAAAAGATGATCAAGGATAGCAAAGTAAAGGCCTTGAAGCCGTTGATGCACGAAATACGAGTCATTAAAAGCGAAGCAGAAATCACAAACATGCGTATGGCTGGAAAGATATCTGGAAGAGCCTTTACCGACGCCATGCGGCGGCAATGGACGAAAGAGAAGGACCTAGGAGCATTTTTGGACTACGAGTTCAAGACTGGAGGTTGTGAGGCCACTGCATATATACCGGTCATCGCTGGTGGCAGGAATGCTTTGAGCATACATTACGTACGCAACAACGATGTGCTCCAGGACAATGATTTCGTTTTGGTAGACGCTGGAGGAGAATATGGAGGATACATTGCCGATATCACCAGGACATGGCCAGTGTCAGGCAAGTTCACGGACCCTCAAAAGGATTTGTACGAAGCAATCCTTCGAGTTCAAAGGACTAGCATCTCTCTATGCAGGGAGAGTGCAAACATGACTTTGGACAAGATCCATCAAGTCACTGAGCATGGTCTGAAGGACGCCTTGAAGCAGCTTGGCTTTAATATGTCTGGCAATGCTCTGGACATTCTCTTCCCACATCATGTTGGGCATTACATCGGACTGGATGTTCATGACTGCTCTGGATATCCTCGCTCAACATATTTAAGGGCTGGACACTGTGTTACAGTTGAGCCTGGGATATATGTCCCGGATGATGACCGATGGCCAGAGCCTTTCAGAGGTATGGGTATCCGAATAGAGGATAGTGTATGCGTTCAGGATGATGCACCTCTGATCTTGACAACAGAAGCAGTCAAGGAAGTCGTGGATATCGAAGCATTGCGTGATTAAGAGCATCCCTATGTAATATAAATGTAAATAAATTATCAACTGTATAAGCACTCATTAGGCTCGTTGCCAACCATCTTGATCCTGTTGTCACATGTTCAGGCTGAGAACTTCAAAGTCTCAGCCTCGTCAAGCTGCATCACCTCTTGCACAACCTTGCACCATAGAATTCTCAACGACCGCCAACAAAGCCTCCAACGACATTTGAACCCGCACAAGATGGCAACAAACCCCTCTCAGATACCATCCCCAGCCGATCCCTCCCCCGCGATCCCTGACTCCGAATACAACGAGACCGACTTACCTTTAACGCTGGCTTCATCCATGATCCTCACCTCCCTACCTCGTGACGCCGCATCCGCTTTGTCCGCAGCTGGAAACTTTCCTACGGCGAAGATAAATGTTCGTTTTAAGGCGGTAGGGAGTGCGCCTTCGCTTGACAGGCAGGTATGCAAGATCTCGAGTACGCAGAGGTTCGAGCAGGTTGTTGCGTACCTGAGGAAGACGTTGAAAGTGGGACCAATGGATAGTGTGTTTCTTTATGTGAATTCGAGCTTTGCGCCTGCGCTGGATGAGGTGGTAGGGAATTTACATAGAGTTAGTTCAGTTCCATATGGTATGTACAGGTTTGACTGATGTTGGGATAGTGCTTCAAGGACTCCAAGGATCAGCTTATTGTCACATATTCCATGACTCCTGCATTCGGATGAAAGATCGGGATACTTGTACTATCTACATTTCGCTCTACTCGAAAATCGCTTTCAACATCTCAAGCGCAACGCCAAAAAATGGGGCAAATAGCACGCCCCACTACGTATCCTTCTTCGCATCCAACATCAATTGAAAAACCTCTAACTCGTCTTTCGGGATGGGATATGTGTGCTCAGGCGCAGGATAGGCTCGGCTTTTGGTCTCTTCCCTATATGATTCAATAGCTTTTAAGCTCTCGCTCCATACATCTCCATATTTCTTCACGAATTTTGGGAGGAAGCGTCCAGGAGGGAAATTGCCGGTCATGTCGATCTGGACCAGCACTTGGCCAGAGCAGCCATTTCCAGCACCAATACCGATGGTTGGAACAGAGAGTTTCTTTGTAATCAAGGCTGCAACTTCCTGAGGTACGGCCTCCAGCACCATTGCAAAGCAGCCAGCTTCTTGAATCGCTAGAGCGTCTTCGAGAACCTTCATCGCACCCGCAGCCGTCTTTCCTTGAACTCGGAAACCGCCAAGAGAGTTTTGTCTTTGTGGAGTGAGCCCAACATGACCTAGGACTGGGATACCGGCCGTGGTGATCTTCTTTATGGTAGGAGCCATCTCCGCTCCGCCTTCGAGCTTGATGCTCTGGACTCGACCCTGTTTAATGAATCTGATTGCAGTTTCCAGGGCTTGTTCGGGGCTGACTTCGTAGGATCCCATAGGGAGATCGCCGACCTGGGAAACAAGGGGTGAGCTTGAGTGGGTAAGAGGTGGTGGACTATGGATTCCTTACGGTGAAGGCCGTCTTTGCGGCTCTAGATACAGAACGACAATGCAGCAACATCTCTTCTACAAGTACTTCGCTCGTGTCGTCCATTCCCAAGGCTACCATGGCCAAACTGTCTCCCACAAGTACCATGTCCATGCCCGCAGCATCCCCGACATGCCCGCTAGGAAAATCGTGGGCTGTGATCATGGTTATAGGTTCTCCCTTCTTATACATGGACCGTAGAGAGTTTAGAGTGATTTTCTTGCGCTGGGTGACAGAGGAAGTTCCCATGGGCGCGTAGGGACTATGTGAGCTGTGCCGAATGTGCCATTGCGATAGCAGAAATTTGGCGGCGAAAGAAACTGGTTCTCTCAGAGCTGACCGAGAGAGTAGGGCACGAGACCCCTTCACGATGGACAATGCGGACGACATGGCGAAAACTGGTGGTCGTCACTTTCGACAATTGGTGAAAATCCAGATACGTGAGTCAACGATGAGAGATTTGGAGCCATTTCTGCTGAGAAATGGGGTTTTGTCGAGGTCGTGATGTTGTCAACACAGTAGTTTTGATACTGATTTCGCGTGGTCATCTTCTGAGCCAGCCTCGGGCCACGGCGATTCTTTCATGCAAGGCTAGACTTCTTCCGTAAGCCTGGTCTGGGATCCTTCATAACATCTCTTTAAACCGCCGGGTCCTCGATTAATTCTATTCTTTCAATATCTACTTTCAATGTTTACTACCAGCAGCTGTACCTGCCGTTGAATTTCGCCAAACGACTAAACTCCCGATACTCGGGACATTTGACTTTGTATGAACGCACAGCTGCTCAGTAAGGTAGCTGCATTCGCCTCCTCAAAATCCTTCAAGCAACTTGAGAGCCCGAATAACTCGAGCCGTGTCAACCATTCAATACCTATTGTGCAAGACTTATAAGTTTTAAAAAGGTCTGATCTTGACACAGTTTGCTTCCCGGAAATGGGAGATAAATCAGACATTGGGGAGTTGCTTGGGCGTAATATAATTCTTGGTAGGAGGCTAGTCCTTGTAATCTCGTGCTAGATGAGTACCTCATGACACGCTGCTTACCTAGTTAAGGCATAAATGCCACGTAACAAGAGGGTGGCATTTGATAGAGACAGGTCATGAATCACGAGTTTAACCATTCATCATTTGTATTCCATAAATGACTCAACCGCACCCAAGAACAGCGAAGTCACCACTGACCTGACCGCCTTACGATAAAGAAACGCCGATAAGCCTTCCGGGTTCGGTTCGTCATTTCCTGAGCTCCAACTACACGTTCGGCCTGTAATACAACGCCACAGCTCACTGTCGTCCCTGCCACGGCTCAGAACCTATTTGAAGACCTATTCAGATATACCGGAAGTTGACTGCGCGCGCGCACAAGAAGAGACATCTAGAAAAGTGGTGCAAGATGTCTAGTCCTCGACGTCGAATCGAGACTGATGTGAGTGAACATCGCTGGACCTTGGGCTAAAGGAAGGTGACTGACTCGAAGCTTCTTTTGCAGGTTATGAAGTAGGTCAAATCCACTTTCGCTTTCTTGCATCCTTGAGGAACAACTTATGCTGACTAAATGACTGCTTAGAATGTACGAGCTGCACCGTATGAGATAATTCAATCGAAACGACATTGACTCTTCACTAGGCTTATGAGCGACTACGAAGTTACACTGGTAAATGACAACAGTGAGCCATAGATCTCTGCCAATGACTTGTTGAATATCTACTAATCTACATTGTCCAGTGTACGTGGTTTCCCGTCCCCTTCGAGTTACACCGAGCAGCAGCTCAGACAACGAACAGGCAGGAATTCTACGTTCGCTTTAAGGGACCCGAGGAGAGTGCGTATTTGGACATATATAAATTGGGCTAAACACTGATACTCTGTAGCACCATTTCAAGGAGGATTGTGGAAGGTTCACGTTGAGCTGCCCGACCAATATCCATACAAATCACCGAGCATCGGCTTCGTCAACCGCATCTTCCACCCCAATATTGACGAGTTGTACGTTCTTTCCACACGAACAGATGGAAGACTAATCATTAGTTAGATCTGGCTCCGTCTGCCTCGATGTTATCAACCAAACTTGGTCTCCTATGTTCGATATGATCAACATCTTCGAAGTTTTCCTCCCCCAACTTCTGCGATATCCGAACCCTACAGATCCCTTGAATGGCGAAGCTGCGGCATTGCTGATGCGAGAACCAAAAAGCTATGAGGCAAAAGTGAAGGGCTAGTAGCGACCTTCGAAAGGAGTAACAGTGGATACTAATGAAGCACAGAGTACGTTACGAAATACGCCAGCAAAGATGCCGCAGATGAAGCCGGAGCGGAGTCAGACGATGACGAGGATATGTCCTCAGTGGGAAGCTTTGGGGATGACGAGGATGAGGAGCCCGCAGGTCAAATGGAGGAAGTTTAAGCATCTCCAGGTTTCCATGTGTTGGCCAGCAATTTGCGAAAGTCATGATCTGGAATTTCAACGACATGTGTATCACACCCGGAGCTTCATTTCGCATATTATATTGGTGTTTCATGGCTGGGTCTGTTTTATGGTAGGGGGAATGGATACTTTCGACATGGAGTATTCGGCACATATATCTGGTGAGCTTTTGCTTAATTATAGCCGTGTATTAGCACCAGATCGAGTTGAGAAATATCATCTCTATGCTCTCTTCTGGTTGATATTTCCATTGATCGAGATACCGTGACATTATACACTGGTTGATGACAAGAATTGCTAAGTTACTAAGTTGCCACAAAAACTGAAAGACTTACAGTACTTCACTGAAATGGAGGGGTGCAAGAAAAGACTACACTACCTTCGCAAAAGCTAAAGAGAGATACACACTCCTGATTTGCACCTGTATGGGAAAGAACATTGCCATATCTTCACACTCCATTCCCTCTATACCACAGTCAAGCTACATTCTGTGTGCTTGCTAACTCAGACCCCAAGCGGGGCATAGGCGCGAGATGTGCGTAGACGCGAAAGCCACAAGGCGGAATCGAGCTCGGGACTTTCACTTCACGATTGTCTTGTGGTTGTGTATATATATATTGTCGCACGTCTCAAAACTGGGGATAGCTTCATTGTATTTCTTATAGAGTATCAGCTTCATGAGGTTAATGAGAAAATAAGAGCTAGAAGCTTATAAGATACTCTTGTCCTGGTGGTCAGGGGCACCGGATCTCACTACCCTCATGGGAATCCTTCTTTTGTTGCAGATCGCGATTCTCCGGTCAGTAGGATTCTTCTGTCTCCTCTGCTGGCTATTGAGGGTCGGATCAATGTTTTGAGGATGGGCCAATTTAGAGTTAAAGAAGGGGGTCCTCGCTTAAGTTTGTAGATTGTGCTGCCTCTAGCCGGTCAATATCTTCATTACCTACCAACCGTCACAGGATCATATGAGAGTGAGACTGTCCAAGCGTTGGTTGCCATCTCGCTACTCATCAGAGCGAATTCCAATTGTCAGCAGCGATGATTCCCGCAGCTCGAGCCTCGAACGAGATATCAGATTCAGCCCCAAACACTGGGGGAATTGTGAGGACATGAGTTCATACAGCTAAAGCGTCGTAGGAAATCTCGATAATGATTTGATAGCGAGCTAATCTTAGTCCTCGGTCAAGGCCAAAGTCTTGTGTTTGCTGTCAATGGAGGAGGCTGAATGCCATGCAACTGCAGTGCAGCTAGGTTCCATCTGCCTATTATGAAAGTAAGGTAGCTCCAACAACGAGGCAGATCTACGACGGGAGCAACATTGACATGAAAACAATATGAGCAGACTAAACTCCTCGCAATTGTTGGCTGTCGAACCATCTCCGTCGATATCTATGGCTGGTGTTGGATAACCTTTGGCCCTTGTTTGATCGTGCTCTCTCGCTTGCTGACCGCCTCAACGAAACTATCTGCAGTCATGAGAGAAGCGGTCAAGACTGCGATTCAATGCTCTGATCGAAAGCTTGAAGTTGTTGATGCCAAGAAAAGCTCGACAAAAGAACGTGGCCCTTCGTCTCTTCGTCTTTCTTGACTCTGCATTCGCTCTGGGCTGTCGAAGGTCCCAGTTTCTACTCATGGAAGTAGCACCTCGAGGGCGGACTAAATTGGCTACGGTTGGTATGAAACAGACGAACCGGTTGCATTGACTTAGGCTGTAATAAAGTTGACGAGGAAAAGGGAAGGGAAGCTCAGAAGGCAATTAGGTTAGTAGTGAATATCCCCACCTTCTAAGTTTACTACTTCGTACTGTCGTCCATATCATGTCTTTGGTCCACGGGCAAAGCTGCAATCTCTGCTAGCTATGTAGATCTGTTTCAGATGTAACATGCAGTAAATTCACCGAACTCAAGGTATCTAAGCTCCATCTGATAGGCATGTACCTATGAAACCTCAAGACGATCACGTGGTAGGGAATCCGGCATTGTCTCATACACTGCGGGGTACCTTACCTAGGTACCGTATATTGAGGGTCCAAGACGTAGTAGTGTAGTGGTGGCATTTGCGACTGAAGTCCCGAAGAGAGCAAGCTTTGAATGGAGACAGGGAGCGATCGTGCCTGAGTTTGGCACATTCTTGCCACCTCGTAACGGATCGATGGCGGGAATTGATTGACCTCTTGCTAGCTACAGAACCTCAAGGAAGCTCTGGATGCCCGAGGATGCGTGCGGGATCTGCGCCATTGCGTCAGTGTCAGCCTTTGTGCTGGTGGTATGTTCATTTGACTCACCATACGAAGTATGGGAGAGCAGGTCATCTTCGAATTGGAAAGGGCGCATGGATGGCTGGATGGATGGATGGATGGATGGAGGTCTGGACGCTGGTTGAGAATCATGAGTGTGCACTGGAAAGCCACGCCTGCGACTGCGCCTCTTCGTCTTTATGTTAACTCCGGGCTCTAACCCAACCGAGTATATTTCGTAGTAAAACAGTCACGGCATCTATGTCCTAGTAATGGATACATCTCAACTTTCGTCGTTGCTCCATCCGTTTCAACTACTTTACCACCGATTTAGTCTACTGTTTCGCTTCTTAGGATGCCTATTGTAGTTATATGAGCAACTACGTCGATTGTAGATCCCATATACTAAGCCTTTGGCCATGTACATGTCGATAATAAATATGCCCGCTCAGGTACTTGCGATTATTATTAGAGGTTCACAGCCAGATTGGAGGTACCTGGCAGTATTCCGGATATGTAGCAGCGACACCAAGCTTAATGCGAGTATTCATACCTGGTTGGGGTTAGAGCAATATAATTCCGTTCGGAATGTGGTGGAATCTTGGCTTATCAAGCACACGCAAAATCCGGTAGCAGCAGCACCACCCACGATTGAGGGGCAGTCGAAGCATCCCTTCTCCAATGCCCATCCCCATCCCAATAGTATCCACTCAGAGACGGAGAGACCAGAGACAGACAAGCAAGAGGCAAAGAAAACAGAGAAAATCACTTTTCGCACCACATCAACTCAATCGTGACTGACCCCCCGTCTCCTTCGGCGACTCGAGTTGACGGTCTCTACTGTCCTTGACTCTCGACCCACACACAACCTTCTCCTCTTTCCTGCCACCCTACCACCCATGATCCCCCATCGCATTCCTCCGATCTGCCGCACCTGACGCCCGCACGAAATCGGTGCTTACTACGTACTACGAACGAAACGACACCTAGGGCAAAAGCAAAGATCCCTCATTCTGCCTCATTCACCACGACACCACAAAATTGAAACATCAACGAACACCGCAACCGTCATATCGGCCATAGTTTTCGAGAATCAAAAGCACAACACTATCGCCGCTCGGATTGCATGCGCTTGAGCGTTCAATTAGGTTAGAGAGCCTTATGGACTCCACGAGCGTTAAATCCGATTCTCTCAATCCAAACTTCACCCTTTCCGCTCGTCAGGAACAACTCCTCTTCGCAGCCCTCAACTCCAACAGAGTCCCCAACAACCTTGACACCTCGTTCTCTCAATCCACAATGGCTCCAGGCGCCTTCACGGAGTCACCGCTCCAAGCTCCCGGCTCGGCCACTTTAGGCTTCGAAGAGTCCCCTTTCATTGACTATGATCTTGAGTTCGATGGGGACGGATCCTTCGATCAATATGACTTCAATGAATCCCAAGGACAAATGATCGGCAACCTGCCAGGTTCCTCGTCAGACGGTGATGCTGATAGCCATGATAAGCGAAGTTACCCGGATGATGATGGTGACGACGACGAAGGTGGCGGGAAACGCAGAGAAGGCGACGAGAAGTCATCCAAAAAGCCCGGAAGAAAGCCATTGACTTCAGAACCAACCTCTGTGAGTAGTACCCAGTGCTCCTGTCATTATCGCAATGGATGTTAATGCATGGACTAGAAGCGTAAGGCTCAAAATCGCGCCGCTCAACGGGCTTTTCGGGAACGAAAAGAAAAGCATCTCAAAGATCTAGAGACCAAGGTTGATGATCTTCAAAAGGCTTCAGAGTCTGCGAATCACGAAAATGCCATTTTGCGTGCACAAATAGAGAAGATGTCGATGGAATTGCGCGAATATAGGAAGAAAGTCTCGTTGAATGGTACTAACCGAAGCACCTCGTTGACAGGTGGGCTGCCGCCTTACCTTGCTGGAAAGGGTCTTGGAGCAGCACCCAACAACCCCAACGATGTCAATTTCTCGTTCGAGTTCCCTAGATTCGGCATTGCTGCAGGACCACCTGTTACCAATGGCTCTAGCTCAACTATGCTCAATGGCGCTAGACAATCCGCATCACCTACTACTGCTATCCAGCAAAGTCCAATTGAAAGACAGATCAGTCCTCGGAACCAGTCGAAGCAGTCGTTCTCTACCAATGGCTCCAGCACTAGTTTGCCAAAAACCACGGCACAGCTTGACGAGGGAGATATGTCCAGCCTCTCTGGCCTATTTAGCCCTTCAATTCTCAACAGCGTTGGCAAGGGCTCTCCCTTCGAGTATTTTGCAACCAATGGTACCAATGGTTCGAGGTCTAGCACTGATTCGAATGGACACATGAGCACTGGCCACAGCACATCATACAGCTCTCCTTCGGCGTCCTCAAATGGCAACCAAGGTCCCAGCTCATCTTGTGGAACCTCCCCAGAGCCGACAATGCAGTCGCCAGCCTATAAAGCCTCTGATATCACACTTTCAACGATTGGCGAAGAACGTCCCTCTGGCGAAGGTGAGCTTACATTCTGCGAGAAGCTTAACATGGCTTGCGGCAATCCCAACAATCCTGTTCCCCAAACAATGTCTGAGACTACTTCAGGAAATCCGGAGACCCCAGCCTTTGATATTAACGGAATTGACTGGTTTGCCCAACAAAATGGAAATCAATTTGATCCCCAGCTTTTCGGTGATTACCGAGAGCCCCAGGATAACATCCTTTCCGGCGACGGATTTACAGATAGCTTCTTCGCAGATGCTTTTGCTATGCCTGATTTCAACAGCCCATTCAATGTGGCTCCTAGCCCAGCTCCTCCTAAGAAGGACCTCGTCGCACAGATCGATGCTCAGCAAAACGAGGACGAGGAGGTTGTCCCAGGAGAAGATTCATCCAAGTTGCTTACATGCAATACCATTTGGTATGAGCCCTCGATGCAACCATCTAGAACACCAGCTAATGATTACCTCAGGGATCGTTTGCAAGCTTGCCCCAAGGTCAAGGATGGCGAGTTCGATCTTGACCTTCTTTGCAAAGATCTCCAGAAGAAAGCCAAGTGCTCCGAGACGGGCGCCGTTGTTAACGAATCAGATTTCAACAAGATCATGAAGTCGTACGTTGATACGAATGGTAACGTTAACAGAAGTGTCGCGTCGAACAAGGCTTGATCGGATATGGGCGCGTATTTGTACAGTGAAGGCGTTGCTCGAACAATAAAATAAGCCATCTGTTTGATGAGCCAGGGACATGGTTGGTCGGTCATTCATGGGCGTCTTCAGTATGGTCGAGAATTGACCTGCTATGGTGTCTTTGCGGAATAATGGTGCTTTATGGCTTCATATGAATCTTGGTTGATACTGGTTTTATGATCTTGGGATTTATGGATTGGAGCTACGCAGCTGATCATTGTGTTGGAGCTTGCCTTTCTATTGCTACATGATAGTACAATACATCTGTTGAGAGCGCTTCTCTAGAATTCGTGACTGCTCTGGGTTCTTGTTCAGAGCAAGATGCTACTGGATTTTCATCTCAAAGATTTTGCAATGTCGTCAATCCTCGTCGCTTCTCTCCCGCATCAGCAACTCATCGCAACACGAGTGTCTTTCGACCTCTGCTACCATCAAGAGCACCGAGGAGCAAACGCCGTAATGCCTTTCGAAGCCCTTGCCCAATGCCCGTTACAATCAGTATTCTGCTCTGTGTCTGTTGGTTGTACAAGGAAGAAGGCGTTATCGTTCTCCAATCCTGCTAAACCACATCAGCTGAACACAGAAGAAAGGAATCAGCAACGGATGCAGCAGCATAGTCGAGAAGTCAGGGAGGAGTAAGTGTTTGCTAGATTGAACCTAATGTGGTAGCAACGAACCTCCCCCACTACCTCTGGTAACGTTCCAACAATGGACATTAAATAGACGTCTTTCTTGTTCCTTCGGAGAAATAGAGATCTATCATCCTGGGCTTTATATCCCAAACTTTGGTGTGTTGCCTCATGGCCTAGTTCTTTCTCATGCTTCTAGTAGACTCGTAGCATGGGCATGGGCACCTGCAAAAGAAGGCTACAGACATCGAAATCAGAAGGTCGTGATTTATCTAGCTCTGAACAGTAATTTTGTAAATATTTGATTCTTGAACCGATCTAATATTCTATGGCCTTTCTTACCGTATCATACACTCCTGTGGGATGTCAGCGAATTCAATATGGGAAGTATCTGGTCAACTTACTTGCAACGTCGGGTATGTTGAACCTCTCAAACATCAACGCCATATGCACATCCCAGCCAGCCACTCTCATTACTGGAGCTTCCAGCCTCAGGAAAGTTTCCTTGTCCTCTTGAATGCTGGCAGCAACCTCCGCCCCGATGCCAGCGCTGATCATGCTCTCGTGGACCACCACGCATCTTCCAGTCTTCCGCACACTCTTCAGGACGCTCTCCTTGTCCCACGGATACACCGTCCTAAGGTCTATGAGCTCAACGCTGATGCCGAGATCCTTCTCTGCTTTCTCTATGGCTGCGTTGCATGTGTACAGCGGATGTCCATATGATACGATTGTCAAGTCCTTCCCCTCCTTCAGAACCTCTGCTTTCGACAAGGGTAACGTGTACGCTGCTGTTGGGACCTGCTCGACGGCAGCTCGATACAGGGCTTTTGGTTCCATGAAGATACAAGGATCGTTGCTGGCGATTGCAGAGAGAAGTAGTCCTTTCGCTTGTATAGGAGACCTGGGCATGATAACTCGCAGACCGGGAATATGCGTGAACAGACTCTCCGGAGATTGCGAATGGTACCTCCAAACCATCAATATCTATTCCAATTGAAGAGGCTGCAGAACTTACAAAGCACCATGTCCCACACCACCACAAGGCATCCTTACCGTCAACCCACCAACGTGTCGCCCGGCCGTCCCATCCCTATATCTGAACTTCGCAGCCTCGTTGACTAACTGATCAAAAGCCGGGTACACATAATCCGCAAACTGTATCTCCGCCACAGCTTTCATCCCCTCAGCCGCGGCGCCAATCGCAAAGCCCATAATCCCCTGCTCACTCAACGGTGTATTGAAGACTCTCTCTGCTCCATAGTTCTCCGCGAGGTTCATACTGCAGCGGAAGACCCCCCGAACGCAACGTCCTCTCCGAAGAGGAGCACCGAATCATCCTCCGCGAGGGCGAGGGAGAGGGCATCGTTGATCGATTGGAAGAGGTTCATGCGTTTAGTCGTGCCATTGCGGATTTCGGGGGACAGTTCGGGGTTCTGGAGAGCGGACTGCGAGCTGTGGGCGAGGAGCGGGGTTGTGGAGTAGTCTACGGGGACGTTGAGGCGGGCGTTTGGGGGATGTGTTGAGTAGGGACGGTGTCTTGGGGCTGTTCGAGGAATTGAGCTGAGAATTCGAGACGAAAGTCTAGCCGGTAATATCATTTTGAGTATATCGTGAGACACAGGACCAGGGAAAAGTCATGGTTGTGTTCTACAATCACTGTTCGTCGTAAGAGATGAGAGACCGTAAGCCGATTGAAAGCGGCCGACTCTTTATCGGTTATCGCTTCGCTTATTTGCAGATACAAGCGGTCGCTGGGCCAACCTAATTTTCGAAAACAAGATTTTGATAGATGGAATAATCCAATTTACACATTCGAAAAGAGACAGCCGTCATCAATATCGTCCATTATACCTCCAGCAGTAAAGCGAATATATCTGCCAAATTGAAACGACACAAGAATGGCTCCTCGGGAGTCACCACGACCAAAACCTCGAGAACGAACACATCACGATCGCGAAAGAAGGAGATCCCATGCCGAAAGTCCTCGGAAATCAAAAGCACACGGAGCAACATCAGTAGCCACCTCCCAGTCCTTGTCTGCGGACGCATTATCGAAGCTAGACCGACTCAATCAGCAGACAGCAAGTCGAGAGGTTACACCCAAGAAGGCGAGGCGGAAACGGCAACGGGAGGTTATAGATGAGAAGATTGTAGTGGAGAGGAGTAGGAAGCAACACAAGAGGAAGAAGCGGAGGGTTGTCAGTGGGGCGTTGCTTGAGGAAGGGGATAGTGGAAGATTGAGGGGACTTAGAGGTGGGAAAGGCTACGAGGACAGCGAGGACGAAGCTAGGTTGAAAAAGAAGCGATTATGTTGTTTGCCTCCATATGATCTCCTGCCTCAGTACTGACTTGAATCACCAGGGATATGGATAGGAGTTGGAGCTGTCATTGCTCTGATCATCATAGTCGTCGCAATAGTCGTCAGCCGGAAACACAATAAATCATCATCGGACGCAAAAACAAGCCCTACAACAGATGAGAGCGGAAAACCTTCCAACTCGAATTTAAATGGCGTGTCGGAAAGTGACCTCCCTGTTGCGGCGCAAGGAACATACTTGGATCCTTTTACCTGGTACGATACGACGGACTTCAATGTCACATACACCAATGACACCGTGGGAGGACTGCCAGTGATGGGATTGAACTCGACGTGGGACGACTCGAAAAGTGCAAACTCGAATACTCCTCCAATATCAAGCTCGTGGGGCTCATTTGCGGACCTCCCAGCCAGAGGAGTAAATCTGGGAGGATGGCTCTCGCTCGAGCCTTTCATTACGCCGTCTTTATTCAACTACGATTCCCAATTAGGAATTATCGATGAGTGGACTTTGACAACTCACCTCGGAGACAGTGCCAATTCTGTTTTGGAGAAGCACTATGCGACATTTGTGAGCGAGCAAACCTTCATAGATATTGCTGCCGCTGGGCTCGACCACGTGCGGATACCATTCTCCTATTGGGCGATTGTGACCTATGACGGGGACCCATACGTGTTTCGAACCTCATGGCGATACCTACTGAGAGGTATTGAGTGGGCTCGAAAGTATGGGCTTCGAATCAACCTGGACGTTCACGGTCTTCCAGGAAGCCAGAATGGTTGGAATCATAGCGGACGTCAGGGGACAATAGGTTGGCTGAATGGGACCGATGGAGCGCTAAATGCCCAACGATCACTCGGAATTCATGATCAACTATCCCAATTCTTTGCTCAAGATCGATATAAGGATATTGTCTCTTTCTACGGTCTTGTCAACGAGCCAAAAATGACGGCACTTGTGTTATCAGATGTTCTCAACTGGACAACAAGTGCCTACGACATCGTCAAAAAAAATGGTGTCAATGCCTATGTCGTTTTTGGAGATGGATTCGAAGGTTTAGCAAATTGGCAAGGAAAATTGACCGGGTATGATGGCCTCGTACTGGATGTTCATCAATATGAGATTTTCAACTCTGGGCAGATCGTCTACAATCACACGACCAAGGTTAATTACGCCTGTGCTGGTTGGACGGAACAAACAGAACAGAGTATGGATACTTCTACTGGTTTTGGGCCTACGATGGTCGCTGAATGGTCGCAAGCAGATACAGACTGCGCAACAAACCTCAACAATGTAGGATGGGGAACTCGATGGGAAGGCACCTACGCCTCTGGAGATGCGTCAACACAAGTCCTTTCTCCGCATTGTCCAACTTTAAACTCGGACTGTTCTTGCACCACCGCCAATGCAGCTTCCAGTAGCTACAGCGACACTTACAAGCAATTCTTGTTGATGTTTGCTGAGGCTCAGATGTCGAGTTTCGAGAAAGGCTGGGGTTGGTTTTATTGGACGTGGGTGACTGAAGATGCAACGCAATGGAGTTATCAGCTTGGTATGGCTGCTGGGATCTTGCCAAAGTTGGCTTATAAGAGGGACTTCAATTGCTCAAGTGCTGTGCCAAGTTTCTCTGGGTTACCGGAGACATATTGATCGAATAGTAGGGAAGATTTTGTATATGTTTCGATGTTGGATGTGTATAAACGACTGGGTACATAGACTGGTGGACCGATACATATATTCGGAGTTTGGTTTGGGTTTGGATTTGTATGGAGTTCTGATGAGCGATTGAGCGTGCATAAAATAAGGACATATTAGGTTTTATGAAGACTGACCCTGTTTTGTTCTCAGTGAAAACTTTTGAGCGAGACATACCCTTAAAGACCTCACTCCACAAATTCAACGGTTTCTTGAGTGGTAGTGTTGTTGGCCTTTACGATAAATTGATTTAATTTCGCGGAACACGAAATATCCTTCTTGACAGTAGAGGCCATATTCCTATGAGTACTTCTTCGAGCCCAGACGTCTCTATCCACCTTCAACACCAGGCCCCAGCCTACCAAGCTTGAAGATCATCTGCATATCGCAAAATCGTCACTCGAAGTTGAACTCCCACTGCGGATAGATCCAAAGCAGAGTTGGAGCAGATTGAGAACCAATGCAACCATTCACTTTCAAATAACCCCATATCGAGCCAATCAGGATCCGTCTTATGGAGGTCTGACACTTTTGTTGCACGTCGCAGGGTCGGAGCAGCAAGGGTGCGCCAACGTATCAGGTACCCATGGATAACCCACCCCATGGGTAATCAATCTATGGGTTATCCCTAAGCTGCTGAACTCGTGCACACTCTGCTTGCAGCCTGAGGCAGTTGTTACCTGCGCACTCACATTAAGCGAGTAGTTTGGACTAATTACCGAGGTATATTCTCAAGTACTAACCACTCTATTGCTTCTATCTCTGTAATATCAATCCTAGCAACCCTCTTATTTAATTAAAGTTATAATAAAGTATTTACTTTTAAAAACATTTACTCATAACTTAATGTTCGCAATTTAGTTAGTTGTTTTTAGAGTCGGAATAGCCTGTTACATTTTGGTGTTCCTACCTTTGTAGTTGATACCTCAGGCATAAAGTGTGCACGAGTTCAGCAGTGTAAGGGGCTAGCCCCAGGGGTAAGGCGCTGGTTGTACCTGCGCTTACTAAGGCTAGGCGGGAGCGCTTCTTTTCTTGCGGACCCAGCTTAGAATATTTCTCTCTCCTTTATCGAACTTACTGAATACCACAACGAACCCCTGTGTATACGCTGTTCGCCCCGTGACAAGCAGCTTAGGGGAATAGCTTCAATTTGACTCGATGAGAATCCTCATAAGTCTTTCAAGTCTTCGTTCAAGAGAATTCAAACAGGAGTGTTGGTGGTTGATTCCATTCACGACGTGCGAGCTCTACTTCGGGACAAAGTAAATGAATCTACTGGACAAATCCGCGAGAGTGGTTCTCGAGCCTCACGCTACCGATGAACTCTCGGAAATTGGCTGGTCGAACTACAAGATAGCATTTTAACCTTTTGTTGCACATCGCAAATATTTATAGTGATTAGAGGCTACCATTTCGGGCTAGGCAGGTAGTGTTGACGGGAAGTGAACTGATTTCAAGCTACGATTTTCTACTTCCCCTACAAGGCGGCACATACCTTAATAACATAAGCGAATACTCTAATCCTTTGATGCACATCTCAATTTTCGTAGCAACCTGGGTTTGGTTCTAGATGTTGGTTCTGGTTTCTGAAATAATCCGATGTTGAGTACAGTATCATCTCTAGATTCGGCTTCTTACCATTTTGTAGATTCTCGCTTGATGAAAGGGGGCCTTTTGGCGAAACGTTTCTCCAGAGCTCAGTGTTAGCACTTATTTGGGAATGTAAGCAGATTGATTTCTCTGCACACTATCCATTGCGTTTGTGGGAACTTTCAAGAGGCGGCGACAAGCTTTCGGGACTGAAGTGTCTAGTAGCTGTCTTGGAGTTCCGGAAAGAGACAAGTTATAGCTGCGGCCAGAATCGTGTCATTCTTACGACGGTAAGTAGCGATTCTAATGCTCCTACACTCCAGCATATGTTGCCGTTCTTTGCAAGTGTTTGAAGTGTCACTGATGCCTATAACTGCGAAACGAGGGAGAAAAAAACGAGATGATACAATGGTTTCATGTCTACGTAGGTTTGGCACTGGAGGGTACAACGAGCGAAACTAGGTAAACATTATCCTTGACGCTGAGAGCTTCAAATCTTCGGAACTCAAGTCAAAACCGGCTCGTGCCTCAACTAGAGCAACAATACCACAGGGAGTCTTGTTTCGAGCTATAATCGTGTGTAAAGTAGAACCACAAGTCCACAACGATGGCAGACAGAAAGTAGTTGCTGTAGATAAGGCATGGCCAAGAAAAATTTCAATCTTCTCGAAGATAGCCTTTCAGTTACATTTTGATATGCGAACACGGTACGTAAAGAGCGCGATGATCAGAGCGCTCAAAAGTTTTCCTTGGCTTACTTCTACAGTTAATACTGGTGACACAATTTTCCTCTACTACTTTCGATCCTCTACCCCTCCATACTTGCCACACCTTATGGCCTCATGACTTCATTATTAACGGAAGGGAAGTACTCCGCAGCAGTTTTGAACGTCTCCAACGGTGGCCGATCAGCCGACACCACCTTTCCATTTTCAACAACCTTTTCCTCGTCACCATTCGTCACATTTGACAACGGAGACGTTGGCAACGACTTTCTATCGACTTTCACAACATCCATTGTTTCATCTTTTTGCTTGCTGCTGGTTGCATTCGTGGCTGCTACGTCCACCGCGTTATGCTCGACGCCGCTGTCTCTCGACCCATCGTTCTTCATATCTTCCACGGGCTGCACATTAATAGCGCTCGTAAGGGTGGTCATGCTAAGTGTTGCTTGGTGTTGTTTCAAACTGAAAGGAAATGCAATTCCACCCGCCTTCGGTCTTCTAAGATCATTATCCTCGGTCGTTGGACTGTGGATGAGGATTGAAGGAACACCGTCAGAATTGACAGTGTCGTCATCCATAGGCCCCTTCCCCGTGCCAGATAGAAAATCGGGCGCCAGACTCCCGTCTCCTGGTACAGTTTCGCCCTTTGCCTGCTTGATCGCAAGCAGCTGGGCCGCAGGGGTGTCCTCATCAACATCATCACTACCTTCGGTTTGGTGTTGATCTGTGACCGTTCGTCTTCTCGATCGGCTTCTGCTGTAGTCAGACTTTTTACGGCTGTCCATAAGCTTGCCCTGATTCGTCTTCGTATCCTCCAGAGGTCTTGCGCCTTGTCCATCGGCAGCTGACGCCGTAGCTGTCTCCGGCTCGCGATCGGCCTCTTCCTCATGTTTCATAGTCTTCTCGTCATGTTTGCTTCCCCATAATGCCCAGAGTGACATTCCCATACTGCGTTTTTTCTTCTCCTCTTTCATATCATCGCCAAGTTTTCTCCGACCAGCCAGCGCTGATGGTGGGGGAACTTCGCCATTTCCAAATAATTGATATCCTTGAGCCATCTCCTTTGCTCTTTGTTTCTGTACTCTTCGCTTTGAAGACGCATACTTTGTATCCCATTCTTTTTTTGCTGCCATCCATTTTTTGACAGGACCTTCTTTGATCACGCCGATGTCACTAGCCGCAATATTGCACGCTGGTAGCTGATGTACTGGCTCAAGTGGAAAGATATTTCCGTGCCGGTCGACTCGCTGACGGATCATACTAGATGATGAGGGAGTTAGAAGGTCCTTCGCCAGATGATTTCAAGAGCAAAGGGAGAATATCATATGCTGGGAAACCAATTTACGGGTAAGCCGAGCAAATGACGAGATATATAGGAGGAGGAGTTGAGATCGAGAAGTATGAGTTTGTATGAGCCGACTATGCTTACTGATTCTTGAAAGGCGGTAGAGGATCACCAGCCTTTCCAATCTGGCCAGAAGAGCCCTTTGATGCTGCGGCTTTCTCTTTCTAGATTTTGTCAACACTTGAGTTCTTCTTTGGCCAGCAATACTCACCAGCGCGTCGTCATCTCCTTCGTCATCGGTTGAAGTTGAAATGATGGAGACATCATCGTCATCTAGAATTTCGATTTCCGTCTTCTGAGCTCTAGCCAATGCCCACGCCCCAAACTGTGCCACAGATCGATACATGTATTTGGCAGGTCGAGTGAAACTCAGAGTTGGTGCTACGTGACACAAGTCTTCCCAAACTTGCAATTGCACGTCGGTGGGCTTCCATCTGTGGACCTGATTTCTGTTGTGGTCGTGTGGACTCTCGTCCAAGAATGCATCTCCAGGAGCGTATTTTGTTGGGTTGGCTGCTTTGTGAGCAAGGTATATCTGCTCATCCCGAAGCATCTCGCCGCCTCCTGTCAAAATCAGCAGAGGAGGTAGTCCACCTAGAGATGGCTGCAAGACTGGTGATACTAATGGGTGCGAGATGAGCTGATTTGAGGCGTACATCTGAATTTGGTCTTTGATTTCAATCAGTCTGCCATCGAGCATGATTGACAAATCATGACCGAAACCCGGAACAGTATTAGCCGCAGGCCCAGTACCATCATTGGTTACAGTTCCAGTGGCAGCTGTGTCATTCTGCGTTCCCGGAGGAGGGTTATCGTTAACGTGAAAACCTTGAACAGCATCTGTTTCACTCTGGTGATGACCCGGGGTGCGGTCCTTGTTAATGATCTTCTTTACAAGATCTTCTTGTATAGACATCATATCATCGGCAGTTGGAGGTGGCCATGAGGCTGATGGACGTTGATGAAAGCCGTGGGGAGGGATATAGTCCAATGGGTTGTCTCCCGAGACGCTTGGGAAAGAATGTGTTAAGTCTACCCAAGGAGAGATCAGGATTGCTCCGGCAGGCAAAGGAATACCTTGATCTCTCATCACTACTAACATGCTTTGAATCATCAGCCTCACTTCCTCTGAGTTCAAGATACAACAAACCTCAGAACCATTCCTCCGCCTGCAGAGTCGCCAGCCAAGATTATAGTTGTTGGGTCTTGGACGGTAAGAAGATGCAAATAAGCCGCTAAACAATCATGCAAGCCACATGGAAAGGGGAACTGGGGCGCCAATCGATATCGAGCTACAATCATCAGTACCACCTTCGTGATTCAATGTTGGCCAAACTCACTACCGCTGGTTAGTAAGTAAACTTCAAATTGCAGCAGAACTCTTACCGAGCGAAGACCCTAGCCTTCAACTTCCTAGCATGTCTCTGCATCTGATACCGATGCTCATCTACGCTGCCAAAGAAGTACGCACCACCATGCACATATAGCATGACTCTCTTCCCCTGAATGTTATTGTTCTTCCTCTCCTGATAATCCGAGCGCATCTCAATCCATTCTGCTTTCAAATCGCCCCCTGGCCTCCGCCACTGCCACCAATGCTTCCCTCCAACTTTTTCGATCCCATGATGCCCCAGCTGTTCTTGTATGAAACCCGCAGCTTTCGTGATATGTTCTTGAGAGATGTCGACTTCGTCAACCTTGACCCAGCGGGGATGAGGAACCCATTGCGACGTAAATCGCTGGATATCCTCGACTGTATGGTGAGATGCGTAGAAGAGGAATTTGCGGATCAAATGGAGGCCTTCATCATATGAGATATGCGCCGTAGGCTTCTGGGCAAGCGGTTTGCGATTGAGATACTGAAACTGTCAATTAGCAGTTTGGGAGATCTGCGAGCTATCTTACATGCGACAGGAATGTTTGTATAACTGCAGGCGCCACGGCTGAGCCAACAGTCGCTGTATTAAAGACCATGACTGATAGATGATCCTCGTCTCCTTATGTTAACAGTTTTCATGGAGTAAACAGTGACAACCCGCGAATGTCAGTAGCGCAAGCAATTAAAGGACAGTGGTTTCGTATCTGCTACATGGAGTAACAGTCAGAGACAGGAAGGTGCACAAGTATCCAGACGCGACAGGGAAGTGTTAATTTTTCTTGAGAGAGTCCGCCTGTGGAGGTAAAGTAATAAGGTAAATACCTCCCTGTCAGATCCACCAGCCAAAGGCGCTTGCGAGACTATTTCCCATGGTCTCTCGACGTCATAGGTACCGCCGCAGGAGTGGCTGGTGAGCGGCCCCACATCAATGAGGCTTCACAGAAATTTAAAGACTATCAACTCCAAAATCCCATTGTCCAAGTCTAGCATGGCTTCTGCAACACAACTTCCGGGACCAATGGAGACCAGCTCCTCTAATAAAAATGCAGCAACACCAGGTTCGCTCCCTATACTTCTTAGACCTTCGCTAGAATCTCCTAACAATTCCAGAACAATGCGTAGCCCAGTTCGAACTCGGCATCACCCTCAGCCTCTTCTTCTGGCCCTCCCTCTCCCTTGCCGTAACCAATCAATGGGGCGGTCCCAACAGTGCCGATAAGCGCGAATGGTTTGCCTCAGAAACCATATCCCAACTACAGCAAACCTCCGATGCGGACACGGAATGGATCGAGGAGTTCTTACTGCAAGTGATGCTGGATGAGTTCGAGGTCAACGTGGACGATGATTCGGGTTTTGAGGTCGCCGAGCAGATGGTAAGGATGCGAAAGGATTGTGCGAGGGGAGAGTTCGCGGAGGTGAGGGCGCTGAAGGAGAAGTGGGATAGTAGGGGCGGGAAGGACATTGAAGAGCTGTTCAAGGGCGTTGAGAGAGGGGAGGAGGAGGATGAGACGGATGGGAGTGTAGATGAAGATGATGACGAGGATGTCGAGATGGACGAGGCGCCACGGTTGGTAACGGTGAAGGAGAAGGCCGAGCCGGAGGTAGATGAGGATGGTTTCACGAAGATCACGAAGAAGAAGAGGTGAAATATTTCAAAAGAGAAAAGGAAGATTGAAGGAATTGGACAAGAGCCCAAAAATAGCTATAACAGGATTGCACAGGTGGCGTTCAAGGGTATATCTGGATTGCAAGATGTCCTTTCTACAGGTAATGCAGGATCATGAAAGCAACGGTAGAACAGAAAACATGAAGCCATAACGCCATGAGCCCAACAATCCCGCGGGCTAGCTATCAAAACGCCTGTTGATCCCCATGAAGTATAGACACTCATGAGTGATGTCTTAATCGTCACTCACTCCCAATCCTCTTCTTCGCTATCATCGCCCTTGCGAGATTCTTTGGGACTTCCTGGTGCATGGCTAGGAGCACCAGAGGCAGCACCAACCACGTCATAACTCCCATCACTGCCTGCTTGGGACTTTTCGTCATGAGACTTACGCTTCTCATCTGTTTGAAGATATGAGGGGTCTTGAGTAGCTGGATGGAGGGTAGTTGAGGACTCAGTCGATATAGGCCGTCCTGCTTCAAGCTTTGGTTTAGCTTTGCTAGCGGCTTCATCATCGGAATCTTCGTCCCATCCAACCTCCTCCTCTGCGCTCGCGGCTGCTCCTGTTCATAATTAGCAGCAGTTTTTGAAACACTTATCTCGCTGGCTCAAGCAAACTAAGCAAATAAGGTTGCCCAAAGTTCAAAAGTGTTCAAGAGGCAATGTAGCCGTACCTTTGAGCAAGTCTTTTCTCCGTGCTTCAGCAGTCTCAATGCTATGTCGGAGGAAATAGTAACGCTTCCAGAATTCCTCATATGTGACTTTGTCCGGGACCAGTTTCTCCATGGACGCTCTCAACTCGCCGAAATTCTCCAAGTCCTTACTGATATCATCCGTCTTGCTTTCTACATTGAATGTCTTGGTCCACGGCTCGTATTCTGCACTTGCAGGATCCTTGGTAAAGCTATTCAGAGAAGAGTGAATAACGTGGAGTTGAGCATCGAACCGGGTGGTGTGAATCACTCTCTTTCCCTGCGCATCTTTGCTCTCGAACAAAACGGCACTGCCTTCTGTGGCGTCCTCTGACGGCGGGGCAATGCTAACCGCATCTCGCAAAAAGTTGCGGATGTTTGTCCCAAACTTCAGAAGAGCCTCGTCCGCCGCATCTTCCGCTTTCTCGATTTCCTTCAACCTCTTAGCTGCTTCCGTTCGAAGCCTAGCAAGAACGCCCTCGGATTCCTTGAGTGCTTCCTCAGTCGACAGTTCTTTTGCCTCCTTATCCTTCGTATCCTGATCGTTCGCAATAGTCTGAGCTTGTGAGAGAGATCGAGTTCGGTTGACGATAGAGGATCGTAGATCCGTGAAACCCTTGGTAGCTTCCTCGCCTACAAGAGACAGTTCTTGCTGCGCTTCTTTGTAGACAGATTCACCCTATCTTAACTTAGCAGCCATCCTAATCATAACTCCTCTCAGAGGTTCAATACCTGCTTCACAACACTCCCAAAGAAACCTCCCAATTTGGCACCCCAAGGACTGGAGGAAATAGCTTTGTACGCCTCTTGGAAGTCCGCATTGAGCGTTGTTTCGGGTTTCTTCTCCTCAGTCGAGGCCGCAGCAGCCTTTTCTGGCGAGAGTGCCTCCTCTTGAATATGATCGTATGCAAGGTCCATGGTTGACGAGTTGAATGGTTGGAATTATAGTCGCAAAGGCTGAGAAGAAGTGCTTCGGATTGTAAGATGATGTGGAGATCGGCGGAACGCTGCCAACTCCGTCGTGAAGAGACGACCGTGCTCAGCCGTAGATGCAAAAGCTCCAGTTATGAGAAGAGACATGTCCGCTTTGGGTGAAATCTATCCCAAACAAATTGACGTGCTCTGAATAATGTTTTTATCACTCAAACAAAACGAATTAACCAATCTTTTCCCTAAAGTTGGTGTTGAAAACATCCTCCAAAAGGAAAATGGACTGATCACGTGTTGCGGGGTGTGAACTTCGCTTCCCACTCCCTTCCAGAGTCCACGCGTTTGAAGCTGGTAGTTCCAAGGCTCAATGATTGAGGCTTGATCTTCTGAATCAAAAACTAAGACCTACAATGGCCTCCCAACTCGCCACAGTATCTGCCTTCGTTGAGGGAGCCCCTCCAGGAGAGGTAAATGATAGTTCTTCCCTTCTTGAAACGTGCTGACCTCTTCCAAGCTCGCAGATGTGATTGCTGGTAGAACGCCCTTTTCCAACCACAATTTGCAGATCGATTGCTGAAGCCTGGTATTAGATATCAAGGCACTCACCGTTTCGAGCCCGACTCTTATTTCGCAACTTGGGCCTGCATTCGAGAAATACAATGAGGAGCAGTTTGCGACAATTAAGCTGCCTGGTAGCAGTCAAAGTGTTAGTTTGAGCCCGCGGATTCCAGGAGGCATGAGGCTGACTTGAGCGTAAGGTCATAGTTAGCTCCCATAACTCTTTAGGAGATGGAAGATATTACGATGTCGAAAGCTCATCCAGCTTCGCTTTCGATCACAGCACACAGGTACATTCATACCGGGCCAGAGAAAGACGAGAGGGCTGATCAATGAACAGAAAGCAAGTGGAACTCAGAGTTACGTTCTAGAAAGCAGCCACTCTGATCTTGTGTAAGTTTCCAACTCTTTTGTATTCAATAAATTCTGACAATCCGCAGCAAATCCCTTTTAAAATCGTTAGGTACTCACGTCAAGGAACATTACCCAAGTGCCTCATACGGAGTGTATCCTATCGAAGGGGACTCGAAAATAGCAATCTTAGCGGTCGCCAACAAATACAGCCCCAATAACTTCTGGTTAGCTACACTTCTTCCAATCTTCGCAAGTTACTAACCAGGAGTAGGAATGGACGCTGGCGCTCACTCTACATCTACGACCCCTCATCCTCCTCCTTAGTCGGCAGTCTCAAAGTCGATGTCCACTATTACGAGGATGGCAATGTGCGTCTATTGACGAACAAGCCTGTTTCGGTGTCGATCTCCTCTGGCTCTGCGACGACGATTATTCGGGAAATTACTGTTACGGAAAAAAAGTACCAAGAGGAGCTAAACAAGGGCTTCAACAGCTTGAGTGAAGGAGCATTCAAGGGTTTGAGAAGACAATTACCAATTACGAGACAGAAGATCGAGTGGGACAAAATCGCGGGCTACAGACTTGGTCAAGATATAGGGGGCGGCAGTTCGAGGAGGTAGCTTGGTAGATGGTAGTCCAGAACACTATTTTGCTCGTCAAAACTGTCTTCTGTTGCTTGTTGGGCACTTTTCCCGATGCAGGACGACTGTTCTTTGAGCATGTCACACCTAGGTGACCATGCTTTTTGAATTGTGCAACATGGCGAGTAAAGGAAACCCACGGCGGGACTTCAAATCTATTTGCGTCCAAACAGAAGCTGAATACTATTACTCGTGCTCCGGAGACGGTGTACATAGACTCGGTAATTTGGCAAGTCTTCTTGAGGCTGCAGCTACAATTTGAGCTACGTGAATGAGATTTCTGAGACTTCCTCCAAAAGAACCACGCACCGAGTAGACTCATTGTAAACTTACCAACAGACTGATAAGCTGTGACAAGAAGGTCTCCTCTGCTACCCGTCGGCCGTCGGAGGTAAATCGGGAAGGCAGCCTTGCGGATAGCTTCAACGGCATTCTGGACTGAGTCCTGGACTCGCCGTCTGGTAGAGCGGGATTGTAGGACGGCAAAATGGGGTAACCATCTTACCGCCACAAGACATCTGCAAGTGGGAATTCCGAATCGAGCGAAGCCCTGCCTGGTAATTCTCGGCTCCATCGCATGTGAGAGCAAGGCCACATCCCTCCAAGGGACCCAATCACGGCACGACAATTCTAAGCCGAAATAGGTGTCGTTTCCCAGGGAAATGGGGGGATTCAACTTTCGGAAAGCTTTAGTCTTTTTAATAACAAACCGTCAGATCTTCTGCACAACACCGCTCCACCCCAAGACCTGTTCTTCCCAGCGGCATTTTTTTTGGCCATTCCTGTACGACCCTCAGCGTCTCTATTGGTCAATCCTCAATTTCTTCCACGATTGACAGACTCAGTGAGACCGACAAACCAAACAAATATAAACGCCGTCAGCATGTCGAAAGAACTCACCTACGCAGAGGTCTCTGCCCATTCGGCAAAGAAGGATCTTTATTTGGTCATCCACGACAAGGTCTACGATTCTAGCAGCTTCGTTGATGAGCATCCGTGAGTCGGCGTTTTATTCATTCGTTGGGATGGTTGAGATAGGAGTTGCAGATGTTCAGATTTGGCAAGGGCAAGCAACAGACGACTGATAGCGGATGGCGGATGGACAAAGGATATTTGAATGCCATGAATAGGGGATCTTCTGTCGAATGGTGGACGATTGGGATTTACAGCACAACCAACGTCCTTTTTCTGGCCGATTGCCCTCACTTTTGTCTCACCATGCCTTGTCCCCTTATCTTATCTACGGTCAACACAACAGGTGCAAACTGTATGCTAATTTATTCGTAGAGGTGGAGAGGAAGTTCTGCTCGATGTCGGTGGACAAGACGCAACCGAGGCCTTTGAGGATGTTGGGCACAGCGACGAAGCGCGAGAGATCCTTGAGGGTTTGTTGATTGGGACATTGAAGCGCCAGGTATATCTCCCCTATTTCACTGATCCATCTTCCGGTAGACCTTTCTTATCGGCCCAATCTCTAACCTTTTTCTTTTGCCACAAATAGGAAGGAGACCCAAAACCCAAAATCGCTCCAGTTACAGCCTCCGCTTCCTCAACCTCCACTTCATCCGGCCTGGGCCTCGGTCTTTACGCTATCATTCTCCTTGGTGGTGCTGCAGCTTTTGGTGCGTACAAGTACGTGCAGAGTCAAGAGGGCAAGGCATAGATTGAGTTTGGATTTTGGGGTGGAGTTTTACGTCTACACAAGCATAAGGGGATCATAGATGGGAGAATGAGGGGCACATTTGCTGCATGTTCTCTATACCGTCTAATAGGCACCTTTAAATGATTTCAAACCACAAATGTCATAATCGTGTGGCGAACAGATCTGTAAAGGATATGTGAAAGCTTGCCTTGATCCAAGTGCGCCATCACCGAGTTTCTTAGACAAGTCAGTGACCAGACTTGGAGATCTGGACCCAATCGCTCAAAAATCATCGAGTTATCAGGTACTGAGATGGATGGCACGAATCCATTCCCCTCGATTGCTGATTGAATGAACTCTGTGTTTGGCCTGCTCAAGGGCTCCAGAAGTTACTACATGATGATAGTCCAGAGCTTTTAAAAACGGTAATAAGGCACCTAAGTTTTGGAATTAGAGACCAGCCTGTATTGAAACTTCTGGTGCAAGATGTTGCTCTAACAAGTTCTCAAAAGTCTGATTGAACCGGTGTCCTTTATCCAGCATAGACGTGGATACCAATCCAGACCACCGCAGGAAAACGCAATATCGGTTGGAGATTGCACATATGTAGCTTCCATCACTGTCTGCTTGAGTATTCTCGTCGCCAGACTACTGCTTTCCAGGTGCGTGGAGAAAGAATAACAGCCAGAGGGCTCTTCTTGATTCAAGGCTTCTTCAATCCATCGACATGCCCCGAACGCCATGCTTATGCAAATAGCATCAACACAATATAAAGTAGAGAAAGCGCTAATCAACACACCTTCACCAAACCAACCACGCCAGAGCGATCGCCCTTCCACATAGCGACCAGATCTGTAAGACATAATTTATGCATACATGCGATCATAGTCTTCTTCATCCTCTTCGTCGTCAATCTGTGCCTTGACGACCTCTTTCTTCTTCATCAAGTCTTTCCGATCTAGCGGACACGTTCCATTCAACCTCAACCAAGGACCAACACAATCCAGATCGAAGCGATGGGTCTTATGGCATGGTAGCTCTACCACCAAGGGATACTCGTCATCCTGCAAGAGATACGAATTAGCATTGGCTCCCGAAGCAGTTCTCGAGGCTGTTACAAGAGCTCATAGTCCCTCAAAAGTACCAAAACCAGCCAGCAAGCTGCAGTGGTTTGAAAGCTCTACACGGCTAGAAATACATACCAGAAAAGCCTCCCCGCAAATTGGACAACTATCACTCTTTTTCAACTGCTTCTTAGGCACTCTTTCCAGACTATCCAAATAACTCTGTGGCACACCCTCGACCGTCGCCGGTGGCGCATCAATACTAGACTGCACCGCTTCGATCAACATATCCAAAAGCGCAGCGTTCCGTTCATCGGGAGCGTCCTGGCGTAAGGTATAGTACTGGTCTTGTAGGAGACGGCTTGCGGCTGCGACGTCGACCGGCGTGGGTGTGGCATGGGGATTGTTGTGTGCGTGGGCGGGTATATTTTCGGTCTCGACTTGGGATAGATGGTTGAAGAATGAGGACATTGATGGTCTACGGGTTCGCGCTCTAGAGGTGGCTTTGATGCCGTGCTCGACTAGAGTAGGTTAGTGGAATAAGAGAGGAGGGGAGGAGAGGGGGAGCGTGTAGGGTACCTTCATAGGGATTTGCCATTGTGGAGGCTCTTTGGGAGAAAAAGAACTCGTTCTTCAGAGATCCAATCAATAAATAGAATGAGGGTTTTGGGAAGTGTGTTGGAGTTATTAATGCCGTTTGGTAAAGCAGGCAAGCAAGCCCACGCGTTGAAGATTCGCTTACGATACTAGTGCAAGGCTGGATGCAAGGCTATACGACTTTCCCATACATAAAACTGTGTGAGTCTATTCAGTCAATGATAGAGGCTCCTCTTGGAAGTAATATTCTCTGCGCATAACTGTAGAAGTACGTGCTGCTGCGCTTTCGCGTGTACTTCGGCCGGTCTTTGACATACCATCAAGTCGAGTCGAGGATGTAGCCCCTTCCACGAAATCAAGCACCGGAAACCCTTTTGTCACTTGCTGTTTCTCAAATGGCATTGGTACTGATATGTCCATAGCTAGTGATCGGCTAATAAACTCCTCTTGATTCAATCCAGAAGCACGGTTGTTCTTCGCGGATTGGGCCATCGAGATTTTCCGCCTTGTGGCATATATGTCAGTACTTGCACCGCTACATATCAATAGGAAGAGCGAACTTCGGTAGGCGATTCGCAATTCGCAGGGGAGTGCATCTTCTACTACTGTACTGGATTGTATATCTTTTGCCAGATGTAGAATGTTGACATTACCCCGCGCAATCAGATCAGATGCTCGTTGTGATTCGTAGCTCGAGGTCGCTTCAATCGCCGAAGTGGACCACGTCTGGTGCGTTTCTCGCTCGGACTTCCGACATTGCGACAACGTCGTTTCTGGTGGTTCCAACTGCCGGAATAGCTTGACACGCACGCCCGATGTACGTTGAAAGCTACTCAGAAGCTGCGATTATCGGGGCTTGAGCCTTGAACATAAACACGGAAATACGCATCTTTTGGTTTCTTTTAGCCTAGCTCTAGAAGATGTCGATGCTTCATGCTCCAGAAGTCTGCCATGATCTACTAGTCGGCCTGTGCCGATCTAACCGTTCCTTGCATTCCCAAATTATTTTTTCCTCTGGTCAAGATGTCTTTACCTCTCTGTTACGCAGACAGTATTCTCTTGGAGGAAAGGCAATTGTGGATGGTGAGATTCTCAGCATCTGGAATTCTAAGCCATTTTGTACCATGCAAACGCCATGTCAGGCAATGATCTGGTCCGAATCGACACCAATATCCTGCCAAAGGCAAAACTAATCGTTGTATTTTGCGGTCTTGCCTTTGCTCTACTCATTTGCTTCATTGATCAGAACTCAGTCGGCATTGCTCTGCCCACGATAGGAGCGGATCTTCATGCAGCAACGACGATATCGTGGGCGGGTACTTCAGGCTTGATCGCCAATACCGTTTTCCAGGTTCTGTATGGACGTCTCTCAGATATTGTTGGGAGGAAGATTGTCTTCTTGTCAGCCATTGGATGTCTCGCTTTGGGAGACTTGCTATGTGGATTTGCAAAGACCGGCCCGCAGCTCTACGCTTTTCGTGGAATTTCGGGCGTCGGCCAGGGTGGGATAACCGCGTTAACGATGATGATTGTATCAGATATCGTCACTCTTGAAAACCGTGGAAAGTGAGTAAAGTACATCACCTGCTCCTAGCTTGTGCTAATATCTTTAACTTTCTAAGATACCAAGGAATTCTGGGATCTTGTGTCGGTCTCGGAAATACAATTGGCCCCTTCCTAGCTGCTGCATTTGTCGAGAAATCGACATGGAGAGGACTGTTTTGGTGCATCTGTCCGTTGGCCATTTTCAGTGGAACCATCGTTGCAATTACACTACCTCCAAGCAAAGTTCATGGAGAAATAAAGGACAAAATCCGAGTCATCGATTATTACGGCGTCGCTACTTCGTCCGTGGCAATCTTGCTGTTGCTCATCCCCATTTCGGGTGGCGGAACGTATTTTGAATGGAACAGTCCTATGGTGATATCCATGCTCACCCTTGGCTCTATCTCAGCGGTGTTGTTCATTCTTGTTGAATGGAAGTGGGCGGTGATGCCCATGATGCCATTATATGTCTTCAAAAATCCAGCTGTTTGCGCCATCCTCATCCAGAACTTCCTCTTTGGCATCGTGTACTACTCTCATCTGTACTATCTCCCGATTTATTACCAGAACGCTCGCCAATTCTCGCCACTGCTCTCCGCAGCACTCACAATCCCGTTCGTTGCCGGTCAATCATTCTTCTCGATTCTCTCTGGACAGTATGTCTCTCGGTTGAAGCGTTATGGGGAGGTTATCTGGTCTGGATATGCTCTATGGACACTTGGAACAGGGCTCATTCTGCTTTTCAGCAGGACAACCCCAAGATGGGAGTTGGTGATCATCCTGCTCATAGAGGGGGCAGGCGTCGGACTTGTCTTCCAACCTACACTAGTCGCCGCTCAAGCTCACTCGCTAAAGCGTGATCGGGCAGTTGTGATCGGTGTTCGAAATTTCCTCAGAGCTTTAGGTGGCTCAGTTGGTCTCGCCTTGTCTGCTGCTGTGCTCTCAAATGTATTGAAGGGGAAACTGAAGACTCTGTCTACGCCACTACCGACGAACTTCGAGGAGCAGATCCTGGCATCTATTCTGCGAGTTCCGGATCTGTCCTCATTGACGAGTGTTCAGAAGGAGGAGGTTCTGGACGCTTATATGTCTGGTTCTAGAGCAGTATTCGTTGTATGGGTACCGATTATGGCGGTGTGTCTATTGTTGTGCTTTTTAATCAAGGACAAGGGCCTGACTCGACCTGATGAGAAGCCGCAAATACAAGAGATGAGTGGTAGCGAAACAGGGGTTGGCGAAAGTGATGTGGAAATGCGGGTACAAGAGGAGCCAAAGAAATGAGTCAAGTATGCAGAAGCAGATATAGCGGACGATGAAGAGTTCACGCTTTGATGTAGAATGATCAAGTAATGAATCTAAATTGTACTAAGTCGGAGGCACAAAAGATTGTAGAGCACAGCTTCACTACAGGACAAAATGGGTTCTAGTTTCGGGGAGTTTCCAGGTATGTTGGTAAATTCTGACAAGAATAATCAAAGCAATTCTCCAGATCTAAGCCCAAGAAAAGCATTTCTATGAAATTTGCGAGTGTTTAATAGACAAATCTTTGGCATGTTCCCTGGAAAAAATCAATCAGACTTTACTATGCAAATTGCGTGAATCAACACTGCGGTTATTCAAAGCAGTGCTCCCGTAACAGCTACCTAGTAGGTAGAGACTCGAAAGAGTACGAGGAGAGTGGAACTATTGGGACCAATCAGGGGCGGTTTCGCTTGTGGGCATTCTAAAAAGGGGCCGAAAACTCCCCGCGTGTCTGGACGACATTCATAAATACATGTCCAGCCCTCTTTCAAGCAACAAGCAACACCCATTTTCCAACTCAAAGCCTTTTATTATAAAATCAGAAGTACAGCAAGTATGGTCGACTGGGCTGAGAAGAATCGTGATCACTTCAAGTAGGTCTTCATATCTTGCCCAACATTTCCAAAGTTCTAATCTCATGGCCCAAGCAATTCAGCCTCAACCTACAACAGCAAATTCAGCAAAACCATCCTTCAAATCATCGAAGAGATCCAAGTCAGAAGGGACTGGATAGGCATTGACTGGATTGATGAAGAAGATGAATCAAATTCTCTTAACAATGTCCGACTGCTAGATTATGCTTGTGGGACAGGATTGGTGTCACGTGTTAGTCCTTCTTTCCCCCGCCTTCTCCTGCACCTTTCCAGGCTTTCCAGGCTTTTTGAGAGTCAGCCAAGATGAAAGCCAAGGGTTAACTTTTAATATAGGCGTTAGCACCATACATCACATCAGCTACCGGAATTGACATCTCGAGCTCCATGGTCCACGAATACAATACCAGCGCATCCAATCAAGGAATTCCCGAATCTGAAATGCACGCTGTGGTTGGGAACCTCATCGATTCTTCCTCACTTCCTGATTCCTCGTTTGAAGGAAAGGAGTTCTTTGACTTTGATGTTGCGGCTGTGGGGATGGGCTGGCATCATTTCACTGATCCGGCGTACGCGGCGAAGGCGTTGGGGAAGAGGTTGAAGAAGGGGGGTGTGTTGTTGATTATTGACTTTCTGCCTCACGAGGGTATTGGGGAGGGCGGTCATGGGCATGGCCATGCGCATCATCATGGGCATAGCGGCAATCATAATCACAATCATTCACATGATGCAGGTGACCAAGGCGAGAAGGAGAGGGCTGACGGCTATGGAGAGGACAAGAATATGGAGAGTGCAGCAGCGCATACGGTCACTCACTGGGGTTTTGCAAAAGAAGATATTAAGAAAATGTATGAAGAGGCAGGAGTTGGAGTGGATTTCGATTTCGTGGTACTCGGGAAGGGGGTTGTGTTTGAGAAAGAAGGGAAGAGCATGCGAAGGACTGCGTTCATGGCGAAGGGTCGAAAAGCGTAGTCGAGATCAGTCTCGAGCTCAGATGTTGCAGACTGTGTGAATCCTCCTGCACTCTGCCTGAGACAATTCGCATTGTATTTGTTACCTTGTGACTGGTGAAACAAACAACATTCAGGAGTGATTCTGGAGCTGTGATCTCTCATGGAATAGCATTATAGCCCTCGAGTCGCCGTAATGTATGAACCATAGCGCGTTACGATTCCTAGAAAAGTAGGCCACGATCTTTCTATTTCCGCAGTTTCAGATACCAACCGTACCAGAAGGAAGTACACCAAGGAGGAGCAGCAATCTGCGAGCGTTTTTGCATGATCGGGGAGCTTGTGACGACTGTGTCTAAGTTAATCTTCCATCATTCATTCCAGCTGCATCTTCCCACGTAGTCTATACTTCAGGCTGCCTGCGAAAACGATTGTCGACAGGGACAGTAGTAATACAGCCGACACTCGACAGCGAGAAGTGTGTCGACATTTGGCTACAAAACGAGCGTGGGGAACTAGGTCATCTTCCTTTTGAACATCCATGAAATCTCGAGGTTCCGCAGTGGGCGCAGTCAGTGCCGTCTCTGAAGGCTGGCAAATAGAAGCAGCTTTTATGAGACATTGTGAAGGGCGTACAGAGGTCTGCTTTCTGTTGAAGGAGGACGTAGAGATCAGTCTTATGCTGCTCGCGCTCTTGTATCTACACGACGACCATAAGCGGGATTGCATTAAAATAAAATAATCGGTCCCCCGTCCTTCTTCCACAGCCCTGCCGGACCAAATTCACTTTCAGTTCGGCCCCTGACAACCCGTCTCGTGCAGCTACAGCGTAATTCTGCCCTACCTCAACTTTCAAGAAGTCATTCAACTTTGACCGTGAGCACCATTGCTTGAAGTTCTTGGACCGTGGATTTTTATGATATTCTACCATAATGAGAGACATCAAGCAAGCTTAGAAGGACTTCAACCATTGCTGAATATGAAACGTGCGTTCTGTACAGACAACGCATGTAGTTCTGCATGAATCATTGAAAAATTCAACAGGATTTAACATGATCACCTGAATACGGCGGGATCTGAAATGCGATCAAAATAGAAGGGACAAAGTCATGCGCGGTAGTCTATCCGCACTTCGGCTTCGAGTCCTGGAGAGGCCAAAAGATATAAGACCGCGGTCTCACAGTCTGCAGCCTTGTCTAAATCTGTGGATATTCAAACGCTGGTCGTTGGTGAAGGGTTTGAGTGAGTAGCTCGGACATAGCATTCCGCGATGTTTTTCTGGAGGGACATCACAGTTGAATGTATCCCGGTATTTCACTAGATGAGATTGGCTTTCCCTCTAATATTAACTCTGGAAACAAAAGAGAAAAATGCACTCTGGTATAACCCAAGAATAAGCGTGTTTGAACCTCTATGCTCTAGATACATATCGAAAAGCCGAGTGCTATGTCGGGGTTCATGACAAGACGACATCTTGAGTGGAGCTGTTCAGATCTTCTTCCAGCTCTGCCATGGTTTCAAGAACGACTTCGATGTGCTCCCTCCCTAGAGCTTTAATTTTCGACTTCGCAAGTGTGTTGGCGGTACGTATTGTGTTTTTGATCTGCCGACCTTTGATATTTACCTGGGACAATTCTTCAATGACGCTCTCAGGCCAGTTTTGTAGTACGCCTTTCGCAGTTCGCTCAATGAAAACTTTCCAGAGTTCCTTCCTCATCTCTTGATTCAACGCCGAATATTTGAGAGCGAGATGAATGCGTGATTTGAAGGCAAGGTCGAAGCTTGTCAGCCGATTGGTAGTCAGAAACAGGATGCCTACGTAGTACTCCAATACTCTTAAGAACACTATCTAAACTCAGCTTTCGATCGAAGAACAGCAACTGGTTATACTCACGAGAGACCAAACTATTTCGAGTGAGATCGTGTATCGTTCTCTGCTCAAGGAAGACGTCCGCCTCGTCAATAAGAACGATTGCACCCCAGCGGGTCGCAAGCTTCAGGGCAGTCGTCAAATTGGTCTCTACCGAGTGGGGTGCCACACCAAGCTCGCCAGTATTGAGAACGTACAATGGTCGTTTGATATCGTCCGCGATACTCTCTGCGGTAAAAGTTTTGCCTACTCCAGGTTCTCCATAGAGGACGAAGACAAGTCCTTTTCCCTTGCCTTTGATCAAATCATCGAAGTCGTCAGTCCCATGGTTCTTGACTAGAGCGTGTACAAGTTCCTTGCGTTTCTGAGGGATGAGAAGGGACTCAAACGCTTTTGTGTTGAATTGTATAGGCTGTACGAAATCCACGGAGAACAAGCACCACTTTTTGTCGAAAAGCGTAAACCCCGGAATCTGATAATCGCAGATCATAAGATCACCTCTAGCTGGTGGATTGGCGTCTTCTTCGTTTCCTGAAAAACTTTTATGGCGCTCTACCAGCCATATTCGATTTTGCGTATTGAAGGCATTGAAGGTCCTAGTATCTACCATGATCCGACTATTTACCTGCTCACGGGTCAGCTGGAATCATCTTCCGCGGGACTATGTATTTGATCTTTGTCGTACCGTCACAGTATCCATTCGATATTTCCATTGAGATCCAGCAGGAGGACATGGGGTGCGGGTCCCCTCCACCTTTTCGTATTCTTCGCTGACAGTGGATGCGGTGCCAACATACGCGCGATGGTGGAAGCCTCCCGCCAAGGCACAGAATTTCCGTCCCCGAGCGATGAGCTCTTCCTTGATATTCTCTATGGCTTCTTTATTTCCATAATACTTCAATGGATAGATGGACAGCTTCCAGATCTGAAAACCCCCAAAAAGTTCAATATAGTTGTACTGTTGAAGCAGGTTCACGCTCGTGGTGCGGAACTTACCTCCTTTGTCCCTGAAAATCCGTCGACTTGTATGATCTTATCCGAATACCCAAAGTTGGTTCCATCATGAGTGAAACAGCGACCAGTTATGCTCCTAGTACATCCTCAAAATCAGTGCTAGCCACTAATGACAGGATCCCAAGCCAGCCTTCCCAATGATAGAGGTTGGTTTGCAAGTATTGGACCACATACCATATTTGACCGCCACAGGAATCTTTCAATAATTCCGTTGACTGCAGAATCATGATCTGCTTGCTCTCATTTTGACCAGTAATCATGATCTCTCCAGGCACGAAAGCCATCCATAGATCATGAAATTCGATACAGGGATTGGCAGGTACTGATTCCACATGTGCTTTGTAGCTCCTGATTGAACGCAGAAGCTCCTTGCCCATAAACCGCAGGAGCAGGCCAATATGCCATTTGGCAGATCTTTCAGTGCTATTTTGTCGGTATATTTCAAGTTCCTCCCGATAGTGAAAAATGCATTTCAGCATGCCATTGAGTATGACCGTCTCACCATTGAAACTTTGTCCTGGGTAGCTCTTGATGACATCCCGCAAAGCTTTCTGAATATCCAGCGAGTTGACCTCCAGTCGCGTAACTTAGCAGGCTGGCGTTAGGGCCATAATGCTCTGGAGGTACCAATGGAGTCAGTAAAAGCTGTGAACTGATCTGCCCTCGGGAGGAAGTCGTCAGGATATGGCTCTGGAGCAGTTCTCCTAGAGACCGTCCAAGGGAGCAAATTGGCTATTTCTCAAACACGTACTGTACGAGATCATGGCAAAGTCTTTGCCTTCATCCTTTTCGTCCAGTTCAGACTTTTTGTCTTCTACCAACTTCATGACCTTTTCCCCTTTGAAATTATGACGCTCCTCATATTCTCTGACCTGACATTTCATCACAGGTCCAGGACTAGGAGGTCCATCAACAGAGACCGAATCATCCTCGGTGTCTTCCGGGGTGCCTTCATCCTCGCTGGTCTCCCTTAAGGGCTCGATATCTGGTTTCATTGTGTAGTGGTGGCTACTTTAGCCGATTGCGACAGTACGCTGGAAACGCTGCCAGGCCTTTCGTGGACTCGAATATCGCTGGGAAATTCGGTGGCACTCAAGATGAAATAAATAAGGTACGAATCTGTGCCTTCCAGTCAAATGCGAAATTGTTTCCTGCCGTGAAGGTACCAGGATGAGCCGTTCAATACAAGATTCGTGGAAGACGTTGCTGTAAGGCGCCTTCTTGTCAGTGAGTGTTTGGGAATCTCCACCACCAGTTGCCGGCAGTTGCCCAACATTGTTGCAGTACAATGAAGGAAACGCGAATTGTCACTGGTCCAACGCCGATGGAGCCACAGTCGAATCGCACTCTGCCAGAGTTTGAGCAGCTCGGCCACTTTCATGCATCATGCTACCGCAAGTGAGCTTTGTGTCGAATAATAGGCGTCGGAGCACTCTACAACAGGTTCAAAATGCTGAGCGTCCTGCGTGTTCAGGGATATCAGTGTGCCAGATTGGACGGAGTTGTTTCTGGATGCGACCAGTACCGGTTGAAAGAAGCCCTGGATGCGGCGCAGCAGACAGCCTGCATCTTGACTCTAAATCGGAGCGCTAAAGCGAGTGCTGGCGCCAATCCACAACCAGAATGGCAGAACGCCTTCATCAGGAGTCAGTCAGCCTTGCGTCAACATCACCAGGATTTCGCTTCCAGCCACGGACCATTGATTGTAAAGTAACTGTTATGTTTCTTGTATGTTTGATAGTAATCTTCATTCTTTACGAAGATGGAAAGTTCTCTACGCCTTTGCATACAGCTCGTTCATCCACAAGGACAGATGAAAACGCCGTCACCTTAACTCGGTGCGGTGGGTATCATGTCAGGCGCTGAAGCCAGTCTTGTTCTGGGGCTCGTGTCATCCATTATCCAGATCATAAATGCTGCAAAAGACCTTTACGATGCGGCAAATGATGTGGATGGTTTACCCAAGGCTTTTAGAGATGTCGCCGCGAAGCTCGATCTCATCCCGCTGCTCCTAGAGGAGGCCCAAGAGCATATCAAGCATCACGATGAAGGTGAGAAGAGGTCCAAGGCCTTGATGAAGGTTCTTGGGACTTGCAAAAATAGAGCAGACGAGCTGCACGAGATCTTCACGAAGGTAATTACGAAGGACGACTCTTTAAGATTGGCCAAATACATGCTGGCTCTGAGAAAACTGGGAAAGGGAAGCCGGGTGGAGAATCTGGCTGGCGAGAATTTAAAGGAAATCAACTTATTGGCAACATATTTTTCCTTCCCAGAGTCAACCAAACAGACGATTGCCAGAGCGTTGGAGGAAGTGCTGATGATTGAGCCCACCTCGGCGCCGGAAAGCTATGATATTGACCCAAACGCCGATGGCACAGGATTGAAGTCGTTGAGAGAATTCAGGTACCAATCTTTACAAGATCGTGGGTATAAACTGGAATTCATCTTGCAGAAGAAGCTGAGGATATCGTAGGCTCGAAGTTGGACTCCAAAGTCGACTTGAAAGACATCCTTCACTCTTGGCTGGTTCCAGAAGGCACGAACTACTCATCTGATCACACCGATCATCTTAAGAAGCGCTTTCGTAATCCAGACACACTCTACACGACTTGTGATTGGTTCTTCCAAACAAGGCAATTCCAAGAATTCTTGAGCCCAGCCACTGCCTCAGTGCTCAGAGTCAAAGCATCCCCTGGCTGTGGCAAATCCGTTCTTTCATCGACCGTCATAAGTCGGCTACAAGAAGATCCAGCCGCATGTGTTCTGTACTGTTACTTGCATCGAGATCCGGAATCGACTTCATCATTGAGCCTGGTCAGAATTCTGTTGGCTCAAACACTCCGGTGGAGTGACCCTCAAATTCTGGTTGCAGTCAATAAATTCTATTCCGAGAATCCCACTATAGATCAACATGATGGAAAGAAAGAGGAACAACTCTGGCGCCTCTTGCGCATGTTTATGGCTGCTGAGACTCGAAATCTCACGCTGGTCGTTGATGGTCTGGATGAATGCGCTCAGCCTCTGCTGTGCGTGAGGTCGCTGCTCAAGCCTAACCTCTTCATATCATCTCGACTGGAAGACCGAGATGTTTTTGACAACAAGAACATCAAGACGCTTCTCACGAGAACCGGAGTTAATTCGTCACAAATGGAAATCAAAGGTGACCATATATACCAAGATGTCAAGGAATTTGTTTCTTATCGAGTGTCGTCTCATCCATCGTTCTCGTCAAAGTCGCCTAAAATCAAAAATAAAATCATTGAAGGCGTTTGTGAGCGAGCAAATGGTAAGTCTTCTGATTTCATAACCCATCATTGCACAGTGCAAATTTATCATAAGCCGTCACTTTCCGAGATGCACAAATCAAATCCTTTCGAGCACTTTGAGATATCGCTTTGGCTTTAAGCATAGTTTCCCTCAGAGTATGATTCATGGATGTTACTAACGCCATCTCTACAGGCATGTTTCTATACGCAGCCCTCGTCCTCCATGAAATGAAAGATAACAAGACCTCTACTGCTTCTATCTCCGCAATTGATGCCACTTTAGCAAAGCTCCCGAGTGGATTATTCAACAGTTAGGAGCAGAGCCTAGAAGTTCCGCGAAACTCGATAAAGGGCCTCGAAGCTTTCTGTTGGATATTTTGCTCAAACACCTGCCTGACTTGGCATGAGTTGCACAGCGCCTTAGCAATCGGGAAGGTAGGCTTTGAATAAGACGAACTTATTGATGACTGCTGCGAGGCTTTCATAGAACACTCATGTGGGCGACTTGTTGAGTCTTTCGGCCCTTCGGACTCGCTGCGATTCATACATCCCACGGTAAAAGATTTCTTGACCAATAGACTCGACGATGACGGGCCTGGTGTTGATATAGGAATTTCAAAGGCCCACTCCTTGGTTGCACTCAAGCTTGTGACGTTTCTTGGATATCACGATCTACCTTCCTTTTCATCTGAAGTTGACGTGGATCCAGAAGAGATCATCACAGCATACAGGGATCAGCCTGGCCGCGCCATTTATATTTTCGCGACGTTCAACTGGTATAGACATTTGAAGGAATGCGACAAGACTAAGGATCCGCATTTAGAAGAACAGGTGCTGAACTTTCTTGGCTCACCGTCATTTATTCGCTGGTTGAAGAGTGCCATTATTTTGTCCCATGTGACGGGGAAAGGAGATAGCGTTTCTCTTACAGTGGATGTCATCAATGGTGTTCAGGGCTGGACACAGGGTAGATCATGGGCCGATCACTCCTCGGCCCAGACAGTGCAAACGTGGATCCAAGATTTTCTCCATTTGATGCTGGACTGGGGCGATGTCCTCCAGAGTCAGCCCGATTGGATAAACTATCTTCATCATCAGCTTCTTTCGGGGGACAGTTTCCGGAAAATTCTCGAAGATGATGGAGACCAAAGTGTCATTCAATTCAATCCTGGACAGGTATTCACTAAAAGCTCGGAGACTGCTTTATGGCCGTCTCGGAGTTTTGCCGTTGATCTGGAGCGGGACCTTGCATTCACCTACGACGAGCCATTCGTATCATACTTTCATATGCAAACCGGCCTGCAGATCGCAGAAATCGCTATACATCTTCCCGGCAAAGTTCAAGGTCCAGTCGCAGTCAAAAGGGGGGCGTTGTGCCCGAATGGGCAATATCTTGCTATTCTGTTTGAAGGATTAGGCCCATCATCGGACCCTCTCGCAGCCCAAATCAGAGCAGGGCAGATGCTCTCATTCAACGATACTACTTGCACGTTTTCCTGGAGTCTTGAAAAAGCGGCAGATCTCGGATTCCCGGCGTTCATGCTCCGTTTTACCTTTGGAGTTGATAATGCAGAGTTCGTGGTGTGTTTGCTTGAGCTCAATCATGCAGGGACGGCACGAACCAACTTATTCAGCATCCCAAGTTGGGCCACGAGTTCTTCTGTCATACATGGCTTTCAAACAATGCGATGGGAGCTTGATGATGTTGATATACTGCAATTCTCAACCGATTCATCAAAGCTCGCAACTCCTTTCGGGATCTTGGACTTGAAATCAGGGGAAAGAACAAAGCCGTGGTCGTACGCACTTGATAGCTTTTACCAGGGTGGAAAACTGAACGGGGAATTCGGAATTTTCGCAACGGTCGCCTCAGGGATGTTTGATTTGAATCACAAGGAAAATAACTTAATCAGTAGCACACTTCAGCTACATGATGTTCAAGCCAACACTCGTCAGAACATCGAATTACCAGGCATAGTCCATATTCTTGCAACCAGCGATCAAGGCCGTTTCTTTCTCTTGCTAAGGGTTCAGATTGTGGAGAGCAGCAAGACACGAAAATCTGGTCCATCAAAGTCTCAACAAGGAACCATTGGGATCTGGGATTGCCTTCAACCAAAAGATTTTAAACCACTTCTGCAGCTTGATCCGCCAGCTAAAGGAGAACAAAAACCATGGAACTTCCGCCCTTACACTTTTCAACCTCGTTTTAGCCCCGAAGCAAGAGAACCCACTGAGGTCAACAAGTTACTTCTATATGCACCACCGAAGTGGAAACTTACAAAGAACGTCAGCCCGTGCAATTCACTAGACCCTAAAGAGGGCCATCTTCTAATATTTGAAGCTAAGAAGTCCACTAGCCATGTCAAAGGATTTGGCAGCTTTCTGATGCTGAAGCTACAACTACCAACGAGTGCTCTGAGGTTCGTAAGAATATTGAATGCTGTATTTATGCTGATTTCTGACCAGCAATCCGAACATCAAATCGAGGTCTGGATTACGTATTCTCTCTTGGAGTCCACATTTTGATGCTGCCAACGTCTACCACGACTCGACATTCTCGAGGATGACCAGAGCAGATGTGAAAGAAGGAGTTTCATCACAAATCGAACAGCAAACGCCCAAGGCAGAAGACAATACCAATCAGAGAGGAAACAACAAGAATGATCATTCGATTTTGCTCATCCCATCTGATCGTTCCGCAACATTTTGGGTTCGTGTCAAAACCAAAATCTCCGACAATAGCCTTGAGATACTACCTCCAAACCAGGATGATCAAGCAAAGCCATTTGGTCAACAAATTCCTATTCAGTATGATATCTCTGTATCTTGTCTTAAAGCCGGAGAGTCTTTCGCCACTCATTCTACTACTCTTCATACCGCTTTGCCAAACGCCTACTATCCACCTCTACAGTCGCAGTATGTATGTGCTGTGACCGAGGACGAAATAACTCTTGGTCCATTGCATATAGATCTGTCTCACACGTATGAGGGGATGGAAATGGAAATAAGAGATCCGACAGATTCGGTTTTCGAGGCCGCCAAGAAATGTTTCATGATTCAAGCCCGACCATTGAGGCATCGCAACTCCCGTTCAACGTCAATCGAAAAGGGTGGTTATTCAGGTCCCCTATTTGCCATTTTTGACGACGAAGAAGAGACAACCTTTCTGGATGGTAGCAGCTCAGTCGAACCCTGGCCCCGGCCCTTTGTGCTGAATAGATCCAGCGCTATTCACGATCACCAACACGTTTTCGAGTTTTCTCGACTAATCGAACAGAACCTAGTTGTCGAAAATAAACATGAGGCCCGCCAATTTGAAGTGTTCTTATGCGTATTCGATAGCACACAGGAAAAAATCACTTGGCTCCTGCACACCACGACAGGAGGAGAAATTTCTTGGAGCAAAGCCGAAAGACCTGACATAGCCTGGGCTCTCCATCCTAGCCTTCCACTTCTGGTTTGGCATATCCCAGGTCACAGACTTATGATTTCGAACATAGAATCAAAGGAATCGCCGATCACTATCGCAGGTATGTAACAATGCTAAGTGATGATGATGATGATAATCCTGACGTATCGTACAGAATCCTTGGCACCTGAGGCGGACACGACTCAGGCTATCAGAATATCTGCGAATGGACGATTCGTCGCGGTACAGGGTCGGCAAGCGTTCAAGAACGACCTCATGAATTTTCGAACTGGGCAAACACTTTGGAGCGTCATTATATGCGACTTGCTCGAGGGGAAAACTATCGAAGCGACGATGGCAAGTGACTACGACGTATCCATCGCGCTTGAAGACGAAGTGCTCTACACCTATCGCTTGACAAGAGAGGGTGCCATAGAGAGCAGCATGTATAGCTTACCAAAACTGGAACTCATTAAACGCCAGTACCTTACCTTCATACCTGCGCATTGCTGCTGCCAAACCTGTGGCAAGCCTTTCGAACCTCACTGCTTCATATCGATCATTGAACATCAAGAGGTGAAGTCTGTTCTTATTAGCCACTCGCCCCTTAACATGGGAAGAGCCAGCCTCAAGAGTCACGCATGCGAGCCGCTCATTCTTCGAATCACGAGTCCGCCTGTAGGTCGCGTTCATCTGGTAGCCAAGGACGCTCTAGGAGATCAGCTTGTCATTACCACGTCTAGAATATTTTTAAAAATTATCGACGATCAGGAAGAACTACTGGATGATGCGTTTGCTCACTCGCGACGGTATTGTAAGACGCCAGGAAATGGCTGCTCCTGCTGCATGTGCACTGCAGAGGCAATGCCTAGTATTACATCGTGGGATCACAGTGGTATCATACAACTCCGCTACGTGATCTCCGATTTCCAGGTCATGAAGGGAGAGCAGCTGCTCGAGCCGCATATGGTGGAAGAATATCTTCGGAAAATGGAAATATCCAATACTAAGCGGCTCAAATTCGGAAAATCGTCGGAAATAAGCACCCGACGTGCGTTGTTACATGCCAAGAAGGTGCTAGGAGAGGAGCACTTTCCCTGGGATAGTTGGGAGGGATTCCGCGACGCCATGGAGTACGCCGAAACGGACTTTGATTTCGACACCTATATGGAAAAGCTTTTCGAACCAGGAAAATGCGGCATCGGCTGCATGATTCCTATTTTCGTAAACACGTTTTATTTTGGAGAAGTTGGAGATTCTCAGAACCATGATCTTCACTGGTCGTCGACTTTGGCCGTTGGATGGATAGAAGAGGATCTCAAGTGGTTTTACGATCGCCTTTTTGGCGGCGACTTTGAAGGCGCCCGAATGTGGTATCCGTTCCCAGCTTACTGCACGTTGAACGCCAAAGTCGAAAAGCTTAGTTCGGATAGAACGTCTAAGGGAGCGAGATTTAGGAAGGTTTGGTATGGGACTGATGATCCCCAGGACCGAGAAATACTGGCCGAGATATCGCTACCAGAAAGAGAGAGCGCACCCGGTATAACTTTGGACGGCCCAAAAGGCGAAGCCGGCATGGGGGGTGTACTGTTTCCACTCAGGTTGAAGGAGGTCTTCGAAAGTGTCTCGGATGTGGTGCCAGGATTTGGAAACTTTTTCGAGCAGCGTTTGCGAACCATGTTGAACCAAAGTCTGATTGGGGATATGGTGGAGGAGGATTTAGCCTGAAATATGACGGCAGCTAAGCGGTCCCTGGTGGTCCTGGAGCTAAGATCTAGGATCTGAACGAAGTAATGAATTAACTCTCGATACTTTTCCGATCCGGCTCGAGTGAAGCTGAGTAGCCGTCCGCTGTTCACTACTTGCTCTCACACAGGACTTCCAAAATCCATCTGACCTCGTCAACAATGATCTCTGGATCAGTCATGTGAACATCGTGGCCACTTTTCGGTGCATGCACCAGCCGCCCGTTTTTTGACAACTTCGATTGGTCCTGCTGCAATTTCAGTTCCTCGTCGCCCATCCCCAACATTCTCTTTACAGTATCCCTACTCATGCTCCTCCTCTGCTATTTTCCCAGGTCTCACTGGGAAGGCATCCGTCTGAATCGTCCTCGAATAACAGCTGGCGCTCTTCCAAGTAACTTGAAGTGACTTGGTTTTGATTCCATAAGGAGAAAAGGGCTTATTGCATTTATTGCATGTACAAACATATCTGATATCAATCCTTTTGGATTCCCATTGACCGCGTAAAGTCTTTGCCGAACCGAACTCAACCGACCCGAGCGGCTTTGATTAATAAGCGGCAGTAAGAACATATCGATTAAGAGATTTAAGTAGAGCGCTCGGGCTGGGCAGCGTGGTCTTTTGTGCAATGTGTATTTCGAGGCCAAAGATGAGTTGGGTTGAATCTTCATATACGAGCAGAATAATGCGTTGTTGATTATTCAAAAAGCCTTCATCTAAACAAGCGTATTACTATGTACCTGGTGGATAGAAACACCACTTACTAATCGTAGTAAGAGAGTGGTTTACGCGGATAGGCGGGGTAGTACCGTAGCAGGGATGCTCGCCGAAGATGTCTTCCCCTCCTCCCCGCCTCCGACGGGTCTGGACATGACGACCCCGTTTGCAAGCATTTACAAACCGTGGAGATTGACCAATTGATGCACAACGCCATGCTCACAGTCAGCTTATGAAGAACTTACTATTCCATCCCCCATGATCTCCAAGTTCGCTGATCAGGAGAGAAAATCGGTACAAAAGGGAATATAAATCCTACCTCCCCGCGTCAACCCCTCCTTGAGTATATCTTCCCTTTCTGCTACAGCATTCATCTTCTCTCCCAAAAACCGCCGCTATGGACCCTTCCCAGATCAAGATTCCTCCTATGAAGGATCTCAATATCGACAACATCACCGAGAACACGATCACGATCAACTCGCAGAGCTCGGATCTAAGAGTGACATACCTAATGGAGCGGTTGGTCACCCATCTACACGACTTTGCGCGCGAGACACGTTTGAGCACGAATGAATGGATGGCAGCTCTCAATTTCTTGGTACGGGTTGGGCAGATAAGCACTGATGTCCGCCATGTATGTCCCAATCCCAATATGCTCCTCAGCGCGTCAAAGTACCCATGCTGATCAGATCTGGCCAGGAATTTATCCTGCTCTCTGATGTCCTTGGCCTCTCTCTCCTCGTCGACGCAATCGACCATCCCAAACCCGCCTCTTCAACTGATGGCTCAGTCTTGGGGCCGTTCCACAGCCACGAAGCGGAACACATAACCCAAGGGGCTTCCATGGCCTCCGATCCTGGAGGCGAGCCCTGTATCGTGATTTGCACGGTCAAGGACGTATCCGGCAACCCTATACCCGATGTCAAGATAGACATCTGGGAGACGGACTCGACAGGACACTACGATGTGCAATACAACGACCGTGATGGACCGGATGGAAGGTGTGTGATGACGAGTGACAAGGAGGGTGCATTCTGGTTCAAAGCTATTGTGCCTGTTCCGTATCCGATTCCGCATGACGGGCCCGTTGGACAACTATTAAAACTTTTGAGCAGACATCCATGGAGGCCGGCGCATATGCATTTCATGTTTGAGAAGCCTGGATGGGATCATCTGATCACTGCGCTTTTCCTCAAGGGAGACCCGTACGAGACCTCTGATGCTGTGTTTGGGGTGAAGCAGTCATTAATTACGAGTTTCGTCCCAGCTACGATGGAGGTAGCTGAGAAATACGGGGTAAAGGAGGGAAGCAAGGTCTTGGTGCATGAATTTGTATTGGTGAGTGAGAAAGAGACGGAAGAGTTGAGGGACCAGAATGCGTTAGCTGCTATGAAGAAGTTGGGGAGAAAGGTGAAACTTCTGGACCATTTGCCCGTACCTGATGTTGATTAAGCAAGTTCAAATAAAAAACAAGTATGTTTACAAGTTCAACGTTAGACGCGCATCTTGTCTACCAGTCAGAACATTTTAGCATTTAAGCCCCGTCATTATTAAGAACTTGAACTGGGCATGGATTTAATAAGAGTATTCGCTCTTTTACATCAAAAGCTGGTTCAATATGCTTCAGATTTTTTGGTCAAGAGTTGATGATTGAGTTGTACTAATACCTTAACAAGGTTCGACGTCTTGAGTCGTACGCTTGCAGAATATGGGAGCCTTCACCTGTATGGCAACCATGTACCGTGGTACAATCCATATAGGAGGGACGGGTACGAATACATTCAGTTGTGGCAATAGTAGACAAGCTTTGCCTTTGTGGAATAACGAGTTGTTATGTTGAGGCTAAGAAGGTCCGTGATTACTTTGCGGTTCCAAGGCGCAACAACTGGAGCATGTTTGATGTATTTGACAGCTCGAGTAACTCCATTTTGTGTCTATGGATATTTGTTCCCAACCAACATAATGGGAGAGTATAGAGTCTGCTGGACGTAGTTTGTAGGAGAATGGTATGAAAGCTTCGAAAATCTCGTTGGTTTTCCTTCGCGCGTTGTATCTGATTGAGATAATCTTGAATACTAGTAAAGGATTCCCGTTTAGTAATGGAATACATTAGCAGAAATCCTTCACCCTCACGAAAATATTGGAGAAGTAACACTCTGTATTCTTCGTGTTCGAAATTGTGGAGAACCTTGAGCATACAGCGCTCATGGTCAATGACGACTTGATTTAAGCATGAATACTCAATCATCAGATCACCTGTTTCAACGAAATGCTGGAAAGTGAACCAAAGTCAAAGTTAGCTCGATGGAGCCTTAAGATTGCCGTGGAACTCACTTGTAATTTAAAAGTTGTTTTCCCAAAGTCTTCATTTCCAAGTACGACTAAATGGTGGTATGGTATGTGCCAGAAAAGTCTCCCTAAGGCCATTTGGTCATCGTCGTTCACAACAATTGCTTTTGGTGTTGCTTCAATTAAGTGGGATACACAAGTAAGCGGAAGCAGTTGCGGATCCTGGAAGATTTCTATTGATGGTGCGCCGGTCATACCCACTGTATGGATCTTGGTGGTAGTTATTTTTGGTGGTGCATGCCTATTCCGTGACTCCAGATGATACTGGTTGTTGCTCATAGGTGCCTCCAGGCCAATTTCTCCCAAATTGGTACCCCTCACTGTTTACAATGTCGTATGCGAACAACGGCAATGCCAGGGCTGAGACTGCTGAGATCTGAGAGAGACTAATGCCCGAGAACGCGGATCACGCATGCGTCCTCATGTTGGAACTCGTAAAAGATACATCACAGTCAAGTGTTCGTTGACATGGTGACACATAGCCATTATCTTCGATGACATTTGGTGGGGTTGATTTCAGAAAAAGCAATCACATTGGCTAATGAGTTTCTAGGAATTTGTTCTATTGCTAGCTCTTTGTTGACCAACAAACAAGGAAGCACGCGCCATACCGATCATATCATCATTGAAAGCCCAACGACAAAGATAGGAAAGATCATGCCAAGGTACACAAAGGAGCGCAATATGATGTAGTAAAATTCCTTCCCAAGATTCCAATCGTTGCCAATCGAGATCGAGTGTCGAAACCAGGAGGGAGCAATGAGGCGAGCCGTTTATTTCTTGGCACCAGCTAGAAAGGACGTTAATAATTGAAGAATGAAAGGGAGGGACGGAAGCTTACCCTTAACAGCGGCCTTGGTGACCTTGCCAGCTGTGAAAGAGAGTATTCAGTCAGTATTCATGGAGGGTGGACGGAGCTCAACTAACCCTTGTCAGACTTCTCGACGGACTAGACAATATTAGCATTAATCATCAATCGAAGTGGATTTGAAAGCATACCTTGATAACACCGACAGCAACAGTTTGTCTCATGTCACGAACAGCGAAACGTCCAAGAGGAGGGTAGTCAGTGAAGGCCTCAACACACATAGGCTTGGATGGAACCATCTTCACGATGGCAGCATCACCAGACTTGATGAACTTGGGGGCGTTCTCGATAGATTTTCCGGTACGACGATCAATCTTCTCCAAGATCTCAGAGAACTTGCAGGCGATGTGGGCAGTGTGGCAATCAAGGACTGGAGCGTAACCAGCACCGACTTGACCAGGGTGGTTAAGAACGATGACCTGAGCGTTGAAAGACTCGGCAGCCTTGGGGGGGTCGTTCTTGGAGTCACCAGCAACGTTACCACGACGGATTTCCTTGACGGAGACGTTCTTGACGTTGAAGCCAACGTTGTCTCCTGGAAGACCCTCAACAAGCTGCTCGTGATGCATCTCGACGGACTTGACTTCAGTGGTGACTGTGATGGGGTCAGAATGAAATCAGTTGTGCAGGAATGAAGCGTTACTTACCACCAGCGGGGGCGAAGGTGACGACCATACCGGCCTTGATGACACCAGTCTCAACACGACCGACGGGCACCGTGCCAATACCACCAATCTTGTAGACATCCTGAAGAGGGAGACGGAGGGGCTTATCGGTAGGACGGGAAGGAGGGTCGATGGCATCGATGGCCTCGAGAAGGGTCTTGCCGGAAGACTTGCCAGCCTTGGTTTCCTTCTCCCAGCCCTTGTACCATGGGCAGTTGGGGGAGTTGTCGATCATGTTGTCGCCGTTGAATCCGGAGATGGGGACGAAGGCAACAGCTTTGGGGTTGTATCCGACCTTCTTGATGAAGCTGGATGTCTCCTTGATAATCTCCTGGTAACGGGCCTCGGACCACTTGGTGGTGTCCATCTTGTTGATGGCGACGATGAGTTGCTTAACACCGAGGGTATAGGCGAGGAGAGCGTGCTCACGAGTCTGGCCATCCTTGGAGATACCAGCCTCGAACTCACCAGTACCGGCAGCAATGATGAGAACGGCGCAATCAGCCTGGGAGGTACCTGTGATCATGTTCTTGATGAAATCACGGTGACCAGGGGCGTCTGCGACGAGTTAGAGAGTGCAAATTCCATTTTGAAGCAGCAAACATACCGATGACAGTGACATAGTACTTGGGGGTCTCGAACTTCCAGAGAGCGATATCGATGGTGATACCACGTTCACGCTCGGCCTTTAGTTTGTCAAGAACCCAAGCATACTTGAAAGAACCCTTGCCCAACTCGGCAGCTTCCTAATTTTGAAGTCAGCATGATGATTGAACAAAATAATGATTGATGTTGTTGGGCATCAATTCTGACGCAGTAGTTGTGCTGGCCAAAACGCTCGGGCGCAAAAAGTATTGATTGTGGCAAGCGAGTGAATACCCCACCGAGGGGCAATTTCGCGATAAGACGGAAAGGCAAGATGAAAAGAGTGCGAATCCTTACCTTCTCGAACTTCTCGATGGTACGCTTGTCGATTCCACCGCACTTGTAGATCAAATGGCCTGTATGTGTGTATGAGAAGATGGTCGATAAGGTTGTTGATGGAGGGTCGAAGGATGCTTACCGGTGGTGGTGGACTTTCCAGAATCGACGTGGCCGATAACGACCACGTTGATGTGCATCTTTTCCTTACTGCAAAACGATGAGCAGTCAGTATACAATCCATTAAGATATATAGCAGATGTACGACGACGATGATGTTGACATCGCGATGGCACGAAGGCTGATATTTGACTCACCCCATGGTTGCGGTTGTGGGATTATTGACGGTTTGTGTGTTATTTTTGTTGTTCTTCGAAAAGAAAGTTGAATCTAGATGAAGTATGTAAGTGATAAGCCTTTGCTGGTGAAGTCTCGAGGACAGAATGGACTTACTGCACAGAGGTGATTGCTTGAATCGGGGTATGTGCGACGAAGTTCGAAATTTTTCAAGAAGATGGAGGGGGTAATAAGGAAAGCCTTTCTGAGCTAGAGTCCTTAGCGTATACTGGGAGTCGAGGCTTTGCCGAGCCAATCAACGGTGCCTAGGGTTTTCTGCTTGGTTTTGCCCCGCTTCACATCCATCCTCCATAGGTAACGTCATTCATTCTCGATTCCCTAACCTTCCCTTTCTGTCCGTACGAGTCATCGTCAGGAGATTATCACCGCAAGCTCATAAATACGTAGAAATGCGATACGGTGGGGGAGTCATTGGTGACTGTGAGCGGAGGCAAAGGATTCTGGCATTCACAGCAAGAGGCGAATCAAATGGCTTTGGGATTCGGATTCCAGTATTCCCAGTAGCCAACGGACAAAGGATCGAGTCGCTTGCAAGTTGCGGCGCCCATCCAACAACTGCCTTTTTGAATAAGAGGGCCATGGATCATGGTGGGTGTTTCTTATGTATGAGGTGCTTCATTTGTTGCAAAGTCAAATACCCTTCAACACCTTCAATATTACTTTTGACGGACGGTTTTTTCCTTCTTCAGAAGTTCCTCCGCCGGTAGTTGCTGTATTTGCTGGACTTTGACACTCAGAACCTCTGTAGAGTCCAAGCTACACCATAAAAGGAAAGCAGCAGCCAGTGGTTACAGGCAAGACCAAAAATGGTGGTGTCTGATTGAGGATCTCTAGGCTCCTTGGCGCACAGTGTGTGCTCTTGAGGGACAGACTTTCAAATAGGAGGAGTTTCACAGATTGCTTAAGGAAAGCGAGGGATCATGAGAGAGACATTGACAGGGCACGTGACACTGACAGCGACGGGACTGGAGACAGACAGAAGGGAGCATTTACTTCTTTAGGCAGTTCACCAGAAAATACCGGCGCCAAAACGAATCCTTGAACCTCAATACAGGCCATCTCAAAATGGATCGGCAAGTATGTTTTGAGGACAGGTCTGAATTGCCATCATTTGACGAGTCTTCCCCGATTACTCCGTTCATGATGCCATGGATGGAATTAGTTCCAGACCTGGTACAGGTTGAAATCTGAGAAACCCTCCAACTTCTCCTCCATCATAGTGCATATCATCTCGATGTGTCTGCGAATAACATTCCTGCGAGCAGAAGAAGCTCACCATATCATTCCTTAAGCAATCCGAGCAAATACCGCAACCTTCCAACTCAGGTACATCCATCAAGTAGTAGCACTGATCGCCCATGCTACAGCCATGGTAGTGTCGGTCATGTTCATACTATACAATGTCAGATCATCGTCATTCACAAGGGAGTTCCAGATACTCACAAAGTCTTCATCGTTATGGTCCTGGGAGCAATAATAAGTATGGCTCCTATGATCACTCTTTCCACTCAGCCAATCGCAAATCGCGCATTCAATGACCTCCAATTTGCTCTTGTCCATCTGCCTGTCGCAGCCTGGCAGACTGCAATCCACAACACAAGCGATGCCTTCCTTCATTTTGGCATCCTCCATCATTATCTTCTTCTGCTTGGCCTTCAAATGCGCACTTTGTGCGTACTTTAACTCGGATAATCTCTGCTGTTCTACGCCCAGTTGTTTTTTTCTGGCTTCCTCGGATTCTGCCTTCCACATTGCCAGCACAGTATCATGCGACATTCCCGACTCAAAATGCTTGGCGTACTTTGTCTTCAAGTTGCGTTGTTGTGGGTTATCATCAGGAAATGCTGTACAGTAGTACGCAATGTAGAGGGCTGCTCGCTCTTCAATAGTCTTAGCCCCTTGGAGACGAACGATAAAGCCAGCAGGGTGTGTAGGATCGTCCATGTTGTTACTTGTGACATGACCGTCCACACCTGGCATGGCAGCCAGGCGATTGATCTTCTCTTGGAACCCCCTCAAAAGAGCATTCTCTATTGGCGAATCGCGTAAAGAACGCTCCATTCTCATTTTTTGATCGGCGACCTCCTTCGTGTCGTCTGGTAGGACAAGGCACATGTCATTTCTAAGATGGTCCCTCAGCTCGCTTTTGTAACGCTGATGGATGATATCCAGCTCAAAGGTGGGGAAGCTGAAGTAGTCCATAGTCTCCACACTGTGTATGGACTTTTCGTCCCACCGCCCGGGGTCATTCCCAAGGTAGTATCTGTAGAAGGCTTGTTTGATGCGAAGGTTCTTCTCGGCGCAGGGATCGCAATTTGGGCCACCGGTGTGGACTCGAAGCTTGGATACTCGTTCAATGTCGCGAAGGGTAGCATCTAGTTCTTCGCCAGCTTCGCGGTAACGGTCTCCTTGGATGAGACGCTGATCCAGGGAGAGGGGGAAGTGACGGGCATTGGACGTATTGGAGGATGGCCGGTGTTGGAATTGAATATCCCTTTCGAAAGTAAGCTATTGTTTGTACTGAAAGGAGATATTTTTGAGATTGTAAACATCTTCCAAGTAGCCATGAGTCTCTGTAAGGATAGCAAGGCTACAATTCAGCCTCGCCTTTATTGACGACCGGGAGGAAAGAACACAGGCGGAGGTACTTACTCCATATTCACATACGAGTGAGCGAGACTTGAGCCTTCACATCGAAGTATCAAGCTTACCTCTTTACGTTGATAGTATTGACTTGTGGTGTTGACAGAGCGTTCTCATGCAAGATCTTGTTCGAAGTGCCCGACGGAAGAAGGTTTCGCCGAGAACGCCTTTCCAAATCTGGCTGATTTGAATTGCAACGACTTTGCTACGACTCCTCACCTAGAACAAACAGCTTATCGGACAGAGGTCTCCCAAAACATAAACATGGTATGTCATTCATGTATCAAATACAAACACAGTATTATGGCTTTCAAATCTTCAAAGCAGTACCCGAACCCAGACGGCGCAATCTCTACCGCTTTTTCTGCTTCCTCACACCAATGCCCGGCCTTTTTTGCGATTCAAAATGCTAACGTGTGCATTATAGGCAGACAAGCTTCGTGCCCAGCAACAGCTCGAGCAGCTCCAAGCCCGCTACGTAGGTACCGGCCATGCAGACACTACCAAATTTGAGTGGACGTCAAACATTCAGAGAGACAGCTACGCCAGCTATGTGGGACATCCACCGCTTTTGAGCTATATGTCTATTGGTATGGGAGATTGCAGAGAGAAGGTCAGAGCACAGATGATCGAGGTTAGTGCAAGTGTTGTATGATGGACATGATCAGGGCTAATGAAAATTGGTGAAGAAAATGATACAGCCTGTTGGCAAGCCTCCGGAGGTTCAGGATTGAGGAGGACTTATTCGGATCTAGCACTAAGACGGTCTCATGGAGATGAAGGAATACTGTCTGGCGTTGGAAGGACTAGACACGACATGAGCAGCAACTGTCATTTGGGTGACGGTATAAGGTTGCCAATAGAGAGATTGGCTCTCAGAGCCCGAAGAGGCACTAAGCATAGATAGCCTCCACGGAAATCCTTACTGGTTCTCTGTAGCAAATGCATCCAAATTGGTTGTTTCAGGTTGCGTCTTTGGTCATTTCAAACAATCCCTATCATGGTCCCTTTTGACTCCAAGTGGAATACACCGTGTCAAACAGCAAATGGGCTTAAACTCTGGTTTTTTTTCACTCACACGCTTGCTCGAAGCTGGCACAGGACGAACCATTCATCACAGCTTCTTCCACCGAGGCAATGTTCGGTAATATACTGAAATGGCTGGTGCACATACCTTACTTTTTGAGTGAACCGGCTTTGCTGTTTGTAACACGACGAAACTACAGACTCAAGTGATGAACTTCATTTATTTAATCATCATCGGCGTTTCTCCTCCTAGATCTCCGTCTACTCGGACCTCCACTCTGTTCAGCCTCGGGCTCGGGTTCGTCCTCCGCTTCCTCTCCTTCATCTTCCCCACGTCCCCTAGCAATGTCCATACCCAAACTCCGATCGATCCTCGACTGCAAATCCTCTGGCGGCGCCTCACCATACACAGCCTTCACCAGCCCTTCTATACCCCTGTTCCCAATTTCGACCTTGCCCCTTGGACCTACTCTCCAATCAATCGTCTCATCATCCCCCGACCTATCCACAGTCTTGACAATATAGCCCTGTCTCTGCATCTTTGACAACACATTTGCTGTTTTGTCCATTGGCATATTTTCAGCGGCATTCATGCGGTTCAAATAGCGGACGAGCTTATGGTCTGGGATGGAGTTTGTCGGATTTAATTGGATGACGGCGACGATGACTGTGCAGAGCGCAATGTAGGCAGCTTCTTCGGAGGTGGAACTGATGGGCGCTGGTGGGACTATCGCGGGGTTTCGGTATTGGGATGGGAGGATGGTGGTGAGAATCCAGGAGGTAGATGTTTTCGAGGCTCCTTTTGTCTTTTGTGCAGCTGCGGGGTTTAGACGTGATCTTGTGATGGGAGGGGAGTCCTACCTCTTCTTTCCTTCAGCGTGAACTTCTCTTTTCCGGGCAGCTCTACCATCTGCATGCCAAAAACATGCTTGAGTTGCATCTGCGCAAGTTCGAACACCCGTTTGAAAGGCACCCGTTGTTTTGACATAACTATCTCAGATCAGCCCAAATATATGCAAGCCCCACAGCACCAACCTTTCTCGGTGATATTCGCTCTCTTTATAGGGACTCTTTGATATTCGCATGCCAAAGCATATCTTACGAGCTTTTTCACAACTTGGTCTTGAGAGTCTGCCTCGTCTCCGTCGACATCCATTTCCTCTGGTACCTCCTCGAGGGCCTCCTCCTCATCGCTTTCTTCTTCCGCTGGCTGCCGTCGGCGTCTTTTGTTGTTTTGGGTGTGTTCCTCTTCTGACTCCTCTTCCTCTTCCTCTTCCTCGGCCTGGATCGTGTTAAGAAGATAATGCGCTTCATCTAGATGAGTGATCTTACCTGGTGATGTCTGCGTGATGTTGAAGGCATTTTGATACAAACTTGAGTACTGTAGAATTGTTTGGAGACCTTGTTTGTGATCTCAACTACTTTTGGGTTGGGGCTATCTTCTCATTAGTCTTGTATTCCCCTAGCTGTGCATGCGCGACGATCGAGTGAGACGCGATTTAAGGTTTCGGCTGGGAAAACTTCGGCTTCGATGTCTTGGGGAATATTTCCAGTCTCATGTCCGAACTTGACACAAGAACAACGCAATCAGTCGCATACATGATTGCCCGTCCGCACATATGTTTGAGATGTCAGAACCGCCTGGCGAGGCTTTCCGCGCCTTCCAAACCCCGAATTGCCTCTATATCCTCCTACACAGGTTCCGCTGGATCGGAAGTGGTTCCAGATGATCCCGAGGACGATGAAGGATTTCATGCGCCCCTCAAGCGACCTTTGAAACTCTCGAGACGTCCTTTAAGTCTGTCTAAACATGTATCCGAGTTTCCGCTAGGAAAACTATACGGATTTTCGGGGCAACAACTGCGAGAGAATCGGGAGAGATTGAGTATTGATGTTCTTGGTGAAAAGGCCGATGTTATAGTCCTTCGTGACTCGAAAATCAACAACTATCATAACTATCGATACGAGGAGAGTGCTGAAACCAAACAAGAGGTTGATATACTGGCGCGGTTGGACGAAGAAAGGGGGTTGGTTGGCTGGGAAGAAGTTGTGAGGAATATCAACGAGTTCCGACCCACTGATGGTCGCCGCCCAGAGACAAGAGAGCAATTCAGTGAGCTTCTTACAGGGCTACAGAATGGATTCACGGTGTCACAACTTGCAAAATATCTCCAGAATTACCGGGAAAAGGACCTGGACGATCTCAGTCCTGTTACTTCGTCTCTTGCCGTTCGCATCTCACCTTGGATACCTGGCATATCGGGTTCCGAAGCTCCTCTCGACAGCGACCACCTAAGAGGTTATGACCTGCCATCTTATACGACGAAACAGCGTCTGGTTCTTCGCATATTGCGGGAGTGCTGGAAGGTGGAGCTTCCTTTCGTAGAAGAGGGTATTGGGCAGATCGAGGTTGAGGTGAAGCCTCAAGACTTGGATCTTTTACTCGGTGAGATGTTTGGTCCGGTTATATTTACCGAGGCTGACCTATGTTGTAGGTGGCAGGAGATCTGCTTTGGACAAGTTGCACTCGACCTACATTTTTGAGACCGAGGAAAGGCTTGAAATATTCAAGTCGACCGACGCCAAGCGTTCCCGAAATGCTATTCGCATAACATCGACACGCACCAAAAGTTACAGTATTGTTGAGTCGCTTGAAGAAGAACTGAAGCCCATTCATCGACTCGAACTTCCATTGAACAGTCTAATGCCACAGTCGAAGAAAGAGCAGTCCAACTTTAGCAAGTGGGCTAACACACACTTTGATGAATTAGTGGTCAAACAACTAGCCCGTCTTACAGATACTAAGATTCAGAAAACATCGCAGGGCTCGGTATGTTGCATTGTGTATGTTTAGACTCTGGCTAACGGCCATAGCTTCTCATCGCCTCTCTGAATTCTAATGCCAATACCAAATTTTCTACGAAGTCTGATGTAGCACGACGCCTAGCTATTTCGTCTATCAACTTACCGGATAGAGAGATAAGCAGGGTTGGCCTCAAAGATACATCTCATACTGTCAAGGCAAGATTTGTCAAGTATCCATTGATTGAAGGGCTTGCATGGCGGGAAAGGCTGGGTCAATGGTCCAGATGGGTGACACCCATTTCAAGGGACACCGGTGTCGAAGATAAAGCAACAAAATCATCAGGGGCAGACAGAATCACGGTGGACGCACAACGGGATACTTCAAACGGCTTAGAAACCCAACACGAAGTTGAGAACGGTTCCCGCAAAATGCCTGCGACAACTCAAAGGGCGAAGCCCCGAGTTCCACCACCTGCAGGTGTTGCTATCTGGTCAGACGAGATCAACGTTCAATCATCGGCTCTTATGGGCGCCGTTCTCTATGATCAGTCTCAATTGCCTGCCAAGGATTCGCCAAAAGACCCTTCATTTGCGGATGCAACTCGGTCCTTTTCGACCTCTATACCCGGGATATCGCGACTCTTAGCCTCTGCTTCTGCCTCCGATAAACAGGCTAGTGAAAGCATCATCATGAAATTTCTACCAAATCCTTTTTTCTCCCCTTCTGGTGAGCAGGTTCCCATAGGCAGCGCAGCTCGCTCCGCATTCCCGCCCATTGAGATGCGCTTTGCTGTCGACCCTAGAACCAGATTAATGGAATTGGATTTTGTACACGCTATCCATTCGACCGAGAATTCTGATCTGATGCTCCCGGATTCTCCAATGGATATCCGCTTCCAGCAGATAACAACATCGAGATTATATTACAACCGACGAAGATTACCCCCGTGGATTGCGAACTTTCTAGCAGCATCGAACCTGACTCTCGATTACTCGCGTGGAGGATTACAAACTCCACCGTCCCTGATGATCCCCATTGCATCTCACATATGCAACAAGGATGCCTTCGGACTACTGGGATCAGACAAAGTTCTGAAGGAAAATCAGAACGTCGAATACTTGTTTACCGGCCTTGAGATTCGGAAGACTATATCAATGGGTTTCAAGGGCTGGCGTCTCCTTTACACATCAATTGAAGCTGGTAAAGCTGGCGGAAGGAGAGGAGAGCTCAGGCTTCGTCCGGCCCGCATCGTTGAGTCTGGTGACCCGGCACTGGAGACCGCAGAAGCATTCCAGGAAACCGCTTTCCAGCTGGCAGATACTTCTTACACGGCCGTCAAGTTACAGAAGATCCTAGGGAAACTCGTCAGAAGTGTCGTGATGCACAGAGATAAGATAGGGCCGGACGCGAACAGGATATTCACATGCTTCGTAAGGCGCCCATTGATAACGATGGAAGGTGGACCAAACCTTAAGCCCCTGGATGAGGAGTTTGGCGAGGAGCTCTGATCGAAGATGAATTGTCGGAAGTTAACCCACGTGGCTATGAGAGACCCGAATGATTGAAGCTAGCTACTTGAACATTTGGAACCCACTCATGTTCTGTATTATATGTAATAAGGGCAAGGAACACCATATCTTGGAAAAGAATACCATGTATATTAAAGGGATGTCAGCACAGTTGTTTCTCGCAAAGCCTAGGTTCTTTTATCTCGGGTTCGTGGGCAAATTACCCGCAGCTGTATACCACTCGTATTGTGCAACCAAAAACAACTTGGAGTACTGACATCGTTCGTCATCTCCATATATATTATTTCTTCCTTTCTGAGATCAAGAGCCCTGGTCGAGCGAATGCAGTAGCACGATCAACCGGAGCAAGTGGCAACCGTCAATATCAGCACTGTACGACTGTCCCCTGTTTGTCGAACTCCAAGTGGGTTTATATCTTACGGAATTGGGATAGGGCTGACGTCTTCTGTCTTTGTGGATTATCTGCCAGGAGTGCTGAACGATTGGGACATTAAATGTCTTCCGATCTTACGGCTTGGAATCTAAGCCTGAATGGCTCATACAGTAAGTACCCTTTCGGCGATTTGGACTTGCCGATTCTACCGGGGCAAGTGTAGGTAGAATCAAGATTATCATTATGACATTATATACCCTCGTGTAATACACCGCACCGGCGTACGACCCACAGCACTCGTGGTCATTTCCACCCTACGCTGCGCTCCCACACTCTTGCCTAGAACAAATTCCTATCTCCCGGCGGGCTGACTTCCAGGATGCCGACCCCAGAGATGGTGTTCGCATCAGAGACGGCCGTCCCACTCGTACTCAGCACGACGTAGACCTGTCCGGTAGGAGGCAAGACACCGTCTCCACCAGCAGGCAGCTTGTCGAACTTGAAGTCGCCCGAATTGCCCTGCGTCTCGTACACGGGGACATAGTACTTGTCGAGACCGGAGAAGAGGACGGCGTACACGGGGGTGTCGGCTGTGATCAGTCCCGCTTTGACGGCGTTTGTCTTGCCGTGGGTGAAGGTCACGCTTGAGGAGCCGGCCGTGTAGTAGTACTGGCTGGCTTGGATGACGAGGGGAGGGAAGGCTTTGAACGGGAGAGGAGCGGCGCCTGCGGCGAAGCCGGTGATGAATTGTGCGGCTAGGGAGTAGACTTGGTTGAAGTCGAGGGGCGTGTCGAAGGGTTTGGGGAAGGGGGACTCTCCGAGAGCAGCACGGATGTATGAAGAGTGACGCGACTCAACGGTGAGGATGGAGCCGGCGATCGGGATGTATGTTTTGTCTGCAATGGCGGCAGCTGCCCCGAGGTACGCGGAGACGCCCACTCCCTCGAGGACGGAGGAGAGTGCTACGAATGACTTGGGGTCGGTGGAGGGGAAGGAGTAGGTTGCTTCTGAGACGGCTGCTGGTCCTAAAGCACCCGCGAGGAAAGAGACGTGTGTCTAGATGTACATTAGCAAGCATTCGAGGGCAATGTAAGTGCAAGGGAAGACCAACCTGTTCATCATAGTAGATCTCCTTCAAGTTCTTGTAAAAGGGATCCGGGAAACCTGCTTTGACGAAGTCTGCTTGCGAGTAGTTGGCAATACCCTCGGCGTAGAACTTGCGCTCTAGGTACTCGAGAGTGAGGGCGTAGTTCAAGATGGTGGTGTCACCTCCGGGTGGAGGGTTGAAGTCTTGGGCGACATCTGCGCGTCCCTCGAGGGGAAGGGCGGAGACAAGAGTGGCTCCAAGAGCGAGAGCTGGGATGAGAGAGTAACGCATTTTGGGAGGGGATAGACAGAGAAGTAAGAAGAGTCTGTATATGAGCGTTTAAAGAAGGATGAACAGCTAGGAGAGGGGATTTATAACTTTATAAGAAAACTAAGACGGAATCGGAGAGAGGGGAAAGCACTTTGTACCTAGAGCTTGCGTATATCAATCAAGCCGATCCTAAAGGATAAAAGGATGCAGAACGGACTACTGGATCCGCACGAGTGACATGTGTATACAGTACCTCAAGGTAGTGTTGTGGAAGACGTGATCACTCTAAAGTCCAGCCGGTCCTGCTCTGGAAAGGTCTGGATCCGGCGGAGGAGGAGAGGACAAGGAAGAAGCTATTCTCCAATTTGCTCAAGAAGGAAGAAGCTCGATTGGGGGATAGTGAGAACTGTTGATAGAGTCTTAGATTCTTAGGACTCCAAGGATAGGTAAGAGCTCTGCATAAGGGCTGATGCTCTGGAGCTCCTACAGTATCCTTGCACCCACAGCAACACCAGCAGCCAGCACCGAACGCCGCTCAGCCCGATACTCTGTCATTATTGGACTTGGACATCGCAATATCCATCTCCTCCTTCCCAAACCTCGAGAGTGACGTTGATCCGGGCTTGGGCTGTGAGAGTTCTGGGGGTCCCCAACTCGGAAGACTTGTGGTCCGGGACAGTGCTAATTGCTGATCATCATTCAATCAATCAATCAGTCCAGGCTGACAGCACGCTAATCGCCAATTGCAGATCCAGCAGACTGGGATGCTGCATGAGTTTAAACTTAAGCTTACATACTCGAGAACGGAGGTGACGATGGCTTCCCAATGGGGAGTATTGGAGTCCCGAATGGTCCGAATTTACAAGTACCTACTGTAGGTGGTCTGTCTGCAGCAGCCGTCATGACGGCTTCGCATGGGTTTGTGGCAGCTGCGGGTCGTGCCCATTGGATGTGTTGGACGGGGGAGTTTTATGGGGTTGGACAAGTGAGGGTTAGGTAGGACGGCTGGTTGAACATCCAGATCGCGGCTTGATATTGCCATGTCCAGTTCTGATTGGGACTATCGAATGCGCTTTGCAATTCGGTGGTGGCTTTTCACACTTTCACGACACGGTTTCCATTACAGTAGATTATTGGATGGGATTGGAACTGTGGTTGAAGATGATGTTGAAGAAGAGACGGGTTTAGGATGCAGGAAAGAGATATGATGGCAGCTTGAGCAGGAAGCTTGGGAGACCAGTATCCATCAAACTCAACTAGAGACATTCTGCCACCCCCGAAGTTCACATTTACACGAGCACAGGGTTCTTGGCCGACAGCATACATTACAGCATACATACATATATGGTATAGTTTCAAAAAAGCCGATGCAAATGTAATTGCACATGCAGCGTTCCCCAATCCATCTTCCCGTTCACACCGTCTCGATGTACCTCTTCACCTCCCTGGTCATTGTCAGCAGTGCATGCACCATATCACGCAAGCCCTCCAGGGTACTTACCAATCCGTAACGGCCTCATCCCACAGCCGAATCTCATGCTCTCGAGTTCCCCCATAATGCTCCACAAACTCATCCCCAAACACCTCTCTCGCCAGGCTCTCAGGCCTCATAAACCTCTCTGTTGCCTCTTTCAAGCTCTTCGCTAACCTCACGCCCGGATCAGCCTTCCCGCCAACATCCTGACCTTTCCCAAGCGGTGGCTGCTTGATCTCAAGCTTCTTCTCTACGCCTCTCCATCCCAGCGCCAGTATCGCAGCAAGGACGTAGAATGGATTTGCATCGGCACCAGGAACTCGAACCTCGAAGCGCGTGGCTCCAGGTTTCGATGTGGGCGGTGCAATGAGTCGGATCGAGGCTGCACGGTGTTCCAGCCCCCAGGAAACTGTTACCGGTGCCCAGAAATTCTCTACCAAGCGTTTGTAGGAGTTGACCGTGGGCGCAACAAGTGGCATAATGTCTGGGAGACCTTCCAGCAACCCAGCTAGGAAATGCCTTCCCATGTCTGACAGATTTGCAATATCGTCCCACTCAGCTTCTGTATCCTTCTTCTCGCGGAAAAAGAGATTCTTTCCATCTTTGTCCACTATCGAGATGTGCATGTGTCCGCTGTTTCCCGGGAGGCCTTGTCTGGGCTTGGCCATGAAGCAGGGCGTGATTCCGTATTGCGTTGCAACCGATTTGACAACATATCTGCGCAGATATTAGGTCTTGCGCAAAGTCAAAGTGTGGGCTACTAACTTGAATAATCCGGCTTTGTCTGCCATCTGTACCACCTCTCCAAATGACAAGGCAGCCTCGAAAACACCGGGGCCACTCTCTGTATGCCACCCTTCTATCCCAACGTTAAACTTTTCACAGGCATCGAATATGCCATAGTAGTAGTCCTTGTTATGTACAGGTCTTGTCAAGCTATATCCGAACATGCCCTCAGTCAAAGATGGGAGTGAGTCGACGGGATTGTTTCGTAGGAAGGTAGCAGTCGAGGAGTTATTACGTTCGGAAATAGGACCATGAGGATTGCTTTGGGGCGCTTTAAATTGGAAGAATTCATATTCAGCTGTAGAATGATCAGCAATGTCTAGGTTATCGCAATCCAAGTCTCACCTCCAGCCATTGCCCCGAGTCCTTTCGCATGTAATCTCTCGACAACAGTCTTCAATATTCCTCGCGGACAAACACTGACAGGTTTCATGGAATCTGGATCAAAGAAGCTGACGAGGAAGAATGGCACATCATCCTCCCAAGGTATTCTCCTGAAGCTGCGTAGGTCTGGGATGGCGATAAGATCGTGGTATCCATTGTCTGCATTGCTGATTTTCAACTCTCTGAAGTATGTCTGATCATGCATATCCCAGCCAAAGATCACAGAGCAGAAGCCAAACCCTTCTTTTGCGATTCCCAGAAATTTCTTCTTGGAGATCAATTTCCCCCGCAATTGACCATCGACATCGACACCTGCGAGCTTGACCTTGGTGTCATTTTCTAGCAGATCTGGCAGCGAGATCAAGGATATCTCTTCCTTCTTCTTGTCGGGCATCGTGAGGGGATTCGGGGCTGTGGGTGCTTTCGAGGGGAGCTTGGGCGTAAGCAATGGAGCACAGCAGCTTGGAGTTCTCGTGTCCCGACTTCTGGAGAAGCAAGTTGTAGGACTGGGGTGCTACTTAGATCTGCGAGGTCCTGCTGGAATGCCTGCTGCAGAGGTTTCGACCTGTTGTGTGAGTAGGAGTAGTATGATGATCTTGGACATCCGGCTCGTGAGGAGAAGCAATGCGATAAGAGCTCTACCTTGCCTTGCTTGAAGCGAGGGGCTGGAAGCTGGGTTGGCCTGCCATTGTTAAGTAAATGTCAACAACCAATCAGTAGGGGGATGCAGCATGAAGTTCTGAGTCCACCTTCGTCATCGCAGTCCAAGGATCCAATACAAACATCCAAGAGTAAACAAACAGTTGACAGAGCACAAGAGTACAAGAATATCAGACACCCCGCCAAACCGTGGGTCGACCGTAAGAGGCATCACCAGGATGTAGCCCTACTTTCGATTTTGGCTTGGGTAACAACAGCAAAATCTAACGATTTATATATTATATTCTCTCTCGTTGTCGTTGGTAGTAGGGGAGCATCGCATTCTCTTGTTGTCACTGGTAATTGGAGCATCGCATCCTCAACATGTCGCCTCCGTAAATAGACACATTGGGAATCTGATACTCTATTCGGCGTCAAAGTCCCTCCACCGTTTCTGGTCCTGCAACCACCAGAATACTCTAATCGATCCATTGAAAACCCCGCACCCGTGGCACGTCTTGTGCTCTCCATCCATCGCACATCGACAGTGCGACAAATGCGGACACACCAGACACTTCACTTTCCTTGACACATCGTCACCTCGAGTACCACCATCTATGGATCCAACTCATCCAGTGATCATCCGGATGATGACTCGTGATTCCCCCTTTGGTGGAGGATGTTTGCGTGGGGCTGGTGTTCCTGGAGAGCTTAGATAAGAGGCGACCGTTGTCGGACCGTACAACCTAAATAGCCCTACACACCTAATATAAATCAGCTCTGTGTCATCAGCTTTCTCCCTTTTCATATTCATCTCCCTCTTCGAAAGATCGCGACTGCTTTCTGATTCCTATAGACTACAAGTGAGCCTTATCGCAGCTGTTTCTATAAGTCGAGTAGAACAACTGCAGCATCCAATTGTACAGACCGTTTATTGTAAGCGAAGCCTCCCTTCTGGGATTTATTTATTTCTTTGTTGACAGCAAGATCTGATCAGATCACGCGCAGACATTCACTAATTCTCCTTTTCAGACCAACTTTCATCTCTCTTCTCGCCTTCAACATGGCCGATCCTCCAGTAACTCCTCAGGAGAGTTCTCGAAGCAGCAGTGCGACTGGCAAGGTTCAGACCATCAACAGCTTTGGCATGGGAAGATTGCTTGGCAAGAATGCTATTGTCACTGGAGCAGCTGGGTGAGTAGAGATGCTTCACTTTCTTGTGCGCTCGGCCATTCATGTCATCTTCCAAACAGCCTCAAGTGAGCGTCTAGAGAAGAATATGTCACCAACATGACTACCTCATCCCACGAATATTTCATCACGTGACCTTAGTCAACTTCCCTACGGCTTTTCAGAAGTTCTGATTGTCACATTTACTCTGAATTGGGCGCTTCTTACTACTTTATTCCATCTGTGAAAGCCACTAACTCAAATGACCAGTGGCATTGGTCTCGAAACATGCATCCTCTTCGCCAAAGAAGGCGCCAATGTCCTCATGGCCGACATCTCAAAGCCAGCCCTTGACAAAGCCTCCTCCAAGCTCAAGCAACTGGTACCATCTGCACACAAAGTTGAGATTCAGGTACGACCCCCTCTTTGTACCTCAAACCCCCACTAACATTCAAGGTTTGCGACGTTTCCAAGGAAGCCGACGTCAAAGCCCTAGTCGACCATCTTGACACCTGGGGCGGAGTCGACATAATGTTCAACAACGCCGGAATCATGCACGCAGATGATGCCGACGCCATTGACACTCCCGAGAAGATCTGGGACTTGACTCAAGCCATTAACGTGAAGGGCGTCTGGTTCGGTTGCAAGCACGCCGTAATTTCCTTGCGCAAGCACAACAAAATCAGAGGTTCAATCATCAACACCGCCTCCGTGGTCGCTTTGGTTGGTTCCGCCACTCCTCAGCTGGCCTATACGGCTAGTAAAGGAGCCGTTCTTGCTATGACGCGAGAGTTGGCTATTGTGCATGCGAGAGAAGGATTCCGTTTCAATGCGCTTTGTCCGGCGCCTTTGAATACGCCGCTCTTACAAGATTGGCTAGGGGATGATCAGCCGAAGAGATACCGAAGAGAGATTCATTTCCCCAGCGGTCGTTTTGGTGAGGCTATCGAGCAAGCGCAGGCTGTGTTATTTTTGGCGAGTGATGAGTCGAGCTTTGTTAACGGCCAGGTAGATTCCTTTTCTCCACAGTTTAGAAGATATGAGCTCACAATAACAGGACTTCGTCGTCGATGGAGGTATGACAAAAGCCTACGTCACTCCCGAGGGACCACCACTCGCTGCGCCAAAGAACAACGCACTTCTCTCTGAGCAAGTCGATGCCATCCGCGGTACGGGTATCTAGGCTTCTTTCCGCGGGAAAAAAAAATGGACAGACTGGCTTCCTTCAAGATGATGAAATTATTCGCGCTCACTAGCGTTGCTTTACTCATAGACCTATGCTTTGCTTTTGGAAATCAAAACGCAATGGATTCTTCCTTACTAGCATCTCTAGATTGCTTTGCTTTACCGCGAATGGATGCGTTGAATTTACAACATGGTCTGCTACGTGGTCTACTCTAATGCATGGTCTGTTCTGATGCAAGCGAATACTTAACACGGACCTTAAGTTCTAAACAGATTGCTAGCCTTTTGTAAGCTGAGTACATCTAAATGCACGAGAGAGAAGACAATATCTTACCCATGACACAAGAAAACCACGTGATCAGAAGGCATAAACCTCGTTCGGTATTCATTTGAGACCTGAAACAAACTTGGCAGGATTAAGTACTGTAGGCTCTTCCAAAATCAGGCTCTTTCGTTACGCATTCCGTCCTTCTGGCTGCCGCCATTGCCACTCTTTGGGATCAAAAGGATGGCCAAGACGCCCTTGATTTGCATGTATCTGAATGAGGAGCAGACTACAAACACGCTCAAACATGCCCTTCACCGTTGGTCATGGCCATCCTGGAGATTGATGTCGAAGTAGTACGGTGCCAGGCACGGGGATGATAAGTAAGAATGCCGCACTGTATCGCAGGAGGCCACTGTACGGTTACATGGTGAAATTGATCAGAACGAAAGTTCTGAGTAGGTTCGTGGAGGTGCGGAGTCTATTCGCAGGAGTTCGTGTGAGGAGAAAATACTACTTGCTTAGTTGTATGAAGGAGAGAATGCATGATTTTATCGCCATGGCGAGATAAAACTGATAATCTTGCGACTTGGCATTTTGCTCTCGCCTACGCTTTCGAGCGTTGGGTACCGGTATTGGAATTTTAAGATTCACGATTATATCAGAAACAATGACGATGCTCGACCGATTGGGATCGTGAATGCTCACGCTCAATTCTAGCTGTGCTAAATGAAAAGTCCAGGATTAGTTGGAATTTAGAGTCGAAGTCCTATTTCAAAATAGAGACCAGGTATATGTGAAAAAAGAAACAAGCAAATGATGAGAGAACCAAAAAGCAGCATACATCGCCATGATCTCATAGTATCCGCTCTGAAAATACAGGACGTTAGACCAGTGATCCATCTCATCTCCATCATTTCTGTTCCCGATCTTCTCCTTCTGCACTAGGAGTAGAAGAACTTTTATGTTTTCGTTGTTTACGCACGCCAAGCGTTCCGAACCAACAAGTACGGAATGTCAACATCGTCCGAATATTTGCCTCGAGGCCGGGGCTTATCAAAAATTTCCCGATTGCTATATACTGATGCGCGTCTGCGAGCAGCCATCTTTTCAAGGTAACATGATTGTCTCTGGTTCAGGATCGCGCTTCTCGGCTCCATCTAAATCGGTTGGTCCAGCCATGAAACCAGGCTCGGCTACGTCGAGAACTTCAGCCTTTGAAGACAGAAGTTCTGCCGTCCGTGTGTCAGAATTAGGCACTTCGGGTCCCTGCTTGCTAAGAGCTAGAGTAGCCCAATGGTCACGCTCCTTTGTAAGTTGTGCGATCCTTTCCTTCAAGACGTCAAGGTCTTGTATTTTTTTCTGTCTTGCTTTTCGAGCCGCCAAGGTATTGCGCGCCCGCTTTATGGCGACTGTGTCATAAGGGTCCTCGACTTTGATAGGTGGCAGTGATTTTCCGAAAGTCGACCTCTTGGCCTGCTTCTGCAGAAGTTTCATGGAAGAAGCTTCATCATCAGTAGCTCGATCGCTATCGTATTCACCTTCTCTTGCTGTGCGGAAGGGACCTTTGGCATTCTGACCGTGGAGCCTGCTCAGAGTCTTTCCTCTGCCGCGTTCCTCGAGTGGTAATAGCCTGTCCCATTCTGGTTCCCAAGGTCCAATGCGCATCTTGTCGTACACTTTGCTGGCATTGTCAATCGCTCGCTGTCGATCCTCTTCGACCTTGTAGTTGAACGTCCAAACGTCAAGCTCTTTATAGAAATTTGTCCTTAACTCCCATTTGCCGGTACTGATATTCCAGTGCCCGACTCTGTCGAGTATCCGCTGCAAATCGTCTACCAAAACATCAGTATTCCTTGCTTTCAATTCTGAACTCGTCATAGGGCAGATCGCCAGTAGGTGTATGAGAGGTTGGGAAGCGATTGCATCATCCATCTTCTGGTCTAGAGAATCCTTGCGCTTCAATATTGACCCTGTAGGAATGATGTCTCCCCAATTCTCACTAGACTTCGTGGCTATACCGGCACCATCCTGCAACGAGTCGGAGATCCACAAAAAGAAATCGCATCTTTCCCCGCTTGCCTTTTGACACGCGTAGAACCATCTCCATTGATTCTTGCCTTCTTTTCTGGCCTGGTATTTCACCGCAAAGGATCGCGGCTGGCAGTTGCCTGTGACTTGTTAATATAGTTACTCTCTAGCATCGAGGAAGGACTTGCATTTCCAGATACCGTCAGAAATTTGCTCACTCGCCGCAGCCATCTCATGAGATCTGATATGGGGGCTATCAGATGATGATGGCTTACCAAAGCTGCCCCCGTGGTGGATTAAGCCTTCATACTCTTCCACAAGTGACAATTTGCCGGATTCTGGTGGATTCTGGATGTCGTCATCCGACTCATCCTCAAGCGCTGCACGAACATCCTCCATCAACTCAGGATCCATGGCCAATGTCTGAAGCTTCAGGGCAACCAAGGGAGATTCGATATTTGCAGCATGCTGCGCTTTCTCGGTGCTAAGAGAACTGCTGTGCGGGCTTTCGCTCTTTGCAGGTTGGAAGTTCTTAGAATTCTGAAAGTTTACTAATTTAGGTCGCTTAGACTCATTGGGAGGAGTCAGATTGCCTTTTCTTCGGATACGCTGTAGAGTTGCGGCTTGCTGATCTAATGATCGCCCACTGCAGTCCTCGCAGGAGTGTTCAAAGGGCAAATCTGCAGCCTTCTCGACTTGGCCAGGATAGTAACATTCAATGTGCTGCCATGTAGAGCACGTTTGACAGTAAATTTTCATGCCATCATCATCCTCATCGTCCTCAGAGGAACATATGCACTTGATCTTGTAATGCCCCTGATCAGTGTCAGTTGAGAGAAGGCCATGCGAGTCTCGCTTTGAGTGTCCCACAACATTCGCGACAGTACTCAAGCCGCTCTGCGTTTCCAGGTCGTAGGTATACCTAGGGGACGACATTCTCGATGGTTGTAGATCTGATAAAAATGCAGTGGGTAAAGGATTTGCACAGTTGTGCTTCTTGAATGTGACGGGCTCGAATGATATGTCACTAGACTGGTGAGGGTTGACGTCTTCGGCGCCCGTTAAAACTTGGAAATTAGGCGCAAGAAGTTCCTCCCATTCTCCACCACCATCTGTGGCTTGGCTAGAGCTTGGTGAACCTTGCCGTCTAACTTCTTCAGCTGCAAGGTGACCTTTCATCCTCTGATGTGCTGCAAGATTATCACTTCGAGTGTAAGTGTTTGTGCAGCCCGGATAATAGCAAGAGTAGACTTTTCCCTTTTTACCATGTTGAGTCCTCTTGTGCCGAGCCAAGTTAGAAGCTTTCCAATTCTCCTCTCCTCGCGCCTCGTATCCGCAATCACATGTGTACTTTCTTGTTGAGTCGCTCCCACTACTTTCAGCAGGTGCAACATGAGCCGGAAGAAAGTTGTATTGGTTTGTAGTTTGTGACCAATAGTGATCCAGCTCTGTATTTTCCGAACCTTTCAGAACATGTCGCCGATCGACCTCCAAAAGAACTTCCTGTTGTATCTGGTCATCAAATACTACCTGAACTGTGTACGGGCCAGACGATGAAGACGCCACTCGTCCTTTGAAGAAGCGTGATGTTCCAGGGTAGAGAGCGAGAACCTGCGTTTGTGGTTCAAGCGTATCGAATTGTGCTGTTGGAGCAGCTATGGGACAAATGACCAAGACACCTTGGTGCAATTTACCCTCTTCGTCAGGACTATGAAATGGTCTCTCCCGGACATCATAGCTCATACGTGTCTGTAGTGAGCCTTCATTGATAGTATTGGCTGTAAGAACAATCCCCCGAAACCATTTTTCATCAAATAGATTTTGTCTGAAAGCAACCTCCCTTCCGACCACACTGTCATTTGGGAATGATATGTCATTCTTTGAGGATTGTGGTGCAGGCGTATCGTCATACAGTGGCGCACTTTTCTCTGCAAAGGCAGCTGCTCCCATGAGGCCAGCATGCTGGACTCTCATCGCAATGCTATGCATCACGACAGTGTCAGGTGAATGTGCCACTATATCGCACCCAAATGTCAAGACGTCATTCGCCGAAAGCAAAACAGACTCCGAGACCCTATTCTCTATTGACAAACGGTCGCCGTTCAAAAATGTGCCGTTTGTCGAAGCCATGTCTCGGATTAGGATCTCATTGTCTTGGTTCGCCCATATCTCTGCATGATTTCTCGAGACGACATTGGAATCGAGGAATCCATTAGATGCCATTGGGGTGGTATGGGGAAGTTCGTGTACCTTGCGTCCAATTTTGATGGGATCGCTGTTGTCTTGAGGAACTCGAAGCACTTTTGTGTGCTTTGCTTCATGGAGAGATGCCAAGACCAAGCAGGGGAATGACGGCTCTTCTGTTTTCACCCCGAGAGTATCACGGAGGGCCTGGACCTTATTTTGGTGCTTCTCTTCAGCTGCCTCGAGTTGAGCGTCCTGCTCTAGGAGCGACGTGCCTCCATAATTGTCGAATTTGCTTTTCGTTGACTGGTTTGCATTGTTATATTGGGGTTTTAGGCGAGGTGGGGGCGAAAGAGGATCTTCCAAACTCGACAGACTCTTCAACCGAGGACTCAACTGTTCGAGCGTGTTCGAATCAATCTCTGGGTGTGGTGTGTTACCGAGAACCCTTCCATATATCCAGCTCTCCATGGCTGTATTCTTGCATTTGTGACAAGAGGCTTTGTAGATGGAGCTTGAGTCGTGACAATTAGCACACACATATGATTTCAACGTTGGGATACATGAGTGTTCGACCTTCAGGTGGACCATCAGGCTCTGCGGGTCTTTGAATTGCTCTTGACAACCACTCCCGAAGTGTTGGCAATAAATCTCTCCATCGGTGCGCTCGACCCCAAGGGCAATCACATGATCTGACTGAAGCTTCGACGAAGATTCGAGAGTGGTCGGATCATAGGTTTCTTCCGGGTGAGACAGGCGACTGATAAAGCTTCCATACATCCGCGTTTCAACCTCTGTACCTTTGCACTTGCTGCATGAGGCTGCAAGAACGCTCTTTACGTCGTAACAATTAGAGCAGACATAAGAGAGCGATGGCTGGGCAACAGGGAAGTGGGATAGCCTGAAATGAGATTCTAGCTCCACCGAGTCGCCGAGCTTGGCTTCACACCGGCCATAGGGTTGACGACGATGTTGGCAGTAAAACAGCCCATCGGCACGCTGTACTCCCATATCAACGGCCTCTCCGTCCTCATATTTGAGATAAGGAACTTCGTATTCATTGTTGCGACCTCCGACCCCGTGACGACGAGGCTCTGTATTGAGTGACTCTGTTCTACCAATATGTGCCGGAATGAGGTCTTCTTTTACGTTGTTCTCCATGCGGTACGGGACATCGGCAAGGTCACCCTCCGTGAACCCCTGCTCTCGAGCCTTCTCTTCCCAGTAGTCATCTCTGACTCGTCGTCCGTTCGTGACGATGCTACTCCCGAATTCGCGAAAAATAGATTTGGCGGTCACAATAGCTACAACTCGTGTTTGATATGAAGTCGGCAGAAGCTTTCGCGATATCAGGTCTTCGGCCTCGGCTTGAGAGGTGAACAGTCTAGTAAGGGAGGTATTCTCCTGGAAAAGGGTAGATGAATCCTCATAGCCCAAAGCTCTGGCGCAAGCCGTAGCCAGCATGAACAACTTGCCGCCCCTGTTTGGCAAGGAAAATGTTCGACATCTATATTCTCGATTATGCAAGAGATGCCCTGTCGGAGTGACCTTCATCTCTCCTGCTTCGTCATAACCATGGCGGAAATGCTCATCTCCTTCTGGTATCATTTCCTTGGTGGACGTGTGTGGTAGCGTCTTCTGGGGTTCTAAAAGATCATCATGGACGTCGACAGTAGTTGATGGCTCAGAGATATATTTTTTAGCAGACTTCAAGCACCTGTGAGAGAACGTCTGCGTGTTACGTCTTAGCATATTTCCCGTCTCGAGGAAAAAAGGGCTTTACAAACCTGGAGCTCTTTGGCCAGAAGAGATAAAGGGCAATTTACTTCATTGTATTCGAAAGCATTCCTCCAGAGATAGCTCAATTCGTCCTCGAAAGCTTCCCAGTCCTTGAAGCCAGACATAGAAGCAGTGTTCTTCCCTCTCTTGACGGTTCTGACGCGCTTCTGAAGCGATCTGATTGATACAGGATGGTTAATGATCAAGTAGTAATCGGTCAATGCTCGAGATGGAAGACGGAGGAATGGCTCAAAGACCAGAGTGCCGTCCCTAGGAATATGTTATGATATGAAGTTATATTTGTTGCACATGTTACTTACTTGCGTCCATCTTTGTGGCATGCAATGTCTGCTAAAATCTTTTCTTGGGCTTCCTGAAAGTTAAGACCCGCGTAACTGACCGCATTGTCATGCTGCTCCTGGTTGCGTGAGTCCTCTAGATCACTATTCAGACTGCCGTCAACGGATTCCGCATTGGAATCAGAATCAGACAAAGGTTCGCGAGGTAATACTGCAAGAGCAACTGCAAATCGATTATTATTATATGATCAATCGCTTGAATGAAACATCAACAGAGGAGAGGATCCTGGCTCGTCTGCTCGCTCTCCGCCCGGGGCGGAAGGGTGGGGGGTTTGATTCGCTGACACAGCTCGAATGTCGCCCGGATCAGCAAAAGAATGTACTTACTGCCTTCCATGTGTTTCCCGACATGGGTTACAAAGTTCCTCTTGGAATTGCCTGGGACGCATAAGCATAATGGGCATTGCAGAGAATCGATAGGCGGTGGCCGTCTCTGTTCGGCCATCCTGCAGGCAATTTCAAACTGGATCTCATTAAGGAGTGAATGATGACCATCCTGGAGATGAGTTCGCCACAATTCTGTAGACGAGAACTCTTGAGAGCAGTCGGAGCAGCGCCATGCCTGGTAAACACGGTGTTGGTTGAATTCGTGGTCTTCCCAAAGTTTGCGAGTTGGGAATGTGAGAAGCTCATCCTTGCACCCAGAGAAGGTACAAATGTATGGTTTGAGATCTGCAAACACATGCCGTCTACCTATGTTAGTTTGCAAGCCCTTGAATTTGGGTTTGCCTACTTACTTCCAGTCTATCCGGTTACTGATTCGACTCAGCACATGCCCGCATATATCACATACAAATGGAATTCCTTGATATACTTCTTTTGGTGTCGGGGGAACTCGCAAGGAGCCACTGTCCTCGTCTGCGACACTCGACACAAATGAAGAATGAGATGCAACAGTCGCGGCGTAGCTTGAATTTGCGGGAATTGAGGTGCCTATTCCCGAATCATGAAACATTGACACCGGCACAAAGACAGATTTGGGAATAACTTGTTCTCCATTCACCGTTACTGCTGATGAAATATCCACGTCCTCGTTTTGTTGCGTGAGACCGGCTCGTAATGCAATGTGCCTCTGCCAATTTGCCTCGCCCAGACGCTCCACAAGACGACTGTCTGCTTTCCCAAACCGATCGCATACATTCAGAATGTAAGTTCTAGCAGGGCCAGATACTTCGAACTCTAAAGTGGTAGTAGCCTCATCGTCGGGGCTGGTCTGGCGTGCATATTTCAAGCTGTTTTCCATCGAAGGGAGAAGCTCCATGAGACAATCGATACTAGCTCTTAGAGAAATGAGGAAACTTGATGTTTCATTGATATCCGAGGGCTCATCGGAATCATATTCTGATGCCGCATCACTCTCGTATTGACTCTCGGTGAAGAGTCTTGCTTTCTCGAGCAGAACATTGAGCTCTGAGGCAAGTCGACAGACTTCACCGTGCGTCGCTGGTGATGCGACAGCTTGGCAAGGCGGTAGCAGTTCTAAAGGCACTCAGAAATATCCCCATCGTAACTGTTAAAGAAACTTACTTGATATTAGGGCATGTCCAATTCCCGTTAAAAGCCCCACAACCGTCTCTCTCAAGTCGTCGGACTCGTCGAGGATAATCTCGAGTTTGCCGTCGCGAAAGCCATCGCCCCATAGGAACAGCTTACCCACCAAATCTTTGAGCGATCTCTCGTCTCTTTTTGGTAGCGTCGAAGCGTTCGAAGACACGATGGTGGAGAATAGTTTGAGGATGCGATCGTAGATAGCCCAAGCGAAGCCCGTGTCAGCGGTTTCGGCCACCTCGTCGTCGCAATCTCCGGCAAGCTTTTGGATTGTCGCGCCATCAATCCACTCTTTCAGGTACGCACTCCTGACGCGTATCGCGGCCATTTGATTGTATGAAGCTCAATCATCCGTGGGAACAACAATGTTCTACTCCATGATGGCACCAAGAAGAACGAGGCTGGCGACGACGAGGTCTCGAGTCTGCCCTGCTGCGGTCAGGTTGCACTGGGCGCTACAACAGTCTCACCAATTGGCCAGCTGACCTCGATAGCTGCATGCTCAGCCTCAGAGGTTGTCCTCGTTTTTCTCGTTACCTAGTTCATTGGAATTGCGGAGGCATCATCGAAGGTTATCCTCATTACTCTCGTTCACCCGTAGATTTGGATTGTAAAAGCTCCATCTTCCAATCTTTCACGATGTCCGGACTCGAGGCAGTTGGTCTCATCCTCGGGATTCTTCCCCTCTTGGTCTCAGCTGCTGAGCATTACGAAGATGTCTTCAGGCCGTTTAAAAGGTATCGAAAGTTCGCTCCTGAGCTAGAAATTTACCAGCAGTCGTTGGGAACACAAAAAACGATCTTTCGCAATGAGTGTCTCTGGTTGCTGGCAGCTCTCATCGGACGTCAGAAAGCTAGGGAGATGTTAAAAGACAAGGCTCATGTCTCATGGGCAGATAAGGACCTTGATGAGAAGTTGTCGCGACAGCTAGGAGAATCAGGGGCAGCGTGCAAAACAATCGTCGACCTGATACAGGCCAGACTCAAGGCTATTGAGGAGGAAACGGAGAGTTTCGGGCTGGTAATACAGCAATCTATTCCTGTGAGTAGCCAGGAGGAAGAACGTTTAGAAGCGGACTGATATCTTCAGTAGGTAGGATCTATTGGAGATAAAGCATGGCGCTCGAGAGTCGGAAAGAAACTGAAGTTCGGATTTTCAGAACCACGCTTAGAGAAGAATCTGAAGGGATTAAGAAACCTCAACAATGACTTCCGGACACTTGCAGCGCAGACGACTCGACTTGAAAGTCAGCATCAAATGGCACCAGCCCCCCTTATTCCTCGCGGCAACAGAAAACTCGAGGAGTCTAGAATGATTCAAAAAGTCTCAGGACAACTCTACTCGGCATTAGCAAGAGCTTGCCAAGTCCACGAGGAACACTCGGCTCATTTTCGTCTCGAATCACAACATGTGAGTATTGAGCACAATGGGTTCTCTCTGGTCCGTTTCAATATCGCCTTTGCCCACAGCATAGGAGGTATGTCAACAGTTCTAGAGCCTGTATGGCTAGCAGTTGATTCAACCATCGATGAGAGCATACCAGCACCACAATCGCTGGATGCTAAAATGCGGTCTGAAGCTCAGGAATCCTTGGACGATCTTTCCAATTGCTTGAAACGTGATCTGTCTCCTCCCTGCCAGGTAGCAGTCAAAAAGCTCAAAAGCAAATCTGTAAGATTCGCGGCTGCGTGCCCCGCCTCGAGCCTTTCTTCGAGAGAACCAGTCGGCCCCTTCATCGCTCAGTCCGCTTTGCCAGATTTCTGCGTCCAGAATGATTTCTGCAAGCAGCTACAAAGATGCAACCCTAGAACGCCAGACAACAAATACCTAGGCTACCTCGAGAAGTTCGGGACATGCAAGCATCTTGTCTACTTCGCTCCTCCGATCACGACGTCTAGCACTCGTCAGACAACATCTCTTGCGCAAATAGTCGCTTCACTATCACAAAAGCCCGAAGTCGATCAGTTTCTTCAATATGAACGGCTTCGACTCGCGCGGCAACTCGCTTCTGCAGTCCTACAATTTCACGCGACACCCTTACTGAAGCGCGCATGGCGGAGTGATGATGTAGTCTTCTTCGGCGAAGCTGCTTCACCACGCTCAATCACGTCCCCTCATTTAAATGTGCAAGTTGGGAAGGAAAGCTGCAATCTACTGGAGCCGAACACCGTCAGTAACGAAAATATTGGCTTTATTCGAAATCCCTATCTTTTCGGTCTGGGAGTCACCCTCATCGAACTGGCCTATCAAGCCCCTCTTCGAACCCTCCGAGAAGAAAAGGATCTCACAAATGGAGTTGAAAGCAAGCACACAGATTTCTTCATCGCAGACCGTCTTTCAAAGAACATGGGAACAAGCTTAGGTGTCAACTATGCGAAAGTGGTCAGGAAGTGTTTAGGATGTGATTTCGGTGAAGGTACGACAGATCTCAACGACCCTACTTTACAGGCCGTGTTTTACAAAGATGTCGTGTGTGAGCTCGAACGATTAGAGAGAGCTTTTGTGATGTTGCAGCTTGCAGCCTGACAGTTAATGTCGCAAAATCGCAAACGAATATCTATCACAACTGAAGTTATGGAATGCTATGAATTGTGGAATACATAATGATTGATCAGGGAGCCTTTTTGAAATTGTTCTATATGCAGTAGGAGTTTCAGATTCCACAACTATTATAGAGCAGGCGAGAAGCCCTCAACTGTGACGTTCCACCCTTCTGGGAACTGCGGACCAACACTACCATCCCACCCGCCAGCAAGCATGGCTACCGCGAACAAAAGACTACTGCCAGCCGGGAAGTATGGTGTCGGGACCCTCGAACCCCCAATTGGCATCCCCACATCATCAAACATGAAATTTTCATTCAGCAGATACGCAATGGCTTCTTCCTTATTTCCCAATTTTGCGGCATTCATCGATAAAAGGGGGAAGTCCCATCCAAAGGAATAAGGGAAGTCCCAGACGTCTGCAATCTTGGCGGCCGTGCTCTGCATGATTGTGAGGTTGAGTCCTGCAGTTGGTGGTAAGAGGCCATAGATGCCAGTCATTGCTGGGTGGTCTTGATATGTTGTAGGATCCACCCACATGTCTGGGATCCCTTCGTAAACTGCATATGTCTCATTGAAAATAGGTAGTGGAGCAAGATTCTGCGCCACTTGGATCCAATTTGATGGGATGGGAAGGCTCTGTCGTTTTTTCCACTCGGCCGCGATTCCTAGACCGAATCTCCAGTATGCAAGTTCAAATGTAGGATTGACAGTTGAGTTGGGGGCCGTGTTTTCTGAAACAGGATACATGGGTGGTCCAAGATCATAGACATCTGTTCAGAGCTTAGTTCTTATTCAGACTGGTAGGGGAATACAAGGGAATTTACTTGTAGAAGTATTCCACCAAGCAAAGCTTGCCATGAACTCCGCACTCTGTGTCAAAATCGTATCCCACTTTTCCAACGTCTCTGGAGTCGGAAAAGCACGATACTCCAATTCTGCAAAATAGAAGGGATGTGGTTGCTGCCATATCAACAGGCTATTAATCTCACCTGGTGCGCTTCTTCCTGTAGGGTCACTCATCTTACCCCATCTCGCACCCGAATATCCTTGCTCCTGAGCTCTCTGAAGAGACGTTGGGAGAAAGCGCTCGTAAAGGCCCGGAACAGTGCGATCAAGTAAGGACCATTTCCCCCACCGCGCCCAGTGGCCTAAGTGCCAGAGAACCATTTCCACTTTGTAATTACTCGTAGTCAGCTTCAATCTTCTGGAAGGTTTTGAGAAGGGTGGAGTAGCAAGTGTCTAGGGTTAGAGAAAGTTTGTCGTTCTTGAAGCAACCCAGAAGAGAAACTTTGAATACGATAAAACGTACGGTGGAATTTGCCATACCATCCATTGTTGACAAGTCCAGATTCTTGAGGCGAGTCGTGCCCGGCTTCGTTGACTGCTAGAAGGTATTGGGAGAGGATTATTCGTCGCTGGAGCTCGGTGGCGTTCATATTGGCAGTGGATGTCAGGTCAATGAATGCGCCGCTTTCCCAGTATTCTTCCCAGTAATTGGCCGATGAAATCATAATATCGTTGCAGTTGGGGTTATTCGATACTGGTATTGGAGAATAATTGACGGTGAAGCTTAGCTTGGAAGAGCTGTGTGCTTTTGGCTTCAAAATGTATCGATGAGTTGACCTTAAGGGACCAGACATCGATGCAGAGCCTTCCCAGCGGACTGAGGTGAAATAAGTGGTGGCGTCCATTTCATGAATAATGTGCGCTTCCTGGCCAGTCTGTCGTAAAGTGGTAGTGTGTAGCGAAACATTGTTCCATACTCCGACAAATGGATCATCGAATTTATTGATATCTGGATACGGATAGTCAAAAAAGATCCCTAGCTCTTCACTCGAAAGTAAATTTGAATCAATCTCCACGGCGATTGTATCCGAAGTTGGATCAGAACTTGTTTGGACCGTAACTAGCGAACCCTCATAGGTGAATTGCGACAATATCGTACCAGAGTAAAGATCTAGAGTCTGTGATTTGTCGAGGAGATCGACCTCGGAGACATTCAAGTCTTTAAACCAGAGCCCGACACGTCCGAGGTTGACCCTTTGCGGATTGTCGGTCAACCAATCGGAGATCAGAGGTTCAGCTGGATTGGGCTGATCGTAGTTCACAAGTCGGTCGTGAGACCACCTAGTAATAGTCAGTGATGGGGGGATTTATCTTTTGGGAACAAGGCATGCCAATCAAGTCCGGTGAAATCATCTGGAGAGGTTTGCCCAGGTGTCGTAGGTAGCGAGAAGTTGTGCCAGCCCCAAGACGAGAGAATGCCGTAGGGGAAGAATGTTTGAAGGCCAGTTATGTCTGCACCAAATGCGAAATTCCCGTTGCCAACCTGAATCGGCGTTGAGTTTGAGCTTGCATGGCGTGATGGGTTAAATTGTCTGACGACTTCTTTCCGATTGATATTCGACTGAGCGGACGTCACCAAAGATGCGAGTACGAATAAGGCAAGTATCATCTTGTCTCAAAATCACTAATATCTATTCTGATCTCTCAGGAAACACTTATCTCTCACGAAGTGAATGATAAAGGAATATGGTCATTTAAACTCTGATCTGTGGTGCTCATGGAAGGTAAATTTCTCCGCCGCTACAGGGAGCGATGATACTTGCATCAAATACCCCCGAACGCTCTTTCATTTTTGTAAAGGAACCATAGAGCCTTCCAGAGCTTCTGATGATCTTTACTATTTCCCCCGAAAAGAATCTGACCCAACTCGGTATCTCGGTGGAATTGGTACCAAAGAAAAGGGTAATTTATCCAATACCGGTTTGCGGGGTAGCAGCGTGCTCTACAGTGTCGGATTACGGCAATATCTTCGTTAGAACTCACAATTAGCCTAAATGGATTTGGAAGCTCAAAACGCAGACAGTCTGCTTGTCTCGGGCAGAAAATTCTAGGTACAGAATCGGGACTCTTCATTTGCAAGCGTGGCAGGAACACGAAGCTCTTCATAAAACGCGAAGACGGCATTGAGGTTTATTTTTTAACGTTAAAAGAAAGCATTCCTCTGCCTAAAGCTTCACAGGCCAATGCAGAACCAAAACCTTCGAACCAATATAACTTTGGATTCGTTCGGAAGTAGAATAAAGTACATTCTTCTTGATTTACTATACCATTTCTATTTTATAACAAGATGATAGAGCAGAAGACAGCGACTCCGACCCTTTGAAACTTCAAGAGTGGTGGAAGCCAAGATACATTTTTCAAAAGCCACCTCATGAGCCTTGCTTGATTGAAGTGAATTTGAGTCTCTTGATACTCGACAACACCGCAATTGACCGCACAAAAGACAGGAGCCAACCCGCTCGATTGAACCAATGTAAGAATAAGCACCCACTATGGCGATATTGAGTACTCAAGCATGGGCGTGGAATGCGAAAATAGAGAGATGCAATGGGTCAGATACTGTAAGGTTGCCGACATGAGGATTGTGGGACGCAGTGAGAAAAATCAACTTTGGTTGCAAAAATGCTCCAAAAAGGAGAAAAGAAGACCTTTGCATCAAACCTCCATGTGTTTGAGGCACAACATTACCTGCATATATCAAACCCTGGACTAATAACAAGACGGCATTATTCACTATGTTCAATTCTACCTTTAACTCTAGCGTGCATATTTACATGTCTCCGCTGCTTCGCCGATCTCGCACGCTATCTCTCCAACGATGTTGATGAAAAAAATCGAATGAACTTTTATTTTCCCCGTGACCGGTGACGATTCTCGTTCACTCTAATCGAGTGGAATGCCTTCGTATTCTGCGAACCCTAAGGAGAGGTTCATATTTTCTACATTCTGGTCAGCAGAGGGTCCAACATCAAATCTGAAAAAGGAGGATAAGGGTACACAAGAGAAGTGACTTACGCAAACATTGAGTAGCAGCGCCTTTCAATAAATTATCAATCGTCGCACAAACCACCACTCTCTTCCCAGAACTGTGAACTCCAAACCCACCAATCTCTACCCCATGCTTGCCACTGATCGACTTCACACTCGGTGGCTCACCCGTGACCTTCACTAATCGCTCACCTGCGTATCGCTCTTGGTATAATTGTCTGATATCTCGACTCGTCATGCTCTGCTTGAGTGGGATGTTGATAGTATGGTGAATTCCCTGAAACCACATCGCAACGTGAGGAATAAAAGCGATCTCGGTGCCGAGTTGACGGCTGACTTCACGCTCGTGGATGTGGTCTGTAAGAGAGTAGGGGATGATGTTGTTTTCGAGGTTCTTAGTATCGTTCTTAGGACTTGGCTTTGTTCCCGCGCCTGAGTAACCGGAGACACCGAAGACGGTTGGTTGAGCAGAGAGGAAAGGGACAAGAGGTGCTATTCCGAGCTGGGCGGCAGTAGCGTAGCATCCTGGATTGGAGATACGGGTGGCTTTGGCAATATCGGATCGATTGACCAGCTCGGGCAAGCCGTAGGTCCATTTGCTGTCAAAGCGGTAGTCGGCGGATAAATCGATAATGACACTGTTTTGGGGTCCTTTGCCTTCTTCAACAGCATCCACGAATGGCTTGCAGACTCCATTGGGAAGAGCCATTACCCAGCAGTCAATCTCACCATTCTCCTCCATACGGCGGACATCTTCGGCGGTGAGGTTTTCGTAAGTGATGTCGCGCTTCTCATAGCCCTTCAGCTTTTGGCCAGCCAACTCACGAGAAGAAACATGGCGAAGATCCATATTGGGATGTGCGTTGAGAAGGCTGATAAGTGCCTGCCCAGTGTATCCTCGGGCACCGATGAGGGCGACCTTGGCTGGTTGAGTGTTCGAGGAGTTCTTGTTGCCGAAAGGAGGGTTTGGATTGGTGGTAGTAGCATAGCCTCGCGATGAGGAGGCAAATACACCAGAGGAGGCGGTCGGTCGGGACGACTTGGAAACTGGTCGGCGGGCAGAGGTGGAGAAAGCACGGGCTTGCTGCTTCTGCGCCGCCACTGAAGCACTCATTCCAGAAGCGGCTCTAGCGGCGCGATGAAGTCGTGCCTCAAGGTTGGCATCACCAAGCATAGATCGGCCGTGCTTTGTGAATTCGGTCATGAGCTCCTTGACCTCATCGCCATTCTCAATGCCGTACCAGAACATGACCTCGCCATCCTTGGAAAGGCTTCCCTCAGCCTTGTCAAAGAACCATGTCAAGTTCTCGTCGTCTTCTTTCACAGTCCACACCAACCTTGGCTGATCCTTCTTGATAGCAGCAAAGACATTATCCGCGACATTGGTGAGCCATCCAGACTTGGTGATTGTGAATGTAGCTAGGTTGGCCAGAGAGGTGGAGGAGGTGGGTGGGAGGACAACTGCCAGAGCATCCATAGGCTCATCAAAATAAGCCTTGAATTCACGGTCCTTGAGACCATCAACATATCTGTCAACGATAGCTTTGGCGTCAAGTCCTTCACGATCCCGCACTAGGACTTCCTTCAACTTTTGTACATCCTCGAACTGGGACAGGCTGGTAGCAGTAGCCAGTTTATTTCCACGTCGAATAAGCGTTCCAGCACCTGTATCTGTGAACAGTTCCTTTTGTAAATCCGCGGGATGGATAATGGCCACGCTGGAGGTCCTTGGAAGACCTTCAAGCAACTCCTTAATCTCCTTGATCTTCAGCCTTGTTCCGTATCGACACCACCATTGTGACATTAAATATTCGAATTCCTCGTCCAAGTTGATCGCAGAAATCTTCTCGTTTGTGTCGGCGTTGAACAATCCGCCCTTCTCAGAAAGGTAGACAATCTTCAAAGGCTGAAGCGCCTTTGCAAGTTCACCAGCCGCAACATCCGCATTGACGTTGAGAACCTGACCCTCTGGCGTTTCCGCCATGGACGTCAAGATCGGCAAGCATCCAGCATTGATAGCAGCCTCAATGGGGCCCTTATTAACCTTGTTAATTCTACCCACCAAATCGTATTTCGGCTTGTCCAGATATTCAGCACTGAAAACCCCAGATGTAATGGGTCGAGCACGGACACCCAATTCCTCCAGCTTCTCCACCAGCTTCAAGTTCTCTTCTAGGAAAAGCTTTCGTGCAACCGCTAATGTCTTGCCATCTGTAACCCGTATGCCCTCTTCGAATTGGGGTTCCACGCCTGCATCTTCCAACAGCTTGTTTAGTTGTGGTCCGGCACCGTGTACAACGACTGGATAGAGACCAACATGGTTGAGAAATGCGAGAGCAGAGGTGAGAGATTCGAGATGTTCTGTTATGATAGCTCCGCCAACCTTGATAACAGCGAATTGTTGGGAGGAAACGGAGCTGAAGTGAGAAAGGTATTGCTGCACTTCTCGCTTGGAACCAATATTGCTGAGCAATTGCACAACCGTGGATCTAGTGGAGAAGCTATCCGAAGGGGCTGCGTACTGCCGTCTGGAGGAGAGAGTGACGGCTGTAGCAGCCTTTGGCATCGTGCGAGCAGAGCTTCTTGCAACAGCTGTGACTGTCCTTCGGGCAACCGCCCCCGCGGTGGAGCGCAGAGCCAGCATCTCGAGGTATTCGTATGAGTGGAGAGTATTGGCGTGAAACAGGAAGGGTTGTCCTCCAGCTCCCGAAGAGCAACGAAATAGTCGTCAAATCCCAAGCAGCAACTTCTGCGAGTATCTGAAAGGCGGGGGACGAAAATGACGCAGACTAGAGGGAACAGAATATGGTTAGTGTCTGATTGCGTGGTCCAAGAGCCGGCACTGGATAATGGAGAATAGTTAGAATGTGGAGGGGATTTCGTACCAAGTTTTAACAATTGGTGGTTCTTGTTTTATTGGTATTGGATTCACATATCTCAAAATATTCTGATCAACGAAGGGTGGAGGGTTGCCAGTTCGCAGGGTCCGATGACCGCAATTGGTCGCTACTGTACTTTACCTAGGATCTTTTCTCCGCCTGGATCAGGCCAGGGCGCATGAAAAGCCTTACAGAAGTTTTCTACCGCACATGCACCACCCGAAAATCCATCTTTTCCTTCCCAACCAAGCTGGCCACTTAGAAGAGGCAAAAGGCTTTACGGGCATGATTCTATCAAGTGTGACTTGCAGCTTGCAAGGTGTAATCATTGCAAAGAAGAACTCTTCCACCTCCTTGTGCGATGGGACCTCGGCTTAGCCGCGTGATCCACTGAATCATATTATAAGAACTCTTCAACTTCTGACTTTCACCTTGTCCTACTTAGCCCAAGCTAATGCTTTAAATATGAGCAAGGTAGAAAACCCCAGTTCTCAATTTGATGAAAGAAGAAGATTACAAGACCCGGATCCCTGCTCTTCACATCTACGTACGCCGGCATTACGCTTCTCCGTTCCTATGATCTGTTATTTACTTGATATCCTACACATTAATCTTGCTCTTGAGTGAATGAGATAAACCCAGCACCTAATGGAATTTTAATGCTATTACATTACGGTGGCACCGACTCGGAGCATTGGAGTTTTTCACATACTTCCTAGATTATCTAGACATCCCAATGTCTGAAAATACATAAGTAATTAGGATATTTGCAAAATAATCTAAATTATCTAGATATCCCAATGTCTGAAGACATATGAGTAATTAGGATATTTGCTAAACGATCTAAATTATCTAGATATCCCAATGTCTAAAATAACTTGAGCAATTAGGATATTTGCAAAATGATGTAAATTATCCAGATTCCCAATGTCTGAAAAAACTTGAGTAATTAGGATATTTGCAAAACGATCGTTTTGCCTAAATTATCTGGATATCCCAATGTCTGAAATATTTCAAGTAATTAGGGTATTTGCGAAATCATCTAAAATATCTATTCCAATGTCTGAAATAATTCAAGCGATAGGATATTTGCAAAATAGTTTAAATCATCCAGATATCCCAATGTCTGAAACATAATGGTGTATAAAATTAGGTATAGCTATTTATTGCGTTGCCATGTAATCAATAGAATAGACAGGCCACACGAACAAGTCAAGCAAATAGCTTTGGACAAGAAAATGTTATCTAGGGAATATTTGCAGTGTCCTCTTGTCCTACTTATCCTGTTCACTGGGAGGTAACACGATTAATGGAACAGCAACAACACATCGCTCGCATCTAATCTCTGACGCAAAGCTTTTGAATTAGTATAGCTCTTTTTCAAGGTTCTGTCTTATTCTGCCTGAGGTTATTCCACTTTTCAAGCTTGTTGTTGTGGCAGAGAGACTGTGCGTAAACTTGGCTGTTCTATTCATCATTTCATCTCCTGGTGAATGGGGATAGATGGAGAGCTGACGATGCCTGTCCCTTGACCCGAACATCACTTTCACTTGTCATAACGAGTGCGAGCTTAGGTTATCTCCATTATCTCCTCCAAATCCTACAAGATACAAACCCTTGCATATTGAGTGCCACTGCCGAACCTTTTGTCAGAAACATAAGGCAAGCAGGTTTCAAATATGTTGTATGACGCCTTGTGAAGAACCAATTGTAAAAAGCAAACTGAAACTCCTGATCGCTAGCTAACCTTTCGTTAATTCGGGTGCTCGATGCAGCCGAGCATCGCCATCCAGACAGGATCAAAGAACCAGCTCTCTCAACCTCAACCACACCCAACTGTAATCTTGCCCTCCACCATCCTATGTAACCAATTTCATTGTTCAGAGATGCGCTCGCTTAGTGGTGGGTCGCAACAACTGCATTCAAAATCAGTGTTTAGTTGTCAAATCCACCCCAACGCTTCGGGACACTCACCAGCAGGAACAATAATGACAATGAGCAAAATGATGATTCCACCGATCAAGCACATACGCATACGCATATCTTTGTACCACATCGCCCCGCCCAGGAAGTCAGCAGGAAGCACATACAAATGAGGAGAGTAGTGGGGGGTGGATCATTTCTTGGGGGGGGGAGAAGGGGGAGGTCGCTCGCAGGCGTCCACAGAGAAAACGACTTTCAACTACCCGAAAATGGAAAGCAAACAAGGAAATCGATAACTCACTTGCGCACCCTATTTGCGCCTCTGCGGAAGCCTTGAGCGGAGACTGCGAGGTTGTCGGTCTTATCCTGGAGGGAATCGAGGCGTTCACCACGTTGCGAGACCTTGTTGATATTCTCTTTCATCACACCAACGGTGTCATCAATTTGCTAGAGTAGAACGAGAATTAGCAAATGCTCAGTCAATCTATTGTGTCGAATCCAGTTTCCCTCGCACCATGGCCGTCTGGGTGTCATCAACCACGCCGCGCAAGTTCCAAAGAAACCCGCACATTCATTGGCGATATCGGTTCGATCGTCCTTGATCGTTGATAATGGAAGATGAGTTCGATGATACAGCTTCTACGGTCGCTCGTGAACCGTACGCTCTGTTTCCAAGCCGTCAAAGCTGAATTGACTCTGCGCCAAGCCATGTTTCGTAGGAAGTGCTAGAAAAGAGATGGAACCACACAGTCGCTGAGTTGTATCCGAGAATTGGATTGTAAATCTCGAAGTATTCGCTCGTCGGGAGTGCCGGAGTTGTTCTGGTCCTTTGCGATCGCTGACGGACCATTGCCTGAGCATCCCATCCAAGGTCCACAATCCACATCACAACGCCTTCCATCGATAGACCATCAAAAGGTTATAATAAAAAGATGACTTACTGCTTGTAGCGCCGCCGTTGTACTGCTTGGGTGGGGATCGTAAAGCGTGTTTTGGGGGGGCGAGCTTGAGGCCATTGCGAATGTGTAGACGGTTGAGAAGTCAAAGTGTATTGAGGTAATTCGAATGTATCGAACGTGATATCTGCGAAGTGATCTGGTGGCGGGATTGTTTGTTATGTGGTTGTGGTTGTGATTGAAGGAAGATAAGTTGGTGTTGTAGGAGAAGGGAAGAGAGGAGAGGTGTAGAGTGTTTTGGAGAGGCGTTTGAGCGTTGGCAGCCGAAACAAATGTGAGGGATTCACTCCCAACCGGCAGGCTAGATTATTCACAAAGAATAGATGACAGCGAAGGTTTTGATCGCAATTTCTTTCGGTTTGAGAGATTATAAGGAATGATGAGAAAATTCAAACTCATCAACGGCTTTTACGGGATCTGTCTTCTTACGAACGTACGCAATTGTACGGCTATTTGGGTCACGTGCAGAGCAGATTTGGCTGAGTGGCAAAGGCTGTGCAGTTTGTCATGTCAGCAGAAGCCAAGTCTTTCGCAGGAATATCGAATTCCTAAATATAGTATGGGCCTCGGGAATTCTTTGCAGTTGAACGTAAGTCATCGTTGAGCCTCTCTGGTATCAACTAGTCCGCGTGAACATCATGAATTCCATGAATCAAAGTGCCCGCCGGGGTCGAGAGTCTTCTGTTCACGGTCACCATTCCGTGTTATCCCTTTGTTGCCATGAGACCTATACATCCCTTACGAGTAGGCGGGGAGCACTTCAAGTCATCAGTCATGTTTGCGGCCTCCCTCGTCCTCACATTCTCGTATGACTGTTCGCTTTCTAAGGGCCCTTCTGCTGCAATCGTGTTAGGATGATCAACGCCGAGGCGGATCATATTGCTCTCGAGGGCCTCTTGAAATACTCTACTATTCCAGCGTTCTTGCTTTGCCATTGTTAGTTTCCCCAGTTCTACCAGTGTAGGACATTTTTTGGGGATGATCTGGGACAAAACATTAGTTCGAAAATCATAGAAAAAAAAGATTCGCAAGTTGTCCTCGAGTACATTGAATTGCACGTGACAAGCAACCACAGCACTTCCTCTTTCTTCTCGGCTCCTCCTACTCGTAGTAGTAGATAGCCACCATTGGTGTCGATATAGCAGTCACTCGCGCGTTTAGCAATGCAGTCATATCCAATGAGTCGTCCTTTTACTATTCTGAGTTGGAAGGCATGCCCTTCCACTACATTTCTATACACATGCTCTCGTATTTAGGTTAGACGTTGTTTATTGATGGCTGGACGAGTGCGTCATCGAAGTAGCTGATAAGGAGACTTTCGGGAAATGGTGGTCTTGTTAATGACTTCCGCCCTTCAGAGTCGATCCGCCTTTCAGGAGGAGAGCAGCGAAGGGCGGCTCCTGGCACAACCATTTATAAGAGCCTTGACATGACGACCGGACAGTAAGTTCCCAGGATGGCAGAATTGACGAAGCAAAGATTGGAGGGTGTTGGGGACGAAAGATGAAGTGCAGCCTTGAAGATTCATTCTAAAGAATTCTTTCGATACTCAGCCGTCAAACTTTACATACATTTAAGAAGTCTTCCAGAACCAGGAAGCCCAGACCTTTCAGAAGAAGCCTTCCTGTCATTGTTCTTGGCGCTGGCAAGCCTAGTAGGACCCCCCTCATTGATTTTCTGAGGCTTTAAGCTAAGACGCTCCTGCCCCAGCCAGCAGGGCAGGCACGATTTTGGTCGATCTGCTTTCTCTGATTTATTTCTTGTTTATATTTACATATTATTCATTATCCACAGCTCAACGGGGTATGTCATCCTATTGTTGCAACTTGACCGTTTGGGAGGTTGAGGACAACGGACTTTGCTTGCAACGTCATGCTTCGCTCTCGGTCCCATAGATTCGAGTTGGCGTACGGCCTTTTTGATACCCATGACACTCCAAAAGGTTTGAACCATTCATATCGAAAGAGTAACAAAGACAGGATGATATTTAACTAAGTATAATCCCATTGCTAATCTATTTCCAAAGTATCCGGAGGAAGAAATTTGATTCCAAGACATCACGGGCCGGCGCAGTCTTGGTAATCTATACTGGACTCTTGCACAATTTGTTGAATCAAATATGAGACTTGACAAATCTTTAGCCAACGCAGCCACAGCACTGCTTGCTGGAAGTCGAGGTATAATGGCGATATCTCTGGATTTAACATCTCCGAGTGAGTTTACCATGCCCTGATTGTCCCTGCGCATCTGAGAACGGCCATTGACAAGCCTCACAGATTCGATCAAATCCGCTGCAAGAACACTCGCAAACGACATGATGTCTTACTACACGGGAAATCAAATCGGTGGAATTCCAGGAAATTTACCACCACCGTATTACTGGTGGGAATGTGGTGCTATGTTTGGCGCATTAATCGACTATTGGTACTATACCGGAGACACCACTCACAATGATGTCGTGACACAAGGGATGCTGTTCCAGGTTGGTCCAAATGTGGACTATATGACTCCGAATCAAACGAAAACGACGGGAAACGACGACCAGGGATTCTGGGGACTTGCAGCCATGAGTGCCGCCGAAAACAATTTCCCAGATCCGCCTCGGAAACAACCGCAATGGCTTGCTCTCGCTCAAGCAGTTTTCAATACGCAAGCTGCTCGATGGGATACGAAGACTTGTGGTGGAGGTTTAAGATGGCAGGTCTTCACTTTCAACAAAGGGTACAACTACAAGAACTCCATTTCGAATGGCGCATTCTTCAATCTTGCTTCACGACTAGCGAAATATACCGGGAATGATACCTATGCGCAATGGGCGGAGAAAGCTTATGATTGGACAGCGTCAGTCGGTTTGATCGACTCGAATTTCTATGTCTACGATGGATCTGACGATTTGCTCAACTGCACACGAATCGGTCGCATCCAGTGGACTTACAATGCGGGCATATATCTGTTGGGCGCGGCGAATATGTACAACTATACAAACGGCTCGGAGATCTGGAGAGAACGAGTCGACGGTTTATTGGATGGGATCGATGTCTTCTTCGACGAGGACGTCATGCGCGAAGTTGCCTGCGAAGGCGTGGACAGATGTGATGTCGATCAGCAATCCTTCAAGGCATACCTCTCGCGCTGGTTGGCTGCAACTACAAAAATGGCACCTTGGACATACGATACCGTGATGGAGAAGCTCGGAGCCAGTGCCACTGCAGCGGCAGCTCAATGCTCAGGTGGAGAAAACGGGAGAACGTGTGGGTTGAAGTGGGATCAAGGCGCGGATTGGGATGGTTCTTATGGAGTTGGGCAACAGATGGCTGCCTTGGAGGTCGTTCAGAGTAATCTCATCGAACAGGTCGTTGGACCAGTCACAAATTCAACAGGTGGTACGAGTCAGGGAAACCCGAACGCTGGGAACAGACCCACCTCTGTTATTATCCACGTCAGTCCTGTGACTGCGGGGGATAAAGCTGGAGCGGGGATCTTGACAGCTCTTGTTTTGGTGAGTTTTGTTGGGCTGATGTGGTGGATGATTGTGCCATGAGGATCAGAGAATGTCCACGATATCCGCGATGTATTGCACTGGGGAAAGGCATGGCCACAACGTCAATTGGTATGGGTTATTTCTGGGATCAAATGACCGAGTATCGGGTTATAGAGTGGTCCATGGCGCTTGGTGTTGCGGGAGGGTTTGATTGAAGCATTTGGGGGTGAGACGTGTATTCACGGGTTTATAATACACAAAGGCAAATGGATGTAGATGAAAATCATCCACAGCCCATTGGACTTGAACCAAGCGAACTAGTGACCGAGTGAGTAGTTGGCTCACAAGAGCTTACGATTTCCCTACCTACCTGGTGGCACTAGGTTGGACTGACCCCTCTACCCCGCACTTTAGTCCATGGCAACAGAGATAGTGCTTCCGCAGTTGACAAAACCTGTTCGATTTAATCTGATTCTATTCGAGTCTTTAATTTCTTGACGTTACTTGGCAATTTTATCGAACCCCGGTATAGGTACCGCCGAGCCCAGAACGTCCGGCAAACATGGTGAGTATCAAGGTCTCAAAGAGGTACAGACCGTCTGGTAGCTGATGATACACCAAGACAAGCAATACATCGAAAAGATCTGGCCCCCTAGCATCAGGGGTAGCATTTGTAACGGGTGGTGCTCGAGGGCTGGGAAATGCCATTGCAGTTTCTTTCGCCCGCGAAGGAGCGAGAGGAGTGGTGATTGTCGATATCAACCAAGAAACCCTAGATGAGGGGAAGAAAGTTGTTGAATCTTATGGCACAAAGGTTGGCCTGCACTTCCAACCGCGAAGCCGAGCAAGAAAAATGCTGATTTGGCCTCATGCGAAGTGTTTGGCAGTGCAAGCTGACGTTATGAAAGAGGAAGATGTAGAGAAGGCAGTCAAGGCTGCTGTGGAGGAGTTTGGGAGGATTGACTATGCTGCGTAATACCTAGTCTTCACGATATGACTTCCTGAGGGATTGAAGGAGAAGCTAATATCAATCGACAGCAATTTCGCAGGCGTCCTGGGACCAGCCACTCATACGTTTGAGACGACATTTGAGGATTATCAGAAGTGCATGGCAGTCAACTGTAACGGTGTTTTTCTGAGCACAAAGCATGAGATCCGACAAATGATGAAGCAGGAGAGTATTGAGGTGTAAGCTCCCTTCCTACATGTATGACTGAATGAAGCACGACCTCCAGCTGATCTGTCTGGAATGCAGGGAGGAAGGCCGCGCTCCCCAACGCGGTGCAATCGTGAACTGTGCTTCGGTCAACTCCATTATGTCGCTCCAAGGCACAGTCCCCTACACCATCTCCAAACACGCAGTCGTGGGCATCACCAAAGCCGCGGCGCTCGAAGCGCGCGACCACGGTATCCGCGTCAACGCTGTGAGCCCAGGATTCTTATTGACGCAGCTGCTGGCGGAGAGGGTGACGGGCGAGGATGGCAAGCCGGTGGGTTTGTGGACGGGGTTTGAGGCGAGGCAGGGAAGGCAGGCCAAATTTGAGGAGGTGGGCGACGTGGTCGTGCTGGTGACTAGTCCGAGGATGAGTTTGGTGAATGGTGTTAATCTGAGTGTCGATGGGTGAGTATATCCTCCTTGTTCCATTGAAGCGAGGTGTATTGACTGAACAGTGGCTTTACTATCAACGAGGGGTTTTCTTAGATGGGCTGGAAGCATGCATATGAGTGCTCGAATGACGATATTGGGAACTGAAGACTCTTTCGGTGGTTTAGGAATGATGTCTTGGTGAAAGGATTCAATCGGTGTATCACTTACCTTATCCGCTCCGCTGCCAATACTTAAAGCTATTAATATTTATCCCATTGACTCCACAACTCGAGTTCTGCTGGTACTATTCACTATGCGTTTCCGACAGTTTGTAGAGTGGAATGGAGATAGGAAGGTAGGCCGAGCAAGCCTCGCTACACTTGCCAGTTCCACCTGCGTAAATTGAAAATTGTAACACAATAAAGTGAAGTGAATGCTTAGATAAAGGGATCGCTCAAAATCATTAAAATGCTTTTAAACCACCGTCGAAACTCGACTTGGGAGTATGTCTTAGCGGCGAATTTAGGGGATCCTGCACACTTGAATACCTTAGGTAGGATCACCGCTCGACTTTCCTTATGTGATTTTCAGGAAGGAATGCTGAAGTAATCGGGCACTTCACGTGCATTGCATGGCTCCTCAATACAATCCTTATTCCCTGCCTTATATATAATTACTGGCTGAACCTGCTCATAGAAAAACCGACTAGAACTACAAGGCCGGGAGAAAAACAGCAAGATTATTTTGAAGAAGAAGAAAAACAGAAACTCAATCCCCTACCTCGTTTTCGAGTAAAGTCCGCGGAGTCAGCAATATGGACCCCATCATATTATCATCGAACCACCCTCCAGACCGCTTCTACAGAGGCGGTGCCCAGGTTTCCAAGTTCCGAGGCGAACCATGTCACGGACCGCGAACACCGGAAGACTGGATAGGATCAACGACGAGTTGTCACGGTTACTCAACCCTTGGGCAAACTCGCCTGACCAGTGGTGTTCTCCTGAGAGACGAGATAGAGCAAAATTCGGTCCAGTGGCTGGGAGAGGATCATATTAAAGTATTTGGGGTTGACACCAAGCTCCTCGTCAAGCTCATTGACGCGGGCCAACGACTCCCTATACACGCCCATCCAAATGCCAAATGGGCACGAGCACATATTGGAGCGTTACATGGCAAGTCCGAAGCCTGGTATATACTGTCGCCAGGTGAAGTCTTCCTCGGTCTGAAAAGAGATATAGAGAAACGCGATCTTCTGGACCTGGTAGAGAAACAAGACATCGAGACGATGCTAGGCCTCATGCATCAAGTTTCAGTCAAACAACACCAAACAGTATACGTGCCTCCAGGGTTACTACACGCCCTTGGCGAGGGGATAATGATCGCCGAAGTCCAAGAGCCAGAGGATCTCTCAATCTTGCTGGAGTGGCGTGATTTCGAGATTGATGGCAGAGACCATGGCCATCTCAGCCTCGGTTTCGAGACTGCCTTAGGTGCTGTTGAGACGAAAATGCGAACCCCGGAAGAGATAGCCGGCTTGATAAGCAATGAAAAGGCGTTGGGGAGCGTTCTCGTCCCAGATGCCAACCAATATTTCATATTAGACCGTCTGAATTTTGATGGCCAAGCGTCAGCTCCAGCTGGTTTTGGAGTAATGATCGTGCTGGAAGGCAATTTTGAGTTGCGGAGCGAACATGGAAGGAGCATCAATATCGAACGTGGAGGGACAGTAGTGATACCGCATGCAGCTGGCAAGCTTACGTTGCATGGATCTGGAGAATTGCTGATCGCTAGACCACCACATAGCAGCAGTTGAATCACTTCCAGTAGACATATCCATCCATAAGTCTTCGCGCAGTTCGAAAAACAGTTGCTTGTGTCAAAGTTCCTTGTCTATCGAACTTCGAGCCCACCATTATATTGCCACTCGAATGACCGAGAGTGATGCCATCTGGGTCAACTCGGGAGCTAGAGACACTTGCGTGAACGGTAGAGCCTGCAAGGTTCGCCGCAGCAGCGATTGCCATTGCCACAGTAATAGGTACTGCTTTATGAGGTTGCCCAACAGAGAGAGCTCTGACAACAAGATCGATTGTATTTCCTTCGATCACCTGCCCAGATAGAAGCTTGTGTGATTTTGGTGGTGACACTATGGCAATCTTTGGGATGGAACCTGAAGCAGACTCCTCATCCTTGCTTAGACCCATTGCCACGGAAGCTTTTCGTCGGATCGAATCGAGTTTCGAGAGGATGGTTGGGTGGGAGTCAACTTCGTCTGGTAGTATTGTGCCATTAACTTCGACATCTGCAGCTTTTATGAAGACACAAGGATTTCCCGCGTCGATACAGGTCGCCTCTACGCCATCCAAAACATCCGTAACGTGTCCTGTTGGCAGAAGTTTCCCAGTCTTAGAGCCACTGCATAACGTGAGCTTTGTAGATATAGATAGAATGGAATCGCTGACGCTGGATTGATGAACGCAAGTTCGATCTTTGCAGCTGTGCCCGCAACGCCGTCGATAGCAAACGATCCATTGGCCGCAGCCTCTCCATCAGCGACCGGGAAGGTAGAATGTATGATCTTGCCAGTATTCGTGTTGTGGATCCGCACCGTAATCTCGCCGTCGTTCTTTGACTCGATCATGCCAGTATCTATTGCAAACGGCCCAATTGCACTTGTCATGTTGCCACAATTACTCGAGTAGTCTACATCCCAATTCCTCACCCCAATCGCGGCAAATGTGTAATCAAGGTCAGCGTCTGGGTGGGAAGATCGTCCAACAACACAAATTTTCGAGAGACTGGAGATTCCACCGCCCAAACCATCGAGTTGTCTACCATTGTTATCCGGTGATCCTATGATTCCACAGAATATTGGCTCCCATTCATTCCGATCTTCTGGCAGGTCTTGTTGACGGAAGATGACCGCACGAGAGGTACCACCGCGGTAGTATGCTGCTGGAAGTCGATTTTGTTTCTTCGTGAACATTGAGGCAGGACGGCGAAATATGCGGAGAGATCCGTGAGGATTTCCAAGGCTGTGAATGATCGGCCTCAATGTTCGCATATCCATCTTCCCGGCTGTTGTGAGCTCAATGCAATTGCGCTGTCAGACTCGTCGGGGTTGGTTTTTGCCAACGCGACTTCACCCACTCTTTTGCCTTTGGACCCTCCTGCTGCATTTTCTTCAAAGTCTGCTTCCACCACCCCTCCCGACAGACAAATGATCTGCGAAATCTGCGCCGCTATCGATCTGGATGCACTGGATTCATTCGATGGCTATAGCCATCATCCCAGCGTCAGAAGTCTGCAAGATTCTGGATCAAATGGCTGCGAGTGATGCGTCCTGATTCGTAGAGCCCATAGAGAACATGAGGGGGGCTTGCTGGATGAGCGTTGGTGTGGATCTGTCGAGGATAGCCAGATTACAATGCGCATGGCAGACTTTGGGATGATTGAAGTTTCCCAAATCGATCGAAGGAAGCACCAGCAGCCGGATACTCGACCTTTTCTGATTTGTATTGTTCACATTTGTACTGAAGCTGGTAAGTACGAAATCGATAGTTGAATCTTGCACAGCTCAATACAGTACTCCATCTCGTAGGCGATCCGTTAGCTGCACGGATAACAAGACGTGCTGTCAACCTTCCACCAGCTTCAAAGGACTGTTTCCAAACAGCGTCAAACTGGCTTCAAGCCTGCCTTCAGCATCATTCAGACTGCATGAAAAAAGATGGATATCAACAACTGCCAGCGCGGGTCATTGATGTTGGGCGCCCTGACGGGTCCGGGATACCTTTTTTATGCAATACCAATGGTGGATTTGGACAATGGGTAGCTCTAAGCCACTGTTGGGGTCAAACGGACCCCTTGAAGACGACTTCAGCAACCATCAAGAAGCATGAGGAATCACTACCGATGCGAGATTTACCTCCACTGTTCCGCAATGCTGTGATCATCACGCGGCGATTGGGGTACCAATATCTTTGGATCGATTCTCTCTGCATCATTCAGGATTCAAAGGCCGACTGGCAAGCTGAATCCGCCCACATGGGCGACATATAGTAATGCTATCTTCACTATTGCAGCCGAGGCAGCCTCCAATAGCGAGGAGAGTATTCTGAGTAGTTCTCGCGCAGCAGTCACATACCCAGTTCAGATTCCCTGCCGTGCCGCTGATCTCGAAGGCAACATCATACTGTACCGTGCCCGTCACATATCAAAGGACCACTAGGAAAGCGTGCTTGGACGCTGCAAGAGGACGTTCTGTCGCCACGAGTACTTCGCTGGGGCGCTAAACAAATGACCTGGCACTGTCGAACTGTCACTTGCTCTGAGCACGACCCTACTGGAGCATTCAACATCGATCCCAAAGGCTACTCCAGTAATGAGCGACTTTACCGACAGCCCGACTTTAAGCTGCTTTGTCTGTCTGCCCAAGCCCTTCAAAAGCATATGCAAAATGCGCGAGCTTCAGGCTCCGATATCGATTATCGACTCAGCGTGCTATCCTTCTGGAGTTCGATCGTGCAAGACTTTGCTTCGCGCGCTCTGACCTATGATATGGATCGATTGCCAGCACTGTCCGGTGTTGCGAAAGAAGTTGCAAGGCATACTGGATACACCTACAAAGCAGGCTTGTGGGAAGAGGAAATACACTCGGATCTTCTGTGGCGGGTTGAAGGGAAAATAGAACGTCCCGCTGCTTACACCGCGCCCTCCTGGACCTGGGCTGGGTACAAATTGGGTGACGGAGAAGCCAGGCTGGCGACCATGGGATCCAAATTCCGACGTTATGATTATAAATTGGTCGCAGAGATCACCTCTGTCAACCTTATCTATGTTGGTCCAGATCCCTATGGTCAAGTATTTTCCGGAGAATTGGTCTTAAGAGCCTCCTGTCTACAGATGCCGGACTGGGCAAGCTTTGCTTCTCGATTTGACTCTCTATTAGACTGCGAGTCCCACTCTTCGGTCATCCTTTGCGCGCAGATACTTAGTTTCCCCACGAGAAAGTGGTTCTCTGCACTACATGGGCAGCATTTCGAAGGCGAGATTTGCTGCCTGCTGCTAGAACCTGCTGATGGGACGAAAGAGTGCTTTCGTCGAATCGGTACCGCTCGGATTCCGGGAAAAGCGCATGAATCCGATATGCCGCCTCCAAGAAAGTGGTTATCTGGTATGTTTCACCAGGCGACTTCTTCTGATTCCGTCTTGAAGGAAACCTGGACCGTTCGAACAATCACTATCATTTGATCTACGGTTCGGGCCCAATAACTTTACTTTGCCGTTTTCGCATTCTCTTTCTAAGCCTCCGTGAGTAGCTGAATGAGCTGGGTAGATTCTTGTTTTGACCTTTCATAAGTGCTCGAATGGCAAGTTTCATTTGTCGGATGTTCTACAGTATCAAGTGAAGCCTTCGGTGCATAATTGGCATATTTCTCAAACTCCATCACAATGGTAATCACGCCACTGTTCAAACTCTTCGAGCTAACAGTAACGCCATCATGGCAGCGATGCCAACAGCTAGAAATGGCTCCTCTCTTCTGCATGCATTTTGCAGCTTCTGGCAGACGTATTTCTTCCAGAACCATGAATACCTGCTCTGGTGTTTGTGGCTATTCTAGCAGCAATGGCATATCTCAGTGAACATGACGAAAACGTAACGAATCGAGGTCGACGGCCGTTTGCGAAGCATGTCGATGTCAAAGTAGACCTGACAACACTTCCTCTGTCACCGGGATCCGGCCCTGAAGGACACTCGGATCGTATGTCCCAGTGGGTTGTTTATTCGTGGGTTTTGTCCTTCAGCAATTATAATTGGCCTGGCAATGGCTCTCGTTAAGTGAATGGGGGTAATTGGAGAATGAGCTGTGAGGACTCGAGAGTTGCCAGAATTTAGTAGCCGATACCTGCTTGCCCTGTTCTACCTGCCGGCGACAATCCTTCTCTGTTTCGTCCCGTTTACAACCCAAATGCATTGGATGATCTTGCTAGGGTTAACTACTGGGCTTTTCAAATTTCCACACCGTCCAAATATATGTCCTAAATTTACTAAGTATTTTATCTCTTCTGCTGAACGAATTGATCCTGGCAAAGGAACTATCCAGACCAAACCAGTGTCATATCTCGAGAACTAGGTATTTTCGGATTTGTCCTAACGATTTTTGCTCTGTCCTCATTTGTCTTGTAAGTTCATCTCAGCTAGTCTGCCTCAATGTAGCAGCAGGCTAAGAAAGGAAAACCCTGCAATCTCAGGATCTCACAATGTGAAATTCCCGCACTAATGCTCGCTGTCTTCTTTCGAGTCTATCGTCGGTGTTCTCGACCTCGATTCTAGGCTCATGCTCTTTCTAGAGAGCGTCAGAAGCTGCAGTCACAGATAATTCCAGTTTTGACAAAGGTTCACAGAGAAACATCTTACCATTTTTGACAGATTTTCCAGCAGCCGCGTCGAATATCCATCACCTCTTAGCAAACTTCTCCTTATTACGCATTACTCAGAAGCCTCTCGTCCTATGCCACAACCGTCTGTCAATACCATCAGTAATAGTGCCAACTCACCATCACTTTTCCCACACGGCCAGACCATAATTGCAGAAACCTTCACTTTACGTAGGATACTTTTTCTCGCTTCGCCTCGTCAAGTTTGGAACATCTTAAGGTACACGTACAGTATCTTTAGTTTCGGCTTTGCTATTCACCTCCACGCCCTCCCCTTAAAGCTTGGAATTAGTTCTCAAATTGGCTAATATTCTCAATCTTGAATATCTTCAGTAAGAATCATAAAATGCGCCTCTCATAACCCCTCCGTTGTCCGGGATTCATGCACTTCATTTTTCCGACAGAGGAATGATTGCTGAACTGACATCTCTCTCAGATCATCAACATGGCACGAAATGCGAAATATTCACACCTCCCACATCAGGTCATGGGTATCAGATGTTCACAACATCGCATTGACGAAATGAAACAAGTATTGAAGCATCACGGTCGATTCATTCAATCGTGTTATACAAAGGCCCAGTTGCTTCAACTCATGGTGGATCTTCAGCGGGATATCAGCCCTGATGAATTAACACCTATCGTGGAGTGGATACGCAGAAGTAGGCCGAAGGAATCTTTCCCAGTTGTGAGACAAAATGCCAGTGACGGGGAAGAAGCACGCGAACTCGAGATCGAGTGCAGCGTTTGCATGGAAACACTGCCATCACATCTGTTTCCGGAGCAGAAACTTACAGATTCTTGCGACCATGAAATAGGTGTGTGCAGCTCCTGCGTTGAGCAGAGCATTGGCCAGCAAATTGTGGACCAACGTTATGATCATATCTCATGCCCTGAATGTCCAAGCAAGATGTCATTTGATGCCATTAAGAAAGCCGCTTCTTTGGAAAGATTCGCTGAGTAAGTACTTGCGCCAACCTCGTTCATAACCTCCCGAGCCAGTGTCTTACCAAACACACAGGTATACAAACAAAGGATTCAAAGAGGCTATTGAAAAGATGGAGGGCTATACAAGATGCCTCTCCCCTACCTGTTCGTCAGGACAAATCCATGGAGGTGGCCACGATCAACCAATCCTTACATGTGTAGCCTGTCAATTCAAAACCTGCTATACGCATATGATGCCATGGCATACAGGCAAGACATGTGCTCAGTATGACGAGGAAAACAGAATACGCTTCGAGCAGGAACAGGCTACTCGGCAGGTCTTAGCTCTGACGGCTAAAGCTTGCCCCAATCAAGACTGTGGATACCTTATCACCAAACATGGAGGCTGCGATCATATGACTTGTGAGTCGTTCCATATATATGAAACGCTCTTTAAATTAGTGAAGACGGCTGACGTTATTTGGACAGGTCGTATGTGCGACCATGAGTTTTGCTGGCTCTGTGTGGCCTCTTACTTTCAAATCCGACGAGATGGAAACTCTGCTCATGCAAAGGATTGCCAATATCATTCTGCCAGACTTCCACAATATCACGTCCCTCAGACAACTCTAGGTCCACAGCTTACTGCCGGGACTGTAAGACACCCCCAGGCAGATGCAGCCGTTCTTACGAACCATCACAACAGACCGCAGCGACCTTCCGTGGGTCTGGGCGCTTGGCTTTTTGGCAGAGCACAGAGATCTCAACAATGATGACTGCGGGCTTCCTTAGCTTTGGGAGATGGTCGAGGCTATGCTTGTCAGGCAACAGGCAAGGGCAGCTTTCAGTACCATTGATATTCAAGATATGCCTCTTTCTAGGATGCTGGATTCCATAGCTTCCGACGTCCTTCATACCTGTATTGTCAGCATCCTCCTGGCGGGCCGTTTCCGAGGGAGAATCTTACATATTTTCCAATATATTCTATTCATTACGAAAAAGGCTCGGGGATATCTGAGCTTGGAGAGCGATTGAGTCAACCGACCGAGAATTGTGTCAGGTGTATTCCGAGATTCTTTCGTGGCCGAGAAACTGATCAGCAACAAATAGCAAGCATTTAATAAAACCATGGGTTTTCACAGGCATCGTTGCATTCGAGCGGAGAAACGCTCAGATTTCTGTCTGCGTTTTCAGCATTTTACGACGCAGAATCTTTTTTGAAATAAGGATAGACTTCAAGTTATATAATCCTAATCTCCAGAGCCGGTCCCCATAGCCCACACATATGAATTACAAGTGTATCTGTACCTTCTCACTACCCTTCATCTGTATCTGCGACGGTCACCTTGTTTTGAGCTAAATCTAGGTGAGCGTCTCAGGCCCTTTGTGTGTCTCTCGTTGGCATTGCTTTGTCGGGCACCATCTCTCTGATATGTTGCTTTTTGAATCGTCAGCCCAAGTCTGTTTATGTTACATTTGTGGGACCTACGTGATGGTGGTTGGGGATGGGGGAACAGTCTTTCCATCAAAAGTTGAGTGTTTCTTTCCAAGTTTTTTATACGGCCTTCGAACGGAGGGTTGGGGAATTTCTTGACCATCATTTGATCATGACAAGTTTCTAGTGTCACTAAGCGCTCTGCGAGGGTTTGTTTCTTCCGTATTAAAGGATCCACCTCCCAAGCCATGTCACGCAATAGCTCGTCGTTCTTCTCTACCAACGGATAGACCCACGGCACCTATTAATCAGGGAATTAGAATGTGTTAAATAATGAGGCAGGGATAGAGAGATTTTTAATATTATCGATAGGCCTGTACTTTCAAGACATGTTTTAAATAAACAGGTCGTCGCTATACGGAAATATAGCTCACCAAATTATCGAGCCAATATTCTAGATTGACTATGCGTTCTACAGTTGATGCCTTATGCTTCACAGGTGAAAATTCTGGGGGATCAACATCCATGAAAGAATCATGAGGCTGGCTAGGAGACACGGGCGACGGCACCATCGAGGGCCCGAATCGAAAACTGTTGGCCTGCTGAGGCAGGAACACAAATGCCTCCCGCGAAAAGAATTCCTCGTGATCGCGACAGCAAGCTGTGGTCGAGAAGACCCTACGAGGGGTATGATCATACTCTCGGTGGGTGGATCTGCTCTGAATGCGAGCCACAATATGTGCTTTGTTGTTTTTTTCGTTTGTAGGAAGATCAATTTCAAAGTGTTGGCAAAGCGCTCGGAGCAGGGTGAGAGGGAAGTTGTTCAATTGGGTTACCAGAGGCAGGTTCAGGGCTTGGATTTTGAGAACCCTCGAGTCCGACTTTTTGCGAGCCATTGCTGGTAATGTTTCCACAGCCAAGTTGTTTTCCCAGATTTCTGTTCGTTGATGAGAGGAGGGTCTTTTTGAGAGCTCCATAACTTTTGAAGTCGAGACAAACAAAGAGAGAATGGGAAGAATTTCCGATCTTTGTCGAATTTTACTACCAAGTGCCTATTTTACCAATTTCTTTACTGATATATATTACAAAGAACAGATAAGATTAGTTCCCACTATGACCCAGATATGTCATCCCAATTCACAGCTCTTTGGGTATCCTAACATTCCTGTATGGTTTCTATACTTCCATTTGACCTTTGCAGTCTCACACTCAAAACAATATTAATATTCTACTTCAGAATATTGGTCTGAGTGTCTAAGTCTCGCTATTCAAGCATTTGTAATGTGCAGGAAGAGACCATGAAGAGATCACAAGCATCAATTTGTCCACATAATCTTACAATTGCTCCACGCGTCTTGGAAGTGTCTGCCTTGTCCGTGGCGGATTTTGCTGGGAGAAAGAAGCAAAGATAGCGAAGCGGAGAAACGGCAAAGTTCGAGGCGGATACGACTCAAATGAGGGAGTTTAGCTTAGGTAGGCAAACGAAGGGCCGTACTGAAAACAACAGAGGAGCATGATCTCCAGGAGCCTTCAGTTACCTTCTAGATAGTAAGGCTTTTGATTTCCCGGAAAACAGTACTATTAATAAATATTATTGCTTTCGCTATGTGATTGTCGCTGAATTGAAAGCCATATTGCCTAGGACGACCAGACAGACAAAGATAAATATCAGATTTCCTTTGTAGGTGGTGCGACCTTAGCACACTTTGTCCCAAGCCACAGAGATACCAGCATTTCACACTACAGTAGTTGAGTGTACTTTCTCTCGTCAAACGTGTGCTCTTTGAAATGATGACAACAAGTTGAAACTATACTCAAGGGTACAAGGCAGAAAAGTTGAAGAACTTTCTAGCTATGCTGCAGGATCGCGAGTTCAAGCCTGTAAATAGCTACAATGAATGGAATGGGTTGAAACTTTAGTGACTGGCTGGCTAGCATTGGAGTCACGTGTAGCGAGTGGCTGATGGAAGAGAATGAAAGATCCAAATCCGGACATCTTTCAAAGTAGAAAAGACCTTCAAAAAATGATATTTGCAGGGCTATTCGGAGATAAGGCAAAAATACCATTAATCATCCGGCGGATCCTGACATTGCAGAGAAGTACTCTATCAAATTGTATGTCGGTGTGTGTAGTAAGTTGATTAGGTGATCTTCATACATGACACACCACTGGTGGAACACTGAGCGCCGGTGGCATGTTGTGTCAGATCACCCTCAAAACTCCACATCTCTATCATAAAGAGCTGGCTCCCAGCTCGGCCTTCCAAAAATACAGAAAAAAACAAAACTTCAAAGAGCTAATTGTTGGCATAAACACTTGACATAATTTCACAATGGCAAGCGCAACTGCAGATTTTGGAATCGATGTTTTCGCAAAATATAAACCGATCTCTTTAGATCCAGCTAACTCAAAGCTATCTGAGCAGCAGAAAAGCGATCTTTTGTCCAATATTTCTCTGCTAAGAGATACGATCGTCTACTTCACTTCTTCGGGAGCAGCTCGCGGTGTATCTGGCCATACCGGAGGTCCATATGATACGATACCCGAAGTATGCATTCTTGAAGCCTTCTTCCAGCACTCATCCGAGAAATATCTACCCATAGTGTACGACGAGTCAGGGCACAGAGTTGCTACACAATATCTCCTCAGTGCTCTGCATGGGCATATTCCATTTGAGCATCTTCTTCACTACCGCGAAGCCAACTCAAAACTTCCGGGTCACCCGGAGCTTGGCCTTACTCCTGGTATTCAATTCAGCTCCGGACGTCTTGGTCATCTATGGTCCTTTGTGAATGGAGTATGCTTGGCCAATCCCGAGAAGACGGTTTTCATGCTGGGCTCAGATGGGAGTCAGCAAGAAGGAGACGACGCTGAAGCCGCTCGACTCGCTGTGGCTCAGAACTTAAATATCAAACTCCTCATTGATGATAATGATGTCACAATCGCTGGACATCCTTCTGATTATCTGAAGGGCTATTCGCTGGTGTCTACGTTGAAAGGACATGGCTTGACGGTGTTTGAAGCCCCCGGAGAAGATATCGAACAACTCTACGCTTCGATCTGCCGAGCAGTCACCCATGATGGACCCGCTGCTGTCGTTGCGAAGAGGAAGATGGCACCTGGAATCAAAGACCTTGAAGGTACAACTCACGCCCACGATGTAATCCCAGTGAAAAACGCCGTTGCATACCTGGAGGAACGTGGCTACAACGAAGCTGCTGCCAAAATCAAAGCTATCACGCCCAATTCGCTTGCATATCTGTATTCCGGCTCCACGACAGAGAAATTCGCTAATCGCGTCATATTTGGAGAAGCCGTCGTGACTGTGTTAAAGGCATTATCGAAAGAAGAGGCAAAGAAAAGAGTACTTGTCGTTGATTCTGATCTTGAGGGCTCGACAGGTCTCAGTGTCATTCACAAGAAACGTCCCGAGGTGTTCCTATCATCTGGAATCATGGAGCGGGGCAATTTCTCTGCTGCTGCGGGTTTCGGCTCTACCAAGGACAAAGTCGGCATTTTCTCTACCTTCTCAGCATTCTGTGAAATGATTATTTCGGAGATTACGATGGCGAGACTCAACTTGGCGAATGTCCTGTGCCATTTTTCTCACTCGGGAGTAGACGAAATGGTGGGTTCTGCAACTTCTCAAGATCCCTTCACAATTCGTCACTCGATCTCATGCTGATCAAAATAAAAGGCAGATAATACTTGTCATTTCGGGCTCAACACCATGTTTGCGGATAATGGACTTATTGATGCCGATACGACAAGGCTGTACTTCCCTGCAGATGCTAATCAAATGAGAGCGGTTGTAAGTAAGGTCTTCTGGGACCAGGGCATCCGATTGGTGATGTCAACTCGAGCCAAAGTTCCCCTTATTCTCAAGGAGAATTCTCAGGAGCCATACTACGAGGAAGGATACGAATTCACCCCCAGCAAGGATGAATTCCTTCGAGTTGGTACTGCTGGTTACGTAGTAACATACGGCGAAATGGTCTACCGGTCAATTGACGCCGTCGACAGACTCAGAAGCGAGGGTGTAGATGTCGGTCTAATCAACAAGTCAACGTTGAACGTTGTGGATGAAGATGCTATCAGGAAATTCGGATCAAGTCCATTTGTGTTAGTGGTTGAATCACTCAATCAGAAGACAGGATTGGGTTCCAAACTCGGCACATGGCTACTTGAGAGGCAGCTGACGCCGAAGTACAAGTACATCGGAACCACGAAGGAAGGATGTGGTGGGCTGGGCGAACAGATCTTCCATCAAGGTCTTGATCCCCAAAGCGTCATCAAGGCGGTTAGAAGCTTACAGTAATCGGTGGAATTGTTCTTACCATGATAAGAATGTTTCCTTAAAACTTCCTTTAAGTTGGAGGTACGACGTTACGGTCCAAATAGATTTGTCATTGCATAATTTGATCCAAGTAGTAGCTTGACTGCCCGTTTTGTCGCGATTTTGAACACAATGAGAATCGCGTGGTTGCTCGTGATATGCGTTGGTTTGCTAAACCGTTAATCTCCTCGTTCTTAATTGTCTAATGAGGAATACTTTGCTGAAAGGTCGGAGACAATCGTCGAAAGATATCTGCCTTGGTTTGCTTATTTCAGGCTCTCTTGTCGAGATCATACTGCGAAAGTCCATTCATCTGGGTAACGTGGAGCGATCATTACTTTCAGAGGAAAGTTGGCGTCCTCATGAAGTATTCTAGAAATAGTTCAATCTAGAAGAACTTACATTTCAGTCTTTCACTTCTCTGGGTTTCTTGAACTTTCATCAACATAGCTATGGCGACTTCAACTACGGCCGTCTTACATGTTCTCCAATAACGCAGCCTTGTCGTAGCCATCTTATTTCTTTCGCTCGAGACCGAGTGATTCGTAACAATTTATTTCGTCAAAATGGTTTCAAGACCTCCGTGAAAGGCTTATTCACTTGTCAGCGCTCAAAGCTGAGCTCGGTGAAGCTTAGCCGAGAAACACCCAGAAGAGTAACACGATTCAAAGTCGTTCTTATCTTGTCGTCTGTCGACGTCTCAAGAAGTCAGATCCTCTAATGTAGTAAAACCTCATCGCGGCCGCATTCATAGAACCTCGCAACGGAATCGCAAGCCCAAGTATCAAAACGACAACCGCCCATTTTACCTTGCTAAAGATCGAAGACGCAGCCAAACTACTTTCAGCACCAAGTCATCACAACACCATGTTCGGTAAATTTATGCGCAAAGTCTCTCGTCTTCTCCTCAGTGCGGAGCCACCGAAACATGAGTGCGAGGTCTGCTTGGAAGTGGCATCTCTACACAGAGGCCGGGTTTGCAAGAAAGGAGGGCACGAAGCAAATCGCATCTGTATAAATTGCCTGTAAGTTCGGTTTATGTTCAGTCTCACGTGTACCTTTTGTCACCTTCGGAGAAATCTTCGCCCAGATGCCCACCATACGGTCGTTAGTAAGAAATTGAGAAGAGACTGACAATTCGTTTTTGCAGAACTACTTACGTTCGAACACTGATGGCGAATGAGAACTGGGACCACCTCACTTGCCCATTCTGTCGATCATGTCTTCGCTTCAGGATTGTCAGGACTTACGTCGAGCCTTGTCTTGCATATCGGTATGTTTGACAACACTCTATTTTCCAAATCTCCAAATCGTGGATTTGTAGTTAAGAACTCCATTAACGCTATTGCAGCTACAAAGCCTTCTTATACTCATTCAAAAGAGCCCGGCATGAGAACTTCCAGTGGTGTTTAAATCCTGATTGTCACTACGGACAGGTTCACGACATCAGTATCCTAGGGAACACAATGCAATGCAGATGCTGTGGCTCACCGACCTGCGCTTTCCACCAAATGCCAGCGGGCCATTATACGGGGCAGACTTGTGAAGAGTTTGACGCCGATGTCAATCCGTACAATCTGAGTGGTATAACCTTGGCGAACTATCAACGGGAAGCCGCCGAGGCAGCCATGCAGGCGAAGTCCAAAAGATGTCCCAGGTGTGGGGTGATGATCGAAAAGGATGGTGGATGCGATACCGTGTGTTGTTAGTACTCTCTGAACCCTTGAATTCCGAACATACGGAGATATACTAACATGAGCAGGCCCTCGCTGCAAACTGTATTTCTCGTGGCGGCGAGCCCGAAGACTCTTGCAGTCTGTTTAGCTTCTACAAGATGAATGGAAGATAAATACTGTACCCTTCTCAGGACTCGCATGATGTGTCAATGCATACCTGAAGAGCTGGGCTTTAGAGCTTCTGAGTTATGTGACTTAACCATTGATTCAGTCTACTACTACTTTGAAAAGGAATGCAGTAATGCCTAAATTCCTAAATTCTCCCCTCATCCACTGCTTACATTGCCAACACAACTGATCGTACTTCTTCCTGCTAGGCGTGACCGGCTCTATCTTATGCCCAGGCATATTTCTCATAAATCTCACACCCATCGTCTCTTTCTGGAATTATACCAAATATTTGTATTCCTTCGAAAACCCCTCCAACTTCTCCTTGTTCACTCTCGGCATTTCCTTGGATCCACAGAGATCATTTTGTCCTTCTCGTACCAGTGTCTCACAAATTTGGCTCTCAAATCTCCCTTCATCTCTCCCTCAACTTGGTTCTGTCAGAAGAAACAAAATATGCAGTCAAACTCGGCAACATTTCGCAATACAAATCACTATTTGTGACCAAGAACATAAGAAGAAATGAGTAGTAATGGGGCAGAGGCCTGATGTTAGATATCAAGAGATCGACTACACTCCTAGTATTGACATTGAGAGGATGAAGCACCGGGGTTTAACGATTCTGTTCCATCATCTTCACCGTTTTTGCCGTGGATCTCGTGTTCACTAAATAGATATGCGGTATCTGGGAAATTTGCAAAAGAGCTGCTCTTATGACAAACTTGGCTCCGGTCGCCATTTTCTCAGGCGATTCTCCTCAAGTTATCCAAAGGGAGCAGAACCCCCTTTTTAGCCGAACATTGGGAAGGAGAGAAGTGGCAGCGAACTGGCTAGACCTGGGAAGAGCGACGGAAAGAGAAGCATGGTACACTAACATGTTTAACAAAAACAAACTAGAGAATAAAAATTCATCGGGAAAGGCTCGAAATTTCGTCTCGTAAAAATTGTTGATGGGAATCTATCTATTGCTGTTGCTTTCCAGTTTGGCCGGAAGAAGTTTTTGCCATCTTGTTTGTCTCCACTTTTATACCCCGCCAAAACCCCTACAACTATCGACATCCAACTCAATATTTGTAGGGCAGGGAATGAGGCGCAGAATTATACTGTCAAATCCCCCCTTCAAGCGCAGTGTCCTTTGAGTGTTCCTCTAAACTTTCAATTTTGTGCCTCAGCAATTAAGAGACCACACCCACTTCGACCGATTTCTCTCGTACAAGCAATATACCTATTTCAAGCCCAACTGGTGCAAATGGGACCGAAGAAGATCCTCCTCCTCAATGGACCAAACCTTAACCTTCTCGGAACTCGAGAGCCACACATCTACGGCCATGAAACCCTCTCAGATATTGAAACACGAGCCGTGTCCCAAGCCTCCTCTCTTGGGGCCGAATTATCGTTCTTCCAATCGAACCACGAAGGAGCTTTAGTTGACCGGATCCATCAAGCAAGAATCGACGGCGTGGAAGCTATTGTCATTAATCCGGCAGCGTTTACGCATTACAGCGTTGCCTTGAGAGATGCTTTGACTGGAGTTAGTATTCCGTTCGTCGAGATTCACATCAGCAATGTACATGCGAGAGAGGAATGGAGACACAAGAGCTTTTTGAGTGATAAAGCTGCGGGTGTTATATGCGGACTGGGGACTTTTGGATACAAGGCTGCTATTGAATGGTGTGTTGAGCATTTGAAGGCGAAGGAGAACTCATAGGTCATGGCTGGGCCTCTCACATGATGTTGTGAAACTTGGACTGGATTAGGCAAGGCAATGACCTCTCAGCGAAGCTGTGCAAATTGAAGTGTGGAATTACAGAGCATTACACTTTCAAACTATTGACTGTCAAGAAACTTTCAACTCCCATCCTCTCGGCTCAACGTCCTGTGTCGTCCCGAAAGAGAGCCTATCTCAAAGCGCCATACAACCCAACCCAAGCACCAACCATTGGCAGTACACCACGCACGTAGTTCATCCAAGACCATGTTGCTAAAAACTCAACCGACTCCCTCTCAAAGGCCACTGTTTCCGTAGTCTCCTTTGCTACTTTTGCCCTCCTCATAAGTTCTTTATTCGTAGGCATCATGACGCCCACGGTCCACACCAGCACGGAGAGTGTTGCCAAGCCAGCCGCAGCGTAGAATTTCCATTCTGAAGGGTCTTCCTTATTTTTTGCACTCCAACTGGAGTATGCCCAGAGTAGAGCTGAGACTGCTGAGACTGGAGGAGAGACCAGCTTTCCCAGATCGTAGATCACTTGCCATTGTTGGAGTTGTAGAGGGATCGGGGCGAGTGTCAATGCGGGGAGGCCGTAGTATGAGGCACTGACAGCAAAGCCAGATAGAAACACACTCCCAGATATTCCGAGGAGGCGAGCGATAAGGAAGTACGGTGTTTCCGTCATTGTGGATGTTGATCTTGTAATGGGCTGTGGAAAATAAAATGACCTGATTGCGCCTTTCTTCTTGCGAGATTGATGTTATTGTGATATGCAACTTGAGTGCTTGGACGTGCTACTGTTTATATACGGTGTTAAGGAGTGAGTGGTATGGACATTCGAAAGTGGCCGAAATAAATGCCCCGACATTTACGCCCGTAGCGAGAATCAGGGGCACAGCCTAAGCGACTGCGATGGGACCGCTCGTCGCTGGCATCGCTGCGGTGTTTTTCAGACTCCGGCCGGTTGAGAACACGTAAGCCAGCCTTGCTGTTCCATGGTGGTTCTGACTAATTGCTCGATTGAACCTGGTGAACTGCTTTCAAACTGGAATCTATTGTGATCGACGTCTGCTACCATAACAACTCTCTCTAGTAGATTTTTACCGAGCTCGCAAAGTCCACCAAATACGGAACGCGTTATCTTATGCGCACGAAATACTCAAATATATGCAGCCTTGAGAATTTGCCGGAGAATCCTAGCCAGTGCAATAACGCAATAACTCTACATATATTCAACTAGTGTCGCACGACGAACAATGTGATTTTGGAATCGGATTCTAATCTTTGATTGCGATGTACTATCACGTGACCTAAAACAGCCTGAGCTGCTTTTATATCTTCTTTTTGAAGATAAACTTTCTTAGCGATTAATTCGAGCAACGCTTCTCTCGACATTCCGTAACGCTCGCTCTACTAAGCTAGGGAGCGTTACAGACACGTCATGCCTATCCGAATCTCGAGGGAGCTTCGAGCGGTTGTCCTTTTGAGGTGAAGCACTTCGCTATCCAGGCCACAAAAGCTCTGCTGAAAACCATGCCTAAATGGATTCGATGTGTAAACTTCCTCAATCCTGAATTCGCTGATTGCAAAAGGGTGGGACAGCGTAATAAATAAAGGGACGAGCTATTTCAACTCTAATGCCGGCTATTTCAACTCTTTGGGGGTACACCTAGTAAGCTCGCTTCCCCATACTATTTTGTATGCAAGGGCAAGCATAATTTATATTACTTGTAAAAATCAATATATCTTTATTAACCTATAACCTTCGCAATAGACGTATCTAAGACTTGTAGGCCCCCTCCCTCTATAGCGGTTTATACTAATCTTTTTATTATAGTTACTACTATCAAATAGTATACTAAAGCTAATGGGTATACTCTCTTTAAACGCGATATTAAACTAAAGCGAATTATATATACTTGCAATCGATTCGGTAAGCTATAGTTAAAGCCTAAGAACCTTATAATATACGAATCGAAGCGACGCGAAGGTACTCGTAATAAGAAGTGCGATTATAAGATAAAGGTTGCGTTAGAAAGAAACGCTATCTCGGAATAATAGGAACTAGTAGTATTAGAAGGGATATATAACTATAGGCCGTCTATAGTACTTTCCGCCTATCTTGCCTACCGAATTACTACTCTAGACCTAGAGATAACTACCTAGGTTAAGAACCTAGTTATTACAAGTCTTAATAATATATCGATATTAGTAGTTATTCGACGAGAGAAACCTATAGTTATACTCTCTTAGAAGGATATCTCAAATCTCGTGTAAGTAATACGTCTTCGTTAGCTTAATAGGCTTACTCCGATAGAATAGCTACTTAAGGTATATTAGTAAAGGTCCTTCTAAGTATAATACTAACGATTTACTAAGAACTTCGAGAGGGCGGCTTTAACCCTATATTTGATATAAACCCTTCGACTAACGTACTAACCTAACTCTTCTTTTTATACCCCTTTTCTCTCGACTTATAAAAGTAATATTCCGATATTCTTTTACTTGATTATACTTATAAAACGAACCGATTTAATATGCTATTACTTAATATATATATAATAATAGGGAATAATAAGGTTATTTAAGTGGGGGTAGTTTTTCTCTTAGCTAAGAAGAAGGTCGATTATAAGTAGGTATTATAATAACTCTATAATATTATAACCCAAAATATAATTGAGGAGCTAGTTTCTATAGTAACTAATAGAGAACTAGCTCTAATAGAGTATATTAATATATAATTCCCACGATTAAGCTATATCCTTTATAGATAGTACGTAAATATAAATATACTAGCTAAAACTAAGAAATTCTTTCTAAGTCTAATTAAAGACTAGAATAGTAAGGTAAAGAGGTACCCTTTGTTCTAGTTATTCCTTAGGGCCTAAAATATATTACTTTCTAATACAAGTTTAGAGGAATACGATAATAAGTTAAAAGAAATAAGGGTTACTTCCCCTCCTCAAGCTATAAGTTATTACAAAGGGACCTAGTTATACTTATAAAAGGAAAAGATCGTTATATATTAGGTCGATTAATACTATTACTTTAAAGTAACTATTTCGAGTCTTATTAAAGGTTATTACGTAATACTCAAATTATACTTATAACGAGGGAATAGAGACTTAAGAGGTGTCTTTATACGCCTATAACACTTTTGGGATTTGTAATATTAAGGTATAATAACGATACTAGCTTAGTAGAAACTATAGCCGAAAACACAAGTTAATATACTTCTCTTCGCTATAATTCTTTAATTAGTTTATAGCTTTGCGTTAGAGAAAATACTCCTAAAGTATACTAAGTTACTTGCGAGTAGTCCCCTTCCCCTAGTTATTAGTATACAATTTAACGGTTACTTAGCCTACCTTGTTTTTATATAATATAAGAGCGCAAATCTAATAAGAGAATAATCTTACTAACTAATATATATCGTTACTAGTATTACGATAGGCCTATAACTAATACTCTTAATCCCTTCCTTATACTAGAGGTTTTAAGACTAGTTCTTAACCCTATACGTATACGAGAGAAAGGTAGACCCCGTAATATACTAGGAGGGGTATTACGTATTACTAAATCGAGTACTCGACGATTACCCTTAGCTTTCGAACTCCCCTCTTCCTTAGCCCCCGCGATCCTTAAGCGACCCAAGTCTCTTACCGGACTAGTATTTGTTGTTTATTCTAGGCTAAATCGAGATAGTTCTATTACCCTTATAATAGCACGGATAGTAAAGGGGCACATCGATTAATATAAGCTAGGCATAAGAAGGGAAAGGGGTTATATAGGGGGGATTTCTTCTATATATAAAGACGATTGCCTTAAAGACGCAATAGTTATTATAGGAGATATACTACAAAGGGAGGTAATATAAGAGGTTAAAGTTGTAGTAGAACCTTTTAAGGGTTATACGCAAGATAGTAAGTATAAGTTAGATCTAGATTATAATTTTGATAAGTTAATATAATAGTATATATTATATACTCTTGCGCGCATACAAATTTATATAGTAAGTAGAGCTTACTAGATATACACAAGTGTAAAAACGATCTGGGACTAGTAGAGTTGAAATAGCCGGCATTGGAGTTGAAATAGCTCGTCCCTAAATAAAAGCATGTACCACACATGCCGTCAAATCCCCAATCCAATGCACCCAGTGATAAGTGAAGCGGTGAGAGGCAGCCATCAATCCCAAACACCTTGCTGGATTACAAGATAGACCTAGGTATCCCGGCATCGCAACCCCACCAGCAAAAAGCGCAAGTGCTGAAGCAAAGCCGACCAAAAATGGACCCAGTGCCGGGCCAAAACTACCCTGGTTTCGAGGATCAAGACCCAGTCCGAAAGCTAAGAAGAGGAGAAACAAAGCCCCCATGGTCTCGAGCGCGAAGGCCTGCGTTCCTGGAACCTCGCCCGGATCGATGTAGCATCCTGGGGAAAAGACGAGGTTTTCGGGATTACCTCCCAGCGCTGAGCGAAGTACGTATGCGCCAACTACAGCACCAATGGATTGAAAAGTGATATAAAGTATCATTCGAGGCAGCGAGGTCAGCTTTGCAAGGAATGTTGCGAAGGTGATCAAAGGCGTCAAATGTGCTCCAGTGACGGGACCAAGACTGAAGATAAAGATTGTGATAATAAGGAACTGCACAATCGCCGCGATCCCAACTGGAAGAATAGGACCCAGCGATGTTGCAGTAGCGAGGCCAGCAGTGCCGTGAGAGACGAGACCAGCGATGAAGACCCATAGGCATAGACCAACGCCTTCAATACATGCGCTTCGCCATATGTGGACATCCTTGAAGGACTGTAAACTCAAGATTCCCGCCCATTTGGGGGATTGGACGGCGTCAGGGTCGCTTTTTTGAAGCTTTTCGTAGTCGGGATCAGAATGTGATATTGCATGGAGTTGATTACCTCCGATGCGGCCCACGAAAGGATGCGAGTTGATAACCGATGGATTGACGGGTGACGATAGGGTTCGCCAGCGACGAATGGGAGTAGGATCTTCGTCAGTCTTCAGCTCGAGAACAGTGTTCATGGTAGGGAGCGCCATGGCTATAACTGTAGCTATGATACATGGTAGAAGCAGAACGAAGAAGAACCGAGAGGGTGTTGCCTAGAACAAATATCTCCAAAGCCGTCGCCTTAAAACAAATATAGAGCGTTGACAGTCAGGCATGCAGCATCGCTTTCTCGTTATACTTCAAAGCCATTTTAGGGTATTGGACTGGGCGGGCGGCGGCGAAAGCCTCAACGGAGGCTTGCCATTGGAAAATTTCCCGACCCTGCTCATCCTTCAGCGGCATGCCGCGGCAGATCTCGGGAGGTGCATCGTGAACGCAAGTGAGATAACGATAGCTGAGGGGAGAACTATCCAAATTCACCAGCATTTTTGTCAGGAACTCATACCATAGCCTGCTTTCTATGAGATCCTCGGGGTCGTTGTCTAGAGTTCTGGCGCTGCTATAGGATGTATTTTACACAAAACAATAGAAAAAATAGTAAAAATCCTTGCAACACCTCAACTGCACCTAGCAATCGAGGGGCGCCATTCCGTAACAGCTCTCCTGCAGGCTACAATTATCGATTCGGTAAGAGATTGAACGATATGATTGCGACATTGTTGCGATATCATCATTCCAGCTCCAAATACGTCGGCTAAACGGACACCCGATTCAGATGATAGATGCCAGAAAATAGCTGGAGATCCATTTGTAGCCATCCGATGCTTCCTCATCCAGCCTCGATAATTGCATGGTTCTGCCCGGAAACTAGCGCATGAGAAGCATCCTGATCAATTGCCGATGTCATACGTTCCGGATAATGAGCTATGGTCGTATATCACTGTTTCGAGGCTGGAGGAAACCATCAGCAGGAACTGTTTCGAAACCCCGACTAGCGTTTGCACTGTCATAGTACAGAATCAGGCTTTCGAAAACTTCTGGCGTGTACTACTCTCTGAGAGTGTCTAGATACCAGATGTCTAGCGAAGTGTTGTGGACCGTGATTCGGGTTGAAGAATGCAAAGACCGAGTTGTGGGAGCTCGTTCTCCCGTCAGTGGCTGGAATCTATACTGAGAGTTCGAGACCTTTATTAGATATAGCTTCATATTGCGTCAGTATAATAAGGAACAGTGTCTTACGATGTCTTACCTCAGTGCGTAGTTCCAGGTGCAAAAGCCAGCATGTAAGCATGAGGATCAACACACCAAAATTTACTCAACCGAACTACTCGGAGTGGTCTCTCGCGTCGAATGTATTTCAACATGTTGTGAAGAGCAGAGCGATTTCAAGGAGTTGGAGCTATACTGGCATACTACCAAGAGGGCAATGGATGACATCAAATGCTAGATCATGAATATACTGAGCTACTTTCAGCTTCTCGACCACTCATGAGGATTATAGATACCCTGGTAGCTCTGATTGGCCATTCCAGGCTGATAAGAGCTGTCCAGGGGAAGTAGGAACCCTAGGTTCCTATATGTCTCATCTTGATCACCGGTACTATGAAGTTAGTACATCGTATGGGCTTCGAAACTGACACTTACAAATAATCAAGGTTTGACATCTCAAAGAATAGATCATCCGTACCCATCATGGTGCTGAAATTTGGATTCACAGGAAACTCTTCCATGACTCCAGACAAGTCTTCAGGTATCGAGAGTGTAGACTGCATATAATCCAGAGATTGGCTGTTAATGTTATAGACAGGGCTCGGCTGTGGCATCTGAGCCGTAGGAAATGAGCCATGAACGGCGACACTGGAAGGGTGTATAGTGACAGTCTCATCCAGTGGATCAGATTTAGAGTGATTTGAAATGTATGCACTTTGGTGCTGGGCAACTCCAATCGTTACTTGGCCATTGGCTTTGCTACTTTCGTTGGTGTTTTTTCTTCGATGTTCGGGACTGTGCAACTTTTTTGCTCGTGGATTTTCAGTTCCAACAGCATGTGGTTCGAATCGAGGTTTCTTCGGATCCGGCCCTCTAGCATAAGGATCGTCCAAATCTGGCAGAAGTGTCTCGAAAGCTCTGCAGAGTTGACTGTTTCGCCATGTTTCTGCCAAGGTCTCCCCATGTTTTAATTCTCCATTCCATTGTCTGATGAGATCGGCTCTTATATTCTTGTCGACCAAACCTTGCTGAAACCTTGACTCCAGATTCTCTCCACCGTCCTTTGATATCAGCAAAGCAAGCAGTCTCTCGAGACCCCTCACGTAGCCTTCTGGTAGCCCACGCTTTTTGAGAAGCGCTCCGTATATGCACTCCCGCGCTTGTGCAACGCAAGAAGAACAAGAAGGCTTGAGACCATTGCACTTGAGCTTCTTGCTTCTGCAAGCATCGCACGCTTGTGACACTCTCTTCCGAGCCCCTTGATCTCTTCCGGTGTCCTTTCGCTTCAGCTTTGTGTAGTCTTTTGAAGGAGTATAAGATATCTGTGTATTCCCGCGTTTTTCCATTGTTGTCGAGGTTCGGCATCCATTTGGCCCCTTTTGTCGGCCACTGAACTCTCTGTACGCAGCAACTAGTTGTAGTCAGATTGAAGAAGCATTTTCGTACCTGGGCCAAAAACCCATTCTCAGTGATCGATCGACGTTCATTTGCCGGCTCCTGTCATGAATTAGTGAAGTCGATTGCCTTGAAATCGAGGATGAGATTTCTCGGGGAAAGTCTTACCCGTCAAAAGCTGGGTCCACCAGGTCCTCGAGTAGGCACTCGTGGAACAAACCTCATCCAGCTGACGGGTCATTGAACAGATCCAGACATGGTCGAATGTGCTCTACCAGGATTCTTCCTCGGCTGTTCTCCATGAATTCTGCTCTTTTCTTTTCAAATCCCGTCTCGATATTTTCAAGTGGACGGTATTGCGGCTCTACACCGGGGCCGAACCTTGATATTGATGCTTGAGGTCCAGCGCATTTTCTTTGAGCATGAAATTTAGCATCACTAACACGAGAAAAGATCAACCGAGTACAATGCTATGGACGTCGGTAACCACTCGAGTCGCTCGATATCGCGCGCGGGGTTAGGCAGACCTCTCTCCGCCTTGAACTTAAGAGGCCTTAGCACTCCTGAACCAGCACGGCCAGTTCTCAAAGTTTCATCGGTCGAAACAACACGAACATTCGCCCCCAATGCATCGATCGTCCTCGTCGGAATAAGGGGATGCGGGAAGACTTCGTTGGGATATATCGCTGCCAGGGCTTTGGGGCGACGGCTCATTGAAGCAGATGATGAATTCGAACGAAAGACTGGCTGCTCACGAGCACAATTCTTGAAGGACCGGAAAAATAATGCGGAACAATACAGGTTACAAGAGAGACAGTTGATGGAATCGATGCTAGCCAACAATGAGACCGATGCTGTGATTGTTTGTGGAGTTGGTAGCATCGAGTCTCATGGCCAGGCTCTCTTGCGGGAATACGCATTGAGACATCCAGTTATACATGTGGTTAGAGAGACCGAGTTTGTGAGAGACTGGCTGCGCATCCCTAAAGACAGCAGCCTCATGTCGCGGCTCGAAGACAGTGACAGAAAGCACCGAATATGTTCAAATTTTGAATTCTACAACTTATTCGATGGGGGAGTCAATGCCTGCGAGATCGAGGGGCGTGTATCGAAGGACGCAAGCCTTGGTCAACGATCTCCCAGATACGCTGGTACCCTTCAACGCACTCAACAAGACTTCATCAGATTTGTGAACTTGATCATGGGCCTTCCGGATCCCTCACTCCAAGAACTGAACGCAAAGATCATTGCTGCTGCAGTTTCCCCAGAAGATAAAGTATATACATATGCCTTGGCGGTGGAGTTCTCTCAAATCGCAGATGGTAGCTTGGACCTCATTGAGCTTGAATGTGGGGCGGATGTCATCGAACTTCGAATGTGTGCATCTGACATTATTGGGCAGTCACTTGCAGTGGATTCCACATGGGTCACTAAGCTCAGCCAGCAATTTGCTGCTCTGAGGAGAAAGGTTGCTGCCCCGATGATTTTTAATGTCAATTGGCCTTCATTTGAATCTTTGAAGGCTGGCAATATGTCAAAGGATGAAACGTATCTGGAACTGTTGCACTTGGGAACGCGGCTGGGTGCAGAATATGTTGTAGTAGACCTTAACTTTGATGACAGCCGGTTACAACAGTTTCTTCGTGCCAAGGGCTCCACAAAGATCATAGGAGAAAGCTTTGATGACAGTCCGCTAGGTTGGGATGATCCAGTGCGGCTGAGCAAGTATCAGAGAGCTATCCGAATCCCTTGCGACATCGTCCGACTGAGTCAATTTGCGAAGTCGGACGAAGACAACATTGCAATTCGTCGATTTCAAAAGTCAGCAGCTCAAGCCAAGACCGAAAACCCACAACGAAGCCTTCCTCCACTGATTGCTTACAATGTCGGCCGCCTGGGGCGAGCATCGATGTGCTCCAATACTATGCTCATACCCGTTACACACCCTGCCATAAGAGTCCGGAAGACGAACGACTACAATGATCTTCTGACCATGCAAGAAGCATCGAAGATGACCTATGACCTTGGAATCCTCGATCCGTTGAAGTTCTGTACTTTTGGAGCTAGTACTCTTTATAGTCTTTCTCCTGCTATGCACAAAGCAGCTTATGATGCATGTGGGCTACCTCACGATTACGATGTTTTCCAGTCTTCGAATTTACACGATCTGGATGGCATAATCAGCGATCCATCATTCGGTGGCGCCGCCATCACACTGCCATTCAAGACTGAGGTCATCAAGGTGTTGAAGTCACTGAGTCCGGAGGCCCAAGCTATCGGTGCGGTAAACACCATCCTCCCTATCAGAGAACCGGCATCAAGTACTGTATCGGATGAACGACGAATCCAAAGAAGTCGCGCCGGGCCCGTTACTGCATGGCATGGCGCGAATACAGATTGGGTTGGCATCACCACTTGTGTCAAACGACATCTTTCACCAGCAAACATGATCAGACCCCGGACTGCAGCTTTAGTTCTCGGTGCGGGTGGAATGGCTCGGGCTGCAATCTACGCATTAATCCGATTAGATGTGCCAAACATTTTCATCTACAATAGGACAGTCAAGCATGCGGATGCTCTCGCTACCCACTTCAACGAACTGGCAGTACGTTATCGAGGGGCTACCGGCCGAACTAGTTGCAGGAATGAGCAACGGATTATGGTCATAGCATCGATGCACGATCTTTGGCCAACAGGATTCGAACAGCCTACTATTGTCGTATCTTGTGTCCCAGCGCACAGTATTGGGACAGTGCCTTCTGCAAATCTCACATTGCCGCTAGGATGGCTCCAAAGTGTCAACGGAGGCGTGTTTCTAGAGGTAAAACATGCGCAATTATTCCTATAGCGCAGGATCCAATGCTGACCAATACGAATAGCTCGCCTACAAGCCGCGCAAGACGCCTCTCCTGTCACAAATCGAGCACCTACGGGAATCAGGACGACCGTGGGTTCCTGTTCATGGCCTCGAACACTTGCCGGAACAGGGCATAGCTTCATTTCAGCTCATGACTGGACGAACAGCACCAAGGCATCTGATGAGAGCAGAAGTGGTGCGACACTATGTTAGTGAGACGGGACAGCATTTGCAAGTTGACGGGCAAAGAAGCAGCAGCAGTTTGGGCTGAATCAAGCTTGACTTCAGTTCTATCACTAACGGGTATATGTCTGTTTCTCCACCCAGCAGTGGCATAAGGTTGGTATCCGAAAGTTCTTCTTTCTCTTTCAAAGAAAAAAGGGGCGGCGACGAAAAGTCTGATTGGGGGCCAATTAGTCGTTCGGAGAGCGCAAGAGATCTGAGCCTGAGTAGGGAAGCCATGGTCAGAGGCTGCGTGAAGGAGCATCGGCTCAAAAAGCTCTCCCATATACGATATAGATTCATGATAAAGGCCGTTGTCAGAAGGCCCAAATACTCTACATGCTCATGAGAGTATGGCAGTGGTCAGGACCATAAGTCATGTTAAATGACCGAACGCGAGGTCAAAAATCAATTCAAAAATGTACCCTTGATTTATTTCTCCAAATTCTGGCCATGATTCCGCCTATCACAAAGTTCGCTCAATGCCGTTGGCTGCTTTAAACTGCCGTGGTCAGTTGTCAAATCTTATTACGTTCGTTTCGAAGTACGAAAGGGTAGACCCATTGAGAGAAACGGCTCACTGCGGAGAAATCAATGCAGTCTAATGAATGTAATTCTTCGATAGGTGGAACACATCAACAAAATGGAAAGGAGGATGCGGACAGGCAAGACTATCTACAGAGAAGAAGCTGTAATAGTGATCGGCACTCTCTTTACAAATGACCTTGAGTTGGTTAGCAGCTCTAGCTCTGCATGAAGATTCTGCATTACGTTCGTTTATCCTTCTGGATTTAGATCCTGCATCACAGGTTGACTATTTAAGGGCATGCTACCAGATTATCGAAGTTGCCTTCAAGGTTTTAAGTTCCATTCTTTAATTATCTTTGCGACCCTGATAAATGGTCTTCTCTAATCGCCCACCAGTCAACTTCATCCTCCAACGCAACGCTTCCTGGGAAGACTTAGGATTGTCCCTTTATACACATTGGTCTCTGGTAGGCACTAGGCAACGTAACGACCACCTTGCGATGTGAAACGGTCAGAGCCTATGCAAACCGTTGGATGCTTCCGCCCACAGTTTTCGATACTGTGAGAATCTCTCTCGATCGCACAAGTCCGGGCCACGAACATCACTTTGCCAAGGACGAATCCTGGAATCGCCTGCTCTGAACCTAACCCTCTCACGCATATACAATGAAGAGCCATCCAACGATATCTTCATTGCCTCATCCACGTCTTCTGCCCACATTCGTGCGTCCAAGCCTTTAAATATGAATTTATAGGTCTGGAAAGCTTTCGCCGCGTGTTCGACCGCTATATTCTTCCCTGCCTCTATCTTCACTGTACACAGGAAGCAAAACATGTCGTGGAACCACGCCATTCCTGGCGACTCCCTTGGAGTTTCACATATCCATCTCACCATATCTTCCTGAGGGTTCATCCCCCAATATGAGCTTTCTCGTGCTTGGTCATGGCATACCCCGAGTTTTCGATATGGGTTAAGAAGTCGAGTAAGAGTCTCCTCGATGTGCTCGATTCGTATGCCTACCACTTCGCTGAGTATTCGTCTAGATATAGGCGCTTTCCGGCCAAGTCTCTCGGGTGAAGTGCGGAATTTGATCTTCGTTGAAATAGCCGCATGTAGAGAGTCGCAAAATAATTGTTGGAACTCAAGGAGCCTGTTCTCCCCGAGCCATCCTTGGGTACCTTTCATCTTGGCTTCGTACGAAACTACCCTCGGGTTGTCCTCTCCCTGCTTCTCTCCACAATGTTTACACGGATAGGGCCCATCGCTCTGGTACGCTCCATGAAAATATCCATCCGCGTGCCATATCCACCCACTATCATCCATCCACCCATCTGGTATATCTTTGTAAGTCTCCTCACGACGAACTGCGCTTTGATTCGCTGCAAATACCGGGCTATCACACCTATTGCGAACCTCACCATCTCCCATATGGACAGTTAGCGGCGTATCAGCAGCTTCACCGAAATGGATGTCCTTAAATCGATCCAACCAACAACCACCCCCTTCCTCAGGGTCCCGATATTTCTGCCCTTGCAACCTCAATCTTTCTTCCAGACACTCGATGCCGATAGATGGAATGCCGATAATGTCCCGCTTCCAGATTTCAACCTTCATTTTCGTGACTTTTGCGTCCACCTGGCCCATGTTTTTTCTCGCTGCCTTGATATCTACAGACAGAGACGGCCCAGCTTCGTATTTGTACAGCCACAGGAAGATGTTTCTACACCACGCTTGATCCTTATCATCTGCCTTCCTGGGTACTGCGCCTCCTGTGCTCATGAACCAGTTCAAGATCAACATCAATGTCTGATCTGGACAGAAGTCATCGACTGAGCCATTCACTGGTCTTCTGGTTCTCATCAATATTTCCGGACTCTTCGGGTCAAACATGTGAGGCATCGATTCTCTGTAGAGATGGAAGGGAATACCTGCTTGAAGCAAGTTGGGTTCGGACCATTCGATGGGTTCGGTGAGCTTCGCATTGGCGTTATATCTGATCTCGGTTTCAAGGACATTGTGTAAGATCTCGCTGAGCGCTTGGTGAATTATGGGGAAAGCCTTCTTCGCCGACTTGTGCAGTCTGAGAACTTCCTTGATACTGATACTCGGTATCAAGGCTGATGATTCTGAGGAGAGCGACATATCGTCGTGGGATGACATGAGAAAGTTCGACATGAAGTATCGCATGCGCTCTGATATCTGTGAAACGTTCGCTTGGGTTGTAAGAGGAGGCTTATCGTCTTGTGGCAGGTCCAGAATTGTACAAACTTTCCTCGAGCGGGGATGGAGGTTTGTCAATGAGATCGCAGACCAACCTCAAGAGAGTGGTTGCCTTGAAATAACTTAAAAGTATGAGAGAGTTCCCTTTCCCGGCTGCGCTTGCCAGTCGTGTTGGAAATGGCCCAACATCGAGCTACTGTCACTAGACACTTATTCCGATCACAACCAAACTTTAACAAATACCATACCTTTAGTTCCAGCGTCATTAATTAGTACAAGTACAGTGTAGTGCCTACACCACTCAGTAACTTGCCAGCCCTCAGTCTCTCCCTGGATTTTCATCCACGCAGCCCTCTTCGCATGTTCAGCCGGTATATACTATCCGCTGTGTCCACCATAGTTCTCGAAAACAACTCCACACTACCTAATCCATCTCTCATACCCCAGGCCAGGCCCGCAATCATCGCCCTCGTAGTATCCATTATCGGCAAATAGGCCTCCTTCTCAAAGGCGACCAGTCTAGCGTCCCGACTCCAACAATTCATTCTCCTGGCTGCGCCGCATTGAAAAAACGCATGGCCCTCCACCAGGGCAGTCCTCATTTCTCTGCGTCAATTACTTGGATATAGAACGCCCCCTTTCAGGATTTCCATACACACTCCCCACGGTATTATAAGTGTCCAAACACCACCCAAAATGCACCCTCTCCACCCGTCACACAGTCTCCCAGCTTTTGTTCTAAGTATCAAAATACCTGCTACAGCACAGATTCTTGTACGCAAACTTGATCACCGGACCCTTTCCTTGTCCCATATCCGCGATCATCTGTAAGAGACAACAGCATCCATATCTCCTGTAATATAGTCTTTGGATAGGAAGTTCGCCGGGATTGAATAATGTCTGTTTGGACGATTTTGGTGAGCTGGAACCATAGCTTCAGCTTTTCGGTACTTGATCCATGTTCTTTCCGATCCAACAGTCCTTCCTAATTAGTGCATGAAGGGTTCTAGACCAATAGTGGTAAGGCTACCCTCATCGCAAAGCCGATGGATGGTGCGGGCAGCTGCTGGTTGGGCTCCCAGGGAGGAGAAGGAGTCAAGGGACAGGCTAGATGTGGGCGTGCGAGGTATTCAAGGCCTTCGTAGAAGACTTCGATGCCGTAGAGGCCATTTGCGGCAGCTTGGCCGAGCTTATTGGGAGGGATCGCGCAGTCAGGCTTGGCCAAGGAACATGGATGCGATTGCGGGTTTGTGGAACATCCTACTTAAGGCTGGTTGAGATCCTACTTGTGTATCAATTTGAACCAGAGATGAGATATGAATGGACAGATTTTGTGACACCTCCAAGAATTGACAAGATAACAACCAATCCTCATCTACAATGGGAATTGGCTTGTACCTTACCTTTGCTGTGAAAATCAGATATTGATCATCAAATAGCCTGACTTTATCATTCATCCAACCAAATTTGAATAGGAGGATGCTGATGCCGGGAAAGATTTGGCCCTTGATTTTGACCCGACGAAGGGGCCATGTCGATCATGTGACCAAACTTGCATTTCCTGGTCACCGTATTCGAGGATTGTTCGTGCATCTGGTTGCTGTTGGGTCGCATGACATTCTCTCCCTCTCGACTCGAGTCAGCGTTCTTCCGGAGGCTTATATGCTCTGTTTCTTCTTCTAGCGACGTTGTGTCGATGGAAGACATGCAACCAGTTGTCAACTGTGAGGTTGCCTTCAGTAGAGAGCAGTTCCACCCTATTCCCGCTTTTATGGGCATTCGATCAGAAAGATTTTGGTCAAAACTCTGCTATTATCTTGTTTCCAGAGTGCCTCGAAAAGTTTCAGGGTACTATTTTCTCTCCAGGCTCCTTAGCCAGAAGTTGGGACAGACTTCTTGGTTGACAGCGTTGCCAATTTGGGGCGGTAAAGAGCTTGGTGCTTGACTTGACATCTCAAGTGTCAGTAAATCCAGACTAGGCCTGTATTTCAACAGTTACTCGAATAGAAAAAGGGGCTTGGTGCTTGACTTGACATCTCAAGTGTCAGTAAATCCAGAACTAGGCCTGTATTTCAACAGTTACTCGAATAGAAAAAGGGGCGCCGATTCTCTACCCCCTCCACTGATTCCCTGGTTCCTACCCCACCCCCTGACCCTTTGTGGTATCACGTGAGAAGGCGATTGCAGGGTTCGAAACGAGGGGCACAGCACGAAACATGACGCGAAGGCAACAACCTACTCCCTCCTAAGAACTTCTCCCATATCCTCCATCTTTCTATATCAATACCAAAACTTCCAAATGAACATCCAACTCACCACTGCAGAGTCAGCATTCTGTCCCTGCCTCAAGACGCGAGAGGGACATGAAGAGCATATCTCGCAACCGCATCTTTCCATCTCCTCGTTGCCCAGCCCAGGAGAGGCCCTGAACATCTCACAGTTCCCAATCACCGTTACCAGCGAGACCACAAACTTCAATCCCAAGAGGATTGCAAATTTGTGGTTGCAACTACTTGTGATTCAAGTGCAGAATGCGAATTTCTGGAACTATGACGATGTTGTAAAGTTACATGCCGAGAGAACTTATCAACGTTCTTTAGCTGCTTGGAAAGCTACGAACCGGGATCCCTCAAAGACTATTAAAGATCAACAGGTCCAGATACTGGATACAAAAGATTGTGAGTTTCTTTGTTTCAAAAATTTTTGGTCGATATCCTGTGGTTGCAAATAATGTGCTCGTGTACTGACTTTTCGTCCTAGGTTTATACCTCCGACATAAGCTTCAGAAGGCTCTTCTTTCACGCGTAATTCCGGCAACAGAGGCAGACATGCCAGAAGTGTCAGATTTCATCCACAAAATTGAGGAAGCTCCTGATCTCGAAGCGAAGGCGCTTTGGGATAGCAAGCTCCACAAAGTCTTCAAAGGCATCTTGAAACTGCAGGTAATTCCGTGTGACGAGGAATTCAAGATCCGTGAGAGGTGCCAGCTACTTATTACAACATGGATGAATATCCTGAACGCCGATAGGCTTGTAAATGTAGACGGGCCTCAAATGGCTTTGAACTCAAACACACCACCCCAAATAGTTGAGCTGCAGCATCCCATCCACAAGGCAGCCTCAGAGAATAATGAAGAGATGGATCCGACCCCTGCTGTATGTATTTCGCAGATGACACCACATCAATGCGCAAGAGTCAAAGAATTGGCACAAGCCTGTGATCCCCCACTAGATCAATCCGTCGTTGAGTTGATCTGTATGATACCTCAATTCTCGGCTCAGAACGACCACGAAAAATATCAGATAGCCGCTTTTGGCCCGCTTCTTGATCCAGCTAAAGTACTGGAAGACAAGAGTAATCCAGAGCGGAGATTTGATCATTTTGGACCGAAGATCCCCCCACACGTGCTACAGCTTACCGAATTCCTCGAGGGTCACCATGGGCGGGCGCTTTACGTCGATACGAAGACTGGCGATGGAATTGTCTTCAAAGATCACCATTTGAGTTATCCGGATGAGAGAGATCCCCAGTGGGAGCATCTTATTGGTGACAGAAAGCCCATTGAGGAACTTTTGCAGGAATGGATTGATGAATATCTGACGGGGAAGTTCATGCCCAGTGGAGGATCCGACCTTGTCCACGAAGAGGGGCCTCGATCTATTGTGGACATACTTATGGTACGTACATGCTAATTTCCTTTCATCTCATAAGTTTTGAAATTGTGCATGGCATATCTGGACATATTTTTCTCACAGTCGTAGGACATCAACAAGCACAAAGGCCTCCTCCACGAATTCGGGTGGCCCAAATGTTTCCCTCTCTCAGGACCTCGGTATCTCGAATTCCTCAAACTAAAGAGGGATCTCCACAAAGAGACGTTCCACAACAATCCTCGACACCGCTCTTCTATGGCGTACACCTGGGGAAGCCTAACCTACAAATGGCGCCACATGGACAACCCGTACATAAAGTACGACCGCTCGAATATGCAGCATTACGAACTTCTTAACGCAATGGACAACAGTATCCGACGTGCTTTGGACTATCACGAGCGACGGATCGAAGATCTGGAATATGCCCTGATCGCTGATGTGCCCATGCAAAGCGGACTATTGGGAGCTCTGACTTTGAGCAAAGGGTCTAGCAGTGGTTCCGATTGGAATATAGAATACACACCTGAAATGATCTTGGAGCGGTTTCAGGAGGTGTGTGCTGCGACTCCGGATCCGTCTTCCCATCGTCTCCCAGAGATGAGGGATGTTTTGACCAAGGCTTATGAGAGATGGACATTGGAGCAACAAGGTATTCATGTGCCTAATTGGATCGAAGGAGACGATGATGATTCATCTCCTGATTACGAGCCGGAAGACGAGGACATGGAGGACGCTGATGAGGAAGAGTATGAAGACGACGAAGATGTGGAGGATCTTGATGTTGGGGTCTTACGAGGGGATATGACTGACGATGTGGAGCTCGTCCGAGTTGCACTTGCAAGATACCAGATCGGGTCTGGGTAGGGTTTCTTCTGAGTAATGGATAATTTACGGTGTTTGTCGAAGTGCTCATTTTCTCATGCCACTTCATTCGTGGTGCTCAAGTTGTCCACACATCATCTCCAAGCACGCAGTAGACAGCTGCCCATCGGATGATGGTCACTACCAGACATATCTCACAGGCAACGTTCTCGAGGACATCAAATCCACGTGAATACGGGAAAACCCCGTAGAACCGGCTTGCACAAGACCAAAGGATTGCGCCTGTTCGAAACCCGGGCGTTACGGCAATGCCATCCATCGTGAAAACCAGTGCTGATAGAGTTACTACAAGACCGTTCAGCCAATGGAACGGAGACCGAGGATAAACCTGAAGGAGCCGAACCGCCCATTCTTCGGCCAGCAACGGCGTAAGCATTGCGCGCCCTTCCACTCCAAAGTCATCATATATTGTAAATAAGCGCACGTTTTAGATTCCGCATAATTCCTCCATTGTTGGCATTGAAGTATACTCGCGCCTTTCCTTCCTCTTTGTGCCTTCCCTTAAAGGCTATCAAACCTGTTACCGGCGGCTATAGGTAATTACCTATTTATCTATCCCTTCCAATTCCACCCCACCTTGCCCCGCATCTCTGGACCCCTAGACCCCACATTCACATTCAAAGCTGCACTTCCCTTCCCCATTCCTTCTCCAAACGGGAATACAATATATTATATATCCTACAAAATGGCTAGTAATACCGTCCCCCTCGGAGTCTACATCTGGAAGCGCCTCGCTTCCTTGGGTATCGAGCATGTCTTCGGTGTCCCAGGAGACTTCAATCGTAAGACCCTTGCGCTCGGAGCCTACACGTCACGGGAGTCTAACCAACGACAGTCAATCTTCTGGATCAGATATACGATGTTCCCGAATTGACTTGGCTGGGAACTTGCAATGAGCTCAACGGCGCCTATGCAGCCGATGGCTACGCACGCATCAAAGGGCATCCCGCAGCCCTTCTCACTACCTACGGCGTGGGTGAACTTTCAGCTATGAATGGCGTCGCCGGTGCTTATGCCGAGCACGCTGGCATGATCCATCTAGTGGGTATGACTTCTCGCCATGTCCAGAAAAATCGTGTTTTGATTCACCATACTATGAAACCGGGCATGGACCATGCCATATATATCGGAATGAGCGAGCCGGTTCGGGCGACCCATGCGTACCTCATGGAGGATGCCAAGATGGCCGAGGAGATTGATCGGGTTATCATTGAGGGTGTTAAGAGTCGTTTGCCGGTCTTCATTTATATTCCAATGGATGTGGTTCAGGTGCAATTGGATGCGAAGAGGCTGGAAACGAAGCTTGATACTAGGATTTTCAATGAGAGTGTTGCTGAGGATGAGGTTGTCAAGGACGTTCTACAGTTGATCAGAAAGGCCGAGAAGCCGGCTATTCTGGCTGATGTATTGACGATTCGACATGGTGGGCGGGACTTAGCCAGAGAGTTGGTTGATTTGACCCAATTTCAAGCTTTCTCAACACCGTTAAGCAAGGGCGTCATTGATGAGACGCATCCAAGCTATGGCGGAAACTACAACGGCACTGGTAAGTACCTTTCGAGTTTTATTTGATACTTTGCTAACAAGTCTGTCAGTGTCTTTCCCAGGCGTAGCAGAGGCAATCCATACATCCGACTTGGTTCTGAATATCGGACCCCTCCTTTCCGATTCCAATACAGGCGCTTTTACCCGGGATATCAAAGAGACAAATCTCGTGCTTCTAGCCCATGACTTTTGCCAAGTCGGGTCGAAAAAATATGAAAACATCCATTTCCTTCCAGTCCTGGCCCGTATTGTCTCCGAACTTAAGAAATCGCCCAAAAGCTTCAACATTCCCAAATCTACGCCATTAAAACTCAACCCACCCGTTCTCAATGCTTTAAAATCCGGCAAAATAGAGCAGAGCTATGTCTGGCAACGCCTTGGAAAGTTCTTAAAGCCAGATGACATTGTCCTTGCCGAGTCCGGCACAGCCCAATTCGGTATTCCCGATGCAACATTTCCGTCAAACGTACAATATATCACTCAGATATTCTGGTCATCAATCGGGTATACTGTTGGCGGCTGCTTGGGAGCTCTTGTTGCTGCAAAAGAAACGAAACACCCTGGTCGAGTGGTGTTGCTTGTCGGAGAAGGGAGTCTGCAGATGACGGCGCAAGAGATCGGATCCTACATCCGCTTCGGCTTTACTCCAATTATCTTTGTCATCAACAATAACGGCTACTCGATCGAGCGTGCCATCAATGGACCGACGCAGCGCTACAACGAGGTGAGCATGCTGTGGGATCACCAGAAGATGCTGGAGTTCTTTGGGGCCCGTGAAGAGACTGGCATCAAGAGCCGAAGCTGGAAGTGCGAGACGGTGGAAAGCTTGGAGGAGGTTCTGGAAGGCGGCGAGCTTGGAAGGGGCGATGTCATTAGTGTTTGTGAGATTGTGATGGAGCAGTATGATTATCCTTGGCGTTTGACGAAGCAGGTGGAGATCACGAAGGGCAGGGTGGCTGCTCTCGCTGCGGCTGCAGCTGGGTCGTAGAATGGAGAGTAGAATGTTGTCATACCGCTTGGTAGGATGAATAGATTATCGAAGTTGAAAAGGGTTCAAAAAGTGTTAAAAGAGGCCTTTCTCTTGGGGAGAGTAATCGGTATCATTAGACATTCAAGCATATTTCTCACCAACTTATAATGCTGATGCCGGCCTAAACATCATCCTGGCTTTTCTAGCTGCATTTTACTATTGCTTTATACCCGAAGCCGATATCATCTGATATCGCTCCAAATTATTAGGTAGCCGAACTCTTAGTCAAAGGACTTCCCCGCCAACCATCGATGCAACATGTCCAAAGCCACTTCAGGTTGGTCTTGCGGCACCATATGTCCCGATCCATCAATCGTAACAAGCGCAAACCTCGTCGTCTTTTCGTCACCCTCAACGATCTTGACATTGACCTCCTTAAACGTCCCCGCCTTCCTCTCTTTCCCATCCACAACACTTTTCCACGGTTTCAAATCCTTGCTCACGAACTCTGCCTGTCCCTTCCACGCCATGTTGCTCGTCCACCGTTTAGCTCCCGCGGTGTTGCAAGCCAGGTCTAGATTTCCTTGATAGATCAGAATGTCGATCTGACTGGTGAGGAGATACTGCACTTCTGCTTTCAGGGAGATGGACAGATCGTTCGTTATCGTGAAGGCGGCTGCCACGGCATCTGAGCTGACGGTGAAGTTTTTGACAGAAGATGGGACGCCGAGGGCACTGAAGGTGGCGGGGATGTTTAGGTAGTCTTGAATGAGGGCTGTGTTAGCGTAGCAGAAATCATCTATGTCACAAGGCGCAGTGACTATGGGGTTCTTGTCAGTTGTGCTAGTCACGTGAGATGCATGTGATGAATGAGGAGGGGAACGCACTATCAAATCGATTCCTTCCACCAGTGTACGACTCGGAGTCATACCATTTGATGACACCATCCCAACATACCATAGAAGCAGCAGAGCAAATTGCGGGATCAGAATGCTCGTAACATGTCTTCAAAACGTCCATGCAACGAGGGAGGTTCGCAGCCATGATTTCACACCGGGTTTCATTGAAAACTGGCTTGTCAACGCCTGGATTAGTGGTGCATAGAGTTTCCCAGTATCCAAAAGATGTATCAAGGGGTGACACATAGCCATTTCCGATTGCTAATGACTTCAACGGTACTTGAGCTTGTTTAGGATGTAGAATATTCTGGCTGACAATTTGAGCACCCAGGGCTGGAAGATAGTGTCCCTTCTCTGGTCAGCTGCTGATATTGGCTCTTGACAGTTGAGTACTTACAGCATAGCTTTCTCCTGTGATCACCAAAGATCCGTCTTTATGCTCTGGAAAGACCTGGCTTATGAACATCTGCAGAAACAGGTGCATGTCCGCAGCAGCCTAGAAAAAAGGAGGAATTAGTTATTGCTTATGCCAAACCACGTAGTTTGGACTTCTTTGCTCCTCAAATACCTACAGTGAACGAATCGCCCGGCAGTGGCTCTCCTTCATCAAGATATGAGAATCCAACCCCAGCAGGTTGGTCGATGAATATCAACGCCGTATCCTTGTTCCACCCATGAGGATTATAGACGGTACCATTCCCATGCTCATTGATGAGACAGGGACCAAGCTCTTGAAGCATTCCGAGCATACTTGATCCCCCAGGCCCTCCTGTCAGCCATAATGTGAGCGGCTCTGTTCCAGCGGAGGCGGTTGTTGGTCTTTCGCTTTCGCTTTTGAAGTACCAGAAGAAGAAGTGCTTAGGGCCAACGTCAAGCCAGCCGGTGTATTGGTCAACAGGGGTATTGCAGAGTGTTGCGTTTTGGCGTTTGACTCGAAGTGAGTGGTCTGGAGACACATGACTCTGATAGGTTTGAAATCCGTCCGAGTAAGAAGGAATCAGAGGATCTTGGATGAGGGGCATTTGAGATGACAGCGCGAGAGTGGGAACAGCCACAAACGGCAGCAGATGAACGAACTTCATCATGCAAAGACCCAATGGTAGACTTAACTGAGGTTTAAAGATTCTACGAATGTCGCAGAGCTGATGAAGCTATATCGTGTAATATCGAGCTGCCTGATACCCCACTTCGAGATCACTAGGTCGCGCTTACAGGAACGTTTCAGGGGTTCTTCCCCAATAGGTAGGTATGATGCTGTATCTGCATGAGGCAGCTCACGTCCGTATGGATGGACGAATCAGGAGGCTTAACTCAGGTAGATTGCGATAACAGACTTGCGGTGCAAGGAAATCCTCGGAGTAAACAAAGAGCCGATCTTATTATCGGAATCGGTATTCAAAGTAGAATTTCGGCGTTCTATGCCGCAGCATACGGCTTGGTGCTCAGAGCTAGATTGTTTCGATTTGGGAAACCAGAGTTGCGACGTCGAGGACCATGCAACAGCCAGAAAACGTAGCTTGAGGTAGAAGGATTGAAGAGATCCTTTATATCGAGATTAAAGACCTGGGCAGATTGAATGACCAGTTATGGTGGTTACTCGAGTATCGAATGTCGAGGTCTGTGAGGAGGTTGGGGGAGATTCGCTAAAATATAACGAGGTCTAGGAGGTCCTTTGACAGGTGAAGCCACCACAAAAGGAGCAAGCTTTACACTTCAAACGAAGCGTCAAATCACCCACGCTTTCACCTTATCACGCAACCACGCAACCAGACTATATGGCCTCTGGACCAAGTCAACCCCAATCCTACACAGGGAGCTGCCATTGTGGGAATATCAGATACCGAGCGTCTCTCAATCTCGATCCAAACCACCCCGAAGCCAACCGCTGTAATTGCACCCTCTGCGTCAAAACTGGCTTCGCTGGCATCCATATTCCTACGGCTGACTTTGAGCTCATCTCCCCATCGTCTACAGATGAGCTCACAGACTATCAATTCGGCCCCAAGGCTATGCATCATTACTTTTGCAAGACGTGCGGGGTCAGATGCTTTTGCAGCGGCCTAGATGGGAGCACTGGCGAAGACTTTTACTCCATCAACGTCTTGACTTTGGATCAAGAACAGAATGATGGCCGGATTGAGTTATCGACGGTAAAGATGCTATATTGGGACGGCAAAGGTGATAATTGGGATGCGGGTGAAAGGGAGACTCCGTATCCTGGCGGTTCTATATAGAAGACCATAAAGATCACGAAGCTCGGCCAGGGTTGTTTTCGGAGGAAGACTTTCCAATGCAGATTCTCTTTCTTATTGGCGCCTTTACAGAAGTGGAAATCCAGCATCCCGTGCCATACTTCACCTCCGGGTATCTTCAAGCCAACTCGAGATGCTTGAAGGCCTGCAAAGGTACCTAGGTACAGTTGGACCTTCCTCATACTTCGGGCTTGGTTGAATAGTGATTGTCGAGACCCTTAAGGCACTTCCCAGTGATGGACTTACTTACATAGTATATAAAGTCTCAAAAGAAGAAGAAAAACCGCTAGCAATCTGAACAGCTTGAAGAAAATAGGCGTGCAGCTTGGGTACTTCCGCAAGGAGGTCGGTTCGCTTCCTCGTTTGGAAATATTTCTCCACTTGCATCCTTTCTGCGTGTCTTTGCATTGAAGAATCTGTGTAGTACTCTCATCTAGCTCTGTCCGTTAAAAGCTACAATCTCGCCTTCCCAAGCTTCAGATGTTCCCAATGGTCTTTTCTGAACTCGACATAAGTATCTCCCTTTCCTGTCTCATCGATCCAGAGGACTTTGTCTTCCGCCTTTACCTTGGCCGGGTCAACCCCTTCTGTGCGGAGCGGCACCTTGTTCTGCTTGTTGTTGTGTATCGGTGTCATTTCTTTGACAAGTCGGATGAATATCGGTACGGCGTATTTGGGTAGATGCGTGCGCGAATGCCTGGGCTAAGTCAGAAGTGTTATTGTATTAGGTGGGAGGGAATGAAGACGAACCTTAGGAGTCCGGCGAAGTCAAAAGTACGGATCTGTTGCGGATCTATGTAGACAGCTGCACATCCAGCTCTCCCATCTTTAAAGAATCAGCAATTGTCCATGTGGACAGGTGATTATGATCGAGCTTGGAACAGGAGAGAAGTGGAATATTCAAGGGGATTTCGAATCTCACAGCTCCGAAACGACCACAGATTAATGGAGGACTAGGGCAAGACGTACCATGGGATGGAAGCTCAACACCATAAACATTGGCCTCCACTACGCCTGGGTAGTTTCCCATCACCTCAGCCACCTCTGCGGTGCTCACATTCTCTCCCTTCCATCTGAAGGTGTCACCCAGACGATCCATAAAGAACCATTTCCCATCCGCCGACCTCCTCAGCGCATCACCGGATCTATACCACAGATCGCCCTTCTTGAACACATCCCTCTCAAACTTCTTCGAGGTCGCTTCGGGGTTGTTGTAGTACCCCGCAAATGCCTTGGTGTCGGGCACCGCGACGATGATCTCGCCCCCGTTCTCGTATGGCTGTCGAAACGCAAAGCCGGTTTTGGGATCTCGTGCCACCGCGCCTGATGCTTGGTCGATGAGGACTGGGACGATGGCGTTCTTCGTGGCATGTCTCAGGATAGCTCCGTGATGTCCCACAGCACCAGCCAAGAAGTCCCCTCTGCTGTAGTTCACGAGGCCGAAGACACCCTCGGAGGAGTTGAAGAACTCGCAAACCTCAGGGACGGCGAATCGTTCGCGGAATTTGAGCCATACATCTGGACGGAGTCCATTACCATACATGCATCGAACGTTGTGTTCTTTGTCCAAAGGAGAAGGAGGAGCCGCGAGGAGATAGCGAGCAGTTTCCCCAACATACGTGATCCAGGTTGCTCTACTATCTCTAACCTCTTCCCAAAACTTCGAGACGCTGAATTTCTTGCCCACGCATAATGTTACTCCGTTCATCATGTTCGCCACTGCCATGACTATGGTAATAGAACAGTCAGTGATTGCTTCATCCGACTTGGGGAAAACCCCCCCTCTCAGACATCAGAATAATTCACAGTATGCCCTGTTAGAGCTGATGAGAAGATCCGGGTACCTACCTCCACCTGTACCATGGTATAACGGCATACAATTGTACCAGCGATCGGAATCGAGAATAATGGTGTTCCCAGCGGCACGCTATAGGCGTCAGTCGTAAGTTCATCCTTTGAAGAGGACCATGCTGAAAGCATACCGATGCACCTGACTGTATCGGCCATTTAGCGTGCTTTTTTGCTTATTGTCTTAAGGCGATAGTTTCAGCAAAAAATATGCTTACCTGAAAGCCTCGATCCATATTGAAGGGGACCCCTTTGGGCATACCAGTTGTTCCACTATCGATTGTAAGCGTTGCGTCTTCGACAAGCAGCTTGTGTTGGCGTACCTGGTATAGAAAATCGACATTGGCCAATTTCCTTTCACCCCTTCTCGAAAAGCATCACCTGGTCTCTCTGCCTTCATCTCACGAATATCCCTCTTCGTCTGTGCGTTCAGAATAGAGAACCTCATCCTCAGTTGCTCTTCAATGTTTACCTTCTCCTCATCGACCCTAGCAACGAGCTCAGGGTCCTCGTCCACCAACATCAATTTCGCTCCACTGACCTTTAGACAATGTATCAGCGCCTTCCCAGCCAGATTGTAGTTTATCATTGCTGGGGCTGCTCCAATAGCCCACAGTCCAAGCCATGCCTGAATAAAATCTGCGGAATTCGTGAGATAAAAGGCTACTAGGTCCCCAGGCTTCACGCCCTGCTCTAGAAACCATTGAGCATATTGATGGACTCTATCATATGTCTGCTGCCAAGTAAAGCAGCCTTCGCGCGACCATATGCATTCGTCGTTTGGTTTTCGCTGAACGCTATCTTCGAAGAAATAGTATAGGGATATACGGTTGTTCTTTACTGTTTATCTGAGATTAGAAAAATGCTCCCATTATTTGGGCTACTGAAACTCACTAGCTTTCTCATACAACTCCGTGGTGTTTCTCATCGTCCGAAGGCCACGCAAGTCCTTTCTAAGCCCATACTTGCCATCTAGATACAGTGCAGTCCCTGCAGACGCAGCAACAGCTGCCGCTACTGTAGCTATTCACGTCAGTATTGGTCATACGTTATTTTATAATCCTAATTTGCGCGACTTGACCCCAAGATTTGTCGCATTGCCTCTTCTCTCAAATACTGATAGTGGGGATTTGGATCATGGAGACGAAATGAGGGGTAGCTTTCTTACCCAAGGCCATCTCTTGATCGCTTTGTATCCAAACTTAAATTGTGTCTAGAATGTCATGTGCAAAATACCAATAACAAAACAATCATGAACCTGAGAATGATAGAGCAAGAAATAATTCAAATGAAGTACAAACAGCGTAAGGCTAGCGAGTAGTGTTATCAATTGTGCAAATCGCCGAGGCAGTTTTGTTGCAGCGGAGCTTCCCCGGATTTTGTTGCCGACAGCTGGGCCGGACCTCTGCTTCCGATAACCTTAGTAGCCTTATCACTACCTATCAGTTTGCAAGATCCCGATCGATCAAAGTTTCGAGGGGTATAGATGCTATGAAAGTGCGTCTAGAAGAGTTCCATAAGCGTGCTTGAGGTTCAGCGATCCAATGTCAGAAATCTATATTTCCGTGTAAACTTCTGTACTACAGAGCTTTAATTTTGACGATCTTGTACTACAGGCTACAGCTGCGGGACAGATAGAATCTAAAGTACATAGATTCCTTTGGAGAGGTGCGAATTCTCTGCAACGTGTGGAAATGAAGGCAATTACCCTCCAAGCATCCCGTGCTTTTCATTAAATAAAGGGAATGGTTTTGAAAGGAGGATTTGGATCGGTTGTCATCGACAGACCCTTTTTAGAACGTCCTTTGAAGTCGAAAAGAGCCTAGCCCTGTAGCAAACCCTCCGTTCAATGCATCATTCCAGCCCCCAGACTAGTTGAACCATTGGGACATTTTGCATCCGAGAAAATAAGCATTCCCGCTAGCAAAGAACTCATCGAGAGCTTCGGGGTAGCATGTTTAGAGGAATTCGTCTTGGTCGTGAATTTTTAATATACTACATATTGGTCGTGCCCCAACACTATTCTTACACCGAGCCCCATCTATTCCAGCCTAGCCAGAGGTTCTTGACCATTCCTAGACTCCAATGCATTTCGTTCTCTACCCTGTTGCCAGCCTAGAGCCTCGTGAGGGCCCACATAAATACCAACTGAACGGGGTATGAGTATAAGAATAGGAATTGGGTTCTTCGACTCTTTTGTGATCGTGCAACTGTTTGCATGGTTCCTCTTTCGTCTGTAGTGTTTTCAGGGAGCAGAACGTATTTGAGAGATCGGAGCTGAGAGTTGTTAGTATATCCTTGCGTCGATTCGAGGGGGGTCTTTACAAGGAAGAGAGCGTTCGCCAGGAACGTGTACGTAAATACAGTCCATCCAATCCATCCACCTGTGCCTTTTCCGCCATTGACAAACTCACTTGTGATCAACGTGGCAATAACCCCTACAAACTTATAGCCCGAGTACGCAACGAGATCCAGTAGTTGCGACTCATTCGAAATTGAGAGAAGATAGCACCCAAGCTTCAGGCCAAGTATCTCGATAACGACAATAAAAAATGCCCACCCGAAATTGCTCCCGAGAAGCTCTGGTTGAAATGCGCCTCGAAGGCCAGCGAGCGTCGTTGACAGGAGGATATAGGTAACGATAGCCATCAGAGGGATGTACATATCTGGACTGTTGAGATCGTCTCGCGGGGGTAGATACCATCCTTCCTGACCACTTGGACCAATGGATTGTTTCCGCGACCAAGGCTTGTGTCTCCAAGGGAAGAGGACCAGGAACAGCTTGTTCACAACATAACCGTTCGTGACGTTGAAGTAATGTTTGAGAGCAGAGACATTTATGTATCGATTGAACTGATCTTGCAATTAGCTTCTGATCTAGAGCTGCGTGAAAGGATGCGTGCATTCTGTTCCACGTATTCTGTGCCATGCTTCAAGGCTGTCTGTCCGACTTGAAAGCCCATCTGCGCTGTTGGATCATTGATAATGCCACCGTATGCTCCAAATGCCCCTTGTGGAGCTTGGGGTTGGTATGGATTGCCATAGCCAGACTGTTGTTGCGATATTGGAGGAGGCGGTGATCTTAGCTGGGGAACTGTAGAGACATGTTGCGGCACGGGGTGGTGCAGTGGTGGAGATGTGGCAGGCGGAGGGTTTCCATAATTTGATCGTTGCATCTTTGCAGATTCCCGAGTATTTGTAAGGTGACTGACTCTCTCGATTTATTTTCCCTGAGTTTTGCGGAGCTCTGGTTGCAAGATGTGTTCTCTTCTCAGCTTCTCAGGTCAAGACGATTTCCTAAAAACAAGCGCCGCTTTCACTCAGCCTCCCCGCTGCCTTACGTAGCCGCAAGTGGTCCCTATCGAAATGCGATAGAGACGTTCAATTATCCGAATCTTTGTGAACACGAATATAATACTATCCCGTAGATTTCCACCGACTCAACATGCTGGACAGCTTTGAGATCCTTACCACGTCGGGTGTTGTCTTATGGTCAAAATCGTACACCTCGATTAGCCCTTCTATTGTTAACAGCCTCATCACAAATGTCTTCATCGAAGAGCGAACCTTACCTGGTGCTGGGATCGCCGACGATATCTCTGCCGCAAATAATCCTCCTTACAAGCATGACCTGCATACTCTCAAATGGACCACAGTTAAAGAGTTGGGCCTAATATTCGTCGTGAGTTGCCACACAGTGGTGCAAACGCTTGCCCTGTTGACTTGTGCTAACCAACTGTTCTGACACAGGCTGTCTACAGATCACTTCTACATCTCTCCTGGATTGACAAACTGGTCGATAACATAAGGACGATATTCGTGGATCTTTATGGAGACCAATTGAAGAAACCACATACTACGCTTGTCGAATGCCACTTTGATGAATATTTCGATCAGCAAATACGAGAGTTAGAGAAGACATCATTGAACCAGGATCCAAGATCTACAGAGTCTGCAGCTCCTGACGAAGTAGCGCCACCGTTGACCCCAAAGGTCTTTGCTGACGAGCCTCCCCCATTGCCGGGACTGCTCTCGAGAGGACAGTCAAATAACAATTATAGAGATTCAGCTTCGAATGGTTCCACCCCGGTTGGCACACCAGATGCCTCTCGTCCCACGACTCCAGCTGGACATCTGTTGACGGGAAAGGCGAAGCCTGGAGGCTCTCGAAGATCTCGGAAGGCTGCGAATACCCCTACTGTATATGCCTCTTCTGGTGACGAATCCTCTTCGAAGAAACGACCAATGAAGAATGAGCCGAAGAAAGGAAGAAAATGGACTGCTGAAGGTATGGCAGATGAAGATGATGATACCGTTTTAGATTACTCTCTGCCAGCGAACGGTGCGACATCCGGCGAGGATGAAGCCAAGGATCGTTTAGGAGCTGCGGAAATTGACCAAGCAACATGGGGCTCTAAGACCGGCAAGGGGCAGTTTGTGCTGAAGGACTTGGATGACCAGGTCAACTCGATCTTGACATCGGCAGATGCGAAGAAAGTAGACTCGGCGGCTACTTCTACGGGCCTTTTTGGATCTGGCATGAGTGCTATTGGAGGACTTTTCAGAAACGTGGTTGGAGGCAAGACTTTGACGAAAGAAGACCTTGACAAGGCCATGAAGGGAATGGAGGACCATTTGCTAAAGAAGAATGTTGCTAGAGAAGCTGCGATTCGACTGTGCGAGGGAGTTGAAAGAGAACTGATTGGTGTCAAGACTGGGAACTTTGAAAGTAGGTGGCGCCCAAATCTCTTGAAGTGATAACTAACAGCGTATTTAGGCGTCCAAGCCAAGATCCAGGTTGCAATGGAATCCTCACTTCGTAAGATCCTCACTCCAACTTCATCACTCGATCTCCTTCGCGAAATCGATGCTATTAGCTCTCCCTCCCCTCTATCCCTACAAAAGAAACGACCATACGTAATCTCAATCGTCGGTGTCAACGGTGTCGGGAAATCTACGAACCTCTCCAAGATTGGTTTCTTTCTCCTACAAAATAAGTACAAAGTCCTCGTTGTGGCATGTGATACTTTCAGATCTGGAGCTGTTGAACAACTCGCGGTTCATGTCCGTAACCTGAAGGAACTCACTGCTCGGGAAGGAGGCCAGGTAGAGCTCTATCAGAAAGGTTACGGAAAAGATGCGGCCAATGTTGCGAAGGATGCCGTGACGTTTGCAGCACAAGAAGAGTTTGATGTCGTTTTGATAGATACGGCTGGACGTCGCCACAATGATCAGCGACTCATGTCTTCCCTTGAGAAGTTCGCCAAGTTTGCTCAGCCTGATAAGATTCTCATGGTTGGAGAGGTAAGCTGCCATTAATGTTTTAGATCTATGTCTATTGCTGACTTTGGTAGGCATTGGTAGGAACAGACTCAGTTGCCCAAGCTCGAAACTTTAACACAGCTTTCGGCACGGATCGATCGCTGGACGGATTCATCATATCGAAGTGTGACACCGTTGGAGACATGGTAGGAACTCTGGTAAGCATGGTACATGCTACTAACGTTCCCGTCCTCTTCGTTGGAGTCGGCCAGCATTACAGCGATCTGAGAAACTTGTCAGTCAAGTGGGCCGTAGAGAAGTTATTGAGTAGTAATTAATGAATACACTCTTCTCGCCAAGCACTTCTTTAGTTACGTTGATTTTGTGGCATCGAAGCGTCGGCATTGTGTCCAATATGGGCTCCTGCCCAATGTATCGTCTTCAGCCTCGCCGCAATTGTGCAGATCTGGCATGCTCTTACCATCTCGGCAGTTTCGAGTCTTCAGTACAGAAAAATTGTTGTGAATCTATAAACTGCAAGAGCTTGGATGAGACCCAAGACGTTCTTGCACTGAATTATTCCTGTTTTCTTCTATTTCTCCACCTTACCATTTAGCCGGCGAATACTGGTAGCTTTCCACATCTCCGAGCCTGGAAAATTGAGTTGACTCAGAGTAAGTGTTGCTGAGCCTCACATTCCTCATCTCGTACATGGACTGATGAACATACTCGAATTTCTGCTTATTGGAAGCACCATGTTTCCTTTACACCCGAAACGTGTTCGTTCAGCCTACCCTCCACCCTACACTGAGTTGCCAAAGCCTCCAACGCCAGACTCCCCACTCCCTCCAGAATTTTGGCCCAACCCGGAATTAATCTTCAAGACTGCACCGCCTTTGGATCCCGCATGCTTAGCTTACGATGCCACTCTCACCCCTCTTCTTCCGATCCAGATATCACTCCCAGAGAGCGACAGGAAAGTTACAGCAAGTCTTGCAAAGCTATCAATAACCAGCTTCTGTCCGGTATTTACTTATCTCTGGGTGAAGTGACTGAGTCCTTCGAAACAGTTATCGAGACCAGGCCTGAGCCCGACGCCTATCAGGAGTTATTTCCGTACGAAAGACTACCTAGCTTCCAAAGACGAACAATTCCCGTCCGTTCATATAACCCAGATTCCGTATTTGGCGGTCCCTCGTCTGTCAAGGGAATGGAATTTCCCGGACGGGGAAGAAGGTAGGGATATTGGTATATACTACCATGGCGGCGGTCTTTATGTCGGTGATTTGGATTCCGAGGATCTAACGTGTCGGCGGGTATGTAAGGAGCTGGGGTGCACAGTATATTCAGTGGACTATAGACTGATGCCGGAATTCTCAGCGGATGATGCGGTAAACGATGCATTACAAACCTTCCTCTGCATCACCGCTAACCGAAGAGTAAAGAGACTGGTCATGATGGGAAGCTCATCCGGTGGTCACTAGCAGCTATGGTTGCTGCTCGCTATCGGACGTCGAACGGTTTGTTTGGTAAGACTAATATCCACGGTGTTTGCTTACGGGGCCCGGTGATGTGCGATGCTACGGACGATGGTGCGAACCTACTCCCAAAACTGAAGCAGTATCACACAAGCATTGCGTAATCGTTTCATACCAGCTTGTTGAGTGGTGCAGCGGTGAACTCGAGTAATCGGACAACCATGAAGATGCCGTTAGAGGAAGCCGCTTTTGACAAAATTGCCCAGAACAAGGATTCAGGCTTGCATGAATGATGTTTACTACTCTGATGCAGTGCTTTATGGGGAGTCTTTGAGGGAGGCTGGGGATGATGTGAGGATAGATGTGCTCCAGGGCTGGCCGCATAATTTCTGGCTGAAAGCGCCAGAACTGGAGAGAGCTATACAGGCGGAGAAGGAATGCATTAAAGGGCTGCGCTGGTTGTTTGAGCGCGTGGGTGAGGAAGAGGAACCTCAGATTCTACGTTCTCGCATTGCGAACGATGATAATGGCGGGTTTGAGCCTTTCACTGATGTGGAATTTGAGAGAAAGTTCAATGATATTGTGTAAGGAATGAGAAGAAGGTACTCCAGATTGCAATGCAATGGGACTATTCTAGTTATCTTCCGAAGTCTTAGAAGGGAATAGGGCTGCCGACTCACCTCACATCGTAGATTCAAAGGACAAATTATGAGATATCCCAGAAACTCCATAGATCTGAGTCCCTGGTTGAATGATAAGCAGCCGTACCTGCTATGCAATGCACAGCTCTCATAACTCTCCAATTCACAAGTCGAATTTCTTGCTGCGTATCTCAGATAGCGCTATCCTGGTCATTCGAACTATGTTAACGGTTCGGATTCTCCGTGAGGGATTGAATTATGACCTGAAAATGTTATGGGTTCTTGGGTGTTGGACAAGCTGTACAAAATCATCGCCGAGTCTTCACAGGCAGGTTTCACTGGGTTGGAAACAACACTTCAATATTTCTGTTTCGTCTTCTCTGCCCACTATTTACACTAGTACAGGTGACATAGGAAAGGATGCGAGGTAATTGTCTATAGCAACGAAAGGTCGCCGAATTTCTCCTGGGAGGTTGTTAGTTCTGAGCCACACCAACCAGTCCTGTTAAAACGTACCTTGTAGCCTGGCACTCCCCAGCGTCCTTTGGAAACGAGTTGGGATGTTTTTTCATCGATATCAGGACGGGCAGCCGCGACTTCGTCCTATGCAGCAAATTCATGTCAGCTTACTATCCAACTTGAAGCTCCGTTTCCACCACAGTGGCAATACATACCACAGTCAGTTCATCAAATGGTCTAGCCTCCTCAATATTCTTCAACGTCTTCTCCAAGTCCTTCAGCTCCAGATCAACCTTGCCCTTCGTCTCCTCGGCACTCTTCACAGCCTGGGCTTCAAACGCCTCAATCGCCTTGATCTGTCTTCCCACATCATAAGTGACCGGCTTGAATGTGCTGAAATGCTTTTCAATCTCATCGACGATAGCCTGGTTTTTGAGGACAGATCTGAAGTGAGCGAAGTCAACCTTTTGGGGTTGCTCCGAGAGAACCGTTACGCGACGTCGGGCATCTTCGTTACGCTTCTTGAAGGCTTGGAGGGAGGCAACGGTTTGGCCGCGGAGTCCAAGCGAGTTGGTGACTTTGGCCCAGTCGAGCTTGAGGGCTGCGCTGCGCTGTAGGAAAAAGAGACGTCAGCTTTGAGAGGAGGAGAAGGAATTGAGGAACGTCGGCACATATCGGAGACTGCATCACTGGGGACAATTCTGGGAGGACACAGAGCTGCTTCGGAGCAGATCTGAAAGGGCATTGAGTGATTGAACTTACTCCGGCTGCCATTGTGATGCTGTTGGGGCGTTTGGTGAGAGGAGAGTGTTGTGAAGTCTGTCGTCAAAAGCTGGAGAGAACCCGACGGCAAGCTACGGTACCAATGGTCGCATCACGTGATGTGCCATGTCTTGAGTGAGAATTGTCGATGTCCTACTCTGTATTCTTTGCTTTATTTGTTTCATCGATTTTTGATTGAGGCGTGTATTATTGAGTGGAGAGAAATCATTCTTGCCTTTTTGAGGCAAAGTGCACAGCAGCGCAAGTTATGGATAGCCTCGATCACAGAGACTCAGTCATTTTCACAGCATTCAAGCCTTTGTAACGTGTAGATATCGACAATGCGATTATGCATGCCCAAGACCCTTTCATGAATACATTTTCTTTTTGTATGCCCCCTAGCATAGGCTCTTTCTCATCAGCCCTCTTCCTGAAACCCCACAATGCTAGCAACTCAAGCACCAAGAGACACACTATATGCTCAAAGCCATGATAGAATTGACTATATCATTGTCATTCTCCTTCAATGCCTTCACAGCCTTCTTCCGGGAAACGCTTGCTTGGGTCATGACTAGCTCGATATCCTTGTCCTCGAGACCAGTAGCATCGACTTCCTCTCCATCATCCTCATCATCGTCCTTCTTGTCATCACCCTGGTCAATAGCCTTGCCCTTTCCGTTGTCATGGGAGTGATCGTGGCCAGAGTGGTCGTGTCCGGCGTGATCATGTTGCTCTTGAGCCGCGAGTTGTTGAGCAGCGGAAGCTTGAGCCTGAGAGTTAAGATCCTCAATCTTGGCCTCACCGAAGACACTGTGAAAGATGCTGTTAGCGTGTACAACTAATAATAGAGTAGCGTGCTACTCTTACATATAGGTGTTGCTAGTTGGGGACTTGTAGACTTCTGGGCTGTTGATGACGAAAAGGATCTACAATAAATTATGTTAGCATCAAGAATTCACTGTTCTCAAGCTCCGAGAGCATGCGAGGCATCCAACTTGTGACGAGGGTATCCGCAGAGCTTGCTCAACCTCCAAGTAATCAACGCGGGGTACTAACGTTCTTCGGTCTTCTCAAAGTAACACGAGTGATGCCAGGAACACGGGTAAGACCAAGCTTAGCAATTGACTTGCGAGCCTTCTTCTCGTTGCGTGAGTGAACAACGGCTCCACCAGCAGGAAGTCCACTCTCGCCCGTCTCAATTTCAGAGTCAGAGCTATCAGATGCCTCATCCTCCGCGGTGACCTTCTTCGTAGGCTCATCATCTGGGAGCTCTTCAATACGTGGGTTCGACATGTTGGGCGGTATGTCTATTTTGTAAAGGTAGGTTAGCAAACTGACGTTGTTGTCGAATTTTGAAAGCTGTGTGTGCGCTAAGGCTGTACAAACGGTTCGCAGAGGTCGGCCGACTGTGCTAAGGCAATGGGGATTCCAGTAGTGAGAGGGCAACTGACCAAAAAGGGGATGGAGGATAATCTGGGTGTGGAGGTAATCCTTTTGAATGTTCTCGACGGATGAAGTTTTTAGGGTTGCGGTTTCGCTAAGACTTAGGTTGCCGGACTGGGGAAGAAAGATGTTGATAGAACGTCGGAAGGCGAAGTGAGTGGATTCAGAAATTTATAATGATATCTTATAATTATTTAGATGTATAGCATTTTAAACGTTCCATATCGATGTCAATTTTCGAGTCGGTTTTTGGCTACGTGCCTTTACGTATGAGCAGTTCAAACATCGTGCTTCACAATATCATTCCTAAGGAGTCGAATGTGCTTTTATGTCTTTTGAAGTCCATTGTATGCTCTTGACGCCTGTCAAATTTGACGTAGGATACAAGCTCCCTGAAGAAGCAATAGAATCCAGCAACCGTATGCATCATGCTCGCAAATCCCAAACCATCAACCCATCTACGCGGAAGCCTTAACCTTCGCCAACGACTTTCGGACCTCGAAGCGTGCTTGCTTTCTCAATCGCATAGCCTTGAATCTCTCGAAGTCGGTCAAAGCTCGTCTCCGCTCCTTTTGTTGACGCTTCTTAGCCCACGCACTCTCCTGCCACTTCGCCTCAATACCAGCCGCGGCCCATTGCTTCTTGACGACACCAGTTCGCGATCCGCGAGGAAGCTTCTCAAGTACCAAGGGTGTGAGGATAAGTTGAGCAAGAGCGATCGATTGACGGGGAACAGCGGTCTTGGTGTCTGTTGATGGTCCATCGATCAAAGCCTATTTTGGGTCAGTATATTTTGTCCATAGCCAAATATATCGGCAAGTAAACGCACGCGCTTGTGGTCAATGATCTCAACAATAGCAGCCAGCTTGCCGTCTGAAGGTCCTCCGTGGATGAGTGCAACTCGGCCGACCTCCACTAGTCTCCATGACGATGCCTTGATCTCTGCGTCACCCATTGTGAATGATTTCTGAGGGTGAGCTGTTAGCTGTAATTCTTGGTAGTTGCGATCGTTTGGAAGAACGTACTGGGCGATTTGTCGAGGGGTTGTTGTCGTGAGGAATTTGAGATGAGCTTTCGATTTTAGACGGTGGGCTTGAAAATCTTAGGGTTCGCTAAAAGTGCGTAACGTCCTCAGGCATCAATGCATTAGCGTCGCTCTGGAGGCTACCTCCTCGAAATTGTCTGCAAAGCTTCGACATCAAAACTTTCTCTTAGATAATGTTTACTCCATTTTCGAAACAATGTCGTGCTATTGCGGACCCAACGCTGGAAGTGTTGGCTTCAATTCTTTGGAGACAGCATGCTTGCTCCACTCATAACTCGCAACAGCCTTGCAACTCACTGGTACGTATCTGCTCCTCATGTCCCATCTTCCTGCTCGATGATGATATAATTTGCGATTGACCTTGGTACGGTGGCACCCTCGCCGGGGTAGCTATACCGATCGAGTGGATGACATTTATTCTTACATATCCTGAGACACCTTCAAGTCACAAAATCTTCACTGTTTTCCAATGCAGGGACTTCAAGCTAACTTCTTGAAAGACAATCTAGTACATTTTCTGCAAAGCCGAATCCTACCTGCGAGCTACAGACATCCATGGAAAACATGTATTCCCGGGTACAATTCATGTCCCACGCCGTTGCTATGCACATACTACCGGACAATTAATAACTAGGACTTGGGCGAGTTTGCGGCGCAAATGGTAGGTCACCACTTTTTCCTTGCCTTTATAATCCTTTGCAATGATTAAGAAACACGCACTGAAAATAGTGAACTCTACGGAGTCATGAACATTTCTAACCAAGATCACTGAGCTATACAATACGAATTCATCTTCAAATACAACATATTCTGGTCCAGGACATTTGACTGACTGTTGCAATAGATTATCTACCGCACAGGAAACCCTGTTGCGACTTGGTAGCTATATATGTTTCTGAGCTCAAGAAGGCGGTTAGAAGAGGAAATGTTTCTGTAGTAGTAGATTTTGATAGCAGCTTCTGTTTTACAAGATATTCTCCCTCACGAGCCTAGTTCATTCTGATATGAAATTTGCGAGGGTTACTAGAGGTGTTCTATATTGCCTAGCCATCTGATCTTGATCCTCTCTGCAACCTCTATGGTCCCGTCGTCTAACCACATTATGATTTTGTGAAAAATACAACGAGCCTTGACGTCAAGTCTGAGGCATTGGCAACGTTGCATGTGATCTGGGGTCTGAATTATTCCATGTACCTGAAGCCCTGACGAAGTCTCTTCTCGATTGTCACTCACCAAATGCCTGATATTCAACAGAGTCTTCGAAAAGTTCCTCGTGGCGCCATAGCCAGCTTCCTCTTTCTCTGAGCTTTCCTCTGGATCATAATCACTGTCGACACATCTCATTGAACCCCTGGGACAAGTTTCCTCTTCGAATCTTCTCCGCAGCGATATCATTTCAGTACCTTCCTTTTCTTTAGGTCATGGGACTTCTCAAAACTACACTATTCTTAATTTTATAAGTCCCGAGACCTTACTCGTATCTCTGTTCTTACCCATGACATCAGCGTAGCTGCGGCTCCTTGTGCACCTCTCAGCACTTCCCGACAATTACAGCCCCATGAATTTATTACACGTAGAATTGCGAGAGGTCGGAGCAGTCGGTAAGAGGGTGTTTTCCATTGACGTGATATAACCAAAAATCCTCCCCGATGTACGCCCTACCCAACCCAATCTATATCGAGCCAAGAAGTCCACTTTCCGTACTGACCAATACTTCTAACGAGCTACGGGCTCGTCTCCAAAATTGTGCAAACTGGTCAAGCAGTCGTTAGCTTCCGACATTGTGACTTTGAAAGACAAGGAAACTTACCTGATGTCCTGACGGTCTCTAACTGGTGGAGTGCCTGATTCATCTCTCTCCCGTTTTCTTCTGGCGTGGCCATTTGCATCTCCATTGGGACCACTGCCATTCATCTCAGGCACAACCTGGCCTTTCGCATTTACAGTGGCACCATGTGTGATGAGATTCATCTCCTCCTCACCCGCAATACCGTTCAGAACAGCTTCCTTAGCACTCTCCATGACCTTAAGCTTTCTGCTCTCGCCTCGCACACGCTCCAAGTGCTCAAAGTATCCTTTTGTAACAGGCGTTACATATTTCCCACAAAACACTCCGACTTCGAATTCCTGTGTGGGACCTCGAGGAGAAAGCTCGGCGCATGCAGCTTTGAGATCCGCGAGTGATTGATAAATGACTTCTTCAGCACCAATATGCTTGGCGATCTCAAGTCGGTCTCGATTGTGTGCTACAAGTTCTTGTGGAGAGGCCAGATCAATACCGTAGATATGGGCATGGGTGATGGGTGGAGAACTTGATGCAAAGATAACCTTCTTGGCTCCAGCTTCTCGAGCCATGCTTACGATTTCTCTGCTCGTGGTACCTCTGACGATGCTATCATCGACAAGGAGAACAGTGCGGCCTGCAAATTCGGAGGGGATAGCGCTAAGCTTTCTACGGACGGACTTTTGGCGAGCGCCTTGACCCGGCATGATGAACGTTCGGAAAACATAACGGTTCTTGACGAAGCCTTGACAGTAAGGAATCTTGAGACGTTCCGATAAGCTTGCGGCGGATGTATTCGATGTTTCGGGAATGGGAATGACGACGTCGATTTCTTTAAGAGCTTCCGGGGTTAGCGTTCTGAGGATGGTATCTGCAAGCTTGTAACCCATGTTCTGTCGACTTCGATGAACACTGATGCCATCGATGACAGTATCTGGACGAGCGAAGTAAACGTATTCGAAAATATCTGGTGAGTAGGCAAGCTGAGGAACCACCTGGCGGAAGAGGGGCTTGCTTCCTTTGCGGATGACAACTGCTTGGCCGGGAAGGATGTCGACAATGTTCTCGAAACCGAGCTGGCGTAGAGCAACGGATTCAGAAGCCATCATATAGTCGGTAGCTCCTTTCAATGTTCCCGAGGGCCGAGATCCTAGGACCAAAGGTCGAATGCCGTAGGGATCGCGAAAACCAAGAATTCCAAACCCAGCTAGCATTGCTGTACAAGCCCAACCTCCAACACATTTTCCATACATCCGCTCCAGACTCTTGAACAGATCCTCCTCATTGACACGAGCCTTTCCTGTCTCGTTGAGCTCATTGGCGAATATGTTCAACATCAGCTCGCTATCGCTGTCTGTATTGATATGTCTGTGAGCTTCGATATCAAGGTGTTTCCGGAGTTCCTCAGCATTAATCAAGTTTCCATTGTGCGCGAATGTGATACCATAGGGAGAGTTGACGTAGAAAGGTTGCGCCTCAGCACTGGCACTGCTGCCGGCAGTGGGATATCTCAAGTGTCCCAATCCCATGAAACCAGGAAGATCTTGAACGCGAGAACCGTCATGGAAGACCTTTGCAGCCATTCCGTTGCCTTTGCATTGATAAATCCGCCCCCCAGAAGCACAAGTAGCTATGCCACACGCATCTTGGCCTCTGTGTTGTAGGTAGTAAAGTGCATCGTGCAAATCGGCGGCGGCGGTCGTGGAGGAGGGATCGTCAATGTGACCGAGAATAAGTGCCAGGATGCCACACATATTGAAGGATCTTCGGAGGATGCGTTGGCTCTAGGAGTCTATCGAGGTATTGTTAGACCGAGTTCAAATAATTTGACATAACATATTTCAGACAGAAGTTGGTTCAGTAAAATTGGTATCCGCAGCATTTGCTTAGCAGTCTAACATCAAAGGTTTGTTCATCATGACCATAGAGGGATTGCGAGAGGAATCTCTTACCAAAAGCAATCCAGATGGTAAGGCAATTTGTTTGGTGGGGGGTATAATGAGGAGAATGTTGGATGGTACTGCCAGCCAAGGGAACCAACGTGATCTCAATGAAACGGCGGATGCTGTGTCAAAGACGACTCAACCTCTGTTCGAGTATTGAGATGGTGCAGAGGGCTGCGCGGAGATGAGACGGTGGTATACATTGTAGTTTCGGGAAGGAAATCCCACTTCACGGTCTGGTCTGGTTTGGATCCAAAAATTTCTCTACTCGGCTAACTTACCCTTCCGCATTGCGGAGTGAAAGCAGCCACAACGGCCGAGTGAATTCTTCAGTAAGTAACGTTGATTTCATTGTACGAGTTACTACTTTGCTATTCCAGTATTAATTATTTAATTATTTTTTCGGAAATCGTTATTGATATCACTCGATTCACAGTATCTCGATAGGTATGCAAGAACTTGCACTAAACTGGCAGAGTGCCTGCATGACTCTGGCCACGCTTTGATTGGCTTTTATATGTTCGCGCTGCACTAGACCGAATTCTGATAGCTCGACCCCCTTCATGCGTTCTCCTCGTGAACACCACAAAGCCGATCAACCATGAACCACTGTATCTCAGAGTGTGATACAGTCTTAGTCCTCCTCGACTCAATCTCAAATTGCTGTTCCTGTTCCATCTCAGTATACGACACATTGGTGCCCTCCCGACGAGTCGATGATGAGCAGAAGTCCGGAACAGCCTGGACAGGTAAAGGAAGCCTCCTGCATGATGCAGTATAAACCAAACCACATGCATTGAGAGCAAGTGCTCAACAGCAGCCCATTTTGCCCATCATACATCGTTCCAGCAGCAGGCGTAAAGAAAGTTCTTGTCTCGAAGTCACTGCAACATATATGCACCATCTCTACTGCATGAAAGCGTATAATTTGCACACTCTTTCAAGCCTGGTGTTGGAAAAACGCATTGCTTGGCAATTCACTCTAGTTGATACTACTCATCCATCGTCACAAAGGTAGACTGCGATTTTCGCCATTGGCTTCTTCTATGTCCGCTGAGAATTCCTGCAGGCATCCACATGACACCACAAGGTCGCTCATTATGGCTCAACTTGGTATAAGGCTTTGTTCTTCACGTAAAAATAGTCTTCTACAATCTTACAGAATCACTACAAGTGCAGTGTATCGTCGAACGCTGGATCTTTTTGTCCTGAGCGCTCGTATCGTAGCAAGAACTCCGCACAAAGCCATCTCTTAGTATATTGGAAGTATTGCCCCAGATTCCTCAGTATTTTGATAATCGCCCAATGAGTTTCATCAATTTTACTCAGGCACAGACCTAGATCCAACTTTTCTAAGATATTTAGTCTTAGAAGTACAGCGCTGCGTTCTGGGTTGTCAATTGGCTCCTTCCAAAACAATGTCATCTCTACCGCGCCAGCCAATTGTCATCCTCGACAAAGACGAGGTTATTACAATTGATGATAGTAGCGAAGATGAAACGGAGATTTTAGAATATAGTGAGTCCGGATCTATAGCCTTCCTCTGCAGCCATCGTTTCAGTCATCAGTGGTGATACGGCACTCCGTGGCTATCCCCTTCTCATTGCGCGTTGGACGATGAAATCGCTGCTTTGGGGATCCTTGGAATTCTCGCGATCTAACGAGATCCCGTCAACTTCTGACGTTGATAGAACAGTACTCATTACTACAAATAGGTTGTCCAGGTCCGACTCAAACGTCACCGAACAGCGCTCCATCTCCGAGATCATCTTGCAATATGGATTCAACCAATGGACACCAAAAAATGGAGACCACAGCGACCTACAGGTCGGCAACTGATTCGACTATATGCCCCACCTTCTTGCCAACTCTCCCAGTCTCAGGTGTAGCCCATGCGCCGGAAAGCATCTGGCTACCATGGAATAGCTTTGAAATACACAGCAGAACACCATCACGATCATTACTTTCACCTGATTCATCTGTGATACCACTGGCTTCAGAAAATTCATATGGCCAGTCTATCAGCAATTCTGCACTTGACTCGTACACTCAATCCACAGACACCAGTGATACTGTTCATCGGATCTCGGATGGTATTTCTGAAAGCCAACGTTGTGGAAGTGGTGATCTCAACTCACTCGGCTTGGAAAACACTATGGGACCCGGCACCCTCATTGACCTGGAAGAACTCGAGGATCATGATGAGCTATGGAAAGATGAGAAAGACCTCCAGATTCTACGAGTAGTGGAACGAGAACCTTCGCAGGTTGGTCAAAAGTCATCCAAGAATGCGTTGCCGAATCGAAATCTCCCAATTACTGCGCCCTGCGTTGGGTTGGAATCTTATCAGTACAAGAACATGGGATTGAGACCATCCAAAACTGTGGAGCTACTTGACGGCGATTTTCTTATGATTACGGATATCATCAACAACGACCCGCTGTCAACTTCCGACGTTACGTTACGAGGACACAGGCTTCAGCGATGCAGCTCTATGAACGGCTTGCTCGAGAGAAAATTGAACGAAGTCTGTTTCTTTTTTGAAGTCGATCTCGACGATTCCCGCCCGGTACACCAGCAAAGCGCGATCGATGTTTCGGTGTACGAAGTAAAACGGTTGCGAATTGTCCGAAAGACCAACCAGATATTTCCTCTCGGCAGACATCTTTCTTTAGAAGCTTTTTGGAATCCACAAGATGCTGCCATGGAGGGGGGTCTTACAGCACGTTGGAAATACAGCTGCACATTTGGGTCTGCAGAAGAGAGGTGGAACAATAATCACAAGGAACGAGCCTTAGAGTTTCTGCGAGAAGATGAGTGCTCGAAAGGAGCTGGCGCGGCCGACGAAGCACGGCGTTTCGGGTGGCGTGGGGAAACGATCCCCGGCGGAGCCTACATACCTAGACTTGAGGCTGACTCAAAAGCCGCCGATGGAATATCAAGTGAAAGTGTTGTAAGCTTCACAAGAATTACTCCAGAAATGGAATCAGACTGTGCTATAATTGATTCGCCTCACGCATCATTGGTGGGGGCAAATTCTAGGAAGCGGAAGGCTGGATCCAATTATCTCGGCTTGCCGTCAACTTTGCGCAAGAGACGAGCCGATCCATTCGAGAACGCTGCTCTTCGACCAGCGTCCGGAACAAATAGCAAGAAATCACGAAGATGCAGCTTGCATGAACTGGAGCTCACCAGACAAGACTTGAATCAACTGTCGGTGGATGGGCTTCCAGATGATTGGCGCGACGAATATCCGGTAGATTTACCAGATGTATCTTCATCATGCCAGTCAAGCGATGCTCTCTCCATTCCGAAACGGATGACCGAATACCCTCTCTTGCGACATAATCTCTCACCCGAAATCGACCTCTGTTCATCCGATCTTGCGACTCCGCCTCCCGCAGGGCACATCCCATGCGATCCACTCTCCGCGAAAGTCTCCGTTACTCGAGTACCTGGACAGATGTTAACCTATGGCGATGCTTTTTGCGGAGGCGGAGGTGCCACTCGAGGCGCAGTAATGGCTGGTTTACGAGTCCAGTGGGGCTTCGATCAATGGGACCACGCATGCTCAACCTGGCAAGCCAACTTTCCTCAAGCTAAATGTTTCAAGCTGTGGTCTGACGACTTTGTCCGCACAGTCCGAGGATCGAACAACACGAAGCCCATTGATGTCAAAGTAGACATTCTTCATCTTTCGCCCCCTTGCCAATATTTTTCTCCAGCTCATACGGTGGACTGTCCGAATGACGAGGTCAATGTTGCCAGTCTCTTTGCTGTCGGCGATATCATCAGGGTGGCCAAACCACGAGTTGTAACTCTAGAGCAAACGTTCGGAATCGTTGCTGCTCGGTTTAGAAAGTACTTCAACTCGCTCATTCAGATGTTCACAGCTCTTGGTTTCTCTCTTCGATGGTCTGTGGTGAATCTGGCTCAATGGGTACGTCCGAGTTCCGCCTAGTGTCTTTATAGAAACTCATTTGATCTCAGGGTTTGCCACAGCGCCGTCACCGCTTGATCATTATCGCGGCGTGGTAAGTTGTCTGTCACATTCTAGCTCTTTTTCTAAATCTACCAAAGCCCTGGCGAGTTTCTTCCCGTCATGCCCTCACCAACACATTCCGATTCTTCCTCGGACCCCAATATTCTCCCTTTTTCAACGGTCAACCAGACACTCTCGCGAGTCCCCAAAGACGCTTTAAACCACGATTTAAACGCCGTCGTATTCCCTGGCAACAAATACCAAGCACCTTGGAATGGAGATACCATTCTTCCACGCGCCATGACTACTAGTGGCGGACAGAACTACCATCCCACCGGAAGCCGCGACTTCACAATCCGAGAATACGCAACATTGCAGGGCTTTCCACCGAATCATGTCTTCGCGGGCTTTTCGATCAAAAAGCAGATTGGTAATGCGGTTCCTCCATGTGTGGCGAAAATACTGTTTGAGAGTATCAAGGTGCAAATGGATGAATTCGATGGGGTTGTGAAGGAGAGGGAGACTGTGGTCATTGATTGAGCGCGTGCTGAAGATGTGTGTTATGGGAGGTTTGAAACTATTCCAGCTTGTGCATTCATTGCTCGTTACACTCGTCTTTCTTCCAATGCTTTTGCTTTGGGGATATTGGTTGCCCTGTCCAGAGACTATGTGCTACTTCTTGAATAACTACGCTGGGACTGAGACAACCCAAGAACATAATTTGTCTTTCCCAGTTTGAAGCAACATGGATTTGGGGCAATCACCTTCGATTGTGAAAGTAAGAGCCTAGTGCACGGGACGAAGTACAAATTGAGGCCTAGTGCTATGGGATAATCTGTACTAATCAGCTGCAGGCAAGCTGCTTGGCTGTGACAAAATCACCGCGCAGTAGTTGAGGATAAAGCAGAGCGTAGAAAGCCTTCACTTCTGGCAATTCAGATGCAGTTGGAAGACTCTCGTCCATTCTCACCGCAAAGAAATCTTCCCCCTCTCTCTCAAACTCAGAATCATATTCTGTTGAAGAAGTACCAGATCGTGAAACTCTCACATAAACTGGCCTCTCACCAGCTTGGTCTACTCTAGAAGTAGACAACACCTCCCCTTCAACCTCGGTAGTGCATGACAAGAGGAATCTCTCAATTACAACTCAACTTTCAATAAGTACTCGAGCAAAGCTAATGACACCAACGAAGAACTCGGTTCCCGGCACGGTATCCTATCACATGATTTGCCCGACCTGGTGGACGGACATTCCTTGGCAACGTTTGTATCATCAACAATTCCACCCGGACGAGCATACACAAGCAACAAGGGACTCGCGAGCAAATCACTTTTGTACGAGAGAGGGATTTTTGCCGCGCTTTCCCGTTTCCCTCCTGTCTTATCGCCCGGTTTTATCAAGGGAGCGCCTCCGATGAGGATCTCCATGTCGCAGTTCCGATGGGGTTATCAACCCCACTAATGACAACGACATGTCTTCATGAACTTGTAGCTATCCTCGATCATCTTCGCTTCTTCTGAACCTTTCACCATATAGTTCTGGTAATTACAGCTCGTCTTTGTTATCACCTTCTCACGAACGTACTCAGACCATCATTTCAATATATTCACTTTAGGTCATCCTTCCTCTCAATTCAGCCTCAAAATGACAGAACCATACCGTTTGACGGCAAGCGAGGCTCTTTCGCTGATGCAGAAAGGCGAACTTACAGTTCAAGATTACGCCAAGTCACTTTTAGCTCGTATCAAGGACCGTGACGAAGTCGTCAAAGCCTGGGCGTATCTCGATCCTGAGTTCGTGCTTGCTCAAGCGAAAAAGTTGGACGAAATAGCACCTGAGAAAAGAGGTCCGCTTCATGGCGTCGCTATTGGAGTTAAAGATGTTATTTTGACTAAAGGTAGGCCCTTTCCCATCATAAAGAATTTACGTGACTGACGACTATAGATATGCCAACTCGCCATAATTCTGGCATCTATGCAGATGAGCCTTCGCCCTTGGTTGACGCTGCACCTATCATCACGCTTCGGGCTGCTGGTGCCCTCATTTTTGGAAAAACGACCACGACCGAATTCGCGGCTGTAACTGATGGTGGACCGTCTACGAATCCACATGATGCAACTCGCACCCCAGGAGGATCATCTTCTGGATCGGGCGCTGCTGTGGGGGATTTTCAGGTACCGATCAGTCTTGGAACCCAGACCGGAGGGAGTACGATTCGTCCGGGATCATTTAATGGGTGTTACGCTTTAAAGGTACCTCATTATATGGAATCTTTCTATTGGAGAAGCAGTCACTGATCTTTCTTAGCCAACATGGGGGGCGATCTCACGTGAGGGATTAGCGCAGTACTCGATGACTTGTGATACGTTAGGTCTTTATGCACGTTCTGTAGAAGATTTTGAACTGCTCTCCAAAGTTTTTCAGCTTGCAGATGATGCGCCAATTCCGTCAGCTCCATTCTCGATCAAGGGAGCAAAGGTTGCGTTCTGCAAGTCACCAGCTTGGGAGAAAGCGGGACCAGGAACGCAAAAGGCTTTTGAGAAAGCCCAGGAAATCCTAAAGAAATCCGGTGCTATAGTTGAGCAGATTGAACTCCCAGAAGATTTCTTGAAGATCAAGGACTGGCATGCCAATGTGCTTGCTGGTGAGGGAAGAAGTTCGTTCTTAGGCCGTAAGTACTATTTATTCAATCCGGTTGTTCGTAGTCATGCTGATGAAAATATGAAGATTACTTATTTGGAAAGGAGAAAATGAACAAGAGTATTGTGAGTCATGTGGAGAATGCGACAAAGTTGAGCAGAAAAGCCCAACTCGAAAGCTATGATGGCTGCGCTCGTCTTAGACCAGTATTCGATGAACTCGCCAGCAAGTATGACGCGATCATTACGCCTAGTGCTGCCGATGAGGCGCCGGTAGGAATTGCGAATACAGGCGATGCTGTAGGTCCTACGTTTTGCTTCCTTCAGGCCTCTCGTTGATAATGATGACAGGTTTTCTGCTCCATGTGGACAATTCTCCAAGTACCATGCTTGAATGTTCCTGGCTTTGCCGGAGACAACGGCATGCCAATTGGACTGACAGTGGTCGGAGCTCGATATACTGACCTCCACGTTCTCCATGCAGGGAAAGCAATTGGTAAGCTTTTCGAGTCGGAAGGAGGCTTCAAATCGAAATTGTTGTAGCCTGCATTACAACCAATGTCCGTCAGTACCGCGATTCTCAGCAAAAGATTCAAGCTATAATTTCTCATTAGGGTTGAGTCATTTTGAGATTATCTGGCAAAAAGAGTCAGTAGCGACGACAATCTCTGAGATACTTTTGCCGCCTCCTATGCGTACATTGGAATTCATATTCAATTCTTTTAATAAGTTATCAAGAAGATCATTGAATCCAAGATTTCCAAATACCGCACAACGGTGTCAAGGTCATAATGTTCAATTGGCTGAGTGCTTCTCGACATCGTCTACTCTCGATATGTCGAGAGGTCTTTCGATTCGAGAATTACATGATCACAACCATTTTTGCTCTGGTTGGCAAAGTTACAGGGCTCATCACGAACGGGGTGTGGTCTTCACATCTACATGTCCACAGGGTGGGGCAGAGGGGTGTCATTCAATATCTTCGGTTTGAAGCGCTGGGGCACTTTCGAGGACTTTCACCACTTTTTGCAAAAGGCCTTGAAAGTACCTTATTCGCAGTCCGTCGGTTTCGTCTGGTCCAAATCCTGTGGTCGTCGTCTTTCCCTTTTTATTAAAACGATACATCTCTTAACTTCAGCTATTTATCCCTTCACCCAGCCTTGAAGGTGCTGTTCCCACCACAGCCAAACGTTTCCTACTCTTCATGAGAACCTCCATCATATCTCGACGGTGATAAAATTTTCGGACCCATGGATTTTACCCCTTCAATCAAACGACGTCTGTCTCGCTCCACTGAGGTCAATCCTCGACCTTCTTCCTTTCATTTTACCTAAGCCCATAGTCAGGTTGGGAGTTTCACTGTTTGGTACGCGGAGAGCTCTCACCGACTCTAAAGCAGCTCTACGCAATCCTCTGCCCTCATCCTTCTCTTTTCAATCCCAAGCTCTAGCTGCCTCAGGCCCCCAGCGTCACTCATAGGGGCGCTAAATTAAGCGAGAGATTCCAACATCCCGTCATCAGCCTCGCCTCCGAGCTTCCTTCAACTCCACAACCGCAATCCAGGAACACACGCTGAGCGATTGACTTCCGGTCGATTATCTATTGAACATCACGATCAAGTCAAGTTATCGATTGGCATCAACTGTTCCTCTCATATTTCTTGACTGCTCCCCTTGAAGCATTTCGAATTCAGCAACGGAGCTGTTGGTGCATTTCCTAGCGTCGCGCTAATCCGACGACATCTCAGCCTCGTGCCTGATTAAGGTACCTTTCCAATGACTTCAAAGCCACAAACATTGAGTAATCACTGACATTCTATTATAAAGGCTTGTACAAAGTCTGCTGACTATTACCTGTTTCTCCAGCAGCTCGGTCAAGAGAAGTTGGGATAAAACAAAAAGTGTTAAATTAAGCAAAGGTTCAACAACAAAAAGCCTTGTCTAAAATCTTCTGCAGCCTACAACATCACCGCCATCTTTGTTTCCCAATACTGTACAGTCCCTGTCCAGCTATCAGATTGAATCATCCATTTGCTGCCCTGTCGACAGCGATAGCGAAAACAAATCCTGTGTCGCTCGGCCGTCTAGCAAACCCATATTTGACCTCTTTCACACGAAACTCGTGAATTCCCGGGTTCGGTATCCAGGAGACGCTTGGCTATACCCAGACCAAGTTCATAGGATTTATCAGACAAACGCTGTAAATCAACCCGCTAGGTATCTTCGAGACGCTTGGCTATTGTCCGGGCCGAGTCCATGGGATTTATCAGACGAAAGCTGTGAATCACTCGTCTAGTACCTATCTTCGGGTCGCTTGACTAGCCGAGCTCGTGGGAATCATCGGACGAAAGCTGTGAATCATCCGGATCGGATAAACCTCGGACAGTTCTGTATATATTTTCCCAAGTTTCTCCTCCTCTTGAACACAAATTACCACACTTCAACATCTAATTCAACGTCCACCTCCAACGTCCACCTCCAATATCCACCTCCAACATCTATATTCAACATCCATCTTCAACATCTATCCTCACCATCCATCTTCAGCATCCAGCTCCAACGTCCATCTTCATCTGATTAAGCTGTGAGGCATCCCGGCTGGGTATGATCAGGTAATATTAAGTATATCTTCCTAGGTTGCTCCTTCTTTTGAACATAAACTAACAAATTCTAGCGTCCACCTTCTACGTCTACAGCCGACGTTCAACATCAATATCCAACCTCAACGTCCTACTACCAGTACCAAATCTTCACCACATCCAATCTTCAAAGCATATCTACCTTAACGCCTATCTTCAACATCCTACCTTCAGCATAGCACGGTCTGCATACTATCTCCCACACACTGCCAACTACATTGTGTTCACGGTCTCCTTCTCCTTCGGTAGCTTCTGCGCACAGAGCTGTGAATCGTTAGGGAAGGTCTGGGCCATCAGGGTTTTAAACAAAAGTTGCGATTCATCCGGCGGGGTCCACTTCATGCAAGTTGTCGATACCTTCCCCAGTTTCTCCTCTTCTTCCCAACTTTACACCCAGCCATACTAGATCCATCGGTTTCCAATCTACTCTCTGACATATCTGTCTTTATCATATCTACCCTCTACGTTGATATACAAAGGACTACCTACCTTAAGCGCACTTATCATTCACGTGCCCACTTTCGACATACCGTTCTCGGCAAATCCAGATCAACTTACAAAAGTATATCCATATTCGACGTACTCATCGTCCACACAAGTACTCTCTAAATACATTTCAACCACTTACATTCAACATGTCTACCCGCTCTGCCGCCAAGAGAGAGCTAGAGCGAACTCGCCTATCAATCCCTTCTACTGGCCCCTTTACTTCTATTGATAATAAGCCGGCCGAACCGAATGCCTCTAGAGCGAAGAAGCAGGCATCAACTAAAACTAAGAAAATATTCGAGCCGATCAAGGGAGATTGGGATGTCCTGCCTCATGGTCTGGGAGGTGCAATGAATTTGGAGGATGATGGTTTCGAGGATGTCAAGTCTGCGAAGAAGAACTTGGCTATGCGGAACAAGAAGGTTGTTGATACGTCCCAGATGGTCAAGCACGATGAGTCGGAGGATGTTGAGCCTGCCAGGAAGAAGCGAGTTGTATCGAAGACAAAAGCTGTTGATACTTCTAAGCAGGTGGTTGACAAGGCCAACGAGCTTGCTACGATAACAGCCAAAGCCGTGAAGGAGAGAAAGCCTAAAGCCCACAAGTATGGCTTGACTCCTGGCAAGTCACCATTCCCAGATCACGTTATGCCCACTCCGGATGCTTGCGAAGAAGTAAATCAGATACTTTCCGACCTTCATGGAGAAGTCAGGCAACCCGCCGTCATTCCACCCCCTTCTTTGGCTGTTGCTGGTTGTGGTGAAGTTCCTGATGCGCTCGATGCGATTGTCAGAACTTACCTCAGCTCGAACACAAGTGCCAATAACTCCAACTTGGCCTTGCAAGGTCTGATCAAAGCATTTGGTCTTCGAACTTCAGGTCGTGGGGAAGGAAGCATTAATTGGGAGGCTGTATTAGCAGCGGATGTCAAAGATGTCGAGACTGCGATTCGTTCAGGCGGTATGGCACCAAAGAAGTCAAAGAGTATCAAGAAACTCCTTGAGCTTGTGCAAGAAGATAATCGTGTTCGCCGTGATGCATTGGTCAAGGAGAGAGAGACTGGCAAGGAAGCGGATATCACAGGTGCCAAGCATGAGACAAAAGAGGCAAAGGACAGGGAGATCATGAAGACCAACGAGAACATGCTTTCAATGGATCACATCTTTGAGATGACGACCGATGATGCTATGGAGGAACTGATCAAGCTCCCCGGTATTGCTGTTAAGACAGCTTCCTGTGTTATTCTCTTCTGCATGAAGCGACCTAGCTTTGCTGTTGATACCCATGTCTTGCGCCATTGCAAGATGCTTGGATGGGTTCCAGCCAGTGCAACAGCGAACAAGACATTCAGTCACTGTGAGGTTCGTGTCCCTGACCATCTCAAATATTCGCTTCACCAGCTCTTCTTGAAGCATGGCCGAACCTGTGGACGATGCACAATGACAGGAAGTTGGGAGGAGTATAATAACACAATCTGTCCGATTGAGCACTTAGTTGATCGCTCGATTGTGGTTCCCAAGAAGCGCAAGCAGAGTACAGTAAAGACGAGCGACAGTGAGAGCGAGGAGTGAGTATGGCAAGAGAGTAAATAATTAACATTTGGCATGGCGTTGATTTAGCACTGGCTTTCATCTGTAATTTAGCGCATTGCTTTACGATGTTGTCTGAGAACATCAAGGATTTGAGCATGGATTTAGCAATACGATTCACAAAGACCCCTCAAGTTCCGAACTTTGAAATTGCCTAGGCCGAATTATAAAAATCTCAATCGCTCGAAAACTTTGAGCGATTGGGAAGTTTTCTTCGTGCTCACTCTAGTTCGACAGTTTCATTCTCCCACATTCAGGATCATAATCAACTGTCCAAGTCGCTCAGAAATGATCAAGCGATTCGTTCGCGACCGCCCACCCCCTTTTTAAAGCTCTTCCCAATAGAGACAGCCGAGATACGGAGGCATCGGTCCGCAAGGTCCTTCAGCCTGAACAGACAAAGCGCTAGCAAGGGTTCGCCCTTCCCCAGATCTGAAAGTTATTGACGGCGTGAGGTGCAAATTGCTTCTATATTCTTCTGCTTTGCGCTTTCTCTTGTTCCGCACTTCGTGACCTTCGCGAGGGGCGGCTGTGTTGTTGGGGAAAGCTACGTCAAATACCAAAACCTTCACAGCTTCGAACCATTAACACGACTGCAGCATTGGACCTGACATCTACTGAGCTCGACATCCGCTGAGGAGAACTCAATGGCAGGCAATGAGACGAATCCAGACTTGTTTCTGGCAGGATGGACTCCTGGGGAGATGTCAGTTACCTAACTGACTTCGATCAACTAGTCGTCCACTAATCCGTGCTTCATAGCGACAAATTGCTCTGGACCGGCTCCGCAATTGGCGTGGCTGTAGTGGCATGCTTTCTCTACGGATTCATGCGGATAGTGGAACATACGACAGTGGAAAAGGTCATTTCCTACACGATTTCTGCCCCAAATCCTCCAGGAGATGGAAAAGTGTTGGAGAAGCCGTCAATCAAGGTTCGTAGATCCTTATGCATGTGTCGCAATGCAAGCTAATAGTTGGGAAATTCTCAGGCTCCAGGCTCTACAGCCATCCAATGCTACGCTCCAGCGACAGGAGAATTCCTTGGATTCGTCAATCCTGTCACCCCTGAAGGCATCGATCGAGCCATCGAAAAATCCCACGCTGCGCAGCAGAAATGGGAACGAACAACGTTCACACATCGCCGACAAGTTCTACGATGCATACAAGCTTATATAATGGAGAACCAGGAGGAAATATGCAGAGTCGCATGCTTAGATTCGGGGAAGACTATGATTGATGCTTCATTGGGAGAGATCCTGGTGACTGTTGAGAAACTTCGTTGGACAATCCTGCATGGCGAGAAAGCCCTAAAAGCTTCGCGAAGACCGACGAATCTGCTTATGGCATACAAGAAAAACACAGTGAAATACGAACCTCTGGGTGTGGTGGCTGCGCTGGTATCGTGGAATTACCCGTTTCATAATCTAATTGGACCCATGATCTCCGCCATCTTTTCTGGAAATGGAATTGTGGTTAAGGTATCCGAAAATACTGCGTGGAGTGCGGCATATTTCACACTGATTGTCAAAGGCGCGCTTCACGTCTGTGGGCATGATCCTCATCTCGTTCAGACGATTGCCTGCTGGCCGCAAACCGCAAATCATTTGACATCCCATCCATCAATCTCTCATGTTACATTCATAGGCAGCCGACCTGTTGCCAAACTCGTTGCAGCATCTGCAGCTAAGTCTCTCACACCTGTGGTTGCAGAGTTGGGAGGCAAAGACGCTGCGATTGTTCTAGACTCCGCTTTGGGCGACTTCAAGCGCATTGTCGAGATTCTCCTCCGTGGCACCTTCCAAGCAGCAGGCCAAAATTGTATCGGTATAGAACGTATAATTGCACTTCCAAAAATCTATGAAAAGCTCGTCTCAGAGCTCGAATCTCGAATTCGGGCCCTACGAGTGGGATCAGGACTCAATGCGCCCAAAGATGCGCAGGTCGATATGGGAGCCATGATATCAGACTCCTCATTTGAAAGGCTTGAAAGCCTCATCAAAGGTGCCGTTAAAGACGGTGCTCGTCTACTCGTCGGTGGATCCCGCTTGAATCACCCGGTCCATCAATCAGGCCATTACTTCCAGCCTACACTTCTTGTAGATGTTACAAAAGACATGGCCATTGCCAACGAAGAATGCTTTGGGCCTATCTGTGTCGTGATGCGAGCCAAGAACCCAGAAGAAGCGTGCAAAATAGCGAATGCTCCAAATTTTGGTCTCGGAGCTTCTGTCTTTGGTCAATATGACTGGGCTATGGACGCCACTATGAGAAATCTGAAGACCGGAATGGTCGCTGTAAATGACTTTGCAGCGTACTATGCTGTGCAACTACCGTTTGGAGGTATGAAGGGAAGTGGATATGGACGGTTTGCAGGAGAAGAGGGATTGAGAGGATTGTGCAATATTAAGTCCATATGTGAGGACCGGTGGGGATGGCTTGGTATCAAGACAGCTATTCCAAAACAACTTCGATATCCGATCCCGGAGACAGCGAAGGGATTCAAATTCGCAAGCTCGGTTGTAGAGGTGGGATATGGGACTGGGTTGATGGGGAGGCTCAAGGGGTTAAGAGGATTGTTGAAAAACTCATAGTAAAGTAACATACCCGTTTATAAGGTTTAATGAATGTACATTTATTCTATAAAATTGACTGCTGGCTTGCCGTCCCTGTCCTACGGCTGCAGTCTTGTAGGGACTATGATAAAGAGTGAAAGTCTTACAACTCGACTTGTCACAAGCTCACCTTGGTCTATGTCGCGCATCAAGCAGATATGCCTCCGAGTCATGTACGATGAGATTCTTATGTTCCCATGACTTTTACTGCGATCTTTTAAATTCCTAGGGAGATAGATCAAGAGCCGTCAGGGTAATTTTGGATATCCTATATCGTCTTTATACCTCTCTTCAACCAACGAATATGTCAAAGAGCTGTCCATAAATTACCCCACTACCCCCCCCCCCACCTGCCGCACTAGCGAGGTCACGGCACTGAGGATAAATGAAGCTTTGAAAATTCCTCAAACACACAAAATGACAGCTGTCATTGCGACTCCTACACGCCTGTTGAAAATACAGCTTAGGAGGATATCTATAGTCACGAGTACGGTCAAAGAAATCCCGAGGAGGCTACAAGTCCAAGTCCGTCCAAGGATTGAGAAATCTCTGCCGACTTCGCATCATCGAGCGCTTTGTTCGAAACACTTTTCCACTGCCACTACGCCCAAGATTCCTTTAACATTTCCCAGTATGGTCAGCGAGGATGATTTCATCTTGACCTTGTCATGTGCCGAGTACGTACGCTGTTTGATTTCTCTATGAACAGGTTCATCGCCGAAGAAGATGTCACGTGATAATATATGAGTCTTAATCATGGCTTGGACGAATCGATGAGGGAGAAATATCACGTTAAGATGCACTTCAGCTAACGATTTTCAGCCGACCAGGTGTTGTTCACGCCGTCACCGGCTTCCTTGCCCAAAATAACTACAACATCGTTGATTCGTCACAATTCGGCGACCCAATATCCAAGAAATTTTTCATGAGAATGCACTTTGGTCCAGCTGCCGCTTCAGAAAGCAGCAAGATGACCGCTGATCAATTACGAACACTGTTTCAAGAGATTGCTCAAAATATGTCAATGGACTTCGAAATAAACTCCGCCGCCCGGAAGCCTCGAGTTCTCATCATGGTCTCAAAGATCGGGCATTGTCTTAATGATCTTCTGTACAGACAATCGGCCTCTCAACTCGGAATCGACGTCCCGCTCATTGTTTCGAATCACCCAGACTTCGAGCCCTTGGCTGCTTCTTACAAGATCCCTTTCCATCATCTCCCCGTCACGGCGGCTACGAAGCAAGAGCAGGAGAGTAAGATTCTTGAGCTTGTCAAGGAGAATGATGTTGATCTGATTGTTCTCGCACGATATATGCAAGTTCTCTCGCCTATGATCTGCACAGCCATGTCTGGAAAGATCATCAACATTCACCATTCCTTCTTGCCGTCATTCAAGGGTGCCAAGCCATATCATCAAGCGTATGATCGTGGCGTCAAGATCATTGGAGCAACGGCGCATTTCGTAACCAGTGATTTGGATGAGGGGCCGATCATTGAGCAGAACGTCGTGCGGGTGGATCATGCCTTGAGCCCAAAGGAGTTGACAATTGAGGGTAGTAATGTGGAGAGTAATGTTTTGGCTGCGGCGGTGAAGTTCGTGGCTGAGAGGAGGGTGCTGCTCAATGGGCACAAGACTGTTGTATTCAATTAATATCGAGGTTGTTCAATGAAATCAAATATTCCTAAGCTTGATCAAGATTCAAACATTTGTAGATATACAGCATATTGTGTAGCAAAACTTAGCAAAGAAAAGTGTCCTCCAAAGAAGACTCAAGTCACCTGATGGAGCCCTTCGTGAACCATGTATTGACAACATCCTGGAATCAAGTATTGTCGTCCTTACACATTTCAAATGCTTGGATCAATTGATCAGGCTCTATTCTGGTCTTTCGTAGCTTACGCTATTACTAATTATATCCTCCAAAACCTGAAGCTACCACGTTTTTCAGGGTAAAATCTCCTTCCCATTCCAGTCCCAACAACGCCCTCTGCCATCCAGACCGACACCCCTCACAACCTCTGCCATCTTCTCCACCGCGAACTCCGGCTCGAAAAGTTTCTCCTCCTTGACACTTCCCCAGAACTCCTTACTCAGCCCCGTCTTCACAGTCCCTGGGTGATAGGCAATGGCCATCGCATTCTCACCACTCCTAACCTTGACCCATTGATCGAAGCTCTTCGTAATACTGTTAACTCCTGCTTTCGAAGCTCGATAACTGTACCATCCTCCAAGACCGTTATCTGAAGTAGACCCAACTCTGGCGGACATGTTTAGCCAGACGGAATGGGCTGGGAGACCATCTGAAGAGCTGGTTTGAGAGGAGAGAGATAGGCGCTTGGTTGGAAGGAACAGTGAAAAGTGCTTTGCGAGGAGGAGAGGGCCGATCGTGTTAACGGCGAAGGTATGAGTGAGGTGCTGGTGGTCGAGTTGGGAGGGAGACTTTTCTGGATAAAGAATACCGGGAATGGAGAAAGCAAGACGAAGATGGTGGCTGGAGACTGGGAAAAGAGATTTGGTCTCTTCCGCAGCTTTCGAAATAGTAGATTCGTCTATTGTTGTGAATCAGTTACTCTGGACACTACGTTATTGGGAGAACTACCTGTGACATCGAGTTCTAGGACAGTTAATCGATCTTTCTCAACACCGGGTAAGCCATCCAATATCGACCTCTTCACACCCTCGATATCTTTTCTGGTCGTGGCAACGATGGGAACCTTAGTTGTTTGAAGAAGATGTCGAGTCAAATGGAAGCCAATTCCTCGATTAGCTGGACAGACAAAGGACCACGCCATATCGCCACTTCTGTAAATCTCCAATTCTCTGTTACTCCTCAGCCCATCTTTAAAGTCAGCAGAGGTTGATATCGAGAAGGCTTCGATGACAACATGAACAGGGATGTCGATTGCTTTGTCCCCTAAAGGCGGAAGGACGGGAGCCTTCCCCTTTTTTGCTTCGGCTCCTGTCCAATCAAAACTCACTTTGGTGGGAGGTCAGCTTTGGTTCTCCTATCCATCTTCGGGAGGTTGAACGACAAAGAGAAAATCATATCCCCACCGAAATTGTGCTGCAACAATAGGACAATACTCGATGCATCGATGTGGCTAAAATAAGAAATCTGTCCCGAGAACCCGGTTCTTGGGCCTGACTAGGTGACTGGGTTTAGCCTCACTCGGCTTACGACGACCTCGCCGCATCAGGAAGGTCGCATCATACGATGTGCAACAAATTGTATTACGGCTGTATCTATTACGAATGTGGAAGGAGTCTATGCCTTTGTTCACCTGGTTTCACATTCTGGTCCGCCAGGTTTTCTTCTTACGCATTGAAAGCTATCGTTAAACCCAATTAGCCGTGGCAACTTTCATACAGTAGTCCAAAGGTTTAAAATTTCTGCAAAAAACAAAACCAATTGTCTTACAAAGTTGAACACAGTCGAAAAAAGACATTTACCACCCGCCACGAACGAGTAAGTCTCATACATGGACCAGATCCCCCTTCCTTGTCTTTGTCTTGCCTCTACTCCCTGCTCCTAGATTTCCTGTCCGTCCTTATGCTTCTCCTCATGTATCAAGTCTCCATCATAGCTCTTCCCATCATCTTCCTCCTAGTCAATTTCCTCGCCTCGTTCATATTCCTCTCACCCATCTCTTTCCCACAGTGCTTACCGTTGCTGTATCAAGCTGCTCCCCTTCGTGCCTTTACGTTGAGGTCCGGATTCACTTCCGTCCAATGCCTATACTCATCCTATCCGCCCTCAATCACAGCCTCTGCCACTACTTCCTCACCATCATTTGCGCAGCACAAGTGATTTTATGAACTCAAAATTATAGCTTATATTCTGACAATAAATGGACAGTGTAGGACTTACTTGGGCGCGATGGCGATCAAACTACTGCTATCTTTGAGATAAAGCGAACCAGGCAAGCGTTGACAGACCGAGTATCAATCTTCACTGGCGATGGCGAAGATGCGGGCCCTTCCACCCTTGCGAACTCTCGATACTGTTCGGCTTTGTCGTTGGGGTAGCTGTTACGCTGTTGTCTTTCATGTCAGCAATGAATCTTTGCTTACATCGAGGGATTAGGATACACAAGAGGGATTACTTACATTTTACCCTTATTCTACACTGACTGTCGATGCCGTAACAAAGTTTGATTTCATTACTGCTTGGATAGGGCAGCAGGACTTGTCGACACTGCACACACTAAATTTTACGCCGCCGAATTTCACCTGAACAATTGTAAGTCACCCTTTCGACTCCAGTTGCTATGTCAGACACAGTTGTAAACTTTCAAGAGTTTATGAGCATCAGAGGCACCGAGGAATCTTGCAGTAGAGTGGTTCTCTCTATTTACTATCGCAAAACCAGGTCAGATGTGGACGTTTTTAGGATCATGTAGAAATTTGGATGTCAAAGAAGTCAATTTGCCCTGGCAAATTAAGCGCCTCGATGTTTGAAATCAAATGACAGAAAAGGGAAACGTTATGAACGGCCTAGACCGACATGCTGCTACCAATCACTTCAAAGTGTGGCAAGTGATGCTCGCAATGTATATTCATACAGATCAGACGAGGCCATGAGATTAATCGGCCAGATTCGACAACTACCTGCATGCCTCACTGGAGATACTGCTAAATCACAGCGGAGCTGAAAGAAATCGTTGTTGCTGGTCGGTCTGTATAGGATAGCATATATCTTGTCTTGGAAGACCGTAAATTCTTCCTAATCATTAAAAGGCTGAGCGATTTGGACCCGGACAAGAATTATTCGGGCACTTAATAAGGGATTCTCGAAATCCCTGGCTCTTTAGCTCCGAAATGCTCATAATATCTGAGCGATGAGGCTCATGTGAAGGATCAGAACGGGAATGAGTCTTGGTTCCATCTAATAGCCTAAAGACCTCTGAATAGAGTTACCGCAACACCTTGCTCAATGCCCCTGATAGCATTGTCCTGCCAGCGAAAACTTCTTTTGGTATAGTACATCAAATCAAAGAGCAACATCTTGAAAGCTAGAAGCTCCTGGCGTGGCAGAGCCCGATCCTCCCTCCGCCTCCTCGCTAGCCTCGTCTTTCGTCTCTTCCGTTTCCTCAGACGGCGCCATAGGTCGCAGAGCAACCTTCTGCTGTTCTCGATCCTGAACCCGAACTTTCTGTTCATGCGCGACTTGTGTCTTTTCTTTCTCATCATCCTCTTCATCTTCCTCACTGCTCTCCTCTTCTTCCTTTGGTGCATCTTTCGCTGGTGGGGTAGGGGGAATGGCCTGATGACTTCCGGAACCATTTGTATCAGCTGGTGGAGTCGGAAGTGATGACTGCTTTGCAGCTTGTGGCTCTGGTTGAGTTTGCACAACTTGGCGTTGTCGAGGGTCGGCGTCGAGATAGTACTGTCTGACCCCAACGATTCTTCCTCCACGCTCACAGCCCTCCACCCACTCAGGTCTGACAATGGGGATGTTCATTTCGCCTGCTTTCTCCCATGCAATACCCCGGCCCTCCGTAGTAACAAAATGTGTGGTATCGATCCGTACGGTGTCTGCCATCTTAGCTCCAATCCTTTCAATTGCTTTGGTCAAGCTCTCTCGTAACTGGGCAGGGAGAATGCCAGCAGTGACCGTGATACCGCTCAAATCGGTCATCTTGTGCGTCTTAACTACAACTTTCTCGCTGCTAAAAGTGCCTGCCGAGGTTCTCAGTATGAGATGAAAGGTGTATTCTGTATCAACTGCCAATCCACTAATCTTTGTGCTGAGCATGACACCTGGTCTGGGGATGCTTCCTGCCTTTTGGCCATTACGATAGAGCGACAGAGAAATGATATCCGCTGTAGCAACTTCGATAGTGTCCCATTCTAATACTACAGAAGTCTGGGTAGCATTCTTGCATCGGAGAACTGGTGGTGATGGCTCCGATGCGCCAAATGAGTGGAAGATTGCATCTTGAAGAGCGATGAATGACGACTGAGACTTTTGTTCGGATACAAGGTTACGTGCGACAGTAATGTCGACTATGCTTCCAGATGAGATATTCGGCGGTAGGAGGATGGACGGAAATTCAATCTGTGAGCAGCTGTCAGTTGGACGCCATGGAACGGAGGTCGACAGCTGGTGCCAGCATGGAGTGAAAGGCAGGGAACGTCATACAAGTCTTTTATCTTGAGTTAGCAGCACTGCAACGCCTGCATCAACTTTGCCAACCGTCAATGAGACTAGCATGGTGTTTGATTCGTGATTGCGATTTCTTGAAGTTAAGGAAATACATTGCGACAGCTCGCGTCGGGAAATGCTCCAAGGGACTGGCCGACGCTCATTGGCTGATGCGTGGACGAGGCTGTGAGACGGCATAGCAGCTTTATTCTACAACCTAAGTACTATCGCAATCGTGTGTTTACAGTATGATGGCAGCAGCATATTCGGAGGAGATTTCGATTGTTATTCTTCTCGGACTCTCCAAACGGGCCCACTATGCTTTTGGGTGTGCACATTGCCTACATAGTTTCTTTCTCTGACGTGACCCTTCCCCTTCCCATTCTTTTGTCCATCTTTCTCTCGATTCTGGAACTTCTGCATGTATGATACTGCAACATCTGTCTGCTTGATCAGATCCACGTAGGGAGTTGTTGCCGCCAGCCTCATCACAGAGAAAAGTGCCGTTCCAAACAAATCTGCTTTGTTTCCCGAACCCGGCAGCTTCCTCCCTTCCATGTCAAATCCCTTCTTCTTCAAGGACTCTGCGAGAGCGTGTTTAGCTTTCCTCGCCAGCCAGCTTCGCACAACCCTATCCGAGTGACCAGCTTCCCGTGTTGCAACGCAGGTCAACCAGAGCGGTGTGCCTTGTCGGACGGCATAGCGTTCCAAGGCCACAGATGTAAGAGGATGTATTGGATTATCAATCCATTGCGCTTTGGTCCAGGTAAAGGCGTGGATATTTCGGAATCGAAGCGTGAAAGCTGTCATGCCAGGGTTTTTGATCCAGTAGAGCAGTTCCAATGGTAGAGGTTTGATGGAAGAAGACATATTGAGTAGAAAGACTGGAAGAGTTGACCGAATCAAGAAATCAACTACGAAAGTTAGGAGGAAGTAGGATCATCCTGAGACCCCGGGCTACCTCTCAAATGCGAAATACAAGCCGTTACCTTGGCTTGTATGTAGGTAGATATCAAAGGAGGGAGGCCTGTCTCGCTTGCACAAGGATCATTGGATTTTTAGCGCAGCCGGCATGTGACGCACAGCCCCTCCAAATAAAGCCCAGTAACAAACATCCCACGGCCAGCGCACCGTCCTTCAAGCACAATCCTGTAGTCTCCGCTCACTAAATCGACTTCTGAAGAATCGACACAAGCATCGGCGGCTTTCAAGACACACATATCCACAGTGTGAATCGAATCAACAGTCAACATGCCTAAGAATAAAGGAAAGGTAAGCGCCCTATTGCCACAGCCTGACCCTATTTGATGAACATGAATCTGACAATATTGCAAACAGGGTGGTAAGAATCGTCGTCGTGGAAAGAACGAGAACGACAACGAGAAGCGTGAACTCACCTTCAAGGAAGAAGGCCAAGGTACACTCAACAACGCATTTCGGTAACCCCTCAACCAACTGACACTCTACAGAATACGCACAAGTCCTGAAGATGCTCGGAAATGGCCGTCTGGAAGCCCTTTGTTTCGATGGTTCTAAACGTCTGGCACATATCCGTGGCAAACTCCGCAAGAAGGTCTGGATCAACCAAGGCGACATCATCCTCCTCTCCCTACGCGACTACCAAGACGAGAAAGGAGATGTCATCTTGAAGTACAGCGCCGATGAAGCCAGAAGCTTGAAAGCCTATGGTGAGCTCCCCGAGAGCGCAAAGATCAACGAGACCGATACATACGGACAGGAGGGAGATGGAGATTGCAACTTCGAATTCGATGAGGATAGAAGCGAGAGTGATAGTGATGAAGAGGGTGGCAAGACTGGAAAGGAGATTGATATTGATGATATTTAGGGTATCTTCAAGTCAGTGGAGGCTGGTCATGGCTGTGTTACTTCTAGCTTGACCTGAGCTGGGGATGTATTGGTGGCGGATGACGGTGGTACGAAGGATAGCCTGTCTTCTCTCTCAATCTCATGGGTCTGTCCTGTCAAGAGACACAGATCCTGAGACCCTCGACAGCATTTTCCTTGGAATTCGATTCTGACTATCGATGGGTGTGCAGTGGGAGAGACGGTGCACACCCGTTGACTGGGACTTACTTCTTTACCTTGCTTTCAGTTCTGCATTGTTTTTCGTCTTGCATTATCCCTTGAAGGCTTTCGAGCGTTCTTGGGGAAGACAGAGCATTCGGCCATAGAATAAAAGTGCTGATACAACTCTCTACTATCGGCAGTGTGAATGCTTTTCATTGCGTCGCTATTTTCTTGTTCCATTTATTAGACATAGGCGTCCCAGCCTAGAAATGTTTGCAGCTTTGAAGGTAGTGAGTGACAGTCCTGCATTTGTAATATTCTCTCGATGCCTTTCACTTCGATTGTAAGATCCCAAGCAACTGAACAAATTGGTCCTTATGGTATTCTCACCATCTGTCCGCAGAGCTGATATATGACTTTACGTCCGATCTCTTACTCTACCGAACCATTGAGGTTCTCCGAAGTCGCCTGCTATTTGTCCAACCGCTCAAAGTGTTCAAGCAATTATGAGCTTGTAAACGAAATAAATGTAGTTTGTCAACTTCTATGCATTTCCATCAACAGTTGGGATTGGCTATTTGAAGTTTCTAAGTAATCGAACTTAAGAAGACATTCACAATCGCACTCACGAGCTCTACATACAAATTGATCGGTCATAAAGTAGAATTCGAAGGGCCTAGGTCCTACGCCTTTTTTACAAGACCATTCCTTCATATGAGTATTTTAGCGGTCTTAATTATCTCGGCACCTAATTCTCCTCGCTGCGGTTCCCGAAGCTCGCCGGTGCCAAGTCAAGTTTCAAACCTTAAGAACATTGTTTATACGCCACCAAAGTTTACCTTCGAAAAGAGGATATAAGTCGCTCGTCTACCAATCTTTCTACCAATCTTCGTCATCCGCTTCATCGTCTACACATCATTAGCCATGCGCCCAGATCGAAATTATTAAGGAGGATCTTACCACTAGCACTGACTTTCTGCTTCCTCTTATTCAACGCCGCAGCCAAAGCACCGGCCAGTCCACCATCAGCACCCGCACCGGTAGGAGGCAATCCGCTACCCGCTGGTCCAGTATCTGAGGCGCCTCCGGGTACTATAGCAGCACTTCTGTCCCGGACTTGGGTCCTGTCCACTTTTTTGAGTGCTCCGATACCACCAGCTTTGCTGATATCCGCTAACAGATTTGCTCGGCCGCCAGTGGCTTGTGGGAGAGCTGGGGCCGGTACGCCGGATGCGTAGCCTGAGTCACGGTTCGGCGGGGGCGGTGGTGGAGGAGCTGGTGGACCGCCAGAAGCAGGAGGAGGTGGAGGCGGAGGAGGAGGTCCACCAAAAGAGGGCATCGGGGGAGGTGGAGGTGCGTTTGACTGAGGTAATGGAGGAGGTGGGGGAGCGTTTGACTGAGGCAATGGAGGAGGCGGAGGAGCATTGGACTGTGGTAAGGGCGGTGGAGGAGGAGCATTCGATTGAGGAAGAGGAGGCGGGGGAGGGCCACTATCTCTCCCAGGTGGTGGTGGAATAGGACGAGCAGAAGCTGGAGGTAGTGGAGGGGCGCTTGAATATGGTCCTGAAGGGGTCTTGGGAGGCAATGGTGGTGGAGCAATACCTGCCGGTGGTACCATATGTGCACGATCATGCGACAACTGTGGTTCTGATGCGCGAGGTGGAGGGGGTGGAACAGGTCCTCGTGCTGGTGTTTTGGGGGGTGCTGTAATTCTTTGACCCATGAAAGGAGGAGGTACACCAAATCTCGAGCCAGACTCTCCAGGTTCGTAGACATCATCAACAGGTGTCTTCGGAGGCCTGGGAGGTGGGGGCGGGCCTGGATTCGACACTGAAGCTGCTTTGGCTCGGCCAGGGGGCTTATTGTTGACATGCGCGAATTTACCAGCATCCGGTAAAGGAGGTGGAGCAGCAAATTTCGGCGGGGGAGGTCCTCTTGGTGGGGAAGGCTCTCTTGGGGGTGTCGGTTCTCGAGGCGTAGGTTCGGTTTTTACAACAGATCTTCGTGGAGCAGGTGGTGGAGGAGGGGCCGCTCGTCCTGATGCATTCTGGGGACTTGAAGATTCAGTCCGGGAGGGAGCTGCAAGCGGAGGAGGTGGTGGGGGGCTTTCACTCTTTGATTCTCAATTCCAGGAGGGGATGGGATGCTCTGCGCGGCTTGTTGCTGTCTGATGTAATCCGCAATAAAGTCCTGGTTGTCACGAATGAGGTCGTCCGTGATGCCCATTTCCTTCAAATCGTCACCCCAAGTCTCCCGCCAGTTGGAGTCAATAGCGTCCAGCGCAGCGAATTCTGATCTCCCACCATTATAACTGCCAACTGACACTCTGTGGGTTTGTGCAGGAGGAAGAATGTAGCTTGGCGAATCCGGAGGGGTTGGTCCAACTGAGGGAGCAGATGAATGTCGATGTCCTCCAAAAAATCCACCCAAGAGCCCGTGTCTGCCACCTCCAGCAGGTTGGCCTGATCCTCCAAATTTGGTTGCCTTTGTTCCCTTACTCGCATTCTTCTCTCGGTCGTTCATTTTCTTAAGAAACGTCTTCGCTTCCTTCTCGTCAGAGAATGACAACCCCGCTAAGCAATCCTCGGTCTCGAAAGTATGAAAGAAGGTCCGGTCCTGATTGTAGTTCCATGATTCGTATATTTCTTGATCCCATATCACTCCTCGTTGAGCAGGCTTTCATAGTCAGCACTCCATAGGTTCCAAGATAAAGTGCTGTACCTACCGAAATGTCCACGAGTTTAAGCCAGTATGTGTTTCCCACCAGGTCGTTCGCCAGCACAGCAGCTCCTTGTAACCCAGTAAATGTCCATTTGTGACGATTGGGATATGCAACGTAGAGACGGGCTACAGCCACGGCCTGAATCTTGTTTGCAGCCTTTGGAACCTGTCTTTTGACCGTCTCCTTGTCGTCATCCGTCAATATTGAAGGCATCTCGCCTTTTCAATTTTCGTCTGCGCTCGAAACTTCTCCGAGTACTGCTCTTCTAGAGCTATCGACCGGAATCTCGGGATAGTTTCGAAACAAGGTGTGGTCGTGTGGGAGATTGGCCTCGTATTATCGCAGTTTCTGAGCGCATTGGATCAAAATAAGGGTCGCTCTGCGTCTTTTGCAGAGTACAAAGTTTAAGCAAGTTAATAAAGCGTCTGCAATGACCTTCAATCAGTCACAGTGGGCTCAATTATGACTTGAACGACAACTGTTGATTTTGAGGGTGTTATTGAAGTGCCTGGCGAGACGTAAGATGCGCCAAGTAAGATGCAAGCCACCCTGCTCAGCCTCAGCCACGATTGGTTGAAAGATTTCAGGCGGTGATTATCTTCAAAAATCACCACGCGTTCAGATGTTGCATTGTCTACGTAGACCTGGAAACTGACGACTGTACGTATTCTACGCTTCGCAAGATCACTCGCGCTGCAATAGAAGATCTTGGTATCCTTCACTAGGCACAAAATCACCTATATCGACAAGGCAAGACAATCCTGGCGATCCTACCGAGGTAAGACTCCATTCACAGAAACATATAAGATTATATTTTTATATTTCTAAGCCGTCTTCTCTTTTAATCCAGCTTCCTCATGTAGAGGAGCAGTTCTGGGAGGTCACCTATTCAGAAGTCGCGTGATATCGAACTGGATGTTCCCCAAGGAGCGACGGGGTTAGGGACATTACACAGAACCGCAAATGACATGTAACTTCATATTATCAATTGACGGTATATTCTTCTGTCCTCATGTTCAAGACTTGTGTTGCTCTTGTTCTGTTCTTGCTATTACTCGTTCAGCATTTAGCTTTCGTTTTGACATTGTTCGAGAATATCTGCATGATATATTGGCAACTTGAGCTCTTCTCAATATTATCTTCTATTACAGAAAAGTAAATTTCAGAATGTCTAATGAGTATTCTTGGAAAAGAAAAGTGGTCAAAGACGGGTTCTCAATGAGATGAATGTTGGTGAGTACTGTAGTTCGAACACTGGTGCTGGCTACATCACCAGGTTGCTTACTGTACGAAATACCCAGCTCGCGTGCTAGGTCCTCAATACTTACTCATCGTTTCAACAACGCCCTGGAGCGCCATCAGAATGGGATTGAACTATGAAGGAACGCTTTGATTTTGAGTTCCGGATGGCCGGATAGATTTATGATAGGTATGCTACGGTCCCTTCATGTGGTTGTCCCGCAAATCAACGCCTCGCATCGATCCCATGCCATATTATACCCCATGAAGGTCGTTCAGATCTTCGACTCTCTGCATAGGTCAGCTACCTATTCAAACCACACTTCAATGACATACCGGAGAAGTATTACTTGTTCATCTCCTGAGCCTTTGCTCTACGCTCCTCCTTGGTACCCTCTTGCTCGACGTTGATATCGTTTGGGAGGGCAGGGCCTGGATTGGCTTGATGGTGTCGGAACTCGACTTTGTCTCCCTTTGGCTAAAAGTGATATTAGCAAGCTGTTTTACTGAAGTTTGGAAGAATCTCCGGGATTTGGGAGCTGTCTTATGAGCAATGCAAGGACCCAAGAGTCAAGACCTTGTCTCCAGAGCTCGATTCTTCAGCTACAGAAGTCTCCCTGCAGAGAATGGCAATTTGGTATGAGAATAAGCTTACCTCTCCCTGGTCATGAATGGGATGGGTGCTGGCGTTTGATTCGGTCTTTGAAGAGGCATTCTTGCCAACGTGCTCGGTGATAGACCCAGCGGGGTGGTTATCAGTCTCGTCTGGTCCAGCAGGCATGATGATGGTTTTATGTAGATTTGTTGGTTGGGGAGTTTTTGATTCTTAATGGCGTATATTCGGTGAAAAACAGGTAGGTAGAAAATTAATGGAAGAGAGCCTTTTTATGGCAGTGAATTTGTGATTGCCCCTCACCCCACAGGACTAGAGTTATGACGTTGATCTCCAAGATCGCGTGTGCTACCAATCAGCCAACCGCAACCTAAGGTTCTGAAAGGCCATTCCACTAGAGTAAGCTTCTGTAGACGCGTGTACCAGATACCTGAGCTCTTTGAAGGGCTTTTTAGATCTCGACAAGCGTGTCGTGAAGACAGCTGTCCGGATGAATATGACAGGTCCAAATGTCTTCCGGTGACCAGGCCCCTGTGAAGCTCTCTCTGCCTCTGGTATGCACTCTGCCGAACTTCGCATGGACGGTCACTAAGAGCTTTAGAAATACCAACAAGAACTCTTCCAAGAGCTTCGCCTCCCAGGAGATGATGGCAACGAGCTTGTTGTGATAGCTCGTGGGCTGGGCCTCCTCCGGCTCGTCACAAACCTCCTCCACTCCTACGATGCCGCCGGCGGAACTCTTATACTGGTAGTCGGGGCAGATGAAAGAGAAAATGGGTGGATTGGAGAGTCTCTAGCAGAGCATGCGGCTATCAGCATGTCTGTTAAAGCCCGAGGACTCAATGTTGTCAATACAGACGTCATGAGCGTCGGCACAAGAGAGAAGATGTATGCGCAGGGAGGCATATTTAGCATTACATCCAGGATCCTCGTTGTCGATATCTTGACAAGCTTGATCGATCCTGAGACCATCACCGGCATTGTGCTGCTGCATGCCGACAAAGTCGTTGCTACGTCGCTTGAGGCTTTCATATTGCGGATATACAGGCAGAAGAACAAAAAAGGCTTCCTCAAGGCATTCTCGGACAACCCGGAGCCTTTTACGACCGGATTCTCGCCGCTCTCAACCATGATGCGGAATATGTTCTTACGGAGAGTCTCTATCTGGCCCCGCTTCCAAGTCTCTGTTGCTCAATCATTGGAGGGAAAGAAGAAGGCCGAAGTCATAGAGCTTGAAGTGCCAATGTCTGATTCGATGAGAGACATACAGAATGCTATCATGGAATGTGTAGAAGTCAGCATAGGAGAGCTTAAGAAAGCCAATATTGGTCTGGAAATGGAGGATTGGAATGTTGATAGCGCTCTACATAAGCAGTTCGACATGGTTGTGAGGAGGCAGCTTGACCCATTATGGCACAGAGTCAGTTGGAAAACGAAATCAATAGTCAACGATTTGGGCGTCCTACGTGGCATGCTCCATACTCTGCTCACATATGACGCTGTAGCATTTAATCGGCACCTGGATACTATTCTTGCGGCACACTCGCCCCCTCCTGGATCTACGAGGCAGAACCAATCTCCATGGTTGTTCCTCGATGCTGCTCATGTCATTTTCGATACAGCAAAGCGGAGAGTCTACTCAGGCAAAGCCACCGGGAATGGGGCAGATGATATTGAATCTTTACGTCCAGTTCTCGAGGAACAGCCCAAGTGGGCTGTCTTGGCTGAGGTCCTCGAGGAGATCGATCGAGATCTATATTTTAACCCTGTCGTTCGAGATGACTCCAATGGCACTATCTTGATTATGTGTACAGATACAGCACAGTGCCGTCAATTACGGGAGTATCTCCAGAACATGCATGTCCGTATGGAGACGAAACCAGGAGATGAAGAAGAGGAAGAAGCAGAAGAAGATCCTGAAGCTTCAGCTGCATTTATGATGAGGCGACATCTTCGGAACTACTTGACATGGAAGAAAGAATTCGCCAAGATTAGCGCTGCTCTTTTCGCCGAAAATCAAAGTGCTCTAAATGGCGCAAGCACCACGAGGGCTTCAAATAGCCAAAGCTATCATGGCAAAGCTCCCGCGAACAAGCGTAGGCGCGTGAGGGGTGGAGGAAATACAGGTTCTAGGCCTACACGAGCGGCAAATGGCAGCATCCTCGCAGGCGAAGACAAGCCGCTGGAGGTGGCTACCCTGATATCCGAAATCCAACCTACGGAACTCGAATCTGCACAAAAAGAGGAGGTTGTTACAGATCCGCTGGATGATATGGAAGACTTCTACCAACTTTACGACACTGAAGACCTCGTGGTAATACATGCATATGATGGAGATATGGATGAGCATGTCCTCGAAGAAGTCAAACCCCGGTATATAATCATGTACGAACCAGACACGTCCTTCGTCCGACGTGTTGAAGTATATCGATCCTCCCATAACGACCGCAATGTACGAGTCTACTTCCTGTTCTATGGTGGATCTGTTGAAGAGCAACGCTACCTGTCCTCGGTCCGCCGTGAAAAGGACGCTTTCAGCAGACTCATCAAAGAGAAATCTTCCATGTCGGTAACTCTTACGCTCGACGCTCATGGAATTGAAGACCCGCAAGAAGCATTCCTCCGCACAATCAACACCCGAATCGCAGGAGGAGGCAGACTAGCAGCAACAGCTCAACCGCCCCGCGTCGTCGTTGACGTGCGGGAATTCCGTTCTTCGCTGCCATCACTCCTCCACGGCAGATCCATGGTCATCGTACCCTGCATGCTCACAGTGGGTGATTACGTCCTCAGCCCCAACATTTGCATTGAGCGAAAATCGATCAAAGATCTCATCTCCTCCTTCAAAGACGGTCGTCTCTACAACCAAGCCGAAACAATGTTGCAACACTACAAATCATCCATGCTACTCATTGAGTTCGACCAGAATAAGTCCTTCACTTTAGAACCCTTCGCCGACTTGTCCGGCTCCTACTCATCTGTGTCGGCTACAAACCCTTCCTCAGACCTCCAATCCAAACTCGTTCTCCTCACTCTCGCGTTCCCCAAACTCCGCATCATATGGTCCTCATCCCCCTACCAAACAGCTGAGATATTCGAGTCGCTAAAAGCGCAAGAGCCAGAACCGGATCCGATCCAAGCTGTACGCATTGGGTTGGAAGGCGGCCAGAAGGCCGAGGATCAAGCTTTCAATAGAGAACCTCAAGATATGCTGAGAGTAGTTCCAGGAGTTACGGGCAAGAACATCAAGAGTCTTGTAGTGGAGATGGGAAGTTTGAAGGAGGTTGCTAATGCGAGTGTGGAGGAACTAGAGCCCTCTGTTGGGAAAGAAGCTGGCAGGCACATCCACAGGTTTTTCAATAAGAGTGTGTTGGAATGAACGAAGGATGCGCCTGAATGTTTTTATGAGTAGGATTCTGCCTCGGGTGTGTGGTGGATTTGGCTTGTAACAACTGGTAGGACCATAGTATCTCAAGGATTAATGAGAGGTCTCGGGGAACCTGAGCATGCATCATCAAATAACATCAGTAGTATATCAATAAATCAGACAATAGTATCATTTGGCAAGGTATAATCCGGCAATGAAACTGCAGATATGAAACCACACTCAGGCAACATCACAACAGAGAGCATGATCGTTTTGAATTCTCGAGTATCATTGTCATTCGTAAAGCTCTATTCAAGGCCGAAGAAAGACAATATTTCGCAAGGCCAAAGCATGCCGGGGTATTAAAATCAAATCCCAATCGTCGTCGACGCATCACCACCCCTCCCATCCACGTATCATACATCGCTCCCCGCCATCCATCATTCCCTCATACCTCCACATGCCCGAAGAGCAGTCGAGGTGTGCATTCCGCCCCCGGACTAGACCCGACTCGTCGTTCCTCCACGTCTACGGCCTCCGCCGCCGCGTCCGCAGGTGAGGCACGAGATGAGGATGTCGAAGAAGGCGGCGACGGCTCCGACAATGCCCTGGAGGATCGAGGCGATTCCGTTCACGATTGCCATCAGGCAGGCGCCGATGGCGTGGCAGAGGCCTTCGATCTGTTTTGTCGTTAGTATTTTGCGACAGGTGACAATGTGAGGTTTTGTTTATGTTGAACTTACGCAAGAGACGACGGCACCCATTTTGAAGTTGTTTGATTGTTTGTTTGTTTGTTTGAAGAGTTGGGGATGTTTTGTGTTGTGTCTTGGCTCAAGTGTTGTGTGGACTTGAGTGAGGTAGGTATGGTTCGTTTTGTTGTGAGGAAGGAAGAGAGGAAGTCTGAAGGCAGGCGGCCTTATACTCTCAAGTAAAATCTCGGCTACCTCATTCTGGAGGCGCGTCATACGACAATCTCACCCTCACAACAAAGTCGCAAAAAGCATGAGTCCCACAAGGATCACCTTTTCGCTCATCAATAACGTCATATCCCACTTCGATGTGATCCAACTGGGAAATTCTCACTCTCGCCACCAATCATCATCCTGGACATGTCTTTCGATCCTCCCTTCCCGGCCTATGGACGAACACCGGTTTTCACGAAAACAAGGAAAGCGGAATGTGAGCCACCATGGGATTTGATGTTTTGGGGAATGATGTGCAAGGGGCGTGGGGCTGGCGAGGTCAAGCCACAGTCACTCCACAGTTACGCCACAGCTAGTTATGCCGGGACTGGGAGATGCATGTCAGAGATTCTCTCCTTCGTAAGCGGCATTGTTGGATGTCTGGTGATTATCTATTATTGTTGTCTGCATTCGTGACACGATGAACCACTTCGGTTATCATCGTGTGTGGCGTCATGGTACAAAGACTTCCGTATCCGTATTCTGTTGTTCGGGTTTGATGCTTGGATACCAGGGTGCTGGCTAGAGTGACGTATGCGGCTCGAGGTGAGACTGGATGCCAAGGCTGGAACGTTTTGACAGGATTTTTATATTGCAACGTGCACGGGATATCAAGGCATGGCAAATTGGTCAATCTATAGTCTACAAAAGCCGCTCCTCATTTCATCCATGCCTCAGGTAAGATGACGAGCATTATGCTTTTGATCAACAGGTCTAGGCTTGGGAATCTTTGGATGAACTTCGGTTTGGAACACATTCGGAGATCATGGCAATTGGTGCTTGAAATTACGAATGAGACAATTTGACCCATATCAACAATAACTCAAAATCAACGCCGCAAAGCTTCCATGTTTCGACATCTTTCCTAGAGTGAGGGCAGGGGTAAAAGGGGAGAGGCCCAGCTACTCTCAATCAACAATTTCGATGCCGTAGATCCAAGGGTCTGTTGCAAACCGGTCAGACGGATTATTCTCCAGCTCCCATCTCTTTACCTCCCTCCCTTCCTCTCGTCCAAGTTCTTCTATGTCCCTACTGGCCTTGAAAATAGCTTCTTCAATATCACTCGGAGGATAGCCCTCTACCGTTAAACGGCGCAGATGTTTCATAGCTGCTAAAGGGTGCTTCGAACTTCTCAGAGACATGTCGTAGACGGCAGCAGGAGAATGTCGTTGCGCATACAAGGAGTAGACCGGTGGTGTCCGATATACCCTCCCTCTGGCTTGTCTCGAGTTTAGATCCAGGTAGGACTGCCATGGCTTGACGATGAGATTGAACTCCTCAAGCCCTTCAATTCCCGGGTATCTGAATACTTCTACCAACATGAATGACTGTGGCGAAAGCTCTCGGTCGATAATCGACAATGACTTGACGTGGAAGGTGTTGTTTTTGATGTCTTGGAGGAATCGAATACAACTCTCCACGTCAAGGAATCTAGGCTTCGCATCATTGTAGACAAGTGGTCGAGTTTCTCGATAGAGCTGTCGGCTCGTAATGGATAATTCATCACCGCAATGACAGCCTCCGTGCTCGTCACATCCAAGCTTGTGGAAGATGTAGTCGTACATCTTTTGTCGAAGCTCCAGCGGGAGATTGAGCAGTGTAGACTGAGATCTTTCGATCGAAGGACGCAGCATTTGCGGTTCGATCTTGTCGTTATTATCGAGGTGAGCCATCCCGATGGATATCTTGATGTCTCATGCAATCGAGAAATGTGGACCTAGTGGGCGAGCAATCTCGCTATGTTAAATTTGTAATGCTAAATCAGAACACTATCACACATTTCAGCCCAACAGACGCATTGAAGAGTCATCAGTTGCACTGAGAATGAAGCGTTTTTGTTGATGCGTTCAAGTTAGGTTGAAAGGTGTGAGGCTGTGACGCCCGTTCCGGAGGTATCCGTGCTTTTTCTGCGAGGCTGACAACTTTTTTTTCCCACAATCGGCACGCTCCAACCTACAACAAAAAGCAATGATCAGAACCCCAATCAAGATACCAGGGAAGAACAAGCGTGATAGTAGCAAAGCTGCTGTTGCTGCCAGAAAAGCTCTGGTAAGTCCCCTCTATAATTCCATACCCGCGTACCTTATTGACTTCCCTATGCAGGGACGAGCACCGGGAGGAGTTCTCAAATTGACAACCGCAACAAAGCCTTTACGGTCCTCAGATACGTCCACTGCGGCTACGAAGAAACCTAAGAAGCGGTCGTTGAAGCACATCAAGTCGCGACGCAAGATGTCCCTTCTCGAGAAACTCCCTACGGAATTGCTGGTGGAGATCTTCATCCACAGTTTGAACCTCGACCTACCAAGATCAAGTCCAGTCATCGCAGGAAAGTTGACCAGTGATCTTGTTTATACTCGGACAATCATTGAAGCATTTCGCCCCACATGGGAAAAAGATTATGGAAATTATAAACAAAGTCGCCGTAATGCCAATCAAAATTTATTAAATAAGGAATACATGAGGGATCTTCCGCAAACTCGTCCCTCAGAGCACGGTGACGGGGATGCTAAACTCCAAGTGGGTCTTTCCGTGCCCAAACCTATGTTCTTTGTTGAGTTACTGATCCCTATTAGTCTGCAGTTCTACGCTGTCGTTGGGCTTCTTTATCTATTCTTCAAAAGAGTCAGGAGATTTGGATTGAGAGGTACTGCAAAGATAGATCTTTCACACCTTTGCGTATGTCATCTCACCAACTTCGTTTCACCAATCTTGTACTAATATCGAACGCAGCCTTCGTCGTCAGTCGGGACTTGAGTGTAGAAAGAGGACTTCAGAAGATTAGGCTCGAAAGAAAGCTCACTCCAGCCAAGTTTTTTGAAGAAGACTACGCTGCATTTTCATCTTATGTCCTGAGCCAAAACCAGAACTCATCTGTGTTTAGAGATTGGAATAGCTATGTTGACGTGGCGGAGGATTTAGAGATACCACAGAGTCTTCTACTTGGCCCCTGGACCGAAGAAGGAATCAGGTTGTTGTTTTGGCTGGTGAAAGGAGGAGCTAGAGTCGAATGGCTAAAGTCAACGACCGGTGAGGTGAGTCAATATGGCCGCGATCTACAGGTTCGTCCACTTACTTGGAGCTTAGGCAGCTATGTTAGGCCTCCACGATGCTGTCCTTGCTGGAGGAGATATGCGTGTAATTCACCTCCTATTCTGGGCTGGCTTGTGGGATCATATGGATACAGAGAGCATGCTCTGGGTGATTCAAAATGCCAATCAAAATAGATTTCAGGTGGTCAGGGAGGTGATTAGCTTATGCTATGCTAATCAAGTCTTAATCGAAGAAGTCGTAGCAGAGATGGGAGAGGAGGCGGAGGAGAATGACGACGAAACGGTTAATCTTGTCAATTTCGTTCTCAACGAAATTCGTGGACTGGCAGGTCTATGAGTACGAAAGAAGATAAATAGCAGAAAAGATAGCAGCAGAGCCTACCTACATAAAGACAATCATACGAGCAGCTAGCAAGACAGCATGACAACAACAATGTTTTCTTCATTCGGGTGAGACATTTCCGTCATGTGATCAGCCTCAAGATCAACATCCAAGCTCGAAAATATCTCAAAATTCAACTCTCTAAGCAGCTGTGGCAGCTCTCGCTCTATAATCGCCATAGCACCTCCAGCTGATATGCGGCCCGCTCTGCATGTGCCTGTGCCATCATCAACCTTACTCAGATTTCTAAAATCGCAATCAGAAAACATCTGCTTTTTTAGCCCCAATCCTCGATCGGGCTTCATATTCGACCACGCAGCCCCTCGCGGTCCTGCACAACGATCTCAGACCCCGCAAGCTCACCCGAAGCCTTTTGGGAGATGTCTATCCACGACTGCTCCGCGATTCGCGACTGTTGAAGCGGGCCTCGTGAATCTCGATTTCCTCTGGCCTCGGGCAGCACATAAGTCCTTGCAGTCCAAGTCTCCTCAACGCCGATCTCAACTGCGAGCAAAGAGACCATCGTACGAGAACTATCTCTCGACACATAGGGCAGCATCTACGGGGTGGCACAACTGGCGGGAGAAAGTATGGACTCGCAAGAAGAAAGGACCAGTTCTGCAACCGGACGACCTTCCAGACTCCTCCTACCGAGATGACGGTGGGGACTCTATGTTCAGTCTTGGAAGACATGTATCTGCAAAAGCAGCAGCACAGCTTTCCAAAGTCCGATGTACGGAATTGGATGAGAATGGGAATGTGGTGTTGGCCAGTGGGGAGTTCAAGAAAACTGAGCTGATTGCGAAAGTACTACACCCTCAGCCACTCCTCTAATGTCGATTCTAATACCTATGATAGTATGGTTTATTACCTCGCGATCTTCGAAAGATTGACTCCAGTCTCCTCCCCCATATACTTGTCCGCCCATCCTCGATTCTGATCAATCTCCTGCATCTCCGAGTCTTGATAAAAGCAAACCGCGTACTCATATTCGATGCATATGGTTCTACGGATTCCTATAATCAATCCGCATTCATATACGATCTAGAGAACAAACTGCGGCAGAAACAGAATTCTCCTGCCGCAGGTGGGCTACCATATGAGTTTAGGGCCTTGGAATCTGTCCTGATCTCCGTGGTATCGAGTCTAGAGAAGGAATTCGAAGGTGTGAGAGAGCCTGTTGTTACCGTGCTGAGGGAGCTCGAAGAAGACATAGACAGAGACAAGCTCCGCCAGCTGCTCATTTACTCCAAGAAGTTGGGCACTTTTGAGCAGAAGGCGAAGTTAGTTCGAGATGCTATTGACGAAATCCTAGAAGCGGATGATGATCTGGCTGCTATGTATCTGACGGAGAAGAACCACGATATCGTGCGTGGAGAAGACGACCACACCGAGATCGAAATGTTGTTGGAGTCGTACCACAAGCTTTGTGACGAGATTGTTCAGGAGTCTGGGAATCTCGTCTCGAATATCCGTAACACGGAAGAAATGTATGTGGTAACGATCTGGCTGCTTGTCTGCCTTACTAACTTCTCGCAGCGTCAAAGCTATTCTGGACGCCAACCGTAACTCCCTCATGCTCCTCGACCTCAAGTTCTCCATTGGTACCCTTGGGATCGGCTCTGGAGCGTTCGTAGCAGCACTCTACGGCATGAATTTGAAGAACTTTATCGAAGATTCAGATCTCGGATTTTGGGGCGTTACGGGCTGGTGTGCGACCTTCTCAGTAATGGTCTGTATGTACGGCTTAACGAAGCTACGAAAGGTACAACGAGTCAGCATGTGGGGAGAATCCGGGAGGAGAGGCCCGAATTGGAGGAGCATCGAAAGTGCCATGAAACAGGAACTTGATGTTGGTAGGCACGAGAGGATGGAACGACTTCGCAGGTTGAAGGAGGAGAGGATGAGTGCTTTGGAGGATGTGAGAGCCAACGTTGTAAATAAGAATCAGGAGCTGGCTTTGATGGCTAGTGCTCACGCGCAGAAGATGGCGAGTGCTCGTGCAAGTTCTCATCTGAAGAAGAGTCCTTGATTGTATGATACCTGGGGATTGAGATTCGATGCATGAGCAGCATTGGGACAGGCGCTTGGAGCTATGGAAGATGGTTAGAGTGTATATTCTCGCAAACTTCTCTCTATTGTTCCTTTGTGGATGTTCTTCTTGGTGAACCTGTGCTGTCAGCGCTCCCAGATAGTCAGTCACCCCAGAGTGGCTAGACACGGGCCATCCCGATCCCTCAAACCCTATTTCTCTGTCCATGTCAAACTGGTCTGTTCTGACTCCAAAGCTACAACCCACGCTGCTGCATACTTGTGAACTTTCTCCGTCAAGCTGATCGAAGAGACAGGATCCATCTGAGGCATGAGCCGAAACTCGTGACTTGCCATCCCTGTATCAGAAGAAGGGCCTTTCCGGAGGTACAGTACGTGCAACGTGGACTCTCACTATCCACAAGGAGTGCATTCCAATTACAGTAAATCCAACCTCCTCCCATTATTTTCCCGAACCATAAGACCCCTCGAACAGAAATGGCTATTCTGACGGCATGACGTCGGAGGCTCGGAGGACGCGGACGACTTGCCCGATGACGAGGATCACATGGCCGATCGGCGTAGCGTGGGACTCTGCAGGAATCTCGACTGTTCTCTCAGCAAAGCAGAAAGACCTCGTGCACCATCTGTAAGGCGGGCATCCCTTTCGGGCATGACCCTTAAGCTGTAAATGGCTTGCGGGAGGTCTCCTTCCCTGCTCGGTGACGCCACAGGGCGTGGATTGAGACAGGGCATGACATCACACTCGCCTATCGCACCACTTAGACGCAATCTCACTGTGGCTGAGATCTTGGAGGACGACCCCTCGGCGGGGCTCAGGGTACAGAGGGGCAATCAGGCATGGGAGAGTGAATCGCGATGGAGTGAATAATGCGAGGGATGAGGGATGCGCCTGCCGTTCCTCGGTTTCCGTCTGTACAGGCATCAACGCTAGTGTGTGGGAGGGTCTCCCTTCCGTTCTGCTATAAAACCCCTCTTCCCTTTCCCGTAGCACATAAACAAAACAAACTCACAACTCAATCTCAATCAATCAATCAATCACTTCCTACGAAACCAAAACTATCAAACATAAACAATCTTCATAATGGAGTCCATCAAGTAAGCGTCCTCCAGCCTCAGTGTGCATCATCGCATGCATCTTGGTCCCCCCTCGCTCTCCCAACGATTCTAACTCTCATCAGGCAAGCCGCAAACTACGTCGCTGAGACCGTCCAAGGAGCTGGATCCCAAGCCTCCAAGGAGACCAACAAGCGTACGTTCTCTTCCCCCTCACCTCCTTGTCTCACTCATCAACTAACACATCTTTAGAGGTCGCCAAGGATGGTGATGCTTCCCTCAACACCCGTGCCCACGCCGCTGGTGATGCCATTGGTGACAAGTTCGACCAACACAAGCACGAGGTATGCTACCACCTTATGCGTTATATTAGAATGCAAGTTGACAATTGAATAGACCAAGGCCGATGTCCACAAGGAGGCTGCCAAGCACTAAACGACTCGTTACGATCGGTCATGGAGCATCATGGATGGGTGTATCATAAGGGATTGGGAAGGTTGGATTTGCTTTCGCGATGGTTACGTAGCAATGCTATAGAGCTCTAGAAGCTACCTCAATGATACCAATTTGAGAAACCACTTTGGTCCTCCTGTTATGTGTGATAAGAGTGTACGCGCCTGGCAGTTCTACCTTTTCTGAAGTGAAAATCAAGCTGTGAAAAGATTGACTTCTACAGCTTAAATAAATGTCCACGAGTTTTGAGCTTCACTTCTCAAGTACAGCATCTACGATAGAATGTGACTATTTTCGTTCGATACTGTAACATACATTTGTGCTAGGACAGTATGATTCTGTATCTCGGCGGCGCAAACACGATAGAAGAGAGCGAATCCGAGTCTTTTGGGAAGGTTAGTTAACAACTTGAAGAAAGGCCACACGACATCGAGCCGTGTTGTACATCATACAAATGTTTACATTGTTATGGTAGCAGTAGATACATCTGATAGTTCAACTGTCCCTCCTCCTCCCTTCGAGTCCGCAAATACCGCTCGAAGGGGCTCCGAGCAGCCGAAGCATAGACTTGAGCGAGGTCGAGATCCTGATCTGCAACGACACATGGAGCTTGGCACGGCCTGCTAGAAACACTCCCAACTCCGTCCATCCATTGTCCGATGCCACGAAGGTTAGTCGCCTGAGTGCCGAGACCTCGACTGGGCAGATATGCACAACCGAGATCTTCGTCGGAACGGACCGAGTCGAAGTCGGAATACGTATCGACGCCGGATGTGCTCTCGTAGCTGAGGGTAATGTCGAGATGGGAGTCGTCCTCGATGAAGGAGATTTCGGGGGGAAGGGAAGTCTTTCTAGACGGGGACCGTCCGTTGAGGAGTCGATAGTCGGCTTCTACGATAGAGCGGTTAGCGCTGCGTTGATTGAGGTTGGCAGAGAAGCTCACCGAGAAGTCTTCGTAAGTCCCGCACACGTTCGTCGAACTTCCCAGCTTTCGTCGCAGGAAGCGGACGTCGTCTGGATAGAACCGCTTTCTTCGGACCAAGGATTGGTACTTTGAGCTCAAGGGAGCATCGTGAACAAGCGTTCAACTCTTGCTCGAATAACGGCGCTTTGTACCCAGACGAAGGGAGGAAATCAGGACAACTACAGGTTTTCCCCACGCGCGTGGAGCGGGGATTCTTGGGTGATTGCTTGTCCATGTGTTGCATCTGGGGAGATTTGTAAATCAATGAGCTGCCTCAGAACAAATCAAGCAACTTCCTGGTATCGCAAAGTATTGCGGCGACATACAGCAGCAACACCGTCTTTTTGTACCCTCCCATCGCGAGCGGTCCTGAATTGGCTTTCGCGGCCCTGGGTTTGGTGGTCATACCCAAAACGGGCTTCACGTAGATGTCGGTCTCGTGGGGATAGAAGGCGGACTTAAGGGGGTCTTGTCAATTGTCGATTGTAGGGGTCGGTCTGGGTGCTCTCGTAGGCTCGACATACTGCTGCTCTAGATACACAAGATTGGTCGAATGTTGTTGGCGGTCCTGGGCTGGCGGTCCGCTTTCGATGTCGGTCTAGTCGGTCTCTTGTATTGGTTTAGCCTAGAGTGTCTTTATTATATAGGGACTTCAATTAGCGAGAAGTTGTGTACTGTTTCCCATCAGGATTTGTGTTAGCAGATTTAAGAGTGCAGTTATCCTATTCGCCCAAAAGAGCAGACCGCCTGTGCCCCTCGTCCTCGTGACTCCAGCTTCTGAAAAGTTGAAGGACGACAGGGGATCTTATCATCACCAAAAACCGATTCGAAATGTACTCGCTCATGCAGAGGCAGTCAACGTGATTGCCGAACTTCCTGTGTTGTTTTGTCTTATCAGCACGCCAACCATTGTTTGGACAAGTCCCGAGCTACCAAGGCTGGTCGACGATTGAGCGGCTTCAACGACTTGGTATACTTCGCACATTGCTTCATAGGGTCTCAAATGCTCATAATCTTCAAAATATTGGATTGGTTGGATCCTGTATTATGATTGGGGAGCTTATTCCTTGTGAAGCCTCAGTTGCTTGCCAACTTGGAACTTTTAAGGATTGCTACAGCTCTGAATCGTTCAGCTTTTGAAGGGTAGAGTATCTTGTGGAGAAGTTACCATTGTACCAGTATCTCAAGATGGCTTCACTGTATCAGTCCCAAGGGGTTGGTAAGTCTCGAGGTCTATTGATGCTACACTAATTTATTAACGTTAGACAGATATGAATGATGAAACCAATCTTCACCTCTACTCGCAGCTTCTTTTATTTAAGAATGACTGTTTGAGGAGTGAAGTTTTGTGGGAAAATCCTGAATATCAACTGCGAAGCACTTTGTCGTCACTCGCACAAGATTGGACTTAGAATACGAGTATTCTCTCGGAAGTCGTGTTGCTCGGATCAGTCATCCTGCTCCCCCAGATACGCAAATGGATCTCGGTAGTAATACTTTTGATTTCCTCGACCTAGAACATTTACAGAACGGCTTCGGTGATTTGCCATCTCAGCTTGAAGATCCTTTCGATGCAGAAGCAAAAGCACTCGTTCCAGCCACCCCGCCCGCTGGCGACTCCAACACACGAGGGACATCTGTGGACTCACCACCAATGATACTAGATTGGTCAAGTCCAGATGCTTCGGGTCTAACGAGTCCGAACATGCTCGGTCCTAAACATAATGACTTTCTCACTGGCGCTGCGATATCTCCGGCTGATGCAGACCCTCAAACTCTGAACTCTTCAAGAAACTATTCCTTGACTCAAACTCACTCTGATGCATCATGGAACGAGGGCAGCGAACTTCAAGACCAAGGATTACCTGCAGAGCAGTCAGCTAGGAGTCACCCTCAATCCCATATGAATCCAGACTACTCTATACAAGAAAGTTTCAATGGATCTGACATGTTCAACGAATTGAAGATACTCGGTCATCAAAGCCCTTCTCGCCAAGGGCCTTTCCCGCTATCTTCTGGCAGTGTGTACGCGAGCAGTATTCTACCCTTCCCAGACATACTTTCCAAAGACCTGTTTCCTTCCGACACAGATGATCCGGATAAAGATGTGCAGTCCTCACGGCCTGAAAGTTTTCATTGCACTGATTACCCGCCTTGCATGCGCAGTTTTACGAAGAGTGAACATTTACTAGGCATGTCCGGATGCATACCCGCGAACGCCCTTTTATTTGCTTTTGCACCCGACGATTCAGCCGTTTAAATAATCTTCGACAGCATGTTCAGAGAATGCATGCCAACGAAGAAGTCCCATCAGAGACTGTAGAAGCAATAGGATCGATGTCCCAACGGCAAGTTCGAACCGACAGAGCCAGCTTTGCTAGGAACGGCCTGGGTAAATCACCTGTAGGCGGCAATGCCACAAGCCAAATATATCATGGTTCCTCATCTAGGCTATCTGTCTTTGCCCAAAATCAGGGGAACTTCAAGCCCAATGTAGAGAGCACTGCGCCACAACAATCTGCAAGTCGATCGGGTTCTGCTAGCAGTTTACAGAGCGATCATAGGAGTAGTAGGCTCAGGGGTCTTTTCAGAAGACGATCTAGTATTCACAGCAATGGAGCGAGCTCAGGATTCCAAGAAATTGTCTTTGATTTAAAGTCTGCTTACTCCGGAAGTCAGGCTTCAAACGCTTCGGGTGCCTCAGCAGCCTCAACAGCCTCAGCAGCCTCGGGTCGTCGTGGAGCTCTGGATAGTCTCACGAAAGCAACCATGAAGGCGGTCAAGGCAATTGGTGCGTGCTGGAGGTGTAAATTTCTAAGGAAAAGCGTTTGTGGCCCATAACCCGTTGTCAGATGAACACTAACATTAGATAGTGCAACACCGAGTCGCCTTGTGGGTTGTGCCCCAAAGGCAATCCTTGGTCGAGATCCAATTGGGAGCCAGTTGGATGTAAACGCGGTGACCTCAAAACACAAGTGGCTCCTGTGAAGCTATGCTCACATCCAGGCATCGTGAAGCCAGATCCTTGGGAATTGACTGATCGTAACCACGAAGGCCACGAGACTGCGAATGGCTGTCTACAACAAAGCCTTGCAAGGCGTGAACAGGAGCTTGAGAGCCTCGCTGCGACTGCTGATGAGCCTCAAAATCAAGGACCAGGAGTTGTTGTGTTCACGTCCAGGCGGTCTCGCTCATTATTGAACGACCAGTTCTTGCCTGTAGGGCTCCCAGTCTCTGTCTACTCACATCTAAGATCACTGGAAGCATCCTCACCTGCACTAATTCCCTTAAACGAATGTGTTCTGGCTATCGCCTGGGAGTTCCACGATAATCCGTCGAATTTCGCGCTTCTCGATGATGGACTCATAAGTCTGGTCAATGTTTTACAAGCATCAGCCATCTATCAAGCTAAGTTCGAAAAAGTAAGTGTACTATGTATGGTGAATTTCAGCATCAAAGCCACCATCTCGAGTGGCCTTTTAAGTCTTGCCTTCGTTTGGCTAGGACGTACTGACCTTTCCCCTCAGGACCAGCTCATTGCGCAATCGCTCATATGCTTCCGCAGCTGCTTGGAAGCCCTCCGCATCAAGAACCTTGGCCACCTTGGAAGAACGGCGCACCTAGCATGTGACAATCATATATGCAAGGTTCAATGTCTTGCAGATCTGGAGTTAAGTTTGGCTCTGTACTTGGATGAACTATCCAGGGTCTTCTTCAAGAAAGAAAACTTGAGAGGCAAATACAAGATCGACTGGTTTATTTCGACATGCTACAGCTTCTATATTCAGGCATTCGTCAGAAAGGCATTACAGAAGCTAAGCTGTATTTCAGAAATCGAAGATTATACAAGTAGGTTTGTTGGCATCATGGTCAGCCCTTCTTTCACTTCCTTTTTAAATTCGGCCAATTCCGCATCAAAGGAGTATCTACATCTAGCAGTTAATCTATTCATCGCCAGTTGTGGAGCATACGATCCACTGGCCGCAGACCACTCCATTATTATCAAGGAAAATACATCAGAGTACTGCAATGATATCACTTCACTACAAGAAGTATTGGGAAGTGGAAGAATGCGTTGCAGCGGATATCTGAAGAAGATATTTGAGATTGAGGAATATGAGAGACCAGCGGATCAAAGCAAAACAATATCAAATGCCCCGTTCAAAGCTTTATTCGACGAAGCGGCTGACCGTGGCGCGGGACCGAACGAGCGGCAATCACGGACAAAGAGTCTGTGACTGCACGCTAGAGACTTTTTGTGATCAAAAGCCTAACTTCCCAGAGACCTCATATGGCTCAGTGGAGATGGAAGATTCTGTTCTGCTGCTCATTCTCAACAGTTCTATAGAGCAGAAGTCCGGTAACATCCAAAGTTTGAGCAAGAAATTGCACAGACTTGATCGCTATTATGAGCAATCCGGATATTTGATCGACTAGAGTTTCTGAAGTTCAACTTTCTGAGCAATACCTATATTCTACGTAGTTCAGATCTGGTCATGTCTTTCGAACATATAAAGATCATATTCATGCGTCGCAGTGCTGTATCAAAAGATAAAGAGTGCAGATCGCAAGGGCAGCTCTCGACATTGCTACGTAGTATCAAGGTTAGGACAGACATCGAGCACACCAGAAAGAGCTTCATTGAAGACGGCAGCCGATGCGGAGAATACGCACTGGTATGCATAGCTAGCCGTTGCACACCCTACGGATTTGGCTATGTTTGAGGCAGAGAATCTGTTTTCTATCAGCCTGGATGTTCAATTAAAATGTCATCGACTCATCCAGGGATAGGCCTCAGTTGGAAATAGCACAAGACCTAAAAATTAGTAGGTACTCGCCATCGCGCTTCGCCATATTTCCACTTCGAGCAAGATGAAGCAGTGCGAGCAAGATTGTCTAGTCCTTCTTCAATGCCTTCTCGAACTATGCTCTCGCTTCTGCTTCCTCAGCCATGATATAATAGTCTGGCAATTGCGAGTTTGACAAACCAGCACTCGTGGTGTCAAAGGTCATACAGACAGGCTTTTTACAACTTGAGTGAGACAACTCAGCACGAACTGATGATGCATTCGCGTCTCGTGAACAGGGAGGGGGAACCAGACATAACTGAAAAGCCATGTATATGCCTACACGTTGTATACCTGCGTTCCACATCCACTATCCCGCAAGGATCCATATCCAGGCTATGCAGAATCGATCAATATATATATATATATCGTACTGGTCATCGTTTCAATTTACCAACTCCTTGATAACCTCCACCACAACCCCATGATCCTCATCCTGCTTCAACCCGCTGACAACAACCACAGCAACGACCCCTTCGACCCCGGTGACTCTGATCGGCACCCCACCCCCATGGATCGCATATTCACTCGCGCTGTTCCCCAACCCGTACTTCTCCCTGAACGCAACCTCATCGCCCCCAAACTTGCAATGCATATACCACGTACTGCATCCCCACCTGAGCACCGTTTTCCGCTTCCGCGCAACCCAGGAATCGTTGTCGGGCATGACGCCGGAGTGGGTGCAGGTGTGGAAGAGCGTCTGGTTCTGGTTCGCGAGCGAGATGTTTATCACGACGGGTAGGGGGATGGGGAGGAGGCGGTTTCGTAGCGCGGTGCCTAGGAGCCAGGCATCTTCCGTGGTGAAGTGTTTGAATACCAGTGAGGAGTCTATGCGGGAGATTGACTCGAGCTGTTGGACTCGATCGTTAGAAAATGCCGATGTAGTATAGTAAAGAGCAGGGAAGCAGAATTGGTTGAAAGAAGAACGTACGTCTCGAGGCGCAGACTGTATAGGTCTCTCTGCTGTGAAGTTTTCACTCATCCCTGCTGTGTGGTGTTCTTCTTCGTAGATATCCAGCACTTTCTGCCCCCAAAAATACCCTGTTCCTTATCCTATCGACGCCAGACCTGCCGAAACTCAGTCTTCTTTGCCTCTCTTCTAAGACGGTCCTTTCTGTCTCTGCTTTCCCTTTCTTTCTTTGCTATCTCTAGCAATTGCTTCTACTAATTCTCGAAATTATTTCCACAGACGAGGAGTGGCTTCTGTGATGCTGGGTTCTTTCGTGAGCCTTTTGTAACGATTTATCGATGCTGTTGAGGGGTAGTTTGGAACTCGAGCTTTTTAAAGTGGGACGAGGGGTTGCCGCGATGTGCGATTCGGCAGCGGCTTTTGCGTGGCTTCCCCACTACACGCGAACGGAGCATTTTTGCTGCTGTGAAGTGGACATACAGCATTCTCTTCATGTCTTGGGGCGTTCGGCACTTTATCTGGATGGCAAGCGCATCGAGACGATATGAGATTTCAAAGTAGGCAAAGACAGACATGTATTCTATACATCAACCCTGTCGGTGGGGTCGACTTCACAACTTCATCTGTTTTTAAAGGACGACTACTCAACACCGTTTGGTTTCCTATTACATGCTTCTCTAGAGCAGAATATGCGGCTGCGTACGAGGAATTCTTTCCATAGTCCCTAGAAGAAGATCGTCGGATAGACATTCGAGTTCCATGATGAGGTTTTGGACTTGTTTGTCTCCCCCGTTAGCTGTTACTTTGGACAGCTTAGACTCGCCTGATTACTGGATTATGACAGCTGCATATTAACGCAACTTGATACCTACGAAAGTAACTTTTCGAGGGTTGAGGCTGAAGGAGGATGAGGCGTGGGGCTACCAAAACAGACCTGTGGAAGCATGCAATGTCGACGAACTACTCTAACTACTGTAGGTAAATCTTTGGGACGCTAGCTCGAAGAAACTTTCATCATCATATCCTTCAATTCGAGATGAAGTCACACTCCATTTGTTTATTCTAAAAGAAGGTAGCTGACGGATCTTGACTAGATTCATCAGATGATATTCGGGTAAACACTGAACAGACATTAGTCGAGGCAGACGACTGCCTTGCATGATACTGCACCTGCAGTCAGCCATTGAAACCGCCAGATGTAACAATAGACATAGATATAGTAGTATTCGGGTTAAATTTATTTTTGCGATTTTTCCCGTGTACCCGCACCACTAAAAATTTGAGCCCAAATTCTACCTACTCGAACCTACACTAGGGAATTACTTAATAACCATAACTCTAATTATAGATCTAACAATTGCAAATTAAAGATATAATATACTTATTCGATTTGCGAAAAGGGTACGCTTTAATTCGAGTGTTAAGTCTCTTAAAAAGACGAGGTAATCTCGACGTGGTAACGCGCCGGATTTACTTATAAAACCCATATCTAAACGCACTAAAAAACCTACTAAGAAAAAGGCCGATTCGACTAAGAATAAGACTAAAGAATAAGTTAATATTATGCCTAAGTGTTACAAACCACATAATAGCTCGTGGCCTAAGGCTCGACAGCTAGGCTATAAGAGAACCACAAGTAGAGATCACGTTAGTAGAGTGCTACTTAAGATCACGTGATAGACCTCGAAGGACCTTGACGGTCCAAGACCTTAGTAGTCTTAGACCTAAGGGTTTCTCAAAAGTTTAATAAGGGACGAAGGTTCTATATAAGTAGTAGTATTTCCTAGGTAAATAGAAGCTTTATACTTAACTCAAATATAGTATCTTTATATTATACTTAGTAACTATAAAGGTTATACTTACTTTAATTATAATAGCTTTCTTAATTAACTTACCCAACTAAGTTACTTACGAGACTAATACTAAGTAATAAGGTTTATTATACTTTAAGTACTAACTATATAGTCGCTAAAGTATATATTATATTAAGGACTAATAATATTTACTAAAGGAAAAGTATCGAGTAGTATATAAGTAGCTACGCTTATACTAGGAAGTATATTAAGAAGTATACCCGTACTACTATTAGTATTAATAAGAGAGTTATATAAGGATATTAAAATCTTACTACTAGATATATATAATAAAAAATAAAACAAACTCAAAGAATTTATTTTTTAAGTAAAACTCTACTTTACCTTTAATAAGGATAAGTTTAAGTCTAATATAAAGAGAATCCTATTTATAATCTCGAGACTAGAGAAAGAAGTACTTAACTAAATTAAAGGCTACGCTAAAGACTATATAATTAATACTAACGACTATAAAGTTATTACTATAGCTATAAAGAAAGATACTTAAAACTTATTTAAGTTACTACTAAGCTTTATATTAATCTTTCGGATAATATTTAGAGTAATCGATAAAGTATAATAAGCTAAACAAACTATTTAAGTCCTTAAGTAGCGAGAGTTCGCAATTAATTATATATCCGAGTTTTAAAGATACGTAACTCGAACTAAGTAAAATAATAATATACTTAGGGCCTAATATTACTAAGGACTTAAGGATATAGTTAAAGACAAGCTAGTTAAAGAAGACAAACCTAGCTTAATACTTAAAATAATAAAACTAGCTTATTAGATTAATAACCGACTTTATAACAGAAGCTTAGAAAAGAAAGGCTTTTATAACCTTAGATATTAATAACTATAATAAAAATACGAACGTTAAAGCTATAAGAAACCTATAAAGCTCGACGCTATAATAAGGAAAGAACTCTCCCCTAAAAGTAAATAAAAATATATAAAAAAACGCATGTGTTTTAATTATAGTAAGACAAGCTATATAGTAAGGAATTACTATACTAAAAGAAACGCCTAAGGAAAAACCTAACGAAAAGGCAAATCTCGTAGCGGATTTAAGAGTAAAAATCTAAAAAGGGAAATAATTATTATTATTATTTAAAGAAAAAGATAGGATAACGGGCCTATATAGTTATATATTATATTACGACTACTATTTATAAAGATATCTTAAGAAGAGATTATAAAAGAATTTGAACAAATTAGTATTAATAATAAGGATAGCGAGATATAAACTATAGAGGAATCGTCCTCTAAAGAAGACGTCGAACCTATTACAAAATATTATTATAAAGCTACTCTTAAAACTATTAGTCTTAGTAACTCTTAGTATATAACTCTAATAAAGATTACAGAATAATACTTAATTATAAAATCGCGTATAAAGGTAATATATAAAAAGAAACTATAAGAGTAAGAAGAGATACTTAAGGAACTTACTTAAGAAGAACTCCTCTAGTATTATATCTTATTAGGAATTAAGACGGTATAAGAACTAAAAATAGAATTTCGGGAAGAATAAATAAAAGAAGTAAAATAATAGATTAAACAAGTAAGAATCGGGAATATAAGTATACTAGAATATTAAGAGAAAGGACTTAATAGGCTTATATTATACTAGTTAAAGCTCTACTACCTTAGAGAAGCTATTACTATATAAATAAAAGAAATTATAATTATCTTAGTACCCTAAGTTATTAGAAGCTAATAGTATTATAATAAACTATCCGAAAATATCGATTATAAACTAGAATTAACTAAAACAATCTAAGTATTAAGTATTATAAAAGAATAAATATAAAAAGTAATAAAGGATATAAAGGAGAAAGATAACGTTATAAGAATTAATTACCCTTAATATAAAGAACTAATATAGAGCGCTTATTATACGAATAGTTATCTCGTTTACTACTCTTTAAAAATAAACTATAAAAGGTTTTTATAACGAGTAAAACTTATTTATTAGCTAGAAATTATACTAAGAGAATTATAAACGGACTTCCCGTTTAAACTATTACTAGGATTAAATAGCGAATTATTAAAAAACTAAAAGATACTAAAGGAAGAAGGCTACCTCTAGAACGCTATAAAGAGCCTAGGAACTTATATAACAAACGACTATATATAATAAGAGTAAGATAATAACTCTTACTCTTAATTCGTATTAATAAATACTCTTTGTAAGTAATAGTAGACTCGGGAGTAATAAGTAACTTTATTAATATAAAAGTAATTATAAATAAATTCGGAATTTTTAAGAAGCGAGATCCGTATAATCTAAGTATTATTAATAAAGAGACGATTAAGTCTAATAAGAGAATAGTAACTTATAAAACTAAACGTCTCTAGATAAAAACTATAAAGGGATATATTAAAGAGATTTAACTTAATCTCGTTACTATAAGAACTTATATAATAATTCTTAATATACCTTAGCTTTAACTTTATAATTTACTAATTAACTAGAAATAGAGAAGTATTACTCTAAGCTAATATTCATATTAATATAACGATAGGATACCCTAAGGAGATAATAGATCTTTTAACTAAAAAGAGTTATATACAATTACCTTAAGTTTAGAAAACTAAGCTTAGGCCTCTATACTAAAGCAAATACTAATAGCGTATAAGAAATATAAGTTCTTATTTCGGGAAGCCTCTCTCGACGAGACTCTTCTAAAGTATAAATTATAAGATTACGAGATATTTATCGAGCTAAGAAAGAGTCTTACGTTTAGATTAATTTATTAGCTATTAGTAAAGGAATTAGCTATATACAAAGAGTATATAGACCTAAATCTAAAGAAAGGATTTATACGACTATTAACGTTATTAATAATAAGCCCGCTTTTGTTTATATTAAAGAAAAACAGGAAACTAAAACCTTACGTCGATTATCGCTAACTTAATAATATTACTATTAAGGATTAATACTTACTATCCTTAATTAACGAATTATATAATAGGTTAGAAGGAATAATATTCTTTACTTACTTAGATATATAAGGGGCTTATAACTTTATACGTATTAAGTTAAGAGAAGAATAGAAAATAGCGTTTAAAATATAATACAGGTTATATAAGTACCTAGTTATACCCTTCGGATTAATTAACGCACTTATATTATATTAATAACTAGTTAATAATACTTTATACAAATACTTAAATATCTTTATTATTATATACTTAAATAATATCCTAATATTCTCTAAAAATAAAGTAAAATATATTAAACATATAAGGAAAGTCCTCGAGAAGCTTATAAGAATACCTTTTATATTAAAGCTAGAGAAATATAAGTTTTATAAAAAAGAAATAACTTTCTTAGGGTTTATTATAAGACGAAATAAAATTAAAATAAATCCTAAAAAGGTAAAAGCAATACTTAACTAGAAAGAACCCAAAACTATTAAAGAAGTATAGTCTTTCCTAAGATTTACTAACTTTTACTAAAGATTTATTTAAGGATATTTAATAGTTATAAACCTACTTACGAAACTTATATAAAAGGATAAAAAATAAGAATAGAACAAAGAAGCCTAATAAGCTTTTAATAACCTTAAGGCTTAATTTGCATTAGCCCCTATTCTTATTATATTTAATTTAGAACTATTAATTATCCTAAAAATAAATACGTTAGACTTTGCTATTAGAGTAGTAATTAGTTAACTCGATAAAGACGGAAAGCTTAAACTAGTTATATATTATTTACGAAAACTCTTACTAGTAAAACTTAATTATAATATATATAATAAAGAGCTACTTGCTATAATCGTATTATTCGAATAGTAAAAAGTTTACTTTAAAGGACTAAAATACTAGGTTTAAGTATAGACTAACTATAAGAACTTTATAACCTTTATTATAACTAAGATCCTAAACTAAAGACAAGTCAAATAATTAGAAATACTATTAGTATATAACTTTACTATCTCTTATTAAAAGAAATTAGAAAATACAAGAGTAAACGCTTTAAGCTAATAATAAGAGTATAGTAGTAAACTTACAAAAAGGCCTCGCGTTATACTTAAGGAAGTCAATAGAAATATAAAATATAATTATAAACTCTTAGCTATAATATTTATTATAAAAGATAAAGATTTAAAAATAAAAATAAAAGTAATATATTAATAAAACGAATACGTAGTTAGAATCTTTAAAGAGCTAACTAAGGACTTTACTATAAACTATTAAAGAGTATTGCGATTTAAAGGACTTGTTTATATTCTATTATATATAAGAAACGAATTCGTTCGAGAATAATATTCGCTACTTACTTATAGACACTAAGGAATTAATAAGACCCTAAAAAGGCTATTAAGAGATTACTACTTCTTAAGAATAAGGAAAGTAATAGACAAAGAAGTATTAGAATACGACTTTTATAATAAAAGCAAACTAAATAGACACGCATTATATAAGCTACTATAACTAGCCCTAGTACTTAGAAAGGCATAGAAATTAATAGTCTTCGATTTTATTATTAAGTTATTACCTTCTAAAGAACTAATAACGAATATCGTCTATAATACTATTTAGGTAATCGTTTATTAACTAATAAAATATAGATATTTTGTACTATATAAGAAAGAAAGCAATATAATAGAATTAGTATATATATTCGTAAAAACAATTATAAGTCGGTATAAACTACTAGATGAAATCACGTTAGATAAGGATAAGCTCTTTACTTTAAAATTTTAGTTATTACTAATAGTATAACTTAGAGCGAACTATAAACTATTTACGGCCTTTTACCTATAGATAAACGAACAAATAGAAAGATTAAACTAGACCTTAGAATAATACTTACAAAGCTATATAAACTAAAAACAAAACAATTAGGTAAAACTATTACTAATTATAGAATTTATATATAATAGTATTAAAAGCGAGCCTATTAGAATATTACTATTCTTCGCAAACTATAAATACTAACTAGAAGTATATTAATAACTAAGAAAAGATAAATAGATAGCTTAGTATACTCTTATAATAACTAACCGCCTATAAGGACTTTACAAGTAATTAGCTAAGGATATCTAGTTTATTAAATTAAGAATAATAACTTATACAAATAAAAAGTAAAATATAGAGCCTATACTTAAAAAGGGGGATAAAGTCTACCTCTTATAAAAAAACATTAAAACAAAACGACCTAATATAAAACTTAACTTTAAAAAGTTAGGACTATTTAAAGTTCTAGAGAAAATTAAAGTAGTTAATTATCGACTAAGACTATTAGAAAAATCCCGACTATACCCTATGTTTTATGTCTCCCTATTAGAGCTAGTAAGGGGACTTATAGCTATAGTTATAAATATCGAAATCTAATTAGAAAATAATCTAGACGTATACAAAGTAAAAGGAATAATAAGTACTAAAAAAAATAAGAGTAAGTAAGAATACCTTATTAAGTAGAAAGAGTACGATAAAATAAATAATATATAAGAACTTATAAAAAACCTTAATTACCCGGATCTCTTAAAATAGTTTTATTACTCTTAGTCGCGACCTTAAAAAAAGTTATATTAAACTAGAACGAATCTAGTAAATTAACAAAGGCCTCGGGATTTAAAGAAGGGTCCTTAAGGAAGGAAAAAGCCTCGGCTAACGACTTAGTAATTGCCTTTTAACGGGCTAACTTAGTTGTCTTAGTAGCTTTAGTATAGTTTATTTTATCTAGGGTTTTTATCCCTTAAACTATTATTTCTTTTTCCCGTTTATTAAATAGCTATTATTATTTCCGAAGACAAAGAATCTTAACTATAATAGCCTCTTCCTCGTTATATAACTTTTGTTACTAATAGTTAAGTAAGGACTAGTTACTTATAGAAGAGAGCTTTAAAGAAAAATTATACGCCTTATAACTAACGCGATAATACTCTATATAACGAGTAGACTTAGCGCTAGCCGCAATATAGTAATAGCGCAAGTAATAATAGTAATTATAAGGAGACATTTCGTCTTTAGATTATTTAATTTAAAGAGTAAGAGTAATTTGTTTTAGTTTCTTTTTGTTTCGGTTAGTAGCTATAATAAAGAAGGAAGAAAACTATAGCCTACCTTACGAAGTTTAGACGTAGCTATTTAGCGCAAGGGACTATACTAGGCTAAAAGCGAGCTAGTATTATAAACTATATAATAGCTTATAGCCTAAGGCTTAATAGCTAAGCTATAAGAGAACTATAAGTAGAGATTACGTTAGTAAAGTACTACTTGGGATCACGTAATAGACCTTGAAGAACCTTAATAGTCTAAGACTTTAGTAGTCCTAGACCCAAGAGTTCCTTAAAGGTCTAATAAGGGACGAAGGTTCTATATAAGTAATAGTATTTCCTAAGTAAATAGAAGCTTCGTACTTAACTCAAATATAATATCTTTATACTATACTTAGTAATTATAAAGGTTATACTTACCTTGACTATAATAGCTTCTCTGACTAACCCACCCAACTAAGTTACCCATAAGACTAATACTAGGTAGCGAGGTTTGTTATACTAAGCCTTCTTCGAATATAGCTTCTCCTATTAATATAGACTCTACTATTAGTACGGACATTAAGGTTATTAAACCCCTTCTCTTTAAGGTCTACAAAATCGAATTCCAAGTTAATATATATTATAACTTATTACAAATTAGTAAGTTTTATATAATACACAATATTAATAATATATTCGAAGAGCCTAACTTTTTAGATATCGATAAGGAATATAACAAATTAATAGATATATATAAGATATAATGCCTAGGGGGGATGCCCTTTTATTTTGGAAGATAAAAGGCAATATATAGTACTTAAAGGCAGTTAGATAACGAATTAATATATAATTAAAAGAAATAAACTTCTTTTCTTAATATCTTAAAGTTTCGTGGCCCTAGAAAAGCAAATCGAGTATATATACACTATTAATTCCTTACTATAGGACTCTACAATACTATACCCCTTATACTTTTAAAACCCGCTAATTTAATTACAAAAAAGGGAATAAAGGCTTAGCTAGGCTTAATTTAATATAAGAAACAATAGTAAAGTTATATTAACCTTAACTTTACTAGCGTTAACGATTATAATAGTTTAATAGGCTTATCCCCTCCTTTATCTACCCCCTCTTCTTACTATCTCCCTAGGCCCTCTTACTCTCGTACGAATAAGATACTAAGTATAAAGAGTCGATTAAACGATTAAGCCGACGTATTAAAATATATAATAAAGTTTCTATAAGAATCTTAGAAGTATAATAATAATATATACTCAAATAAGGGAATAGGGAAGGCCTACTTCGTTACAAAAACCCACTTTATAACCTACTTTATACTATAAGATAAGTACTTGCGCAACTAGGCCAAAGCGTTAATATATTATATTAATAATATAAATAAATTATTTCCTAGTAATTATACGTTTATAGAGATCTCTAAGTATATAAATAAGGCAATAATAAAGGGGGTAGGTAAGAGGGGAGGGGTTTTAATTACTCTTATAAGTATTACGACTACTCCCTTAATTAAAGCCGAATTATAATACTTACGCGATTAAATAAAATAAGAGAAGCTTAAACACGAGATTAAGTTATTTAAGTAACGTTTAGTATACTCTTTTCCCTATTATTTAATAAGTTTTTAGCCCCCTTTTAAGCCCCCTTAATTTAAGTATTCGGCATATAGTATTACCTAGCCGCAACTTCCCTATCCCCTAATAATATTATAACTATCGACTTAAAAAGCAATTCCTTAGCTTCTTTCGTTTCCTTTTTAATCGATTATTATACTTAAGAGGCAAAATTAAGAGTTATAAGAAGAGTAGTCGAAGTAGGTTATTAATAAAGTTAGGACCCGCCGACTTATAAATATTTAGTATTCTTTCCTATAACTTATTAAAAGTAAAATTAAGTTAAAAGAAGCTAAAGATAATATAAAATTAATTATAATACTTATTAAGAATAAGGGAGTCGCCCTTTTTATTCGAGATACTATCTCTAAGTTTAAGGAATAGTATAAGGGCTAAGTAAGTAGGGTTAAAAGTAATATAAACTTTTTTTTAAGTTTAAATCGGGGAATTTAAGTATAAAATACTTTTTCTAACTAATTAGAGTATTTGGTTTTTCTTTCTCTTATTTACTTTTATTCGATTTTGTAAGTTAATTAAGTATTTTAAAGGGGGTAATATACTTGAGGTTCTTTAATTTTTATACTTAGGGAAGTCTTAATAATTAAATAACTACGCATTTTATTAAACTCAAATTAAGTATTAAAAGTACTAAATAAATAAAAAATTAATATCCGATAAAAGTTTAATTAAATTATTTAAATTAGTTAAATAGTAAGTATAAACTAACTAATAGAAATTTCCCCCTTACTAACCCTATATCCTTATCTAATAACCTACTTAAAGTAAAGGATTATACTTAAATGTTTCCTCTCTTCTTTTCTCGGTATTTATATAGTAAACTATACTTAATTATTTAGTATATTAGGGACTCTAGTATAACGAAAATGCCCGTAAGCATTTGCTTTTGCCTTTTCCCTTATTTTAACTTAATTAACTACTTATATAATATATTCCTAGTAATCCGCAAATCGACGACGTTTTATATAATAAGTACGTTTAATAAAAGCCTTAAATTTACTAAAGAACTTTTCGATAGGGTTAAAATCTAAAAAATAGAGAAGTAAGAAAAGTATAATAACCCCCTTTATATAATATATATATTTAATCTTATCGACGTAAGTATAATAAAACTTAGCGTTGTTTATTATTAATATTAAGTACTTTATTAAAAATGGGTTTATAATATTAAGAAGGTTATTAATAACGAAATAACGAAATATATTAGTAGTATAAGAGCTATAAAATAATATAGAGTCGATTACCCCCTTGAGAGAATATATAAGTAATACTTAAACCCTCTTTTTCCTAACTAACTACTCTTTTACTATTATACGTATATTGCGTTAAGAATACCCAAATCGACGATTTCTAGTTCGATTATTACTCTTATACTTATTAATATATACTAACTAGTTTACCTAGAATATATAAAGTTAATATTAATAATTAAATCGAAGTTCTTCACTTTTTTGCTTTAGCTTTATACTTAACTTCTTACGTATAATATCGATACGTTTTAATAGCTTTAATATAATAGGTTAAGTGACTCGAATAGCGTATATATTATAGAGAAATTTAGCGATTTCGTCTTAATATATAACTAGTATAATGCCTATTAAGTAGGCTACCGACTTAGCTATTTCTATAATTAAAGTAAGAGGGGGACTAAGTATATTACGATTAATAGCTTCTTTAAATACTATCTCTTACTTTATCTTCTTATATATATTGCGTATTATAACTATAGTAATAGCGAACGCAATTATAATTCTATTCTAATTAGGTTTATTTATATTGCGTATAAGGTATATCCGGATCGAGGCTTTTACTATAACGGTAAGGGAATAACCGCATATTAGACTTATTCCTTTAAGGGTTAGAAAGTATTAATTAATAAGAGTATTTTAAGCTATATACTGACTTAATTAAGTATTGCGTTATAGAGTTATTACTAGTTTAAGTAAATTTGGGGCTCAAATTTTTAGTAGTGCGGGCACACGGGAAAAATCGCGAAAATAAATTTAACCCGAATACTACTGTATACGAGTTCAGCTTGGTGATCGTTGATGCCACCTTGACCTGGGTCCTTTGAACATCTTACAAGGCGGAGTATGATTGGCCGAGTCGACCAGAGCTGTTGTTTGCTTTATTCGCGACGCTATAGCACAATTGATGATCAGATATTGGAAGTTGTGGCTGTGAGATGAGAGAGGCTGAAATCCAGATGAAAATGGAAAATCATAGCCCCTGTACATCTGGACCGACCTGACCGCCTTACGTACACAGAGTTCATGGAAAATACCTCAGCCAAAAGACCCATCTTAGGAAAATACGCCAAAATGCGAGCAAATCACACCAGAGACTTCTCACTGGTACAATTTGATTCCATTTGTGCAACCAGATCATGTGCCAACTTACATATCCCATGCCGGCAGAAGACGCTCTCGAGTTCGTGGCGCTCGTTCGATGTTAGTTTAGTATCCACCCCAAATATGTGAACCTCCCTCCGTCCTGGGAAACGACTACATACAAGTCTAGAGTCATGACTTTTGCACTCGCGATGTGTTAAACCTTTTCTCCCGAAGATTCATTTCTCTCCCACGTCCGCCAGCTCATAACCTCCAGAGCCAGAACTCGAGTCCCGTTTCGACAGTAAGATGGACCCCGCCATCACAGCAGAGCTCTCCAATTTCGACGACGACATTCCCTTTCGCGCAGTAACAAACCACACACAATCAACATGGGCGCGAACCTTCCACTTCTCCCCCGAACTCTACATCCAACCCGAATCTATCGCCGAAGTCGAGAAGCTCATCAATCTAGCTCGAAGATATAGAAGAAGGGTTACCACAGTTGGGTGTGGGCACTCGCCCTCAGACCTGACCTGCACATCTAGCTGGCTTGTAAATCTGGACCACTTCAACAGAATCTTGTCGGTAGACAAGGAGAAGCGTGTGGTCGTTATGCAAAGTGGCATAAGGTTGTTCACGGTAGGAGAAGAACTGGATAAGATTGGTCTTGCAATGCCCAATTTGGGTAGTATCAATGATCAGTCTATCGCAGGTGCTATCTCTACGGGCACACATGGAAGTACACTTCGACATGGCCTGCTCTCGAGCTCGATTCTCTCCCTCAAAATCACGCTCTCCAATGGCAAGACGGAAACCTGCTCGCCAACACAAAACCCAGATCTCTTCCGCGCAGCTCTCATCTCGCTTGGTGCGCTAGGTATCATCACCGAAATCACATTTCAAGCTGTGCCAGCTTTTACACTTGCCTGGAAACAAGTGGTGGATACAGATCTCTCTATGTTCAACGCCTGGAACAAGGAGCTATGGACACAGACAGAGTTTGTTCGAGTCTGGTGGTTCCCCTACACGCGAAGAGCCGTAGTCTGGACGGCCGAGAAAACGGAACTGACGCTCAGCCCTCCCAAAGGCTCATACTACGACGGCTGGCTGGGCTACCAAATATACCACAATCTGCTCTATCTCAGCAAGTTCCTACCCAGAACACTACCTTGGGTAGAATGGTTCGTCTTTGGAATGCAATATGGCTTCGCGAACGGTACCACAACATCAGCGATCCAGAAATCCCGCCAAGCACTCCTCATGAATTGCCTATACTCTCAATTTGTCAACGAATGGGCTCTTCCTATCTCCAAAGGCCCAGAAGCTCTTCGTCGTCTGAGTTCCTGGCTCAATCAACTCCCCCCTTCAGATCCTGATTATGTTCCTCACAATATTCCATTCTCCGCGAAGGGGTTATACGTCCATGCTCCGGTCGAAGTCCGCGTCACAGATACCAGCAAGATCGAAACTCCAAGACCACATCTCGATCCGACGTGCACGAATGAAGCCACGCTTTATCTCAACGCCACGCTCTACAGACCCTACGATGCCGATCCACCCTGTCGAGAGCGCTATTACCAAGGCTTCGAATATCTCATGAAAGATCTCGGTGGACGTCCACATTGGGCCAAGAACTTCGAGTGCTCGGGCAAGGAGATTGAGGGTATGTACGGAGAGAATTTGACACAGTGGAGGGATATCAGGAACCAGCATGATCCAGAGGGCATGTTTCTTGGTGAGTGGCATAGACGGCTCATTATGGGGGATGGACCGAAGCTGGCGTTGGAGGAGGTGGAGGTTGGACGGAGGAAGCTTTGGAAGGGAGGCGTGCAGGTCACTGGGGTTGTAGACGGGGAAGGGGAGCCAGCGTTGAGTGGATATAGCAGTGAGGAGAGTTTTGATCATATGAGAGCTTCGGAGGCAACGGTTAAAGAGTGAGCGATTTGATATCCAAGATATAACCTGAAAAGACTACAACTGGGTCCGAATTCCCTTTTCATCCCATGGCCGATTGACAGTCACCCAATGATTGATTCTGCATGACCATTTTTGATGGTCAATCGTCATTCTAGTCCACGCAGTACCGACTGCGATAATTCACAAGCTGCAAGCCGAAGTGTGTATCCTGTCCCTTCAGGGAAGTCTATCCTACGGCAATCTTCCTTTAGACTATGTTTGAGTGCTTCTTCTAGATATGATGCACTCACTTTTCGTACTTCCTAGAGGTAGTAAACTAGAATTTCTCAGCCTCCCAGCGAGTCTAGTCATGCATGCTGCTGGTTTTCTCCCTCCAATGCACATTACCCCATGTAGCAGAGAAATCACCTCCTCCTTTCCCTTCCAACCATGCTCTCCTCCCTCGTCGCCCCAGCGGCCCTCATTTCCAGCTGGCTTATTTTATTCTCCAGCCCGATCCTCTTCGCTATCAGTCCTCCTCTTGTTTCCTCCAGCTGCGCGATCCTCTCGGCTGGGGTGGCTTCTAGACGTTTTTGGATTTGCTAGGCTGTGGTCAGCATGCGCTTTCGAGGAATCGATGGTCGGGATTGCAGAAGAGGGACGTACCTGTTTATGCTCGCTCTTCATCTTGAGCCCAGCACCATACCACGCCCCCGTCGCCGTAACCGCGGCGATCGCTCCAGTCCAGACGATACGGCGGACTGCTTGTTGCGACGTCATTGTTTCCTGCCCTTGCAATTCGCGCAGCGCACGATTGTTGTTGTGTGGTAGTAACAAGAGTTACTGTATCCTTACTCAGCGCACATCTCAGTTCCAGAAGTCCCTCCAAACGCCTTGGGCCTCCGTGGCTCTGCGGGTCCTCAGTTCGGCTCGTTTCCGTTGCAGCTCATCCGGCGCCGTGCTTGCTGTCCTCGAAGAAGAATAATCCCACGGCTGGAGCTCCGTCTCCTCCACGGGTGGAGATGGGCACGAGGATGAGGATGAGGGAGATGCGCTGTCGTTGCTCGAGGTGCTGGAGATGGATGAGATAGAGCTACTGCGTCGTGACAGGGTCGGACGCTGATCTCTCGGGTTGGCTGGCGAAGCTCCCGCAACGGCGGAAAACATGGAAATCTTGGTGAATAAGCGTAGTGCAGCGTCTGCCATATCAAATAGGGGCGATCTCTCGAAGAAATCGTCTCGAGTAATATTTGAATGATCTTTGATGGCAGTCATCGTCTGACGGAAGTTCCTGCGCTTATATCGAATCCTCCGAGCTTAGCCATCCGGCCCTGGGGAACCGCTTTTCTGCAGTGAGCGAGCGGTTTCATCATCGCCTGAGCCCCTCCAAACGCCCATTGCAACAGCAAGTCCCTGGCCAAAACCGAGGATCATACTCACCAATACACCGGATTGACCCAGTTGCTCGCATCAATCCAGCACATCTGCTTCACCCGATTCAGTATCCTCGGGTTAGGATTAAGGTTGACAGGAGCAGGAGGAAATCTACGCTCTGTCTGGGCCGTGAAAGTCGAAGCGAGCACTATGACAACCCCGCGTGCGTTTGTAGTCCGCCACGGCGAGACAGAATGGTCCTTGAACGGCAGGCATACTGGGACGACGGAGTTGCCTCTCACCTCGAATGGGGAGAAGCGCATTCGAGCTACCGGCAAAGCGCTCATTGGGGACGACAGGTTGATTGTTCCGCGGAATCTGGCGCATATGTTCGTCCCCTTGCTCTCTCTTTCCTTCCTTCGAAGCATACGTTACTAAGTTGTGCTTGGCAGATATGTATCTCCTCGTCGTCGTGCACAGAGGACTCTTGAATTGCTCGATTTGGGATGCAGAGATAAACTACCGTGGGAAGAACAGAGAGGCCACGGCGATGAGGGCATCAGGACAGAGGCGAAGATACAGATTACGGATGATATCAGGGAGTGGGATTACGGTGATTATGAGGGTATCACGAGCAAGCAGATAAAACAAGAGAGGAAAGAAGCTGGATTACCGCCGTGGGATATTTGGAAGGACGGATGTCCTGGGGGAGAGTAAGTCTAATTCTTTCAATCAAGTATTTAGAAGAAGTACTAATGATTCTCTGTCAGATCGCCCGAACAAGTTACTGAAAGACTAGATCGTCTAATCGATGACATTCGATCAAAGTACCATAACCCAGTCATTGGCAAACCAAAGGAAGAAGGACAGCCTGGAGACGTGTTGTTGGTAGCCCACGGGCATATCTTGAGAGCTTTTGCTATGAGATGGGCTGGCAAGACACTGCAGGATGGTCCGATCTTTCTGTTGGAGGCTGGTGGTGTTGGGACGCTCAGTTATGAACATCATAGTATTGACGAGCCTGCGATCCTGTTGGGAGGTAGCTTCATGGTTGATTTGGTCGAGGACGCAGAGCAAGATGCTTTGAAGTCAAAGCACAATTAAACAAGCCGGCAGATTGGAGCCTGAAATATGTAGATAGAGATCTGACTGTAATAGACTAGACATTTCAAATACGAACGGAACGAGCCTCGTACCTCACCCACACTCTGCAACCACTCCTCGAATGACTACCAGTCGTATGAGCAACGAATGGCTTTGGGAACGAACTCTGTATGCTTTAACAGGAGATGGTCAGCTGTCCGGGAGTTCCCTTTGTGACCTTAAGCGAGAGCGACCTCCATCCACAAGCAATATCTCCATTTGATTCTGGAATGTCTATTCAGACCGGTCACCGGCTCGCTTAAAAAGGGGTAGTAACCATCAAATCAACACGCCGGTGATCAGGTATCCTCCCGTCGTGGAAGCTTCAGAGGAAGGCATGAGTTATTTCTAGCGATTGTAGACTCGAAATAAACAGTGCCATTCGGCGGAACACGTTGAGTAGCAGAAGGATCTTCCCGAGAAGTGGTGAATCTGGTGAATGAGGAGTGGTGGAGTAGCTGATCTACGATGAACGAATCATTCAGAGACGTTAGTCTCGACTCCATTTATTCGCTCAGAGCTTACCCAGGTTTACCAAGAACCGCTTTTTGGTTCTCAGATGAACAAGCTATCTAAGTTATTGATTATTTGTCAAGTTCGAATGATTTAGAATCTTACCACGTCTTAAATTGCCGAATTCCAAATTGTTGCAAAGCCCTTTAGCGATTAGGATCTTATGAAACGATTCTGGCTTTACTACGGATATGTGTTGCTTCTACATTCTTTAAATTGTGCAAGGCCAATATCGTCGATCTCTTACTCCTCCGTCTACATTGCGCACCTCGGCATCTCATCTCCTTCTCACTGGCGCACCTCCATAGCTCGGGGCAAGTTCCAGGGACGGTCGGGTACGCCTGCCCAGCTGGGGCTGATAAGCCCCTCTCCCCGTAAGCAAGCGAGGCACCGATTCGCCTTGGCTGCATTCCCCAAGACACCAACGAAGTGGTTCTCGGTATGGGATTTGAGAGGAAGAGCGGACGTTGAGGTGGAAAGGGCTGCACTATTGTCGCACGTCGCAGAGGAAGAACCCTTCCGTGATGCAATCGGAGGTTGCAAGTGCTTCGTGGGCTTGGGATGCATACACCCGGGATGGCACAATTCGCCCGAGTCGTGCAGACATCGTCACCTATCAGCTAAGAGTAAGAGATGAGAGCTAGTGCTAGTTGTCATTGAGGGTGAGGAGAGGGCTGATATGGGGCTGGCATTCACTCGGGATTTGTAGATAAGACGGTTTGTTGGAAATTACATTAGAATATGATGACTCTCCTACGGTTCATCTCCAAGTCTATTCAACTCACTCAATATCTACAACTTCCACGCTCCCTTTCCAAAACCGTAAATCCGCTAATAAACTTTCACAGTGTCCGAAACCCAACTTCATGATAAACGGGTCTAAGCTCTTTCACCCATATCTCCTCCATCTCTCAACTCCCCATTGACACCTGTCAACATTCCATGCTCACTCGCCTGCAGCCCAGTCCGAGGCAGCACCCTATTCAATTCCCCAAACGAGCTTGCGATGCTACTCAATGTAGTAATAAGCATCCTGTTGTCCCTCTCGAGTTTGCCTAACCTGGCATCCGTCTCTTTCTCTCTCAAGCTCATATTACGCTTCACCCTCCGCTCCTGCCGCCTTGTATCTAAGACTGCATTTTTACTCATTCGATATCCGAGGCGGCTGGGAGCCGTGCTGTCACTTTCGCTTCCCGCGCTTGAAGGAGGCGTGTGCGTTCCTTGAGCACCTAAGGTTCCATTTGAGTCGGAGTCCTTGGCTCTCTTCCTCGTTGCACACCCTGGTGATGGAACAGAGGATATATCTTGCCCTGTCACCAAGTCAGTGTATGGTGGCAGGTCGGCGACGAGCATGATCTCGGATATAGCATTAAAGCGGATAGTGTCGGGGTGGTGTGTGCTTCCGCGCTTCGTACTTTTCGCTGGGGTTGTAACGAGGATTTGGGGATCCGTCGAGGACACTGTTCCGGTCAAAGGGACTTTCTCGTTTGTCGAATTGTCTCTGTAAGTAGCTACGTCCCGTTGTTTTCTTGCCTTGACGCGGTCTTGCCTGCTTTGGGTCGAATGCTCGACAATGTTATGTGCGGTAGGCGTGCCCCTGGTCTTGGCCAGCGCATCGTCGATCACCCCAATGGTTGGAGCATTCTTCCGATTGATAGGCGATGGTGATGGTAAGAAATCAGGGATGCACGGACTTTCAGGCACATCGGGTAGTTCTCGAGTTGGGGCAGGACTCAGAGGTTCCGAAGGGTCCAGTGTTCTGGGAGGATTGCCTCTGCTGGCGGCTTGGGTACCCGGGCTGTAGCCCTGAGCTTCCTTTGCCGTTCCAATGATTGCGTCCAAGGATGTAGTCTCTCCCGCCGGCACAACGGACTGGCGGGAGATTTGCGAGGCTTTGGAGATGTCTTCAGCTGTCAGCTGGCTATTTACATGGTAGGCTTTGCCAAGTTCAGCCTGCGCTGCTGGTGATACCTTCGTTACGCTCGAATTCCGCGGTTGCAGTGCAAGCTTGGGTGTAGATATCACGGATGCGCTCGGTGCACTCGAAGCACTACTCGGCCCACGTGAATGAGCTGCAGAGCCCGGCGAAGCTGTACTATATACAGTTCCCCCAGAGTGTCTCGGATCGCTCCGAGTACTACCTTGTCTTGCAACGTTGACTGGTGGTGCTGCAACATGACTCTTGTGCACGGTCTTCGACTCTGAAGGTTTTCGCTCAGCCTGAGAACTCTTTGCTCCGTTCCTTTGCTGCTGGTGCAGTTGCTTGTAGTATTTCTCCATAGTCCTGGTCGCTTCTGGTCCCAGTACATCTGCTGTTGGCGTTTCGACAGACTCGGCAAGCGACTTTCTTTTGGCCTCATTGTTGCGAGCCTCTTCCTCAATTTTGGGCCCGTTGAGAATAGATGACAAAGACTCCCGAGCCTCAGAAACTGGCTTGAGAACTGTAATAGCTCCTCTTTCGCCAAGGGGCCGGGAATGAGAACGTGGCCGAGAAGCGGCTGAGGAGAGGGCCGGAGTCTCATGGTAAGGGTTGTCGTATTCCAGGGGAATCGAAATAGCAATGTGACGTACACCACTGATTGTGGTTGCTGCAACGGCACTGTCTGGAAGCTGCAGCAGTTTGGGGATTTTGCCGGATTTTTTGGTCTTATGATGACTCTTTTGGCGACCGAATATTCGGAAAGTTGACTTCTGTATCGGATGAAGACTGCCGGCATCTGACTCGGACCGGGACATGAAATTTGATGGTGGAGGTTCGGAACGAATCAAAAATTCCGCCAATGCTCTCATGCTCTCTTTGTTGGAAGCCGAGTCTGAGGAAATCTGACTGTTCTCAAGAGTGGACATCTTGGACATCGAATTCCCTCGATTCAGAACTCGGACTGGTGCCGTAGCCGTACTAGGACCCTGACTACTCTGTGCTCTGCCATATGCGGGCATATTGCTATATAGAGCCTTTTTATTTGATGCATCGGCGGCACCAGTTATGACCGTAGTCTCGCGACCGATATGAATGGAGCTTGGGTTTTCCCTTATGGCTAGGCGTGCGGCCCTAGAGCGCACGGAAGATGGCATTTCGTCTACGGGAGGCCGTGTCAGCAATGATGCAGCTCGCCGCTCTTTTGGTGAACAGTCCAATAGTTTCGGGGCAGACTTACCAGGATATCGTGCTCCAACCTTGCTCCGAGCTTCACTACGCGAGGAGAATCTAATAAAGAGACTGTGCGCGCAATGGGCTGAAGGAACAAAGTCGACCGTACCAGCTGTGACATGAGAGGCTCATAAGGCCAATGACTTGACTCCTAGGTTTAGTAGAGTGTATCGGATAGGCGCGCATAGAAAATGATGTCGAAGGAGCATAGGCTCTGGATCTGGGAAAGTATATATTGCTTTTGCGATTGCAATTTCGATAAAGCAATGCGACAACGTCAACGCCGCCAGTAGATGAATAACGAAAGGAGGATGGATATCCCGATAAGCAAGAGGACCGTTGTCGAGTTTTTCGCTCTGTCTACGTGGGACTTGAGCTCGCGATTGACGCTTGATTGAGCGAGACGCCAGCTCACGATTGCTTCACAAAGGAGACGATGCAGAGAATTGCAGATGCGCAAGGTGTTTGGGGAGTGGGATGGAGATATTGAAGAAGAAAACAAACGAGCCGAGGAAAGGGTCCATCCGGCCGTGATGATTCCGTAAACCAGCACTCTTCTGGACAAACGTTTGTCTTAGACTCTTGCCCAGGACTCTAGGAGTCCGTCGCCCGTCGCTATTCCAAGAAGAGTGCTCGACTTGGTGGGCCAACTGCACCCACCGTACAGCGCGCACAGCACTCTAGAGTGATAGTGCCGTTGGTGGAGGCTGTTGCTTACTAGCGAGTCCCACGAGAATCATCTGTCTCGTTTGCTCCCGAGCACTCTGGGGTAGGGAGACGGGAAAGGGGAGAAGGGGAGAAGGGGAGAAGGGGACTTGGCTTCTCGAATCCTCGTTCTGTTCTGTACTCCGTAACGATAGTCAACACTACCGAGACGGGTAGGCACAGGAACCTCGCGCAGTGTAACACAGCATCGCAGAAATCCCAAAGGCACAATCCATGATCCAACGTGGAGGGCGACGATCAGTTCGCTGATTACCACGAAAGCGACGAAAGTGACGAAAGAGATTGGACGGGGGGATGCAACGATAGCTCAGAAGCCCCATGCGGCCATATCTAGCTAGCCCAGAGCCAAAAAGCAAAACAACGTCGGTGGCCGGGTGGAGGAGCCGTAGAGCCTATCATCTTGGGCTGATCAACGCTGGGGACCGCCGCTTGATAGATAGAGACGGGTGAGAGCAGATAGATGCTCAAATACTTGTCATCCCGACTCCGACCTTCACAGAACGGACAGTTGCTGGGAGGGCATGGAATGTATGTCATCGTCACGGCAAATATGTGAGCAAGAGATCCTGCAGCTTCTCCCAACTGCGAACAGTGCCCGTCGCTCGGATGCAGCAACTCAAGGGGAGGCGGCAGTTGAGATTAGCGAGCAAGGTTGATCTGACCCAGCATCGGAAGCTTTCCCACGTCCTGCAGGCGCAGGGAGACACAGAAACTGCATGCAGTACGAGTAGAGTTGCAGTGAGATACGCGAATTCACTGCTTCACAAGCTGCTCATGTTACTTCTTAGGCTTGCGCTGGCTGCATGCTTCGCGTTGCATCGCCTGCATCGCCTGCTTCGCCTGCAGTGCTTTAATGCTAACTCTATCTATCGTGCCCGTGGGGCTTTCCTGATACTCCCTGGAAATGCTACGCTCTAGAAATGCAATGATGTGCCACCTATCCCAAGAATTAACTCCTTGCCGGTGATTCGTCTATTGACGCTTCGGTTTTGGTTTGCGCGCAATGAATGGATCGGCAGGAGGTTTTCTGCGCGGCGGTGCTACTCCCACTGGGCGTGTTGGAGGTGCTGCCTTCAGTGCCGCCTCTCTTGCTGCCAATGCTGCGCTAAGATCTACGTTCCCTGCCTTCCCTGGTGGGATGATCTATTTACATGTTGGTCAGAAAGCTTGAAGTCATAACAATGATTGATGACACGCAAGCAGCGTATGCATTCGTACTTACCTTCTTTGGTGGTTCGCCCTCCTCAATCGCAGACGTCTCTCGAGACCGCTTTCCATGCTCGTTGAGGTCCCGGGTAGACGACTTCTTACTACTCTCTTTCTTGATTCCAAGTAGTGACTGAGGTTCTCGCTTGACCACAGGTCGAGCTCCATTCAGATTCGCCGATGGCGGATTGGTAGATACTCCCGATGATTTTCTTGAAGTGGAAGTGCTGGGAGGGTCAATCATCACGACGTCGTCATTCTCGGATTTGGGACTAGGAATTGTAGCGGATTGTCTAGATACGACTGAAGAAGCCACATTACCGTTGACACGAGGAGCGACCTTACGGTCTCGAGTTGTTGGTCTCGAGAAGAGACCCATCACATCCCCGCCAGTGTACTTATCGCGAGCCTTTGCATCTTCGATAAGCCTATTCCAAAATTGACCCTGTTGCAACGAACGAGAATCTCCAAGAACCCACAGGGAGGATTTGGCTCGAGTAAGACCGACATTCATTCGTCTGATGTCGCCGAGGAAGCCAATACCTCCGGTCGCCTTGGCTCTAACACAAGAGAAGATAATAATCTCCCGTTCGCGACCTTGGAAGGCGTCAGTCGTGTTGAATTCGATCTCTTCAAAAATTTGATCGCCATATTGTCTTGCGAACCTCGATTTCAGCTCAATCAATTGTGCTTTGTAGGTTGTGATGATGCCAATTTTGCCTTTGAAGTCATAACCTCCATAGTCGGCCTTAAGTCGGCGATAGAGTGCCATGGCAGCGTTCATCTCCGGGACGTTTATAAATGAATGCCCTCGAGCTTCTTTCGTCTGCACACCTTCCACGTCGAAGAAACGATACGGACCGAGTATGGAGCTTACATGCCAAGGCTTGTCTCGAGCCTGGGCCATATTCGGGCCGTCAACTAACCTGCTGTGGTAGAATTGTTGACTGGGGAAGGCACTGATCTCTGGATGCATGCGGTACTGCGTGTCGAGAAGATGGACGTCTTTGGGATGATTGCGTTGCATCCGGACGAACAGACTCTGCTCGTATCCATAGCTTTGTGCCGCTCTTGATAAAACTGTAGGTGGCAGCTGCTCGGGGTCTCCGACGAGGATACACTTGGAGCAGCCGTACTTGAGTGGAATCAGAGCGCTGAGCTCAATGCACTGAGCCGCCTCATCGATGATGACAGTCTCAAACTCCACATTCAGATTCTTGAACATATCGTGGCCGCTACCACTGAGGGTGGCACACAATACGTGAGCGCCATCAATAATCTGCTGCTGAAACTGGCGACGATTGATTTCATTTTGACGACTAACAGTGTTTCCACTTTGCTTGTCTGCATCGATCTTGGCACCAATCTGCCCTTGGGTGCGCTTCAACGTATCGAATTCGCGCTGCAGCTGCTGCTCTGATGATTTGTCATTGGTAGCCCGAGCAGCGTCCATCTGAGGCCGAATCTCATTCAGTCGATCCTTGACTCTGCCAGCTTCTTGGTGGAGCTTGTCTCGATCTTGAAAGAGTTTGTTCTTTTCGCCGTCAGTCCCTTCAAGCTTCTGTCTGACTAATTCGTCAAGCATGACATCTTTAACATCGGCATTAATGGCATCGCTTCGTCCAATTCGGATAACATTTATCTTTTGGGAAGCCCCGTCAAGAGGTTGAACTCCCTCCTTCAATCGAACGACCAACTCATCAACAGCGGCATTACTGGGCGCGCAAATCAGGAGCTTCTTCTTTGGCACTGGTGCGGCAGGTTTGGCGCCACCTGGTGCATGATTGATATGAGGTCTGGCCTGCGCTTGTTGTTGTCGCTGTTCCTGCAGTATTCGGGTAAGGAGAGTGCCAACCATTGCGATGATGGTTTTCGTCTTTCCGGATCCAGGGGACCTTGAATCAGGGTGAACCCATCATTATCGTTGGCGGACAAGATTGCTTGTGCTTGCCCTTTGTTGAGATTGTATTTGGCTGACGTCTGTGACACCCTATCCCCTCCATATTTCTGAATCGGTGAAGGCTTGGCTTCTAAGACTTCATCGCACAGATCGTAATATTCCAAACTACTCAAAGCGGCATACTCGCGTTGAGTCGTCGTCATATCCGCAATCTTGACAGCGTGGATTTTACCATTGGGACACAGTACTTGCAAGAAGTCTGGAGTGACTTCTCTACTAATTTTGTAGGTGACCTCGACAACGTCTTTCTTACGTGTGGTACGTTCGACTCGCGCGAGACAATGAGGCTCTTGAGGATTGTTCAACGGATCGTTACTTTTGGACAAAAGCACAATATCGCGCTCAGAGATCTTGAGGTCCGAACGTTTGGCAGGCATTGGCATGTTGGTGCTCACTTCCATGAATTTGTCTACTGAAAGTCGATTGAGAACCTTGATCTCAATGGGTTTGAAATTGCTCTCATCTTTGGCAGTGACGAGAGAACGCCAAACCTCGGAGATGAGCAACGGAGTGAACGTGTCCTTATAGCGATCGAGTTCCTGGAATCTGTCTTCGATGCGAACACATTCCATTTTACTTGGCGGCTTATCACCCTCATGGAAGATGTCCCAATTCAGGATCTCGAGATATAGTCTGTCCATGTTGGGTTCAACCCGAGCTCGCATATCCTTCGCCGATCTCTGGATCTTTGTCTTCTTTACCGGGCCTTGCTGCTGTTTCAACAAAGCGCGGCGCCGACTCTCTTCATATTCGGCGACTTTCTTCGAAGTTGCTTTCCGAGTTTTGACGAGAGCATTTGTCTCGTCTTCGTCTGAGTCCGAGTCCGAATCTTCGTCTGATGATCCAACCATGATTTCACTGCGGGCTGGGGCGTGGTCTTTACCCATGACACCACCGATGTCCTTGAGTCCTGAACCTTCGCCCCGGACTGTCGCGCCTCGAAGGGCCTTCGCCTTCGCAACTGCCTCGGCATTTGCTCGTTTTCTATCATCTTCGGCTTGTCGACGTCGGTCCTTGAACTGTTGTCGATCCTGTTCGGCTTTCAATACCTCAAGTCTATTCTTTTCTTGTAGAGTCAGGGTCTTTGCGGATACGGCTACCGGTAACGAGCCTCTAGCAAAAGATGGTTCATGCTTGACCCCATCTGCAGACTTAGACCACGAGTCGATAGTTGACTGTTTCTTCGGGGCAGGGTGGAAAGGCATCTCGCTGTACTCGAAACCTTGATGCTCATCAAGAGTTCTCTGCAACTCGGCTCTCTGCTGCATGGTTAAGTTGGTTTTCTTGACGCCCTGGCAAGCATCTGTGATATAATCCAGTGCGAAAGTTGTGATTTCTAGATCATACTCTCCAAGGCTTCGTAGCAACTTGCTAAGCAGGTTCGTAACTTGATCCACAAGATATGCATCTCTCAGTCGTACCAACATCGTCAGGCCGTTCACGTTTTGACAAATAACATCCAAAACTTTCGTTATGGACGCCTTGGAGGAAGCTTTTAAAGACCCTGAATCGTTTTCGGAGGGGCTTGATTCTCGCAAAGCAGTTGCAAGAACACTGTGTTTATCGAACAATGATTCGGCGTACTCCATAGCGTCACGACAGAAGTCTTGTAGGAATGTCGTTGGCTTGTCGACTCGCATCGCCCAAGGTTCAAGGTTGGAGAAGACTACATCCATTGCCCGCCACTGGACACTCCACCATGCCATAACTGCGCTTTGCTCGCTGGCGGATAGGCTGGTCCGAGTGCGTAGGACTCCAGTATTTCCACAGAGCGCTTCAAGAACTCGTTTTCCGATGGACAGCAAGTATATCACCGGTGTGAATGTACACGCGTGCTTGATCTTGGTGACAGCATAGGTCAGAGAATTCATAGTAGGAGAAAATGCCTGTTCCAAAAGACGTTTGATCGCATCGTCCTGGTCGGTTTCGCCGGTCATCGTTTTGATAACACCCACAGAGGCTTCGTATATGTCCTGTTCCGCCGAAAGGAGGCCAGCAAACATGGGGCGAGCGATCTGAGGAGTTTCGTACATTTTTCGCAGATCCGAAGGTTCGAAGTCGCTGAGGCGTTGAAACACCTTTGCAACGTTGCCGTTTAGCTGCTTGAACGCCTTGTTGTAGTGGGCATGGTCTTCAGGTAATCTAGACTTCCTCGAGACTGGCCGCAGCTCATCAAGTCCGATCAGAGAAGATGTGGCAGCTAGGATACTTTTGGCGAGATCAAAGTCTCCAGGAAAGAAGATATCCAAGACGGCTTCCCAGATTGATTGCGAATGGCTCTTGAGACCGCGCTGAATCTTCGCTCCGGCTTCAAGAGCGAAGTACTCTGCATTCAGAGTCTTGCAATCAAGAGCGAGTACATCCCGGATAACGAGCATTCCAAGTCTTTTGAGTTCCAGTTGCCGCTTGTCGTTGTCGGCACGTAAGCCAGCACACCCAGTGATAGTACTTTTATAGGTGTTCACCAAACCCATTATATCTCCTATCACAATGAGAGATGTGGATGGATTAATCTTGTAGTCGGACTTGATGAATGTTTGCAATGTGGTGCTTAAGGCATTCAAGCCGGCACGACAGCAAGACATCCTGGCGTTTCCCGAGAATTGGCTGATCTGTAGACGTTCCAGGAGGTTGTATAGCAATGTTCGACAAGCATCGAGTTGATGTACGGACTGGAGAGAACTGAGGAATTCTGGTATCCAGTTTGTCACGGGCGAAAGTTCTGGGTGTTCGAAGTCCTGAGATTTTTCGAGCAACTTATCAAATGCTGGGCTTGCGAAAATTTGCTCGGCGATGACCGTGGGAGATATAGTTGCGAATGCTGACCAGAAGTTTTTTGGAGATTTCGTGAGGAGTCGGCGGATGGCTTCAATCGCTAGGCCAACAATCTCTTCCGAGCTAGAAGCCAGATGCGAAAGGGCAAGGAAGTATATGTTAGGCTGAACTTCCATTGCCCGTAGAGAATGTGTGATGATTTCTTCGTCCATGCTGTCGAGCATAACGAGGAATCCGTCCCAGAATCTCCGGATCTCTGAGATACTAGTATTTGGCTGCGACAACGACACAATAGCGTCTGTCAACGCATCGTGGACGACCCAGTCAAATATTTTGGGCGTCAGAGGTTCCAACATCTTTTGCCATGCATTGGTAGCGAACCGCGTTCGGTAGAAATCTTTGCTGAAGAGAAACCTGGCCATCGCTGGTAACGTATCCCCTATCCGAAGAATCTTCCTATTCTGTACCTTTTCAAAGACATTATTGAAGTATTTCGCGAGCTGCTCGTCGGATTTGTGGTAGTCGACGCAGCACAGCGCCTCGAAAAGAGCAAGCAGGGCTCTACTGTCATGTTTCGCAATCAGAGCTTGAGAGCGCTCGTTTGGCTCTGCTTGATCCAGAATCTCCCCAGCAGTTTTGAGGCCGGCATCGAGCCGCTCAAAATCGATAGCATCAAGTCGGTGGGAAAACTGTGAGACCGTCTCATCATCGAATTGCCTGCAAATAAGGTCAGAAATGAAAAGCCAAGGGATGAGATGTTGCGTGCTCTACTAGGTCCTTCAAGTATGGCTTTCGTCCGATGTGCCAGTTACGAATGCACTTGTCACAGGTGGTCAAAAGCAAGTCCAGCCGCTGAGCATAGTCCTTCGATAACACTCCTGATACATCAGGAGATAGACCAAAGATAAGAGAGTATTTGTATGCCACATCGTGCCGCCTTTTTGCATCTTGTATCAACTCGAGTTTCGTCTCGGGGCTCATATCTTCCTCGGGTTCAAAAGGGTGGTCGTAATCGATATGGTCCTCATCATTTCGTCTTGGACAGAACCAATGGGCATCTGGGGGGAAACTCTTGAGCTCGCTGTTGAGGATCTCTTAGCAGATACTCGACCAAACAAAGAGACGATCTGGGCAGGAGGGGAAGGGTATACCCATCGAGTCCTTGGAGCTCGTCCATGATCTCATTTTCTTCGCGCATGGCGAAGGATGATGATCACTATAACAGCATCATCTAGTAGCAGCTTTGGTGCGTTGCCAATTGTAAAATGTTATAGGTAGGTGCACTTCACGAGCGCAGGCAGATCGAGGTTGGCAAGGTTGAACGAAGTGAGGTTCGCTTGAAGGTTGAGATTAGATCTTCGTGAGTCCTGCAAGTTTATACGATTGTATTTGTGCGCTGGGGGATTATATGTCTTGGGAAAAATTGTTAGTGTCAGGTTTGTAGAGTTTGTTGTTTGAAGGACTGGAGCATTGAATCGTTGAAAATTGAATGACCTTTGTCTCGGGTGACGCGCTCGAGAATGAAAGTGGAGAACGCCGAGGCGGCACTCTACCTTAATTATCAGCCTCGTCTGACAAGACCTACCCAATTCGCAACTGACTTGCAAGACGCGGCTTTGAGTGAAATCAATTGATCTTGTTTAAAAGTTAATTCTACCTTAAGAGTCCAATCATCCATGGCTTTTGATAATGGTCCTGCATTGCTTTTGTATGTTGCAGAAAGTTGCGTGGGGAGCTTACTTGATTCTTGAAGCACGCCGCTGAGATCCTGATCTGTTAACGCTAATAGCCATGAAAGGTTCATACGAGCATCAAACAAGTCCTATTCGACCTTCTAAGGTTGGATCATCACGATTTGGTCTTGAGGATGTATCGGGAGCTCTGTTCAATTATTTGCTCTTACAATCCTATATACAGAAAGGATCGTCCCATCAACAGCCTTTTTCTTAACACCCCCGAGCACGAGACGCAAGGAGATATCTAGGAGTGTCGTCTTCCGACGTATTCACAAGGCCAAAATGCACTTTCGAAAACTCGAATTCACAGCCGAACAGAAGCTCGACCTTTCAAGTCCGTAGTAAACCACCAAACGCCCGTTGCAGAAGACCCAAATGCAGAAGAATACCAGGTCATAGATCGCTCATGCAAATCATCATGCTTCGAAATCTTCTCTCCTCACTTTGTAAACAAAAGAAAAAGTGTAATGTACAGGCGCCCATCTCTACTCCCCGGCGAGATGGAGAGTTTCACTCTGCTTCACAGATCATTGGACGTCTTCCCTCCTGCTTCGTACAGGCCCAACCGAATGACTGGACTCTAGTCTCGTCAACAGCGCCGCTGAGGTGAAATCGTTGCTTTGCTCAAACGAGGCTCGTGTTCTGTCCATTGATGATCTTAACCGATCTGTTTTTAAATATGTTAGTACGGGCATTAGGATAGAAGAGCTCCGGATATTGGCTCTCATCCCGTAGACGGGAATGTAGCGTGAAAAGATGCTTACCAAATGACGGACGTGCTCGGTCTACCGACTGTCGCACAGCTGGTGGGTATTGATCAAGAGATGATCGATGCCGTGTGAAATCCGTGCCGTCAGAACCGTTTTGGCTTCGCGGATTGTGGGTCGTGGCGGTTGGGGCGACTGAAGGGGGGTAAATTGGCCGTTGGTCTTCATCAACACTCGGATAGTGGGTGTGCTTACTCGGCTTGACAATGTCGGAATCAGTGGTGGAGGAGCCTTTCGACATTGCATCAGATCCATCTGCAACACTGAGGTAGTCGTATTTCCCTTGGCGAACTTGCTCGCGAACAATGTCGATGTCATAAGGGAAGTAGACTTTCTGGATGGTCTTGATGCAGAACCGCGGCAACAGGGAGGCAATGACGGACAAGAGCGTCACGGCCCAGAATGTTGCTTCACCAAATACCTGAGCTGCAGTTTTGTAGAAGTAATCCGACGAAGTGAACGAGGAGTAGATGCCGGTCCAGAACCAGACGAGGAGAATACTGATTGCCACCAAGAGACACATGAGCCAATCCCACCTGTAAGTATTGAGCAGGATATAGAGATTGATTGAAATCACAGCTGCTGGTGCGATGTAAGCGCCGAATCGTTCTCGATCGTCGATGTTCAAGCCATTGCCAGTTACAAAGTTGTTAGGGCTGAACAGAAGGTAGGCCATGTAGAAACATATAACCGATTGGTAGAGACCATCGAGCATGTACAGCCTATGAATTGTCAGTCACAGAAAACGCAGCATCTACTACTCTAACTTACCAAAATTTGGGCTGTGTCCATTCCTTACGTTCAATACCACGTCTGTACAACTGAGGGACAGCCAATGACACCTTGTCGCTAACATCTTGGTCCAAGACACCCATAAAGATGACAGGGAGGGAAGTGAAGGCAAGGTTGAACAACAAAATGTAGGTATAGTCGTATAGGTAGGTCATGTCGAAGTCACAATAGATTTGATACCAAAAGATAGTGAAAGTCCAGATGACGTTCTTGTAAAAGAAGTTGGCAATGGTCTCTCCTAATCGGCGGTATGACCAGCGTCCGTGGACGAGTACAAGTCTCTGTAGGAAGCGGAATTGGCCAATAGCGTAGTCAGACGACATGACAGCTTGTCGTCCTTCTTCTCCAGCAATGCCAACACCGATATCAGCTTCTTGAATCATAGCAACATCGTTGGCGCCATCGCCGATTGATAATGTCATGACGTCGAGGCCACCTTTGACCATGGCAACAACAGCTGCTTTTTGGGCTGGGCTAACACGACAGCAGACGACTGACTTGCACTGTTTGCAGAGAAGGAGGAATTTTTGGCGGAGTTGATCGTCTAGCACAAGCTTGAGCGAGTCTCCATCGATGACAATGGCATGGGTGGGAGCAGGAGCTTCGTGACTCTTCCTTGCGGCTTTGAGTTCCTCATCAGACCCAGTCATGTTGAATATAGCAAGGTGCTTGTCAAGCTCCGCCTCAGCAGATTCGATTCGGTCATCTTCGATCTTGAAAAGAATGAGTTCCATGTCGTTGTTAAGCAAATTGCAGGAAAATCCAATGTTGATCGCAGTCTCAACTTTGTCCCCAGTTAGAACCCAAAGCTTGATACCAGCCTCGGCAAGGAGAGCAATCGTGTCAGGTACACCTTCTTGAAGGCGATCTTCAATAGCCGTGCCTCCCAACAAGGTCAAGTCTCGCTCTATCGCATCCGATACAGCTTCAAGTTTGTCCTCTCGGTCCTGAATGGCCGATGCCGCAAGCTCGTGCTGTACGTTCCATTCCTGGTACTCTTCTTCTCCGAGGACTTTCTGAGCTATACAGAGTGTTCTTAATCCTTCTCTGGCAAACATCTCCAAGTGCTCAGCAGTGGTTCTGCGTAATTCAGATTGTTCTCCACGCTTGAGGCGCGAGTAAATTATACTGTCGGCACCCTTACAAAAGAGCATGATCTTATTGTTAGGCATTCGAATAATGGCGCTCATTCGCTTTCGGGTAGAGTTGAACTCGAGGGTATTCAAAACCTTATAAGCTCGTTCTTCTCCTTGTACGTTAAGCCGGATCCCATCTGCCGAGTTGCCCAAAACCGTGTAGCCTACATCTCGAGCCGTGGCTACCAATGCTGCCTCGTCAGGGGATTGTGCCTTGAACTCGATCTTGGGAGGATCGCCGGGAGTAGTTTCTGCAATGACGGTATGGCAGAGCGCGAGAGCCAGCATGAATTGTTCGCATGCTTGTTGCTGGGCCTTCGTCGATTCTCCAGCAAGATCAGTAATGAAATCCGGAGCAACAAAGGTGAGTCCGCCGTCGTGTAGATATGGGTTATCATGAAGTTTGCGAATTTCGTTCAGCATTCTTCCACGCGCTTGGGCGATCTGCTCCCGCGCCCTTGCACCTTCTTTCTCCACATCGATGCCTTGACGTTTCTGCATTCCAGCTTGAGCTTCAGTGTATGCTTCTCCGTAAGGGACACCGTTAATGGTGGCCTTCTTGAACTCCATTACATTTTGAGTCAAAGTTCCTGTTTTGTCGGAGAAAATGTATTCGATTTGGCCAAGGTCATCCGAAATGTTCCATGATTTGGGAGTGCAAGGATAGTCGAGTTTCTCGTAATACATCTCAGTGTCGCTGTAAATGAAGAATGCCTGCAGAGTTTTGATGATTTCGAGTGAAATGTAAAGCGAAATTGGCACCATGTTTTGGAAGAGGATAAGCGCAGCCCAGAATGTGATAAAACCATCTACAGCAGGGCTTCCACCGATTGAGCCAAATTCGAATACGTCGATCGTGTTGTGTCCCTTGCCGAAAGAAACACCCTCGACGATGCCAGAAACTAAACAAATCAAGAACAGAACAATGAAGTTGTAAATGACGTTCCAGTTGAGTTGTCGTGCAATTCGGGATCGTTTGCTTGGCGTAATTCCAGAGTTCATCATGATCTTCGTGTCGAAACCAGTGAAAACCACCACTCCTAGAATCCAATCCGTATTCCTCAGATTGCACCCACGAAGCAGGAGGTTGTTGATCGAAATAGGTTCCGCCATTTGCTCTCCTGCGTCTGAAACCTTTGAACTACGCTGCTTCCAGCGCGCAACAGCACTGTATTGGTAAAGATTTGGCTGCGGGGGTTCGCTCTCAATGACAAATTCTGCCCTGTCGCAATCGCGGGCATGCTTGATTTTTCTGCCACTTCGAAGAGCGTGTCGGACCTTTAAATTTGTTTCCCCATCCAAGTTCTTGGTCTCGACGTAGCAAGCTCCATCGGGATCCGAAGTAGATAGAATGACCACATCTGCAGGGATTTGGTCGTCGTTGTATATGCGCACGTAGTCGCCGACTTGAACATTCTTCCAATAGTCTTGGTGAAATCGAGCATTCCCTACTTCCCTGTATGGATTGATGAGACTTCCGAAATTTTTTGTAGGTGGAGCGTAGCCTTGGGCTTCGTAGGACATAGCTGTCTTTGGTCGGTCTGGCTCGGGTATTGTGAGACCATCTTCACGTGGCAGCGGGGAGGGAACCGGGGTCATCTGGATATCTTCGCGCGCAGAAGCGAATGATGTTCGCTGAGTGTGCGCAGAGAAAGCAGACTGTCTCCTGTTGGCAGAGCTATCATATGATTCTCGTGGTTCGTCCATTGCCCGCTCCGCGTAGGTCTGCCCTGGAATTTCCTTCTTTCGGCTGATAGTCTTGTAAGTATTGACGAGAGATCGAGTCGTTGCTTTCTTGATCCTCCTCCACATAGAAATATCATCCGTGCTAACGTTAACATTATTGTAATCAACAAGTCGGTGGACCGGTGAGTTGTTCAGTTCGTTGTCAAGAATTGTCCTCCTATAATCTTCAATGGCGTCCTTGATCGCGGTTATGACAACGATCACTATCAAGGGAACAGCGTTGAGTCCTGGATTAGATGCACCGAAAATACTGAAAATCTGCCGCCCAATCAGTAAAGCACGTAGGAAGCACTCATGTAAAGCTTACCGTAAGGATGATCAAGAACAGAAAGTAAACGTTGGCAATATTGTGAAATTGATACCACAGGTTCTTAGGTATGAAACTGAGCGGGGTGTACTTTGCAGTCCTGATCTTGTTTCTGCGGTAGTGCTGGATGGGAAAGTTGTTCTCATCAACGGCCTCTGGACCTAGAGGGATGTTGAAATGGACCGTTCTGGGACCTTGATTGTCTCTGTCCACGTTCGGTTCTTCCTGGCGGTCCGGAACGGGTTCTTCTTGAATACCACCCAAGTCGGTCCGTAACGACTCCCCACCACCAGAATCTCTCTTCTTCTCACTAGCCTGAGAGCCCCGATGATGTAGTCGGTCAATTATCGACAGTCGCTTTTTGTTGCCGCTCTTCCCTTTCTTGTATTGAGTCGCCCATCGTAATCTTTTGGTCTTGATTGGTTCTGACTCTGACTCTGGAGCTTGCTCATGCTCTTGCCCTGGTATCGGCGCCCCATCGTTCTCTTCGTAGGGAGAAAGTGCGAGGACCATCGTGTCAACTTGACGGGATTCGGAGTAAGGAGGAATCGGGAAGGGGTAAAACCCCGGCGAGAGTCAGGTCGTCCTCCAGTGCAATCAGTTATCGGCTTCGACTCAGCTCTTGGGATTGTATCGTGCTCTGTGGCATATATAAAGTTCCAAGGCGCCTGGTGATGCTTTGTTTTCGAGACTTTGCGGTGATGATTCGAAAGCTTATTTCGCTTCGCGGAACGTCCGGGCGACGAAGGGGCCAAGTCGCGAGGGGAGGGGATAAGTTAAGTCCGGGCTCTTTTTGGAGCTCGGAGATGGAAGCGCGTGGTGGAAGCCGATGGAGGAGCAATTCGTCGCGCCGCGAAGGTTCGATCCGTCGTTCAATGTCTTGTCGAAGTGGATTGAAGAGACGACAGCGTGGTGGACGGAATCTGATGGACTTTCACGTAGGGGATTACTAAGACTAAAAGTCTTGGCGCGGAAGTAAGGTTTTCTGTCCAACGGGTGGTTCGGTGCGTGAGCGAGATGCCAAAACACTTTGGAATCAATGGATATTGGAGAACGAAATGGCAAGAATGGTTTGCGATGTCCAATTGGCAAATGGCAACAATGAGTTTGAAGTTGGCAGTTGGCAATTAGCACGGATTTCAAGCAAGGAGCAATGAATGGATGGATGAATGAATGAATGGCGGTGCTGAGTTTCCGACAAGGCGGGAGTTCCTTAGTCCAACAATCTTCACGCTCGTATGGGACTATGGATGCTGCTTACCACTCCTTTCTTGGTGCAATGCTGGAGGCTGGTGGGCGAAGCGAGACGAGACGAGGCGATGCGGCTTCCTCGCGGAGGTAAAAAAAGACCATCAGGGGCGCAGTGTGGTTACAGTTCTACAGCTCGCAGTAATATTCTTACCTACTTCTTGCCTACTACTGGCGCCAGGCACGACAGAGGATAGAAGGCACAGCTTTGTCAGTGGCTAGCCGGGGTATAAAGACCATTGATTGATTCATATGGAATTCATGTTCAGCATGGCTGACGACAGACATCTGTGATACTCGACAGCTCGGTACTCGATACATATACACATAGATATACACTCCACGTTGCTCAGCTGGCACAATCCCAATGGACAGTCGTTTGATAGCAGGTGAGACCATTTGTTGTCTTTAGGACACAACTCAAATCCTCATATTGGCAGCAAGGGTCTCGGCCGAATAAAGACAACTCTTCCGGAGCAGATTTATGTGATATCGTCTTCTAGAAGCCACGTATCTTACTGTACTCGGTCCAAATTCTTGAGTCGGATATATCAGGGTCCAGGGAGCTTCCGCATAACCCAGTGCATATCATATTTTTCCATCCATTCATTCCCTCTTGAGTCATGACAAATGTGGTGGTCCCTGGAAGATTCCTCCTGAGCCTTGGGACGTGGGGCATGCATTGGCGCTCATTTGATGTTAAGTCCGGATGCCGGAACAAGTTGGAGTTTTCTTTTGATTAAATAAGGTGCATACGATGGATACGAGGTAGAAGAGGGAGCAAAAGAGTCAAGACGCGGGTAAAAGCGTTAGTTGCAGATACCAATCTCAAAACCTCATTGGCAGCAACTTTAATCAACATCAATGATCAACGACACTTCCGTCTTCGGTTCGACCTTCCAAACAGTTTGACTGTTTTGACTGTTTTAAGTACAGTTTCAGGCAGTGACGCCTCGCCGGATAATGCGCATCCAATTATTTTGAAACTCGCATCCCCTCTCCTTTTCCCAGCCTGGAGGATGTGTCAACATTCTGCTAGAATTCGCTCCTGCTCAGTCACGTGGGAAACGCGAATCGCGTTTGCCGAAGACAATCTCGCAATCTACATCCGGCTCCGAGTTATGTCTTGAGACCCGGATTACTGCACAACCTATCTGGGCTCATTCTGGCATGGTAAGAAGATGTCGCAGTCACAGAAAAGTCAAGCCAGCTTGACGTCTTTCTTCAAGCCTGCTCAGCCAGCCTCGTCCTCTTCATCATACGTACCACCATCAAATCAGCAACCAAAGGCGGCTTTCAAGGCTCCTACAAACTTCCCACATCCTGCTTTCAGAAGCTCGGAAGAGAATTATAGTAGGACAACAACTTCGAATGCTGCTGTAACCAGACCTTTAACAGCTTTGTCCCAGCAAAGCTATACCTCAAGCTTATCGCCGCCTCCATCTAGCCCTGTCGACCACAATGAGGTCCCCATATCACCACTAAAGCCAGTGGTGGTGTCCAGTAGTGCAGCTGGCCGTGTAATCAAGAGCTCAGATGATGAGGATGAGGACTCCGATATCTCTCTGGAGGATCTCGCCACGATCTTGAAGACAAACCGCGCACATCACCCTAATGGAACTTCCCCATCTACTCCAAATGCGTCACGAACCAAGAATGTGGCATTTCACATATCTCCAATGCCGATACTCAACAAGAAAAAGTTCGACCTGAAATCACTTGCCAGTTATGCCGAGATGGACAGGAAAACGGAAGCCAGTTCTAAGCGAGTGAAGGCAATGCAAGAGGCATCGGAGAAGCAAGAGTTTATGTCACCTCGAGGAGACAGTGCCAGTGAGAAACTCAAGCACAGTACCATACTCCAGGATGTGGTGGCAGACCAGGAAGATGCAGACATCAGTAAGGTTGCACGTGCCGTGATGAGGACTGAAGCAACACTTTCGGAGCAGCGATGGTATTTCTTTGATACCCAGGGCAGTCCTCCGAAGCCTCGAGGAAAGCCGTTCCCGACGAGGTCACCCAAGGAATGGAAGAGCGATTTACAGGATGCTCAGATGCGGGATCAGACCTTCGTCTCTGGCTTCGCGGAAGACATGGTGTCGTTTGGGAAAGCTTTACCGGACGAGATATTCATCTGGATACTTGATGAACTGTGCGTAGAAACTAGCGAGCCTCTGCGAGCATCATATTGCAACGTTGTGAAGCAATCCTCTGAGCAAGTTCGTCGTTTGCTAGTCCCCAATGTAATTCGGGACCTGTTTGAGAGCGTGGGTGCGACCTCTGCGAATACTGCTATAACAGACAAGGTTTGTCCCGTTCAAGCTCTCTCTACGCCATATGCGAACAGGGATTGGTCGAGGCTTCGATCTTTGGTCGTACTTCTGGGACAGATCTCTAAAACGCTTCAAGCAAGGACCTATGCAGTCACTTTGCTCCTCCGGATGTGCTGCGATAGAATGGTCATGGAGAATGTGGACATATTCGATGCGGTGCAAGATACCATCGACAGGCTATGCAGATACGTACCGGACGACTCCTGGGAGTCAAGTGTAAGTCCTTCTGCTCTCGTGTGTCCAGGCGCAGCTGACAGCCAAAGTGTCAAATAATATGTACGACGTTATATGATTCTGTAAGCCAGCCAATCCTACGGCTTCAAATGGTCCAGTGCATACCATCCACCTCTTCACGATCCCATGATCTAAAGAGACGACTAGCGATGAGCTTCTATTTCAACAGTCCCTCCTACTCCGCCACGCATTCCCACCTTATGATGGATCTAGGAATATTCACCGACCGCCTTGAAGATCGTGATTTCGACACGGACGCTCAAACAGATTACCGAGAGCTGGCCGCACTCATTCAACTCCTTAACTTTGCTCTAGACGATGGACGATCCATTGGTCTCGATCTGACAGACGAGAAATCGGCAAACCAGTACGACAGGTCGATTGATGAGCTTTCCGGTATCATCAAGGGTATTATGAGTAGCATCGGCAATCCGGGCGCTGCTTTCATCTCGAGGATTGAGGCGAAGGAGGGTTTGGAGCTTGTCAGTCAGCGCATCTCGGATACGCTACGAAGTAAGCCCAAGGCGAAGCTTACAGTCTTTGATCGGAAGAAGTATGGGCAGGCTGTGAAGAGTCTCGATGGGGAGAAGAAGTTCATGTCATCATTCTTCAAGACTTAAAGTCACTGGAAGATGTGCAGGCGGTTAGCCTTCGATTTGGTTGACCACACGAAACTTTAGTAGAATAATGTATACTTCAAGAGCATCAACAGGATTGCAACTTTCTGAAGAAGCTATTCATGGTTTCGTATCGTACACTTCGTACAAGCTCTACTGACACCCAGTATAACGTGTAGCAATTTGGTGTTCCATCAGTTCCACGCATTCCTTCGAATGACTGTAACGTCGTGCTCCCAAAATATCTCTGCTTGTAATGCTCAACCCGATAGATTCCCCGCCTAGTCATAGAATTTTCTGTTCTCATTCTTGCCGAACAGCGTAGTTCGTACGGAAGGAAGGGCAGTATCTTGCAGTAACGACAATCGCTCCTCGAAGGTATTATTGATATCAATCTTTCCTCCACCACCAACAATCGAGAGACCACCAGCACTGTGAAATATCAGTAACCAATTCCTACCATCATCCTCAGATCAAGAAGAGACTCACATTCCCTCAGGCAGCGGATTCTCCTCATCGACAGACGCCTCGATCTCCTTGTTCGTCTTCTCCTTGTACTCCTTACACGCCAGCTCTAATCCCTTTTCAGCAGCCCCCACATCGGCCTTCCTGACTCTGACCTGGACCTTCTTCTCATTGAGCGCGTAGAAACCCTCCAACGCCAAGTTCTTGAGAATCTCCTCATACTTCCCATTATCCTTCGTTGCATCGCCCAACTTCTTCTGCGCAGCCTCAAAGATGCCATCGAGTAGCTCCTGTCGTGCAGAGAGGACCTTGAGGCGGGTCTTATTGGCGACGGTGGAGCGGGTGATTTGCTGGCTCATTTGGGCGGTCTTGAATTTCTTCTCGTAGGTGCTGTCAATGGAGGATGTTTCTTGGCGGACGAGCTTGGATTTCTCGATGGCGAATTCCTCGTCTGCCTTTATTTCAATCTCGCGGGCTTTCTCCATCGCTTCTTGTTTGATGAAGGCCGTCATCTTCTTGAGCTCCAGCGACACCTGTGAAAGAGAGGGTTAGCTGGCTGCTATTCTTGCGCACTGGAAGGAGGGGTGCAATTGAGACTGCGGATTTACTTGGTCGTCAGACAATGCGTGAGTTTGAGACATGCTGGGCAATTAGGCTGTCCAACAGCTTCTTGATGGTGGTCTGGTGGGGTATGAGGGAGTTCGGAGCTTCGAGGTAGGAGGTCAACTTGGTGACTGAAGCTGTCGAGGAAGCTAGACCCGCGATAAGAGCTTTGACCAAATTCATCACCTGACGACCTCGAAACCATAGCAGATGCGGTGTAAGTCTTCTATAGATCTGCTCAATTGTTCCACACAGAGTTCACTCCCATTCGTGTTCCCAACTCCCTCCAAGTTATGTAAATCATCCATCGTGAAGCCTTCCCTTCTGTAGTCTCGAACGTCGTTAAGCCAGAAGCGAGAGGGTGGTCATCGGACGAAACCAGACTGTACTATAGTAATCCTCTCATCCTCACAAAACCAAGACCACATCAACTTTCCTTAGAACAAACAATCACATCCCAACATCCCAAGGTCGTTACACCATTCCTTGCCCAATGCGTCCTTGCGACACCATCGCAGCGCCGTTATGGGAAATCTTGGCGACTTGTCGCCAGGAGGAAGCGTAGCTGTGCGTACCTCTCCGTCTCCCAGTCATACACCCAACCTCACACGTTACTGACGAACTCTCTGAATGCAGATTGGCATATTAGTAGGCCTAATATCGACATCCGTGCAAAGCCTAGGCTTGACACTGCAACGCAAATCCCACATATTAGAGGACGAGAAAGGCCCTCACGATGTACGACGGCCACCGCATAGACGGCGGCGATGGCAGCTTGGAATGGGCATGTTCATTATATCGAACCTAGTTGGAAGCACGATTCAGATCACGACACTTCCTTTACCGGTACTCTCGACATTGCAGGCCTCGGGCTTGGTCTTCAATTCAATATGCGCCACCGTGATCCTGGGGGAACCTTTCACACGCTGGTCTTTGGGAGGGACTCTATTGGTGTCAAGCGGTGCAATTCTGATTGCCATATTTGGGGCTATACCAGAACCGGCGCATAATCTGGACCAGCTACTCTTGTTGTTGGGAAGGCGGCCTTTTGTGATATGGATGATATTTCAAGCTCTACTGGTAGGTGGCATAATCATCATGACAAGCTTCCTCTCTCGAATCCCAAATCTATCTTCCAGTCCTCGAATTCGTCTTCTTCGTGGCCTGGCCTATGGATGTATAAGTGGCATACTCTCCGCGCACTCGCTCCTAGTGGCCAAATCCGCTGTCGAGCTACTTGTACGTACAATCGTGGATCGAATAAACCAATTCAATCGCTGGCAATCTTGGGCCATTCTCCTAGGTCTCGTCTTTCTCGCCCTCACGCAGCTCTACTATCTCCATCGCGGTCTCAAGCTCGTATCCACAAGCGTTCTATACCCTCTCGTCTTCTGTGTATACAATATAATAGCTATTCTCGACGGGCTCATCTACTTCAAACAAACCGGACTTCTCTCAACACTACATGCATGCCTCATAGCACTTGGTACAGTGATCTTACTCTCAGGTGTTCTGGCACTCTCCTGGCGGCTCTCGGACGAACAAACGCAACCTGCTGTTGCACAAAGTGCTCTGGCTCCCGGTCTGGGTTTTGTGGAAGATACGGACAATGAGGAATACTCCGATTCATACACAGCGGACGAAGAAGCCGCCATCAGCGCCGAGAACCAGGCACTGCTGAATGGCGAGCCAATGACCCCCACAACGAAGCTGGACACGGTGTTAGGGGCTACACGAAACATCAGGAAAACAGTGCGCTTGACAGAAGCGGATGAGATATGGGGCGAACTTCAGGACGATGATGCGGAGACCTCACCGAGACCCCTGAGACGAACAAGTACAATTGCTGCAATTGGGCTGGGCACACCAGCTGTGACTGAAGGGGAAGATGGCGAGGAACAGCCGGATGAAAATACGGCTCTCTTACGATCCAGTACTTTTCAGAAGAGGAGACGGAGGAGATCGACTGGTTTTCCCGGCTTCACAGCACGGCCATCCCCACGAGGTTCAAAGAGGAGACGTATTTCGAGTCAAGGAGCTTTAGGCGGCTTATGGAAGATGCGATGGTGGAATAAGGAAAAGGGGTCTGGGAAAGGACCCCCTGATACTCCTCGGCCTGATGATACGGACGGAGGGCCTTCGGGTTCTGGGATTTTGTGACTTTAGCTGGGAAGGAGAATGTACAATAGCGTAAGGCGTCTGGGGATCATGTACCACGTGCATACGATTACAGATGCCGTGAAGTGTGTCAAGAGCTTGACAGGAACACTTGTCTGAGTGGAGTCGGAGCTCGATATCAATATCTAGAATATAGAAGCTTCAACGCGCCAACGTTGGCGCCTCTGGAATGAACCCTACGATTACAACAAAGTCTTCCTTTCATAAATTCCTATGACATGCTAAAGCAGCTCTTTCTTATGATATGGAACCCTAATCCCCGGCACTTGATACATATGCCGGCCAGGATCGAGACCCAACTCCCAAGACACCAAGCCTCAACGTAACCTCAACCCGTTACACCGTCGCTCCATCTCTCCCCTCGATCAAGCTCAAATCCTCGACCCCACATAGCCCATCAAATTTGCTTAAACTGCTTCCCTCAAACATCCCTGAGATGAGAATTCCCCGAGAGTGCCCGACACTTGTCACGGCTGAGATACTTACTGCATCGTCAGCCTTTCCACATTTATGTCACTTGACTTGAATCCGATCCCACCACGTTCCCCCAACACAGCCAAGCGTCCATCGGAAAAGTGTCCATCCCAAAACATCAGACGGAAAAAGGTAGCAAATAGTCCATCGGCTTCTAACAAGCAAACAGACGGGAGTAGGGTTTCACTACAGGGTGGAAAGAAAGATGCGGGCTGCCGTGCCGAAGCCGTAAGACTTGTGTGACAGGATTCGACGTCATGGAACCTTTCTTGATGAGCGGTGGTGAAAGCAGGCGTAAGTTTTAAGAAGCGTGGGTCACAGTAATTATGGAGGCTCTTTCTCTGTGTAGTCGGTCAAGCAAATGGTTCGTCGAGAGCTGAGTACCGGCCCTACGCTTACTTACCATACTCTTAAATTTAGGTACTCACGAAGAAGGAGTATAATGTAACGGTTTGCATTAAAGATTCCATTGACCCCAACCAATTGCAGTACTCATACTGTACAGAGAGCAACACTGTGAAGGCGCAAAGCAAGAGGTGTCCACGATGGCTATGACTGCATCTACACTTCCAACGCGAAAGATCAGTCGACGAAAAGCCCACATACAAATGTCAAAATTCCCCCATCAATCCTCAGTTCACGTCCACCTCAATATATCCTTTGCCGTACCATCCTTGAGACCCAGAGGGATTATCTCGTCAATTGCGCATGTAATTTTTAAGTTTTGTAGAACGAGGAGAAAGAACTCTGTGCAATGAAAGCGGAATCAACGTGAAAAAGACCCTGAAGACACCCAAACACCATCTGCAAGTACCATTGTGAGGATAGAGACCCGCATGACACGAAAACGTCTCAAGAAACGCGTGAATTATGTGTCGGGTATCAGTTTCTTCAAAGACAAGCTTGGCTCTCCTTCGTGTGCTGGGATGGCAGGAACTCATTATGCTTGATGTGAATGTGGGATACCGGCTTGAGGTGGCATCGGGTACCCGCCACGGTTCTGTTGTTGAGCAACATAGTTCTGATATGCGAGAGCTTGTTGCTGCTCCATTGTTGGTTGCATGTAGCCGCCGGCATGCATATTCGGGGCCTGCTGCGGCATCGCACGGCCTTGTTGGGGAGGGAGGTGTTGTGGGGTAGGTTCTTCGGGGGACTCAACGGCACCATCGTCAACGCCGTTCTCGCCGTTACCTGCAGGTTCGGGGGCATTCAAGCAAGCCTATTGCCGGTATTAGTGGGAATCTCGAGTCTCATGTAGATTGGCGCATACCTGAATCAAATTCTTGCCCTCAGCCTTGGTGACAAGAGGTTGAAGTTTAGGCGTCGTGAAGGTGTAGACCAACCCGGTCTCGGAAACGACGAGGAGGAGAACTTGAGTGCCAGTCAAAACAGACAGTTCATATGCCTGTTAACGTATCAGCATAGATGTTCGTTCAATGTAGTGTTGGTTCGCACGCGAAGATACGCGTGCAATTGGGGATGCGACTAACCTTCTTCATGATACCCGCCTTGCGCTTCGAAAATGTAATATGACGACGCGATTTGTCAGTAATGAACTTGATCTCAATCTTCCTTCTCTCACGACCGGGCTTGTCATCGTCATCATCATCGTCGTCGGCAGTGGATGGACGTTGGCGTTTGATGCCGCGAGATTCGTTGCCATTTCCGAGACTGTGGTCATCGAGGGCAGATGGGGACGCTTCGTTGGGATCGGTGATGTCGGCCATTGTATTGAGGTTTCTTTTTGAGGTATGACGAGAATGTCTCTTTTGAGAAGGGTGCCGATGACCTTACTGCTTATGGGATCGAGAGGCTGTTGTCGCAAGTACCTGGGTCGCGGACAACTGAATTGAGGATGGCGCGGATGGAGTGAACCGATGTGTATAAGCCGAAGTAAAGCTTGGATTGGAAGGCGTTTCTGATGTACCGGCTCGAATAAGGTTTGTGTTCCTGTGGGGGGGACCTGAGATACAAACAGTGGATTAATTGATTGATCAGGCAAGGTGAAGGATGTGCAGCGGGTGCGGGATTGATTGAAAGAAGAATAGATTGAGATGCACAAGCGAATAATGGCAAGGAAATGGCAGAGGCTGGGGGGGTTTTGGGGGAAGGGTATGTTTTCTGACATGCTTGGGGAGGGCTTGTGTGGGCTTCCGGCCTTGAGCGATCACTAGAAGCGCTCTAAGAGGCTGATGGAGGGCGATGGAGCCATTGGAGGGCAGTTCGGGGTGGGGGGGAGCCTTTGGGGGGCATGATCGGTTTCGGGGGCTATGCTGAGTAGCCTGAGTTGGTGGTGGACCGGTGGTGGTGAATTGTGGTCCTTGTGGTAGTGGTGGTGGGTATCAGATTGGTTTGTTGGTTGGGTGCAGTTGTCGGCCGTTCTCGGTCACTCCTTGGGAGTTGGGGGCGGAATGGATGGATGCTGCATTGCTGGCTGGCGGCTGGCGAATGGAATGCGGCGATACGCTTACTCGAGATCCCCATCCCCGAAGATGCGAGTCCAGTGAAGTTCGGACGAGGGCAGAACGGCAAACGGAAAAAGGGGAAGTGGCTAGGACATGGACTCATACACTCAAAACACATCTACCATGGGTAGACAGTTTGAATATTCATATCCATATCCATATCCGTATCCAAATTGATGGATTGCATACTTGGGCAGGCAACTCTGCGCTGCCCTCAACCTCTTCCCTCTCCCTGTTCTACTCTGCTCTTACCTCATGTCGGCCCCCACCCACAATTGTAGGCGGATTGGATTCATAAACGAGTGAGTACAGAGAAGAACTTGGGATTTGGGACTGGTTGTCCCATTCAGGAGGTGGGAGAAAGGGGCTCGCATCTCGACTTGATCGCCAGCCAGCACTGACAGTTTGACAGTCTGATACTGAACGAGCATAGACTCAACTCGACCCAGATAGGTCTGGTCGCTTCTCCCCCAATCTGCGTTGTGGCGGCCGTTGGTGGTCGTGCTGGAGGGGGTCGACCACGATGCAACATCGCGAAATGATAGAAAAATGGAAAGACGAGAAAGCGAGACGTACCTTTTTGCTTACAATTGATCTCTGACCCTCCTGGCCAAGCAATCCAGCAAGTGTTATCTCGACTCCTTTTCGATCTCGGTTGATGTGCTTCTTGGGGCAAGGATTGCTGCTGTCTCTAAGTCTGAGTGTTTGGCAAAAGACGAAAGGGGACAAGAGCATTCCAAAGTGGGAAATGGCCTCTTAAAGGTTAAAGGCGTATGAGATATGAACTAGCGGAAAACCGAGGCGTGAAACGCCGGAGATTGAGGCGGTATGATTGGTTGTGGGATTCTTCGCTCCGGAGCAATAACTTATGTAATCCACCTGCCAGCGACCAGCGCGGGTGAGATCGGTATTGAAGCAGCAGAGAGATATCTCAATTCCGCCTTTGTTGCCGACAAGTCAGTAACGAATAATGCGCCACATGTGAATGGCAAAGGTCGAGGTTTCCTTTGTTGTTGAAGGAGGAAGGGATTTGCTCCGGCTAATGTCTTTTCTCGAAATGATTCCAAAGGCATGTGCAAAACCACCTGAAATGAATCAAGGCAAACACATTAACATTTCTCAAGAACGAGTGTCCAATCCAACAGACACTTAGGTTGAAACATTACCAAAGTGAATGAGACTGGAAGCACTTCTTATTCGGTGTCACGATTAAGACTAAAAGACCTCACCCATTCCCTTGGCAAAGCGGGTAAGGACGTTCCCCGCGGTGTTCCTCAACATCACGTGACTGAAACTCAATTCCTATGTCCCCGAGACAACTCATCGAACTACTCTACGGTGTACCTTTAATACGACAACGGGCCTGTTACAATCGACGTTTGCAGAAAGCCTTGCAATTGATCCTCACACTACATTCACCACGTGATAGTGTTGATGCCTCATGCTTCAGGCTCCAGTAGCTAAATCTGGCCGTTAGAACGTTTCATTCAGCCTTTTGCAACGACATCTCGAAATTACATCCCCCAAGTTCAACTGTTTCCTCGGAGGTCGAGTACGACTAGACTGTTATCGTATTCAAACGCTCTAAGGAATGAATAATCACTGGTCGAGCCCCTCGAGTGTTCCGAAATGCTTCAGATCTGACGCAACTTCTAAAACACCAAGTGTCGAGGATCGCAACATCCATACCTGAGACACCGCGGCCTCGAGGCTGCACGGTTCAAGTTCACAATGCAAGAGCAAGTGTTTGCAGATTCTTCTTTCCTTTCACTCCGTTGTACGGTTTGTTTGTCTACAATCTCTGTCTTTTCATTCTTCAATTCTACGTTGTTCTTTCCTTTCAAGAAGTGGAGTTTTCTTGGTCGACTTCTTCGACGTAGTCCTTCGAGTGGCCTTAATTTTTAGACGCCGGCCGTCATCAAAGACTCTAAATCACCACCTCTGTGAATTACACTTCTCGCAGATTTCGACTTCACTGCCATCAATCATAATGGCGCGGGACAATATATTCTTGAGTTATGTGGCCGCAGACCTTCTCTTCGTGGTATCTGGTGGCCTTCTGATTGTGTTCGCCTTGACCACCGAAGCCCAAATGACCAAGTCGCCCACCGTCGACACTGTCGCAAGGAATCTACTGTTCTCACAATGTCCTCTAAATGGTCACTACACCCCTCATTTTCGATCTCTCAGCTACTGACTTTCAATCTAGCTGCAATCGGGAACGCCGTCTTAGTCTTCGTCACCTTCCTCCTCTCTGTCCCTGCCATGGTTATTCCTATGACAAGAGGTTGGCTGAAGTTCACTGGCTACATGACCGTCATCTGTGCCCTCTACACTATGGTTGTCGGCCTTGTAATCTGGTTCGACACACTGCGAATGCGCGAGAATCTCCTACCCGTGTGGCAAGCTCTCCCAGCTTCATCCCAAAGTCTACTTCAACAAGAATTTAGCTGCTGTGGATACACCAACAGCACTTCGCCACCTTTTGTAGTTGACACGACTTGTCCGAATGCACTTGTGGCTGCTGCGACGGTAGGATGCGTTGGACCGTTTTCAAGTTTTGGAAATAACTTGTTGGATTTGGTCTTCACGGGCGCTTTTGGGATTGTTGGTATGTATTCTCTTGGATGCAGATATGGAAGCTGGCTAATATTACACAGGGGTTGATGTGGTCCTGATCATGGCAACTGCAATGCTACTCAAGGACCGCAAGGAGAAGGCAAGATACCGCCATATTGACGAGAAGAACGGAGCAGGTGCATTCTAAACACACAATTGAGAGGTCATGATTGGGTTGAGGAGTATCGTACAAGGCAACTTTTTTCTTTTCATTTCTGCATCCAATATTGTGTGGCACTCTTGATGCGCACTCTAGCTAGGCTAGATTTAGATTATAAATTATTCTAAACGTGCTCGTTACACATTGAGCGCTGTCCTTCACAAGACTCTGGGAGGAAGTTCAACTCTGGGCGGTGTGGACCCTTTGGAAGAGATTGACCACTGTGAATGGAGGAACAACGATCTCAAGCAGGAATTAGTTCTATCATAATAAATCCAACAGTCAAGCAAACATCAGCAACCTCCTTTCTACGTCGCAGCTCCGAAATACCTGTTCTTCAGACTAAGGGCAAAAGGTCTTACAATAGAAAAAGTAAGTACTTTTATAACATTCTTCCGCCAAAGATCCGCCGAAGATCCACCAAAGATCTGTCCATCGTCGGTAGATAACGTCGTATTCCAAAGTTCCCCCACCTCGGAATTCCCGCCCATCAACTAATCAGACCTGTGGCCAAGCGTTCAACACCCTTCTTTCTGTGCTTGTGACTGACCCGGCTGTTTCACATGCTAGTTTTTGAAATCTCTCATTTCTTCGCGTCACTTTTCATTGTGCGTGAACTACGGTGAAGAACTGTTTTTGTCGACAGCTCACTAGGTTGTTGTCACTCGCTTCTCGGTTGTTGAGAGCGCTGACATGGCTCGTCGGTCGACACTGAGCTGGTCTCCCGACAATGGCTTTTTGTGGGGATCCCCTGGAAGGGGCTTCGATGACGGAATTCTTGGAAACTAAGTGAACTTCCTGTCAGATAGGACGTGTGCAGAGATCAATTCGACTGGGGCAAACGCGGAGGCTACTTCATCCTTACGCTTGGTGGCTTTGACTGTCTTGGGAGGTTAGTATTTAATGTTTCCCAGCGGCGTTTTTATGGGAAAACCGTCTTGAGTACTACAACAGGAAATAGTGACTGGAAATGAGATGGAGGATCAGCATACCAAGTTCAGCCTGTATTGAGTTCGAGTGCTCGTATTGACGCCAGTATTTTCTGGTGAACGGTAGAATCGCGCTTAAAATAGTAAATACTCCCTTCGCTGTCGCGAGACATGTCGCTGTCACGACACATATTGCTGTCTCTGTCACGTCTGCTGTCTCTATCTCTGTCACGACTTCCAGCTTTAGGTCCAGCCAATGGCAATGAACTCGCTCTATTGGAAGACCTCGGTTAGGAAAAGGGGCATGAGGTTGGCCAGCCGGTAATCTTCTTACGAACTCATGGCCTTGCATTGAACTGGTGAGTTTTCTTGGAAGTATGCATTTTCCCCACAGCTCGCGGTGAGCTGGTTCGAACTCGGGTGACTCTAGGAGCGCCTTCACACCATTGATGCCTGAGCCGCCGAGGTATTATTTGAATATCTTTCCCATCGAGTTGCTAGTGCCCGATGGTAGTGGGCCACGGTCCACGGAGGAAGTCAGCCGCGGGCCTTTCTCGTTCGGATGTAACCAGTGCTGCTGCGTTATGTCTGCCAGATCTTGTTCGAGACCTGTACACCTTTCGTTAGCCAGTATTCGTCCAAATAAAGGATGTGGTCGGAGATCTTCGTGCAAGGGGGCGAATTTGGTATTCATTACCATTTGGATGGATCCAAAGCTACCGTTTATAGCTAACGTGTTGCGTTGGGGTACGGATATCGTTGTTCTCTTCTTCAAGTCGTCAATTTACCCACTTCCTCTCGGGAAAGACACCGGTTCTCTACTGGTACCTAATATGCAGATATCGAAAGTGGTTATCCGAATCGTTCAAAACCAGTAAAGAGATTGGGATATCCTATATGGTACAAGAAGGTCGAGGAGCCAATTATCCGATCCCACGTGTACAGTTCGCAAGAAAGCCTATTTCTGATGCATGGAGAACACAGACGCTGAATTATCGGGATTTGGCATATTCGGTTCCCTGCAATATAGGTCCTTCTCTGATCGCGGTCCAGCATAGCAATGCAGCGTCTACCTTCAGATGACCGTACAGTAAGTGGTTTTGATTCGCGGATCCCGTCCTTCATAGATGACTCGAGCCTGAACGGATCCATTGTTGCATGTACAAGTACAAGTACATATGCGAGTATCATCTGCAAGGCCAGGCAAGTCCAATCCCCAGGCCCAAGCACTCGATTCTGCACATCACCGCATCGAGGAAGCCCCACGTCGAATCAGAGCACGAAAGCGTGTCTGATGGGAGACGTATGTAAGCCATCGAGTCATGACTAATGAGCGATTCTCCCTCTCTGTACATGGATCTACTGCGTGTATGGCCAACGGCTGCACGAGCCAGAAGACGTTTTGGGCCTTCCCTGCACATGGCTGCTCCTCCTAGAAGCTGGAAACCTTCTCCCGGGGCCGCATGCTGAGGCGCCAATGCAATGTTCATGCACTCTTGCTGAGTGATCGCTCCTTTGGCGAATGATGAATAGGGGTAGCGTACGAAGGTATCCCCGAGAATTATTGTTATGCAGATGTTTTGGGATACCATTGATGGACCTAAGGTCCGCCTACCTGCGCTTCGTTCGAGTCGATGGCCGAGGTGATGAGCTGGCTGGCTCGCGGTGTGGAGGATGGGAGATATCATGCTCCTTCGTGGGTCGAGGGAGGCATCCAGACACTATCTGGATCATGTGGAGAGAGTTTGGAGTCTTGAGAATCGTGGCAGACAGGGTGGCGAGCATTTTCTCATTTGCGTAGCAATATGAGCTAGGAGGTCGAGAACAAAGTAACAAGTATTTTGTCTTCATTATTCGAGTATTAACTAAAGAAGAAAATTACAACGCTCCAACCCCATAACGCCATATCAAAGAGGACGATTATTCCTCATCTGTTTCTCCATCCCCATCTCCATTATCATCATCCAGCACCTCGATCTCGACCTCCTTAGTCACGACTCTCTTCTTTCGCGCTCCTGCATGCCCTTCTCCCTTCCTCTCCCTTTTCTGCCTCGCCGAAAGCTCTTCTGTCAATCTCCCATTCTCACTCTTCAACTTCTCGATCTCCTCCCTCAGATCATCCACCAGCTTCGCCTGGCGCCGCCTGAAGTTCCGCTGCGAGTTACGGTTCTGCTGTTGCCGTTTCTGGTAGCGCGCTATCAGCTCTTCTTTCTCTTTCCTCGAGGCATTCTTGAACTCCGGAGTGTTGAGGAAGGAGGCCGACTGGAAAGCACTTTAGGGATTGGCTGGAACGGGGGTGGGTTGACTCGGAGAATGGGAATGGGAGGTTGGTGGAGGGTGGGAGATAAGGGAGGCGGTTTGTAGCAGAGAGGAAACATACCTCGCGAGCTTCTTCGGCGCTCATGACACCGCTCCTCCTCCTACGATCTCTCATGACGTGGCTCCAGTCATCTTTCTCGGTCGTATCCCTGCTGGGTGTATTGATTGTCGTGGGACTCGATGGTGTCGAGGTTGAGAAGCTCATGCTAGGTGTGGAATGTGCTGATGGTTCCGGCGTAGCTATGTACGCGCTGATATCAAAGTCATTCAACGTCGAATTGTCTGGGGAATTCGTGTTGGCTGCAGGCGAGAATTCTAGGTATGATGAAGAAAGGTTGGAGACTGAACAGAGACATGGTCCTGGCAGGGAGCAGGAGGGGCAGTAGAAGCCGCTGTAGTCTACGTCTGGGATGCTGAGGAAGAGTTCTGGCGGAGAGGATGTTGAGTTTCGCGCATGTGTAGTGAGGTATTGTGCCTGTAGATTATGAGTGTAGGTCAACAAAGGAGAATAGCGGGGGACAGACAAGGAGGGAGCTCAGAGGAAGGCGGGTTTGGGTTTGGTGATATCGTCCGTCCATTTGCGCTAGCGAGAGCCCCTTTTCTACCGAGAAATAAACGAGCCTGGATCAAAGACGGGAGGGAGTTGCTTGGTTGAGTTCTGTAGTCGCTTGACGGTGGGTTCGTAGGTGATGATTGTGATGATTGTGATGATAGAACATTCCAAGAGCCAGGAGGTTTCGCCCAGATATACAATTTCCCATATCTTACTGTACGCATGGGATCTTTAGCCATTATGTTCCTGTCCATTGTCTTTTTCCGGCCCCGTTCCTCGATCTTTCGATCGCGGCAACGGCAAGCCAATGCGAAGAAACCTAGACTGCGACGCTTGCGGATCAGGAGGCTTCCAATTGGTTCCTTCTCTCTCTACATTGGGCATAGTATGGAACACAAATCTAGGGGTCCTGTGTGTCAGCAATGCGATGAGTGGTCGGCGCATGAGACATGTGGGGGAGGACAGTCAGCTAAAGGAGACCGAAGGATGTTCATTTGCTGGAGAGGGCATTTTAGTCATCGGCTTGCTTGCGGTCTGTTGCGGCAGTCCGAGGTCTTTGCGCGTCCTGTGCGGAGAAAGGTGGGATTGGGAGGATTGGGAGGATTGGGAGGATTGGGAGGTCAAGAGATGCTGCCGCAACCACTCAGAAGCTGTGATTGGAATTATGTAAGTTGAGCCACCGTGCTGGGTCAGTGCGAGACGAGACTGGGCAGGTGGTGCCGGGCGGTCATTGAAGGAATGCAAACCCCGAAACACTTGAGGATATCACATATCTTTGGGTCTTTTCATTCTCACGATGTACGACGTCATCCAATAAAAGCATGGGTTGCACAGTCAGGGCCCAATGTTTACTGTTTCTATGTAAGTTGTTCTGCTGTCTATTTGCATCCTTCATGGCCGGATGACCTGACCTTGCCCACATTTCATGACTGTAAGAGCTCCATGGTTGTTTGTCGAGCTTCACGTGCAGCCACCAGCCCCAAAACACCAACAAGCATACTTATGCCCACTTTCCAAGGAGAGCCATCACCCCTGCTCCGACGAATACACAGACAACCATGAAGAAGAGACGCCTCGATTCCTTCGTCAACTCTGGATTGAACAAGAAGTCTCTAGCCAGTAATTCCACCAACCCTGTGTAAATTAGGATCCCGGCAGATATCGAATCCAAAACACCTGACACGACATTCGCAGTGTACGATCCGCTGTTGTATGTTGTTCGCAGCCCGAGACCGATGGCAACTGCGAGGAGCCACAAGTCAGCGTTGATCAAGGACAGAGACTAGCCCGTACTTGGTATTTCAATATGCCCAAGTTGTTTCTCTGGTCGCAAGCAAGGTCCTCTTGCAGGCGGATTCGGGAAAAGTTTGCAGAATAAGGAGAAAGAAAAGGCAAACTTACTCGCAATTGGTGTAGTCAGGCCATAACTACCACATAGGAACCATGGCAACCAGCTGAAGCGCCTAGGGAAAGGGATGGCAGACATTCTCGCGCCAATGCCGAGACCTTCGAATGACTGATGGAAGACGAGAACAGGATACAGAGTGCTAAACTCGTCACCCGCCGTCCCAAGATTGAGACCGATGATGACCGAATGGAAGATGACGCCGAACTCAAGGATCAGGAAGGCAGCAATCTGTTGGCGGAACGACCTCTCTTGCATCTCTTCATTACTGTCGGCATGGGATAACTGCTCTGGGTCTTCTTTTTCCAAGCTCTGATTCTTTAGCGAGACGTCCTTCTGTGCTTGCGCTGCTGAGATGGCCGCATGCATGTTCTCGTCCTGATCTCCGGAGTGCAGCTGGTTGTGAGAGAGAGAGAGATTTCTGTTGTTGCGAGCCAATCCATTGTCACTTCCAGGATGATCGGTGATGAGAGCCTCGACGTTCGGATGGTCGGCCACACTGTGAGCCATCCCGTATTTGTGCTCGACGTATCTCTCTGCGCCAAAATCCATCAGGAAGATCAGCAGAACAGAGATGAGCACGATGGCAGGAACCCATGAGTAGGTAGCCCAGCCACCCGTCATTCCGACGCATGTCTGAGGACCGATTTCGCCATAGGCTGGATCAAGAAGACTGTCGAGAGGTCAGTGGATGGGACACGTCGGGAGATAGTGGCCGGCTTACTGGATGAAAGCTGTGGCCACAATGACCCCCGCCCCAAAGTATCGAGCAAAGAGGTAGACGTAGATATTGATTCTCAACCACCTGACGCGCGCTGCCAGGACGGGAAAGAAGGTAGCGGCGGATGAGATGATGAGAATGACGAAGAGGGCCGAGATACGCGCCCCGAGCCGGCCGTTGTATTCGTTCTCTCCCGCATTGAGGAAGCAGACCACCGCCCTCGGATCGGCTGTGGTTAGATCGACCACGGTACCATTTCCGAGGCCAAAGTTGTCGGACGAAGACATCGTGAAGGAGCCGCTCTTGGAAGGAGAGAAAGGGGTATGGGACGAAAAGCAAGTCAAGCAGAAATCCGAAAACGTTGATGAACTTTATTCTTCTGCTTCTTTTCCCTTTTTTCCCTTTTTCCTTTTCAAGATTTGAAGGGGAGAAGCAAGCGTGCAGAGTGAGGTGACATGCATGACCTCTTATACATATTCACTCCGTCTGCAGTCTCTGCCGTGCGTTCGGACGGAACTGCGGCACGGCCGAGAGAAAGATGACCTTCCCAGCAAGAAGAAGGACATGGATGCAATGATGGCTGAATGCGGCGCATCAGGAAGTGAAGTGGACCAACTGGCGTGGTGAGATGGAATGTGGAATTGTGTGTGGGAGAGGACGATCGAGCACCCGGATGGGTAGGTACCATGCCTTATTTAGAGATGCCACGCTAGCAGCAGGACCTTCGCACTTCCACGCGATGTGATTTGGCTCTTCAGTAGATATATGGAACAATATGGAACAATATGGATATATATATATATATATACATGGGCACATGCAAGGCATCCCAACATAAGCTTTTCATACTTACGGCCTTCCCGTATCTGACTTTCTGCGTGTTCTGTCGGTCGGAGAGAGACGAATGTCTTGACTCGTGAGGCGACAGACAACCTTACGACCTGGTAGACTGGTGTCCCCCCTTGCAAATCCTAGATCGGGAAACCCCATCCAAAGAAAGAAAGAAAGAAAGAAAGAATGGCTGAAATCTTCCAATACTCAAATTGCCAGTGCTTGATGATGATGTGCCGTCTGATGGGCTGGGACAGGGGCAACCAGGTGAGGTTTTCCTGGCCAGACAGAGAGTCTCGGAAGGTCTTTCTTTCACAGCTGATATCAGTATACCACAAGAGCCCTTCCGCTTATTGCAAGGGGCAGGAAAGGTACGAGAGGGAGTGTATACAACGGGAAGTCTTCTATGGGAGCTCCTCCTCCTTCTTCTTCTTCTCCTCCTTCTTCTGCTTCTTCTGCTCCTCCTCCTTCATTACCGACTACTCCCGGCTCGCTCACAGCTGCTTAGAGCTTCTTCTCTGCTTGGAATCATCCCTGCTTCCCACGTCGGTCGATCGTGTGAGACCCGTGTTGGCCACCTTCGTTATCTGACCGAGTACCTGGATGGTTACCCCAAGTGGGGTCGTCCAAAGTCTCGGGAGGAAGTCAATAACTTGAATGGATCTTGGTCAGATTGGTGGACTATTTGATTGAAGAGGATATTGAGAAAATGTCATTGCGCTTACGAATCGATGGTGCCGTAGGCTGGCCGTATTCAAAAGACTATACTAGGTTCATAGAGCGGAGATGAGATTGGGACTGCGCACTACTTTACATCCTCCTCGTCTTGACTCTCCAGCCGCCTTCCTCACGCCAACATCTGCTGCGTCGCACAATGGATACCTCCACCCTGGACAGGTAATTGTCTCAAGAATACCTGCTCAATCACTCGCTCTGGGAATAGCTCCTTCAGAATCCTCTGCGCTTCCGCATCTGCTTCCTCATCTCCAAACTTCGGGGCGATGACCGCACCGTTCGCCAGGTAGTAGTTGACATATGAGATGGTGGCACGATGCTTGAATCGCGCACAGTCTGGCTCTGGTAACTCAACGATCTGAAGTGACATTCCTTTTGCGTTTGTCTCTTTCGACAACCTCAGCTTGGCGTCCTCATATATGTCCTTTTCCACCTGGGGATGAGTAGCGCTTGGCTTTGTGAGAACAACGAGACCAGGCGACACGAATCGTGCCAGGGCATCGATATGGCAGTCTGTGATATCGTGACCTTCGACGCCTTTCAGCCATATAACCTTGGTGATTCCGAAAAGAAGGAGCAATTCTGCCTCAATTTCTGCCTTGCTTTTGCCAGCGTTCCGATTCGAGTTGATGATGGAGCTTTCGGTCGCCATTAATGTGCCTTCGCCATCTACTTCCAACCCACCACCCTCACATACTAAGCTCGTCGATATCGCTGGCACATGCAGAGCCTCAAGTGCTAACGCAGCCACACTTGAATCTCCCTCGTCCTCCAACTTACCTCCCCAATGATTGAAATTCAGCACCGCTCCGCTAACGGATCGTTCATCCTTTGCTCTCACGAATATTGGCCCGATATCACGAGCCCATAGGCTATCCAACTTTGCTATTGGATGGATAGAAACTTTCTCATTGCTTCCAAGAAGTGCGTGGGCAGTGTTCACGTTGTCTGGAGTATTGAGTGTGAATAGATGGAGAGGCTCGTAACGTGAGATGGTGGTAGCGATGGAGGCTACTTCCTTCCTTGTTTCATCGATATCGAACTCGTCAACTGAAGACTTGGTTGGCCAGGCCATCATTGTTCCGGAGTGTCGATTGCGCTCTGCTGGGAAGTAGTAATGGGAGGTTCTTGCGGAGGTGGAGAAACGGGAAGCAGAAGCCATTTTTGATATGGGCGTACTATTCTTGCTGTCTTGAAGAGATTCTGTAAGGTTATAGTTACTACCTGGGCTCAAATGCGAACGTAATAACCATCTCGAAATCATGAACTTGTTTGATAGATTAGACACCAGCATAGGGTTGGGCGGTTTCTGAAGAGCTGGCTGAGATATTCTTGGCGACAAGGCAAGAAAGGATTTGACTGCGATTGTATGCTTCTCAACTTCATTGATAGGACGGCTGAAAGCCAGTATATTTGTATCGAATTTGATAGTTCTTATTCCGAGGTCTGGAATTGGAAAGGGGCGTGTCTCGGCTCCGCCAGTCCGACCCAATTTGGAAGCTCGACTGAGAGATCCAGACATGAGAGAATTTGATTTCTTGACCGCAACAAAAAACGTAACGTAATCATTAGAACAGAGCCTTTAATCCTGGAATTTCCTTGACTTCTACCAGCATCTCCGAAGACCCAGACACTCATCCCTGAAGCACGTGAGTAGTCTTACTGGTCACGTGAATACAATTTCGGCTTTTGGATGGAACGACATGGAAAGGACAACACATACAAGATGTAACGGCGACCCAAGAAGACCACAGCACATTGTCTTTCACACAAGATGTACCCAGAAGAGGAATACGTTACGGGAGATGCTGACTCCCGGCCCAAACCCGCCATCCTCTGCCTCCACGGCGGCGGAACAAACGCCATGATCTTCAACATCCAGACAATCCGCATCCAAAGAGTGCTGGGTCCCTATTTCGAGTTCGTGTTCGTCGAGAGCCCACAGGAGGGCGCGCCAGGACCAGATGTCATCCCCGTCTTCGAGGGCATGGAGCCTTATCGGAGGTGGCACTTCGACCATGTCAAGTCCGCGCAGACGATAGCCACGCTGCAGGACGCCATGGACGAGCAGAAGAGGAAGGACGGGAGGGGGTTCGTGGGCGCGTTGGGCTTCAGTCAGGGGGCGATGGCTGTTTCGGGGCTGTTGCTGGAGCAGCAGGCGAGGGAGAGGAAGGAGGGCGGTGATGATGGGACGGGGCTCGCTTTTGCGGTCCTGTTTAATGGGACGTACCCGCCGCTGACGGCGGGGTTGACGGACGAGGAACAGGAGGAACGGATCCGTGTTCCGAGTTTGCATGTCATTGGGACCGAGGACCCGTACAGAGAAAACGGGATGACGCTCTTCGAGGAGTATTTTGATCCGAAGACGGCGAGCATGATCGAGTTCAAGGTTGGGCATCGCCTTCCTGTTCTCGAGAACGACACGGCGAAGGTCGCGAATGAGATTTTGAGAATGTATGCTGAGGCGGAAGGGAAAAGGCAGACGGACCCTGAGGCTCTTGCGAAGTTTGCCTAGTGGTCTCTTCATGATACACGAAGTGGATGATGAAGGCACGATGGCTGAGATGGGAGAATAGAAATAAAGCACAAGGCTGGCTGGCCTAAACGTACTGAGTCAAGGTGAACTCATAGAGTCAAGAGTACTATCGCAATTATAGATTTTTGTAATCGCTTGGGCTCACAGGATCGAACAAGTTGCCGCTGGCTCCCATGGTATATGGTATCCTCTTTGCATCACTGCATGCCATTGTGATTTGTCTCCAATATAGAACTCTATGTCTCTGGTATCTTGAGGACCGTCCTTAGTCTTCACCATTAACATTAACATTAGTATCGTGTCCCGCGTCCTTAAGTCGAAGCGCTGTACAGTTCAGGGGTATTCTGAAGGTATTTCGTAATAATCACAATCCAGTACGGAATTTCTTATGCAAGAGCCTTTATTTAATGCGTTTCCAGTCACATATTGGAATAGTACAGCATGCTGCTATAGTGTTGATAGCTTGTCGCAGCTTGCTCCCCTTGCCCTTGACCTTACTGTAGGCCTATCATCCATCCTCTTTCATGCATGTAGGCTTGTTGAACCAATCATCTATGGGTGTTGGCGAGGTTAGCATGAAGTCAAGGTAGATGAGTAGGTCTGCGTATTTTAGTAGATATGCATTTCGCTTGAGCGCCTGGTGAAGGGGGGGTCAACTTCATTCCTCGCACTCTCTTTCCCTGTACTACCTTACTCGAGTACCTCTTTGCTGTATGCGAGAGGTGGCTTGGCGGGCGGGCACTCAAGGGGGAAATGCGGTAACGCCACAGCCGTCCAGGTGGTGCCAGCGGTGGTCAGAGCACCCACTTTAAAACGCCATGCGGGCCAAAGTCAATCCGGGGATTTGATCTTCCAAGCCACATATCCTGAAGGCTTCACAAAGTATATAGAGGGCATGGACCAAGCAAGTGCAATGCCATTTCCCAAGATATCTACATTAAACTGATATTCAATTGAGCGAGTCTTATAAGTGAACATTTTCTCATTGCCGTGTCTCCGATCCTGCGGCACATTTTCTCTCAGATAGCACATCGGAATTGAATATTGTCTTTGAAACTCTCTTACCTCGACAAATATAAACAGAGCTTTATCTTTTTGGAGCAAGCGAAGTGAAAACTCTCTTACCAGCCGAGCAATTTCGTCAACTTTACAGGCTCCTGTCGAGGGTTACCCAGCAATGGCAATCACCTACATCGAAGTTGACGGAGGCAAGCTCGCGGTAGAGGTTGAAGGTGAAGGACCCCTTATTGTCTGCTCACCAGGTATGGGCGATACACGCGATGCATATGGTCCACTCGCCGCGCAACTCGTGGCTGCCGGATATCGCGTGGCCGCCGTCGATCTCCGTGGCCACGGCGACAGCACGGCGGATTTCAAGCGCTATGGAGATGATCCCATCGCAGAGGATTACCTGACCGTTATCAAAGCACTGGGAGGAGGTCCAGCGGTGCTCGCAGGCGCGTCGCTGTCAGCCGGTGCTGCTGTCATCGCGGCAGCGCAACAACCGGAGCAGGTCGCAGGTCTCATCCTACTAGCACCCTTCCTTCGTACCGAAGCGAGCAGCCTGATGCTCTGGATCTTGAGCATAGCACTCTGGTGGCCTTGGGGGCCGTCGTTCTGGAAATTCTACTCTGCCACACTTTGGCCTGGCCTCGGTGACAAGGCGCGCGAACGTGCAGCCAGCACTACTAAATCACTGACACGGATCGGGCGATGGGGAGCATTTCAGGCCACAGTAATCGGTGCTAATCACAACGTGGCTGTGAAGCCCCGGATCGCTGGCGCCAAGGAAGCTCCAGCTCTTATAGTCATGGGCGAGGCGGACCCCGACTGGCCGAATCCGTTGGAGGAGGCAGAGTGGGTGGCATCAAATTTTACAGATGCGGAAACGATTGCTGTTCCTGGTGCTGGCCATGCACCAATGTTTGAGAAACCGGATGTTGTGGGCCCAGGAGTTCTTCGATTCTTGGAGAGAATCAAGTTCAATAAGAAGTGAGACTTCGCAGCATGGGGATCAAGTACACCAGCGTGAAGTCCGACGACCTTAAGATGAACAAAAGAGAGGTCAGGTCTGTAGACGGCCATGGTAGGGAGTGCTAGGAATTCACAGTTACCCGCTTTACATCATGGGTGGTATGGCAAGTTTTGTGATAGATGATCAAAATGTTTAGCAACTTGATATTCCAATGCTCTGTAATATCTGTAGCACATCGATTCTGCCTTCATCTTTCCACGTGAAGCCATAGCATGCGTCCCCTATTCGGAGACCGCTGTAGTACCACTGATTTAAGAATGCGGACGATTTATTGAGACTGCTCGTAGCCAGCTCTCTGGTGCTGGTCCAGCAAAGTGCGAAGTGCAGAATTTCACGTACAACGAGATATCAAGGTCTAGTATCTGATGAGCAGAGCCTTAATAGAGTTCTGTACGAGAAGTCAAAGCAAATGAGTGATCATATCGAAGACAAATAGCAAGTGCATTCTGCGTAGAGAGGGAGCAATGCAGGATGAATCATACACCAAGTCAATCGCGATGCTTAACATTCCTCATTAAAGCATACTGTAGTTTGACCAGGTGGTTGAAAGTTGCAATTCAATCTTGCCTTGATGATTGAGTAGTCTAATTATGCTCCACAGAGTGACATGGTATACGTCCTCTCACACCATGTCTACTTCTATTGAAATCCTCTGCTATTAATCAACTTCGCCAATAAACGTAAAAGTACAGGCCTGCACTGTCGTTCCATCCATCTCAATCAAACACCTCACGACTTCATACGCCTCGGTCTCATACTTCCTTAACCTATCTTCATGATCTTCCGATGCGACCAGGTACGCCGAACCCTCAACACAGCTCGTCTCCAGAGCGTCAACAAGCGCATTATACTTTCCCTGTCCCCACGTCTTCATTCTGCCTCCCAAAAGGCGCGCTCTGTGCAAAACCACAACTACTTCTTCGGAAAGAGAAAGGAGACTGCGAAGCTTGGGGACACTCGCCAAGGTGCCGTAGAAGAAATACCAGACTGGGTACTGATGTTGCGTCCGACCAAATGACGGCTCTGTCGTGAGGAGGTGTGCATCTTGTGGTCTGTATTGCGGGAGTGTGAAGTCTTTGCCGAGCGTCGGGTAGAGTGAGTCGGAGGACAATTCCTTGTATGCTGCTCCGACGGGGACGAAAAGTGGTCTGAACCCGGGTCTGTTTTGCGTTGAAAGCCAATTCTCGATCGCTGATTTCGTTAGGCCGTCGATTTTACAGAATAAGTATTCCCCTTCATCGCTAGTCCCTCGGCATACTTCTGGGCTCGTCGGAAGGTTTGCAGCTATTTGGACTTTTGCTGAAGTGTCGAGAGGGTCGTCGAGTTTGAGGAGATAGATTACCCGTGCCTTTGAAGGAGAAAGCATTGATTGTTGCGTTGAAGGTGGATTGGTGGTGGCTTTGGTGAATCCTATGATTGCCGTAGCTTGTTCGTAGCTATAGCCAAAACGTTCTTGCCACATCTTTATTGTTCCATTGTTTGAGCTGTATGTTTCCCCCTCCGCATCGAGCTCCTCGTAAGTGGCATTTACAGCAAGATTCTCCAATTCATCCAAGATATCCATCATTGAAGACCAGGTTCAAAACACCGGGTGCGATTCAGGGCTATTCAAAAGCTCAATGTCCTGGTTGATTATAAGACCAAATACGTATCTGTAACGGTTATGTAAATTGAGGGGAGTTGGATGGGGGTGTTTGGAATAAGGTGTATTGAGTGGACGTCTACTTTTGGTAAACTTGGTGTAGACTTAAATTTCTATACTGGCTCCTTCAGTTCAGAATCGAATTTAAACGAAAAACGACGCACAAATTGAACCTACCACTAGGTATGGGAAGCACCTTGTGAAACCAATAATTTGGAAGTAATTGCACAATGTCTGATAAGACTGTACTTGCAATTCTTGCTAGGCACGGAGAGAAATGGGGATAGCCCTCAACAGATAGCTCTGCTTCCTGTTGTGTGTTACCTCAGTACAGAACCAATATTGATACGATGTCCAGTCCCAAATACTGAGACTTTAGCACAGAAATCGGTTCGATCCTCGAATATACAGCATTGCCTGCGGTCTTCCGATAGTTTTCTGGATCCGCATACGGTAGGTTTCCTGCCCGCAAGTGGCCTTGGCACTCTCCTCAAGCCGTTTCGTACCTGCATCAGCTTCAACCTCAGCCTACTTTATCGTCGCATGACTGCTGGGGAATGCAAGACGTACCACCATAGAAGTTGCAAGCTCTTAATCAATGCTCACGTGGACATTGCATGGCGTTTCTGGAAGAGTGCGATGCCATTGGGGATGTTATGGTTAGGTACAAGGTGGTTGAATGTTCGTGGAGGAAGATGCACAGTGAGGTCATTGGGGAAATAAGATTAACAACAGGCCAGGAACTTGGACAAGCAAGGCAGCGCAGGCCAGGCTTGACGGCTGGCTGGCAAGTTGCGGCACGCACGCACGCACGCACGCACGCGACGACCTTACTTGTTACTTATGGGTTGACCTCGCCCAACCCTCTTCTGTGCATCATTTCAGTCACTCGTGTTCTTCTCTCTTTTCCATCAAACACGACTTTGCGTGAGGGTTCGAAAGTGGAAGAGGGTTGCTCAACGAATCACGGTTCTTCGTCCAGCTCACCGCATACGAATTGAGCCCCCAATTGCCCACCAAAAGTACACCGCCATCGTGATGCAGCACTTCGCTCTTCTCGCTTTGTTGCCAGCTGCTCTTGCAGCTCCAGCTCCAGTTCCAGTCCCAGTCGCCGCTCCAATCGCAGTTCCGGGATCTCACTATCCTCTAATTACGCCGGCACCCTCGTTGACTGACCGTGATCTCGCCAGACTCCAGGAACGAGGCGCCATTTCTTCGCTCATTAGTGATGCTACGAGCGACATTGCCGGGCTGGGTACTTATTTGAGCAGCGTAATTGGAACCTACCCTTCCTACATTGCCAGCGGAGTTCCCAATTTCTTCCAAGACTTCCCGACGGGGTCGGCAGTTGAGAAGAGTCTTGGAATCAGTGACAGCGATTTGGCTGCTACTCCAACTCAAGTTCTCAACATTCCGTAAGTATGCCCGGTTTCCTTGAGTTTAAGACATGTACTGATCCAACTTCAGGGCCTATGCAAATTGGACCGATCAAGGCTGGAATTTGCGATTCCGCGGAAATGTCTTCAAACAGCCCAACATCTCTGAATCAAAACTCGACGATCTGGCAAATATCTTCCTTATTGGCACATCGATTCAAGCTCTTCCACCCGCTCAGCAAACCCAAGCCCGGAACTTGACAGCCGAAATATATGTTGTTCAGCAAGGGAATGTCAACGTGTCCTTCAACCTTCAGCCGGTCTCAATCAGTGGTTTCACCGGCGAGGCAGGTGTTGACGCCAATGCGGCACCTAGGGGAGGAGCACAAAACATAACATTGATTGGAGAAACCACTGTTGAAGGAGATTTTGACCAATTTATTCAAATTGCCAATGTGTCCGGACCAGGCGGCTATTTGCTCCCAGGAAACGGCACAACGGAGATCCAGCGTCTCAGCGTCTATACCAATGGCACAGACACAGGAAATGCTACTGCCTACCTGGTTCCTCCAGCCGGCTTAACAATCATCTCCGATATCGACGATATCCTGCGGATAACCCAGATCTACGAACCAGCCAACGGTCTCTTGAACTCCTTTGCCAAAGCCTTCACACCATGGATGAACATGCCAGAGATCTATGCCAATTGGTCCCGAAGCATCCCCGATTTCCACTTCCATTACCTGACCACCACCCCAGAGCAAATCACCCGCAACTACATGGATTTCATTTACAACTACTACCCAGAGGGCTCCTTCGACACTCGGCCTCTGAATTTCAGCGACGTGTCCGACACGCTCTCAATCCGGAAGTACCTCCTCGAGAAGGTTTTCGAGACCTATCCCGAGCGAAAATTCGTCCTCATCGCCGATACGTCGAACTCGGATGTGATGAAGGATTACCCAGCCATGGCGACCGAATTCCCCAACCAAGTCCAATGCATATTCCTCCGCAACACATCCGCAACTGATCCAGGCGACAAGTTCCCTTACGACACGTCGGGCTTCAAGGGTCTGAATCAGAATATGTACATGTTCTTCCTTGTTCCTGACGATTTGAGCGGACTGGACATCGTGAACGGACAGTGCTATAACAGCACGATTCCGCAGAATGTGACGTTTAGCGAGCAAGGGCTTCCAGTTGGATTGAGCAAGAAGAGTGCTGGTGGGAAGGCCATGCCTTGGAGTAACGCTGTTTTGGTTGCCTTTGTGATGGTCCTCGGGGCGATGTTTGGTGGATTATGAGAGGGGCACGAGGGCGTTCGATAGGATTTGGCGTTTTGATGGGGAAAATTCGGCATGGGCATTGCACTACGCACGAAGAATGAAAATACAAAAGCATGAAAATATTTCGTATATTTCCTGTTCGTGACGTCCTCAGTGGTATTTTGTCATCGAAATTGACATCGAGATGACCCTTCCAACTTAATTATTCTGAGGGGAAGCTATCCGGCATGATTCCAAAATGAATCCGAGTTTTCGAGATACTTAACACAGACAAGCCTAATCCTCAAGGCCGCTTTCAGTCGAGGTCATGACCACAGCAATGTAGTTATACATCTCGAGTACCAACAGAGTTTTTTCACTCCCCCTCCGTCTTCCTCGCTATATCCTATCGCCTACCATTCCGTAGTCCTACGGCAATGTTAGCACCTATTCGTATCATATGTAGGAGAATGACTTATCCCCAAAAACTCGGAGGGGTTGCCTTCACCGTTTTACCGGCGAGACAACCCAGGACTACCAAACCATAGGGCTTGTCCTAAACCTCAAAGACCCTCCGACCGTCCACAGCTAACAAAAGCCAAGTTCTCCGACCATGAAAGCAGACAGACAGCACAGCGCTACCCGGAACAGACAAGCGCTAAGCTTTGACTCCAACTCGAGATGGGTCCCGTTCTGGACGCCATGTTGTTTTCTGAATCCAAGAGATAGGAGAATTGGGTTGAGTTAGCAGTATAAGCCAATGGATAGGATCTCACCACTACTTCTGATCCTTTGATGCTTGGCAGCTCCAATTAACATGATCGTATCCGTATCCTAGAGCAAAGGAAATATTCCGACATAGCTTGGGCCGAAATCTAGCAGTGGACCGGACCAACAACGGACGGCCAAGAAGTACCGAAAACCTCAACGCAACCATGAATCTTCTCTCTGTTTGGAAAGCAATGCCCTATGAGATAAGTTTTATGTTTCCTCTGCTCCCCTCCCTGAGGAAGGTAGCAGGGCTTGTGAAAGAACGGACAAAAGACATCAACAAAAACCGCTTGTCATCTCTCGGGAGAGGAAGGGTATCTACTATCGTAAAGATAGAAGACTGAGTGTCGGCGTCCTCCGTCACCCCAGGACCGAGCCTAGGGGAGAAGGTTGATGCGGCTGATCAGGATCACACTTCAGGAAAGTGACAATGCCTTTGGCTAGTGCCGCGGCAAGGGTCTTGTGAGCTGACTGCGCAAAAGCGAGGTCTACATGGGAGGGAGGGTGCATGCAATGACCTTCGTAAGCTCCGAGAAGCAAACGGCAGGAGAGGAGAGGTCCGGGACGTCTTCACTACTAGGAATTGTACGAACTCATCTCTATGGACGCCATAAGAGGTGAGCAATTGGACAAGAGAGACTTCCGGAGCATAGCAATATGTTTGATTTCGCCCGCTAAAGCGTTTGAAGGACCATCTCCTGCGATTTGTTTCTGTTTGAAAGCTAATCGATCCTCGCTGCCAGTGCGTATGCAAAGGGTTCCGACGAGTGTGATCGAAGCCGATTCGCAACCATGAGGAAGTTGAAATAATCGCAGAAGACAGTCTGCTTGTAAACCTCTTCCATAAGGAATATATCGTGCTCAGTCTCCACTGTCCAAATGCATTCCAATCATGTTGTCTCCGGGAGTTGGTAGAGAACGTATTGACCAGTTCCAAGCAGCTTGTATGAAGATCCCAACGACTTCTTCTCGAAGAAGAGCCTGTACATATCCCACATTGGATCTCCTTCCTTCCAAATTCTGTAGCATCAACGAAGACAATCCGTAGTGATCAGAGCATAACGTCCAGCCGAGAACCCCGACGAGCGTCCTCATAGGAGGCTCTTACCAGAATGGCTCATGGAAGAACTCTGTTTTATCGTCTCTCGACATCTGGACTATCCCTCCAACCTTTCAATCCTCCGCCTTGGTCAGATAGCGCGGCCTCGCAGCGTTGCTAACATTCCTTAGCTGACGAAGACGTAGTAAGTTGGAAGAACAACTATGACCGCAAAGCTAAAACCGACAAATACTTAGGGTTAAGTTCTGACCACCGATTCTTCCTTTCGGAGAACAGCAATCAGAGGACTGTTGGGAAGGCGAGTTGCTTGGTTTGCGGGTGCTCGTGAGAGCGAAACAAGATTCATGGGAGTGTGGAGGAGAGGTATTCGAAAGCATTCGAGGGGCGCGTTGATGGTTTGGGTCTGCAATTGGGTTTCGAAGCTAGATGCTGTTGTGTGAATAATTCGAGGTAGGAGGCTGAACGGATGATGAAAAGGTAGCTGTCAAGTCTTACAATTGATCAATTGAGAGGTAGTAGTTGGTGTTCAAGAAGAGGAGGGTGCGCGACGACTCTAGGAGTTTAATTTCACGCTAAAACGCGACATCACCAAGCATCACGTGATCGTTCTATCAACAAAAAATGTGCGCTGCCATTCGCCCCCCCAACAACATGACAGTGTTCATGGTGAATCCGATCCAGATATATAAGATCAACTATGGTCAAATTCGGCTATCAATCTCCTTTTGATACGTTGAAGTTCGAACATACTCTCTTTGTTTCCTCCAGATACTCCTTCATATCTGATCAGTGTTGACACTGCCAGCTTTCGACATGGATGCCCAGCAAGAGAAGAAGCCTTCTTTGGCTGATCAGGTTATCCACTGGGGAGAGCTTGGTTTCGATCCTGAACTCCCTCAGAAAGACAGAGCACTCAACCAGTCAAAATTTTATGGCTTGATAGAGAGGTAGGCAACTTATTGTAAAATCCCTACGCCTACTGATGCTGTGCTAGATCCAGCGTTTTGGCCCTGATGCCAGTCTTGAGTTTCCTCATACAACCCGGTCGGGTCCCATCATGGCTGCGTCACCCTTTGATGTCAGCCCTTGCATTACTTCCGCTCAGGGAACGAGGTGTGCAAAACGCCATTGAATTCATTCTCTCAGTCCACCCAAGTAATTCACAATACGAAGGATCAGGGAGTAAGAAGGGCTCTGGAATATCACATGAAGCGCTCAACGCAGCATCGAGACTCTTATCTGCGCCACCAAGTGGAGTGCCAAAGGAAAAATGGTTCTCTCAAATCGCGCCCCAACTGTTCTCTCTCCTTGAAGGTGAAGGCGAGGCCGAGATGGACAAAGCTGCAGCTTTTATTATTGGATTTGGAATCCTTGGCCGAAAACAATATGGAGCACCTGGATTGCCTGGTTGGGAAGCTTTCGTCAAGCCCATGTTGCATGGTATTGATCCTTCGGCCTTTCCAACGTGCGACCAGTCGAGCACAGAAGAATCAATAGTGACTTTGGACTCCTCGAATGCTCTGGTTTCGTCCAATGAAGTTGCCAGAAGCCTTCAAAGAGTCACTGCATTGTTGAGCTCTCATCCCAATCCTGCCTTGACTAAACGACTACTTCGGCCTATCGTCCTACCTCTTTGGTCACTTTCCAGCTGGCAAGAGGATAACGAAAAGATCGATGTTCGGTATCGTAAACCGGCGAGGAAGCTTTTGAGGACATTTCTGCAACTCTCGAGCGGCCACTCATCTGAAAAGCCCCAATCGCACCCAACTTCTACAAATCTGTCGTTCATTGCTCGAAACCTAACGTTCACTGGACAATACTACAGTGCTGGTTTTGAATGGATTTATGCCCCAAGTGGAGATGGTGGAATTCAAATTCAGAAGGCAGGGCAGAACAGAAAACATCTAATGCCAAACCTTGCAAAGATAGATCGAGTAGCAGATTGTTTCATTGATTTGATCAAAGCTACTCCTGGCCTCGAAGCCGAAACCTCGAGTCTATTCATGGACTTGTGTATAAAATGGCTCAAAGACGGCGATAAAGCTTCGTCGCTTTTAATTCTCACTCAGGTTGATTCTATGGAATCCAGCGATGATATCGAGAATAGGCTTATAGAAGCTAAGATCCTGCAGAAGATGATTAGTGAGATTCCAGAGAAGCTCGTCAGCGAATCCCAGCAGGTACTCGACCTCGTGGATCAAGTCCTGTCTCAATTCAATACCATGGTTGCGAACGCTAGCGAAGATACTGTGGCCGTCGCTCTCAGCCTTCTGAACATGATTCTTACTTCACCAACCTTTCAAGAAACATTTGAAAATCAACACATTCTTAAGCATATACAGAGATCGCTCGAGCTGATTAGCAAGAATACACATTTAGACATTTCATTAACAGCACGAAACCTAGTCATGTTGATGAGGTTTCGTAGTGCAGTCGAACAGACCGATACTCCATCCTCGGTTGTTCAGCCAGATCAACAAGCAGAGGATCGCAAGAGCTACAATCTTGCCATGTCATATCTCACAGCTACGGATTCTCCGCCTCCAGTTCGTGTCCAGGGACTCGAACTGATTTCAAATGTGGTTCGAGCAAATAATCCAATTCTAGATATACCAGCACTTTTGGTACTATTTTCGTCCCTCCTTCAGGATCCTGAGGAGTACATTTATCTTCGGGCTATTAAGTCGTTGATCCAGCTTTCCGGCCGGCATCCAAAGGCTGTGATGAAAGATCTTATTGAACGATATGTTGACTCACATGAGGAATACGGACTAGACCAGAGGTTGAGACTTGGAGAAGCATTAGTACAAGTTATCGAAAGCTCAAGTCCCGCTTTCACTGGAGAAGTTGCAGGCTCGGTTTCGCAGGGTCTCTTATCTGTCGCAGGTCGTCGTGGAATGAGGGCCAAAACGGAGCAAGCTCAGGAGAAACAGAATCGGTTGAAGCGAAAGAAAGATAAAGAAGCCGAAGACGCATGGGATGGAGAGGTGCCTCAACTCGTCGAGCTTTTGGAAAAGGAGTCGCACGAAGACTACGAGACCATATCACAGATCGTCTCGGGCTGGGAAAGCAAGCGAGGAACTGAAGACGTGAGAATTCGGTCATCTGCAGTGTCAATTTTGGCGGCGGCAATCGAATCCAATGTTGACGGCATCGGATCGAGTTTGATATCCACCATTGTGGATATCAGCATACACATCCTTACTCTCGAGCCTGAGCCAGAAAAGGGGATTTTGCGGCGCTCAGCTATTCTTCTCATCATGAGCTTTGTCCGGGCACTGAACTCAGCCAGTGCGGAGGGTAAAAAGCTAGGCTTTGGATTCGTTGGCCAAAGTCTTGATGATGTCCAGAGAATCCTGAAGTATGTGGGTGAGACAGATAATGATGGGCTGGTGCGACGGCATGCGAGCGACGTGATTGAAAGTCTTCAAGCATGGCAAATGAACGCATTTCTGCCGTCGCACAACACCCAAACAGGCATTCAAGACCTGGCTGGTCTTTCAATCACCTCTAGCGATGGGCCCGGATCCAGAATAAAGCCAAGAATTGAGGAGATTGAGTAGGAACGGGGCGAGAATATTTCAAACACCGCGCCTCGCCAGAAAGCAACTATCGCAATTATTGGAGCATCAACTCACGCGGTACTGATGCACGTGTATCAATCGATTATCTATTGAAACGGACTTCATCGATGATTTCCTTTCGCTGGATTCTGCAAATACGGAATGGAAGTGATTTTGTTTAAAAAAGAATTACGCCTTTTGGTTATTCTAAGACCTATTTGCCGGGCCAAAACAATTGCGATGCAAGTGCCTTTCAATTCTTGGTACTAAAATCGAACTATGTGGTAGGATGTTTGTCAGATGGCATGTCTGTCACCAACATGAGTGTATCCATCTTGTTGAAGCAAGACTTGTCAGATCTGACAACCACGCCGGCCTTTCTAAGACCAACATATGCCACCATGGGAGATTCTTTGTATTCTGCTCATAATTTCCTTCATTCGAATCGTCAAACGACTTGATGTCTTTAAAAGTCGCTATAATCGGCGCTGGGCCCGCGGGCCTCATGCTGGCTAGACTTCTTCACCTAGCGAACATACAATGCATCATATTCGAAGCAGAAACACATCTTAGTTTCCGCTCCCAAGGCGGAACTTTAGATCTCAGAAAAAGCACCGGCATCGCTGCAATCCAAGCCGCCGGATTATTTGACGACTACCTCACATATTGTCGATATGATGGCTCAGCGGTCGCTATTGGGGACAAGAGAGCACACTTCCACCTTCGATTTGCCGCATCAGAGAATGGAGACCCTGAAATCGATCGTTCGGAATTAAGAGCACTTCTTCTCAACTCGTTACCGGAGGGGATAATTCGATGGAATAAGAAATTGCGCCACATCAGCGAGAATTTGGATCTTCATTTTAGCGATTCCATCGAGACTGGGTTCGACTTGATAGTTGGAGCGGAAGGTGCCTGGAGTAAAGTCAGAAATTTCTTGACCGTAGACAAACCCTTCTATTCTGAGATCGCTGGCTACCTCCTTTCGATTCCCAATGCCGCAGAGACTGCACCCGAAGTCTCGAAGCTGGTCAATCGTGGAAGTGTTTTTTCATATTCAGATGGCAAGTCAATAATGGCTCAGCAGATGAATGATAAAAGTATCTACGTCAATGCCTGGCTGCGGCAAAACGAAGACCCCAACTTCGACGACACCAAAGAGGCCGTCACGAAAGAAGATATTTGTGATTCGTTCAAAGATTGGGCACCTGAGTTGATGAATATCCTCCAAGCTACATCTGGTGATATCACAAGCAAATCTCTGTATATGGTTTCCCCTGGCTTCAAATGGGATCATAGGAGAGGCGTCACCTTGCTGGGCGACGCCGCTCACCTCATGACCCCCTTTGCTGGCTTGGGGGTCAATATCGCTTTCGAGGATGCAATGAGATTAGCAACCGCCATCATCCATGGAGCAAAAGACGGCAGACAGCTGGACGCAAAAGTCGCAGCGTTTGAGAAGGATATGTTCGTGCGAGCGGAGGCGGCTGAAAGCTTGACGCAAGGCATGATGCGCGACATGTTCTTTACTGAAGGGGTTCCGGGGCCGAGAACTTTCGGGCTGTTTGCCTTGAAGAAGATCTCTTACGATTTTCATCCCTTCGTCTACTCACTGCTCTATCCCTTCTTGGCTACTTTCGTATTTGGAACAATACTCTGGAACAAGGTTCGGAATTGATTCTTCGGGGCGTCTGAGTCGAGTTTCACGCTTATGGGTTATGTGTATTCAACTGATATATCTCTTACCCCCGGATTACCCGTTACCGCCAGTCTTCTTGCTCATCGTTGACTATGAGTGTCACATCCAGATGCTATGCAAAGCGAAAGGGCTAACATATTCACCGCTACTGCTTCGATTGGTAGAGCGTCATCCAATCAGATGATTCCGTTGTGTCGATCGCTAAATATAGGCGGGAGTATGTCCAAAAGTGGTTGATGTCCGTGTGACTGTAGCCGCTAGAATGTGAATTGTCATCAATGAGAATCACATGCCAGAGCCTCGGCTTGTCATCTTTTGGACTCGTTCCTGAACTTTGGATGCATCGCCGTTGGCTATGTGGGAACGCTGAGTCTACATCTAGTACATTGTGAGCCCCTCCGTCAACTCTCCAGTTCTACCCAAAGTTGGGCAGGTCGCATCGAGTGGCCCAATTGACAAGAAGTCAAAATAGTCTATCAGAACCATCACCTTGACTGGAGGCTCAAGACGTCTTGACATGATCTCGAGGCACAAGAGGACTTCCAGCAGCAGGGGAACCTACGGGATCTAGTCGATCAGGGGAACAGAATCGATCTTCCCACTCTCTCTCTCTCTCTCTTGCTACTGGCTATGATTGATTCCATTCATCTATTATTTTATTATTTAAATTCAAGCCTTCCCGTCCATCTTTTGATTCGTGCAAAAGGGCTATCCACATGCCGCGTTTAGTGGTGTGCGAGTGATGAGTCCTCAGGTGTATCCTCATTGGTATCCTTATCGGCGGCTGTTCCGGGTTTAATCTTCTTGTCATGGGGACAATTGACATCTACTCCTCCGGCACCAAAGTACATTATGGCATGCCAATTCCTTGAGAATATGCATCGAAGTGAATGTAAGAACGGTCTTGGTTCTCTTTGTAGCATCGGCCCACGCCGAAAGGGTGTTCTAACCCCGCTAAGCTCTCTGACCCCGCAACTCCACACCTCCGCACTTACTCCGTACGCACGCGACTAGTATCGGGCCTAAGATATTGATCCTTCGTTTCCGGGCAGATTCACGAAGCGTGAGCCACGATATCCTATATATAAAGGCTCTGGCAGTCCGTGGTCGAGTCGGTCTTTACTGTGTGCTTGGTACTTCTCCATCCTGCACTGCTCTTCCCACTCCAGGTCTTCAGTTCTGCAGACTGTAGACAGACAGAGCTCTTTCTATTCAGTCTCGTCTACCCAGCTTATTGGCAGCAATATCTCCAATATGAAGCTCTACTTTGGGACTTTGTTCTCCCTCCTCGGTCTCAGCTTTGCATCTCCAGTCCCCAGTCCAGCTCTCGGTAATAGAGAAGTTGGGTTGGTGGAAAGAGAGACACCTCTCAACGCCTTCTTGACCATCCTCTTGGATGACCTCCCTCCGGTCGACGGGACCATCAGCGATGTTGCTGGCGTTCTCACAGCCTTTGAAAATCTTCTCGTGGACGTAACCGGTGAGCAAGACACCTATAACGAGCTTGGCCAAGCTTGCACTGAATACACCGTAATATTCGCTCGTGGAACCACCGAACCTGGAAATGTCGGTATTCTTGTGGGGCCCCCATTCTTCGAGGCACTGGAGTCCTTGGTTGGATCTTCAGCACTCACCATCCAAGGTGTCAATGACTACTCTGCAAGCATTGACGGATATATTGAAGGCGGAGACCCAGCTGGAAGTGCTGAAATGTAAGTCACCCCGGTTGAAAGCCTTTGGGACTGCGCTCAAGTAGCTAGGGCAAAACAAATTGAGCAAGCATACGCTCAGTGCCCAAGCACAAAACTGGTTGCTTCGGGATATTCCCAGGGGGGTCAGATTGTCCACAATGCTGCGGCGCTCCTGCCAACGGCTGTGGCCAATTGGATCAGCAGTGTGGTCATATTTGGAGATCCAGGTGAGCCCGTGTGATTTTTTGAGTCTTTGCACGAGTACTAATTCGGAATCTAGATAGCTCGAAGGCGGTGACTGGCGTTGCGGCGTCGAAGACGGACATCATTTGCCATTCGGGGGACAATATCTGCGTAAAGTGAGTCTCCTCTGAAACATTCGTTCCTGTTCCAGGTTATTTCGAGCGCTGCGAGATGTCATCTATCCCCCAAATTATGTCACATGTCCTTGTATCATAACACGCATCTCCTCGAACCATACAGAAGAGGCAGCGCTAACTTCAAGTTTTTCTCATAGTGGGGACTTAGTCTTACCAGCCCATCTCACCTATGCAATTAACGCTGCAGCGGCTGCATCATTTGTTGTTGCTCACTGAGTGTTGGTTCGTCTCTGTCTGGGAGGAGGACCTGGGATCGTTAGTTATTTAGAAACGCAAGCCCAGTATAGACCTTCCAGAAATCAAATCTGCCTACAGCAGTAGCTGCTTCAAGAGGTTCTCATGACTCGGAATTTTCGGACAGTTTGAAGTCCTTTTGGACCCGTCCACCTCGTTGATCAAATGCCAAGCTAAAGTCCTCCCCCTTCCTAAGGAACCTGCATCCGAGGCAATGTAGCTGGTCTTCTGAAGCGAAGTCATTCCCTTACCGTTTTGGTCCAATTCCACGGGCGCCGGGCTCCTCGGGTCCGAGATACCCGACGGCTGCCGGACTTTCTCCTTGCATGCTCACAGTGACTCGACTCCACTCCAGTGTTGAGAGCCACGTAGTGTGGGGGAAAGGGGTCTGGACCTCCATTTCTAAGGTCTGAGCTGGCGATTGAATGAGCTTTCTTTTTTCTGCACGACACTGCCTTCGGCTTTGCCTCTAGAGAACAGCTAGACCATGAGAGTGTTACTATCAGGAGCATGCTCGTCCTTCTACTCCATATATCGGCAAGCTGTCCTTGGGGAAGTGGCATTAAAACCCGGACGCTTTTGGACTTCACAGCATATGGGCTGCCGGCATCTGTAGCGACATAACAAGGGCCGTGTTTGTAACAGATGTCCGCGTGGTGTTCACGAACCTGGACTTCCCCCTTTTGCCCAGATTCTATTCAACACCAAATGGAGACAAAGTGTCTTGGGCTGAGGAATCTCAACGGCTACATTCCTTGTTGCTTCTAGAACCCTTCTAGAAGGCTGTCAAAAGCCGGGCTGAACCAGTGCCTCTCCTGATTGGCCAGCGAAAACCACCTGTATCTCTGTTGGTGCGCCATTCGCGAATGGCTGTCGACTGCTCCTGCCTCGCCTGCCTCCTCAATTACACCCAGCGAATCTTCGTCCTGGATTTGACAAGATGTTTGCTCGGTGCATGCCTTGCTCATACGCCCAATTGCAATACTCGAGTATCGAGCATCTTTGGAAGTAGTTCACTCCAAGAACCCCACCAACAGCCACCTCCCATGCTAAGAATCTCGTGCACCATGATACTCCCGCATACCTGAAGCATGCTGTGCGTGTTCAGGTGACTTTGGTATATTCACTTTCCTCTTTGGGACCTCAATAGGAAAGATTCACCCAAGTCGTACATATAAGTCAACTTTCCTGATCATTTGTCTTCTTTTGCTATCACTTTCCGCTTCCATTGGAGCACCCCAAGAACTCGAAACCGCTGAGACTTACTCATGATCAAGAATGTTCTTTCAAAGCCTTGTCGCCTGTTGTCTTGCTCTTTCGGGAGCTAGGCTTGTTGAAGCGGCTCCTCAGCTCAATGCAGATCAACAGTGCAGCTTTGCGACTGTATTTATACCCTTTCCGAGGCTCTGCTAGTGTATAAATCACTCACGGATGAACACAGATAATTCCCAGCAAGGACCTCATCTGGTGCCCATGCTTTTCTGCTGATTTCGGTCCTAACTTCTCTTGCGCTCTACTCGATGTCCCTCTGGATTACGCCAACCCTACTGGCAGGAGAGCCTTTGTCCCCTTCGTAAAATATGCCGCAAGTACCACGCCCTCAAAAGGGGTGATCCTTTTCAATCCGTAAGTCTCTACATACTCAATTTACTACTTTGGATGTATTTCAAGCTAATTGAGCGTGCTAGAGGCGGACCTGGAGATTCTGGCGTGAGCAGTATACTAGGTGAAGGTGCTGAATTCGCCCAATATGTGGTCCGTGATTATGATCTCGTCTCGTTTGATCCTCGAGGTATTGGTAAGTGGCATGAAAGCTTTCGTGAAATGGAAGTTGCTATTTGATAGGGGTTTAATTTCAGTATAGGGTTCAGCATACCTTTGGCCAACTGCTCAGCTTCTGTCGTGAGCTCGACTGCCCCGCTCACCCGACGATTCGTCGATAAACTCCATGGTCCTCACTTCGATGCGCAATATTTTTCGGACTTCTACCAGTCTTCACAAACATTGGGCCGACAATGTCAGTCGACAATTGGAGGGCCGAACGCTGCTGGTCCTCACATGAATAGCGCTGTTGTGGCTAGAGATATGATCAGCTTTCTGGATGCTTACTCCAACAGCATTTACAGCAAAGGGGTGTCGGACCCCAATTTATTGAATTTCTGGGGTTTTAGCTATGGTGTCAGTCACTGGTTTCTCTTTCAGCCCAGCATATCATACGTATTTAACTTCGACTAGTCGTATCTTGGGCAAGTCTTTGCAAACATGTTTCCAAATCGAGTTGGCCGAGTCGTTCTGGACGCTGTCGTCGACGCTGCTGCGAATCTGGCCGGAAGGGAGTTGAGCGGAGCTTACGCCGATGAAGCCTTTTCTACTTTCTTCGTCTACTGCAACCTTGCTGGGCCTGGCAATGGGCCGACACAATGCCCCTACTACACTGGCAATACTGCGAGCGACATCCTCGCGCGGTTCGAAGCCACAATTACGAAATTAGACCCTGTGGTTGCGAAGCTAAAAGGCTGGAAGAATGCGACAGTTATTGAGCTGACTTGTACGTATTCATTGAGGTCGTTTCCTCTCCGAGATGATCGATTCCGACGTTGCATTAAGCGCGGCGGCTCTTGCCCCAATCCACCTTGAGTTCTGCTTCAGCTTCGAATAACACTGATCTCGTCTTAGTGGAAGCCATCAAGCTGTACGCAGCCGACGCAGCCTATTTTCCAATCCCTATCGCGACTAATCCGAGCTTTCCTACCTTAGCTTCATTTCTTCTTGATGCCGAAACCGTCGTCCAAGACTTAACAATGGAAGCATACGAACAATTAGTTACAAAGTATGCGATAGATGCTCCCGGAGACCCACTCGAATGGGCAACAGGAGTTCAATGCACAGATAATCGAAACATCCTCAACGGGCGATCACTCTTGAGTCTCTTGCCTGAGATCCTTCTCTCTGAAGTACAAAGCTACGTAAGTTCAAGTCTTTTGGTTGCTGTTCGTCTTCATATTTGCTTTTTTTGGGAGTACCAAGTCACCTCTTCTTCTCGTTTCAGAGCTCATCGACAATGGCCACTGATTTTCTGATCATTTAGATGAACGGTGAATACATCTCAAACCTGCAAATTAGATGTGCAGGGTGGCCAATTGTCGGCAAAGGAGTATACCCAGGTAATCCTGTCTATACAACATGTTTCGAATGTCACATCTGATCAGTAAAGGACCGTTTGGAGGCGCAACCAAGAATCCGATCCTCTTCGTCAGCAATACTAGAGATCCTGTCCTCCCAATCCAGAAGTAGGACTCCGGTATTTCTTGTTCTTCCGCTGGATACTTACTTTTGTAGTGGGCAGAAAGGGGCTTCAATATACCAAGGTGCTCACTTGTTGACGGTTGATGGGACAGGGGTATGATAAGACCACATTCGTTAATGAAGCAGTCGTGTCTAATTGTCCCACCAGCATACCTCCCCAGCACTGCTCAACAATTGCGCCTTCGAAACGATTGGGACCTTCTTCGATACTGGCGCGCTCCCTGGAGTCAACGACTTCGGTTACGACAGCTATTTCTGTCCGTTGGAAGCAGGGCCTTGGGGCGTCGTGACAACCAGCGCGGGTTTGAAGAGGAGGGGCTTGGACGAGATCACGAGCAGGTTGAAAGCTATGATCGGTGCCAAGTGATGCCCAAGTCCAAGGACGCCGTGTCAGATCTTTCTCTTCTTTTCGGAGGGTCAATGTTTCTGAGGCCTGATTGATCAATGGGTTGGAGATATTCCCAAATGTTGCGGCCTCCGTGGTAGTTTCTTCTTTTGGGCTCTCGCTTTTCACAGTTTTAATTCAGAAAATTGAATTAACGACCACTTCTTCTCCATCCCATTTTCTTCGCACTACTCAAAGTAGATCTCTCAAGCAGCGGTGCTCGAATAATGAACACGCTCCGGCTAGCTGACTGAGTAATAACATTGAAAGAATCGTTCGAGAGCTCGATTGCCAGCAAATCGTGCCGATCAGAGATATTGTCCTAATCCCTCTCTAGCTTTCTGGATAATAAGAAGTGCCTATCATTTGAAGATGAAGACAGGTTCACTTATTATTCTCTGCAATGATTTTCCCAAGAGCCTTTTCCGTCCTAAGACTGTTGGTAAAGATCCAATGATATCGAGTCATCACATTCATATGACCACCCTCACGTCTGAAGTACGACAGAGCTGATGAGAACCCTAGCGGGGCTGCTGTACATCCCGTCCAATGTGAGAGAAGTACGCTGTTTTGACCCCCTCGTCAGCACTCAAGAGATGAATCCAAATGGTCAGGAACAGCAACAGGAAGTGCAGTGCCACGTGACATGCACGACATTTCGACATACAGCATTGTCGAGACAGCGTTACATTCCCAGCGACCGCTGAGAATACCCACCACAATGCCCATCGAGATCAACTCCAGAATCCGTTCCGTCCAAGTTCACCAAGACGAGCATTTACCCAAACCAGACACGCGACACTGACCAGAGCCCCTTCCCTCGCTCCGCAGCAGCACGAATTCCCTTTCCCGACAAGATCCTCACGAAGTCCAATCTCGGCATGAAGCCCATTGATGGGAAGGCACCTTCTCTCCTCTCATTCGCCCAGCTGTTTAGGGGCAGAGCTCCTGTGTTCCAACTTCCATAAGAACAATTGCGCGTCTGGCAATCGCAGAGCAGAGCTAGCTTCCACCGTTAGGGCTTACCTGCCCCCCTGGCCGAGACAACGTAAGACGTGACGCAACTTACATTCAGCCCTATCTCGTATCTTTGGGCGTTTCTTGTCTCCGGGGAACTTCTCGGTTCCGGGACTTTGTTCGCTCCGCGGTTGGGGCGAGGGCCGTTGGCGGGCTGGGAGGGAAGCTTCGGAGGGAGAGGATGCTGGTGATGGTACCGCTGCAGCGGGATTTTTGAGAGATGGTGATGCGGGAGCTTCATCCGCTAGGCTTGAAAAGCATGGGCCTGTCGACTCATTTGGTGGGAAGTTATAGTGCTGGATGTGACGGTGAGGACATGTCTTGTTGTAGGAGGGGAGGTGGTCTGTCTGGGCTAGAATGGTAGGAAGGAACTGCGCATGTAAAATGAACATACAAGGAATACAGAAGCGTTGGGCGCCAAGAAGATTGAAGCTTCACATTGCTATGCTATGCTGCAGGATAGGTTAGAATAGAAAGGAATCAGGAGGACCTTCGCAGAAGTATATCCATCCCTAGGAACCACTAGAGGAAACGTAAAGAGATCCATCATTCCATCGTATATCCATCACGTCGTTGTAGATTCATGCCCACGCACGCTATGCATCCAATATTAGCCCTTTGAACCGAAAACAAAATCCTAATTCGCTAAGCCAAAGAGTAGGGTTAGTTATTGGCGCGACTGTTGGCGAGAGTGTCAGTTTCTATGATATCTGACTGGTATGGATAGTAGGTGATTCAGTAACCCGTGGTGGTGGGAGGTGTCTCCCAATGCCGCAGCATCTGTTCGAGTGCCTCCGTCCACTCGTATGCAAAGCAGTCTGCGAGCTGTCGTGCCTCCTCAGCATCTGGGGTTCGACCACCCCACATCTCTGGTTTGGCTGCCTCACTCGTCGCATATGTATGGATCATAGAACTGCAACTTAATCAGTCCTTTAATCCCCTGCCCAAGAGTGGGATCAAAGAGCAGACTTACTCGTCTCGCATCTTGACCAGCACGAGCCAAGCGTAGTTCCAACTCCGATTGCTCTCTGGATCACCGCTCACTCTCCATTTCGCATCATCTAATGCCTCACTACTGAAAGGGTAGTTCCGTGTGAGGCCCCGCAGCTCATTTAGTAAGTTGTTGGAGGTGACATAGTATGTCCAAGCTGCGGTCATTGGGCCTTGGAAATCCAGTGCGTCCTCATCAGAGGCAGAAGCTGCGACTCGTTCGATGCGACAGAGCTCGGTAAGAGTGTTGATACGATGAGTATTCAACGAGTCGACAAGCTGTGCTGTGCTCTGCTTGGATAGTGTTAGTCAGGCGGCAGTGCCAGAAGTATAACATGTTGAGCAGTACAAAAGTCATTAGACTTGAAAATGTTTAGAGGGTTGCGGAACTTGGGTGGAGGGAGAAATGGGAGGGGAGGGCTACGAATATCAACCCTTGACTCACTTGGGTTGCTTGTCGATTTCTCCTTGAGCTTGAACTGTGACCTTCATGCGATCGCTTCGGATGCCGCGAGGACATCTTTGATAATGTTGTTGGCTCAAATGAAGGACCAGACGGAGTCCAAAGCTTCACTGCGAAGAGGTAAGAGCTCGTGAGACGGGTAGGTATGGGGCTCTCAGGGTCGTCCCGTCTTTAGTTTGGTCGCATGTGATTTGTGACAGGTACAGGCAGATGAGGTGGTCCAACTGAGATGGAGCAACGACTGTGGGAGGAATAAAGTCAAGAAGGGAGTTCGGACAGCGCATCGACCGTGTGTTTGATGATTCTTGACATTCAAGAAGGTACGATCCATATGTATGACAAAAGAAAGCATCGAGACCATCATTGATAATATATATGAACGTTCGTGAGTAAAGAAGTGACTGTTACCCTTAATGGACTTATGGAATACACTGCCATATGGACGGAGCCAATAGCACTTCGCAAACCATCATATCTTACCAGCTCGGGTACGTCATGATAGCGGCCAAAGAGGCAGAGCTGTGATGATACAAGAAGTAAAGAGGAAAGATTGGAGCAAAGGACAGTTACAAGGAGTAGTGGGAGCCGGGGAAGAGAGTTTCTGGGCCTGAATGAGGCAGCTTCCCCTCAGCCATACGAGCCTTGCGGGCACTAGGCTGTCAAAACTACGTGCTAGAGAACTGATGATACCCTTATTAGACCTCAGCCCTTGATTATCAATGGTCAGAGTGGCAACTTGCCCTTGCTCTGGCTATTCTTTGTAATGGACAAAGGATCGGGCGGAGGTTTTGGGAACTCGGAACTCGGTTCCAAAGCATGGGAAACTTGCATGCCCTGGTTACGTATGAGGTTCATCATAAAATTACCTCGTAGGCTTTCTGTCCTCTGAGTATTTGAAGCGAAATAGCTTGAAGCCATATCGGCGAAATTTACTTCGGATTCTCGCTTCGAGCTTATGGCGAAATTTAGCCATATCCAGGACAAGGTGGCTTACCGATCCCAGATTCCAAACGAAACACAACAGTTCAGAGGCCACGAAATAGTCCAAAAATGCTTCAACACCAAGGACTCTCGATGTCGAAAGTCATTGTGAGAGGTTCCGGGAGGGTCCCCCAAGGAGCGATAGTGGCTGAATCTCATAGCCTTGCAGGAAAGCCACATCAGCGACCAACACAGGCTCCTGAGTCCTTGATTCGTTAATCGCAATGACTCCTGTGGTGAGGTTGTATGCAGGTCATCAGGCTGAAGATGTGAAACGGCATGGGATGGGAATAATAATATGGGAAAGGTGATGTTGTTCAGCAATGACAGAGCGTGGAAGATGAGAGAGGATGACTAGCCTCGTGTGGCGATGATGGGCAATCACCAAATCACCACCCTGTGCACCTCCCAAGTGCTGACTTCTCAACAGCCACATGCCCTCAGCCTTCGGTTGTCACGACTCCGAGCTCCTTCACGGATTTTCAATTCCAAGTTCTCAACCTCCTCAACTGGAAGCATGGGCGAAATGGTGCCTTAGTCTTTAATCGAACCACATCCAGCTGAATTGGTGGTAATAGAGAAGAGATGGGAAATGATGAGGGACTGCAGATACAGTAGAGGGAGATGCAGTATGAACGAAACAAAGCGTCAAGAGAGTTTCCGATGTCGAATTACGGGGAAATAGCACATGCGGCCCACGGAGTTGACGGCTTCGAGCATTTGTAATTCTGGGACTCCCTCGCTCAGCCTCTGATCTCGAACCATGTGCGGGCATGCGTAATCGAGTGTCCAAGCCCCCATCCGACAAGGAGTTAAAGGAGATATGAGGTGGTCAATCGTAAAATCCATAGTCCGAGATGCGATACTTGCTTGCTTGCTTGCTTCGTTGGAGCGCAGGACCTGATTCCAAAGTTCCCTGTGTGTACGGTGTGGGTTTCTTTGGTATGTAAGCATGTTGACCATCCGACGGCTATTATTCATCGTCAGCCGTTCCAGCTCGAGGCTCAGATGCGGTACAGGTACGGTAATACATGATCAGGGTTTGGCAAAGATCATGGATGATGGATGACGGGAGGATGGATGGATGAGTAGATCGATGGATAGATACGGTAGGGCGCTGGTGACGGGGCCGAAGTTCTAACTTCTGAGGGGAGACAACCCCGACACCCGACATTTGTCACTCGGGACACATATGTATTGTTCCTTTCTTTTTCTGTACCAGTGTACCAGTGCCATGGAACTTGACCAGAGACTTGATTTGCGTTTCGCAAAGGCAGTTCAAAGATCAATCAAGTGATTGCACACATATTGAGTTGGTCCCCATCAACAACAACACAAAAGAGGTCTGAAGCTCGCAACCCAATCTTACCGTACCCCTCCATTCCAATAGAAGGGAGAGCTGCAAGGTCCAGTCCACATTCGCATCCAACATTCACCCACATTCAGGGGGAAACACATAGCAATCTCCTTTTCTGTGCATTTTCCTCCCCACATTCCAAGCTACAAGATTCGGCTTCGCGACGTCCCTGTCGATCAACCCTAGATCTCCCACTACCGTTAAGCTTAAGCAGTGTCTCATCTCCCCATTCCACTACAATTGGTCATACCCCATAGTGCAACCTCAAAACAGGTTAAGATCCATTTCTCAGACTTCTCCAAATGTAAAATCCCTCCAGATGTGGTGTCTAGGCCCAGGAACTGGGAGCGGAACGGGACTGAGCCAGTGCGCTTGGCTCAATCGGGTGTTGGTGTCAACATCGTCGTCGGGCGGGCTGGCTTCCGTATGTGTGAGATACAGGATTCAAGGAATTCCATGTCGTGAAGCAATTTACTTTCACTAGAAGTCTTTCCCCAAGCAGTTGGTAGCAACGTCTGACACCGCTCTAAGTAGGGCGGAGTAACCTGGACATGGAACATCACACTGTCCTTCGGGCCTTGGGCTCACGAGTTGTTTCCGCCTGCGAGACCGCGAGTGTGTTCCTCCCTTTTGGGCGCCTCGCGCTGTCCTTCTGTTCTATTGAGAGCCAGGTTTATAGTCCTCTCCGTTCCCACAGACTTCTCTCTTCCTTCCCTCCTAAGCATCAACTTTCATACTTCTCCAGTCCAGTCTTTACAGTCACTCTTTTAAGTCACTCGTTCAATAGCCTTAATATCTAACATCATGAAGTACTCATTCACCATTGCAGCTCTCGCAGCCCTCGCCACTGCCTCGCCAGTGGTCAAGCGTGCTGCTGCTCTCACGGATGCTGACATTCTCAACTATGCATTGACTCTTGAGCATCTCGAGGACAAGTTCTACCGCGAGGGTCTTGCCAACTGTATGTATTGCTTCACCCGTCTCTGCAATTCATGCCGCTGGAGCAGTGGCTCTGGATGACACCTTGACGTCGAATTTCCAAGGAAATAGTTACTGACTTCCCCAACAGACACTCAAGCCGACTTCGTCGCCGCAGGATTCCCTGACCCCTTCTATGCCAACCTTAAGGAGGTCTCTTCGGATGAGACCACCCACGTCGGCTTCTTGACGACCGCTCTCAAGGCTGCAGGTGCCGTCCCAGTGGAGGAATGCACATACGCCTTCCCTTCCACCGATGTCAAGTCGTTCGTTGGCCTTGCCGGTATACTCGAGGGTGTCGGAGTTTCCGCCTACCTGGGAGCTGCCGCATCCATCGCAACCAAGGCGTATCTCACAGCAGCCGGGTCCATCTTGACCGTCGAGGCCCGCCACTCCTCCTACCTCCGTGCTTCCCAAGCCCAATCTCCCTTCCCTCAACCATTCGATGACCCGCTCACCCTCAACGAGGTCTTCACCCTGGCCGCACCATTCATTGTCTCTTGCCCAGCTTCCAACCCAGCGCTCCCTGTTAAGGCTTTCCCTGCTTTGGCCCTCACCACCACCGGTACAATCAAGACCGGGAGCACCATCACCCTCTCAACTCCCGGCTACACCCTTGCCGCTGCGGATGGAAAGGCCCCCGTTTACGCCGCATTCATCACTGTTACCGGCCCGATCTACGCCGATGCCACTCCCGTCGATGGCGGTTTCTCCCTGGTTGTCCCAGCTGGCGTGAACGGACAGTCATATGTCGTATTGACTGGATGCACTGACGCTGTCAATGATGACACTGTTGCTGCCGGACCTGCGATCATTGAGATTGACAACTAAGTCTTGATCGCAAGGGATCGGGAATAGTGGAGGTTGTGGTTGACGAAAGAGATTCAATTCTTTGGAAATAAATATAAATTGACACCTTGGGTGGGTATCTGTAGTTAATGAATACATAATGGAAGGCAATAAAAACTTACTGATTGCTTCAACTTGTCATTTTCCAAAATCATCATCATATTTGCAAATTCTTTCTCCCGATGGTGAAAGAAAACAGAAGTTAATGCCTCGACGGCCGAAGAGGACTGTAATTTGATCCACTTGGTCAAAAATACGGACAGAGCGCATCATAAAATTCCATTACCGAACGCTGTGCGAGAATCTCGCTGCGGCTCTTGTCTATAATTCAGATCTCGCTATACATTTTCCCTTCCAAACACCGTCCTGACGTAACAGTCCAATTCCTATTCATAATCCCTCCAGCCTTTATCGTGTATCAAATCTACCTCTACAGTATATACACCATATGTCATCGTTGGCCGGTTCCACCGTTTTCTTCGTCGTCACCTTCTTCTTCATCTCCTTCTTGGCTCTCGCTGCCTTCCCAATCGCCACTTTCCAGACTTTCTCCCCGGATGCCGAAACTCACAACCCAGCCCACGAAAGCTATGCCGCCGAAGACGCCCCAGGCTAGTGCTTCGCCCTTTGGCCTGACGTTGGTTGCGATGGAGAAGAGGCCGCCGGAGAGGAAAGGCCCCGCTGCTCGACCGGCTGCGGATAGGGTTTGTGCGAGGCCATTAAGCGTGCCGAGGACTGAATGATTTGGTGCCGAATTTGTGATCTAAGATCAACAGATTAGTCTCCAATCCCATATAAACCCTGGGGACAACGAGGGTACGTACCAGCAGCAATGCGGAAGTAAGGCCACCAACCGCAGCAACAGTCTTGATAAGCAGCACAAACCCAAGCTCAATCCACAACCAAACCTTCCCGTTGCCGAGACCGAAGAGGGGTTTCGATTCACGATAGCCAATCCAAGGCATCATCATCATGCTCACAAAGAACAGGAAAAGCCCCGCCCGGTAAGTTGCTTTATTTCCCATCTTCTCCTTCAGCTTCCCAAATATGCCAACCTGGAAAATGATCGTCACGATTCCAGCAAAGGACAGTGACAGACCGATTTCTTCGGGTGACAGAGTACGTCCTGTAGGTTCCTCAGCGGATGCGAAGATTGGATACAGCGAGTTGAAAGATATGTTCGACAATTGGAAGACGAGATACGTGCCAAGCAAGAGAATAGTATCCCGGTTGAAGATCTCTTTGCTTGTCAGGGTGTGTTCTTGGTTTGAGAAGAATTCTGGCATGGAGAGGAGAGACTCGTTCTCGCTTTCAATCTCTGTATCATCATCATCCTCGTGATCCTCGGCACCGTCTAATCGATATCGGGAGTCGCGGTGAAATGGTCGGATGTAAGTAGGACGTGTGGAAGCTCCTGTGAACTGCCACATCCAGCTGAAAAGATGCCGAACTCTTTTCTTGAGCGGTGGCAGTTCTTTCGCTTCTTCTAAGCTTTCTTCGAGGAAGAAGCCAGTCAGGATGAGGTCGATGAGCAAGACCGCCGCCGAAAAGAGGTTCGGCAGTAGGTAAGGATATGGATTGGACTTCGCCTTATTGAAAGGGTTCTGCTGGAACACTAAAAGTCCTCCTAAGGCTGGTCCTGTGATTCCTCCAATGCCGTATATGACTGGCAGGTAAACGAAGGCCTTACTCTGATTACTTCGGTCCGTAATCTCGCCCAAACATGTACTTATAACACCTTGATTTCCGTTCACCAGACCCATAAATGCTTGTACGAGGATCGCCTGCCATAATGTCCTACTGAAACCAAATGCGGTGAAGCATGCGGCTGTAAGTAAGGTACCCAGCATAACCACTGGTTTTCGTCCAACTCGATCAGACAGCCATCCCCAGAAAAAGTTCGTAGCGAATTGCGCGAGTGCAAAGGAAGATGCGATTGCGCCAACATACAGTCCAATTTGTGATTTTTCGACTTCCGGGAAGCTTCCAACCATCTCTGGGAGGTACGGCGATATCGAATTGAGAGCTGTTTGTTCTGCAAGAGCAATAATTGCTAATATCATGAGTTGCTTTACCGGAAGCGGAGAATTCTGGGCTTCATGCTCCGAGTCTGCACCATTGCGGCTATAATTCGCAGGGCCATCGGGGCCAGACGAGCTCGTAGGAGAGACAGGAGGGCGCCCGCGAGATTTGGGCGGAGGGGTAGGGAATGTTTGATAATGGGGTGTCGAGCTCTTCCTTCGGTCCATTTCTGGAGCTTTTGTACCTCTCGAAGCCATTGCTGGCACAGGGCAAGTATGTGTATGGTCCCTCCAACTCTGCTTTCGACGTGTCCTCTAATCTTGAAGCTTGATGCCGGACCAGGCTTGTGGAAGGTCGTGTGCCGTGGTTGAATCGGATGTGGGAGGCTGTTGAATGGTGGAGCGTTGGAATGGGCGTAAGATTGATCGATTGAGAGACGAAGAGACTGAAGCTCTTCTGCTTGGAATAACTCAATCCATACTGAAAGTGGGCAATAAATGGTTTAAGTTGAAGCAAAAGTGTGCAAAGGCCGATAGGAAAATAGCGACGATGATGTAGCCGTATTTCGACTCAGTGGCCCTAATCTAAGATCAGATAAGAAGAGCCGATGTTATCAGATGAACCACACTACCACACCACACACTGCAACTTAGAGTTGCACAAAGTGCAATGATTGAACAGTCTACTTCGAAGTGCGTTCCTTGCGCAGAAACTACTATGAATCACTCATTGCCGATCTGCTAATCGATCCTATGCTTCTCAGGGTCAGGTACGAATCCGCCGATCACTTCCTCAGACCGAATTCACGCACCCCCAAACCTCAAGCATAACGTCCGCCTCATCTTCTCTAATCATCTTCACCAGCTTGCTCATAACCAGTTTGGTAAACCTCTAGCGGCACAAAAGCACATCTATCCGCATCTGTTGCCAGATACTGGCAGACATGCGTATGGAGCAGAATTGCAACTCGTTGATTGCCTCTCTCTGTCAATCGCCATTGCTTCGATGAGCTCTCTTCTATGTCTATTGTCAGATCTGGTTAATATGGAAGGCTGGTAGTCTCACCATCGAGAAAGAAGTCCTGATCTTCTGCCGGCCCTTTGAGAGCCTCGTCTGTGTTTAGCCATCCTGAGGTATCGAGCCGCCAGAAGACCGACAAATCCCCTTCCGACCGAAGACGGTCGACTACAGATTGCGTTACATGCTCAAGCTGTCCGCGCAATGGTCTCATAACAAAGATGGGGGAACCCCATAGCGGTTCTGAGTGGAATCCTTGGCCGAGACGGAATCCTTCAAATACGCCAGCGTTCTGATTACTCGGATTAAGGAGACATAAGTATCTTCGAATACCATGCTCAGCTCATCTGTGGTCTTGTTGTATTCTTCGTTATGCAGTTGGAAGGAATCCCAGTCAGCGTTACCAATATTATAACCTGCGTGGCTTGAATCAACTGCGAACTCAAATGCCGAACGGATTCAACATACCATAACTTCCGGGACGTATCCCTCGAACAGCCATGGCTGAGAATACTGCGGAGATCCAATGGGGCCACTGTAATCATTAGCTGTCATCCGTGATTGTCGTGGTGGATTGGAAACCTTTGGAAGAAGACGTCTCCAAGTCCTGCTGGACTCCCTCTTCCTCCTATACAGTCTTGCATCAGGCACATGCCATCCATGCCTATTGTAACATGATCCACGCCGAACATTTCTCCCAGCAGGTACTCCCACCCAACAACTCCACTGAGGATACTGCCCCGGGAACGAGTACTCTCCCTCTTGTCTCTTCCGGCCAATGACCCTAGAAGGTCTGTTACAATCTCCAGCATCTTACGCTGTGGGTGCGCAAACACGGTAGCATCCGTCTTTGGAGCCTTCGCCGCTAGGTCGGGTTCCGGGGGGAGTAATTGCCCTTCCTCGTCAATCCAGATGCCTTCCACTTGCAGCGTTTCTACAACCTCTCCTCGAAACATTGGGGCAATGATTCTAACCTCATGCCGTGCATCGGGTTCCAAGTTACCTTTTCGAATCAATACAATCGATGAAGCATTCGGTAAGACGATGTAATCATCATGGTCTACTCGAGCGAGGAGAGAGATGGGCTCCGCTTGTGATGCGTTGGCCGCCATCAGCAAAGGCAAGCTTGGCACAGCTTTCGAAGCAGAGGATGGAAGTCGAGCGGATAGGTTAGTATTATGAAGCGATACCAGGATTGTGTTGCTTCCGTTGAACGTAAAGTCGAAGTAAACGCCAGGAAAGCACCCGTCCTTTTGAGTCTTGTCAGGGGATGAAGCCCATCGACCCACGTACCTAATGTATGGGTGACCTGCATCTATGAACCGCAGTCCATCAAGCGATGGTGGGCCGGGAAGTACGTTGAAGCTATGGTTGAAAACTATCGATTGCCTCTCCCCATCAAGCAACCACCAAAGGCCACCAAATATCAGAGCTACTGTCCACGTAACTATGATGAAGGTTTGTAGGCGAGTCCTTTGGAACTCGTTTGATCCGCGCCTGCTAGATAATCCTGGCGAGTTCTTGTACTGGAAGGTCTTTTTTAGCTGTCTGGCTGTATCTCCGATGTCTGGAGGACTACTCTCTGGTGTTGACCAAGGTGGTGGAGTTTCCATTGCCAAGTGTTCTCAGCAAATTCCACGCCGATCACGAAGTACGATGTGCGACGTCCGAGTATGATGGACCTGGCTCACTTTATTAGAAGACCTGTCAATCTGCTCAATGGCAATGTTTTTTACTCATCTAGAAGCCACTCTCATATTGCATCCGAGATTTGGCAAGATCGTTTTAAATGAAGTCGTGCAATGTACCTTCCGATCGACGTGACCAGGGCATGCACGTCGACCCACAGTCAAGAATGAAGCGGGGATTTGAGAAAGTGGTAATCCGACTTTTTGATCGTTAGGGGTCCCGTGAATGATTCGGACCTTTCAGTGGAGGTAGGTGCACACCTTTTTATTTACACAACAATTCAATAGCTATATCTCATTTGGCCCTCCGGCAAGCACCTGATCTGTTCGTTCTTTCCACATTGCTCATGTAAAGGAAGTAGCTGAATTGTAGGGTACCATTCAACTCATGACCTGCTCTTCTCTTAATGGATAAATTCGCTTTCAACGACTTGAAAACTTTTGGTCGTCTTTTATTGCCAAATCTTGCAAACCATGTCAGTGCCGCTGTGAAACGGTGTCTGCATCTTTTGCTACCCTTTATTCATTATGCGACTTGCTACTGCAGCATCTTGCAGATAGCATCCGACCAAGCTCCAGGCACCTTCCCCGGTACCGATCGCGCACCTATATCTGAACGACTTGGATCAGTCGGATGGTTATCCTCAGAGAAACGAGGCTGGTCACCTCAGCTATCACGAACCAGCCAATCTAAAATCTCCACCTGCCTCCTTTCTGGACTCTTCTTTTTGAACCAATGCCTACGCACAGCAAATCGTTCACAGACCACATTCGACTCTCCAATTTACTTGACAACATCTCAATGATTTCGAAACATGCAATCTACGAAGAAGCTCGTAATTTCCGGGACACACTCCACCATATTCGCACAGAATCAACTAGACTGTTCTTTTCTAATGCTACATACTCCTGAGCTTCTCTATCTCATAGTTTCTGATTCTTGAGATGACGTTAGCCTGGCTCTCCCTTCTTCCAAGATCGGCTCCAATGTGTTATGGCAGATAAATGCTCACTCGGAGACAGGCCTGTTCGGAGTGCTTCACATAGCAGCAAGCTAATCCTCGAAAGTCTAACATAGCATGTCTTGGCAAAAAGGTTAAACATAAGATAATCTGCTGTAATCCAAGGAAGACACAAGGTTCACTGAGATCTGTCGACAAGAGACCAGCAATACTTCAGTCTGGTCAAAATGTCAAACAAAGCACCTTCCAGCATGCTGACCATGAGTAGCCATCCGATTTTCTGGCAAATAAGAGAACCAGTTAATGCTCTACACGAGAGACGTGGCATAATGGTCCTGATGCCCGAGATGAAAAGAACGGATTTTGAGAAACCTACATGACGACAGTGGGGACATGGAGGGAGCGATTTTCACGAGAGAAAAGCGTTTGATATGTAAACGATGAGGTGATAATACACGTTGGTGTTAATGACGAGGACCAAGTATGTGGAAGAATTCTGGCATCAGAATCAGTTCAGAATGTATCAGGATGCGTCCAGGTCGGTCATGAGTTCTACTTTTACTAGCAAGCTCCAGAACAATGTCCCTTCTCTGCCCTCGCCTATTGTTCTATTGTAGTGAATGGCACAATACCAAGTCCTCACCTTTGGAGCCACGTCCAAATCTTCACGAGAAACTTCTCTCTCAGACATGACTTCTGTTCCTCTTCATCCCCACAACCTCGTCAACCTCATCCGGCACCAACATGTCTTCTCTCACGATGCAGAGTGTCGAGCGCCAGCACGCCGTCGAGCTTGACCTCGCTACCCCTTTCGAAGCGGGTACCGAATACAGCAACGACAGCAGAGTCTCCAGCTACGACGAATACTGCAAGTACTGTGATGATGTCCATGGTCCCAGAGGATGCAGACTTCTTCTCCAAGCTGCGCCGGCGTCCAAGTCCCCTCAGCATACCCCCTTGTCCTACACGCAGCTCCTCTACGCCGACATCGATTTCGATTACGATCCGGAACGCTTGAGTCCAGTCTACACTTCCATGCAGGATGATCTGAGCTCCGGACCTCTGTACGATCACAGCCAGTCGACAAGCTTGAATGGCTCAGCTCGGGGTGGTTTCGGCTTCGGTGGCTACCTTCCAAACCACGTACGCCATCTCGAAGATCCTGGTTCGGTTTACGGTCAACTCAGCCCCGGATCCGACGACAACATTCCGATCCACTCCATCCTCCTCGAAAATCAAGATCTGGGTTCTTCCCGTAACATCCCCCGCGACTTCACAATCACCGAGTCTGAGCAACACATCGTCAGTGTACCCGAAGACACCCCCATCTACCAGTCACGCGGCAAGGGACCCGTGATCCAATCGCCCAAGCCGGTGCGCACGTCCCCGGAACCGGTCGAGGACCGGCTCCTGGCTAATCACTGCAAGAACTGCGGAGCGCTGTACGAGGAGTGCGGGGATGAGAAGTGTGCTCTTGAGAGGTGGGAGAGGCTCGTGATGGTGGTGACCAAGGGACGTTGATTCCATGGAGTCTGGAGTGATGGGAGGGGCTTGTAAGGATGAAGACCAAGGGAACGTTGAGCCGTGGAGAGATGGGAGGGGATGAAGCATTGGAGACCAAGGGGTGTGAATCAGACGCAGAGACGATCTGGACGATGGCTACGGGGCTCATTGTCAGTGGTTAGGAATCACATGTAGAGAGAGCTACTTTACGAGCAAAGTAGTCCATTTAGATTCACGAGAGATATACACGCAACCCAAGAAGTCTTCAGCTATAAAATCTTCGCAGTGAAATGTACACTCTCTCGTCTCATTTTTCACGCAAGAAATCCCTGGCCTTCAATCAACAGCCTCTCGACCTCAAAGTCCAAGTAAGCTAGAGCTCACAATGTCCTCCTTCATCCTCTCCAGCCTTGACGAGGAACAACTCGCACGCCAGAGTACCACAACCGCATCATCCACCCTAAACTGTTGCCAATGCCGGCAACACACCGACACAGGGGGTCAGGAGGGAGGGACGTGTTCTTGCGGACACGCACAGTGTGACGGATGTAGCTGGACGTTCGAGAGCACCGAGAAGACGATATCCTCGAGCATGAAGTGCTGCAGATGCGACGTGAAGAATGACACCAGGAGTCAGAGGGAGGGGAACCGGTGCGTCTGTGGGCATCTGCAGTGTTTCCGTTGCGGGTGGTCTTCGAAGAGTGGTGAGTGGACTTGGATCAGGTCTTCTGAGCCGCGGATCACGTGGACGCCTCGACGGTAGATCTCTTCTCATAAGGCGCAGCTATGGGAAGGGGATGTTTGAGAGATCCCATTAGAAGAACTGAAGCCTCAAATTGATGTCGTTGAAAATAGTCAATATTGAGTCTGCTGAAGCCAAATCCATGTCTGCTGAAAGTATCGAGTGTAGAATGTTCGGTCATCAGAAGCACATCACACACGAAGCGGGCTTTCTAAACCTAGCCCTGTATTCTGTCAGTCCAATACTCTCCCTCCAATACCCTCACTCCACTCCAGTCATGCTTTTCCTTCCCGCCACTGACCTGCCACTGACCCACCACTTACCCACGACTGGGAATTCCTTCCCCTCCTCGCTCTGCAAGAACCCCTCCACCATCGAAGATATCCCACGTATACCCCGTTCCATCGAGTCTGCATCGGTGATTCCCGGGATCGGTTGGAGGGATGCCGACCGAGCTCCCTTGCACTGCTCAACCGTTTCGATGATCACAAGGATAGGTATCATCGAATGGCGTCCTGAACTCGTTGAAATCGCGGTTACAGCCACCTACCACCATAACGCTGGCCACCGATGTCGACCCTTCTGTGATAGGAAAAGACTGCAGAGAATGTGCTCCACTGCAAGCAGAACATAGAGTGAGAAGGAAAGAATGTTGCACTTGCAATGACATCAAAAGGAAACCATAGCCGTGGTGAAGTAAGATTACATTAAACTAGAGTATGCCGCGCATCCCACAATCCCATTGATAAGGGAAATAATATCTGGTATTCGCAAGGTCCTCGCTTTTCCACCCAAGGATCTCAGCAACGTATGCGCCTAAAGAATAAGGCCCAGCTGCAAGAAAACTCCAATCCAGCCCAAAAAGTCCTTCCGGCAATAACCCATTCAAATCATCAATACCGCGCCACCCAAAGCAACCATCAACCCAGCAGCCCCAAAACCAGTCTCTCTCGCCATCGCGGCAGCAAGACCCTTGCTTGAGCTCGAGGAGTGGCTAGTCGTCGAGGTGCCAGTGCTGGCACCAGTAGACTGCGCTCCCACACTGCTCGTCCTTGTTATAGATGAGCTTCCGCTCGTGCTGGACACTGGGCAGGAAACGGTGCAGGGGATCGCAGAGGTATACGGGAGGAAATCAATGGAGCTGGCAGACGCAAAAGCAGGAACCTGCGTTGCAAGCTGAGGGTTTGGCTGGGCACCGGGTCCTTGGGGATTCAGCACGTTATCAATGACATGCAAAACGCCATTGGCGATCAAGATATCAGCTTGGATGAGCTGGGCAGAGTTGACGTAAACGTTGTTCCCGGAATGGAGGATGGTGATGTTCTCTCCCTGCTGGGTAAGGAATTTGGTTCCGTTTGTGAGGCCGGTGGAGTAGACGATTTTTGGGAGAATAGTATAGTCCAGTATTGTGGCCAGCTCGTCAGATGTCATGTTTGCGATTGCGGGTCCGAGGGCTTGGAAAGCAGAGTCGGCTGGCGCGAAAATTGTCACGTTGGGCTGGGTAGTGAAGGTTTCTACCAAGTCGGAGGCGTAGAGTCCGCCCTCAAAGGCGGTATAGTTGAAGGCGTTGAGGGTATCAGTGAGGTTGGCAGGTGGGATTAGGAGGGAGTCTATTACTTGGACGACGCCGCCGTTAAATGAGAGGTCCTTGGAGCTGTTAGCTTGTTGCCGTATTTTAGGATCGAGGGGCTTACTTTTTGAGTCAAAGTACTTCTGCTTCCCAATCCACTGACAAAGACCACCACATCTCCTGCTTGCTCGACATTCTGTACATTCTGCCCACCAGTGACATTTGTGTACTCAGGGCTTGTCAAAAGTGTAGGGATGAAGACTGGCGTCCCGGGAACCAATTGCGCAGCGAGTCTTGTACCTTGCAAGATATGGTACTCGAGAACGTTGGTGATCACATCCTGATCATTGTTTTTGAATGCGTTGTTGAGTGAGGAGTAAGGAATCTTATCGAAGGCATCATTGTTGGGAGCAAGGATCTGGAGGGCGTCAGTTCACCAATTCCAGCAGCGATGGGAAACTAGAGTGGAAACAAACTTACAGTGACACCATTGAATGAAGGTAATTGCAATAGAATCTGGGGATATTTCTGCAAGTCGATCTGTCAGGACTTGCTCAAGCATCTCCGGCAAACGCCTCCGAGCTCTGGCAGCTCCCAGAACATACCTGAATCAAGCCGTAGAAGGTGGTCAAATTCTTCTGCCCACTCAACAGAGTTCCCAAATCCGTCAATTGTCCGGTCTGCGCGTTCACTCCAGCAATCAACCCCACCGTCGCGGCAGCGAAGCTTCTCCAACTCGTAGTCCTCATATCTGCTACTCTCGATAGTGGACCCGGATATTAAATAAGGGTAAAACGAAGCTCGAACAATCAAAGAATAGAAGTGCAGAAGCAAGTAGCGAGTGTAACTTCCAGAATCCGAAGATGCCTAGAAAAAGATTATGGAGAACGTGAGGGAGGAAGGAGCAAGTATCAAGAGCCCTCCGTGGAAAGAACGACAACGTCTTGGGACTTTTTTTTTGGGCTTGGTATTTTTGTTTTTGGGCTTGGGCATGCCATGCTGGCGAGCTCACCCACGACTGCTACACCACCACGGTCCACGAGTCCCGCATTCGGGCCAGTGCCCACCTTGCTACCCTACCTTTTCTTCCATAGGTACGGAGGTAAGAGGTTCGTTAGACTTTCGGATCTGGATAGAACGGCCCTGGTGGAGTATGTGCCGTCCATGGGTGGGGGAGAGTGAGACCGGAGGATGTTGCGAGTGGTTGAGAAAGGGATGGTTGCAAGCCCTGGGCGTAGGGGTTGTTGAACTAGGTAGTAGCGCGCGATTGGAAATCTGCGAGGCAACTTCTGGTGTGGGTGGTGAGAGGGAAGAAGGGAGGTAGGCAGGCTAGGGTGGTCGGGACGCAGGACAAATACTCCTAGAAGGCTAGTAGAAGTGTAGAAGTGTAGAAGTGTAGAAGCGTAGAAGCAAATAATACGAAGAAACTACCTTACCTCCTGACGATCCATGGGCTGGGATTGGACGCTGCAAGCGTGCAGGGCACTATTGATCCTTCGATGTACTGTACATACAATGCTACAAGTACAGAGCAAGGCTGGCTAGACATCTTGTGGATCTTGTGCATTATGTATTATGTATTATGTATTATGTGCATTCAGTTGCATTCGCTTGCAGCATTGTGGCATCAGAGAGCGTGGAAAAGGATGAAAGGGCATGTAATACGGATGTAATTACCATTCTCAGCACCTCCGTAGCATACGTATTATTGATACGTACGGAGGTATTGTCGTATTGTAGCCTCTACTTCTCGTCGGTGCCCCCCTCATACTCTACCTCCGTACAGTAGCTAGCACCCTAGGTAGGAGGCTTCCGTGGACTTACTTGCCCCCGTAATCGTTGCTTGAGCCGCCTTCTCCAAGTACCTAGTGGGCATAACATAAGGTAGGTGGTACCTAGGGATCTATCGCATTTGTCGTGGTTTGTCGTCAGCTTCGGAGGAAGATCACCACCTGGATCCTTCCAACTTCCAACTTTCGACTTCCCAGTAATGATGACTGAATCTTCGGAGGTAGAGTCCAGGACTGGAACAATCTCACCAATATCTTGACTGCATATGCAGTAACAAACAGTCCCTGCCGTCGCCGCCTGAAGGCTGATGGGCTACAATAATACAAACAAAAAACCCTCGCTTCTCTTCTCCTTCTCGCTCAAGCCTCAAGCGCGGCCGATCTTCCATGATGCATCTGGTGCATCATGCATATGCATGCTCTTCGTATTCATTTCAGCCCATTGAGTCCACAAACCCCTGCGAAGACCACTCTGACCCACCCCCAAATACCTTCCCTACAACAACGGTAACAACGCATCGAAAACCTCCCATGGTAAAATAAATCAAATTTCTCCGGCCTTGCATGTTCTCCATATCTGATTCTGACCGTCCTGATCGAGGAGAGAATGGCATGTTTCGGCTGACATCGGAGAAATCATGAGGAAATCGGCTCCAGTTTTGATAGCAGGGCTACAGTGAAGGGGATTAAATTGATACGGTAGATAGCACGTGGGGACTGGAGTTGGGATTCCAAATGCCCCTTACCGTCTGCAGCCGAAGGGGACATAGAGTCATAGATACTGTAGTCTGTAGATGTGCCCAGGGGGATCGTCCAGCAAGCAGGACCGTCATGAATCACGGTATTTTCTTTCCCCCTCTCGAGCTTTTGCCCGCTTCCCTTCCGGCCCATCTCGAGATTTCAAAAATCAATCGCTCGGATCCTGGATCACGTGCCTGCTTGCTTGGCTGACTCGACTTGGCAATTAAAGATGGGATGAGCTATTTCAACTCCAATGCCGGCTATTTCAACTCTTAGGGGGTACACCCACCGTGCGCCTAGAAAGGCACGTGCCTACCTTAGAGATACTTTTTCTACTAAAACACAGCGGGTTAGGGTTAGTGGTTAGGGTTAGTTCCGGGGGGTTGGGGGGCGGCGAGAGCCCCCCGCATAGGTATATCTTATATGTCTTTATCTTTAAGTTAAGAGAGTATATTGAGGTAGTTAGTTTTGGTATTCTGACACGGTTGCTAAAAGCACCCAGGTGTGAGAACCGAGTAGGGACTAGTGGAGTTGAAATAGCCGGCATTGGAGTTGAAATAGCTCATCCCTTAAAGATTTCCTCACGTGCCTCGTGAGTTTGTCGCCCTCCTAGAGTTCCAAAGCCTCAATGCGAATGATGTGGAAATCCAAGAAAAGAACTCCTCTGCACATGCAAGCCAAAACTCATAATTCACATTTCATACAAGCAGACACCTCAGACCCGCAAGCCACCGTCTTCTTCCCTTTCCTCCTTTCCTCCTTTCCTCCTTCTCTCCCCATCTGCCGTTCCAAGACATGGATAGAGAAAAGGTCCAGCAAAGCAAAGCCCGCACGCAGCCTCTCGTCTAGATTGGGGGAAATTCCTGCATGTAGATTGTGTTGAGGTCAACTCACGCATCTCAGAGTCACAGCCAGCAAGCACCTGCAGATCTGCAATCCCAATCCCCAATCCTCAGCCGCAGCAGCACCTCACTTCTCAGCTGCCCTCCCTTCCTCTCTCTTCCTGTCTCTCTCTCATCTGGGAATCCCAATCCAGCTCCCCCTCCTCCTCTTTGAGCTAGCAGAGGACCGAGGTTCGAAAACATCGATCAGTGCAAGCGCCTCATCCAGCCAGCCACCAGGCGCGCGGCATGCACGCATCCGCTGTCCGTGGCTTTCTCTCTTTCTTTCTCTCTCTCTCTCCCATATCCAGAATCCCAGATCCGCATGCGGAGCCGTGCATGTATCTCCCCAAGCTCTCAACTTCGCAGTCCCCAACAGATCTGCGTGGCCGCAACCTCACACTAACCTCACAGCTTCATCATCAAGCCCCCCCTCCCCCACGATTCCTCGATCCCTCACCGCTGTCCTCAGCTGCTGAGCTGCGTCGGGGTTTTCTTGGACGCAAGGGGGGAAGGGAAGGCGTCCCTGATCGTCCCGTCGGCCTCATGTCTGGGATTTCCAAAATTCAACTACTGCTCCGGGTGAGTGTTCCGGAGGGAGTTCTCAGGTCGGGACGTGGACGGGACTTGAGGTGGCTTGCTGGGCTTGGCTGGGCGGGATCGGATTGGGGTTGGATTAATGGATAGATGGATTGATGAATTGGGGTTAGATTGGGCTGGGCTTGGCTTGGACTGCTTTGGTTTGGTTTGGTTTGGGCTGGCTGGCTGGCTGGGTTGGGGGAGGACTTGTCGCTGATGAATGTTCTGTGAATGGGGATAAGGAAGTGAGCATTTCAGTCCGCGGGTGTAGGAAGATCCAGCACATCCAGATTGAGGTGAAAGCGAAGCATCATCCCGATAGAACCGCAGTCTATGACGTGAGCATGAGAGAAAGATCACCGTTCTGCATCCATTCACTGGGGGGAAAATGTTGTTAAGTTATTACTATTGCATGTATTTCTAAGTTCAAAGAGAATCGTCAAACCCAAAACCACAGATGTACTCGGTCAGCTATGGGCTCAAGCAAGCAACTCCATTCCTTCTATATAAATTGCCTTGCCTCCGCAATCCAAAGTGTGTGCTCCGTAGTTGCCCCCCAACCTGTAAAAACTCCCCAAATCATCGCGGAACCTCTCGAAAACGGATTAAAAGGAGTGTAATGATCCCATTCCATGCCTATGCTGGTAAACTCATATTCTATCGCGGTGGCGGGCGCCCGTGTTGGGCCCGAAGCAGAAATTTCATGTGCAAACGATAACCGAGATCAGGAATATGATGTGCTATTATTCCTCCCTCTTGCATCTTGCTCTATTATCAATTACCCACACCATAGTGTCATCTGTCTGCGGTCTGCATATACAGTACTCTCGGCGTGTGCGCGCGGGCGCATCTACCAGGAGAAGGTCATCAAGGCCGGGTTGAGGGCCAGCGGTAAGAGCAGATGACTGGCGACGACGGTAGCCATGGGGAGGATGGCGACGAAGTCGGTGATCTTCCAGTCGTAGGGCACGAACGGGGCGACGGCGAGGACGATCATGCCGACGATGCCGGTGATGGAGAAGATCATGGAGAACTTGAACTTCTTCAGGACCTTGGGGACCTCGATGAAGAAGTTGGAGAACTCGGCCTCCTTGGCCGTCGCACCCCACGTCATGTTGATCTCGAACATGTGGCAGAGCAGAGCCTGGGAGACATGCAGCGAGAGACCACCCAGGAAGATGGCGAACATGATCGTCCACTTGAAGTTCTCGAAGAGTGCGTAGAGAAGGCTTCGCTCGCCGATACGGTACCGCATGACTGCGAGCGCGATGTTTCCGAGACCGTTGAAGACAATGATGATGGAGAACCACACCTTCCAGGAATCCACGTAGTACTTGTCCAAGTAACCGTTGTACCAACCAACGGCGAAATAGTTGGCAGTCGTAATGATCCATGCAGCACCAATGGCGTAGTAGGTACCGATATACGAGATGATGGTAATCTTGGAGGTAAAGCGGATGTTGGAGAACAAGAATGTGCGGAAAAGTGGGGTGAATGGGCCTTTGTAGATCCACTTGCGCATGGGGTTAAATAGAAGCTCGTTGCAACCGTAGGCATATTTCTCCCATCGAGCAAGCTCGTCATAGACAGTAAGAGAGACACCCTCCTTGAATCCTTCACCGGCCCAAGCTGCCAGGCGGATAATGTATCCATTGATTTGCAGGCGGAGAGACATATCGAAATCTTCAGACACGTGAGACTCGGACCAGAACTTCTCGTAATTGTCCTCATCAATATAGGAAACTTGTTGGATGGCAGACCAGCGGAGAATAGCATTGTGACCAACGAATGGCGCAACATCTCCGTTAGAGACGGTGTAGCGAATGGCAGTGTAGATCAAATTGGTGAAGAAAGTGATACCGTTCTCGAAGTAGGTGTGTACGACTTGCATGACACCTGAGGAGAATTGCATGATTCCCACTTCAGGGGATTGTTCCATTTCCGAGCAGGCATCAAGAAGACAGTCCGCAGGAACACGAGTGTCGGAATCGACTGGAAGTGGTCAGTACAGAATGAGCTGAATCTTTCCGGATTTGACTTACTCAGCAAAATATAATCTCCAATACGAATGTTACCATCTGCCCAGGCACGTCCATTTTCCTCAAGAGCTTCTTTCAAGCATCGCTCATAAGCTTGAGCCTCATCCGCTTGAGTCCAGTCGACAGGTCGTTGAATTAAAGACAATCTCTCCTCAACCATGCAGGAAATGTGGAGCGCAAAGTTCATGTTAGAAGCCTATCAGAAAGAAATGTCAGTAATCAATCCTCGGGTATTCAGCTGGGCGGGGCAAGATCAACGCGCCAGTGACAACGCTGAGGGCTGGGGACGGTGGGGGCGTAAAGTGTCCCACAACGAGTCATGTGTAACCACAAAACGTGAGATTTGCCATCCACGCAAGTCTGATTGGAGGATATGCTGAAGCTTACCTTCTTGACTGTGGCAATTGTCAGCTATGGATCGAGAGCAGGATTTGAACAAATACTCACATTTACCCTTTCTAATAAAGTTGTCACCGTGCTTTGGTCTGGCGACCCAGCCGATGCTGTGATCAGCATAAAACTCAATTCTTTGTCTACGCTCCTCTTCGTCAATGATCTGAAGACCATCATCGTTGACAAACATGTTGGCCGAGCCACCTTGCAATTCGTAAGTGGAGATAGCTTGCTTGATGGATTTGACTGTTGGTGCAATGACAGAGCTCAAACCCTCCTTGTACACGGGACATTGAATCGTGATGTGAGGAAGGACCGCGCTTTGAATGCGGGGAGGTGCCTTGGCAGAGTAGAACTTGGAGTTGATGGTCATTTGTCTGACAGGACCGAAGAGCTGTGCCAAACAACCGACGATGACCTGACCAAAGAACAGAGTGAAGAAGATCTGGACTGGGGTCAAAGCCACAAAGGCGAGGCGGGTGAAGCTTCCATCAACGTCTACTTCGATGGCGATTTGGCGGAAACCGGCACCAAGTAAGGTCATGATCAACATCAGTGTTATGGCGACCAGAATTGTGTTTTGCAAGTGCAGACCACGCTTCTCTGGGATGATCTCGCCACTCTCCTCGTCGATCTCATATACTCCGACGCCTGCTTCCTTCTTCTCCTCATCTTCTTGATCTCCAGTCTTCCATACAAGTTCCATAAGTTCCGACTCGATGGCCTTCGCACGCTGGACGAGATGTAGTGCCTCATCATCCCAAACAACCAACAAAGCATCCGATGCAATGAAAGCTGCGAATTGATGCTTCCTCGCTCGTGGAAGATCCTCAATCGTGGGAAGAATTTGTATCCTGAGACCGTTAAGTAGAGGAACATCTACCGCATCTGGTGACCATTGGAGGAAGGTCTTGATGACCCTCGAGTTGACTGTCATGGCGCACTTGAAAAGTCAGCGAGATCCTCTACAGTCATTTATCTGCATCTAATTTACCTGAACATTGAGTGCTGCACAGGCACTTGCGAATGGAGAAGATCCCAATTGTGGCGGGCAAGCCATGTATGTGTTCTTCGTCTTCCTGAGGAGAACACCCTCAATCTCTCCACTTCCGTCGCTGACCCAGAGATGGGAGCATTGTTGTTGGTAAAGGTAGTTGACCATAACTTCATGTTTGATGTCATCCAAGAAAGCTGAGCTTTGCGTCGATCGATTTGATCGGGCAGAGATTGAGTTCCTTGATGAGCCACCGGGAAACGCTGGTGGTTGGAGTTCCATATTGTAACTTGCATGTGGCGACGGTGTTGCGATTGGCTTCTCTGTGAGTTCCGCTGGAGTCTCTACATCAGGCTTCTTCGCCTTGAAGTAACTTCCTAAACCCATGGCGCCGGTGTTGTTCCTTGGTCAGGATTGGTTGTCGACGAGGGAGCAACAACTCTGTTGTTGTCCTGAGCTTCACCTGTGATACCAGTGAAACGCGTAGTGATTTTCCGTTGAGCGAGTGACTGAGTGAGGTATTATGATTATGAGCAACTCATGAAGAGAGAGCTATTTTGGGCAAAGCACTGTTGCTGTGAGCAAGAGCAAGGCTCTGGAGAGGTGGGCCTGCTCACAAAGAACCGTGTCGACAGAGTGAACTTGCTCGGCGTCGACGAGGTCTGTCGTGTAAGTTCACCTTTACCTGCGGACACTTGGGGAACTGAACGATTGTAACGTAGGACAACGAATGTGCAAGGCGCGAGGGCCGTGGGGATGTATATTGTGCAGCGTAAAGATTGTTGGAAAGGAAGAGTGGAAAGCTGGAGGAGCTTTGAGTCTGGCCTGCTGCGAGGAGACAGATGAGGGAAGGTGTGAGAGAAGAGGCGAATGTGGTTCATGGACTGGGCTAAGCACGCGTGTTATTCAATCGACGCAGACGAGACGATGATCCGGTCCAGGTCCATTTGCCTTGACCCCTCTGAGAGCCATGGCTTTCACAAATGCGGTCGAGGGCTTTCTGGCTATGAGAACTAGTCGCAGGGAGGTGATACGGGTATCCAAGAAAAAGATGCGGTAGGACGGGGTAGTCAAGATCCCTGTGTCGATTGAGGTATCTCGGAGGAAAGAGAGACGAAGTGGGGGTGGGTGACCACGAGCTTCACCTTTGGGTAAGCGTACCGTTAGTGAGATGTATTTCCTTGGTTAGATTGGGTCTTCGAATTCCCTACAAGCAAGGCTTTACTTCCATGGAAGATCAGTCTGTCACTTGCTACGAGTTACAAGCGAGGGGGATAGTAGACAGTGGTAAGGAGGGACTGTTTGCCTGCAAGGCCAACGATGGGCAGTTTGGTCAGCAAGGAAGTCCTTATCTGAGGCCAAAATGGCTCATGTCTTCGATACCCTGATGTACACTTGTACAGCGCACAGAGTCACCTTTTTGAGCTCCTAGTGTAACCTGAAGCGCCCAGTTATTATTTTGGTTTGTATTTTGATGGTCCTCGGCAAGCGACAGGGGTAATGAAAACATGAAGGCTCGCCAGAGCTCCCATCCATGTAGCGCCGGCTGGTTTCTCGACTATCGGCTACTAGTTTCCATTAGCACCCTCCCTCTGGAAGCTGTGGCTGTGACGGCAGGGGAGAGACTAAGGAACTTGATTTGGAAAAACGGCCGTGGGACCGTGAATATTCGCAATAATCAGTGTGGTAGTTTCGGGCAGAATACGGCAAGATAGGGGGTCACGACAAGGTAGAGTAAAGGAATATTCTCACGTCCCTCCGATTGAGATGCTGTCCACCTCTGCCTTATCTTCAAATGAGAGATTAGAAACCCGGCGTAACGACCTTGAGATTGATTACCTACCGCTGGGCATGCTCGAAAATAATTCGAAGTCGACGAGTCACTCGAAGCGGCTAACAGAGTAACGTCAGTAGCTAGCCAAAAGGGTGCGTCGGTACTGTGGAAACGATGGCGGCTCGCTCAGTATTGAGCGATAACCTTAACGAAATCTCTATCATACCTCCGTAGCGCTTACTCTACCTTCTGGAAGAGTGGTTCCAGGAGTGGTTCTTCCGGAGGGGTAAGTTAGATCAATCTTTAGTAATTCTTGAGCGATATTAGTAAATGTGGAAAATGGGGTTTCAACCGTGCTTGGGCAGCTATAAAAACGGTCTCCTTTTTTGTAATGCATCCACGCGAAAGTCGAGTCGCTGATTCTATGGCGAATCAGCTGTTCGCCGTATTCGTTGGTAGTCAAAGCCATTTTTCCAACCCCGCAAACTCTGTAAAGCTGCTCTCTCTTCCAGTCAAGGTATTTGCCAAGTCGTTCCCGTTGAGAGGGGCTGTTTTGAGTACTATAAATAAGCGAGAAAAGCTGCCGTGACGTTTCTTCCGTCACTTCAGAAGTCATGGCTCTATAATTCTCGAGCACACCCTAAAGGAAAAACTTCTACGCATTCTGTCATGATCATCCCGTCTCTATTGCCACATACTTACTATATTTGGCCCAGTATTCTCAAAGCGTGGTGGGTGGTGACGGTATACACTGGAGGACTGCTCGAGAGCAGAGCGGCGGCGTCGTTTCGCAATACGGGCCCCTGTCGATCCAAGACAGGGGCCAAGGGGGCCCCATTCTCCCGTGCTCTCATTCCCCTGATCCTCGTGGGTGGCCTGTAGACCCGGTTTTCACGCCTCACTGTCATATCCCCTGCCGAGTTGTCGCTGTTTTGACGAGAAATTGACGGGAAGTGTAGGGGCATCCAAGATGCTGCTAACGTCCAAGGGACTGGCTAGGCAGTGCAAGTCAGTCACTGCTGCAGTGCATGTACAACCTTGCCTCGCATTGCGTCTTCCAAGAATATTGGCCTTCCACTTCCAGCCGCCTTCGCTTTGTTGCCTCCTTGGATAATGGGAACTCGGCACTATTCCAGTTACTTACCACGTACATTATTAACAGGATCAGACGAACCTTCAGAAGGCCACAAGGTAACTCGCCCAGTCAACTAACGGCCCGATACTACCGACTGACAAGAACTACGGGCCACTACGGATAGCACAACCCGCTTTTTCCACAAGTTCCGCAGGACCGCCATGATGGTTCAGATCACGTTTTTTTTCTTTGTTCTTTTTTTTTTTTCTTATCTCAGCAGCGCCCTCAAACCCACCAACGGCTCGAAAAGACCGAGGTGCCCCATTAAAGCTCCTTCACGCACGGCCATATCCAATTCCAGATATGTTAATTTCCTCATGCCTGATGTAGCGCTTGGGGCTGCTCTAGAACCAGCCTAGATGGACACTTTGGCCAACCAGGGACTGAGAGAATGACAGAGATACGGGAGATCAACGTGGCAGTAGTTATCCGAGCCCCAAGCGAAAAAACAATCGAAATCTACGGAGTATGGAAATTTGTAAACACGAGTCCAAAATCCAGATGTCGAAAGGATTTGCAATTCGCTTCTCGAGGCTGACAATAAAGATCCTGTATACGAGATGTTCTCGGGATCGGTAAGTCGATCTAGTCGGTGAGAGCTGTTGAGTGTCTTCTCGAACCCGGGTCAGCTTTTGGTCTGGGTGCGTGTGAGTTGTCGATACGAGCGTCATGCAATGCAGGTGCGAGGGTTGAATCCTGCACGCAGTTGTGATGTTTTCTCCAGTCTACACTACTCTAGTACCAACACTGCAACAGCTGTTGCTACTGGAGCTTGGTAAGAATCAAGTGAGCCAATCGCAGGCCCCACTGCTTTGGGAACATAATGCGGCTCTTATAGGCCTGGATCTCCTTGCAGCATCACTATCCAAGCTTCACAACAATCAAGATTTCCAGATCCGAGTTCCGGTCAGCAGGTAGAGGATTGGTGAGAAATTAGAATGAGCCGGCATACCCGATTCCATGATCGACAATACTATCGAATTTATTCCGGCGATGGCATTTGCAATCCCAAGCACTGTACCAGGGTGATTCGTGATGGTAATTTCAAAGATGGACCAAGCAGGGGCAGCAGCAAACCGTCGTCAGCGATCTATGGGTTGTCTGTACGAAATCCATGTCGATAAGCTGCGCGGCATTCTTGATTGCAACGTTCGCTTCCAAAGATGCTAATCACCTCTCCTTGCCCCTGAGTGGCGAGTCGCAACACAGCCAGGATGTTCTTGGACGTCGCAACGGTGACAATCGCTTGTGGTAATCCGCGTGTACACTGTACAAGCGATCACATGTAGGAAATTAGAAATACGACCTTCAAGATAACGAACTGCCTCATTTACCAACCAATTGTTGTGTGCCTTCTGGCATTTCCAATATGACGGTGAATTTGTGAAACCACTGGAAGAGAATCATAGAGTTGCGTGGGGTCAAGAGCGTCAAGTTGGTCCAGAGCTCGAGATATCCTATCGCAGATTCGCAATATCCTATCGCACGACGGGGAAAAAACCATGCCAAGTCCGAATTTCTACGAAAAGCCCATCAGCACCATATCTCTCGCTTCTGATCTTGTGCCTGCCAAGGACTAAGTGCCGATTCGTCTGGTGGCAGTCTCTGCTGTGCGCTTTGTATGACTGGTACATGAGACGCGGCCGGAACTCGGGCAACGCTTGAAAAACGAGGCCCGCAACGTTTATGTCGCGATGCACAGATTTCAAACGTTTATAAACGTTGTTCAGTGGTACAGAACGTGGTGTTGTGCTCTCTGGTACAGGCAGATCCCCTTGGAAATGCGGTGTCCATGATCACTGATCAGCATTCAATCCATTGGTAGCAAGCTGAACGAACGAGAGGGGTGTTACATCCACAACGTTGTTATCGCAATGGCAGCATTTGCAGCAGCTGCTGTCGTTGACACAGCGGGAGCTTTGCTTTGTACATTGCGCAACGTCTGCTGTAACAGTCTGCTGTAATACACTAGTATCGTAGCTACGCAAGAGGTGGAATAAATGCTTTCACGATACGTCCATACACCCACGATATTCTGTAGCTTCCTATTCTTGTACACTCGCAGAAAATATTGGTTCAATACGAACGAAAATGACAGAATCAAGAAGTATCTCAAGTACATGGTTCGTGATCGCACAGCAGATATCACACCAGAAGAGACGATCGCAACGATACTCAGAAACGCACATTCGAGATCGTGAGAAACGCACGGCCTACCACAGAACTCGTGATCCAGCGCTATTCTGAAGACCTCGAGGCTGAGAGCCACATCTCTCTCCTTGAGAAACCTCCATCTTCAATGTCCCAAAAGCACAAACGATGGTAAAGCCTCGTTTCACATCAACCCGCACGACTCCTCTCCCTCAGAGAAAGTCCGGCATTCTCGCACTGACAGCAACGTATCACCAGGCGCTCGACTTCCTGCTAGCCTTGCGCTTTCTCCGAGGGAGTGCAGTGCTTAATTTCCACCTTGTAGGCTTCAACTGAGGTTGGGGTGAGGCTGTGTAAAATGTAAACTTTTAAAGGCGCGGGAACGGCGGTGACTCGTGACGAATCGACGACGCTGCCGCCGAGGACAGGGCAAAGGAACGGCCACGAGACAAGACATGGCCGGCGGGTTCAGCCCTTGATGATGCATTTGAGGCGAGATCACTTCTACAATAGGGACTTGGGTCTTGAAAGGCGGCGAAGGGATTTCATTCCTGACTGAGAGAACGCAACTGGGTAAAACTTCGGTGTCTATACCTCCGTATGTGTCTAAGATTCCAAGACGAAGATCAGTTCAGGATTTAGGAGGTTTCCCGCCTTAAAAGGATGAGACCTGTGGAAATTTGTGAGGAGTAGTCTGTTGGGTCGTGTGGAGTAAGACTCAGTAAGTAGGCTTTGTCGGAGCGGCAGCGAGCCGTCGAAAGCAAGGAGAAGACGGGAAGTGGAGATACTGTACAGTAATCCGTAGTTTAGTGACTGACTTTGAAGTTTGAATACCTAAGGGATACGAGATCAATCACCTTGAACAAAGGGAACCTCGCGCCTCCGAGCTCTTGTGAATGACGAGGGAGAAGGGATCTACAAGAGGGATCGAGCGGGATTTTGGGAGTGCTGCTGGTACGTGGATGTTGGTGATATCTTTGTAGTATGGAGTCTATGGAGTGAGAAACAGAAATCAAAGACTTCTACATACAGTTGACAATGGATTAATTTTCCACCAAATGCTCTTTCAAGAAATTTGTAGGTTGAATAATAACCCTTCAAAGTGCTATTACATTTCACTGTACGTGGTTCAGTGCAGCAGACAGCGCGATTCCGCAAACTCTGCTTCGTAGCTCATCAACACTTACAAACATACTTACCTGACATTCAGACAATAATAAGGAAACTCCTCATTCGAGTCCATCCCGGATTCGACTGGGGTAAACCTCATCCCGCTGCATGGGAGTCCACGCACCGGCACTCACACTTCCCTCTCCAATGCACGCCAGCTTCAGCGACGCACAGCAGAAGCGATATCGATATGGACCGAGGGCAGCTGAAGGTTTGACGAGCGAGATCCGCGAAGAGGAGATTCGGAACCACGAGCCGGATCAGGGTCTGCGCGAAGATGGATGCGGTCACGGGAACGCACATGAGGGCTTCAATATATGCAGGCAGCCTCGCCCTCGCCTTTTTGAGTGTGCAGCGAGCGAGCGAGCTACATGTGCTGATGCGCATGATGCTCCGTTCAGCTGCCCACGAAGACAGTTCTGCGAGATCGTGATGCGAGCTGGATGAGTGGCTGGCGCAGCGTACTTTTCTTTTTTAGAGACGGCGTCGGAATGATGATGTGAATGTTGAGAAGCTCATACCCGTAGGAGAGTGGTTCGACTTTAGATGAGTGCTGTGACATGATGTTAGATGCAGAGGAACCAAGTTTTGAGGAGAAGAGGAAAGCCAGAGATTTCACAGAAACAAAGTAGACAGATCTGGTTTCAATATAGATTATTCGTATTCCACAGCTTTTTTGTAAAACCAGCTGCAGGTTAATTAACATATGAAAAACCTCTGCGCATCAAAAGTACCAAATATGTACCCAATGGCTTCATAACCCGCAGTCCATTCTAATCCCAACCCCCTGCATCCAGCGCCGTAGTACATCAAATCCAGTTGTATCAACAGGCAATCTGAGAGAAGATCACCTCCAACTATCGTATATGCCAATCATGAGAACAAAAATGCAAAGCTGTATGAAAGCCATCTAGGCGTCTTCATCGCCGTCGCATTGCTGCCACATCTCGACCTTGCTAACTTCCATCTGGCCACCGCCTTCTGCCTGCCATGTAGGATACCATTGATCTTGAGCCTCAATGAACTCTTGCTTGGCTGTGGGGCTGGTATCAACCCATGGCTTTCCACTGTGTCCATCCTGGAACCATCCATTGGTGCCTCCGACAGCAACATTCAAAATAAGGTAGAAATCCTCGTCGAATGGTGCTGATAGATGACCAGTTGGGGTCCAGTTGTCAAGAAGCTTGGTACCGTTGCTGTCAACCGAAGGGAAACCACCACGCTTCCAGAGAGGCTCGTTGAAGTTCGTGTATAGCACTTGAAGGAGGTTGCTGTTGACCCATGTAAAGAGATACTTCTGGGACCACTCCAGGCCGAACGTGTGTTCCTGAGCAGCGTAGGTAGTGTGGAGAGCGCTTCTCTTCACGTTTGTTCGCCACCAGGCATCGTTGGCTGAGTTGGGTCCCCAGTGGAGAGCAGAAGATACGATGTTGTTTCCACCTTGAGCGTAGGTGTGATTGTTTCCACGAGACTCGGCGATGTCGATCTCGCCAGATTTAGGCCATGGACCGTAAGTATCGTTCACTGGCAACATCCAGATCGCGGGCCAGAGCCAATCACCGGAGGCAAGCTTGGCGGTAACCTGGACCCGGCCATACTTGATGGTTGCACCCTTCTTGGTATTGATTCTTCCTGACTTGACGGGTTGAATGATGGTGGGTGGGTTGGCAGTAAGGTTGGTTACTGAAACGCAGTTGTCGAGGTCGGTGGAAGAACAGGTTCCAGCAGATGTCAAGTTGACAACATTGTAAGTCGCGAGTAGGGCAGGATCTTGGAGTGTTGGCTTGATTATGAGCTTTCCGTCTTGGATGAATACGTTCTCATCGGTCAGGGTAGTTTCCTCGAATTGACCATTACTAGATGTTGTCAGAGAATCGTCTTCAAAGTTCGGGCGAAGTATCCTTACCCAAATCCTCCGACTTCCGCCTCTTGTGTCCAAATATCCGTGTTCAATCCTCCCGAGAAGTCATCGCTCATTATCTGGCAGTACTTGTGGTGCACCACTGTCGATATGCCATCATAGACCAGGAACCCAGCGATTCCGAATCCCAACAACAGACCAATCAAAGGAATGATTGTGACCCATTTCTCTTTGGGATCCTTCTTCGTTCTCCAGGGTTGTTCAACCTCGCCTTTGCGAACCCTCCTTGAGTGAAAATATCTTGAAGAAAGCCCTCCTCGTACGGCAGATGAGGAACCGAATGAGGACGCCGGTCTCGAGGTGAAAGGTGAAGCGAAGGGATTGGCGCGAGGTGCAGGTGAGATATCGTCGCCAAAGGGATTGCTCCTGCTCTCTGGAGTTCCTGGACGGAGTGGCGTTGTAGCTGTTGAAACCGCAGACATACCGCTGCCTCTGTAGTTCGGACCTCCCTCCATCTTGACTCGTTTGGAGAAGAGACAAGAGCGAGGTTGTATTATATATTAAGCTTAAACGGCGAGTGTAACGAGAGTGGCCGTGAATCCGCGAGAACGAATGTGATGTTTGAAGGTCGAAAACTCTGGTGGGACTGGCAGAAGAAGGAAGACAGACAGACAAACCTGAAAGATTGGGTATATCAGTATCCGAATTAGATAATGGGTGGATGTGTGTGGCCGTTGCTGGGATGGAATGGGTACGCCAGGGAAAACCTGACACGGGCCGTCGATCTCAGCTATGAGCTCTGGGCCTTGCTTTAACGACCGGTGGTTTCGCAGGAAGATAGTGCGTGGTGTAGTACGGGAGCCTGAAGAGGAGCAATGAGGGAGCGAAGACAGGCCGGGGCCTGGGATGTCCAAGGGCTGGTTCGAGGTGAGATTGACAAGAGGCGAATGTGGAAGGAGGCGCTTGGAGCCAAGTCCGAATCGATGATTGAGGGCTCCGGTCTATGGTCCAAGAGAGCCCGTTCAGGCAAGGCGGTGGGGTGTTGGGCGGAAGTTTCTATTGAATCTGAGATAACGATGACATGCGGCTTAGGAGATTCCCACCCGAGAAGCTGTGCTACACGTGGAAGAGGCGAGTACAACAGCATCAATCATGGAATGGATCTTCCTCCCTGACTGCTCTTGTCCCAAATGATACATCGGGGATTCGGTGCCAGTGTGCTAGGCCATATCGTGTCTACTGCGGTACCATAGAGCGCAGCAGGGGATACCGGAATCATCTTCTCGATAATAATAATGTGCTGGGAGGCAGAATGTGCATTATTGTGGTTGTCGGTTGCTGGATGTTCTTTGTTGTTGGCGTCCCGTCTCTGTTTTTCATGGATGCATGGGTCCGTGGTCAAAGCAGAGGTACTCGAGTAAAGCGGCGTCTCGGAAGGGCAGGCTAAGCCACTGAGGCGTGACTTTTCCCCTGAATCTATGGAGCGGACCCAGCCACGAATCCCAGGGAGAAAACATAACAGGGGCATTGTAGATGGACGGCTGGCTAGGTCTGCAGGATTAGCATTAGTGCTACTAGTGTCTGAGGTGAGAACCCAATTCGTGTCTTTAATTATCCGGTTGCTTGATTGATTTGTGATGATTTGAGTCTTTGATTACAGTATCCGCCTATTTTATCATTTTATCGATTGGGCCACTGGTCAGGATCAATAGTTTCACCGTCCCCAAGGGCAGCTACTGATATGCCCGAACGAGGTAGCTATCCCTTATTTGGCCACAAGTCTACGAAGGTAAGGGCTTATGGATCGTCGCATTCTAGGGGGAGTCGATGACGCTGGACACGGAGTCGTATTCTGAGTAAGAACCTTAACCTGAAGTCTGAGGTTGAGAGGGTTTGACGGTAGGTACGGAGATAGGGTCGAGACGCAAAGGGGTAAGAGGGCCTTTCATACAATACCAAGCAATCTCCAACCAAACCCGCCAACGAGCGTTGTGGTTATTTACTACCTTCGAAGCATACAAGCATCCAAGCATCCAATCCCAAAAACAATGCATCAATGGATACGGGTGCTATGGAGAGTCGGCTGAATTACGTCGGTTTTTGGGCTATTCTCTCACCCCACCGTCCTCTGCCAACCTCAACAGAATCCTACTGCGATCACTACTGCAAAGGTACAGTAGTATCTGTGGAGGAACGCCGCTGCTAGCCACGCAAGATAGACTGCTCTGCGCAGCTGCCTCAGTCCAGCCATGATGCAGCAGCCGGTGAGACACGCAGGTAATAAATATTTGACAATGCATGCGAAGTACAGCATAGCTGAACTCTTTCTTTTCTTCGGCTTTCGTCTCTGATTGAAGCCTCTCGATCAAGTTGGCGAGAAGTCCAATCCAGTCACAACAGTAACAGCGCGTGCAGGCACGATATCCCAATGGGAGGAAGTTGTCCCACGCCCTGAACAATTCTTTCATGGAGACTCTCCTAAAATACATGCACACTATCTCTTACCAGGCTACTACAGGAAGTTTCTCAAAAGACGTTGAGGATCTCTGGCATCCAATGGCATCGTTAGAACACGTGATGCATACTACCCTGAGAAGTCTTGGCTGCTGCCAACTCAGCGCTCCCGTCTCAAAGTTAATGATGTCTGCATACTGCACCTCAAACAAGTTTTGGCATTTCTTCCTTCAGATTCGTAATTCTCAGCCAACCTACTTCCAGCTTCCCAGATTTCCATCACAGCAGCCCCCGCTTCACGTCTTGTATGGCAATGTTCTCGATCTCTTAGATGGCTTCGACGCCTCTACAAGCCGTGTAAGCCGTCCTTTGGCGGCACCAAACGAAAAAGATCGTCGGCGGCTCAGCACCTCTCATCCAATAATGCACCCATATCTATTCATAGAATCTCGTGTATGTCGACCATCGCTCACATTTTCGCCACATCTCCCAACGGCTTGCAGATCTTCTATCGCACCAACCGGATGCGATCCCTCACCCAATCATACATTTCCGAGACCGCCACTGTTGTCTCTTGTAGTGGGGAAAAAATAGGAAAACTTCAGCAAGCCGCATGTTCAGACTGCCAGTCAGCTTCCCCGGATTGTGTATTGAGGCATTGGGGAGCCGTGCTTGTGCATGACTTGCAGCTCCATTTATCAAAATGAACCGCTTTATTTACTCTTCTCTGTTCGTGGCGCACACAGCTCAGGGTTCAGTGCTTGGCAGAAGTAACGTTGGTATGCCAAGTCTCTAGAGGCATGAATCAAGACGTCTCGCTTTTGATAGTGGCAATGTGAGCATTGGAGAAATCGTGGCCAAGTCAGTCAGTGGTGGACGGCTATGTTGGCTTTTCGAAGTTGGACATATAGACATGGTCGAGATATTATGGAATTCCCTGTGGGAAACCACCCACTGTCTGGAAGTCGCCACTGGCTTGCAAAGATCCCACTCGGAGAAAGGCAGACCATGACTTCGAAGCACTACAGATTGGGAAAGTTGAAGTCAGCGTCGGAAGAAGCTCAAGGTTGGAACTGATTGATCCTAGCATGAATCAAGAGGAGAGCTCAAGCACGATTAGCCAAGTCCATCGTCCACTACGTGGAAGGGCAAAAACGGGGAAAAGGACGAATCCACTTCATATCTTGGCCCGCAAGCAACCAAGAGAATGTATTCAAACCTGCCGCACAGGAAATACATCCCCGTACTTGTCCGCGCACATCGCCATCCTCTCTACTTGCTCTTCTTCCAACCGATCATCTGGTCACCAAGATCGGTCGGTCACCTTGCTATAACCAGTCTGTCACTCAACCACCAAGAACCCAGCAGTAAACTACAGCTTCTTCTTATTTGGCATGTCCATATAGGTGGACAGCCGTGAGCTTATCCAATGGCTCGCCTCTCAGCAATTCCACGGAGCTTCATCGCCATTCTGGTAACAGTTCCTAGATACTCGTTCTGTGTTTGGTAGGAAATGGTAATTCATGAAAATGCTAGTTTGCAGTTGGACGAAATCATGAACTACTGAATCCAAGATGGGTTTTCCGACCTTGAACATTCAGTCAAGCTCGAACTCCAGAGAGCTCCTACTCGCCGCTCGCTTCGTACCCCTCAACTCTTCCAGGTGAATTGTAAACCTTATCCGCTGACCCGGTTAAAATCATCGCCTCATCCTCATCCAGTACTCCATCCCTCATTAGTAAGTAACGCTATAAATGTTAAATCCGGCAGCCTTCCCACTCAAGCAAACCGCATGGCTCGCACAGATTCCAATGGACTCATTCCCAACCCCAAGGCTATACCCCGCACCGTTTCCCATATCCGTGATCGAGACGTTGGCCATGTAGCTACCGTTTTCCACACTGGCTACATTGAACCTATCCCCTCCGCTCTCCAGCTGATGTAAGATCCATCTCTGCTCGATCCCGCCGTGAGTCGCCGTGGCCGGTGTGGCAGACAGAGCGGATGCGCCGCTTGGGAGAGCGAGTGCGTAGCCGCCCATCTCGAATGTGAGGAAACGGCCCTCGGTCAGCTTGCCTCGCACGCTTTTGAAGCCCTGCTCGGTGACGGGCTTCGCTTGCTGGGTGTATGGGACGGGTGGTTGGGAGGTTGGGAACTGGGCCTGGCACGTCTCCATCCCGACGTGGTTTCCGGATTTGTCTTTCGGAGGTTCTTGGGCGTTTGGTCAAGCGGGTACGGTGAAGTTGAGCTAGAAGGTATTAGAAGTTTGCCATAAAGTGGGGTCTCTGTACTTGCGTTGTTGAAGTCGAACGCCTTGACGAGGTTGGACATGTTCTCTCGTCTCCAGGCATTGATCTCCTCTATGCTCTGTCAATGAAATGAAATCAGTAGGAAACATCGGACGAACTAGTTTGGACGTTGTAGCCGCTTGCCTGAGCCCATTGCTCTCATTATCATTAGTCTCCTATATGAATGAATGGATGATTGGAGATTCGGCCACATACCTAAAAACATGACTAGAGCAAGTTAGCACAGGAACACACTCAATGTTCGAGTTTAGACCTCACTTTGAGATGCATGATCTGCATGCTCAGTAAAAACATGACCGCCATTTGTCCAAGGTGAAATGATGTAGAATGGGACACGATATCCTAATTATATTAGCTCCACGAACTTCTCCGAAGTTGAGCCTTGCTCACCAGGTCCAGAAAAAACTTTACCCAATCCCGTCCATGGGGCTTCAATCCATTCTCCAGCAGTTCCGTTCGGGGCATGATACGGTGTTACATGGTCAAACCATCCTCCACCTTCTGCAAATGTGTCAGCAAACTGAAGCGTAAGACTAACCAAGAATCTTACCATCGTAGGAAATGATGAGAGCAGTGTCATTGAAAGACTTTCCCAATGTGATAGCTTCGACGACTTGCCTCTGAAGATATCCTCCATCCTTCGGCTGCCAAGGGGTATGCTCGCTTAGCTCTTGATCTCCAATAATCCAGGAAACTTGTGGAAGGGTCCCATCCTTGGCTCTCTGGTAGAAAGCCGTCAACGAATTGCTATCATTACGTACTATTCCGTGATCATAGAGAGATTACCGGCCTTGGCGTTATTGAAGGATGCGAAATCACGCAAAATGTTGTCGGCATACATGTCCTCGCTATTTTGGAAGAATTGCCATGATATACCAGCGTTTTGTACGTGCTCCATGATTGTTGTCCATGTCAAAGGCCAGCAATCCAAGTTGGGGTTCTTGTGAACACAGCCAGGGGTTCTGTCGGAATTTTGCAGTGTTGGACCTCCCTCATTTGGTGTCTGGGGACCACCGGGTATGTTGATCGTGCCAGAGCTCCAAAAGACACGATTCGGATCGGTGGACGACATGACTGAATGCTGAACAATGTTAGAAGATTCAGAGAGCTGATAAAGTGCTTACTTGATACATATCTCCGACTGTGAAGCTTTCTGCGATACCGAAGTGAACTGGGACATCTGCACGCTTGAAATATGCCATACTGTATGGAGAGTTCTTTAAAGCCCATTGATCATTCGATCCTCCATTGAATGCCCCGTGTATACCACCCCAGAGATTAGATCCACCAGGCATGCATTGCGTAGCAGATGACCATTTCCCTCCAAGGTATGGGGCGTACCAAGGGAGGAGGGTCTTGGCTGTTTTTGTGAGCGAGGAATTGACGATTTGCTCAAAAGTACTGAGGCCATTGGGATTGACTTGAACATTAGGGTTAGCGAAGCCACGAACTCCTGCCATTGTGCCAAAGTACTGGAATATATTAGCAAAATCAACTGCGGTTGAAAGGTGAACGTACATGATCGAAAGATCTATTCTCTTGCATGAAGAGAACAACATGTTTGATATCCTTGAGAGATCCCCCAGCAGCATAACTAACCCAGCTCAGGAGCAAGAGCATGAAGGCACCCATTGTATCTAGTTTCAGAGCTGAGTTGAGCGAATGTTAACAATGGACCGAAACGGTCAAATTTTTGGTGTTCTGGCCTGGTGAGACGAAATTGTTTCCGACTCTCCGCCGAAGTGATTGATCGTGACTTGCAGGACGTTTGCCGCTAGCGAGTATTTGGGGAAGAATCCATCTCAATTCACTTCAGGTGGCACCTTAAAACTTCGTTCTTTGGCTACATCATTGATATTCATGAAAGACTTACCACAACGCCTGGTTTTGAATCAGTTCCCAAGATGATTTGGTCTTTCCACCGTCTTGGAAGGATCGTCACGTACTGTGCGTCTTGCCTATTGGTGCTTTCTTTCACCGCATTGTTGGTATCTATACCCAGCTCAAACGTATCTCCAAGGCACTACTTCCCAGATTATCGAAGCCATCAGCTTGATGAAGAACATCTTGAAAGGATATCGAGTCCAAATGCTCACAGCCACCGTGATGCCACCATAATCCAGCTGCATTGGGTTGTGACAAAAGAACTCCGAAGCCCTGATGGAGTCCTCAAGGAGGTGTATCTCATAAATGGTATGATGCGGACTCAATTCGAGTTGGTCTGCTGACTGACGAAATGTCAGGAGACTTCCCTTGGCCCACGATCGAGGTCCGTTCTGGAGATACGCTCGTTGTTCAGGTTATGAATAACCTAAGAGACGAAGGTCTATCAATTCATTGGCACGGCTTGCACATGAGGGGTGGATGGTCCTCTTAAATCCTTGCAATCACCATCTTACTGAAATTTTGCAGGTGCCAGAAAGAAGCAGGAATCAGCAGACAAATTGACGTGTCATATACCCAAGGCATCAATCTAGCCTCTGATCTCTTCCCAAAATCCGCGCAGAAGACATTTGTCATCTACAGCAATCTGGTGATTGACTCGATCCAAGGCAATATTCCAATGGGTCGAATGAACCACACTTCTTGGAAACCGCAAGACCAGCCACTCATTACATTATATCGAGCAGAATGGAATGAAGACCAGTTTGTCCCTTGGACTGGAGCTGGAAATGGTTGAGTGGATCTGGTGGTGAATAATGCTGACGAGAAAGGCCATCCTTTCCACCTGGTAAGTAGCATTCTCTAATCATAGATGCATGATACTCAATGTTTTAGCATGGATCTGATTTCTATGTCCTCTCTAATTATCGAGGCGTTGACGGTCGTACGACTTACAATCCCTTCTCCTCTGAACCACGTCTTACGCCGTTGAACCTCGTCAACCCACTGAGGAAAGACACTGTCTATATTCAGGGCAACGGGTATGCGGTACTTCGATTCAGAGCAGACAATGAAGGAGTTTGGATGTTCCATTGCCATAATCTATGGCATCAAGCAGGTGGAATGGTGATGGCTTTCCATGTTGGTGATAATGAGAGGGGAGTTCTTGGTGCTAATGGCAGGATTCGAGAAGGAGGATCGAGATTTTGCAGAAAGAAGAATGGCAGAGCAACCTAATGTATTTTGAATCATGTGTCTCAGCAGACAGCAATAGAACCACGAATTGCCAGAAATCTAGGCGTTGGTCGAACCTCGGTCAGAGTGAATCTGCTCAGGATTTCAGAGCAGCGCTAGTCACTACGAGTACTGGGCAGCGACGCGTGCAGTGCTCGAGTATACTCAGCACTAATAATGAGACGTGAAAGCACTTTGACACCGAACTATCGGATGAGTTGCACGACCTAAACAGAGTCCTTCTCGTAAGAATAAGATTCCAAGAGTGGTCAAATATTTAAGAAGAAGGCTGGTGGTGACGCAGGAAACATGAAGCCAATCGGGGCGGGGGCCTTGGCCCTTGGGTCGACAGCCCCTGACTTCCGGCAGCCTCCCCGCTGAACCAACGCGGTCTCCACTGACGAGAAAGCATCCATCAGTCTACGCCCGACTCCTGTTTAAGTACGATTCACTTTCGGTTTCTCTTTCAGTTTCTCTTGCAGTCTACACTATCTAATGAATGGACCTTCCATCTCAAAGCCTGGGAGCACTCTGAATTTCAGCTCTTGAGGTTCTCGACTTCGAACTGACAGATGCGATCTCCATACTCCCCGTCAACCCAAAATGGACCGTAGCCAAATAGCCAGCGAGAGTCGAGAGGGCTTACTCCGTTCTTACAGTAAAGAAAGAGGGGAAAGTATTCCTTTGCGCAAGTCTCTCGAAGATGCTTACCGATCATCAAATGATTCCGATCTCGATGCCACCGACTACCTCGATATCGACCCTCCTAAGAACCAATCGAAAGTATCTGCATACGCCCCTCAACAACGACTAGCAGCCATCCGCCGAACCTTTGCTAGACGCTCGAAATGCTTGATCATTGTGCTACTGGTCTGCATAGCCTTCTGGTCTGTCCTTGCAGCTGGGGGCTTCTTCTTGTACAAGAAAACTCCTTTAGAAGGCCAATCGCCCCCATGGTATCCCAGCCCTGCTGGAGGTACCGTACCACAATGGAGTGAGAGTTATAAGAAAGCTGCGGAACTGGTGAAGGCCATGTCCTTGCCGGAGAAGGTGAATATTACGACAGGCACCGGATGGCAAATGGGCTTAGCTGTTGGAAATTCAGGCCCGGCGATACATGTCGGGTTTCCAGGACTTTCATACCAAGATGGCCCGCTGGGATTGAGATTTGCCGACAATGCCACGGCCTTTCCTGCGGGAATCACAGTTGGAGCTACATGGGATAAAGAGCTGATGTATGAGAGAGGAAAGGCACATGGGAACGAAGCACGATTGAAGGGGGTTAACGTGCTGCTGGGACCCTGTGTCGGACCCCTAGGACGGATGCCAGCTGGAGGAAGAAACTGGGAGGGGTTTGGATCCGATCCTTATCTGCAAGGTGTTGCGGCTGCGGAGACGATTAAGGGAATTCAAGAGGAAGGCGTCATTGCTACTATCAAGCATTTTGTTGGAAATGAGCAAGAGCATTTCAGACAGAGTTGGGAATGGGGCTTGCCAAATGCTATGTCTTCGAACATTGATGACAGAACTTTGCATGAGATGTACGGATGGCCATTTGGTGATTCTGTTAAGGCCGGGGTTGGTAGTGTGATGTGCAGTTATCAAATGGTCAACAACAGCTACTCTTGCGGCAACTCGAAGCTCTTAAATGGCTATCTGAAGGACGAACTTGGATTCCAGGGATTTGTACAGTCAGATTGGCTTGCCCAGCGATCCGGAGTAGCTAGTGGCCTAGCAGGTCTCGATGTCAGCATGCCAGGAGATGGATTGACATGGGCAGCTGGAAAATCTCTATGGGGTCCAGAATTGACTAAAGCGGTTCTCAATGGTTCATTGCCAGTCTCGAGGCTTAATGATATGGTCACACGAGTTGTTGCGGCATGGTATCAAATGGGCCAGGACGACAAATCCAAGTTCGGCGGAGAAGGCATAAATTTCTCTTCTTGGACGAACGATGAGATGGGATTTATTAACGCTGGAAGCCCCGATGACAAAGAAAAGACTCTTGTGAACAAGTTTGTTGATGTTCAAGGAACTGGTGACGATGCACACTCAATAATCGCACGAAAAGTAGCTACAGAAGGCACAGTGCTCGTCAAGAACGAAGGGGACATATTGCCGTTGAGCGTCGATGGCTGGCCGGCTGATCAACCCCACAACCTTATCTTCCGAATTGGAATCTTCGGAGAGGATGCTGCAGAAGGAAAAGGTCCCAATGCATGCGATGATCGGGCTTGCAACCAAGGAACTTTAGCTTCCGGGTGGGGTAGCGGTGCTGTCGAATTCCCCTACTTGGTGAATCCTATGGCAGCATTGAAGGAAGCTTTTAACAAAGACCGAGTATATGTCACGGAATTTCCTACCAATTCCCCACCAATGAAACAAGCCCCTGCCGTTCTTAATGACCAAGACGTATGTATCGTCTTTGTGAACTCAGATTCCGGCGAAGGATACAAGAGCTGGGAAGGGATCAATGGAGATCGCAACGATCTTAATCTTCAGAAGGATGGCGACCTTCTCGTCAAACAGGTAGCAGACGGATGTGGTGCTGGAAATGGTAACACCGTCGTCGTCGTTCACTCTGTTGGTCCAGTGATCCTAGACAAATGGATTAATCACCCTGGAGTCAAGGCTGTAATCATGGCCAATCTCCCGGGTCAGGAAAGTGGTAATGCGATAAGGGACATTCTGCTTGGAACAGTCAATCCAAGCGGTAAGCTTCCCTACACCCTTGGCAGGTCGCTCGATGACTACGGACCTGGAGCACAAGTTCTGTACTATGCAAACGGTGTCGTGCCTCAGCAGAACTTCTCTGAAGGTCTATACATCGACTATCGACATTTCGATAAATTTGGCATTGACCCGACCTTCGAATTCGGATTCGGACTATCCTACACCACCTTCGAGTACTCCAACATTAATGTTGCGGCCCTTCTTCCCAAAAGCCCACTTCCGGCCCCCGAACGCTTGGCCTTGCACCTCCACAATTGGACGACGCCATCCCCGACCCAAGTACAGCGCTGTTTCCTAGTGGATTCCGCAAGCTCAAGAAGTTCGTCTACCCCTACATCAACAAAGTCTCGGATGTTAAGCATGGCAAATATCCTTATCCTGAAGGTTACGACGAAGTGCAGCCCAGGTCTGAAGCCGGTGGCGATGAAGGTGGGAACTCTGATTTATGGAATATCTATGCGTCTGTTTCCGTGGACATCAAGAACACGGGCAAGGTGGCAGGCAAGGAGGTTGCGCAACTTTACATCAACTATGCGGACGTAGAGGGTGATGCCTTGAATGTGGATTACCCAGTCAAGGTGCTAAGAGGCTTTGAGAAGGTGTTTTTGGAGGTTGACGAGACAAAAGCCGTGCAGTTCAATTTGACAAGACGGGACTTGAGCTATTGGTGTGTGAAGAAGCAGAATTGGGTGATACCGGATCAAGGACGCATCACGATCCGTGTGGGTGCTTCTTCGAGGGATTTGAAACTCACGGGATGGTATTAGAGCGTTTCGATGAAATGACTACAGGGTGTTTGGGAGTTGCAAGAAGGATTTCACACACGGGAAAGGTTTGTATAAATATACTCGACATCAATTGAAGTGACCGAAACGGACTTTGTGACTTCACCTCACCGTCTTAGATCTATGATCGCAAATGAGCGATCCCATCCTTTTTCGTCCTATCATCATAGAGCTGCTAGGTTCAGTCAATGTACCATGACTGCTCATCGTCAACCTTTTCCCCAAGATAGCCATGGTTGAACCAGTCTTGGATCAAAACCCAAACGTCCCCAACAAGGGATGGGCCGAAGAAGTTCTTCACTGCCTGCACGAATCTCTCATCCACATCTGCAACGCTCGCTGTCATGGCCTTCATCTTCTTCCTCAAATTCTTGATCGAAGCTTTGAACTCTTCATTCTCCTGCATCCTTTCCTTTAATACCGTTGAAGAGTTACCGACTTCGTCTTTCAACCGCTCAAAGAGTGCAAGATGCCTATCTGTCATCTCATGCCTTCTGAGCTCCATTGCAAGTCTGCCAATCGTCGTATAAATGTATCCGTTCTCCGGATCAAGCAGGTTGACGATGATGTGTCTTTCCGTTTTCACCGCAATGCCACTCACCTGGGTCTGCTTGTCGTCCTTCATCCCATCCGATACTGGAAACGCATACAGCGCATCATTGACGCCGAGAAGCTTTCCCTCCCCCCTCATTACAATCATCGCTTTGTCCGAATCAGCAATATCATGCAGCAGAAACAACTCCAACTTGTTATACTCCAACCTCTCCTCGTCAGTCGTCCATTTCGAATTCAGATACGCCTGTCGCTTGTCAGACACCATATACCATTCCCCAGTGTCTTTGTCGCGGAAATGCATATATGCTTCTGGGATACGTTTCAGTCCGGGCCATGGGTTTCGTGGCTTCCCATCCTCGTACTTTAAGACCGAGATTCTAAAACCAGGAAAGCGGACCTTTAGCCCAAGGGATGTGGGAATGCCGAGCTGGCCTTCTCCCCAGCGTACGATGCGGACGTTAGCTTGGTAGATGGATTTTGTGACAGAGAGGAGACTTTGCGGTGCCCATCGCCAGCCTCGTGCATCGATCCGTTGCTCCTCGAAGAAAATAACCAGTGCCGGTATCCCTCCTTTTTCGGCGGCCAGCAGCTCCCATACTTTCTGCATCCGCTCTTCTTTCGGCTCAACCGCAAGGATAGCTGACAGATCCAAAGACATGAGAGTTCCGATACAGAGTGGTTCATCGGAAGCTACGGTCACGGAACGGAATTGGAGTGCTTGGTCTAATACTATGAGACTGGGTTGGTCACCTTCGATGGAATGCTGGTCCCGTTTGAAGAAACCCTCGATTCTCCAGACTTCTTGCATTGAATCTAGAGCGAGTATCTGATGGCGGACCGAATTGGCATGCTCCCCAAAATCCTTTCTCAATCCACTCAACGAGACTGCTTCATCTGCAAACTGAAAATACAGTGAGCGGGCCAAGGCACCCTCCTGAAGCGTCCAAAGGCGTCGAACCCAGCCTGAAGTGAAGATTCGTACAATTTTCTCGTGACTGCCTTGAGCTTTCGACTCATAGGCCATGAGGCCAGAATCTAGGACGAGGACGTGTTTGGCTTGATGATAGACGAGTCGGATCTTCTCGATGGCCTTTTGTTTGCCCTCCCCATCTTTGGCGGGGCAGCAGAGTGTGTCGAGCCAGATGAGTGGAGGTTCTGTACTTGAACCGTTCTGTTCGTTGATTGCGGAGACCAGGTCTCGAAGGTGAGCGAGTCTGCAGCGTGGGAGAGAATTGGCGTGTGGATTTCCCAGCCCATCTGCCCATACATGGGAAATTGCGACATATGGGGTATCTATTCCAGACTCGACAAGCTTGACTTTCAAGTCATGTATATGTCCGGTTACACAAAGGAGCGGAACCCGGTCTTCTTTCTGCAGGATCTCGTCCAATCTCTGGGGTTGGATCACCAGGTCCTTACACAGACAGCCTGGCTCCTCATGAGCACTGTTGTAGTTGTTCATGTCTATCTGATAGATGTTGCACGCCACATCTGTACATTGACTGTGGTCCCGTTTGGGTAAACTCTTATCCAGCATCCGAATAACGTGCATCGCCTGAATGGACAGAAATTTTGCTTCAGCCCGAGCGATATCACTTGGGCACCATCCATGATGCATCATAGATTTTTTGGATTCCTCATTGAGATACCCATCTGCCCAATCTCGACCGAAAACTCGCGGGATCCCTAGCAAAGACATCACTGATCTGATAGCCTGTGCCACCAGTTCGAAGAGCGCTGCCGTAGCATATTTGACGGTGTGGTTGAAGTCTCTGGGGAGAGATGAGAAGATTGGGTGAGCGTGGGCGATACAGTTTAGGAGATGTTCATAATGTTCGATTAAAGCTTCCCGGCTCTCTGGGAGCCGCGATCTTGCGATTGCAAGAAGTTCGTTTAGCTTATTGTCGTCGAGTGAAACGTACGAAGTTTCACCCTCTTGGACAACGAGCATGCCATATAATTGGTCAATGATCTCCTGGGAACCTTCAGGCTTCAGCGAGTTAGGAGTACCCTCTTTCGAGTTGGCGCAAAGAAACTCGGCGATGAAGCCAAAGTATAACCACGTCTGGACGAAAGATTCCTGCTCTCGAATTGGTGTGGGGTTAACTCTCTCCGAGCGTCGGTAGTTCATCAGATCGGACAAGGCTGCGCCAGCTTCAGCCTTGCCTACTCGCCTGGGATAAGAGAGAAATGGACTGCCATCGTATCGCTGTTGACATACGTACGGAGTCCTTTGAATCGGAATGAGAGAATTCCCACTATTCGCTGGCAGGAGGAGAAATTCCATGACGGCTGATCATGAACAGTCCTACGGCCCGCCTCGGTTGCGTACAAAATCGTGTGCATATGTGGTGACTTGAAGTGTACGTCGGGCGAGCTTGAAAGGATTCCTCGACTCCCGAGTCGGCTGACTTTGCGCCCTGCAAGAGAGTGGATGCGTAACATGCAAGCTGAACATTCCGAAGATGGAAGGTCTTACATAATACTTCAGCTCAGCAGAGCCTCAAAGACGCTGATAAAGATTCACAGTATGAGTTTGGAGTGTTATATTACGATAGTGCAACTAGCTTGAAGTGTCATGTCATCGGCTTTGATGGACCACTCACTGTTTATATTGTACGATACTCCAGCGGTTTACCAGTGGTTCAAAACTTGGGTTTGAGCTGGGAAAGTAATAACTACTTGGGTCTGTGCCCTGACCAAGGTTCCCGCTGGTTGGGGAAGAAGGATAGTGAATGCTTATGATCTCACTCGTGGATGAAGACATTGCACTCATTAGTCATGGTGGTCATCTTCCTACATGACACTCTCCTCTAGGTGGTAATAGCAACGCATAGAGTACGCAAGCGTGCGATCTGGGGGTTTCGATACCATTATATATATGTTCTACTCTAGTGGTCAATCTTGAGAGAGAAATCAACATGAGGAACACCTTGGTGTATCGAGCTCGTTGAGATGATATCGATATCTGTGTTGAGCATTAGAAATTAACAAGACTTGGAAGGCTAATGAAACTCATACCGTTATTGATGTATGTTTCAACATTTTCCGACGTCAGTCCTCCGCTGCATTCGAGCAAGAACGCCCTTTTCCCGGCCCATCTCTGCTTGATGCTTCTCGCCGCAATCTTTAATCCGTCTCCATCAAAGTTGTCCAACATTATAATGTCTGCTCCAGCCGCAATTGCCTCATCTGCGCCGGTTTCGCTATCTACCTCAACTTCGACCTTCAAAGCAAAGCCTCCGACAGCTTTCGCAGCCTTGACAGCCTCAGTTATGCTTCCTCTTGCCCATATGTGATTGTCCTTGAGCATCGTCATGCTTGAGAGATCATGTCGATGACCATCCACACCTCCGACAATCATTCCATATTTCTCGACCAGCCTGAACCCAGGTGTTGTCTTCCTCGTACCCGCAAGGATGCCTGTATACCCCGCCTTCCTAACCAGCTCCTCCATCGCCCTCGACTTCGTTGCGACTCCAGAACATCTGCTCAGGGTATTCAAAGCCACTCTTTCTCCTAGGAGCAATTTTCTGACAGGACCAGTAACTGTCGCAACTGCAATCTTGCCCTTGGGTCCAGGTTCAACGACCGAACCCTCCTTCAGGTGCCATTTTACAGTGCAGCCCGCTTGTGCGAAGATTTCGTCGAAGAATGGTACGCCGGCGAGTATACCTTTCGATTTGCCGAAGAGAGTTGCAGTACGCTCGCTATCGCCGACGACAAATCCGCCGTAATCGAAAGATGGGGTGTCTTCGGCATACCAGGCTGTGATCTGGGATTTCCAGTAGACGGGTAGAAGGTCGGCAGGGTTTCCATGTTGTAAAGCCATTATGCTAGCTTATCGGAGCTTTGTCAATCTGGAATAAGAACTCCGAGTCTACAAGCACAAGAAGGGAAATAAACGGGTTTACATGTGCTGATTGAAGTTTGTGGACTCATTCTAAATCGAGGTGGAGATAACATCGGACGAAAGCGGTTCCTGAAATCATTGACGGTCTCTGTAGTACGGCACGTGATATGCTGCATAAAGGAGTGATCCGTAAATCGAATTAGGAAGACATATAATTTCTAGTAGTATATGAATTTCTTGTTGCCCATGGGTTAATCTAGAAACTCTTAGACTAAGGACTCGCCAACCCCATGTACAAGTGTCATATCGGGACTGTTGGGCCACGTGAACACTGGAGACGTGATGCACTCCACATTGGTATGAGACCAGCCTCACGTCGAGTCTTCTCTCTTTTTAACACAAACCACAATGATAGAGACCAAAAGGACATTTTCTACTTCTCCTGCTAACCCTAGAGACCAGTGCGACCTGGAACCTCATGAAAGTCGATATGCACTCCAAGCGTTAGTGCTCGAAAGACATAGGAGGGAGATCCCGACTTACTCGTATATCACTTCCAGTCCTTTCCTCATTCCACTTCCCACCCACATGCCACAGTTGAGCCTATCTTGATACCTTTCATCACCACTCTCCATTTCGATGAATATTCTGAATTTGTAGCTATTGGGATCTACTCTGTCGGCGAGTTCCGGATCTGTAAGTTGTGCTAGGATCGCGGGGGGTCCGGTTCTCCTGCTCAGCAAGTTAATATTGACAATGACTGGAAAGTCGAAAGGCAGCCTGAAGGTCGAGAAATAAAACCACAAAAGGGAGCGCCACAGGCAAGGGGATCCGGAGAAAGCTCCTAACCTCCGCAATTCAGAGTAATAAGGCTATACAGTATGAAACGAGTGTACCAGCCATGTGTCTTGACAATTATGTGTGCCGGAGGATTGTCATAGGTCTGAAGGAGATAGTTTGTCTCTAATCGAGCAGCTCCGTTTGGTATGATGATCTGGCTATCTTGTCCACCAGGCTGCAAGTTATGAGTCCAGCTCATACGGGCTGAACATAACTCACCATGACGACTCCAGATCCCCAGGAGCCCGACCATGTTCCACCAATGAAAGAAATCCAGTTTCTATGCCCAAACGGTGTAGGCCCAATGGAGACTCGAGATTGAAGGGCGACAGCCATTCGAAAGTCGAGGCTGAGACTGAAGAAAAAGTCTTAACTTGCCGCAAGCTGTGGTAATGATAGCATCCATCAAGGATACAGGCTTACCTTGGATGCGGTAGTGAAAGAGAAGGGTGGGGATATGCTGAAGCCGGCGTCGATGGATTGGCTGGCTTGGGTGTTCTGAATTCTCAGCACGCGGGACTACAGGTGTTTTGAGAAAAAGAAAAGTATGTGAGTATTAGGAATAGGGAGGATTTCATTCAACCTGAAAGGGAAGAATGCTACGAACACTCACGTTTCGTCATCCTGCCATAAGCCGAAATATGGCTGTTGCTCATTGACCGACATCCAGCTTCGTTCTTCTGGCAAGATGGTTTTCGCAGAATCTGCTCTCCATCCTACGTCCATTCTTGAGTCGTTGGGCTCATTCTCACCCAAGGTACCACGAGTAGCCTGGAACGGTGCACACAGTGTTAGCTGATTGAATAAGAAGATGTAGGAAATATTTATGAAGAATATGTCATGAGGGATCGTCTCCAATAAAGTTCTGTCTTGCTTAATCAAGTCGTCTAAAGATCTTCCATTATACCTACATCCATACTGTAGACTGTCCACTCTGTGCCAGGCTGCCGTTTTCCGGCTTCGCCAGGCGCTTGCTCTTGAGGTTGCTCATCGACCGGAACTTGCGGCGGGAGCTCACGCATAAAATGTTTCATACCTGAGTATGAAGAATGCAAGTTCGGGTCCATCTTTAATACCACCAGCGAGAGTCAAAGACGGTAATTGAAAAAGGCAACGTAACTGCAAGGGGAGGATGGGGCGGAAGGTTCCGTTGTTGGCAGCTGAAAAGAATCTTGGAAAGCCCGATGATTCTGACGAAAATAACAGCAAGGTACGATAAAATGGTATGAGTAAATGGTTTACAGTTTACAGAACAGGAAACACTCGCAAGATCTTGGTTTATTTGTCTGCTTGTAGGACATGCGACACACTGGTAGATACCTAATTGCTGAAATTGCCTGAACCCCGCTGAGGAATGCGGATTACCTTAGGTATTAGGTAACTCCCGCTATTAAATCTGGTGGATCGACCAAACTTTGGTTTCTGAACCAATCATAGCAGGCCGTGGCTGACGAAAACAGCGGTAAAATCTCGAAGTCGTATGTATCTAAATAAGCTTATTTGGGTTCAAACGCATCAAACTTGGTTCCCAATTCTTGAACGTGTGCGGTAGAGCCCGGCTGGCACAATTGGTTAGCGCGTGGGCCTTTTATGCATCTATTCATTGCAAATGAGAGCCCAAGGTTGAGAGTTCGAGCCTCTCGTCGGGCGGTTCAGCATTGGGGAGTAAATTTTTGCTATTTTTGGATTGTCTTTAGAGTTTTTACAACTGTTTCGAGAGCATTTCTAGAGTTTATATAGCTGTTTCGGGAGTAATTGTCGACTTGCTTACGGGCCTCTCTACTATTGTTCTTAGGTAGTTAGGGAAACCAAAATAGGCTAGTACTCAAAATAGGCCGCAAAACTAAAAAGATAGTCTAGACTAAATTTGATTAGTCGCTATCTTATAAATTTACTTTAATTATTATATTATCTTGCTTTTTGCTTAGTTTAAGGTTATTAATTATCCTGCGTATAAGCCTAGAGATATACCTTATAAAAAACTTCTTTTAAGGACCCTAAGACACATATACTAAACTAGAAGAATCTTTTACGCTATACTTAATTAAGTAGTAAGATGCTTTAAGCTTTGTAAAGGGAGCTTTACTTAGGACCGCAATTATTCTTTTTTGTTTACTTATAATTAAATCCCAATTAGTAATATAAGGCTCCCGCAGGGCCTATATACTAGCCCGTTTATACTCTTTTACCCTTTTAGCAACTTAGTCTAGTACGTCCTTCTAACGTTTAAAGTCGTCTATAGTATAGCCCCTTATACTAGTAGCTAGAAGAACCTCTTTTAATACTAGGTTCCCTTTCGTATGACTTTTGTAAAATATATTAACGATTACTTATTAGTAGTTAATCGCAAGTATAAAGTTCTAAAGTATAACTTACGCGCTATTATCCTTTATAATACTACCTAAAGTAGTTTTCGAAAGTTAAGTAATACTTTTGTAAAGTAATATTATAGTATATTTATACTAATAAATCTTAGTTAATTTTCTCTATTATCCCCTTCCTTTTCTTATAAGTAGAATTATATACTCGATTATTAAATAGTAATATTTATAATATATTTCTATTATCGAACTTTAACTATCTAGTAGTAAGTATTCTTAAATAAGTAAAGTAATAACTAGTTTCTATTAAGCTTCCCTTAAGTCTATAATGCCGGATCTTAGACTCAAGCCTATAATAAGATTACGAAATCGTATTATTAAAGGTATTATAAAATTAAGATAAGTCGAGAATCTTTATTTCTATAATACGAGTAATATTCCTCTAAAAATTAACTATAACCCTAGAGATATAAACTATTAGGTATTCAAGTAAATAAATTATAGTTTCTTTCGATTCTTAAATCTTATAACTATTTATTTATAAGAGATATATATCTTTAAGTTTATTACTCTTAGCTTCGAATTCTTTCGCTACTAAAACAAATAAGTATTCGTTACGTAAAGAGAGAACAATTAAGGTACTTTCTCGAAAGTATAAAGTTATAATATTAAAGGGTAAAAGAAATATAATATTAGATAAAGCAAGTTATTATAGGCACTTCGTATATTTTTTAACGATATGTTTTATACGCTACTATTCTAATTATAATAATACTACCTTTAGACTTTCGTTAGTTATTATTTGTTAAAAGAGCCAAATAATAAATTCGTATATATCTTTTACTTTAGAGCTTATCTAAGTCAAACTAGGAGCTAATATTTAAGTTAGTAAAGCGTCTTATAAGGCTATAAGAGAACTTATTAAAGGCTAAGGGTTTACTAGGATTATAATTCGCTTGTTAAGCTCTTTAAATACTCTCTTAACTTTAATAACTATTTAATATCTAGCGAGATTTACTCTTATATATCTAGATACGTCGAGTCTATACGTAAAGACTATTTGTTATAGTGGCTCAAATATATAAAGATACTAAATCGTGCTATTTATCTAGTAGAAAAGCTTAGAGTTCTATATACCCCGATAACGATTACTATTTAATATTCTAGGATTAATTAATTTGGGATTAGGTATTATAAATAAAGAGGTTATAGCCGATAAGTGCTAGTTACTAAAAGATTTCGTTTCTAGGGCGACTTTTATTCCCCTAGGATCTAGCGTATATTTTTTAACTCTATATTTTATTACTTTAGTAACATTTAGAAGATTTGTCTTCTTGTAAGTATTATCCTTTATATAAGTATTATTAATAGACTATAGTTCGTATTAAGAGCTATACTTATAGTAAGGTCGTAATAACTTTCTAAGAAAATAAAGTTCTTATAAAAGTAAAACTAATAGTAAATATATTCTCGCCTTTTTGCAATTTATATTACTCGCGTTATTCTTTATATAGTTAGATAACGAAGTCTTTACTAGTATATTATTAATAGTCTTATTATATTATAAGAGGGATACAAGTAAATATATAGTCTAGCTAATACAAAGTATTTTGTCATAGATAATATACCTAATATTAAAGCAAAATAGATATATTTAATAGTAACTTAGCGGAAGATTTAGTTATTCTTAGCGAGTAGGATCTAAATAAGATAAGTAAACTAATAGGAATAATATATTTACTATATTAACTTACGGCTATTTTTTATTATAATTAAAAAACATATACTTAACTCGGTTAGTCTAAAATACCCTAGAAGCCTAAAAACTCTACTTTAAAGGCTTTGCTTATAGATGGCCTAAGAATAGATATTTATCTTCTTTTCGAGGTAATTTCCCGCCTTATTTTACTTTTATCTTAAGAATAATAGGGTAAAGCCTTTTTATTTAGCCTATTAGCTATCCTTACTACTCTTTTAGGGGCTTTATCAAATAGCCTAAAACTTGTCGAGCTTCTTTATATTTATTGCGTAAAGTAATAGTTAAGAGAGCTAAGAAAATCTATTATTTCTTAACTTTAGTAAAGTCGCAATCCTTAAATATTCACTTTACCTACTTAGAGTATAAGAAAAGAGTTTATATCCGGACTAAATATATATTATTTACTTGCTCTATTAAGCGATTATAAAGCTCTTAAACCTAAAAGACATTAGTAACGGGAATATATATATCTTATTTATAGAGATATATATAAGAAAGGCGTATTAGTAAGGACGAAGTTCCGTTAGGTTAATTATAACTAATAGATATAAACGCTAAGTAAAGAATATTAAGTAAATATATCCCCTTTCTAAGATTATTCCCGGTTATAATATATTAGAAGTTTAGAAGGCAATAAATACCACGTATAAAGTTACTATTTTTATACTAAAACTTATAACTTATAGTAGGAGATAGTTAGTAGAAGTGCTATTTATAAATACAAACAAGTAAAACGTTTAACTTATTATAAGAAAGCCGCGTTTAGGCTTAGTCTTATAATAGGCCTAAAAATCTCGTATAGTCGGATAGTCGGCTTAATTATAATAGGGGGACCGTTTATATACCTATTAAAGAACTTCTAAGTCTCTTTTTCTAGAAAGGGTTTATTAAACGCTTATTATACTTTCTTATACTCTAATTACATAAGGGCTCTTTACTATACGGATTTAGTATCTAATAGTCTAAAGTTATAAAAGAAGAATAGTCGGAACTAACGCCTTGCAATTGTTAATAGTATATACTAGCTCCCGGCTTAGTTATAATTAGCGAGGCTTATTAGACGTTCTAATATATAAACTTATAATAATCTTTATTCTTTTTATTATATATATATTATCAATATCTTTATATAGTATTATTATTATCCTACTATAAATCGCTATAGGTCTCTACCTTAAAACATTTGGGGTAGTAATAAAGAGTATATATCCTATAAGTTATAAGTTATAATACTTGTTTAAGATAGATAAGAAAAGAAGTTATAATATAGGATATAGAGGAATAAGTATACGGATATATAATAATAGTATACTAAATAACTACTATATAGCCGTAAAGCGTATCGAGTAAGAATTTATAATCTCGAGTCTTGCTATTAGTTATATCCGCTACTTAGTATAGGGTTTTTTATATAATTAGAGGGTCTCTATCTAGTAAAAACGAGTTTAGGGCCTAATCGAGAACGTTTGCTATAAGGGCTCTATTTAGGGTATAAACAATAACAATAAAGAGTTCTCTACTAATTATAGCTCTTAGGCGAGCTTTAGGCGAAATTTGGGTATACTCGAGTTGTTTCTTAAGCCTAACCTAGAATAATACATACTATCTCTTAAAGTCTAGTTTAGTTAGCTTTAAAAAACGAATATTAACCTAGAGATTTTAAAATATAACTAACTATTAAATCGCACTAGAGTACTCTTATAAAAGCTTCGATAGTATATAATAAGTTATAAAGTAGACTTTTGCGTAATAATTTTACCTAACAATTTATAACTAATAAATTTAGCGAACTATATTACGAGTTTAAGCTTCGGATCTATAATAGGCTTAGGAATAGGCTATACCCCAACTTTAAACTATTAACGAGTAGTCTAAATAATATAATCGGGAATATTTAGTATTTATATACTTTATAGTATTATAAGTAATTAAAAAAAAGGGTCTAGCTTATATAGAAGTAACGTTTTAGGCTCGAAGAGGTATATATCAACAAATACTAACTCGGGATCTTTACTAAGTCTAGGCTCTATCCTTAGCTAAATAGCGAAGTATAATCTCTAATATAAGATAAGAGAAAGGCTTATAAAACGAGTAATATTACCTCTATAGTTCTTCTTACTACTATCTCTTACTCTCTTACAAACTAAGGCAAAAGTAGCTATCTTTATATTTTTATATTTTATAAAACAAATTAGATAAAAGAATACGTTTATAATTAAAATAAACTTAGCTCTTACTCGTAAAACCTAGTAGACTAGTACTAATAGAAGTTAATAAGACCCTTAGTAATTTACTTTACTATTACTTTCTCTAAGTAATTTATTTCTAGTAATATAAACATATAAGCCAATTTTCAGTCTCGCTTAGTCTATACTAATTAGAGAGTATTCTCTAAATCTATTACTTAACCGAAGGTTTAGCCGAAGATAAGATACTTAAAAGAGAAACCTATATAATAAAGGATTTATTATACTAATATTAAACTCGAGAGAAAAAAGTCTAAGAAGTAAAAAAGAGTTTAACTTACTAAATCGAATCTAAGAGATTTGTTCTTATATTAGACATTTTATAAATATACTAACTACTTTTATATATCTACTAGTATACTATACTCTTAATACTAAGACTTTAGCTTATAATTAAATAGGACCTTTAGACTAATCTCCTAATATATTACTAGCTTTATAATGCGTTACTAGATCGAAAGATTCCTCTTCTCTATTATTTATTCTTTGAAATTATAATTACGAGAAGATACTCTTTTCTTCTTTTACTTAAAAGCCCTAATTTTATATATATACTTTTTTAAGGCATCTCGATATTCTAATTAAATTTAAGTATTAGATTACTATGCGTATAAGGTAGTCTTCTTCTTATACTTATTTTTCTTAAGTATTATAAAAGTAATTTCTTTCTCTAATAGAATCTCCCCTTTAAAGCTAAGAACAAATATAATCTTACTTAAGAGTATTAGGCCTAGCTTTATAAGTTCGTTAAAGATATACTCTAGAGTATATTTAAAGTTTACGAAATTCTATAGAGTTAAATTACTTTTATTCCCGGCCTAGATTTATAAGGTCTTAGTTATTATTTCTATTCTCTAGTAATTAAAAAGCTCTAGAATCGATTCGATAATATTACTATTAATAGTATTAGTCGCGACTAAGTATATTAACCGCGATAAGTAAAGAATTAATAAAGAAATATAAACTATAATTGGCTATAAGATATTTTAAGCTATTATCGTAAATATTAATAGGATAAAGTTTTAAAGTAACTTAGTCTTCTTTCTTATCTATTATAATACCTCGACCCCTAGTTTAATATCCGCGCTATCGATCTCGTTTAATATAACTATAATAAATATATATTAAGTAATACTCACGTAGTTAATTGTTTACTCTTAAAATATCTAGTATAACTCGGAGTCCGAATTTATATTAAATATAATCGACTCGCCTTTAAAGTTAAAAGTAATATCTTGCTTATTCTTATAACTAGATTCTTTATCCTACAAATTATCTCGAAATACAAGCTAAAACGCCTCGTCCTCCGAATTAGTAAAGTCGCTTCTAAAAGAATCCTTATCTTTAATATTATTAGTATTAAAGTCCTTGTCCGTCTTATATTCGACTATAATATCTCGGGGCTTATCTTCTATTATTTCAATAGGCTATATTACCTTAAGTATATTAATATAACTATAAGAGATTAAAATAGCTATCTTAGAATTATATAAAATAAAGTTTAATAAGAGAAAATCTTACTTTATAATTAAGAATAAAAGGTTTTTAATTAAACTAACGTATTAGATAAAAAGTAAATCTCGTCTAATTAGCCCTTAGACTTACAATTTCACCTATAGCAAGTATATACCCGATTCTATATATAAATAACTAGTATTAGGTAAGAGGGGATTTCGTTTTTGTAAATTAGTATATATATACGTTAGGCATACTATAGTTTACTAATAAATCGTACTATTAGATATTAAATATTAATAGTACTAATAAACGCTTGTTTATTACTTGCCGCATTTAAGTTAAAAGTCGCTATATAATATTTAGAGTAAGTTTCTAACGACCTAGATATAACTTTAGACAATATTAAGTACTAGTATATAACTTGAAACTAAAAGAGATATATTAGCAATTAGTAACCTTAATATATTTTATTTAAGTAGGGCTAAGTATATATATATACCCGGTAACTTAGCTAATATTAACTTACTATAGCGTAAATTAAAAACGAGTATAAGAAAGGCAACTTAGAGCTTATATACTATAAATACGACTATTTACTCTAAGACTCTAAGCTATTATTTTACTATTATAGATATTTCTATCTAATATTAAGTAATAGCGATAAGGATCTAATAAGTAAGAATTAAATAAAAACTAACCAAACATCTAAGTCCTAAACATAATATAAGTCGAGTATATAATATAAGGGCTTATAGCCTTTAAGTATATTTTGTCGCTTAAGCTAATACTACTAAGAGCTAACTATACTATAAGTCAAATACTATAGTAATATCCCAATAATACTAAAGTTACTTTATATATATTATACGCTCAAAAGATCCTAGAAGTAATAGATTTAAAGATTACTAAGGAGTAAGAGGATAGCCGGGATAGTAAGGATAATTAAGTAAAATAAAAGATATAAGATAATCCTAGACTTATTACTAAAACAAAGTCTACTTTTAAAGGATCTTCCGTTCTTTTATATAAATATCTAAACGTTTTTAAATTACAAAACCCATTTTTAATAGATTTAAAGGGGGTAAAGAACGCCTCGAAAAAAGAGATTTTAATTAGAGAAATAAAGGTTTATAAGCTTAGCGCTAAAGATAAACTAGGGTATATTATCTATAAAATTAATATATTTATCTTAGAGTTCTAATCTCTTAAGAAGAATATCGAATTAGCTAAATATAATCGAGTTTAAAGGGATACGATATAATAATATAAAGAATAATTATTAAAGCGAAGCTAATAATAGGGAAGTATACTCTTAAGAGTATTCTAAAGCATTAATCCTAGTAAAACCAAAGTATATAATCCTATTATTATCCTAACTTCTTTTAAAAGTAATAAAATATTATTAACTAGTAAATCTTACTTTATATATAGTATTAATAATTAGGAAATATTAGCGGCTAATTAGAACCTCTTAAATATCCCTATTATAAAGTAAGCTATTAACTTTAGCTTTCCTAAAAACAATAATTTAACTAGTAATCTTATCTTACTTAGTAATAATTAACTTGCTTTTACGATAAATAAAGAGGTATACGAAAATTTATATATAATACTCAAGGAACTAGAAATATTTAGCTATAAGTATCCTCTAAAATAACAAAAGAAAGATATCTCGGGCTAATATAAAAAGAGTATTAGGGATAAGGCAAGGTTAACTAGAGTATTAAAGGATATATAAAAACACTTACTATAAATTAAGTCTATTAAAGACACACTAGGTTCATAAGAGAGTCGGACTACGGGATCTTTAAAGTATTATACAAATAATAATTTAACTTTAGTAGTAAAAAGAACTAAGTAAGCGAAAATAATAGCCTTCTTTAAAGAGTAAATAAGTCTTCGATATTATTTAGTCTAAGGAATTAATTTTCGAGTAAAGACTACCTATATTATAATATTAAAAATGACTTAAGACTCTTTAGACTTAGCGCCCTTCTAAGCTTATCTCTAGTAATTATAAGACTATTATACTAGCTATCCTTATATATAATAAACCAAATAATACAAGAGCTATATTAATAGGGAATCGATAATTTCGTTTACTTCTTTTTAATATATCTTAAATATTACTAGGCTTTTATATTTTAGAAAACGCTATACGCAATTATATTATCCTCGAACTAAGAACTCTTACTAAAAAGAATAAGAATAAATACAAGTATAAGATATATTATTATTAACTTAAGGAAAATATAAAGAGCTTTTTTAGTTAAGTCTATAAATATTATAAATATAAGGCGACTACTAAACATTCTCGTTTAACTAAGCTATAAGTATTCTCTATAACGCCTCGAGTAACCGATATCCCTTCTCTTTAAACATTTACCCCGAACGAGCGTAATCTCTAACTTTTAGAGTTTATTAAATTAAGGCATAAAATCCGCAATAAGCGCAACTCTAGCATAATACTATCTCTAGTATACTATTTAAATATACTCTTACTAAGCTTTAACCTTTACACTATTATTAGCTACTTATATTAGTATACGAGTTATAACATCGGATAGGGGAAGATATAAGAATAAGATACGCAAAGTAATACCTTTAGCCCCTACTTTAAAAAACATTATTTACACAAAGTTTATATTAATACTTAAAGCTACGCCTTATACTACGGTTCCACTATATAATCTATAAGTCCTACTAGTTAATAGTAACTTATAAACGCTAAAGATATAAGTTAACCACTTTATAAATCCTTAAATACGTATTTACGCTTCTAGTATACTTATACTAGCTTTATTCTATCTTTTAAAACCTACTAGTACGCTAGAGACTTATAAGCGTTTAAGCTAAAAGAGTTCTCTTACTTACTATATAGTCTACAAGTCTTACTAATACAATAATAAGTTATAGAAATTCAAGCTATAAGGACTATAACTTCTACTTACTTTTATATTATAATTTACTAATTTTTTAATAGCCTCTTATAAATAGTAACTTCGCTCTTTATATAAAACTATAGCAAGTCAAACTAGAATATTTACGGATTATATATTATAACTTAGAGAAGGAATATATAAGCTAATAGTAATCCTAGAAAATAATAATACTATAAGCGCCCTATTACAAATTACTTGCTTTAAAGTCCTAAAGATATTACACTATGCCCTATATATAACTTATTTAATTTAAGCTATTACTTAGCTTTACTAGCCTTAGTTTACTTACCTACTATTATAAACGATATAGTAATATAGAATTAAGACTACCCAAGATATAACGTATAATACTCTAGTATATCTATTTTAAAAACTATCTTTCTCTTTAGTACTACTCTTTAAGACAAAGGACTTTAACGAGAATATTAACTAAATATTAGAGATCTACTAAGAAAACTCAACTCGAAACTAAACCCCGGAAAAGAAGAAGATATAGTATACTTAGTAAGAAAGATTATAAAAAGGATATATTTTTATTATAAGCTTTACCTTTTTTGCCTTTACTCTAAGGTAAAGGGTTCCTTAGAGTATAACGTAAAAGCTTATTATTAAAGTAAGTAATACTTTACTCTATATCTTTTATTTATATATAAATCCTAAGTAATACAAATAGTACTTGGCTTTAGAGTCTCCTAATACGCTTCTAGTATAAGGGCGAACCCTTACTAAATAAAATAGCTTGAATCTTTATAAATCTATTATATATAATAAATAGTTTTGTGTTTTTAAGGCTCGAGAGAACTTTAATATTACTAAGGGAACTTTAATTCGTTTCCTAATAAATAAAGGACGTAAATTGCGCCTTAGTAGTATCTTTGGCGGTAGCTATTATAGTTAAGAGGGTTTAGAGAAAGGGACAATTTACTAAACTTATTAATTACAATTATAAAGAAGTTTTGGGTTATAAGTCTAAGTTCTTTAATTGTCTTGCGTTTAACCTCTTTTCTATACCGAATTACTTTTAAAAATAAGCTATTACTAAATGCTCTTTTTACGTATAGTATTATATCCAACTTATAAGAATACTTATAAAGTATTAAAAGGCTTAAGTATTTATACTAGCAAATACTTTAAGTAAGGCTAATATAATATTATTAATATCGCTACAAAATTACTATAAGTTCTAAAAGTATAGTAAGCTTCTAAAGTATAATATATAATACCCTATATATAGCTTTATATACAATTTATTCGGACGTCGCTACTAATAGTCCCTTTTAATTTTCTTTACTTAAACTCTAACTAATCTATATCCACTATAATACTTATAATAACGTTAAGCCAAAAAACTAACTTAGAGATACTATAAAGAGAATAATCGAAGGCGATTAAGAATAAGTTCTATACTCTCTTTAATATCTTCTTATTCCTTAAAGTAGTCGCTAAGCCTCGTTTATAAACCCTATATTATTCCAAGTAATAATATTTACTCCTTAAGGGATCCCTTACTTTAGGCTCTTATTCTACCCATTATTTTAGTTAGTCTAGGCTATTAACGCATCTTATTATCTATATAAGTATCTTTAATAAATAAACTAAAAGAAGTATAAGATCTCTTACTTTACTTAAGAGAAGTATAAATAAAAGCCCTATTATACTTTGTTTTATTTACTATACTAGTATTAGTCGACCTTCCCCTAAAAGCATTAAATAGAGTAAGGCTTCTAATACTAAAAAGAGTAACTTTATTAAGTAAATTCTCGTACTTTTGTTTTTTAGGCTTAATAGACCTCTCTTTTATAGTATAAGGGAGAATAAGATTCTTTATATTAAAAAAAGTAATATAATTAAAAGAATTCTTAGACTTTTGTCCCTAACTATTCTCGGAATTTTCTTTAGGGCTATAAGAGAAGAAGGGATTCTCTTTATTAAGAAGAATAGCTACGTTTAATAGAATTACGGGCGTTTCTCTACTAGAAGTAATAAGCTCTTTTCCGAGTATAATTAAAAAAGAGACCTTTCTTAAGTTAAGAGAAGAAGCTACTATATCTAAACTACTATAAGCAATCCAAACACGTAATATCTAGTATATTAACTAACTTATAACTATTAATTATAATAACTCGATTTTTAGTAATAAGGATAAGGTAGCGTTATATTTTAGGCTTTTTACTAGCTTTGGATAAACTAAGTAAGAAATACTCAAATTAAAGAATATTTAAGTTTTAGTTAAAATACTTATATAGGGTTATTTCGTAAATAAGACTAACTTAACCTAAGTAAAACATTTAGATCCGGGCTATAAGGTTAGCCCGTTTACCCTTAATAAAGAGGTTAAGCTTCTTAGTACGTTTCTTAAGGTCGAGTAAAAAGACTCGGTTATAAATAATCTTATAAAATAATAAGGATTAGGGGATAAGGGCAGGCTAAATTACCCAAGTCGATAAGCCAAATATTATAAATAATAGGAGTAAATACTATAATTGAGATTATTAAGATAAAGGAGAAATAATATTATTTTTAGAGGTATTTAATCACGTAAAAAAAAACGTATATTACTACTAGGTAAGTAATTAGTATAAGTACCGTTAGAGAATCTAATATAAGCATAATACTATATATTTAGAATATATATTAATAGTTAAGTATAGCCAAGTAACTTAAAACTACGTTATACAAACCTAGATAAATAATAATAGCTATTTATATTAAGTAAGAATATTTATAAGATTTAAAGGTTAAGTATTAGACAACCTAAGTAACCTCTAAGATTTAAAAGATAAAGAGCAATAAAGTAATAATCGCTTAAAAAAAAAATTAAATAAAGACTATATAAAAGAGTAATTTCTCAGAAGAGAATATATATTATTAATCTTAAATATATTTATAATATATCTCGCGCTCTAATTTATATATAAACAAATTAGAAATTTAGCTCTAGAGTATACTCTTTTTTATTAAATCTATATATAATTTTAGCGAATAATATTAATTACACTATAATTTTCGAGTAAGCTAAACTTATATAATCTATTTATAAAAGAGGTTTATAATAAGTACTAATAAAATAGGTTTTACGTAATATAATATTAACTTTAAGGATAATAAGTAATTAATAGTATAAGATAATTAAAGCTCTTAATTAGGGGGAAACCTTAGTCAAAGAAATTAAATAAAATATACTTTTAAATTTTCGTTTAACTTAAAGTCAAAACTTTCTTAACCCTAATCTTAACCCTAAATATAAGACACATTAGCTATATTCCTCTTAGGACCACCTAATAATAAATAGTATATATCTTAGAATATAAATAGAAGCTATAGCCAAAGAGTAGACTAATAGGATTAAACCTTACTATTAAGTTATATTACTTAAGTAAGTCTTTAAACTAGCGGATAACTTCTCTAATAGTATTCTCTATCTTATAGAATTAATAACTTATTTTATTAAGCCTCACCTCCTCCCGCTAAAGGACTTAAGTTAATTAATTTATCTTAATAGCTATTATACCTTACGAGACTTAGTTAGTTATTAAAAAGGGATTCTAACTAAGGATAAAATACCCGGGTAATATAATAACTTATAGGCTTATTCTTAGATTATCTAAAAGACTAACTTTCGTAAAAAACGTTATTACTATTACTTTTAGAGAGTACTCTATTAATAGAGAGAGATTTAATATTAAAGGAATCTAAGACTTATAAGGTAAAGTAAGGAATATTTAAAGGGGGATTACTAAGGGGTCCTAAAGCGGATTAACTAAGGGGTTAAGAAGCCAAGGCTATAAAAAGGGTAAAATATCTTAAAGGATTAAGATAGCTAGGGATAATATATAGTTAGCTTATTACTAAAGATATAGTTTTTAAGCGGCTAAGCTAAGCGGTCTAAGGCTTAATACTACTCTAAGTATAAATATTAGGTTCTCGAAGTATAGCTTAATAAGCGGGTAAGAATAAAACATATCGCTAGCTTTAGTACTAAGTACTAGGTTAGAATTAATAGATTTTAATACTAGTATCGTTATCTTACTCCTCGCTTATATACTAGGTTTAGCTTATTCTATTACTACTAATACTAATATTATTCTACTACTAAGCGTTAGACTAAAATTAGTTACCTTTAATAACGTTAATATTCTCTTACTTTTAAGTAGCGTATTAGATATTACTTAATATACTTATATTAATAATAGTATTTTATTATTAAGCGATAGGCTAGCTTTACGCTAGTCTACTAATAGAAACCCTATAAGGCCACTACTAAAAAAACTAGTAAAATACGCCTTTATTTATTACTTATTAGGTATTATATTACGGCTAAGAGATAAAACTCAAATATAATTACCTATAAACAAGATCGATTTCTATAAGTTAATAATAAGAGTTTCCTTAGGGAAGTCGAACGCTCTACTACTACTAAGAAAAAGAGCCGGGCTAGCCTAAGATTATATTAGTAATAGCGTTTTAAAACAATAATAGTACTTATAAACACTTACTAATATTAATAGTATTTTCTTATATAATAAAGATAAGTCTATAATAGAAGTCCTTAATTGTTTTACTAGAATTAAGACCCTTCTTAATACATTTCTCTTAAAGGTTAAGTAATTTTATACCTTTATCGAAATAAAGCTTTATAATCTCGGATTTATATTCTAGGCTAATTTAGCCAAGATACGCCATTTATAGTCAAGCTATTATATATATACGACTTAATATAGTAATAGATATATAGAGCTCTTTAAGCTTTGTTTCGAGCTCGACAATAAGAATACTATTATCGATAATATCTTAAAAGTAATTATTTACTATCTTAATTAATCTCCTTATATAAAGGGTTTCTCGTCTTAATTTAAACGCTAAGAAAAAGTAGTATAAGTCCTAGAGGAGACAACTTAGTCGGCTAAGAAGATAATAAAGAGTTCTAAAATTAACCTTAATAATAGTAATTAAAAAAGAAGAAAACTATCGATCTATTAGATAATATATAGGACTTAAGAGGAAACAAATAAAAGGCATTAGCTAAATAAAATTAGACTATAAGCTAATAACGTAGCTAAAAACTTATACTTTATAATTAAAATATAATAAAGATATAGTCCGGACTTACTTAATTATAGACTTAAGATATAAAGTAAAGGGACAAATATTAACGTTAGATAGTTATAAGTAGTAAACTACTTTACTTTTATATACGTTATAACTATATATAAGAATATATAAAATAGTACTTAAAAAAGCTAAAGGAAAAAAAGTACCTTAAGTCTAGTTTATTTATATTAAATAGAGTAAAGTAGTAAATTATAGTAAATAAAACGTATACTAAGTATACTAATAGTAGAGGCAAGACGCTAGATTACTACTATAGTAAGAGCAATTATACTATTAGCCGAATTTCTACTAAATAAAAGAAATAGTAATATCTTATTCTAAGATTCGCTATATTAAAAGGGATTCTAAAGAACGCTTCTAATTATTAGTACAACTTCGTTTAAAAGGCGTTTATAATATATTACTATTTATAGTACTTTAATTACTATAGTATTATAATTATATAAATATTTATAGTATTAGTTAGTATCTAATAAAAGAAGAAAGTTATTTTAAAGAAGTAGAATTAAGTATAGCGGGTTTTAGTATACGTGCTCGACTAGTCTAAAATAAGCTAGAAAGTAGTCTAAATATAATATAACAAGCTCTAAACAAAGTTAAGGTTAATTTAAGGCCTATTACTATATTTATTCGCCCATTTACAAAACGGACCTTTGCCTTATACTTTAATCCTTACTCGTATACTATCAATCTACTAATTATATTACTATTATTACATTAAGTATATAAATATAATATTAGTTATTAATAAGTCTAATATTTTAAGGTTATAAGACTCTAAAGCTTATAAATTAGTAAGGATTATTTAATCTTTACTAAAAATAATTATACTACTTATATTACGTGACTTTTGATACGTACTTTAGCCTCCCTCTTCTCTTAGCGCTTAAAACTATTATAAGAACAAGTAATTCTCAAGCTAAGATTTCTTATAATTAGTATAACAGCGTATTTATTCTTAGTAATCGTATATTAGTTTTATAGATTTTATAGACATACTAAGATATATTTATATTACTAATATAGCGTTGCCTTTAAGCTTTTAGCTAGGGCTACTTATTTTATTATATATAGCCTTCTTAAGTCCTTTATAAGTCTAAAAGTAACTTTAAGAAAATATAGCTCTTATAAGCTTAAACGCTAGAGGCCTTATTTAATATAATAAAAAATAACAAAGAATAATATAAAATAGGCGAGAGAAGATACTTATAGTTACAAATTAAAAAGAAATACTACTTACTTCTACCTTTAGTCTATTATAAACGTCGTATCTCTCTAGTACTAATAATAATAACCTTGCGATTTTAGTATTATAATATACTAATAGTAGCTTTATATATATATATCTATATATTTTGCATAAGATTTAACTAGTAATATAGAATAGATTATATTCTTTGTAAGTTACTTTATATTAATAACTAAATTCTATAAGAATTATCTTTGCTTCCTCTTCTTATATTTAAGACATTATCTCTATAAAGCACTTTGTCCTTAGCCTTACTAGCCCACAAAACTAAACTTACCTTACCTCCTTTAAAAAAAGACCTCCTTATACTTATTATTTACTTTAAAGCTTACCTTACTTATCGAAACCTATAACTTCCTCTTTGCGGCCTATTTATAAGACTATAACTACTTTAAGAACCTCCGCTACTTTTAAAAATATCTAATATTACTTATTCCTCTTAAACTCTATACGTAGAGAAGAAGAAAATTAGTTAAGAGGCTTTAGGAGCACTAAAGAGATTATATAAAAGCCTATCTCCAACTCGCTAATTTATACTAAAAGAATCTCCCCTTACGCAATTTAATATAGCTTTTAGCGACCTAGTCTCTAATACTATACAAACCCTAGCTCTTTCTTATTAGTAAACTATAAACGTCGACGAACAATTTTCCTATATTAACCCTAGACTTATACTAGGTCCCTATATAACTTAATAACTCAAATAGGCTATTAAGGCCGCTATATATTTACTAAACTAAGCGGAAAAGTAGCTTTAAGGAATTCTTTAAGACTCTAGATCGTTAAATACTAGTTTCTAGTAATTACATTTCGGCTACTTTTATCTTATAAATAATAACTTAAATAACCGTATTAAAGAGTTCGAGAAGTAGCTTAATATAAGCTAAGATACTTTTAATCTAATTTTACGAGAAAAGAAAATAATATTCTATTAGTAAGTCGTATATCGCAAGGAAATATAATACTAAATAACAAAATTAGTCGCAAAGTACTATATAGCCTCGCTAATACTCTTTAGGGAGTTTATCGAGAAACTTTACTTTAACGATATAATATTAAAATAAATAAAATTCTATTAATATATTTATTATAAAGTCGAGGAGGATTATTAAGCTAATAAGGAGGAAAATATATAAAATATAATAATAGAGTCAAGTATAAAATCCTTAAATATTTAGGGATACTAAATTAAGAAGAAAGACTTACTATATTATACTAATAGAATATACGCAGTAAAAGAGTATAAAACTTAGAGTATAGGGAGATAGTTCTTCTTTTAGGGTTAATTAGATTATAGCTCAAATTATAGCTTTAAAGACTTTATAGCATTTTATATCTTAACTAAAACTCTAATATTACTACGTATTAATAACAAAACGTAACTCTAAATTCTTTTAAGTAACTCTATAATAAGTAAAATTTAATAGAAAATCGTTATATATTCTTAATTCTCTCCCTAATAGCCTTCTAATTAGTGTTCTAAGTCTTCTAAATAGCCTAAGGCCCTAAGTATAATCTTATATCTTTCGACTCCGTTCTTACAAAACCCTATTAACCTACTTTTATTAAATTTCCAAGTTATCCCTATAACCTAAGCTTAAGTCTTATAACTTTCGAATATACTTTCGAGTTTATTTTTATAGAGGCCTTTATAGTTATCGAGACTTAGCGTGCCTTAATATTTATTAGCATTATATAATTTAAGAACCCTTATAATAATATAAGTCTTTAATACTAGTAAAGCAAGTTTATTTTACAATTAGTAACTATAAGATAGTTAAGGATATTAGATAATAGATTTCAACTAGTAGATTATACTAGAGACGTGATTTCTATACGTAGTTAAATAAGCATATTTTACTTATATCAAATAAAAAGTAAGATCTAGATAATATCTATTTGACCCTTATAGAACTATAGATTTATAAGGAAGATAAGGGTAAAAGAAGGGCATAAAAGCGATTTTTATTAGACCCTAGTCTTACTTAATTTACTTAAAGAATCGCCTAGAAGTTATAAGTTTCTTTTTAAAGTTCCTAATATTAAATAATAAAAATCCAATAACGTAGCTTAAGATTAGATTATAAACGTCTTAGGCGTTAAAGGCAATAAAAGCAATAATTAAATTAGTAAAAGCTAAAATCAAGTTTTAAGATTATACAAAAATTACGGGATATAAAGAGATTTGAGAAATTAAGGGGATAGTAAAAGGCTATAAAAGTATTAGACCTGACTTTACTAAAAATACTACTATAGTAATAAAGTTACTAATAAAACTATTTTTTAATAGTATTAAGTATCTAGATTATAAAGATAAAAAGGAAGTATAATAAATAGAACCAGACACTTAGATTACTTAAAATAATATATAAAGATTATAAAAAGAGATTGTTTTAATAGAAAAACCCTATTATCACTTTTATTATATTTATATATAGATTTAATCGTTTGTAAGTTAATTATCTCGATTAATAAATTCTAAATCTTTAAACTTTTATTAAAATAAAGTACTAAGGTATTACTTTAAGGGGCAAAAAGTGTCGTAACCCGTCTTTATAAGCTTCTAGTTTCTATAGAATACACTTAATATAATACTTATTCTACTCTAAACTACTTTCTAGAATTAAAGTATTAATATAATAAATTATTACTAAGGATAAGCCTATAGTAACGCTATCGAAAATAACCCTAGGAAGTAAGTTAATATTACTAACTAGCCCCTAGTAGCTATAAGTATTATAATAAACATCCAAGCCCTTTTTACCTTGCCCTACGTTAGAAATAAACAAAAGAGAGAAATAAACTAAGTCGAGAAAGTCAATACTTAAGGTAATAAGAAGAAAATTCGGGTTAGTATAAAGGAAACTAATAAATATATAACTACTTCTACTTAAAACTACTCTAATCGTAACTAGTAAGGGAATATTAATAGGGATACTTAAATTCTAATTAGCGAAATAATAATCTAGTTTAACGATTTAGCTAAAGTTACTCTCTAATACTAGGATATAATAATACTATTTAACTAGAACAATTTATATCGTACTCAAAAGGGAAATACTAATATAATTAATAATAATTAGCTTCGAGGTAGTAAGATAAGGATTAGTAATAAAAACCTAGAGGAGGCTATTATTTAATATAAGGACAAGATAACTCTATCCGACTAGAATAAGTTAAGTAATATTAAAAAAAGAGACACTAATAAGTCTAGAGATACTAATACTAAAAGCGGCAAGATAAGAACCTATAATAATATTATAGATTTAAAGTCTATTATTTAAGGGCTAGAAATTATAAACCTTACTACCTCGGATAAGAAGGTATAACACTTCTTTAAATAGTAATAGGGGCGTCTTCTCCTTACTAATAAAGTAAGTAGATATTTACTAAAATTAATCTTAAGACTATAAAGAAGTTAAAGGACGCCTTACGTATAAAAAAGCTCGAGTAATAAGTATTAGAGATAAAAATTATATAGATATATATTACTAAATACTTTATTAAAAAGAAGAAAATATAAATCCGGGATTTACGTAAGTTAAAGTTTAAAATATTATATCTATAAGATTAACTCGAGTAAATAATAGTTCTTATACCTTTGACTTTAACCTCTTTACTTTATATAACCTTATCGAGAAGTACTATACTATTAAGTATATAAAGGGTAAGTTAATAAAGCGAGAGATACGACGAAAGAGTTTTTAAAGTATCGAGTATTAATATAAATATAAGAATTAGTAGATTATAACTATTAAGCACTTTAGTTAAAGCTTAGGTATTATCTTAGCCAAAGATTTACCTTAAACGGGATTTTGCGTCCCGATAGTTATTCTAGGCTTAGTAAGAGAAATATAAGCTCTTGAATTTCTATTTATTACTCTTGTAATATTATAAGCTATATATATACGTAGAGCTATATTTGGAAATTACTTATAATAGGTATTCTAATACTTACCTAATAAATACTTTTCTATTAGCTTTCGACTATTATATTACTATTAAAATCGTTATTTTTATAATATATAATATTTTAGAATACTTTCTTTTATTGCGAATAAATACTAGTAATAGCACTAAAACTCTACTATAAAGGGAGACTTTGTTATAAGCTCTTAATAATTAGCGCGATCTTAAGATAATTTCCCTAATAATATTAAACGTCGCTAATTACTACTTACTACTATAAAACAAGACTAATATTAATGCTTTTATAAAGTCCCCCCAAAAGACTATTTTAAAGAGTCTTAACTATTAGGGCGATCTTAAGATAATTTCCCTAATAATATTAAACATCTTCGATTACTTACTACCTTTCTAATAATATATCGATATTAAGCTTACGTAATTAAGAGGCGGCTTTACTAGTATAAAAGACTTCTTTTTTAACTCTATGCCTCTTTGTTATCTCTTCGCTTTTAGTATTAGTATTACTTGTAGCTATATCTCCGCTATCTTTCTTATTTCCTTATAAGGTTTTAACCTATTCTAAATTACTTACTTCTTATATCCTTATACGCAGAGATTTAGACTCGGATAAGGGCGCTACTTTATAATATAAGTCTTTAATTATCTTACGCTTTTTTAGTAGCGTAAGGGTTTCTTATATACTAAGTTTTACTCCCTTAAGTATTGTTTTTAGTATAGCTACTTTTGTAATTACTCTATTATAATACTTAGGTATCTTATAGCTAAGATAAAGAGGAACTTAAGGCTAGGGATCTAAGGTTTACTTTTTAATAAATCCGAAAATTTAAGCTAACTTTAGTAGTAATATTATTAGAATAAGTTTAAAATAATAGGAAGTAGTTTATACGAATATTTATAAAGCGAGGACTAGTAATTAAGGCGGTATTTGAGGCTTATAAACAAGAGAAAAGTGTTACTTTAAAGTCACGGGATTTGTATATATATTAAGAGACTTAAGAGTAAATATAAATAGTTGCGAAAAGATTAGTAACTCTATATACGAGTTTTATAAAATTAAAGACCGAGTTATACGATTAAATAATAGTATTAATATCGTATATATATTATTACTATTAATAGTATTCCTATTATCAATATCGTCTAAATAACTATTATCTAGGCAATCTCTATTAAACTTGCTTTCGGACTTTTAACTAGCCTTCTTTACTTACTATAATATAATAGCCTTATCTAATTTAGCTATTACCAAAAGCTACTTATATATACTATAGTTAGAGAGATAGTCTATTAAAATCTCTCCTATTTCTATAAAAAATTAGAGAAGGGGTTAAGAAGAATATACTCTCTAGTCGTTATTAGCCTAGCTTATATAATAAAGTATAATAGGCTCAGGGGCAGAAAAAGATATTTCTAGTAAAAACAAACGCGTAAAGAGTTCTTTAGATAATAGTAACTAATCTACTCTTATTATATTAAGTAATAGTTCTTTAAATTTATTACTCTCTAGAGTAATATTAACTTATAAAAGCTATTACAATTTACTAATTATTAGAATAGAGAATAGCGGAGACCCTTCTTATATAGCAGAAAGCTAGGGACGTACTTTAGTTATATTAACTAGACAATTAGGAGGGATTAAGTCTAAGTATATTAGTCGCTACTCTTCTTATATAATATTAACGTAGAACTTACTTTATAAACAATAAGAAAGCTTTATTAGTTATAGTAAACTCTCTTATATAATAGTATACTAAGAGATTTTAGATAAGGCATTAATTCCTTAAGGTAGCTTAATAGCAAGTAACTATTATAGGAGATTTATATTACATAGGGTTTTTTTAGTATAAGTAAGTCCTTATAAATATAAAGAACTTATTGCCTTAGAACTAATAGTTAGATTACTAGACAAGGAGGTAGCTTTTATAATACTAAGATCGGATGTCTTCCGAGAAATAGTTCTTAATCTTATACTAAAAAGGTTAAACCGGGCGTATTCGTAATTATTATAGTACTTTAGTAAATAACTTTTATATTTGTAACGAGTTTGGGAGATTATATTTTAATACGAAAAAGGACTTATACTTTACCTTATATATAAGGTAATTAAATAATAAGTATTAGAGAAAACCTTAAACTACTAATATCTACCTCTTTATACTAAGGATAAAGAGATCCTTAGCGACACTTAATTCTAGTAAACTATTAACTTTTAATAAGGCTTTTATATTATTTACTTTTATTACTCTTATATTACTATATAATAAAAGGCTCGATTAAAGGAAGTTAGTAAGTAAGAGAAGATAGATTCCGAGGAGATTAATTAAGTCTAGATAAATCCGTGTCTTTTATAATAACCTTTTTAGGGTTTTATATAAAATTTACAAACAAAATATATAACGAGTTTATAATAAAAGCGAGTAATATCGCGAGAAAAGTTAGCTTTGCGTTAAGCTTAAATACTATAATATTTGGGAGACCTTATATCTATTAAAGATTCCTTAATAGAACCTAATAGTAATAATAGAATTTTAAAGCGTATAAAAGTAATCCCAAATAAATAAGCTATAATATAACCTATACAAAGTTAGTAATTTAGAACCCGTTAGTTATAAATACAAAGAGTATAGTTCTTGCGGGTTAGTTAAAAGACGTCGAGGTAATACTATTTTTGTTTACTAAAGCTCTTTCGTCTACTAAAGAATTATCTTTACTTATTTTACCTTTAGAAGTTAAGATAATTGTGTTTTTTAAATCTAGTAAAGGGATAAGGAGTATTATAACTAATCTAAGTAAAGAGTATATAAAAGTAAGCGCTTTTGTATTAATAGTAACTATATAAGTAAGAGTCTTACTCTTAAAGACCTTTAAAGTAAGTATACTCTACTAAATTCTTAATATAGGATCCCTAATAGACTCTATCCCCTTAACCTTAATTGTATAGACTTTAGTAGCGGCTATAACTGTCTCGATTATAATATACTTTACAAATAAAGTAATCCTAAAATCTTCTAATTTATTCTTTTTTACAAGTATAGCTTTTTCAATCCCGTTATACGTAGTAATAGTGAATTCTTTTATACTAATCTTATAACTATATATAAACTACTTAGTTAAAATCTTAATAAATATCTTAACCTCGAGATCCTTAAACTTAGACTTTATATTATCTATAGACTATTCGACTACGATTTAAATATACCCCTTAGTCTTAATATCTTCTAACTTATTCCTAAGGTTATTTATAGCCGTTTTAATTCCCGACTTTTCAGATATATAATCTAGAGTCTAACCTATACTAGCATTCTCAAGTATATCTATATTTCTCTATATTCTATAGTCGCTATTATTCTTATTAATTTCCGTTATAGAGTCGTACTTATAATTAGAATAACTATAAAGACTCGGCTCTAAAAGATTATTATACGTAGCTATATAAATATCGTAAGAAGTAATTCGGGTATCTAATTCTCTTATATTAACAAACGTAACTAGTATAATAATATTAATCTCCTTAGGACAAGTCTAGATATAAAAAGAGTATATCGGATTTAGTCGTATTTATAGGAAAACGTTATTCGAGATATTAATTACACAAGGCTAAAAGACTATTCTTAGAAGAGTAATATAAATAATAATAGCCAAAGTAACTATAAGGCATATAAGCTAGTACCCGTATAGTCCGCGATATTATAAGTACTAATAGTTACTTGATTTGGGTTAGACATATAATTTTAAGGTTATTTAGATTAGTAAATACTCCGTATACGAGAATCGGTATTTACTTAAAGAACTCTCTTCGGACTTTAAGGATAATCGTCCCTTATTTACTAAGCTTTCTTTAGTATACTTATAATAAGTGCGGTTTTGCGAGACTATAATACCCTACCTAATAGTAGATCCTTAAGGCATTACGACTTCTTAGACCTTAACTCTCCTTATACTCTTAATAAACCTCTTATCTATAGGCTACAATTATATTAAAATATTCTAAAGATTTAGTAATAGTATATCTTTTATAGTTCGGCTATTTGCTAACATTTCGTCTATAGCTTATATTTATCCTAGTGTCTCGAATAATAGCTTAGAATACTATTTATACTCGTAAAAGGTCTTAAGGGTTATCCTCGCACAAGGCCCGAATCTATTAGTATACTTCTAAAAGGCTAGTTATACTAGCTAGTAACACAAAATAGTTAATTCGTCTCGAGAGAGCTCGAATTTTAGAGTTATTACAAGGGTTTAAACCCGTAATCTAGGGAATCTTAAGATTAAAGTCATTTCCTTACTTAAATAAAGCCTCTATTATACTAATATTTTATAATATAAGGTTAGTAGGCTACAAACGTATAAGAATAATAAAAAGTTTAACAAATCGGTAACCTCTATACCCCTAACTCTATTAGCCTAAGTTTTATAATCTAAAAGTAAAAATTGAGGTTTACTTCTTAATATCGAATTAGCAATATATAGTTCTATTACTAACAAAGACAATATTATAAAGTTTATAACTTACTTTACCCGGCGAGTATATATTTGGCCTAAGATCCCCTATTACTCTATTAAATTTATATAGTTTTCGGGCTATATAATCTAAAACCCAATATAATATTAATATAATTAGTTAAAGAGGGCGCCGTTAGTTTATTTACTATATTTTAGAGAGGCTTTTATATATATTTCTTAAAATCTTTATTATAGCTATCTCTATAAAAGTGGCTAGCGGCGCTAGTACAAGGAATTTATATCCTTATTATATACTAAAATAAGAAATCTATATTTCTCCTTATTTCACCCCTTTTAGCAAGTCTTTTATTTCTTTAATCTATCCTTTATAAGTATACGCTAGCATTATATATTACTCCTTTTATACTTTAAAATCCTCGGCCAAGTAAGTCTTTAGTAAATTAAAGTCCTTAAAATCATACTTATATTGGTATTTTATTATACTTATTACTAAACGCTACTCTTACGCCTTAAGAGGGCGTGTTATCTCCCTATTTATAAAGTCGCTAAGATTTATAAAAAAGAGGGTATTAAAGGTATTATATTATATTCGGTTATTAAGTATACTTATATAATAGTTAGAAGAGAGAATATAAATGTTTAGTAAACTAATTAGCGACTTAACTAGAATATTAATCTTTACGTCCTTAGCCTACTCGCGTATAATTAAGACCTTTATTTTATATTAGCCGTCTTATTATTAGTTGCTAACCTTAAGCCTAAACGCTTATTATTTAAGATAGCCTTGTTTTTCTTATACTCGCTTAAGTTTCTTTTTAAGGCTTTTGCTAATCTACTTCTTTAACTTTACTATTACCTCTTAAACTAAAGTAAAGAAAGTACGATCCTTAAAGGCTTTAAAGTAAGAGAGTTAATAACAAAATTTTAAGAATAGTATTATATATATTATTAATATATATTAAGGAGCTTTAATAGTAAGAAAGTTCTTATCCTCCCTAACTAAGTTATAAGTAGGGTATAGTCGGCTCTTGCGTAAATTCTACCTTAACTTAGTATAGTTTTGTGTCTTATACTTATTATAGATATCTCTCTTATACTAGTCAAAGTTAAATTATTAAAGTAAGTCTTTACTATAAGAGCTATCCTTTAAGAGGTATTAGCGTATATAAGTAACTTTGCTATAATAAGAGAACGAGTAGTATATTATTTTATTCTATAAATTAAAGTAGGTTTTCTTCCTTAGTATACTAGAAAGAAGATAGTATATATTAGTACCGACTTATCCTAAGGTTAATTAGAAGTAAAAGTTAAAGTTAAATCCAAGTTTAAATAAAGTTAAAGTATATTAAGAGAAATATAATATTAATTCGATTTCTAGGGTTTTCCTAATAGTATTCTAAACGTATTCTAGGGAAAGTAACTTCTTTAATACCCCTAATAAGCTTCTATTCTTATTCTATTTTATAGCTATAGCTAGTTAAAGAGTAATAGATTATATAACGCCCTAAGTACACTTATATTTATAAATATAACTTAAATTTCTACTCTAATATTATATATTTCTTTATATTTCTAGTATATTATACTTTTAATACGCGTATAACCTATAATTATAATATACCAAAAGACTATAATACGTTTAAGAAGAGAGTATAAAGTCGGGTTCCTTAAAGAATCTCTCTTACTCAAAGTTAAACTTCGACTTTAATATATAACCCTTTACAAATATATTACTTACTAAGAGCTACTTATCTCCTAGGCTATTTATTATAGGGTTAAGCTTATTAGGAACTTCCTTATCTAGACTAGAGAGGGCTTTATAAAGCGCCTTATCTAACTACTAAAATCAAACTATATTAAGAATATAAAGACTAAGCTTTAGGATCTTACTAACTATTTAAAGAGCCTCCTTAAAGCTCTTATCTTCTATCTATATAACTAGATAAGAACTTAGCCTTTAAGTACTTACAAGTAGTCAGTATACTAAGATAGTAAAATAAATACTTACCTAGAATACTACTTAAAGTCTCTTAACTAGGCTAGGAGATATTAAGATTACTATCCTTAATATTCAAATTAAAAAGTATAATATTAGAGTTGTTTTAATAAACTCCTACTAGAGGATATTAGTACTTTTTACTAATAACTAAATAAAAAATAATATATAATAATACTTATCTTAATAATAAATAATAAGGGACTCTCTTAACTATACTACTTATTATAATTAGATATTAGTATTTTGCCTAAAAAGCTTCCTAAAAATATAACTAATTAAAATGCGTATTTATAGTAAGAGTAAATAATAGCAAACCTATATAATTATATTAAACAATTCTATAATTATTTTCAAAACTAAGACTAAAATCCAATCTAGGATATTAAAGACCTTTAAGTAAAACACTTACTTTAAGATTAGCTATAATTATAAATATATTATTAAATACTTACTAGTAAAAGTATATTATAAAAAATTATTTATAGTCTTAAGGGCGGGTTTATACTAAAGAGTAATATTTAAATATATAAGGCATTATCAAATAATTACACTATTAGTAAGAGAGCTTTAAAACTTATATTATAAATCTACTAACTTTAGTATTCTCAAAATTCTTAACTTAACTTTATATATAACAATTTCTATAACTATATAACTACTTTTAGTTTTAGTATTAGCCTACTTTATATCGAATATATTTAGTTTCTTTACTAGAGAAGTTACGTTTACACTATTAACTTAATATTTAGTTAACTTTCTCTTTTGTTAAAAGCAAACAAAAGCTATTATTTACTTATAAAAGTACTAAAACAGATTTGCTAATATAAGTAATAAGAGAAGATATCCTATAATCATTACTTAAGTAATATTACTATTATAGAGCGTTATAAACAATTAAGCTCCCTTAAGAGATTAAAAGCTTTTAAGAATTTAAAAGTTTTTAGCAAAAGGTTAAGAAAATTCGAGAGATTAAAAGTCTTTAGTAAACAATTAAAGGGGCTCGAGAGATTAAAAGCTTTTAAGACATCGAGAGTTTTTAAAAAAAAATTTAGCGTATTCTATAGCAAAAGATTATAAGTCTTTTTAAAGTTTAGAAGTAAGAAACGTAAGCGCTTAAAAAGGTAAAGAAAGTAAAGTTAAAGAGTAAAGAAAGAGTTTAAATAAAAAAAGGTCTACCCCTAAAGTAAGTCTAAAACCCTCTAAAGAAAACGCCTTCCTATAAACTTATTACTTAGTAATCTAATAAATTCTAATATATAGTTATACGAGATATTAAAGTATTTCTAAAATAGTTAAAGATATATAATAAGCTTAGTTAAGTCAATATATATAGAAGTTAACTAAGAGAAGTCTAGCTATATATATATAAAAGGTCTTAAATTAAGAGAATATAAATTTACTAGTTAGGCGTATTAATTACTACTTTAGTCAAAGTAACTTATAACAATCTATAAACTCAAAACCTTTATAAGTATATAAGAACTTATTATAGCGTAGTACTTTATTATAATATATTAATAAAGGATTTAGTGCGAATATAATTAAAATAAGTATCTTCGCTAGAAAGTTATATAGTATTAGTATACTAAAAGTAGCCTTATAAACTATCTCTTATAAATCCTATAAGTAGTAAAGAGCAAGAAAAGATAAAGGATAATTAAAAAGAGATAACTTACAGCTAAATTACTTTACCTTCGCACTTCCGACTTTATATATATTAAATCTTATTCTAAAGTGCGCTTAATATTTATAAGATCTAACAAATATAGCTTTTTAAAAGGTACTAATACAAGTATATATCTAAGATCTAGAATTATAGCTCCTAGATAGCGGTTAAACTAACTAAGTAGTAGAACAAAGGCTTTTACTCGTAAACTAAACAACTTTATTATAAGACTTAAGAATCAAAAGAGTTTCTAGCTATTTTAAGAGCGGGTCTATAATCTTTTAAAATACGTAATAAACTATAAACAATTTTTTATAATATTAAATAAAAGCCAAGGGAGAGTTAACTTACTAGTTGCCCTAAAGTTACCTTTTATTATTCTTATAATATATAATTAAAGATATATATATTCTTATATAGCTAAGAGGTCTTTATATCTCAAATAAATTAGGGTTTAAGGATATATCCGAAAATACCTAATAAATAATATATTACTATACCTATTAAGTTCTACTTTATAATAATAGTAATAGTAGTAGTAATAGTAATAGTATAAAAGACTAAAACTAATAGAAAGAAATAAGTAATAGTAAAATTATCTATTATAGTTATAGCGTTAAGAGAGTATATTATATATATATATATAAATCTTCCTTTATTTATTAATATACTTGGATTTTGAGATTTAGTCTAAAAGTATTACTATAGAGTCTATATAGTCGTTTACTAGTAGTAGCTAAAACGAGGTCTTTCCGTTTAACGATTAGAGTCGTAAGATTTTGTATATAGTAAGTTAGTTTAAGTAATAGTATTAGTAAAAACTATAATAAGTAAAGGATTTAAATGCCTATAAGTAAATCCTATAACTAGTCGACTATACTAAAATCTAACTATTTATATAAGATAATATAACTTAAATCGCTATATTAAATAACGCTATAAAAATACCTTTATTTAACTATTATAAACGTTTATAAACTAGACTCTTTATAAATCTAGACTTTATTAAGTTTATTATACGCTAGATATAGCCTTACAAGAAAGTATTTACGTAATTAGTAACGCCTTTAGAACTTCTAATCTTAATAACTTCTTAGATAATACCCTTTAATAACCTTAGTAACTAGTATTCTTAGAACTCTCTTTTTTATTATTAGATTAGTGATTTAGCCTTAATTTACTTTTTAGAAAGCCCTTTTAAACCCCGTAGCCTAATTTATATACTTTAAGAGAATATACTATTAGTAAGTAGGTTATAGCTTATAAAGGAACTCTTTAAACCCTACTTATTAGTAAAGCTTATAAGAGTAAAACTCTATAACTACTCGATACTTAGTAAAAAAGAATAAACCCATAAGGAAAAAATCCTATTTATAAACAATTCGTATATAGTAAAGAATTATTTATAAAGTATAATAGTTCCGAGGATAATAGTTTGTTTAACGCTCGAAAGGAATACCTAGTTAGGACTTTAGGTTTCTTATATTAATTAAGCCTTTAGACAAGATATTTCGAGAACGAATTCTCGCGTAAATACTAATTCCTATTATAATATAGCCGTTACTTTAGGCCAACTAATAATAAAAATAAAAACAACGGCTTTTAATAATAGACTTTTTGCTTATAAATAGGATTTGCTAGCAACGAATAAGCTTCTTCTAGCCTAGAATCTCGTTTATAATATAGTATTCTAGTAGATAAGAATAAATATTAGAAATTCGGAGAGTTTATCTCTAATAGCCTAAACGAAAATATACTTATAATAAGCTATAGTACCCCAAATTAAGACACTATAAGTATTATAGCCAGAATATCTTAAAATAAAAAACGCTCGTTTATTAATTGCGCCTCGAAAGATATAATACCTAATTATAAGACTAAGCGATTTAAAAAAAAAACTATTATAATAACAAGCGATTTCTTAGATAATAATAGTAGAGAGAAATTATTTTGAATAATATTATATTATACTCTTTATAAAATAGAGCGTAACTCTAAAACACTAAGTAACTTGCGTCTTATTACTTATTACTTAAGAACTATTATAACTAACTACTTTAATAAAGCTCTTTTAGTATTTAAAATATCCTCTTAAGGGAATAGACTATAGGCTTATAAGTTTTGCGCTTTTTATATTTATATAAGCTAAAGTTAACTAGAATTAGTTATATAAGTTTAACGATTATATAACAAGTATTACTCGAACTAAAGTATAGTTTAAGAGTAATCGATAAAGCGAGAATTCACCTCGAGGAGTAAATCTTAATAATTTTCTTAGGAATAATTATTAGCAAACTCTTTATAACTCTTACCTCTACTACTAAGACCTCTATCTTTTATACCTAGTATTTAAATCTACTATCTTAAACAAAGATTATAAGAAATATTATAAACGAGCTTGATTTTTATATAAGGAAAATAGACTAGTTTTAAAATAGTACAATTATTACAATTACACTCTAAGGTACTTCTTATAAGTAAGTCTTATTAGCCTCTAGCCTACCTCTTTACTTAATATCGTCGAAAAATTATTAATATTTGATTATTATAACTAGTTATATTAATAGCGTTTGAAAGCTACTTAATATAATTCTCTATTTTATACTATAGCTAAGGCTTACTATTAATTTTATAACTATAACGTCTATAATAGTATTTATATCGCACTTTCGAATACTAAATACCCCTTGAGTTTTATAAAGGTTTATCTTTAAGTATTGCCCTTAATAATATTATTACGCTAATATAGCCTAAGACAAATAAGCTAGACCTTATTTACTTATTCTACGATCGAATTATATCGTTTATTAGTATTATTATAATCTAGTCTTATATCTTTTATTATTATAAGCGGATTAGTATTACTAAATACTTAGAGGCTATTCGTTAAAAGAGAGAGTTATAAACTTAATATTATAACGGACAAACTTATAAGAGGAAAAAGGATCCGATAGTTATAAAGCTTAGCCAAGTTATAAGGCTAGAGTTCAACTAGTAAGTAATCGTTTTATAGCGCCTATTATAAAGTAATAGAAAAGTCAAGTATTTTATAATTAATAAGTCTTACTTATAATAGTAACTTATAAAGATCTAAGGTATAAGTATTATAATAAGTATACTTTTAGGTTTAGAAACTAATAACTTCTAATAGTACTAAATTTAATTATTAAAACCCAAAAATCCGAAAAGTTAATATCTTAGCTCCTTTAATAATTCGAACTCTTTATAAGTCGAATTTACAAATCGAACTTATAATCCGGGAGCCTTAAACGCTTAAAAGCTAATATAACGTCCTCAATAACTTATAGGTTATATTAGTATATAGTAAGAAAGAGGGAGGAGGGAGGTTAGTAAAAAGGAAAAGAGAGGTAAGGGAAAGAAAGGGAAGTAAGAGAAAAGTAGGTAGAGACTAAAAGTAAGCAAAGTATACGCCTTAGCTTACTTTAGTTAAAGCCAAGGATATAATAACTAGCTATTAAGTAGAGGGGTCTCTAGACTATATATACTTTTACTAATAACTAAGATTCTAGAATAAGAGTACTTATTAGATTAAGACTCGGTAAAGAAGGTAATATTGCTTATAGACTCGTTATAAATGTAAGAGTATATTATATACTTAAGACATATGTTTTTTTACTCTTATACTTATAAATTAACCTTAAAATAAAAAAAAATTACTCCTTAGGGGTTAACTCGGTTTAGTATTAGGGAGTAAATTTTTGTTATTTTTAGATTGTCTTTAGAGTTTTTATAATTATTTCGAGAGTATTTCTAGAGTTTATATAACTATTTTGAGAGTAATTATCGACTTACTTATAGGCCTCTTTGCTATCGTTCTTAGGTAGTTAGAGAAACCAAAATAGGCTAGTACTTAAAATAGGCTACAAAACTAAAAAGATAATCTAGACTAAATTCGATTAGTCGCTATCCTATAAATTTGCTTTAATTATCGTATCGTCTTACTTCTTATTTAGTTTAAGGTTATTAATTATCTTGTGTATAGGCCCAAAGATATACCTTATAAAAAACTTCTTTTAAGGACCCTAAGACATATATACTAAACTAGAAGGATCTTCTACGCTATACCTAATTAAGTAGTAGGATACTTTAAGCTTTATAGAAAGAGCTTTACTTAAGACCGCGATTATTCTTTCTTGTCTACCCGTAATTAAATCCCGATTAATAGTATAAGGCTCTTATAAGGCCTATATACTAGCCCGTTTATACTCTTTTATCCTTTTAGTAACTTAGTCTAGTATATCCTTCTAATATTTAGAGTTGTTTATAGTATAGCCCCTTATACTAATAACTAAAAGGACCTCTTTTAATATTAGGTTCCCTTTCGTATAACTTTTGTAAAATATATTAACGATTACTTATTAGTAGTTAATCGCAAGTATAAAGTTCTAAAGTATAACTTACGCGCTATTATCCTCTATAATACCGCCTAGAGTAGTTTTCGAAGGTCGAGTAATACTTTTATAAAGTAATATTATAATATATTTATACTAATAAATCTTAGTTAATTTTCTCTATTATCCCCTTCCTTTTCTTATAAGTAGAATTATATACTCGATTATTAAATAGTAATATTTACAATATATTTCTATTATTAAACTTTAATTATTTAGTAATAAGTATTCTTAAATAAGTAAAGTAATAGCTAGTTTCTATTAAGCTTCCCTTAAGTTTATAGTGCCGGATCTTAGACTCAAGCCTATAATAAGACTACAAAATCGTATTATTAAAGGTACTATAGAATTAAGATAAGTCGAGAATCTCTATTCTTATAATACGAGTAGTATTTCTCTAAAAATTAACTATAGCCCTAGAGATATAAACTATTAAGTATTCAAGCAAATAAATTATAGTTTCTTTCGATTCTCGGATCTTATAACTATTTATTTGCAAGAGATATATATCTCTAAGTTTATTACTCTTAGCTTTGAATTCTTTTGCTACTAAGACAAATAAGTATTCGTTACGTAAAGGAAGAACAATTAAGGTACTTTCTCGAAAGTATAAAGTTATAATATTAAAGGGTAAAGGAAATATAATATTAAATAAAGTAAGTTACTATAGGCACCTTGTGTATTTTTTAATAATATATTTTATACGCTATTATCTTAATTATAATAGTATTACCTTTAGACTTTCGTTAGTCGTTATTTATTAAAAGAGCTAAATAATAAATTTATATATATCTTCTACTTTAAAGCTTATCTAAGTCGAACTAAGAGTTAATATTTAAGTTAATAAAGTGTCTCACAAGGCCGCAAGAAAACTTATTAAAGGCCGAGGGTCTACTAGGACTATAATTCGCTTGTTAAGCTCTTTAAATACCCTCTTGACTTTAATAACTATTTAATGTTTAGCGAGATCCGCTCTTATATATCTAAATACGTCGAGTCTATATATAAGGATTATCTATCGTAGTAGCTCAAATATATAAAGATACTAAATCGTATTGTTTATTTAGTAAAAAAGCTTAGAGTTTTATATGCCCCGATAACGATTACTATTTAATACTCTAGGATTAATTAATTTGGGATTAGGTATTACAAATAGAAAAGTTATAACTAATAAGTACTAGCTACTAAAAGATTTCGTTTTTAGGGCGACTTTTATCCCCCTAAGATCTAGTATATATTCTTTAACTCTATATTTTATTACTTTAGTAATATTTAGAAGATCCGTCTTCTTATAAGTATTATCCTTTATATAAGTATTATTAATAAACTATAGTTCGTATTAAGAGCTATACTTATAGTAGGGTTATAATAACTTTCTAGGAGAATAAAGTTCTTATAGAAGTAAAACTAATAGTAAATATATCCTTGCCTTTTCGTAGTTTATATTACTTGCGTTATTCTTTATATAGTTAGATAACGAAGTCTTTATTAATATATTATTAATAGTTTTATTATATTATAAGAGGGATATAAGTAGATATGTAGTCTAGCTAATACAAAGTATTTTGTTGTAAATAGTATACTTAATACTAAAGCGAAATAAATATATTTGGTAGTAACTTAGTAGAAGATTTAATTATTCTTAGTAAGTAAGATCTAAATAAGATAGGCAAGCTAATAGGAATAATATATTTATTATATCGACTTATAGCTATTTCCTATTATAATTAAAAAATATATACTTAACTTGGCTAATCTAAAATACCCTAGAAGCCCAAAAACTCTACTTTAGAGGCTTTGCTTACAAGTAGCCCGGGAATAAATATTTATCTTTTCTTTAAGGTAATTTCTTACCCTATTTTGCTTTTATCTTAAGAATAATAGAGTAAAGCTTCTTTATTTAGCCCGTTAGTTATTCTTACTACTCTTTTAGGGGCTTTATCAAATGGCCTAAAACTTGTCGAGCTCTTTTGTATTTATTACGTAGAGTAATAGTTAAGGGAACTAAGAGAATCTATTGTTTCTTAACTTTAGTAAAGTTATAATCTTCGAATATTCGCTTTACTTACTTAAAGTATAAAAAAGGAGTTTGTATCTAGACTAGATATATATTATTTACTTACTCTATTAAGTAATTATAAAGCTCTTAAACCTAAAAGACATTAATAACGAGAATATATATATCTTATTTATAAAGATATATATAAAAAAAGCGTACTAGTAAGGACGAAGTTCCGCTAGGTTAGCTATAACTAATAAATATAAACGCTAAGTAAAGAGTATTAAGTAAATATATCCCTTTTCCGAGATTATTCCTAGTTATAATATACTAGAAGTTCGGGAGACAATAAATATTACGTATAAGGTTACTATTTTTATACTAGAACTTATAACTTATAATAAGAGATAGTTAGTAAAAGTACTATTTATAAATATAAATAAGCAAAACGTTTAACTTATTATAAGAAAGCCGCGTCTAGGCTTAGTCTTATAATAGGCCTAAAAATCTTATATAGTCAGATAGTCGGCTCGATTATAATAAAGGGACTATTTATATACCTATCGAAGAACTTTTAGGTCTCTTCTTTTAAAAAGGGTTTATTAAACGCTTATTATACTTTCTTATACTCTAATTACGCAAGGGCTCTTTACTATATAGATTTAGTATCTAATAGTCTAAAGTTATAAAAGAAGAATAGTTAGAACTAGTGCCTTGCAATTATTAATAATATATACTAACTCCCGGCTTAGTTATAATTAGCGAGGCCTATTAGACGTCCTAATATACAAACTTATAGTAGTCTTTATTCTTTTTATTATATATATATTATCGATATCTTCGTATAATACTATTATTATCTTACTATAGATTACTATAAGTCTTTACCTTAAAACATTTAGAGTAGTAATAGAGAGTATATATCCTATAAGTTATAAGTTATAATACTTATTTGGGATAAATAAGAAAAGAAACTATAATATAAGATATAGAAGAATAAGTATACAGATATATAATAATAGTATACTAAATAACTATTATATAGCTATAAGGCATATCGAGTAAGAATTTATAATCTCGAGTCTTACTATTAGCCGTATTTACTACTTAGTATAGGGTTTTCTATATAGCTAGAGGGTCTTTATCTAGTAAGAACGAGTTTAGGGCCTAATTGAGAACGTTTACTATAAGGGCTCTATTTAAGGTATAAACAATAACAATAGGGAGTTCTTTACTAATTATAGCTCTTAGGCAAGCTTTAGGCGAAATTTAAGTATACTCGAGTTGTTTTTTAAGCCTAACCTAAAATAATATATATTATCTCTTAAAGTCTAGTTTAGTTAGCTTTAAAGAACGAATATTAACCTAGAGATTTCAGAATATAACTAACTATTAAATCGTACTAAAGTACTCTTATAAAAGCTTCGATAATACGCAATAAGTTACAAAGTAGACTTCTATATAATAATTTTGCCTAATAATTTATAACTAACAAATTTAGCGAACCATATTACGAGTTCGAGCTTCGGATCTATAATAGGCTTAGGAATAGGCCGTACCTTAACTTTAAACTATTAACAAATAGTCTAAATAATATAATCGGGAATATTTAGTATTTATATACTTTATAATATTATAAGTAGTTAAAAAAAGGGGTCTAGCTTATATAAAAGTAACGTTTTAGGCTCGAAGAGGTATATATCGACAAATACTAACTCGGGATCTTTACTAGGTCTAAGCTTTATCCTTAGCTAAATAGTAAAGTATAGTCTCTAATATAAGATAAAAAGAAGGCTTATAAAACGAGTAATATCACCTTTATAATTCTTTTTACTACTATCTCTTACTCTCTTATAAACTAAGGCAAGAGTAACTATCTTTATATTTTTATATTTTATAAAACAAATTAAATAAAAGAATATATTTATAATTAGAGTAGACTTAGCTCTTACTCGTAAAACCTAGTAGGCTAGCGCTAATAGAAGTCAATAAGACCCTTAGTAATCTACTTTACTATTACTTTCTCTAAATAGTTTATTTCTAGTAATACAAATATATAAGCCAATTTTTAGTCTCGCTTAGTTTATATTAATTAGAGAGTATTCTCTAGATCTATTACTTAACTAAAAGTTTAACCAAAGATAAGATACTTAAAAGAGAAACCTATATAATAAAGGATTTATTATACTAATATTAAACTCGAGAGAGGGAAGTCTAAGAAGTAAAGAAGAGTCCGACTTACTAAATCGAATCTAAGAGATTTATTCTTATACTAGACATTTTACAAATATACTAACTACTTTTATATATCTACTAGCGCACTATACTCCCGATACTAAGACTTTGGCTTATAACTAAATAAGACCTTTAAACTAATCTTCTAATATACTATTAGCTTTATAACGTATTATTAAATTAAAAGATTTCTCTTCTCTATTATCTATTCTTTGAAATTATAATTATAAGGAGATACTCTTTTCTTTTCTTACTTAAAAGCCCTAATTTTATATATATACCTTTTTAAGGTATCTTAATATTCTAATTAAATTTGAGTATTAAATTACTATGCATATAGGGTAGTCTTCTTCTTATACTCGTTTTTCTTAAGTATTATAAGGGCAATTTCTTTCTCTAATAGAATCTCTCCTTTAAAGCTAAGAATAAACGTAATCTTACTCGAGAGTATTAAGCCTAGCTTTATAAGTTTATTAAAGATATACTCTAGAGTATATTTAAAGTTTACAAAATTCTATAAAGCTAAATTACTTTTATTCCCGGCTTAGATTTATAAGGTCTTAGTTATTATTTCTATTCTCTAATAATTGAAAAGCTCTAGAATTAATTCGATAATATTACTACTAATAGTATTAGTCGCGACTAAGTATATTAGCCGCGATAAGTAAAGAATTAATAGAGAGATATAAACTATAATTAGCTATAAGATATTTTAAGCTATTATTATAAATATTAATAAGATAAAGTTTTAAAGTAACTTAGTCTCCTTTCTTGTCTATTATAATACCTTAACCCCTAGTTCGGTATCTGCGTTATTAATCTCATTTAATATAACTATAGTAAATATATATTAAGTAATACTTACGTAATTAGTCGTTTACTCTTAAAATATCTAATATAGCTTAGAGTCCGAATTTGTATTAAGTGTAATCGACTCGCCTTTAAAGTCAAGAGTAATATCTTACTTATTCTTATAACTAGATTTTTTATTCTACAAATTATCTCAAAATATAAACTAAAACGCCTCGTCCTCCGAATTAGTAAAGTTACTTCTAAAAGAATCCTCGTTTTTAATATTATTAATATTAAGGTCCTTATCTATCTTGCGTTTAATTATAATATCTCGGGGCTTATCTTTTACTATTTCGATAGACTATATTGCCTTAAGTATATTAATATAACTATAAGAGATTAAAATAACTATCTTAGAACTATATAAAATAAAGTTTAATAAGAGGAAATCTTATTTTATAATTAAGAATAAAAGGTTTTTAATCGAACTAACGTATTAAATAAAAAGTAAATCCCGTCTAATTAGCCCTTAAACTCACAATTTCACTTATAGCAAGTATATACCCGATTCTATATATAAATAGTTAGTATTAAGTAAAAGGGGATTTCGTTTTTGTAAATTAGTATATATATATATTAGGCATACTATAATTTGCTAATAAATCGTATTATTAGATATTAAATATTAATAATACTAATAAACGCTTATCTATTACTTATTATATTTAAGTTAAAAGTCACTATATAATATTTAGAGTAAGTTTCTAACGACCTAGATATAACTTTAGATAATATTAAGTACTAATATACAACTTAAAGTTAAAAGAGATATATTAGTAATTAGTAACCTTAATGTATTTTATTTAAGTAAGGCTAAGTATATACGTATATCTAGTAACTTAGCTAATATCGACTTATTATAGCGTAAATTAAAAACAAGTATAAAAAAGGTAACTTAGAGCTCGCATATTACAAATACAATTATTTGCTTTAAGACCCTAAGCTACTATTTTATTACCACAGATATTTTTATTTAATATTAAGTAATAGCAATAAAGATCTAATAAGTAAGAATTAAATAAAAACTAGCCGAACATTTGAGTCCTAAATATAGTATAAGTCGGGCATATAACATAAGGGCTTATAGCCTTTAAGTACGTTTTATTACTTGAGCTAATATTACTAAGAGCTAATTATATTATAAGTTAAATACTATAGTAATATCCCGATAATACTAGAGTTACTTTATATATATTATACGTTCAAAAGATTCTAGAAGTAATAGATTTAAAGACTACTAAAGAGTAAGAAGATAGCCGGGATAATAAAAACAATTAAGTAAAACAAAAGATATAAGATAATCCCGGACTTATTACTAAAACAAAGTCTACTTTTAAAGGATCTTTTATTCTTTTATACAAATATCTAAACGTCTTTAAATTATAAAACCTATTTTTAATAGATTTAAAGGGGGCAAAAAACGCCTTAGAAGAAAAGATTTTAATTAGAGAAATAAAGGTTTATAAGCTTAGCGCTAGAGACAAACTAAGGTATATTATCTATAGAATTAATATATTTATCTCGGAGTTCTAATCTCTTAAGAAAAATATCGAATTAACTAAATATAATCGAGTTTAAAGGGATATAATACAATAGTATAAAGAATAATTATTAAAGTAAAGCTAATAATAGAGAAGTATACTCTTAAGAGTATTCTAGAGTATCGATCCTAGTAAAACTAAAGTATATAATCCTATCGTTATTTTAACCTCTTTTAAAAGTAATAGAATATTATTAACTAGTAAATCCTACTTTATATATAGTATTAATAATTAAGAAATATTAGCGGCTAATTAGAACCTCTTAAATATCCCCGTTATAAAGTAAGCTATTAACTTTAGCTTCCCTAAAGATAATAATTCAACTAGTAATCTTATCTTACTTAGTAATAGTTAACTTGTTTTTACGACGGACAAAGAAGTATACGAAAATTTGTATATAATACTCGAGAAACTAGAAATATTTAGCTATAAGTATTCTCTAAAATAGTAAAAAAAGGATATCTCGGGCTAATATAAAAAGAGTATTAGGGATAAGATAAGGTTAGCTAAGGCATTAGAGGATATATAAAAATACTTGCTACAAATTAAGTCTATTAAGGATATACTAAGTTTATAAGAAAGTTAGACTATAAAATCTTTAAAGTATTATATAGATAATAATTTAACTTTAGTAGTAAAAAGAACCAAGTAAGCGAAAATAATAATCTTCTTTAAGGAGTAAATAAGTCTTCGATATTATTTAGTCTAAGGAATTAATTTTCGAGTAAAGACTACCCGTATTATAATATTAAAAATAACCTAAAACCCTTTAAACTTAGTACCCTTTTAAGCTTATCTCTAGTAGTTATAAGACTATTATACTAACTATCCTTATATATAATAAACCAAATAATACAAGAGCTATATTAATAAGGAATCGATAATTTCGTTTACTTCTTTTTAATATATCTCAAATATTACTAGGCTTTTACGTTTTAGAAAATATTATATATAATTATATTATCCTCGAACTAAGAACTCCTACTAAGAAGAATAAGAATAAATACAAGTATAAAATATATTATTATTAACTTAAGGAAAATATAAAGAGCTTTCTTAATTAAGTCTATAAATATTATAAATATAAGGCGACTACTAAACGTTCTTATTTAATTAAGTCATAAGTATTCTCTATAACGCCTTAAGTAGCCAATATCCCTTTTCCTCGAATATCTACCCCGAACGAGTATAATCTCTAATTTTTAAAATCAATTAAATTAAGGTATAAGATCCGCAATAAGCGTAACTCTAATATAATACTATCTCTAATATACTATTTAAATATACTCTTATTAAGCTCTAACCTTCGCACTATTATTAGCTACCTATATTAATATATAAGTTATAGTATCGGATAAAGGAAGATATAGGAATAAGATATACAAAGCAATACCTCCGGCCCCTACTTTAAAAAACATTATTTATATAAAGTTTATATTAATACTTAAAGCTACGCCTTATATTACAGTTCCGCTATATAGTCTATAAGTCCTATTAGTTAATAGTAACTTATAAACACTAAAGATATAAGTTAACTACTTTACAAATCCTTAAATACGTATTTACACTTCTAATATACTTATACTAGCTTTATCCTATCTTTCAAAACCTATTAGCACGCTAGAGACTTATAAGCGTTTAAGCTAAAAGAGTTCTCCTACTTACTATATAGTCTACAAATCCTACTAATATAATAGTAAGTTATAGAAATTTAAGCTATAAAGACTATAACTTCTACTTACTTTTATATTACAATTTACTAATTTTTTAATAGCCTTTTATAAATAGTAACTTTACTCTTTATATAAAACTATAATAAGTTAAGCTAGAATATCTATAGATTATATATTATAACTTAAAGAAGGAATATATAAGCTAATAGTAATCCTAGAAAATAATAATACTATAAGCGCCCTATTATAAATTACTTACTTTAAAGTCCTAAAGATATTATACTATACCCTATATATAACTTGTTTAGTTTAAGCCATTACTTAGCTTTATTAGCCTTAGTCTATTTACTTACTATTATAAATAATATAGTAATATAAAATCAAGACTACCCAAGATATAATATATAATACTCTAGTATATTTATTTTAAAAACTATCCTTTTCTTTAGTACTACTCTTTAAGACAAAAGACTTTAATAAGAATATCGACTAAATATTAGAGATTTACTAAGAAAACTCAACTTGAAACTAAACCCTAAAAAAAAAAAGAATATAATATACTTAGTAAAAAAGATTATAAAAAGGATATATTTTTATTATAGGCTTTACTTTTTCTACCCCTACTCTAGAGTAAAGGGTTCCCTAGAGTATAACGTAAAGGCTTATTATTAGAGTAAGTAATACTTTACTTTACGTCTTTTATTTATATATAAATCCTAAGTAACGCAAATAGTACTTGGCTTTAAAGTCTCTTAATACGCTTTTAGTATAAGGGCGAACCCTTACTAAACAAAATAACTTGAATCTTTACAAATTTATTATATATAATAAATAGTTTTGTATTTTTAAGGCTCGAGAGAACTTTAATATTACTAAGGGAACTTTAATTTATTTCCCGATAAATAAGGGATATAAATTGTGCCTTAGTAATATCTTTAGTAATAACTATTATAATTAAGAAAGTTTAGAGAAAAGAACGATTTATTAAACTTGTCAATTATAATTATAAGAAAGTTTTGGGTTATAAGTCTAAGTTCCTTAATTATCTTGCGTTTAACCTCTTTTCTATACCGAATTACTTTTGAAAATAAGCTACTACTAGATACTCTTCTCACATATAGTATTATATTTAACTTATAAGAATACTCGCAAAGTATTAAAAGGCTTAGGTATCTATACTAGCAAATACTTTAAGTAAGACTAATATAATACTACTAGTATTACTATAAAATTACTATAAGTTCTAGAAGTATAATAAGCTTTTAAAGTATAATATATAATACCCTATATATAGCTCTATATATAGTTTATTCGGACGTTACTACTAATAGTCCCTTTTAATTTTCTTTACTCAAACTCTAACTAATTTATATCCGCTATAATACTTATAATAACGCTAAGCCGAAAGACTAACTTAGAGATACTATAAAGAGAATAATCAAAGGCAATTAAAAATAAGTTCTATATTCTCTTTAATATCTTCTTATTCCTTAAAGTAATTACTAAGCCTCGTTTATAAACCCTATATTATTCTAAGTAATAGTATCTACTCTTTAAGGGATCCCTTACCTTAGGCTCTTATTCTACCCGTTATCTTAACTAGTCTAGGCTATTAACGCGTCTTATTATTTATATAAGTATCTTTAATAAATAAACTAAAAGAAGTATAAGATCTCTTACTTTACTTAAGAGAAGTATAGATAAAAGCCCTATTATACTTTGTTTTATTTATTATATTAGTATTAATCGACTTTCCCCCGAAAGTATTAAATAAAGTAAAGCTTCTAATACTAGGAAGAGTAGCTCTATTAAGTAAATTCTCGTACCTTTGTTTTTTAGGCTTAATAGACCTTTTTTCTATAGTATAAGAGAGAATAAGATTCTCTATATTAAGAAGAGTAATATAATCGGAAGAATTCTTAGACTTTTATCCTTAACTATTCTCGGAATTTTCTTTAGGGCTATAAGAGAGAAAAGGATTCTCTTTATTAAGAAAAACAATTGCGTTTAATAGAATTACAAGCGTTTCTTTATTAGAAGTAACGGGCTCTCTTCCGAGTATAGTTAAAAAAGAGACTTTTCCTAAGCTAAGAGAGAAAGCTACTATATCTAAACTACTATAAGTAATCCAAATACGTAATATTTAGTATATTAACTAACTTATAACTATTAATTATAATAACTCGATTCTTAGTAATAAGAATAAAGTAGTATTATATCTTAGGCTTTTTACTAGCTTTAAATAAACTAAGTAAAGAGTACTTAAATTAAAGAATATTTAAGTTCTAATTAAAATACTTACGTAGGGTTACTTTATAAATAAGACTAACCTAGCCTAAGTAGAATATTTAGATCCGGGTTATAAAGTTAGCCCGTTTACCTTTAGTAGAGAGGCTAAGCTTTTTAGTACGTTTCTTAAGGTCGGGTAAAAGAACTCAGTTATAAATAGTCTTATAAAATAATAAGGATTAGGGGACGGGGGCAGGCTAAATTACCTAGGTCGATAAGCTAGATATTATAGATAATAGGGGCAAATACTATAGTTAGGATTATTAAAATAAAGAAGAGATAATATTATTTTTAAAGGTATTTAATTATATAAAAAAAGACGTACGTTACTACTAGGTAAGTAATTAGCGCAAGTACTATTAGAGAATCTAATATAAGTATAATATTATATATTTAGAATATATATTAGTAATTAAGTATAACCAAGTAACTTGAAACTACGTTATATAAACCTAAATAAATAGTAACAGCCATTTATATTAAGCGAGAATATTTATAAGATCTAAAGGTTAAGTATTAGACAACCTAAGTAACCTCTAAGATTTAAAAGATAAAGAGTAATAAGGTAATAATCGCTTAAAGAAAAAATTAAATAAAGACTATATAAAAAAGTAGTTTCTCGGAAGAGAATATATATTATTAATTTTAAATATATTCGCAATATATCTCGCGCTCTAATTTACATATAAACAAATTAGAAATTTAGCTTTAAAGTATACCCCTTTCTACTAAATCTATATATAATTTTAGTAAATAATATTAATTATATTATAATTTTCGAGTAAGCCAAACTTATATAATTTATTTATAAAAGAAGTCTATAATAAGTATTAATAAAATAAGTTTTACGTAATATAACGTTAACTCTAAGGATAATAAGTAATCGATAGTATAAGATAATTAAAGCTCTCAATTAGGGGGAAACCTTAGTCAAAGAAATTAAATAAAATATACTTTTAAATTTTCGTTTAACTTAAAGTCGGAACTTTCTTAACCCTAATCTTAACCCTAAACACAAGATATATTAGTTATATTCCTCCTAAGACCACCTAATAATAAATAATATATATCTTAGAATATAAATAAAAGTTATAACCAAAGAGTAAACTAATAGGATTAGACCCTATTATTAAGTTATATTACTTAAGCAAGTCTTTAAACTAGTGGATAACTTCTCTAATAATATTCTCTATCTTACGGAATCGATAGCTTATTTTATTAAGCCTCGCCTTCTCCTACTAAAAGACTTAAGTCAATTAATTTACCTTAGTAGCTACTATACCTTATAAGACTTAGTTAGTTATTAAGAAGAGATTCTAACTAAGGATAAAATACCCGGGTAATATAATAACTTATAGGCTTATTCTTAGACTATTTAAAAGACTAACTTTCGTAAAAGACATTATTACTATTACTCTTAAAGAGTACTTTATTAGTAGAGAGAGATTTAATATTAGAGGAATTTAAGACTTATAAAGTAAAGCGAGGAATATTCAAAGGGGGATTACTAGGGGGTCTTAAGGCGGATTAACTAAGGGGTTAAGAGGCCGGGGCTATAAAAAGGGCAAAATATCTCGAAGGATTAAAATAGCTAGGGATAATACGTAGTTAGCTTATTACTAAGGATATAGTTCTTAAGTAACTAGGCTAAATAGTTTAAGGCTCGATACTACTCTAAGTATAAATATTAGGTTCTCGAAATATAGCTTAATAAGCAAGTAAGAATAAAATATATCGCTAGCTTTAGTACTAAGTACTAGGTTAGAATTAATAGATTCTAATACTAGTATTATTATTTTACTTCTCGCTTATATATTAGGTTTAGCTTATTCTACTATTACTAATACTAATATTATTCTATTATTAAGCGTTAGGCTAAAATTAGTTACTTTTAATAGCGTTAATGTTCTCTTACTCTTAAGTAGCGTATTAAATATCGCCTAATATACTTATATTAGTAATAGTATTTTATTATTAAGTAATAAGCTAGCTTTACGCTAGTCTACTAACGGAAACCCTATAAGGCCGCTACTAAGAAAACTAATAGAATACGCCTTTATTTATTACTTATTAAGTGTTATACTACGGCTAAGAAATAAAACTCAGATATAATTACTTATAAATAAGATCGATTTTTATAAGTTAATAATAAGAGTTTCCTTAAGGAAGTCAAACGCTCTACTATTACTAAAAAGAAGAGCTAGGCTAGCCTAAGATTATATTAGTAATAATATTCTAAAACAATAGTAGTACTTATAAACACTTACTAATATTAATAGTATTTTCCTATATAGTAAAGACAAGTCTATAGTAGAAGTCTTTAATTACTCTACTAAAATTAAGACTCTTCTTAATATATTTCTCCTAAAGGTTAGGCAATTTTATACCTTTATCGAAATAAAGCTTTATAATCTCGGATTTATATTCTAGGCTAATCTAGCTAAGATACGCTATTTATAATCGAGTTATTATATATACGTGACTTAGTATAATAATAGACATATAGAGCTCTTTAAGCTTTATTTCGAGCTTAATAATAAAAATACTATTATCGATAATATCTTAAAAGTAATTGTTTACTATCTTGATTAATCTCTTTATATAAAGGGTTTCTCGTTTTAATTTAAACGCTAGGAAAAAGTAGCACAAGTTCTAGAAGAGACGACTTAGTCGACTAAGAGAATAGTAAAGAGTTCTAGAATTAACTTTAATAATAGTAATTAAAAAAGAAAAAAACTATTAATCTATTAGATAATATATAAGACTTAAGAGGAAATAGACAAAAGGCATTAACTAAATAGAATTAGACTATAAGCTAATAACGTAGCTAAAAACTTATACTTTATAGTTAAAATATAATAAAGATATAGTCCGGACTTACTTAATTATAGACTTAAGATATAAAGTAAGGGGATAAACATTAATATCGGATAACTATAAGTAGTAAACTACTTTACTTTTATATACGTTATAACCGTATATAAGAATATATAAGATAATACTTAAAAAAGCTAAAAGAAGGAAAGTACCTTAAGTCTAGTTTATTTATATCAAATAGAGTAGAGTAGTAAATTGTAGTAGATAAGACGCATACTAAGTATACTAATAGTAAAGGCAAGACGCTAGATTACTACTATAATAAGAGCGATTATATTATTAGCCGAATTTCTACTAAATAAAAGAAATAGTAATATCTTATTCTAGGATTTACTATATTAAAAGGGATTCTAAAGAACGCTTCTAATTATTAATACGACTTTGTTTGAAAGGCGTTTATAATATATTACTATTTATAATACTTTAGTTACTATAGTCTTGTAATTATATAAATATTTATAGTATTAGTTAGTATCTAACAAAAGAAGAAAGCTATTCTAAAGAGGTAGAATCAAGTATAGCGGGTTTTAGTATACGTGCTCGACTAGTCTAGAATAGGCTAGAAAGTAGTCTAAATATAGTATAACAAGCTCTAAACAAAGTTAGGGTTAATTTAAGGCCTATTACTATATTTGTTCGTCCGTTTATAAAACAGACTTTTGCTTTATACTTTAACCCTTACTCGTATATTATTAATCTACTAACTATATTATTATTATCACATTAAGTACGTAAATATAGTATTAGTTATTAATAGGTCTAATATTTTAAGGTTATAAGACCCTAAAGCTTATAGATTAATAGGGATTATTTAATCTCTACTAAAGATAATTATATTACTTATATTACGTGACTTTTAATATATACTTTAGCCTCCCTCTTCTCTTAGCGCTTAAAACTATTATAAGAACAAGTAATTCTCAAGCTAAGATTTCTTATAATTAGTATAATAGCGTATTTATTCTTAATAATCGTATATTAGTTTTATAGATTTTATAAACGTACTAAGATATATTTATATTACTAATATAACGTTACCTTTAAGCTTCTAGCTAGGGCTACTTGTTTTGTTATATATAGCCTTCTTAAGTCCTTTACAAGTCTAAAAGTGGCTTTAGGAAAATATAGTTCTTATAGGCTTAGACGCTAGAGGCCTTGTTTAATATAATAAAAAATAACAAAGAATAATATAAAGCAAGCGAGAGAAAACACTTATAACTACAAATTAAAGAGAAATACTACTTACTTCTACTTTTAGTCTATTATAAACGTCGTATCTCTCTAGTACTAATAGTAATAACCTTACGATTCTAGTATTATAATATACTAATAGTAGCTTTGCGCATATATATCTATATATTTTATACGAGATTTAACTAGTAATATAAAATAAATTATATTCTTTATAAGCTACTTTATATTAATAACTAAATTCTATAAGAATTATCTTTACTTCCTCCCCTTATATTTAAGATATTGTCTCTATAAAGTACTTTGTCTTTAGCCTTACTAGCCCACAAAACCAAACTTACTTTACCTCCCTTAAAAAAAGACTTCTTTATACTTATTATTTGCTTTAAAGCTTACCTTACTTATTAAAACCTATAACTTTCTCTTTGCGGCCTATTTATAAAACTATAACTACCTTAAGAACCTTTACTACTTTTAAAAATATCCGATATTACTTGTTTCTTTTAGACTTTATATATAGAGAAAGAGAAAATTAGTTAAGAGGCTCTAAGAGTACTAAAGAGATTATATAGAAGCCTATCTCTAACTCGCTAATTTATACTAAAAGAATCTCCCCTTACGCGATTTAATATAGCTTTTAGCGACCTAGTCTCTAATACCGTGCAAACCCTAACTCTTTCTTATTAATAAGCTATAAACGTCGACGAACGATTTTCTTATATTAACCCTAGACTTATACTAGATTCCTATATAACTTAATAACTCAAATAGGCTATTAAGGCCGCTATATATTTACTAAACTAAGCGGAAAAGCGGCTTTAAGGAATTCTTTAAAACTTTAGATTATTAAATACTAGTTTTTAACAATTATATTTCGGCTACTTCTATCCTATAAATAATAACTTAAATAACTATATTAAGGAGTTCGAGAAGTAGCTTAATATAAGCCAAGATACTTTTAATCTAGTTTTATAAGAAAAGAAAATAGTATTCTATTAGTAGATTATATATCATAAGGAGATATAATACCAGATAGTAAAATTAGTCGCAAAGCGTTATATAGCCTCGCTAGTACTCTCTAGGGAGTTTATCGAGAAACTTTACTTTAACGATATAATATTAGAATAAGTGAAATTCTATTAATATATTTGTTATAAAGTCGAGGAGGATTATTAAGCTAATAAGGAGGAGGATATACAGAATATAGTAATAGAGTCGAGTATAAAATCCTTAAATATTTAGGGATACTAAATTAAGAAGAAGGACTTACTATATTACACTAATAAAATATACGTAATAAGAGAGTGTAAAGCTTAGAGTATAAGGAAATAGTTCTTCTTTTGGGGTTAATTAGATTATAACTTAAATTATAGCTTTAAGGACTTTATAGTATTTTATATCTTAACTAAAACTTTAATATTATTATATATTAATAATAAAACGTGACTCTAAATTCTTTTAAGCAACTTTATAATAAGTGAAATTTAATAGAAAATTGTTATATATTCCCGATTCTCTCTTTAGTAGCCTTTTAATTAGCGTTCTAAGTCTTTTAAATAGCCTAAGGCCTTAAGCACAATCTTATATCTTTCGACTCCGTTCTTATAAAACCCTATTAACTTACTTTTATTAGATTTCCGAGTCGTCCTTATAACTTAAGCTTAAGTCTTATAACTTTCGAATATACTTTTAAGTCCGTTCTTATAAAGGCCTTTATAATCATCGAGACTTAGCGTGCTTTAGTATCTACTAGCGTTATATAATTTAAGAACCCTTATAATAATATAAGTCCTTAATACTAATAGAGTAAGTTCGTTTTATAATTAGTAACTATAAGATAGTTAAGGATATTAGACAATAGATTTCAATTAGTAGATTATACTAAAGACGTAATTTCTATACGTAATTAAATAAGTACATTTCACTTATATCAAATAAAAAGTAAAATCTAAATAATATTTATTTAACCCTTATAAAATTATAGATCTATAAGGAAGATAAGGGTAGAAGAAGGGTATAAAAGCGATTTTTATTAGACCCTAGTCTTATCTAATTTACTTAAAGAATCGCTTAGAAGTTATAAGTTCTTTTTTAAAGTTCTTAATATTAAGTAGCAAAAATCCAATAACGTGACTTGAGATTAGATTATAAACGTCTTAGGCATTAAAGGCGATAAAAGTAATAACTAAATTAGTAAAAGCTAAAATCAAGTTTTAAAATTATATAAAAATTATAAGATATAAAGAGATTTGAGAAATTAAGGGGATAGTAAAAGGCTATAAAAGTACTAGACCTAACTTTACTAAAAATACTACTATAATAATAGAATTACTAATAAAACTATTTTTTAATAGTATTAAGTATCTAGATTATAAAAACAAAGAGAAAGTATAACAGACAAAACTAAATACCTAGATTACTTAAAATAATATATAAAGATTATAAAAGGAGATTACTTTAATAGAAAAACCCTATTATCACTTTTATTATATTTATATATAGATTTAATCGTTTGCAAGTTAATTATCTCGACTAATAAATTCTAAATCTTTAAACTTTTATTAAGATAAAGTACTAAAGTATTACTTTAAGGGGCAAAAAGTATCGTAACCCATCCTTATAGGCTTCTAATTTCTATAAAATACACTTAGTATAATACTTATTCTACTCTAGACTACTTTTTAGAATTAAAGTACTAATATAATAAATTATTACTAGGGATAAGCCTATAGTAACACTATCGAAAATAACCTTAGGGAGCAAGTTAATATTACTAATTAGCCCCTAGTAGCTATAAGTATTATAACAAACATCTAAGCCCTTCCTACTTTACCCTATATTAGAAATAAACGGAAAAGAGAAATAGACTAAGTCGAGGAAGTCGATACCTAAAGTAATAAAAAAAAAATTCGAGTCGGTATAAAGGAAGCTAATAAACGTATAACTACTTTTACTTAAAACTACTCCAATTATAACTAGTAAGGGAATATTAATAGAGATACTTAGATTCTAGTTAGCGAGATAATAATCCGGTCTAACGATTTAGCCAAAGTCACTTTCTAATACTAAGACGTAATAATACTATCCGACTAAAACGATTTATATTATACTTAAAAAGGAGATACTAATATAGTTAATAATAATTAGCTTTGAGGTAATAAGACAAGGATTAGTAATAAAAACCTAAAGGAGGCTACTATTTAATACGAGGACAAAATAACTCTATCCGACTAAAATAAGTTAAGTAATACTAAAAAAGGAGACACTAATAAGTCTAGAGATACTAATACTAAAAGCAGCAAGATAAGAACCCGTAATGATATTATAGATTTAGAGTCTATTATTCGAGGGCTAGAAATTATAAACTTTATTACCTCGGATAAAAAAGTATAATACTTCTTTAAATAGTAATAGGGGCGTCTTTTCCTTACTAATAAAGTAAGTAGATATTTACTAAAATTAATCTTAAGACTATAAAGAAGTTAGAAGACGCTTTATATATAGAAAAGCTCGAGTAATAAGTATTAAAGATAAAAACTATATAGACACGCATTATTAAATACTTTATTAAAAAAAAGAAAATACAAATCTAGGATTTACGTAAGTTAAAGTTTGAAATATTATATTTATAAGATTAACTCGAGTAAATAATAGTTCTTACGCCTTTAACTTTAACCTCCTTACTTTATATAACCTTATCGAGAAGTACTATATTATTAAGTATATAAAAGGTAAGTTAGTAAAGCAAGAGATATAACAAAAGAGTTTTTAAAGTATCGAGTATTAGTATAAATATAAGAATTAGTAATTTATAATTACTAAGTACCTTAGTTAAAGCTCGGGTATTATCTTAGCTAAAGATTTACTTTAGATAGGATTTTGCGTCCCAATAGCCGTTCTAGGCTTAGTAAGAGAGATATAAGCTCTTAAATTTTTATTTATTACTCTTGTAATATTATAAGCTATATATATACATAGGGCTATATTTAGAAATTACTTATAATAAGTATTCTAATACTTACCTAGTAAATACTTTTCTATTAGTTTTCGACTACTATATCGCTATTAGAATCGTTATTTTTATAGTATATAATATTTTAGAATACTTCCTTTTATTGCGAATAAATGCTAGTATTAGTATTAAAACTCTATTATAAAGGGAGACTTTATTATAAGCTCTTAATAATTAGCGCGATCTTAGGATAATTTCTCTAATAGTATTAAACGTCGCCGATTACTATTTACTACTATAAAACAAAACTAATATTAATACTTTTATAAGGTCCCCTTAAAAGGCTATTCTAAAAAGTCTTAACTACTAAGGCAATCTTAGGATAATTTCCCTAGTAATATTAAATATCCTCGATTACTTACTACCTTTCTAATAATATATTAATATTAGGCTTACGTAATTAAAAAGCGGCTTTATTAATATAAAAGACCTCTTTTTTAACTCTACGCCTTTTTGCTATCTCTTTACTTTTAATATTAGTATTACTTATAACTATATCTCTATTATCTTTCTTATCTCCTTATAAGGTTTTAACTTATCCTAGATTACTTACTTCTTGCGTCTTTATACGCAGAGATTTAGACTCGGATAGGGGCACTACTTTATAACGTAAGTCTTTAATTATCTTACGCTTCCTTAGCGGCGTAAGGGTTTCTTATATACTAGGTTTTACCCCCTTAAGTATTATTTCTAGTATAGTTACTTTCGTAACTACTCTATTATAATACTTAAGTGTCTTATAACTAAGATAAAAAGAGACTTAAGGCTAGGGATTTAAGGTTTACTTTTTAATAAATCTGAAAATTTGAGTTAACTTTAGTAATAATATTATTAGAATAGGTTTGAAACAATAGGGAATAGTTTATATAAATATCTATAAAGTAAGGATTAGCGATTAAGGCGGCATTTAAGGCTTATAAACAAGAGAAAAGTATCGCTTTAAAGTCATAGGATTTATATATATATTAGAAGGCTTAAAAGTAAATATAAATAGCTACAAAAGAATTAGCGGCTTTATATACGAGTTTTATAGAATTAAAGACCGAGTTATATAATTAAATAATAGTATCGATATTGTATATATATTATTATTATTAATAGTATTCTTATTATTAATATCGTCTAAATGACCACTATCTAGGCAATCTCTATTAGACTTACTTTCGGACTTTCGACTAGCCTTCTTTACTTACTACGATATAATAGCCTTATTTAATTTAGTTATTACTAAAAGCTACTCGTATATATTATAGTTAGAGGGATAGTCTATTAAAATCTCTCCTATCTCTATAAGAAATTAAAAAAAGGGTTAAGAAAAACGCATTCTCTAATTATTATTAGCCTGGCTTATATAATAAGGCATAATAGGCTCGGGGGCAAAAGGAGATATTTCTAGTAAAGACAAACGCGTAAGGAGTTCTTTAAATAGTAGTAACTAATCTACTCTTATTATATTAGGCGATAGTTCTTTAAATTTATTACCCTTTAAGGTAATATTAACTTGTAAAAGCTATTGCAATTTATTAATTATTAGAATAAAGAATAATAGAGACCCTTCTTATATAGTAAGAAGCTAGGGACGTGCCTTAGTTATATTAACTAAACAATTAAGAGAGATTAAGTCTAGGTATATTAGTCACTACTCTTCTTATATAATATCGACGTAAAACTTACCTTATAAATAATAAGAAGGCTTTATTAGCTATAGTAAACTCTCTTATATAATAGTATATTAAGAGATTTTAAACAAGGCATTAATTCCTTAAGGTAGCTTAATAGTAAGTAATTACTATAAGAGATTTATATCGCGTAGGGTTTCTTTAATATAAGTAAATCCTTATAAATATAAAGAACTTACTACTTTAGAACTAGTAATTAAATTATTAGACAAGAAGGTAGCTTTTATAATACTAGGATTAGATATCTCCTAAGAAATAGTTTTTAATCTTATATTAAAAAGGTTAAACCGAGCGTGTTCGCAATTACTATAATACTTTAATAAATAACTTTTATATTTATAACGAGTTTGGGAAATTATATTTTAATACGAAAAAGGACTTATACTTTGCCTCGCATACGAGGTAATTAAATAATAAGTATTAGAAAAGACCCTAAACTACTAATATTTACCTCTTTACGCTAAGGATAAAGAGATCCTTAATAATACTTAATTCTAGTAAACTATTAACTTTTGGCGAGGCTTTTATATTATTTACTTTTACTACTCTTATACTACTATATAATAGAAGGCTCGATTAGAGGAGGTTAATAAGTAAGAGAAAATAGATTCTAAGGAGATTAATCAAGTCTAAATAAATCCGTATCTTTTATAATAACCTTTCTAGGGTTTTATATAAAATTTATAAACAAAATACATAACGAGTTTATAATAAGAGTAAGTAATATCACAAGGAGAGTTAGCTTTACGTTAGGCTTAAATACTACGATATTTAGGAGACCTTATATCTATTAAAGATTCCTTAATAAAACTCGATAATAATAATAGAATTTTAAAGTATATAAAAGTAATCCCAAATAAATAAGCTATAATATAACCCATACGAAGTTAGTAATTTAGAACCCGTTAGTTATAAATATAAAGAGTATAGTTCTTACGAGTTAGTTAAAAGACATTAAAGTAATACTTCTTTTGTTTACTAGAGCTCTTTCGTCTACTAGAGAACTATCTCTACCTATTTTACCTTTAGAAGTTAAGATAGTTATACTTTTTGAATCTAGTAAAGGGATAGAGAGTATTATAGCCAATTTAGGTAGAGAGTATATAAAAGTAAGCGCTTTTGTGTTAATAATAGCTATATAAATAAAAGTCTTACTCTTAAAGACCTCTAAAGTAAGTATACTCTACTAAATTCTTAATATAAGATCCCTAATAAACTCTATCCCCTTAACCTTAATTATATAGACTTTAATAGTAGTTATAGTTATCTCGATCGCAATATATTTTACAAATAAAGTAATCCTAAAATCTTCTAATTTATTCTTTTTCGCAAGTATAGCTTTTTCAATCTTATTATACGTAGTAATAGTAAATTCTTCTATATTAATCTTATAACTATATATAGACTACTTAATTAAAATCTTAATAAATATCTTAACCTCGAGATCCTTAAACTTAGACTTTATATTATTTATAGACTATTCGACTACGATTTAAATATACCCCTTAGTCTTAATATCTTCTAACTTATTCCTAAGGTTATTTATAGCTATTTCGATTCCCGACTTTTTAGATATATAATCTAGAGTCTAACTTATACTAGTATTCTTAAGTATATCTATATTTCTTTGCGTTCCGTAGTCGCTATTATCCTTATTAATTTCTATTATAGAGTCGTACTTATAATTAGGATAACTATAAGGACTTGGCTTTAAAAGATTATTATATACGGCCATATAAATATCGTAAGAGGTAATTTAAGTATTTAATTCTCTTATATTAACAAATATAATTAGTATAATAATATTAATTTCCTTAGGATAAGTCTAAATATAAAAAGGGTATATCGGATTTAGTCGTGTTTATAAGGAAACGTTATTCGAGATATTAATTATATAAGGCTAAAAGACTATTCCTAAAAGAGTAATATAAATAATAATAACCAAAGTAACTATAAGGTATATAAACTAGTACCCGTATAATCCGCGATATTATAAGTACTAATAATTACTCGATTTAAGTTAAGCGTATAGCTTTAGGGTTATTTAAATTAGTAGATACTCTATATATAAGAATTAGCATTTACTTAAAGAACTCTCCTTAGACTTTAAAGACAATTGTCCCTTATCTACTAAGCTTTCTTTAGTATACTTATAATAAGTATAGTTTTGCAAGACTATAATACTCTACCTAATAATAGATCTCTAAGGCGTTACAACTTCTTAGACCTTAGTTCTCCTCGCACTCTTAATAAACCTCTTATTTATAGGCCACAATTATATTAAAATATTTTAAAGATTTAGTAATAGTATATCCTTTATAGTTCGACTATTTACTAATATTTTGTCTATAGCCTATATTTATCTTAGTGCCTCGAATAATAGCTTAGAGTACTATTTATATTTATAAAAGGTCTTAAGGGTTATTCTCGCACGAGGCCCGAATCTACTAGCGTGCTTTTAGAAGGCTAGTTATACTAGTTAATAATACAAAATAGTTAATTCGTCTTAGGAGAGCTCGAATTTTAGAGCTATTATAAGGGTTTAGACCCGTGATCTAGGGAATCTTAAGATTAAAGTCATTTCCTTACTTAAATAAAGCCTCTACTATACTAATATCTTACGATATAAGGTTAGTAGACTATAAACGCATAAGAATAATAAAAAGTTTAACAAATTAGTAACCTCTATACCCCTAACTCTATTAGCCTAAGTTCTATAATCTAAAAGTAAGAATTAAAGTCTACTTCTTAATATCGAATTAGTAATATATAGTTCTATTACTAATAAAGACAATATTATAAAGTTCGTAGCTTGCTTCGCCCGGCGAGTATATATTTAGCTTAAAATCCCTTATTACTTTATTAAATTTGTATAGTTTTCGGGCTATATAGTCTAAAACCCGATATAATATTAATATAGTTAGCTAAGGAGGGCACTATTAGTTTATTTACTATATTTTAAAAAGGCTTTTATATATATTTCCTAAAATCTTTATTATAGCTATCTTTATAAAAGTAACTAATAGCGCTAGTATAAGGAATTTATATCCTCGCTATATACTAAAATAAGAAATCTATATTTCCCCCTATTTTACTCCTTTTGGCAAGTTTTCTATTTCTTTAATCTATCTTTTATAAGTATATACTAGCGTTATATATTACTCCTTTTATACTTTAAAATCCTCGGCCAGGTGAGTCTTTAGTAAATTAAAGTCCTTAAAATCACACTTATATTAGTATTTTATTATACTTATTACTAAACGCCACTCTTATACTTTAAAAGAGCATATTATCTCCCTATTTGCAAAGTCACTAAGATTTATAAAGAAAAAGGTATTAAAGGTATTATATTATATTTAGTTATTAAGTATACTTATATAATAGTTAAGAGAGAGAATATAAATATTTAGTAGGCTAATTGGCGACTTAACTAAAACACTAATCTTTACGTCCTTAGCCTACTTATATATAATTAGAACCTTTATTCTATATTAGCCGTCTTATTATTAATTACTAACTTTAAGCCTAGACGCTTACTATTTGAGATAGCCTTGTTTTTCTTATACTCGCCTAAGTTTCTTTTTAAGGCTTTTACTAACCTACTTCTTTAACTTTGCTATTACCTTTTAAACTAAAGCAAGGAAAGCACGATCCTTAAAGGCTTTAAAGTAAGAGAGTTAATAGCGAAATTTTGGGAATAATATTATATATATTATTAATATATATTAGAGAGCTTTAATAATAAGAAAGTTCTTATCTTCCCTAATTAAATTATAAGTAGGGTATAATCAGCTCTTATATAAATTCTACCCTAACTTAATATAGTCTTACGTCTTATACTTATTATAGATATTTCTTTTATACTAGTCAAAGTTAAATTATTAAGGCAAGTCTTTGCTATAAGGGCCGTCCTTTAAGAGGTATTAGCGTATATAGGTAACTTTATTATAATAAGAGAACGGGTAGTATATTATTTTATTTTGTAAATTAAAGTAGGTTTTTTTCCTTAGTATACTAGAAAGAAAATAGCGTATATTAGTACCGACTTATCTTAAGGTTAATTAAAAGTAAAAGTCGAAGTTAAATCTAAGTTTAGATAAAGTCAAAGTATATTAAGAGAAATATAATATTAATTCGATTTCTAGGGTTTTCCTAATAGTATTTTAAATATATTCTAGAGAAAGTAGCTTCTTTAATACCCCTAATAAGCTTTTATTCTTATTCTATTTTATAGCTATAGCTAATTAAAAAGCAATAGATTATATAACGCCCCAAGTATACTTATATTTATAAATATAACTTAAATTTCTATTCTAATATTATATATTTCTTTGTATCTTTAGTATATTATACTTTTAATACGTATATAACTTATAATTATAATATACTAAAAGACTATAATACGTTTAAGAAAAGAGTATAAAGTCGGGTTCCTCGAAGAATCTCTTTTACTCGAGGTTAAACTTCGACTTTAATATATAACCCTTTATAGATATATTACCCGCTAAGAGCTACTTATCTCCTAGGCCATTTATTATAAGGTTAAGCTTATTAAGAACTTCCTTATCTAAACTAAAGAAGGCTTTACAAAGCGCCCTATTTAACTACTAGAATCGAACTATATTAAGAGTATAAAGACTAAGCTTTAAGATCTTACTAATTATCTAAAGAGCCTCCTTAAAGCTCTTATCTTTTATTTATATAGTTAGATAAGAACTTAGCCTTTAAGTACTTATAAGTAATTAATATACTAAGATAATAAAATAAATACTTACCCGGAATACTACCCAAAGTCTCTTAACTAGGCTAAGAGATACTAAGATCGCTATCCTTAATATTCAAATCAAAAAGCGTAATATTAGAGTTGTTTTAATAAACTCTTACTAAAGAATATTAATACTTTTTATTAATAACTAGATAAAAGATAATATATAATAGTACTTATCTTAATAGTAAATAATAGGGGACTCTCCCAACTATATTACTTATTATAATTAGATATTAGTATTTTGCTTAAAAAGCTTCCTAAAAATACAACTAGTTAGAATACATACTTATAGTAAGAGTAAATAGTAGCGAACTTATATAATTATATTAAATAGTTCTATAATTATTTTCAAGACTAAGACTAAAATCTAATCTAAGATATTAAGGACCTTTAAGTAAAACACTTACTTTAAGATTAGCCGCAATTATAAATATATTATTAAATACTTACTAATAGAAGTATATTATAAAGAATTATCTATAGCCTTAGGGGCGGGTTTACGCTAAAAAGTAATATCTAAATATATAAAGCATTATTAAATAATTATACTATTAGTAAAAAAGCTTCAAAACTTATATTATAAATCTATTAGCTTTAGTATTCTTAAAATTCTTAACTTGACTTTATATATAATAATTTCTATAACTATACGACTACTTTTAGTTTTAGTATCGGCCTACTTTATATCGAATATATTTAGTTTCTTTATTAGAGAGGTTACGTTTACACCGCTAACTTAATATTTAGTTAACTTTCTCTTTTGTTAAAAGTAAACAAAAGCTACTATTTACTTATAAGAGTATTAAAACAAATTCGCTAATATAAGTAATAAGAGAAAATATCCTATAATCGTTACTTAAGTAATATCGCTATTATAGAGTATTACAAATAATTAAGCTCCCTTAAGAGATTAAGAGCTTTTAAGGATTTAGAAGTTCTTAGCAAAAGGTTAAGAGAATTCGAGAGATTAAGAGTCTTTAATAAACGATTAAAGGGGCTCGAGAGATTAAAAGCTTTCGAGACGTCAAGAGTTTTTAAGAAAAAATTTAGTATATTCTATAGTAAAAGATTATAAGTCTTCTTAAAGTTTAAAAGTAAGAAATATAAGCGCCTAGAAAAGTAAAGAAAGTAAAGTTAAAGAGTAAAGAAAGAGTTTAAATAAAAAAAGGTCTACCCTTAAAGTAAGTCTAAAACCCTCTAAAGAAAGCGCCTTCTTATAGACTTATTACCTAGTAATCTAATAAATTCTAATATATAATTATATAAGATATTAAAGTATTTCCAAAATAGTTAAAGATATATAATAAACTTAGTTAGGTCGACGTATATAAAAGTCAACTAAGAGAAGTCCGGCTATATATATATAAAAGGTCTTAGATTAAGAGAATACAAATCTACTAGCTAAGTATATTAATTACTATCTCGGTCGAAGTAACTTATAATAATCTATAAACTTAAAACCTTTATAAGTATATAAAAACTTACTATAATATAGTACTTTACTATAATATATTAATAGAGGATTTAGCGCAAATATAATTAAAATAAGTATTTTCGCTAAAAAGTTATATAGTATTAGTATATTAAAAATAGCCTTACAAACTATCTCTTACAAATCCTATAAGCAATAAAGAGTAAGAGAGGATAAAGGATAGTTGGGAAGAAATAACTTATAACTAAATTACCCTACCTTTACGCTTTTAACTTTGCGTATATTAAATCTTATTCTAAAGTGCACTTAACATTTACAAGATCTAGTAAATATAGCTTTTTAGAAGGTACTAATGTAAGTATATATCTAAGATCTAGAATTATAGCTTCTAAATAATAGTCAAACTAACCAAGTAGCGGAATAAAGGCTTTTACTCGCAAACTAAATAACTTTACTATAAGACTTGAGAATTAAGAGAGCCTCTAGCTATTTTAAGAGCGGGTTTATAATCTTTTAAAATACGTAATAAACTATAAACAATTTTTTATAATATTAAATAAAAGCCAAGGGAGAGTTAACTTACTAGTTACTCTAAAGTTACTTTTTATTATTCTTATAATATATAGTTAAAGATATATATATTCTTATATAGCTAAGAGGTCTTTGTATCTCAAATAAATTAGGGTTTAAAGATATATCTAAAAATACCTAATAAATAATATATTACTATACCTATTAGGTTCTACTTTGTAGTAATAGTAGTAATAGTAGTAATAATAGTAATATAAAAGACTAAAACTAATAAAAGGAAATAGATAATAATAAAATTATTTATTACGGTTATAGTATTAAGAGAGTATATTATATATATATATATAAATCTTCTTTTATTTATTAATATACTTGGATTTTGAGATTTAGTCTAAAAGTATTACTATAGAGTCTATATAGTCGTTTACTAATAGTAGCTAAAACGAGGTCTTTTTATTTAACAATTAGGGTCGTAAGATTTTATATATAATAAGTTAGTTTAGGTAGTAGTATTAGTAAAAACTATAGTAAGCAAAGGATTCAAATGCCTATAAGTAAATCTTATAACTAGTCGACTATACTAAAATCTAATTATTTATATAAGACAATATAACTTAAATTACTATATTAAATAATACTATAAAAATACCTTTATTTAACTATTATAAACATTTATAAACTAGACTCCTTATAAATCTAGACTTTGTTAAGTTCGTTATACGCTAGATATAGCCTCGTAAGAAAGTACTTATATAATTAGTAACGCCTCTAGAACTTTTAATCTTAATAACTTCTTAGATAATACCCTTTAATAACCTTAGTAGCTAGTACTCTTAGAACTCCCTTTTTTATTACTAGATTAGCGATTTAGCCTTAATTTACTTCTCAAAAAGCCTTTTTAAACCCTATAGCCTAATTTACACACTTTAAGAGAATATACTATTAGTAAGTAGGTTATAGCTTATAAAGGAACTCTTTAAACCCTACTTACTAGCGAAGCTTACGAGAGTAAAACTCTATAACCGCCCGATACTCGGTAAAAAAGAATAAACTCATAGAGAAAAAATCCTATTTATAAATAATTCGCATATAATAGAGAATTATTTACAAAGTATAATAGTTCCGAGGATAATAGTTTGTTTAATACTCAAAAAGAATACTTAGTTAGGACTTTAGGTTTCTCGTATTAATCGGGCCTTTAAATAAGACATTTCGAGAACGAATTCTCGCATAAATACTAATTCTTACTATAATATAACTATTACTTTAAGCTAACTAATAATAAGAATAAGGACAATAGCTTTTAATAGTAGACCTTTCGCTTACAAATAAGATTTACTAGTAACGAATAAGCTTCTTTTAGCCTAGAATCTCGTTTATAATATAGCGTTCTAATAAATAAGAACGAATACTAGAAATTCGGAGAGTTTGTCTCTAATAGCCTAGACGAAAATATACTTATAATAAGCTATAGTACCCCAAATCAAGACACTATAAGTATTATAGCCAAAATATCTTAAAACAAAAAACGCTTATTTATTAATTACGCCTCGAAGGATATAGTACCTAATTATAAGACTAAGCAATCTAAGAAGAAACTATTATAATAACAAGCGATTTCTTAAATAACAATAGTAAAGAGAGACTATTTTAAATAATATTATACTATACTCCTTATAGAATAAAGTATAACTCTAAAATACTAAGCGACCTATATCTTACTACTTACTACTTAGGAACTATTACAACTAACTACCTTAATAGAGCTCTTTTAGTATTTAAAATGTCCTCTTAAGGGAATAGACTATAAGTTTTATAAGTTTTATACTTCTTATATTTATATAAGCTAGAGCTAACTAGAATTAGTTATATAAGTTTAACGATTATATAACGAGTATTACTCGAGCTAAAGTATAATTTAAAAGTAATCAATAAAGCGAGAATTTACCTCGAGGAGTAAATCTTAATAATTTTCTTAGGAATAGCTATTAGCAAACTCTTTACAGCTCTTACCTTTGCTACTAAGACCTTTGTCTTTTATACCTAGTACTTAAATCTATTATCTTAAACAAAGATTATAAGAAATATTATAAACGAGCTCGATTTTTACGTAGGGAAGGCAAACTAGTTCTAAAATAGTGCGATTACTATAATTACACTTTAAGGTACTTCTTATAAGTAAGTCTTATTAGCCTCTAGCCTACCTCTTTACTTAGTATCATCGAAAAATTACTAACGTTTAATTATTATAACTAGCTATATTAATAGCGTTCGAAAGCTACTTAATATAATTCTCCGTTCTACGCTATAGCTAAAGCTTACTACTAATTTCACAACTATAATATCCGTAGTAATATTTATATCACACCTTCAAATACTAAATACCCCTTAAGTTCTATAAAAGTTTATCTCTAAGTATTACCCTTAATAATATTATTACGCTAATATAGCCTAAGACAAATAAGCTAAACCTCGTTTACTTATTTTGCGATCGAATTATATTATTTACTAGTATTATTATAATCTAGTCTTATATCTTTTATTATTATAAGTAAATTAATATTACTAAATGCTTAGAGGCTATTCGTTAAAAGAGAGAACTATAAGCTTAATACTATAATAAACAAACTTATAAAAGGAAAAAGGATCCAATAGTTATAAAGCTTAGCCAAGTTATAAGGCTAGAGTTCGACTAATAAGTAATCGTTTTATAGCGCCTATTATAAAGTAATAGAAAAGTTAAGCATTTTATAGTCAACGAGTCCCACTTATAATAATAACTTATAAAGATCTAAGGTATAAGTATTATAATAAGTATACTTTTGGGTTTAGAAACTAATAACTTCTAATAATACTAAATTCAACTATTAAAACCCAAAAATCCGAAAAGTCAATATCTTAGCTCCCTTAATAATTCAAACTTCTTATAAGTCGAATTTACAAATCGAACTTATAATCCGGGAGCCTTAAACGCTTAAGAGCTAATATAACATCCTCGATAACTTATAAGTTATACTAGTATATAGTAAGAAAGAGGGAGAAAGGAGGTTAGTAGAAAAGAAAAGAGAGGTAAGGGAAAGAAAGGGAAGTAGAAGGAAAGTAAGTAAAGACTAAAAGTAGGCAAAGCGTACGCCTTAGCCTACTTTAGTTAAAGCCAAGGATATAATAACTAGCTATTAAGCAAAGGAGTCTCTAGACTATATATACCTTTGCTAATAACTAAGATTCTAAGATAAGAGTACTTATTAGATTAAGACTTAGTAGAAAAGGTAATATTACTTATAGACTCGCTATAAATATAAGAGTATATTATATACTTAAGACATATGTTTTTTTACTCTTATACTTATAAATTAACCTTAAAATAGAAAAAAATTACTCCCTAAGAGTTAACTCGCATAGTATTAGGGAAGTAAATTTTTGCTATTTTTGGATTGTCTTTAGAGTTTATACAACTGTTTCGAGAGCATTTTTAGAGTTTATATAGCTATTTCGGGAGTATTCTTGGCTCGGGCTTATTCCGGCATTATCTCGGTTAATCACTAGGTCGGCAGCATTAGGTGACCGGATCTCGTCAACATCAGACGTCTATGCCTTGCGCACAATCTAGAGACATATTTTTTTCTCCAAATAATTCCGCTAGACAGTTCCTTTTATACAATACATATATGCCCCAATTTGATATTTTGCTCTCCTCCTACAGACAACGTTATCTTACAATAATTCTCTACTAGTCTGCAGTCAATGGCCTACAGGCTGCTGAATTAGCTGAAAGCCGTCTTGTGAGGTTGCCCACACCATAATTAGCGATAGACCCCAGTAGCGAGTTGTATGATGTTGAATCCGAGGACACACTTGACAGCCATTTCTCCTTACGAGAAGTTGTAAGCCATGCTCTTAGCCAACATTTCCCTATATCACAACGTGAGATCAGGGCTCGGGTCCAAATGGCTGTTGGTTTCCGGCGTAACATTAAAGATAAAATTTTTTGCCATTTCAAGATTGTCTTTGGAGTTCATGCAAGTGGTTTCGGGAGCATTTTTGGCTCGGGATTATTCCAGTTCCGGGGTTGTCTCGGTTAATCGCTAGGTGAATCGTGATCGTGCTAAATCGTGGCATGCTAATGCTACATGGCAGCATCAGGTCGGTTAATATACTTTTTTGTTTCTTGGTCAATTTAGTTCGGTTTTTTTGGTGTGTGAATTCTATAAAGGTTTCGAAAGATCAACATCAGATTGAATCAAATTCTTGTGAATCCAGCCTCCCACAGCTAATCAACTTGCGCCAGCCGGGCATTAACACACAACTTAACAATGCTTCTTCTCTCGGTTCTTTGTCCACAGCCTAGCAAGGTCAAGAAGGAAATGATCGTGGAGTAAAGCGTTTATTCTCTGATCGATTTGTAACTCCTACCTAGATTTTATAAAACGGGAAGGATGTTGTATTCTTGACCACTGCTTTGACGCCTGATATAGCGGGTAGTTTCACTCCGCCAACTCTTAATTTACCCCAATCGAGTTCAACGCCTTCTTCAATATCTGGGATCGGACCCATAGGTGTAATTGCTTTCGGGTTGATATCTGCATGACTCTTCGTATACTGGCAGAAAGTTAACCTTTAGGTAAAAACATTCGCTCGGGCACACTCACGTTTTCCTTGATGTGTCGAAAGTCCGTTGTTTCTCTGAAACCAGGAACGTTCCAATACAGGTTCTTCATCCACTCGTTCAGCACCGGGTAATCATGCCTGATAGTGCCGAGATTACACTTGAAGTGCTGCACATAGACTGCATCAAATCTGATCAGCGTGGGAAAGAGACGTAAATCAAGCTCAGTCAGCTCCTTGCCAAGGACAAATGGTCCCCCATTCTTTGCCAGCAGTTCCTCGAGACGATTCAGTGCCTCGAAGACAGGGACAACATTTTTATCATAGGTGGCCTGATCCAGTGCGAATCCAGCCTTATAGACTCCAGAATTAAGGTCATCCTGTAGCCATTTCCCCACCTCATCAATTTCTTCCCTCAAATGTTCAGGATAGTAGTCCCTCTTCTTATACTCGTCTGGCAGTATCGAGTTAAAACCAGTATTGAGAATTCGTAGCAACTCCAGGCTCTCGTTGTTAACCATTCGGTTAGTCTTTTTGTCCCATAACACTGGCACCGAGTACCTGCCCTTGTAATCGCTCTTCTCCTTGAAGTATACCTCGTGCAGGTATCTGCTCCCAAAAAGCCGATCTTCCGTTGAGCCCCCGTATGGATCCTCCGCTGTTGGGAAGCACCATCCTGGCCATCCTTTATCATCGCCTCTGATAGGTTTGTAAGCTTTAGGGAGCGGAAGAAACGGTTCTGACGTACTTTGGATATGGCTTGACGATTGACAAGTCTATTATCTCGGTGAGGCCTTTGAGATGTCGAATCTCGTTGGCGCGATGCGCGAAGGGGCAAAAGAGACCTGCGGCTCAAGAGTGAACAAAATACTGAGGCTGGTGGAGGGCTGTCTGACCGATGTACATATGGTATCGTCCCTTTTCAGGAGGGAATGGGCCGCCGGCTTCTATTATGCCGTGCCAGGAACCATCTTTAAAAGTCGACTCAGAGCCCATAATTATGACTTCGTAATGAATGTGGTCTTTGCAAGGATTGGGGTTGTTATGTGACTAGTTGTTGTTGTAGATTACTGGCGAAGGTGAAGAAGAAAGAGGGTGCTGTCAAAACCAGCCCCGCATGGCGTAACGTCAGCCTCGTCTGCAAGGCTGGACCTCAAGATCAAACTTTCAACCCCAATCAAAAGAGCATAATCTCATTCTGCAAAGGGAGGAAAGAGTTATTTGGTCTATGTGTGGATGGCCGCCTGCTTTATGCTTTCAATTCAAGCCTTCTTCATTTGCACATTTTCGTAGGTTTACATTGCAATGCTACCTGGTTTGGGAATTTCGGGGAATACTTTGGTTAAAATGAACGTATCTTCTATCATGATTTTTATCGTCACATATGAACGAAACTTAGATAAAGTGAGAAAATTCGATATAAAACCTCTGGAAGTCGTGCAATGGCCTGATGGAATTAAGCAGTGTGGACTGCACACATTAATACCACGTATACTTTCAAGCATGCACAAACAAAATCAAGAAACAAGGAACTGCATTATGGAAGGCTTGGTGTCTATTGCATTCATGATCTGGTCTACCTGTATCACATCCACCACTCTTTCCGCCCCCCTGCAATCAACGCCACTCATGCAAGACAACACCCCCTACAGCTTCTGTTCTGTCAAACCCTCCGCAGTCGGCAACGCAATAGCACGATAAAGAAGTATGAGCGCAGAGTGCGATTCTCCACCGCCAGACAGAGTATCGATCTTCTCTGCCTCGACTTCGGAAACCTTGTCATCGTTGAACCACCACCACTTGCCATCTTCCTCGCCTCTCACACCAGTCTTTGGGTCAAGAGGGCCTTGCTTCTTCACGTAAGACGTATAGTGGCCACTGTCGGCGCTAGCACCTTGATGTGTGACAAGACCACGAAGCTCGTAGAGACCAGAATTATTCGCCCCGTCATCCTTAGCAAGCTCGGGGTTGATCAAAGCATGTAACTCCTTCTTTGCTTCCAAGATAGCAGCATTTTTCTCGGCGTCGACTTCGGCGTCGGTCTTGTAGACGACATCTTCCATCTCTGTGTCTCCACCAGTTGACTTGTCGCCCTTCTTCTTCTCGTCTTTCTTCTTATCATCCTTCTTAGATTCGGAGACAGAGTCGACGATTCCAGCAGCGGCATCCGCAACTTCCTTGTCATGAATGCGCTTTTGTCGCTTCCGAGCACGCTCAACATCCTCCTCATCTTTTCGTACCTCGCGGACCTTGTCTCGGACCGGGACTAACATCTTGCGAAGTTCCTCAGTGCAGAACTCAACAACATCCAACTCGTGAGGGAAGGTAACTTTGCGCATAATCTTTGCTTTCTTCTGAGCCTCTCGCTTCCAGAAAAATCGTACGAAATGGACGGTGAGGTATTTTGGCAGACGGGATATCCGGGATTTCTTCGTGTACATAGCATCTCTTCCAAGAACTGGGGAATTCTTCTCGAGCTGCTCTTCCAAGCCGGCCAAAATTCCGTCTCTCAAGTGATTGGTAGTTCCGCTAATGTGGCAGTCCAACTTTAAGAAAACATCCTCACTCTTCACTGGTTCTTCGCCACCTTCTCTAGCAGCCTCCTCGTCGCACTCTGTGATTGATGAAAACCTTCCAGCCAGGTACTTATCAATAAATGAAACGTCCTGCGTTGCAGAGCCTTCACCACTATTTTCCGCGTCCTTGAACTTTATCTTTTGTCGGAGTTGAGCAATGATTTGAGTCCAGGCTTCTTCGGCATCTTGCTGGGCGTATCCGTGGCCAGTCTTTGATTTCTCTGCAAATTGAGGAAATGCGGTTCGGAGGGCGTTGAGGAAGACGAGAGGTGGGAATCCTTCCTGAGTCTCAGACATCTGCTTGTACAAGTCTCGCAGAGACGCCGTGAGATCTAAAGAGTTGCCCATACCACCGAGACCGAAGATGCTGAGATCACCAAGGGTGTTACCAGTAGGAGCAGTGCTTGGACCAGGCGTGTATTTGAGCAGCTGCTCCTGGAGTTCTGGAACTGCCCGAAGAGTTTGTAGGGTCGAATTTAGATAACAGGTATTGCCCAAATTTTGTAATCCAGCTGGTGTGGCTCCCACTTGCTGTGCAGCCTCCGCTTCGGTCATGTCCTCAACGAACTTGATCACTTCCTTTGGCCGCACCAGCTCGTTGCCACCAGAAGGTGTGCCCATCATCATATATGTCTGACCTGGCTTTGCGCCAATTTTTGAGAGATCGGTATCATCTTTGAGTTGTCCACCTTTCACCAGAATTTTCTGTCGTTCAGGCTCAACGCCAGTGAGGGAGTAGAGTTGAAATTTAAAGGTTTCGCCATTCGAAGTAGGGTCTAATTCAACATCGTACTTCTTGCCCTGATGCTTGACAATGACTAGAGTAATCTGTTAATAAAGCCAAACACTACTCCTCTGTGAAGGATTACAAACCTGGGATTGAAGCCATTTTGGCGGGGTCAAACAGGCGGTGGGAGAGACGTCTTGTCGCAGACTACAGAGTCCCTGAGGTATTAGAAACAGACAGCAGAGATGGTCTGCAGACCCGGTATACCGCCGCGAAAGATGGTCGCAAGCAAATCTTAGTACGAAAAGAAGTTGCGGTGTTCAAAAGGCGAGTAAACACTGAGAGGTCGCTTTATCCGCTAGCGCGTCTCTTACGTTTTGCAGGGTGCCTGGAGACCCCACCAAGCGACGACGACATCCAATTCGAAAGTACACCAAAATCAGCCAAAGGAGCACTTTCCGCTGCAGAACGTACATGCCATGGTATTTATTGGGCTTCGCAGACCATGTATTTTACTCACTGACTATCACAGTCTCAATCTCTGCGGCCTTACCTGCAATGCGTCCGCTCCTCGCTGACCTCCGCATTGTGCCTCTCGAATTTCGCATCCCAAACCTCTGAGAGACACAATGTTCCCGAAATCGAAGCGCAGACTTCTCCTGAAGTACTCTTGAACTCCCTCACTGTTGCACGAAATGAGAATGAACGGGTCTACATTGAGCCAAGTATAAACAGTGTGCGCATAAGCATCAAGATCAAACAGGCGGATGAGATTGAGCATATCCTAGTACACAAATTCACGCGCTTCTTGACACAGAGAGCAGAAGCTTTCTTCATTTTAAGGAGGAAACCGATTAAAGTATGTGGTCTTGGACGAAGGAGATCAACAGAGTCAATGCTGACAATATATTATAGGGATATGACATCTCGTTCCTGGTTACCAATTACCACACTGAGGAGATGTTGAAGCACAAGCTGGTGGATTTTATCATTCAGTTTATGGAGGAGGTTGACAAAGAAATATCGGAAATGAAGCTATTTGTAGGTGGCTCATGACCGCTGTTATCCGGCGCTGACAGGCAATAGTTGAACGCCAGGGCGAGATTCGTAGCAGAGTCTTTCTTGACTCCTGTAGGTTACATTCTAGCCTTTGTCAATCGTCATTTCACTAATTTCGTTTCCAGTTTGATTAAGTACAAAAGCGGCCTGTTAGCACAATGGAAAGTGAGCAATGCCAGGATCGGCATCGAGCCGAAGTATCGAGATAGGAAGGCGTTGCGGAGAATAAAAGAACAAAGGTCATAACAATCCCATTATGAAGCTGTGGATACCGAGCTCAGACATGATTACGAACGTGTGAAAAGTCATCCTGCCAGGCAAGATTACAATGCGCTCAGACTTCCTCATCCTGGGCCCAAGCGCGGAACCACAGCCTACAAACAATACGTCTTAATCCTGTCCAGCCATTCTGCATACTTCTCTACTATCTTCGCGAACGCTAGTTTCCTTCTATTTACTCCCCTGATCATGTACTAGCGCCTAGAAATCAACATGTGCTGCTTACTGCTCTTCAAGTAATAGACTCAATCCACGGCTTCTATGCCCAGGAACGACGATTCGAGGCTCTGTACTCTCCATTGACTCAACCACTTTGGTCCAGATTTTCCTCCTAGCTTTCGGAATCGCTACGACTAGATATTGATGCACATCGCCATACAACACATCATCTGCAACGACCGGGTGCAAGTCCGGGACGTGGAGGATGAATCTATCGTGTATGTGCGAATCATATGCCGCAGCAAAGGTCCCAAACATCCTTCGACCACAAACACTCCATCTGGTAACAGTTGTGCAACTATCAGCGCCGCGACGTTAGTCAGCACGTCCTCATTCGGGAGGACGTTTCTCCCATAGACTGCAAAGAACTTCCGCTAGAACTGCTGCTTCATTTGCTCGACTGTGCCCTCTGTTGAAACAGCTTCTCCACCCGAAAATGTGTCTTTCTGGATTTTGATGTCCATGTGAGGACCTCCGTGCATAATGAAAAGATGAGTAAGCCTTTTGTGGGCAACGAGCTTCTCGATCTATTCTGCAACTGTCTAAACGGTCATGATAAGTGTGTTGACTAAGTCTGCGCTGTTTTTACCACGAAGCAGAAGATAGGTGACCAAGGGACGGGTCCTCCCGCTGCTGGCTCCGCTGGGATACTGTGAGCGATGTAGAGTCTGCTTTCAGAGATCACATTGTTGATGTTGCTCGAATGATATTGGGCTTCAAGAAGCTCTTTATCAAGTCAGCGCTTGAAGTGGGTAACGGACTCACATAACCATTGATGTAATGAAGACTTGGAAGGCTTATGAGTTTACAGGTAATGGCAAACTCGTCTAGATGGCACTTAGATTGTTTATTGCTAGAGTCCGCTAGAAATATTATCCCCACGACTTCAGCGTGCTGTTTACAATTCTCTCAACACGGTAATTCACTCAACATGGGTGTAATAATGCTGAATGAAGATGTGAGATAGAATCTCGTACATTTCATTGCGATTGCAACTGAGAGACGGCAGGACGGCTTGCTCAGGGGCGTAGCGAGAGAAGTTGTTTATCGAAGGAGGCTATCAGACAATTTAACGACACAAACGATATGCCTCATCAGACGATAATTCCAATTGCTCCCCTCAAAACCCGCCAATAAACGACTATCAAAGCGGTCCTCGCGTTGAACGGCAACTTTTCGTTCCTCAGACTCGCCGATTTGCTTTGAGCTCTTCGCAAATTCACTTCGCTTCAGTCACCTCTTCAACAAAACTGCACTCCCAAGTCTTTCCCCACACCTTCTCCCCTTCAAACTTTCTCAGAGCATCACATTTTCTCACCTACAGTACAACAATTCTTCCCTTCATCAACCTACACGTTGACTCCAATGGATCGTCGACGAGGTGCTTTGCCAGTGGGCAATCATGTGCAGAACTCAGTCCCCAGTTACCAACAACTCAACCTCCATCAGCAAGGTAGCTTTGGCTCGACCGATTCCGCTGACTCCAACGATTCATTCAGAACTCAGGTTCCCCTTCCGTTTCACCTTCCTCAAGAACTCCAACAGGCCAACTACGCTGTCAACGGTGGATTCGGTCCTTACACTCAGACACGAAGCAATGGTTCCTCATCTTCGTTGAACCCCAACTCGTCACCATACATCCCGCAAGGGAACACGCCAACCCTCCCTTCCGCTGGCTTCACTGCACAAAGCTGGGGAGCTTTGCCTTACACGCAACATGGTCGGAACGATTCGATGACTTCAGCTTATCAACAACAGCTAGGTCAACAAGGCGTTTCCACGTATCAACAACAAGGTAACGCGCATTTCAATGGCAATATCATGAGTCCTCAGCTTCAAAACACATTCGATGCCGGTGCTGTTCCACATGGCCACTTCGGTCCCGGTTTTGTCGCATCAAACAATGCTAGCCAGTACAACGCTCCCGATGGAACCACTATGCCGCATTACGCTGTCGGTACTGCAAATCAGGCCCCCAATGCCATGTACAATGGTAATGCGAATATGTTCGGAAACTCCAGCATGTACAACAGCCAAATGCCGGGTTCTATGAGCTTCCCAGCACCCTTGACCAACGCATACACTGGCCAGAACTTCGCGAACACCAGCTTCAGCTCTGCTCCCGGAAATATGTGCAATAGCCATAATCAAGGTCGCAACTTAAAGTCGGGACCGCGAAGCATCAATGCAAACAGACCTGCTTCAGCTGTCAGCAATGCTTCGACTACGCGCTTTCAGAAGAAGTCTCTCGCAACGGCAACAGCATCTGACGGAAAGGAGCGCCAGAATGATTCTCGAAACAGCAACAAGCGATCCAATTCGAGCACTCCGTTCGTTGGTGGTCCTGTCCAGGCTAATCCAGGCACTCGTGCCACGAGTCCCGAAAAGATTGTATCGAACAGCGGAACTCCCGAGTCTTCCAGAAGCCGTTCCAGAAGCCGTAAGAACAAGGGCAACAACAAGAGCCGGGCCGTCGAGGAAGATACTATCGCTGCTCCCACACCTATTTCGAAGCCGAAGCCTGTTGATACTGATGTTTTGTCTACACATCGTCACACTGGAACTCACACTCCGCAGCTTCGATCTCGTCGTGGCCAGACAATCACGTCTGCAAGCAAGTCGATCACTGACTCGGCTGGCGGAATTCGTCGTTTATCAGATGCTGGTGTTGTGAATGGTGCAGAACTCAGAGGTCGGGGATCCCCACTACCGATCAATGCTTTGAGCTTGATGGCTCTGGATGATCCAGACCCATTTATCGCCGCCGCTGCTGTCACATCAGGCCCTTTCGACTGCATGGCACCTTGTCGGTTCACCGCTGGCTTCGGTTCTTGCCCATTGAGTCAAGAACTCATGACTCTGACCCAAGGCGGCATGCGTAACCCGAGTCTTGCAGAAGCCCTCGACCCTTACAACATTCCTTTCACCGAGTATTGTCGTCAAGCCAAGCCCGACAATTATGGTGTTATTAAGATCAAGAATGTATGTATCTTCCGCTCTCGTGATCTTCCTTTCTAAGAAGTTGTAGATTCCATACAGCACGAGCCGTGCGGAAATCCTTGCTTTCCTTGGCCGCAATGCCAGACTTGTCAACGAGTCCGAATATGAGCCAATCCACATCATAATGGAGAGAGTTACCAGCAAGACGCTTGACTGCTTTGTCGAATTTGTCGATCTTGGCGAGGCCGTTGCGGCTGTAAACCGTTTTGAGAATCATCGCCAAGGTGGTCGTGGTCGCTTGGGCCAACGTCATGTCGATGTCGAGCTCTCCACGCAGGGTGAGTTGATGAAGGAGTTGTTCCCCAAGGCAAAGAATGTTCAGTGGGATGGCTCGAGACCCCATGTCATTCCTCGAGATCCCAACGACAAGTATAACTCTGGTTTCCATGGTTTCATCATCAAGGAGGAGCTAATCATGTTGCTGAAACATGTCGAATCACCACAACGTGTAAGTCATTCAAGTACTCGTCACTAAAGCTGTATGCTGACTTTGAAGACTCCGTTCTCGAAAGATTGTCCACAGCGTTCATTCGAGTGTCTCGTTAGCACTTTGGTCAAGGTTGGTTTGGTCCCGGAAACCATTCCACTTCTGCTAACAGTCAACAGTATCCTTGGTACATGGTTGATTACATCACCATCGAAGATCGTAACCTCTTGCACGTCACTACGAAGAGAATGTTAGAAATCCTTGTTGAGCGTGTCAACAACGAGGCCGATTCGGTAAATTTGAATAACATGCTTCTTAAGCGAGTCTGGCGCGCTGCTCTTACATGGCCGGGTTTCACACCATCTATGAAGGACGATGTTGTATTCATTGCCGGACTGGATGACCGGACCGCAGTGGATTTCGGATTGGCTCCTCATGCTTCCCTCTGGACTAAACTCTGGAGCATCGGCCCCAAGCCAGATGCCCCTGTCGACGTTCTATTGGTAAGTATCTGGCTTGATATGCTTTCCATGGGAGGTCACTTACATTGAAATTTGATACTGACTTTCTCCAGTGGTACATTGCAAAAATTCGCCAGGTTTGCACCAGCTCCCAGCAGTTAACGCTTGCCGAACACGCCGAAAAGGGAAGCCAATGCAAAGAGGAAAAGCTCTTCGGTGATTTCGACAAGTACATCAACTACGGCCCAGGTCTTGAGAAAATGAGTCTTGCCTACGTTGCCAAGGTCGAGTGGGCCGCCATCGAGAATGCATTACGACGCGCATTCACTCCAGCTCTACCTGCATCAAACTAGATGATCGTATATGATAAGACATTTATATGGCTAAGAAAACCTCAACGAAGAAGCTTTATACGTCCTGCGAGATAGGATATCTGACCTCGAATATTCGTTATGTCGTTCGCGCTGGAGTTTCATTGGTGGTAATTGATTTGGTGGATCTCCACACGGATGGCCTGGATCAATGATCTACCATTGAATCATGCGGACGTTCTCGATTTCGAGAGTCATGAGACTGTTACTACTCTGGTCTTCGGAGTGTGTTCTTTTTGATTTGCTCTTTTTATGATTATGGCAGCACTACTGGTGTGGAATGGCCTGGCGATGGTAAACCAGTGCTACTCAGCATGGCATGTTCCTTTTCTTTCCTTTGCAGAATACATGAGTGTGATGAGATGGGTATGAAGTACCATGGTCTCTGGCGGTTTGGAGGTCGCTCGAAGCGACCTTGATTCCGTTTTGACCATTTTTCATAGCACACAAATACAGAGTTTCTTTGAAGACAGCCTCGATCACTGAAAGCCTTCAAACATTCGTAACCAACGCGCAGTTTGGCCATCGGAGGCCGTCCAGCCAACAAACCTCTTTTGAATCCTTTGATTCAAGTTGGCACGCTCGGATCGACCTGAAAGTTCTTGTGTATTTCCCAAACTGTCAATATCCTCTGATTGCATGGGATTTAGCAATCAATGGAGCGCCCAATGTTACTCGCGCAAGCTCAAATGAGACACATCATTTCCTGGATGCTTCGGCACTGACAGCTCATGACAATGATCAAATGATGTACTCCGCTTGGAACTATTCATCGAGCCAGTTCTTAAGTTGCTTGGTAATTTTATCTCCAGCTTGGTGATGGATGGTACGGTGAGAAAGAAGGAGCTAGCTCGATGTGAAGAATTTCGGCTGGCTATTCATCGGTTGAACTTCGGCGATCGGCGTTAACGATTGCAATACAACACAACCTCTACAACGATTGCCACCAAAACTCCGTAGATCGCATCTAAATCTTTAATTTTTAGCTGCAGGCTTTATCATATGTATAACCATGGTCCTACGCAAGGATGAACTAGAGGTGAAGCTCAAGGACGACAACCAGCTCATTAAAGATGGGATTCTCAGAGAAGATAGTCCGCTTGATGTTAGTGAGGAATACCAGAAGCTCTGTGATGCTTGTAGGATAGGAGATCTGAAGGGATGCCAGGAGGCAATCTCAACTGGAGTCAATATCAATGCCAGAGACCTTTTCGATTATACGCCCTTGATATTGGTGAGCTTTTCTACTTAAGTATGGGCGATTTCTGCTCCACAAAGCACACACGCTGACATACAGCCGTAGGCCAGTCTCTGCGGACACTTTGAAGTTGTTCGAGTCCTCCTTGAAGCTGGCGCTCTCTGCGAGCGAGATACTTTTCAAGGAGAGCGGTGCCTCTACAATGCCCTGAATAATCGGATTCGAAACCTCCTCCTACAGTACGATTACTCGAAAAGCACCGACCCTTTACAGCCTCTTGCCTCGCATATAACCTCTCTCCTAACTCGACAAACACCTGTAACCTCAGATATCTGTCTCACGGCTGCCTCGGAATCTTGGAATCTACACAAATTTGTTCTATCTGCGCGGTCACCATACTTTCGAAAGAAACTCTCAGCTGCGCCGGAAACCACTGTCTGGAAATTGGCAAACACAATACCCGCCGAATCATTTCAAATTGCTTTACGATATTTATATTTGGGAGACGTGCCCTCAGATCTGGGTCTCAGCGCGAACAGCTCTGTAACCGAAGAGGATGTCTTTAAGGGCATAGATAAAGTCAGCAAGCAGTTAGAGATCGAGTCTTTGTGGGAGGGTATTCTAGCTGGGAGTGACCGAAGAATAGCACGGCAAAGGCATCAAGATGAAGTTACGCGAGGAAGAAACCAAATGGAGGATTGGTATCGATCCAATGTTTTAAGGCATAAGATACGCGTTGATACAAGCAGAGCCATAGATGTTAAATGGAACCGAGACAACGCAATTTTCGCGGATGTCTTACTGCGTGCGGACGAGTCTTTCGGAGAGGAAAAATCGTCTTCTGGACAAGCTACCCCCAAGTCGAGAAATACCATAGGTCCCTTGAACGGCATACCAATTGGAGGAGCTTTTCTTGCTGCTGCAAGTAAGAGGAGGTCACCGCAATCTGTTCTATTTCCTGCTCACAGGGCAATGCTACTACGCTCGGACTATTTTCGGGCGATGTTTGAATCTTCTTTTCAAGAAGCTCAGATCACAGAAGTCCTTCAAATCATCACAGTGGATTGCTCACCGGACGTTCTGGAAATCGTCCTGGACTTTCTTTACACGGAGCAAGCCAAAGTTCCGATTGAGCTGGCAATTGATGTCCTGTATGCTGCCGACATGCTGCTCGTCGAAAAATTAAAAACGAGGGCAGCAATTGTGATTAGTACTCTGGGTAATGGAACAAGTGGGTTGGCAGATCGATCGCACGCCGAGACCGGCGAAGCGGCCGAAATCGAAGTGGAATCTATCAATGTTTACGATGTGATTCACGCAGGTTGGGCGCTGAAAGTACAAAGATTGGAGGAGTTCAGTGCACGGTACCTGGCGTACAGGTTGGAGGACTATATTGACGAGGAAGAGTTCGAGGAATTAATCAAAGAGAGTGCGGGCCGCATTGAAAAACGTCAGGAAACTGATTCCATTGAACTGTTGGACGAGTAGGTTTCTTTCCCTTCAAAATGTTTGTACATTGGCTAATGGTCCTCAAGCATTCGCTACTATCTTAATGAGCGTTTTCGCCTGCGCTTCGAAGACTCTGGCCTCGAAGACATCATGGAAGAAGACGGCGAGATCAATGCGGAAGCTGCGGAAGCTGCACAAGCACTCTCGAATGCTTCATTTGCTACGGACGAGGCAACTGATATGAATTCTCCTATGACTCAAACAAATAGCGAGAAAGAAGTCCAGGATTTGACGCCAGATCCCTTTATGAACGGCCAGATCAGAACTTTAGATGGAGATATAGCCAGCGATGAATTCGCTGCCGATGCGATCAATTATCAGGTACTATTAGGAAAGATTGACACTCTACTAGAGAAGCTCAAGTTAGACGCTTAGAAAAGATTAGTCGAGAAGAATAGACAAATTCTGATCTTCGGTTGAAGGATGAGCGTTGATTACCTTCGAAGATGTGAAATGTTTGCGGCAAAATGTTTCCTAAACCTTCGGAGTCGGGATTCTTAAGCCAACTTGACGATTGGACACACAGCGAGACAAATCCATAATGGCAGATAGCAATCGGAGCAGGAGATTCATTACTTCTTGCGTTGTCTAATATGCGAGAGCTTTTGGAGGACGATCAAATTTCTACCAGACAGCGAAGCATCAACTGGCTGGCTTATACTCTCTTATCAACGGTCTTTGTCCCACTCATTCCGCTGGAACTTCCCATCGAGCTCCTGTGTTAGGATCGTCGCCTGCCAAGCAGAAAGGCTCAGTCGGCGCGAAGATGAGATGGTCGACAGTGATGAGAGTGTTCGACAGCGATGGGATGATCGACAGAGACTTCCGCAGATAACCTAGAACAGGCGGTCCGTCCAGACTAAGACTTCCTCCCCCTCAACCTCCCAACTATCTTCTTCCTCTCCATGCTCGGCGACAATACTGACTGATGGCTTCAAACCGAACGTCGAGGATGGCGTCGAGAGGGTGGGTCCTCATTCTGGCAGCAGGTGGAGGAGAGGACGAGAGCGCTGACCATGTAGTCCTATATAGTCATGAAGAACGCGTCCTTGTATTCGTTGCAGAAACTTGGCCCGCACCTTGATGATTATAAACCCTCGTCTTCAAGAAAGCCTTCTATTGACACTTAATCCTACACTTCCAAATCAATCTTCCCTAACTAACAATCTTTTCCACCCAAACCCCCTCTAACTTCCTCACCTCCTCCCTAAACCTCTCAACCTCCCTATAACAATCCAATGGCCTTCGATCGTTTTCCCTCAGACACCGAACAACCTCACTCTTCGCCTTCTCGACCCCCTCATCAACCGCTGTCAGCTTCTTCCTCTGCTCTAGCTTCTTCCTCAACTCCTGCACATCATTTTGCACGCTCTCCCTCCCTAAATCCCGCAAAGCATCGCCTGCAGATTTGCCCTTATCGACTGCTGAGGATTCGGCGGCAGAGATCCTGGCAGATAGCTCCTCGAAGTCTTTGGATGCACGTTCCTGGAGTTTCTTGAGTTCGCTGTTTACGCGGGATTGTATGTGTAGCTCGAGGGTTTTTGCGCGGGTGGAATCGTTCTGATAGTAGTGAGAAGCTTAACTTAACAATACACAATGTAAATACCTCGGTGCTTGATTGCAGGGAATCAATCAGCTCCTGCGAGAAGCGGACGGGGGATTCACTGGACGGGTTAATTTTTGAGAAGTCGGAATAAGATTAAGAGTAAGAGAGAGCTACCTAGTCCAGACTTGTGATTGAGGCGGAGAGGTCGGTTTGGAAGATCCGGATCCCATTTTGGAGATTGCGGGGAGCTTCAATGGCTGAGAGTGCGAATTCGCATTCAAGCCCTGGGATTTTTGAGGTTGTTATGTGATGCCTCACTTGAGAGAAGAGCTGACTAATATGAGGCATCAATAATATGACTGAGGGAGGCGGCGGCGGCGGCGGCTCATCATTCTCATGTGCAAGGGTGGTTCATCCGAACGCCTCCAGTCAAAACATGTCTCCCCGCCCCCCACTTGCTCCTATGAGTTCATCGTCCTTCATTATTTCGAAACTTGATCTGGGGCAGAGCTCCTCTAGCCTCTTCGAGCTTGTCTTTCTACTCTCTGGTCCGTGTAAAAGGCCCGTCACAGAGAAATTTAGATGACTCGAAGGATCAGCTGTAATTAGATGAATCCCTTCAGCACTACATAACTATCCGGACTTTTGAGAGTCGTGCAACCTCCAAAGAGTCCAAAAGTCCAGCTCAAAATCTCGTGATCTCAAGTGAAAACCATTTCATCCTATCAAACGTTTTCCGCGCGATCACCCCTGGATGGATCCGACAGTTTCAAACAGCCGACCAGTGAGACCGTTTTTCGTCGAGGCGTCTGAGATGTACCTCGCTACTTCGTATCCGTCGGCTGTGCTTTAACGCCACTGCGCCTCAACCTTCACTCAACTCCAACCATTTCTTCTTTCTCCCCTATCTTGGTTCAACGCCATGGCGGGACTCTTCAGATACCAGCAATTCAGCTCAGACCGGTCAAATTCGAGGCCACGGTGACGAGCCAAGACTGCTCCTGGTCGAGTATGCAGTGGCCCGTTGGACCATGGCGCCCATAGGATGTGCAGGCCCCCTTGTGGCATGTTGACGAAGAAAGCGAGGTGCATTCCTTGGGTACACAAGTGGGAATCTGAACTTTAAGACCCTGGTGCATTCTCGTCCTTCACTTTGATTTGCAACTTCCACTTCCTTCGTCGAATATTTGTTTACTTATTATCGTGTCGCGGCATCACTGTCGATTCTCAAGTCCGCTCTCTTGTTTGTCTTAGACTTCCAGTCAAGTCCTTTTCACATTCACAGATAATCTGCTGTGCAGTGCCTAGTGAATCATAAAATTGACGCCAATACAAAGAGACATGCTGTCGATCGAATATCCTATTGATTCATTCTTTTTGAGCACTCATAAGTATTGAGGCCATCGTTATCAATACTTAACTTCGTTGGCCACGCGACTTTTGTTCAGATAACACATTCTTTCGCCAACCAGAATACCAAAGTCCCGGTGACACACATTCATTCACTGTACTCTTTGTGGGTAACCTTGCATTGACCAGACTCTTTGATCTTAAATAACCATCGAAAGATAATGCACATTGTCTCAAGAAGCACTTCATTGTTCCGCGTTGAAGAACAATAGCACAGATCGGAAAGGGCTCCAGAACAACCTCCTCAGAGTCAGTCTTCAATTCTCGTGCATTCGCTAGTTCGAGTTCCTCGAATCTCCCATTTCCATATTTTCACCTTTTCAACGTTTCCTAACGCGACCATAGATTCCTCACATCCTCGTGCACAACAACACCGTTGAGAAACACAACAAACGCGATGGCAATCCTAGACTGGAGGGATGCAGATGTCCATCGCCGCCATCTAGGTGCCAGAGCACCAATCACGACATCTCAAATTCATACCTCAACTAGCCAGGTGTCGACCCCAAGTCCCAGCATCGGGACATATGCGACGGGGCTTAATGGCGTGAATCAGAGCATGAATAATCTCTTCAAAGTCACAATATGGTGGAGTCTGGGCATACTGGCTATGATCATTCTCGCATTCAGGCTGGGGGAGAGGGCGAAGCACCACTGGAGGCATCTCACAGCAATGGACAAATCCGGCGAGGCGCAAGCGTACTGGAAACAGAATCTGTCGAGCTGGTGGAAAGTCAAAAAGCACGTTCTCTATGCACCCTTGTGGAAAAAGCGACATAACAGAGAGATTCGGCTCTCGTCAGCCATGAACATGGGAACACTTCCGTCAAGATTTCACTTCATCCTTCTGACACTCTATGTCATAAGCAATTTTGCATATTGCGCTGCCCTGAACTATAATGAGCTAGACAAGTACTCGGTTGTGGCGGAGCTGAGAGGGAGATCAGGGGTACTTGCTGTTATCAACATGATCGCATTGGTTATATTGGCTGGCAGGAACAATCCTTTGATTCCTTTGCTTCAGATAAGCTTCGACACATACAATCTCATCCACCGATGGATGGGACGGATCATCGTCCTGGAGTCTCTCATTCATACATTTGCCTGGGCATACGTCAAGCATGCAGCGACCGGCTGGTCTGGTGTCGGCTCAATGCTGACTTCCACTCCTTTCATATCGTGGGGCACCATTGGCACTGTGGCCATGGTCTTGATAGCTGTCTTATCTTTGTCTCCCGTCAGACATGCCTTTTACGAGACGTTCGTCAACGTTCACATTATTTTGGCGGCTTCGGCAATGTTTGCTGTGTACATTCATCTCCACATTGCAAAGCTTCCCCAGGAGCCTTACATTGTGACTGTCATTCTGTTGTGGTTGGCAGATCGCCTGGCACGTATGTTCCGAATCTTGTATTGCAACTGGTCTCGAAAAGGATGGACAAACGCCAGCGTCACGGCGCTTCCAGGAGGTGCTACCCGAGTTACGATGCATCTACCAAAGTATATCAAAGTCAAGCCCGGAACACACGCCTATCTTCGATTCGCAACCCTGAATGCGTGGGAGTCCCATCCTTTCTCCATCGCTTGGGTTGATCACCGATCGAAAAGCCCCGCCCTCCCAAACACCGAGAAAGACTTCGAAGCCGATTCCGAATCAGCAGTGGTACCAAAAATCGATCCATCCAACTCAACAACTGACGTCTCGTTCGTCATCCATTCGCAAACAGGTCTCACGAAGCGCCTCTTTGACAAAGCATCCCTCCGCAGTCCTCGAACACTTATTTTGAAAGCCGCACTGGAAGGACCTTACGCCGGACACCATTCCCTCGACTCCTACGGCCACTGCGTCCTCTTCGCTGGTTCAAGTGGTATCACCCACCAGATTCCCTACGTGCGACACCTCATTCAAAGCTTTAATGAAGAGACGGTCGCTACACGGAAAGTCTGCCTCATCTGGATCATCCGCGATTCCGAGCATCTCGAATGGGTACGACCATGGATGGATCTCATACTACGCATGCCTAAACGTCGGGACATATTAACGATCAAGCTATTTGTTACACGACCAAAGAATCCTCACGAGATCATCTCTCCTTCTGCGACCGTGCAGATGCTCCCTGGACGGCCGAACATCAAGCTCATTCTCGCCAGCGAGATCAAAGAACAAGTTGGTGCTATGTGTGTTACTGTTTGTGGGCCTGGAAGTCTGGCAGACAATGTCAGGGAGGCTGTTCGAGATGTACAACATCAAGGAGCGGTGGACTTCATCGAGGAATCTTTCACCTGGTGATTCGCTGCGAATCGAGGTAGAGCACATGAAGGGGTACAGTACAGGCTTGGAGAACTTCTTATAATTGTATAGATTTGATGCGTTTTGAAGCGTGCATGTAGATTCTAGAGGATTTGTATAAACAGCATTGAATGGAGGTACATATTGACCACCTGTACACACAACCTTCTCTTTCCTTCTGCTTTGTGATGATATATGTGATTGATGCGTGCTCTCCACCAGCCCACGCTGCAGTGATGCTTGTTGAGCCTCGCAGCAGCGACATACTGCATATGAAAGGAATCGGCATCCCGCATTGAGGGGGGAAGCTCCCGAGCAGTAGGTAGCCAATGACTCGTCTTAATTGTGCGATTGGAGCCACATGGGGGACGAGAAGAGGGGCAACATATGGGCGCTCATAGATCCCAAAGCAATGCATGTGCTTCTATTGTAAATCGCCTTGATAATTACCTCTCCAACTTGCAAAGATCTTGAATTTCTCCTCTTTTCACCCAGAGAGCTCTCAATAATGGCGTTGTAGGTTGCCTTGCCAATTACCTAAGTACTTCTCCTAGACCTGCACTTCCTTTCTCCTAACAGTAGGCTTTAGCCTCCGACCTTGGGGCTTTCTCAAGCCCTGGATCGGTCGCTGGAGACGCCGAGATTTGAACTTGAACCCCGCGCACTTCATACCGGTAGCCGGTAGTGACCCGCAATTGTCTACTCGTAAAAACTTCCTCGGAGTTGATAGCGGAGCGAGGCCCAATGACTCAACATTCGTATATACAATAGCTTTGAATACGCTTTCGAGAAAACTCTTTGTCTACTACCATTCAATCCTCAAAGAGCATTCGTTCTTGGATTACAGTACAAGGAAGGTTCTGAAGGGGCAGCACTGTTCTTCTGACACTGCGAAAAACTTGAAACTGTTACCCCACCATCCGCCAACATGCCTATGTATGTGACCCTTGCGCCTCTGACTTCTGGAACAAGTGCTAACTATTGGGACGCCAGGCTGAAGGATCCTTCGCAGAAGTACAAAAGATTCCCTCCTCTAAAGCTTGAGAACCGACAATGGCCCAATAAGACCCTTGACAAACCACCGCGATGGCTCTCTACCGATTTGCGCGATGGCAACCAGAGTTTGGTTGACCCCATGGTATAATTCCCTACCCTCCATTGAAATGTCCGCAGAATCTAATGAAGGCTGCGACAGGATGGCGAGCAAAAATGGACATACTTCAAGATGTTGGTCGAGCTAGGATACAAAGAAATCGAAGTCTCCTTCCCCTCTGCGTCACAAACCGATTTTGATTTCACCCGCCGACTTGTCGAAACACCCGGTGCAGTCCCGGACGATGTATGGCTTCAAGTGCTCTCTCCTTGCAGAGAAGAGCTCATCAAGCGGACGGTCGATTCTCTCAAAGGCACAAAGAAGGCCCTCCTACATATATACCTCGCGACGAGCGAATGCTTTCAACGGATAGTGTTTGGTATGAACGAGGATGAATCAGTGGAGTTAGCAGTCAAGTGTACAAAATATGCGCGATCGATTACGAAGGATGATCCAGCGCAAGCTGGTACGGAATGGGCCTTTGAGTTCAGTCCAGAGACGTTTTCAGACTCAAGACCAGAGTTTGTGATCAGGATTTGTGAAGCCGTAAAGGAAGCTTGGGGACCCTCCGTTGAGAACCCGATCATCTTCAACCTTCCAGCGACAGTGGAGATGTCTACGCCTAATGTTTACGCGGATCAAATTGAGTACTTCTGTACGAAAATTACAGAACGAGAGAAGATCTGCGTATCCCTCCACCCACATAATGATCGTGGATGTGCGGTTGCTGCAGCTGAGTTGGCGCAAATGGCGGGTGCAGATCGTGTTGAAGGGTGTCTCTTTGGAAACGGAGAGAGAACGGGAAACGTCGATCTCGTTACTCTGGCCCTCAATCTTTATACTCAGGGCATACACCCCAATATCGACTTTTCGGATCTAAACAGAGTCATCGATGTTGTGGAGGTCAGCAACAAAATTCCTGTTCACCCTCGAGCGCCGTACGGAGGTCAGCTTGTTGTCTGCGCGTTCAGTGGATCTCATCAAGATGCCATCAAGAAGGGATTCCAAACACGGAAACAGGAAAAAGCTGGTACTGGTGATCGTTGGTACATGCCATATCTTCCTCTCGACCCACAAGATATCGGCCGAACATACGAAGCCATCATCCGCGTCAACTCGCAGAGTGGAAAGGGAGGCGCAGCCTGGATCATTCTCCGAAACCTCGAACTCGACCTCCCTCGTGGCCTCCAAGTCGCATTCAGCAAGATTGTTCAAAAAAGGGCAGACGAAGTTGGGCGCGAGCTTCTCTCCAATGAAATCTCAGAACTTTTCGAACAAACCTACTTCCTCAAGGACAACCCACGTTTCACCCTGGTCGATTACAGCATCAGCACAGATCGATCAGCCTCACCTGCTCCTCCCGCGCCAGGCAAGACTCAGGATACGAAGAGTCTTAAACGTAAGTTCGAGGGAGTGATTTCTGTTGACGGAAAAGAGCATAAGTTGAGTGGGATTGGGAATGGCCCTATCTCATCTCTTGCTAATGCTTTGAGTTCGGTGGGTATCGACCTTGATGTTGCGGATTACAAAGAACATGCCATTGGAGAGGGTAGAGACGTCAAGGCTGCGAGTTACATTGAGTGTACGGCTGCGGGAAGCCATCAGAAGGTTTGGGGTGTGGGCGTTCACGAGGATGTCGTGCAGAGTTCTCTGATTGCACTTCTCAGCGCAGCTAGCAACGTAAGTCTCCTCACCAAATGCAAGATAGCTGTGCTGATGTGAGTGAACCAGTTTGTTGCCAGCAGACCCGCCACTCCACTCCTCCTCCGAGGAAAGCACGGCTCAGCGCCAAGCCAAGACTTAGATTTGAATGGGAGCCCCAGAGGCCAAAACGGAAGTCTTTCTATCCCCAGACCTTCCGGTGCACCCAAGAGCGGACAAGATGCTGTGGGGGTTTTGGAGGCGAAGGCGAATGGCATGTAAATTGATGGGCTTCCTGGGTAAGAAGGACCGGGCCGCTGAGGGGTTTCGGAGGGGTAGTTTTGGATCCTTTGCCTTACTTTGCCTCGCATGGATTACAGCATACAGGGCGTCAAAAGTACCAAAAATGTTGTTAGCAAGACATAGAACCGTGGGCTGTAAACTCTTGTTTAGGTATGAATATTTTCGAGCATGTTTGTGATTTACGCTTTGGGCCAGATGAAAGCTTGCTTGCGCGCTCGTATTCTGTGGACAACGTAACAGTGCACAAACGTATGCTTGCAGCTTCTTGCGAGCCCCATAGGAAACACCAACTAGAACAGGCCTAAAATATTGTAATTGCCAGCCAGGAGTGCAATATTATTCACTGGAAATCACCTAGAAGTATACCTTCGTAAGGTACCTAAAAATCATCGTCATTGTAGAGCTTTAGAGTACATCACGTGCGCCACACTAACCTCCAAGCCCCACCGCCGTAGCATCCTGAAGCTCTCCCCTTTCAAAGGTTCTTCTTACAAGCTATACATTTCTTCAAGCAATTCACATTTCTTGACACTCATTTTACCTTCTAAACGAGGACCACGCCTTTGTTCTCTTCCGTTAATCAAGATCTGCAGAAGTCTTCCCGTCGTCTGAAGGCTCCACCGACGCGATTCTTCACCTCTCGCCAAAAAGAAGATCTTCAAAATCAACACAAAATCCCACACATCAACCACCACTCTCGAACGTCCTACCTTGTAGGGACTCATTCTACCGTACATACAAATAATACCGTCTAGACTACACCGCACCTTCTCAAACATAGTAAAGACACACGCACGGGTGCGTGAACCGCCATCATGGATGTCAATCAAGTGCTGTTGAATACGTTCTCTGCTGGTAAGGCTCCCTCACTTCTGCACTCTGGCTGTGGCCACCCGATGACAGAGTTTGTCCACTAACTCTTTAAAAGATGCCACTATTCGAGGAGCCGCAGAACAACAACTTACGTCCGCCGCCGAGAATAACTTCGTACGTTTCTCCCCCTTGACCGCATCTCCGGCCTTGCACCAACAGTCGTGCTAATTTTCTGCCTAGTCTCAATACCTCGTCACCTTAGTCCAAGAGCTTGCAAACGAAGGAGCACAAGGTCCCGTTCGAGCAGCTGCCGGTATAGCCTTGAAGAACGCATTCACAGCCCGAGAATATGCTCGCCTTGCCGAACTACAACAGAAGTGGCTCCAACAAGACGAACCCACCAAGAAGCGCGTCAAGGAACTCACCCTCCAAGCCCTTGCCTCAAACAATGCACAAGCTGGTCAAGCAGCAGCGCAAGTGGTCGCCTCGATAGCTGGTATTGAAATCCCACGCGATCAATGGCCAGAGCTTATGCCAAGTTTGGTGCGCAATGTCGGAGAAGGCGGAGATCATCTCAAGCAATCATCTCTTACAACCATCGGCTTCATCTGCGAGTCCCAAGATGTAGAGCTCCGAAACAGCCTCACGCAACACTCCAACGCTATTTTGACGGCCGTTGTCCAGGGTGCGCGCAAGGAAGAGGAGAATCTCGAGGTTCGGCTGGCTGCCATATATGCCCTGGGAGACTCGTTGGAGTTTGTGGATAGCAACTTCAAGAACGAAGGCGAGCGAAACTATATTATGCAAGTTATATGCGAGGCCACGCAGGCTGCAGATTCCCGGATACAGCAGGGTGCTTTTGGTTGTCTAAACAGAATCATGGCGCTTTACTATGACCTGATGCGCTTCTATATGGAGAAGGCTCTGTTTGGCCTCACGATTATGGGCATGAAGAGCGATGAGGAAGATGTTGCAAAATTGGCTGTGGAATTCTGGAGCACAGTTTGCGAAGAGGAAATCGCTATCGAGGATGACAACGCACAGGTATGATTTGCTGCGGCATATGGCCAATGAAGGCACTAATGGGTCTACAGGTTGAGAGAGTCGATCAAATGCGCCCATTCTATCATTTTAGCCAGGTCGCGACTCCAGAAGTTGTCCCTGTTCTGCTGATGCTCCTTACAAAGCAAGATGAGGATGCTGCCGATGAGGAATACAACATCTCCCGCGCCGCGTACCAATGTCTCCAACTCTATGCACAAGCTGTTCGCCAACTAGTCATTCAACCTGTTTTGACTTTCGTCGAGGCAAACTTGCGCTCAGAGGATTGGCACGCTCGAGATGCTGCAGTTTCTGCATTTGGCGCCATCATGGAGGGACCTGAAGAGGCCACTCTCGAGCCAATCGTCAAGCAAGCTCTCCCCGTCATTATTGGTATGATGAACGACAAGGAGATTCATGTCAAGGACTCCACTGCATACGCTCTTGGCCGCATCACCGAAGCATGCTCAGAGGCTATTGATCCTGCTGTGCACTTACCACAACTGATTGGTTCTTTGTTTGAGGGTCTGGCTAGCAGTCCCAAGATGGCTGGATCGTGCTGTTGGGCTTTGATGAACCTTGCTGAGCGTTTCTCTGGAGATCTTGGCTGCCAGGTGAACCCCTTGTCGCCACACTTCAACGAATCTATCTCCCGCCTTCTCCAAGTCACTGAGCGAGGTGACGCTGACAATCAACTTCGAACTGCTGCTTACGAGGTCCTTAATACCTTCGTCCAGAATGCCGCAAATGTCAGCTTGCCAGCAGTCGCATCGCTTTCAGATGTCATCATCAAGCGCCTGGAAGCCACCGTTCCTCTTCAAACTCAAGTTGTCAGCGTTGAAGACAAGATTACACTTCAGGAAATGCAGACGAGCTTATGCACTGTTGCTCTTGCCATTGTGCAGCGTCTCGAGAAGGAGATTGCGCCTCAGGCCAACCGCATTATGACCGTCTTATTGCAGCTCCTTAACACTGCAGGCCCAAAGTCAAGTGTCCCAGATGCTATATTTGCAACCGTCAGCGGATTGGCCACCGCTTTGGAAGATGGCTTCGCTGCTTACATGGAAGCTTTCACTCCATTCCTTTACAATGCGCTTGGTAACCAAGAGGAGCCCAGCTTGTGCTCAATGGCCATTGGTCTCGTTTCCGACATCACTCGCTCTATGGGGCCTCCTTGCCAGCCATATTGTGATGCATTTATGAACTATCTATTGAATAATCTTAGGGTATGTTGTTTTCATGAAATTGGAGTCAAGGCGCCCCCCTCAGACCTCTTGAGCCATGCTCCTATTGAAGTCATGATGGCATTTTGCTTACATGAAAAACCACAGAGTACAGCGCTTGCCAACCAATTCAAGCCTGCGATTCTTCAATGTTTTGGAGATATTGCTGGTGCTATCGGAGGTCATTTCGAAACTTACCTTTCGGTCGTCGCTCAAGTCCTTCAACAAGCTGCTGGCGTTCAAGCGAGTCCCGATGGATCGTATGAGATGTTTGACTATGTCATCTCATTGCGAGAGGGTATCATGGATGCCTGGGGTGGAATCATTGGTGCTATGAAATCTGATGGAAAGAGTAAGTTCACCTACCGTTCATGAGGACTGTGCTAACTGGATAATAGCGAACTTGCTTCATCCCTACGTCGAATCAATCTTCTCGTTGTTGAACACCGTCTGGCTTGACCAGAACAGAAGTGATGCTCTTATGCGCTCTTCAATGGGTGTCATTGGGTAAGCTCACAGCTTCCTCTTATCTTCCCCTCTTCGAGTAGCAAACTAACCTCCGCAGTGATCTTGCTGATGCTTTCCCCAACGGCGAATTTCAAGGCTTCTACCGCCAAGACTGGCTCTCCGCCATGATCAAGGACACACGCCAAAACCGCGACTTCTCTTCCCGAACCATCGAGACCGCACGCTGGGCCCGGGAACAAGTCAAGCGTCAGATCGGTGGCGCTCATAGTACTATCCAAACCTGATCTCGCCCTCGTCCCATCTTCACTTCTCGTGCGTCAAGACTACATACCACCTTTAATGTCCGTCTCTTTAGGCCCCGGCGCAACACCCCACACATAGAGCTCTCATTTTTCTGTCTGTTATTTTAATTTTGCAGCTGGTCAAAAGAGGGGTCTTGTCCTCGACTCAGCCTTCCCGGTGGCGTTATTTTCCACGTCATATTCCTTAATGCGAACCCGGCCTCCAAAACGATAGATCCGGAATTCTCGGCGAAGTCGACTGCGAATTGCATCCGAAATGTTCATCGACTTGGCAGAGTTATCACTACAGCACGAATTACACGATCGAACACACTTCAGCACCACGACACAATATTGTATAAAAAGACCCCATTGATTACGCACCGCGCCGCGCCAATACCCTCCTTTACGTCACGTTCGCTTTCCGATGAGTCCGCGTTTCCTCAACTGATACGTTGGTTTGGAGATATGGTCGGAATTCGAGGTGGGTGAGGTTTGGAGACGTCACTAGATTCATGTATCTCGCCCGAATGTGTGGGAAGGTTCTGTATAGACTGCAATGTTCGACCATATGGGTCCTTTGTGGTCAGTGACTGAAAGGAAGAGAATAGAGTCAAGATTGGATGAGGATGGTGGTGGAGGCGTTTGTACTAGAGCGGTGAATGGAAGGCTTCAAGTGAGGCTCGATATGGAGCTTGTTCTTGATGGATAGTGTGGGGAAAGGTCGGCTGTGGACACAGAGAAGAAGAAGAAAGGATAAAGTGCCAGCTAGTCGCTGTGCCTCCTGATAGGAAAGATGAATGAAATGCGATCCCCCTACAATACCTTCCCCGCAGAACGTGAGTGGGAGAGTACTTCCACGCTATGGTGACCAAAAGACTCACCCTCCTGCTTTCAAACGGCTAACTAGCTCTCGGCATAAAAGTCGACAAGGCTTCCCTAACAATACCTGCTGATGATCATCGATAGCAGAATTAAAACCAACCATACCCAAAAGACTGACGACTCTGTTGCGTTAGTGCCTACGTAACTCAAAAGACAGCACCAAGGTTCCGTAGCTAGCTACCGGCACAGGTGCAACAAGTCCATCTGTGAAAGGGGCTTCACCATATACTAGCTTTCCGGGAGCTCTTCCAATCAACCTTCCCTAATACCTCTTTGATCATGACTTATAAAGCTGTTTCATGTTTTGTCCAGTGCTCTTTTCCTTTTTATTCTTGCCATTGTATTGCTCCGTCTCTGGACTAAAGAGATTCCAGACTACCCGAACTCCCAACTTGGCCTTTATTGGATTATCGTGCTTTTCTACCTGATGTGCCCCGCCGCCTCGTCATCACGCAACGCCGTAGTGTAAGATCATTAAGTGTCCTGGTCGTTGCAGTTGCTGTGGAATTGAAGACAGGCGGACATCATCGTGGGCGAACTTGCGCCTGCAGCGAACGGGATTGGATATAGTGTCATCAGCCGGTAATGCCGAAGAGGGGATAGATTGTAAAAAGAGTTATGCTCTTCTTAACTTTTAGCTGCAGTATGATATGTTCCCCAAAACAGGTTGTCATTACGTGCAGTAAGCTAACAGTTGCGTACCAATGAGCGAGCGTCCAATTCGCCATTGCGACCCTCAAAGCGAACAGGGGAAAGGCTGTCTTTTAGATAGTGTCGTTTTGTAGCAATTGTGTTATAGCTAAGTCTGCTCATCCTTCTCTTTTGAAGGATAAAATGATCCAGACATGAGAAATGTAGCCAGTATCCATCCGTCTCTCGATATACGTCATGAACAAAATATGTAGCAAATATTTTCCCCCCTGACTTTTGCCTCCTTTGTTGTAGATAGCCAAGTGTCGTAGCAAAATTCGTCGTCCATCCATATCGTACTCATACCCAAACATCAAAGACCGTACAGCCCTGTCTTTCTCTCAGCTCAGTTGACACTAACCCATCATGCCAAGATACCAATCTTGATATCCCCAAACGGCTGGATATCTTCCTCAATCTCCTGCTCAACCCAGACGCGATTCTTGGTAGCCAAACTTAACACATGGTAGAAAGCTTGGGCAGCAACCATAGCGGAATTCTGCTTCGGGTTGAACAGCTCCTCAAATGTGACGAATTTCTCCCTGCGGCCTTCCTGAACACCTACAAGCTCATCGAGATGGTCGTCACCAAGGAGATTGTCGTCACCAAGTTCATCGCCTGTCTTTTCGAAAATGGTATTTCGCACGTACTCGAAGAAATTACCCGATTCGCGATCAAGAGCATCTTTGACCCACTGAGATGATGTAGCAGTCTGTGTATCGACCTGTGCAGCAGGACCAAAGATCTCGAACTCGGCCTGGCTGGAGCTAACACCACGGAACGATTCGGCACGCTTCGATCGCACAACTTCGCTTTCGTTGTCAGAGCGGCCGTACAGAACCATGTCGTCAAGCTGTGAGGAGAAATGATCCAATTCACCGGGTATGTTGGAGCCACGACCGATCAGGGGAGAAGCAGAGCGCATGTGTCGAACAGAGCCGGCAATGACGCTTCCACGGCCAGTCGGGAGGGAAGAGCCGCGTTGGTGGGAATGTAGTGAGGCTGAGACGTTCCAGGGCATCGCAGAGGATGGATAATCTGCAAGGGCGCTGGGAGCTTCTCTTCCAATCTCCACAGCGCTGGAGGAATCTTGTCCAAAACCCATCTCGTCGTCGAAGTTGCCGCGGCCGACTTCATCGTCGAAAGGGAGGGCAAATCCATCATCTTGGCGGGCACGCTTGGAAGCTGAAAGTTTCTCGTCCTCTTCCTCGTTGTCGGCGGAAGAACCGCGCTTGGTGCCTTTCTTGCCCATAGTGTCTTCGGAGATAGGCTGACGAGTGATTTTGGACAGAAGGGCAGCACCGGAGAACATTGCGAGGGGTGATGGGAGGTTTGATGAGCCGATACATTGTCCTACACCGTTGAGGCCATTGCCGACGACCCATGCCTCTGCATTCTTCTTAGCTTGAGCGACTTCCTTCTTTTGAGTGACGGCAACAGAGGCAACAGCCATGTGCGCGAGATATTCCTTTTGCCAGACAAGAAGATCGGTGGCTCTGAGTTCAAGAATGCTATCTTTGTGAACCTTCTTCTGCTTAGGCTTGCGACGCTTGGCTGGAGCTTCGGCGCTGTCCGAAGAAGCTTCTTGGGAAACTTCTTCAGCAAGCAACGGGTTAATTTTATCACTGTCACTAGCAAAGTTGGAGAAAGCTTCAGCTTCTGGTAAGACATTGGCTTCATCACCGAAGTTCAACATATCAAAATCTCCCTCACCATCGATGTTGGAGTGGTGGGGAGCGGCGGCGTCTTCATGCTCTTTGCGAACACGTCCACTGGCTGCAGAGTCGCTCTCGAGACGGCCTTGTCCAGAAGGAAAGACAGCTCCTGCACGGCGGGCTTCACGCTCTGTGACGTCGATATCGCGCATCACTCCGTCGGCATCAAACTCGAAGAGCATGTCATCTTCAAGTTGGTACAAATTCTCTTCCTCTTCATTAAAGATATCTCGTCCTTGGCCACCGAAGGCTTTCTGTGCAGAGGATCCACTAAAGGGGTCGTCAAAGGGAAGTTGGTAGGTTCCAGTATGGTTGCTGGAAGACGGGAGATTGATACCAACTCCGGAGCCAGGATGGGAGGATACAGAGCCGTTGCGGTTACGGACTGACAGCATTGACTGAGAAGAGCGCTGTGAGTTACCAACTTGCTCAAGCATGAGGTTGTCGAAGTCGAAATCGAGAGCTGGGAGTGCCATGTCGGGCAGAAAAGCAGGATCATCCATGAGCATAAGCTGATCGGGGCTGTGATGCGTCAGTCAAGCACGTCTATATAAAACATAACTTTGCACATACCGAGCTTTGGCATCAGAGGGATCAAGATCATGGTTCTTAACTACCTTGAATAAATCTCTCATCTTCATCTGAGCAGCTTGGGCATCGGAAAGAACGTAGCCGCACTGCTGGTCATAGACTCTCAAGACACCGTACCTTCAGGCGATCAGCTTTGTCTAGGTCATTGAAAAAGGGGAGTTTACAAAAGGTTACTCTGAAGTCTCAAAGCCATCGGCGCCTCTGGCTGCATGATGGTATTGCATGCCTTCTTCAAGTTGACATCGAGAATAGCCTTCTTGCTGACTTTTTTTGTGTTCGACTTCGCACCCAACGTGGCGACAAGCCTAGGAGGAACCAAGTATCAGCTTTGAATCAAAGGACGCGTTGAATGGAGGAGTTGATAGACGGTGGCCGTCCCGGTATCACCATGATGCGTCAAAGGGCCGAAAAGAAGGCAGGCATACCAAACCGTCGCGACGCCATACTTGCGGCTTGTCAAGACTATGGAGATTCAGCAAGCCATCCCACAAGGGCTGCAAAAGCACATTACTTACTCTCGTGGCTGTAGAACATGCTGACCTTCCGCCACGTTCAGCGCGACTCTTGGCTAGAGTAAAGAACAAGTCGAAGGGAGCCACGAATGAGGTAATGCGCTTGAGGAGATGTCCGAAGGGAATTTAAGGAAAGTTATCTTCTCTATTGAGTGGGAATAGTATACTGTGACCGAGGAAGATTACCTAGAGTAAGAGATGAGAAGGGTAATTGAGATGAGAAAAAGTGAAGTTCAACATTTACCTCCAGCAGACGTTTCGAAAGGGCACGTGACTTACTTCACCAGCCTTCGTACCTCCTCCCATTGCACCGCCTTCGACGCAATCATACAGCAGGAGATTCAAGCCATCAGTTATTTATGAAACGTACACTCTTCAAACAATTGCTGATTGGGTCCGTGAATAGGATCAGATAGCGTCATCGAGACACGTACAATTGGCACATCGCTCAACGAAGACAATTTGACACGGTGATTGAGACTTGAAATGACTTTAAAGAGATCAATTGTGGAGAGTCACCCTGTATCTTGGCAGGACCTGGAAATTCAACCTCCAGTATGCTGAACTGGTACCTTAACGCCACCATACCCTCCAATGCTTTAACCAAATACGAGAAGTCACTCTATGTGTACTTCATGCTGAATTGCAAATGCGAGGTCCACTCTATGCAAGCAAGCCTAATCCTGGATTGCGCGCCGGATGAGAACATAACGCCTTGGTGGTACGGAACCAGATCCTGTTGGCAATGTTGCCTTTGTACATTGTGTCATCCCGTCCTTCTCAGTATTCCATCCTTGTCCCATTATCGTAATTTCGTGATCGTAGCACGGCTTTGTCATTAATTAATAGAGCCGACTCTCTGGCTTGCAAATGCCCTCTGCTGCTCGCTCGTTGGCGTCAATGGTTGCACGCTACCTTGTGAGGCCGGAGGCTTTACCAAGGGAGGGTATATTCTTGAGCTCATTGACATCGAGTTGAGTGGCGAGCCTTGTGCACTAACATTTCGTGAAGGTGCCCCAATCGGGGAATTAGCTCTGGTAATATCCTCCTCTCTGAAATTCTGGAAATCACGAGAGCTCCAGGATGCTCGGTGAACTCGCGCACCATAGGGAACGTTGCCGGAGACTGAGTAATGACTGCGCATACTGTTGGCTCTGCTGCGATTGACCAGCGAAAATTGTGATTGCGAGCCTGGGTGCTCCAGATCTGGCACGAAATCGACATCTTCGTCCTCGATCTTGGGAGCCCGGCGGACAGTATTAACGGTAAAGTAAGGTTCCTTTGGCTCTTCTGGTTCCGGGGGAGGAGGCGGAGGTAAGTCCGTGGCCTTCTTCTCGATCTTTTCAAAGTACTTCATACGAATGCTCTCCAGATTATGAGGCTTGAATCCTTCTCGATTTCGAGTGAGCGACATATAACTAGACATGGCACTCAGAACGATCAAGATGAGTAGCGCAATGACCATGAACCCCTGGACGACAATGATGATGACACCAAAGACCGTGGCGATAATCCTGCCAACATTGTACTGCGGCAAGAATGCGATAGAGAAGCCAGCGGTTGCGATCTTGCTGATACCTAGCATATAAACCGCCAGTGCCGTGTTTCGTGCCCCCTCAAATGGATTAATGCGGATGATTGCGATGAAAGCGATCACTTCCCAAACGAAGATACCAAAGACTTGTGCAGTTGGGCTGCCACGAGCTCCACCAATGAAGCAAGCTCGTACAAATTGATACACAACCCAAAAGGCGAAGAACCACCATCGAGTTCGTCGGTATCGTGCAGACAACCATCCGAAACGCTTGATATAGTTTGAGTCTTCGTGAACGCTTTGTCTCTCAGGGTCGTTGCCAACGAAGTCAATGCGGAAGAATGAGACAGTTCCAGAAGACTCCGTCTTGTCCTGGGTCTCAGACATGGAGCTCTCTCGAACAGTTTTGTACCAGGGAATAAACTTCAAAACCTTCTTCCGTTGGAAATGTAGTCGGTCAGGTTTTGATTCATATTTCCCGAACTTTACCCGGTAGAAGCATGCGTAGAAGGCTACTGCAAGCGCACCTCCGAAGAAAATCAAGAAGACGATCACTGCGATCGCTAGAACCCCAGACTTTCCTCCATTTGAAAACTGGAAGAGAGTCAAGGCCATCATCATGAAGAATGCGATGAACATTGCTCTTAGAACAATGATGCCAGTGAATCCCAACCAGTGAGTTCGGAATAATGCGAAGCGATCCTGTTTGATCCATTTCATTGAACTGAAACCTTCCAGAAGCCATTTCAACGCGACTGTAGCGCCAATCAAGATGGCTATCAGGATCAGAAACCACAGAAAGCCGGTCAAGAAAGCATCTGCAACGGGAATCTGCACATCCGAAAGAGTTCCCCGAAATCCACTCCAGTTTCCAGGAATCGGTAGTCCAGGGGCAACAGGTAAGCCGGCCCAAGAGAATTCTCTAGCACCAACGGATGTATTGGCCGCTCTTTTGTAAATCGTGCCAGCTAATTCCTCCCCTCTTCGGATAAGTTCGGGCGTACTGCGATCTTGAAGTCTCTCCAAGGATCGGCCATAGATTTGCTGCTGTAAACCTCCGTTGGTGTTGATGACGGTTGAGCCTGCTCCACCTACTTCACTGCTATTGCCTGAAACCCCGGTGAAGTCGTTTATGGATTTGATGATCGAAGGTGTATAAATCATCCCTGCAGACCAGGCAAAGTTGCTCCACCACGCAGGCAAGACGCTCGGCCAGTTCAGGTTCAACATGCCGGAAAAGAATATCGATTGTAGGACCTCAAAAACGACAAGGACGGACAGGGAATGCGCGTAGTGTGTCCGGATATGTGGTACACTAACCCCATATATGGCCGTTGCAAAAGATGCCAGGAGAGCAACCGCCGTGAAAACTCCCAGAACCGACCCGACCGCTGCTGTGTGAGAGAAAGTACCTCCATTTGTCATGACTGCTTGAAAGCATCCAATCTGGGTTTGCGTAGCGTTGGAGAAGATTCGCAGTATTGCAGATCCTTCGAAGTCGGGAATTGCAAGGGCGATGGGAATAATACCAGAGACATCTGATTGGGACACTGGTATGATGGCGGCACCAAAGATAGGGACGCTGCTGTTCAATGGGCACAAGCTGCACATTTTAGCATACGAAGTGGAAAGACGAGAGTGCTACATACCTTGCAAAGTTAGCACTACAAGGATTGAATGTCAGGTCGAAGCGATCCTCCCCATCTATTACATATTAACATCTGGATCATCAATTGACTTCGAAAGTTCAACTTACAAGCTTCTACAGAGATGTATACTAGATGCAATGTTAGCAGATTCATACAAAAGTTTCAAACTTGAACGTACAAACTAAAGACTCGTTACTCAAACTGGTGGATCCTGCCAGATTGAAAAGAACAGTCATGTTATCGGCATAGTAAGCCGCATCGAAGGACGTGAGGTTGATCAAGCTCTGCCCTCCCATACAATCCCCAAAGTTTCCGGTGTATAAGGCAGGAGTTCGATCTACCAGCAGCGTGTTGGTGACCCCTGCTGCATTTGTGCCTTGTATCGTCTCTTCACTTTTTGCTCGAACCGGAGGTATTATGGTATTGAGGGCCAGGAAAGAAACAAACGCCGAGGTCCATGCTGATAACGAAGGAAAGCGTGCCATCTTGATGAGATGGAGGAATTATTCTAGGTGTGGTAACTGCCAGGATGAGAAACTGGAGAAGTCCCCTGCGAACCTCGATATCGAAGAGGGTCTAGGGAGGAGGTTGGAGAATTCTCGGGTTTGGTGGGTTGGTGACGGTGAGGTCCACGAAGTCGACACTACTCGCCCAGCCTCCAGTTCTTGGGGGTCGCGAGGATTTCAAAATATGGGGCTTGATTTACTGTGTCTTTTCGTGGTAGGAAAATCGAAACGAAAATCGATGGGGAAGCTAATCGTGAAGCTCGAGAGAGGTGATTCAGAGCGTAATGATCCGTCCTCGCTCGTATCGTTCGCAAGGTGTCGACGAAGCTCTCTCGATCCCGCGTCAGGAAACCCCGGGATATTCTATGATAAGGGACTCCTCATCGTTATCGAGGGATTGGAAACAACGAAAGCTTGATGTAGAAGGATTAATTTGGCAGATGATGAAAGATCGAACCAACGAGTGTCTGGGAGGAAAATAGCAAGATCGTTCGAGTGAATGGAGAGACAGGGAGAGGCGCAAGTGTGGATCGTTCCGGTGCTTCCTGGGAAATGTTTCTTTGAGATGTCGGGTTTCCCAAGGGCCGGGCTTAGCTGGGCTGGCGCCAAAAGTGCATCCCAGTTCAGTTCACAATGACACAAACACAGAGGTTAGGCTAAAACACTTCTTTCAAGAGTCGTATCAACTAATTCAAATCTGTACAATGTATGGGCTAGGTAAAAAGTTTCCTATTTCACATTTGCAAAACACATTTTCTGGGTCATTCATTCATGGCAAAGCATTTATGGAGTTTTGGGGCACTTTGCGAAGGGAGAATGAAAACATACAGATGGGCATCATCGAACGCCAAGGGAAAGGACCAGACCGCTGGTGCCCAATCCTCGAATCCCAAATCTGCAACGTTCAAAGTGACAACAACAAACGGGTCTCGCAATTACTGCACCGAACTCGATCGTACGAAGGTACCAGAAGTTCAGCACCCAATTTTCTCGTCTTACTCTCGCAATAAAGGGCCATCCCCGTGGTTACACGAGGTTCTCCTGTGTACAGCTGGTTCCTATCCCTTGACCTTATTGTCATTGGCAGAAGCAGTAGCAAGGGAGCACCATGGAGTGCATCTTCAATTACCAGAATGTATCCACAGGCCACGTACGAACTTCGAAGGGATTATTTGTATTCCAGGAACCCAAACCGTTGCACCGGCATAAGCAGCCACGTACACGGCCCTTCTCGGGGAAATCAATAAGAACTGCACCTCTGCGAGCTGCACAATATCCAAAGTAGTGAAGAATCCGAGATGCAATTTACACCCCAAGTCACACACACATACACACACAAATAGTCACATACGTACATCCCACACTGGGAAACGTGCCTGGATCCCTGCATATGTACGGCGGATTCTCACTGCTCAGGCTTTTCACTGTTTGCGCAAGTGGATCACATCGATGCGGAGCAGCAGACCAGATCCGAAGCTGCCGGAAATACGGGTATGCACCGTCGGAAGCTTGGCCGCGAGAGGAAGAGAGTAGGAGTTGATGAGGAATGCATTGTAGGTCAGGGATTTGTATTATGAACGGTTTTACCTTCGTACGTTGAGTTCGGTTATCAAAAGATGTCTTCTCAATGTCTCATTTCCCCCATGATTAAGGATTGGCGAGATACAAATGCGACTTGCTCTCACCGCCGATAACAAAAGGTCCACCTTAGCTTCCCAACCCCTCCATCGGCAGCTCATAATGAAGCTATTATGGTAGATATGGGCACGGCGAAAACCACATGCCAGTCTACTAATAAGCTAATTATTACTCATGTCGAGTTTTCTAGGCCAGACGATTCCAGCTTTCGCTTTACACACTACACAGTGTGATTCCAAACTCTGGTAGATCCTGAGCTTCTGTCGGACTGCCGTTTCCTTATCCGGATGATCGAGTCAGTCTAGGTATCTGGGACTCATTGGCGTACCATAGTCCCCTGTCGCTGATCGTCACCCAGCCATTCAATTGAGGGCTTCAAGATTACATATCCCAGCCGCGATGGAGGCTCTGGACTGCTATTCTAGGAAGTCCCTTAACTTGACAAACTGGTCACCACAATGAGCAACGACCTTCTGCGAACAATCGGTTCTGCACAACCTTTCATGGCGTCGCATAGAACCCCTCTGTACATCTCACAGTCGTCAATGGCGCTAGAAGGCTGAAAGTAAAGCCACCCATCTACAAGCGCAAGCCCCAAATCTGAGACAAAATAGCGAATTTCCAACTTCCCAGTTCCTTCTCAAAAAGCCATCTGACTAGAGATTGAGCGAAGGAATTTGGGAGGGGAGTTTCTTGGAAAGCTGCGAACTAGAGAGCGGTAGAGCCCGTCACTCATGGTCTTTGCAAGATCGAGCACACACTAGGGATTGCGAGTCGTCATTACCTGCGAAAGGAGGGAGGGAAGCATGCTGTAGTATCACGACTCTAGACTCATGACTGGGAGTCTTACCATGGCATCGTGGTGGGTCGCAATGTCACTCAGTAGGTACGATGTTCTCTGCCTCGAGGTCTCTGGCCAAGTTTATTTCAAACTTCACAGCGCCCTCTGTTCGAACAGCATCAAAAGCGCACCTGAGAAGCCCTGTTGGGATGTCCCCAGGTCTTAGAAATGAGCGTACAAGAGCAAATTGCTCATACTGCCCTGAGCGATCTGGACACGTGAGCGCTTTTATTCGTATGCTATTGAAGTCTAAAACAATAGACTCCTTTTTAAAATTTCAATCGCTCAAACTCAAAACGCTTTCATTTCGGTTTACTTATCGGACAAGTCTCACGCTTGACTCAACAAACCTTCATTGGATCTTGGCTGCCAGAGATCGAGCAGCTCAACATGGACGGATCGAAGTCTAGACTTGGTTTGCTCTCATGGAGTTCATGCTCGTTGACTCGGTAGCAGTAGTGGTGCTATACATTCTTCATCTGGGACCACATCGTTTGTTATGCAGCATGCTCCTACGAAATGGCTCTTCTTCAATCGATATTCATTACCAGATTGGCTAAGCACCTTGCCGAGAAAAGGCAAGGTCTTTCGTGACTGGATTCTCGTCTTTTCCAGCAGAAGGAATCCTTGGCTGCCATCCGAGGGGACTTGCTTCATCTTATGCTGATCAGTATTGGCAGACTCCCTTCTGCGCTTAGAATAGATCCTCATGTCTCGGTATCATTTGAGGAACTCACTCATATATTTCCATTCTCCCTACAGTGCCGTACGCTTTCAGCCCCGGATTCCTTCAAATTAACATATCGGTTAACACCCTCCTTTTCTAAAGAACTTTCAAGAAGTTGTGACCGACGAGCCCATAAATTTATAACTGGAAAGCATCCTACTCGCAGCTCGCTCAAGAAATTTGACCATTCTTGGTACACGGGCTGAAATGGCATGTATGGACCCGGTGACTTGATCGGACATCTACAGTTTTGACCCAATATGTCACATATCATAAGTAGGTAGTGAAAACATATCCTGGTACTGATCGTCATGTGTTCTCGACTAAAGATTGCAAATCAACTGTCTCCGATCCTTCTACACCCTCAGCTAACAAACTGCTCTTCAATTGCCGACTCCTCGCTAAGCCCTCCGCCTTCTTCCTCTCCGCCCTGACTTGAGGATCTTCCCACTCCTCGCCATTTTGGCCTTTCCTTTTCACATTACCCGAGCCTTCTACGCTCAGCTTCTTCAACAAAGCCCGAAAGCGCTCGATTCTTATCGTGTTCTCCTTGAACCTCTCATTGGCGAGATCGATAAGAGATTTGAGATGTCCCTCTGACACTGTGCATTCTGGGTCTTTGTCATACTTCAGCCCTACGATGGACTCGAGTGCAAGACCCATAGATCGAACAGCTACCATCGGTGTCGCGGGCTCAGAGTTTGAGGCAAGAAGACTGAGTGCGCCACTCTCGCGGAAGCCAGACTGGAGAGCTGCAGCGAGGACTATTTGAGCTTGTTCTAGAGATGCTGTGAGGATATGAAGAATCTATTTCAGAGACTTAGTACAAGAATATCTATGTCCAGGACATGTGAGAACCACTTTCGGGACGTACCATTGGTTCAAATTTGAAATGTACCCATCTTCCCGATCCAGGCTCATCAGCGACATGACCATGTAATAAGTCTGAGTTCCTACGCTTCATACCGAATATTTCGGCTAGGGGTTCATCCTTCGTCGTTGTAATCGGATCATGAGAGACGTAAAGCCACTTCCCACCTCCTCCCTTTCCTCCAATCCCCGCTCTGGTCTTGACTTTTTCATCGTCCTTGTTGTCCTCGATTTCTTCGAAACCAATGGTGGTATCCTTCTTACCCTCTAGAAAGATGCTGATTCTTCCAGCGCAACTGCTCGTCGTGACACATCCTCCAATTTGATTGATTTCATCAATCAAGTCTCGTATCCCTTCATCGACGGATCCTTTTGGTGATAGATCGTCATACTCTGATGCGGGGACTGCCAATTTCTCTAAGATCTTTCGCTTTCTGGAACTGAATGACTGAGGTAGTGGAGTTGTTGAGCATGCCATCTGGATTCGACTTTTCGAAGCCCGGAGGAGGCTCACGTGCTTGTTTCAAATCTTTTAGCAGGTTTGAAAATTCAATCCAACTTGGATGTCAAATCAACTCGCTCATACGCAGTACGTCTGTTTTGTGATGCAAGGATGAACTTGATGACGGAGTTGTGGCCTTGTGCTCAATACCTCGAATACAGTCCACCAGGTCTGTCGTTTGTCTGAGTGGTTGAACAGAGGCCGAATTACATGAAGTCGGCGTTACCCTCTCAACCTAAGCGAGGAACAGTTGCAAGGGATCGAAAACAGTAGGAACGCAAACGCATCAAGATTCAAACCCAACGACAACTCGACCCACGAATACAGCAGGCCATAACATTCGCTCATGGCCTTTGCTGTCGCGATCTTTTACTAACAAATTTTCATCACCAAGTCGAACACCATAACCAGGAAGAACCATGTCTGAAGGAGAGAAGTACGACGTACTGGAGAAAATTGGTAAGTTTCCCGACCCCATGCGCTCAGGCAAATCACAAACACTGATGCTTCACCAAAGGCCATGGTTCTTTCGGAATCATTAGGAAAGTGCGCAGAAAGCAAGATGGGCAAGTCTTGTGTCGCAAGGAGATCAACTATGTGCGCATGTCGCAGAAAGAGAGGGAACAGCTCCACGCCGAGTTCGCGATCCTGTCCTCCCTCCGCCACCCGAATATCGTCGGATACTACCATCGAGAGCACTTGAAGTCAACTCAAGACCTACATCTATATATGGAATACTGTGGCAACGGAGACCTCGGTCGCGTCATCAAAGACCTTCAAGCAAAGAATCAATACGCTGAGGAGGGATTCGTTTGGAGCATGTTCTCCCAACTGGTTACGGCCTTGTATAGATGCCACTATGGAGTTGATCCTCCTGAGGTGGGAAGCAACGTTATGGGGTTGGGCAACACCGCGAAACCAAAACAACCTGCTGGTGGTGTTATGATTCTACATCGTGACCTGAAGCCTGAAAATGGTATGTCTCTCTGGTATTTTTCGAGTATCTTTGTCTGACTTGCATATAGTGTTCTTGGGAGAAGACAACTCGGTCAAACTAGGAGATTTTGGACTTTCCAAGATTATGCAATCGCACGACTTCGCATCCACCTACGTCGGCACACCGTTCTACATGTCGCCAGAGATCTGCGCGGCAGAACGGTACACACTCAAGTCTGATATTTGGTCCCTAGGTTGCATCATTTACGAACTATGCGCACGAGAGCCGCCATTCAACGCCAAATCTCACTTCCAGCTCGTTCAGAAGATTAAGGAAGGAAAAATTTCGGCGCTGCCTACTGTCTATTCGAAAGAACTTAATGCAGTCATCAACGATTGCCTAAAGGTCAACCCGGATCGACGGCCGGATACTGTGACTCTTCTCAACTTACCTGTTGTGAAGCTCATGAGGAAAGAGAAGGAAGTCGTCGAGCTTGGGCGATTAGTCAAAACAAAGGAAGACATTGCTGCGCAACGACTACGGGAAATGGAAGATAAAGCACGGCGGTTAGAAGCAGAAAAGGCACATTTGGAAGACTCACTGCGAAGGGAGTGGGAAGTTAAGGCCCAGCTGGAAATCAATCGTCTTGTGCAAGTTGAGATTGAACGTTTACAAAAGAAATTCGATCAGGAAGTTAAGCAGAAGGTCGAAGCCGAGTTACAGAAACGATCCAGCACACAAAGCAACAACACACAACGCACCAGTACGCAGAGTGCAGCATCTATGAAGAACTTCTCTGACTCATCTAATGCGAACGACATTCCGCTTTCATCAGTCGGCACCAGTGGCGACGATGAATTTCCATCGTCCACCGACCTTACGGACCTATCAGTTGAATCTCCAGAACCAGCCAAAGCTCTTAAAAAGAGCACCCGCACACCGTTTGGCAGAGCGCAGACGATGTTTGCGGGCCAGCATGCTGGAACCCCAATGGATATTGATATGTCCGAGCCTTCACCTATCTCCATTGCCTCACTTGCACTGTCACCAAGACGAAGTGGCGCTACCAAAGCACCATCAGCAGGCCGTAATATATTTGCTGGCGCGGCAGGAGCTGAGTCGCGATGGCAACCAACACTCATTCCTTCTGACTCGGAAGAAGAAGAGGACGACGATCTTCCCCCCGTTCCCTCGCCCACGCGACAGAAATCATCGAAGAATCCTTTCAAATCAGCTGGTGGTCGTCCACCTCTAATCACGCAGAGAACAGCTCCTCTTGGAAGGGCGGGCAGCCAGTCAAATCTATTCGCTGCGGGCAAGGCTATAACTGCTCCATCTTTACCAACATTATCTAATGCACCAGAGTTGCGACCACAAGCCAGTAATGGTGCTTTCAAAGAGCGCAGCTCTTCTCCTAATCGTAGGCTCTCGAAGATCCCGTCTTCTACAAATCTCATCAGCCACGAGAATGCTCCACTGTCACCAACGCGAAAGAGCAGCCTGAAGAAAGCTGGGTCAGCCAACGACGACCTGAGCAAGCTGGCGGTCAAAAATAACATGGCAAAGGCCAATAGCGGAGGACCGACAAATTTGGCTCCCCGTGGCCGCACATTGGTTGAGCTTGCGCAGGCACGAGCCGGTGGCAGACCTGTCGAGGTAACTGATGGTACCAAGAGCCCAGAACCCAAAGGACGAGCTTTCGCAGCTCGAATGGCTGAGAAAGCTGCTGAGAAGGGAGAGCCGCCAGTCTGGGATCCTGAGAAGGATGAGATGCCTTCACCTTTTTTGGTTCGAAATCGCGCACCTTTGCGACGAGCCTGATTGATACAGAGTTGGATTCAAGGGGGATCTTTTGTGGCATGAGATAGCAAAACTGGATATATTCAAGGGTGGGGAAGCATTGCATGGAACGAGGTGTTCTACAATCGCCAATCGGCATTTTACCAAATTTCTTTTGTCAAGCATGGATGGCGGATGAACGAATGGATGAAGCAGCACGATGATGCTTCGAGGTGATGAAGAGTACGGCGTTATGGTATCTAGGTCATGTACTCTCTGTACCTTACCCGGAGTTGGATAGGTTCCAGGCTATACAGCTTGCGTATGAGTAGAAAGCAATTCTTAATTCAATTATCCCTATGCCAGGTGATCATATATAAGCTCAAAGCCTCAACCGCTGGAGCCCTTGAGTCCTTGAATCCTTGGAGCAAGGTTTGGATAAGAAAATCATCCAGGATACAATCCTGCGTTTTGCTCCAGAAAGTACTCGTCCATAACATTTGAGGAGTTGAATAGTTGCAAAATTGAGAAGGTTGAGTCACCCATTAAGGCATAATCTCGATGTCGACTCAGCTGTCGTGTCGACTTTATGTAAAAGGATAATTTCGGGTATGATTTCGCTGTCGACCGAGCCCTCGTGTCGACCGACACTGTCTTGCTGTCGACAGGGCGAATTTCAAAAAAAGCCAAAAATAAATCCGGGTTGTGGTCATACTCATGGATCTTATCTTTGCGAAGGCCGCAGGCATATACCGAGACTGTCAAAGCAGCTCCACGGCGAAGTAGAGGCTAGCGACTCGAAGTTGTTGTAGTGTTTATTTCTGCCCATCGAACGGATGAACGCGGCTGCGAAGCTTCGATAGCGGTCAATGGCGTTAAATACATGCATAACGAGATCGATATTGGCGGCACTCGGGAGTCGCGGGACCGATGATAGCTAGCTATTGTAAGTACATACTATCCAAATATGACGCTGAACCTACCGGGATTAATGGTGGCTCTGATTCGCGGTATCATGACCGCCTGTTGAGTGGAATCGACAGGAGCTATGATTGTGATTTTCGGTAGAGAATGGAGAACGGAGCTGGATCTGTCGTAGTAGTTGTCAGGTCAGGGTTTCCCGGTATGGGGCAGAAGAAGGAGGGGAGCTAACTACCAAGTAGCAGAGGAAGGGCTCTGGTCTCTGCAAAGGTACAATGGAGCTCAATTTGTGGTGAACAGAATCTAGTCAGAGAAGAAGACAGAGGCTCATGATATCGCAGAGTAATTGGAGTGAGGGTAACGGTGGGACAAGGAACAGTGGTTCCCAGACAGCCCTATCAGGTGAAGCATTTGCTGCTCCGGTCCATGGAGCGAATCGTCTTGATGAGATCACATTCAAAGAATGACGGAGTGTCTATTTGACCTTTACTTGGGGTTTTCGTGTTTGTTCATGTTTTTTAGGACAAGATACGATGAAAGTGAGTTGGCTGCAACTCACTTGTTGTAAAATTGATCAATATCAATCAGAGACGTTGGCGCTTCACCTCGACTAGAAGGGAGTAAAAGAACGTGGCTGTGAGCTTCATGTTATTTTGGTATACTCGCAAATGAAGGGGGTGCAGAACCGGCAAAAAGATTCCAGGTAGGTAGCTTGGTAGTCAAGGAAAAGACCGATTGTCAATGTGACAGGAGACTTAATTTGAATATAGATATTATCACTTGCGTTTTCACTTACAATCATGACACAAGTGATGCAGCACAATAAATATGCAATGCTTACTCGGCACGAAACAGAACTAGATGGAAAGTTCGATATGACATTATTTCAACCCTGGATAAGGGCATGCGGCAAAATAGTTGCTTTTGAGGGGCTTTCCAATGTTCGAAAATAGACAGATATCTCGTAATCGTCCTTTGGAAAGTCTCCATGATATGTGAATCCAGCCTTTTTGTAGAACTTGTGCAGTTTTGAATTACCGGCCCAACAATCAAGGACAATGGTCCCGCCTTGTTCTAGCATTAAGCTCCTGACGCCACACAAGAACTCCAACCCAAGACCCTTCCCTTGGGCCTTTGGTTCTATCATCAGAGTCTGTAGGAACCATAACGGTCTTGGTAGGCAGTCCAGTTCCCAGCTGAGGTGTTGGAATGCCTTTGTATTTGGGTAGACCCCATCAAGCGGTTCGACAAAAACACTTCCGGTCCGCACTCCGTTATTCTCTAGAAGATAAACAAAGCCGCTCTTGACCGAGAGCTCAACTATGGGTAGGATAATCGGCCCAATTTCTTGAAGACTTCCAGATTCTGTTAATTTTTGCTGGACTTGAGAGCATAGATCACCCATCCAGAGCGCATCGTTGGCTGTTGCTCTTCGAACCCTGATGCTCTGCTCCATCCTTGAGCAAGATAGTCCTGTCTGCTTTTGTTGGATAGATATCTTGTTCTGTACTGTAAAGAATTCAACCTTGTGGAGAGAGAAGAATGTGGAGAGGACATCGCGATTGTCACGTGCAAATAGGCTCAAGTGACTAAGCGCCAAGGATACTCTCAATAGCTCTCGATGAGGAAGTCTCGCCCGTCCTAGCCATCTCCTTAATCTCCACATCAATAACTCTTCCAATATTGACCATCCAACACGATCAAAAGGCTCGCTACGAGTCTCCACATCCATATCACATCCTCCCGTAGCAATGGTGAATACTCAGCTCGAACACCTGTACAGGAGTCATGGCCTGATGACCAGAGTCTTTTCGTATATTATTCGCACTGTTTTCCGTCTTGCGCCCTTTTTTCAGATTGTGCAGCAGGGTCTGGAGATATGGTGTCAATTTGTCTGCTTCTTGCCGTACTGGCTTCGACCATTGCTCTTTCTTTGCGAGGCAAGATACCTGTGTACGAAGTATTGAGTGGCGAGACCGTCCAATCAGAGATCAGAAGAGGCACGCCCTCGCCGAGGTCCTACCCCTGACCTGTATCAATTTCCCCTTCACTCTCCGTGAACTTCCAAAAACATCAAGTCAAATTAATTCTTGAAGAGATCCGCACCCTTTTATATAGGGACGGGCTATAATAACTTGCCTCCCGGCTAAAACAACTTTTCGGGGGTATACTTAATACCCTCGCTTAACTATAGTAATTTATATGCGCAAGTAAGGCTAAACTATATACTTTACTAAATATTAATATATCCTTATTATTCTTAACTTTACTTTAGCCTTTAAAATAGAATTATTAAATACTTATAGTTCTCTTCTCTTTTTAATTATATACGCCGACTTACTTACTATAATTACTTTAATTTATATATATACTAAAGATAATAGTTACGTATTATTTAAATATAATATTATTAAGACTTAAATTATATTTACTTATAACTAGTATAATAAGACTATAGTCTTATAATATATAAAGGTTTATAAGTTAAAGAAGTATATAAGTTAAAGTAAGAAGTATAACTATAAAATAAAGGACGGGCTATAATAACTTATCTCTTAGCTAAAATAACTTTTTGGGAGTATACTTAATATTCTCGCTTAATTATAGTAATTTATATACGTAAGTAAGGCTAAACTATATACTTTACTAAATATTAATATATCTTTATTATTCTTAACTTTGCCTTAGCCTTTAAAATAGAATTACTAAATACTTATAGTCTTCCCCTCCCTTTAATTATATATACTAACTTACTTATTATAATTACTTTAATTTATATATATATTAAAAATAATAGTTACGTATTATTTAAACGTAATATTATTAAGACTCAAATTATATTTACTTATAATTAATATAATAAGACTATAGTCTTATAATACGTAAAGGTTTATAAGTTAAAAAAGTATATAAGTCGAAGTAAAAAGTATAATTATAAAATAAAGGTTATACTAAAGAAAAACGTATTAATAAAATAATAGGAACTAGTTGTTATTAAAGGGATATATAACTATAAGCCCTTTATAATACTTACTACTTATTTTACTTACTAAATCGCTACTTTAGACCTAAAGACTATTACTTAGGTTAAGAAACTCGCTAGTATAGGTCTTAATAACGCGCAAATCTTAATAGTTATTTAATAAGATAAACTTATAGTTATACTCTCTTAAAAGAATATCTTAAACGGTACTAGGCTGGCCGGACCGGACCGCGGTCTTTAGACCGGACCGGACCAAACTATCTAATAGTCTACAAAAATTATTTGGGACCGAACCGTTTATATAACGGTCCCTAAATTTATTTAAGACCGGACCGTAACGGTCTTAAAAAAATTTAAAGAGACCGTTTATAATTTGATTAATTAAATATTAATTATTTTTTAATTTTAAATATTATATTATTACTCTTAAGTATTACTCTATAACTTTTATATAAAAACTTTTTTAATTTTATATACTAATAAAGATAGTCTAATTATTTATAACGGTCTAGACCGAACCGAACCGTTTATAGACCGGACCGTAAGACCGCGGTCTAAATATAGTCCCTAAAACCTTAAATTTTGAGACCGGACCGTTCTATAGTCCCCAAAAAACCCTACGGTCTAGACCGGACCGGACTGTCGGCCAGCCTACTTAAACCTCGTATAAGTAATATGTCTTTATTAGCTTAATAAGCTTATTCTAATAAAATAGCTACTTAAAGTATATATATAAAAGTCCTTTTATATATAATACTAACGATTTACTAAGAACTTCGAGATAGCGGCTTTAACCTTATATTCGACTTATACCTTTCGATAAACGCGCTAACCCGACTCTTCTTCTTTTATCCCTTTTCTCTCGCCTTATAAAAGTAGTATTCTAATATTCTTTTACTTAATTATACGTATAAAACAAACTAATTTAATATATTATTACTAAATATATATATAATAACGAGAAATAATAAAGTAATCTAAGTAGGGGTTGTTTTTCTCTTAGTAGAAAAAAAGGTTAATTATAAGTAAGTATTATAATAACTCTATAACGTTATAACTTAAGATATAATTAAAAAGTTAGTTTCTATAATAATTAATAAAAAACTAGCTTTAATAGAGTATATTAATATATAATTCTTACGATTAACTTATATCCTTTATTAATAGTACGTAAATATAAATATATTAGCTAAAATTAAGAGATTTTTTCTAGGTCTAATAAGAGACGAGAATAATAAAGTAAAGAAGTACTCTTTATTTTAGTTATTTCTTAGGGCTTAAAATATATTACTTTTTAATATAAATTTAGAGGCATATAATAATAAGCTAAAAGAAATAAGAGTTACTTTCTCTTATTAAGCTATAAGTTATTATAAAGGGACCTAGTTATACTTATAAAAGGAAAAGATTATTATATATTAGGTTAATTAATATTATTACTTTAGAGTTACTATTTCTTCTCTTATTAAAGGCTATTATACTATACTTAAGTTATACTTATAACGAGGGAATAAAGACTTGAAAAGTGTCTTTATATACTTATAATACTTCTAGGACTCGTAATATTAAGGTATAATAATAACTCTAGCTTAATAGAAACTATAGCCTAAAACACGGGTTAATATACTTCTTTTCGTTATAATTCTTTAAGACGTATATAGCTTTATATTAGAGAAGATTCTATTAGAGTACTTTAAGTTACTTATAAGTAATCCCCTTTTCCTTAGCTATTAGTATATAATTTAATAGTTACTTAGCCTACTTTATTATTATATAATTTAAAAGTATAAGTTTAATAAGGGAGTAATTTTATTAACTAATATATATTATTACTAGTATTATAATAGGCTTATAACTAATACTCTTAATCCTTTCCTTATACCCGAAGTTTTAAGACTTATTCTTAACCTTATATAAATTAAGGGAAAAGATAAACCTTATAATATATTAGGAAAAGTATTATATATTACTAAATCAAGTACTTAAAGGCATTCCTTAGCCTTCGAATTACTTCCCTCTTTTGTCCTTATAATCTTTAAGTAACTTAAATTACTAATTAAATAAGTATTTATTATTTATTTAGGCCTAAATCAATTGACTTTTATTACTCTAATAATAACGTAAATAGTAAAGGGATATATTAATTAATATAAGGCTAGTATATTAAAGGAAAGGGGGTATATAAGGGGGATTTCTTTTATTTATAAAGACAATTGCCTTAAAAATATAGCGATAATTATAAGAGATATATTATAAAGGCAAGTAATATAAAAAGTTAAAGTTATAATAGTATAAGAAGTTAAAGTTATAATAATAAAACCTTTTAAGGGTTATATATAAGATAAGGAGTATAAGTTAAATCCGGATTATAATAAGTTAGTATAATAATATATATTATATGCTCTTGCACATATACAAATTAATATAGTAAGGGAAGCTTCCTAGATATATACCTATAGGTAGGGTTAATTAAGTTGTTTTAGCCGGGAGGCAAGTTGTTATAGCCCGTCCCTTTATATACGGTATGGCCACCGACTGGCACCGAGTGACCGGATATGGCATAGAGAGCACTATCAGTCTGCCTTCAGCTCCTTCTAGGCCCGAGCTGCAGAAACAGCCTCTTGAGGCTTGCACAATACAGCGGCATGGCATCTTTCAATATTTTCGCTTGTCCTATCACACGAGATGGGCCACAGGAGAGCCCAGTTAGCACCTGTCAAGATGCCGCAACTTCGTGCTTTGGGCTGTTTTGGCTTGTACTGGTTCCTGCTTGGTCTGACTTTGAGTCTCCGTGTGGTAATCGAATGCCATATAGGAGGAGAGCCTTCTCCATCCGTCTTTTTGTGGTTGTTGATGGATTCGCCGTTCGTTCCTATACTTTCATTCGATTCATTCTTTCTTTGTCGTCATGTCTTCTTTAAATATGTGGAAAGAAGTTCTTATCGCTGGCCTCGGTGTTCTACCTTCAGTGATCTCCGCCCTCCCAGCTTCGCAGACCAGCGGCGAGACATGCTCTGGATGGACACATATTGGATGTTATAACGATGCCTCGACGACCAGTCCTACACTGCGATTTCCGGTGGTAGCCTCCGACATGGGAATGACCACAATCGAAAACTGCCAAGCAGCGTGTTTCGCTCTTGGGTATATCTATTCTGGCGCCGAGTTTGGATACGAATGCTTTTGTGACAAGTCGATACAGAATGATGCTACGCCCGAGGATTCATTCTCTTGCAACCAACCTTGCTTTGGGAGCTTCACAGAAACTTGTGGTGGACTTCATGCTGTCAGCATGTATGAGGATATTTGCTCAAGTGCAATTTCGAGTTCGGCAGTATCAACGACTTCCAGCGGATCAGCCATCGTACCTCCCTCAGGTTCAACCTCGGCCGTGCTTCCAACAAATTCGGTGCCTCGCGCCAGTCCTACCTTAACTGTGACAATAACGAGCCGGGTCACTTTGACAAGTTCGACTTCAAGCTTGGAGCCTACAAGCTCGCCATTCTCCTCGAGCAGCTATCCTTACCTGTTTACAAACTCTTCGACGGGCAACTCTCGTGCGTCTCCTACGCGTTCGCTACAGCTGCTCTCAACACCGGTCACATCTTCCTCGGAGAAGCAATCTTACCCGAATACAAAAACCTCCATTTCTGGCGCAAACACCATGCCGCTGCCCAGTTCTCCTATTTCATCACCGTCTTTCACGACCGAGCCGTATCATTCTGTTAGCATTACTCTAACGTCGACTTTGAGAATCACCACAGCCTATACTGTCACTTCCTGCCCACCAAAGCATCCTTGTACCAATTACATTACAACAGAGACCCTCACTTCATATACTCCAGAAACCACAACTCTGCTACCGGAGACCCTTACACCCTCAGCATCCTCACTACAAGACTTGCCATCAGCGCAGACTCTTTCCTCTTCTCAAATAGAGGTCCCACCTTCACAGTCGTCTCCTCCAGCACAGTCTTCCGATTTTTCCATCAAGGGTTCGTCTTCACCCTTGCCAGAATTTTCTGGACAGAGCGAGGAAGGCACATTAAACTCTCCCAAACCATTGACAACCTCGTCAGCACCGAAGACCACCGAATCATCTGCGCCAGTGATACAAACAATCATTGCTACTGTTGTACCTCTCAAGGCGGCAGCGGCGGCAACTTCGGATGTATCACAGAGCACGAGCCATTCCTCGCTACCTACACCAATACAAGCCAGCGCGGCTTCTCATTTTGTCTATCACTCAACCTATTACCTTATTGTGGGCGTTGTTATTCTATTAGAGAGTGGTTCAGCCTTGCTTTGATATACCCAAGGGATTTGTGAAGGCGTTGAGGGAATACTTGGCGGCTTGGGGGCGTCTGGATCGGCTCAAAGCTACTTAACATATACCATGAATATAATCATTTTACTATACCTCGCGTTCTGTTGTACACATAGCAGGATATTTTTACTTTGGCCGAAGTTACGCAAATGCACACCTAAATTTCTGCTTACAAGCAGCGATCAATTGTCCAATGGGCCGTCCTTTGCGCCAGCATTCTGGGAGCGAGCGGGCCGGGCCGGGTGTCAAGTCATCAAAAGAGATCAATGTCGTTGTTTATTATTCTCTGGACACAAGGAGGCTTCCAAAATATTCTCTAACTGATGTCGGCCCAAGAGTTGAGTGTTCTGCAACGTTGGTTAGTAGAAGGGGGCTATGGCTTTTAGAGCAAGGCGATGGGTGTCGTGCCCATCCTTCCAAAATCTGGTGAACGAGGCAAATAATAAGGTGTTTCTCCTCCCCAATTTATTTCCTCGACAGCTCATCGCCCGTATGCGTTGGATCCTCTCCGATAGGCTATTCCTTGGCACTAAAGTGTCACCCCTCCAGCTTCAGCTGCTGGGTTTAGCCCCCAAATTAAGGACTGCAGCCTTATGTGACATAAGCATGCAACCACGCCATTAAACCAGCGCTACATCAATGAAGGAGGGGATCAGCTGCAAAAAGCTTTTATTTTATCTATGTAAGAAGTCGTTTCCCTTTCCTTAGCGAGACTCTGTACGCCATCTTTTTGTGATTCTCGTCTAAATAGCGGTTTGCGACATCATACTGCACCATGGCTTCCAAGCCACTCTCCACTACTGCCGTTGCGAACGGCAGTGCAACAGCACCGAAGACCGATCTTTCCCTTCTTTGGGAGAAAGCCATTGAAGATTACGAACTGAGGACGAAGAAAAGCCTCAAAATGGGGCCGTGGAAAAGTATGCAAGAAGTCATCGACGGCACCGAGGGCCAAGTCAATAAATTCAAGGATTTCCGACACTCGGGCTCGAAAGTTGATACGGTTCGCACCGCTTTCAAGAATAACTTGTGGTTGATTCAGAAAGTCGTCAACACCATTCAAATCATTGGAAGCACTGCTGCTGTGGGATCACCTGTCCTGTGTTACATGAAGACGATGAGCTGATTTTACAAGGCTTTTCCTCCTGCTATGCCCGCCGCTTTGATTTTCAATGCTTTTGGACAGGTGATGACTGTGAGCTAGGTGACGTTCTGAGTTCAGTGGCTCAAAGGCTAAGTGATGACAGTCTTTCAATCAAATGAGTGCAGACTACGACAAAGTGGTGGGATTCTTCGAGTTTACTCAGCGGTTCCTTGACAGGCTTTCCATGATTGAGGGACATTCACCAGATCTAGCCCCATTTCAGAGATGCATCACACGAGTGTTCTCTAGTATGCTCATGATCTGCGCTGTGGCACAAGAATATGCGAAAGAAAAGCGTTTCAGTACGTGGATTTCGCAATTTGAATATGGAGAACTTCGCTGATCGACTGCCCTAGAGAAATGGTTCAACACACTGGTTGAAGGCTCTGATTCTGGTCTTACTGCAGCATACAAAGACATGGAGAATGCCATTAATGAGTAAGTTCTTAAGGGAGATTCTCCCTTTACTCGCTGAAAATGATCCACCGATTGGCATCTGCTGCTGACCTTATTTCTACTAGGATGAGCCAAGCCGTAGGAATTGCAACATTACGGACGGTTCAGATTCTTGCGGAAATCGTCAAGAGTATGGAAGAAGGTGTGGAGTTCATCGTCACGAAAACGACGTTTATCGATGAAAGAACCCAGCGTATTGAATCTAAAGTTGACATCGTCATCAACCAAGGTCAAGTAATGGATTCAAAGCAAGATGTAGTCCTAGCCCAGCAGAGAGAGATGAACGCTCTTATGAAGAAACTCTACGAGCGGGAACGAGCCGGACATGAGAAAACTCAAGACTCGAAAAGTTATCCTGGCCAGCGAAAAGCCAAAACCGATCCTGGGGAGAACAAACGGGTCGCGATTAACCATGTCACATCTTATCTCTCTGGATACTCCTCAAGATGGAGCGTCATCAGCAAAGAAACGAAAGCGCAGCGGAGAGAAATTCATGTCGACTCCGTGCCTGGTACGGGTGCTTGGCTTTTGAACGATGAGGATACTTACAAGGCATGGGCTGACCATCAGAAGTCTATCGTTTGGTTGCGCGGCAACTCCGGTATTGGAAAATCCTTCCTTGCAGAAGCTGTCATCTCAAGTCTCGAGAGCTCGTCGGCTGATCGCAAGTCCTTTGCTTATTTCTTCTTCAGAGAAGAAGTGGACAGTCTTAGGTCCTTCACCGAAGCCCGTCAGTATATCTGATAATCTGGACTACGTCCGATTATTTGACTTAATGCCTCTTTGCTGATTGGGATACAGTGTACTGCTTGTCCTATCAACTGGCAGAATCAGATCCAAAATATTGGGAGCAATTGGCCAGTGAAATTGCCAAAGAGAGCGGCGTACCTGTCGAGCCTTGGCAGAGACTTTTTGCAGATAGATTTCCTACCAAGGGCGACGACCATGTCTATCTCATCCTAGACGGTATCGACGAGATGAAAGAGACTGAATTCACCGAAATGATCAAGTGCATAGAACAAGTCGTCAAGGAGGAATTGAACATTCATATCCTACTTTCAGGACGCCCTTCAGTGTCGGACCAGCTGGAGCCTTTGAGCCCGTCAATAATTGAGATAACCAAGACAAAACTCTCAACAGACATCGAGAAAGTCATCGCGCAGAACCTCAGAAAGCTTCCTCGAGTAAAGAACTTCCGGAAACCAGTTAGGAATTATATCTTCAACAAAGTCAGAGCGAGCGCTGACGGGATGCGATATACGGACCATATGATGAGACGTCTGAACATGATAGGGCGCGAGAAAGCTGTGCTGAAAGACTTGGAGAAAAATCTCCCTAAAAGCCTCGAGGAGCTTTATGACTTGATGCTGAAAGAATGCCAACAGAACAGAACGAAAGAGCAGTATTTCACACTCAAGAAGCTCTTCGCATGGTTGGCTTATTCCAAACGTGCCTTGACGCTGGATGAGGCTGCGGAATTGATTGATCGAACTGTTCATGGGGAAGACCAGACCTTCGATATTGAAGACGAAATCATTGGCCGATCTGCACGGTAATATCCTCTTCTCTCAAAGCTCACTCTCTCTCAAATGGTTTGAAGGATCATGATTGAAGGTGGAAATGCTGACTACGGTAGAATCCTGGAAATCGTGAGAGGCCGCGATGGCGAGGACGAAGATGACGATGATGGAAAAGCAAGCGACAGCGACAATGGCAATGGTAATGAGGCTATAGAAGTCGATATTCAAGGTAGTGGGCAGATACCTCTGGCCTTCCAGGAGCGGTCTCTTCGTGAATATTTTCAAGCCGTCGATGTCGATGAGAAGGGTCTCCGAACACCACCATCAGCAGCCCATCTCACCATTTTCGGAATGACAGCCGATTTGCTTTTCAATGTAAAACCAGAACTCAAAGATAGCGAGCAACCAAAGCTGTTGGCATATGCTGCCAGTTTTTGGGCACAGCATTTTGTGGAAATTGACCTCAGCAAAGCCTCTGACGAAGATGTCAAACAAGTAGTCAACATCCTACACAAAATTCTAAGCAATCACAACAACGTCGCTAGAACCTTCGAGCGTTTCTCGGAGTTCTCATATTCTGAGATGACTCCGGAGAATGAGGCTCTTTGGATGAATACTCTCAAAGAGTGGACCGGCCGTGCCTCGAATTCGTTGGGGCTATTGGACCCTGAAGTTAAGATGTGGGCGAAAGGAATCACTGCATCTCTAGAGCCGCTAATGACACTTGCTCGCGGGCATATTATCAACTGGTATATGCAAAACAATGGTTTACGCATCTTCAAATCATTCAGCTTCGCCAGAGATGCCTTTAAATTATCAAACATAGATGTGTCAGCGAATACCCTGGAGTCTGTTCTGAAGGTTTCAGACCATTTCCCCGACATTGATAAGACAGCTGGATCGATGAGAGCGATCAGCGCAAGTCTCGCAGGGTAAGTCAAGTTTTCAGAACCACCCCTCTCCCCACGATCTTAGCCTCTTGGGGGTCGGGGGGGGCTTCTTTACTACATCCCCCATCCCCCACAACTGAAGACGAATCTCTGGCACAGTAACTAATTTATGAGATTACAGACTTGAGCTCTACGACGACTCGATCAATTATGTAACTCAAGGTCTAGAAATGCTGGCATCAGACAAAAGCTCCCTAAGATTCTATCTTAGAAGATCTCTCGCCATGTCGTACGCAGCAACAGAACGTAACGAAGAAGCAATTCAGGAAGTTGACAAAGCCATACAAGCATTGCCTGATGATTGGAGAGACGATGAGGAGCTTGTCGATGTGGTGGAATGGATATACAAGCAGAAAGGTGATTATCTCAACTCCCTAGATCGACCGGAAGACGCCATCGAAGCGTACAACTCCTGGAAAGCAGTCAAGCCCCAGACTGCAGTCGACGGATACTACCTTGATGATATGGCTCGCATCTGGAATGAAACACGAGATCCTGAGGGATCGAAGCTCCTTGGCTTATTGCATGACTGGACCGAGAAAGAACGAATTTCCTGGTTCGAGTACATCTACACTTACCATGACGTTTCCGCAATTACACGATTCGATGAGGCAGCCGCGCGGAATGGGGAAGAGGGGAAATCCTTCCTGCTACAATGTTTCCGCAATTACATGGCGACGATCCCTTCCACCGCAGATAAAATCGTCTTCGTCTGGGCAGACTTGGCGGCTGCCTACCTGACGGTTGTCAAAGACCAACGGAAAGCCAAAGAGCTCTTTCTCAAAGTCCTCAGCCGGCCTATCACAGACGTTGATCTCCGAGAATCCGTCGACGCGACACTTTTCCAGGTCCGTCGTTCTCTAGCAGAAATCATCTTCGAAGAATTCTACAAGTCATCGGATCCGGTAGAGAAGGCGAAGCTGCTCGAGGAGATGAAGCACTTCCCCAATCAGCCTACCGAGGTTCTCGACTCCTTCCAAATTGAGAATTCTACTGTCAGTGTTATGATTGCTGTGATGCATCGTGTCTTGGGACAAGCCACTGAGTTCGAGGCGGTTATGAAGAAGACTTTCGATACATGTGTGGCAGGACTTTCTGATTCGGTCGGGTGGAACGATTCGAGTAGTTTTCGACTGCTAGCGAAAGTACTCGCTTGTCTGGAAGGCTTGGAGCGTGATGCTTTGATTGCCCTCAGTTGCCAGTACTCCAAAGTGACTGAAGAACCCGAGACAGAAGATCAGGCCAGCCTTGTTGAGGAAAACACCGAGGCTAAGACTGCCCAGGGAGAAGACAGTACGGATGAAGAGAAGGTGGCCGAATCGCGGGAAGTCACATCGCAACCTGAACCAGAAGACCCCCAACCCGACAGCCAAATCCACTTTACCGAAACGACCATCTCAAGCAACACGGTGGAAGACGGCGTCCTGAAAGATAGCAGTAAAGTCATCATCGAAGAAGCGAGCGTCGAAGTATCGCACGAGCTGGAAGCGTCAGGGATCACGGAGGAGCCGAAGGAAGAGGCGACCAAAGGCCCCTACGACGACGAAGAGACACTCGCACCGAATCCCGATGAGGAACTTGGAGGCGGAGGAGGCCTCTCCTGCGACGGCGAGTGTGGTCGAGCTTGGAGTCAGTGGGACGTGCCCATTTACTTCTGTCTCCTGTGCACCAATGCCGACCTTTGTCCTACTTGTCATGGGAAGCGCATGGCGCAAAACAGAGGGGAGCCCGCGACTTATTGGCGGTCGTACTGTGGAGAGAATCATCGATATGCTAAAGGTCCGATTCAAGGCTGGGAAGGGGTTAAGGGTGGGGTCATGAGGATCGAAGCCGAGGATGGTGTGGTTGAGGAGCTGAAAGTACAGGACTGGCTTAAGGAGCTGAAGACTGCGAGGTGGGAGGCGGCGTGGACGAATTTCTGGATGAGGCTTGAAGGTGTGAGGGATATTGGATTCTAGTGTTGTAATAGGCTTTGATCCAACGAGGCAGACGAAGGGCATTGGCCTTGATCGTAGCAACAAGAACACGTTCAAGTGATTTATTCAAATCGCCGAAGCTATCAGCCAAGACAGTCTCGGCCTACAGGCACCAAACTCGAGGAACTCCATTGTGTTACATCCCAACTCATCAATACCCATTTTCGTTATCATCATCCTCATCAGTCATACCGGTCCTTTCTTCGAACTGCATGAAAGGCTTCTGTTCGTCTGCACTCTCAACGATCGCGTTCCACTTCGTCTCTACTTCCTCGAGTGCTTCATCGTGGAAAGCTAAATCCAGTGACACCAAGGATTGCTCCTGTTCATAGTAAAGACTATACAGCAACTTCCCCTCTCCATCCTCTGCGATATCTAGGAACTTCACCAACGCTGCTTCTAGGAAAGCCTTGCTGCTACTAGCATGCATCGTCGTCGCGTAAAGTACACCTTTTATGTGGTCAGCATAAGCTCCAAAGAATACTGAAATGATTGTAAAAGATGGAGAGAGCATCATCAGACTGTCAGAGGGTTGTCGTCAAGAGGATCAGACAATGTAGATAAGTATTCAAAAGTTGAATCATCATGTAATGCATTTGGATAGGAGGGATCAAGGGAGGTTCAAGCTTACATTGACCTGACGGACATTCGCCCGTTTCGCTTGAGTGTGCCATAATGTAGATCGGATGAGTCTGGCCTTCGATGCCGAGGGTCTTAGGGGGAAGACGATGAAGGACACGGCAGCAAGGGGCGATCCCTCAACCGAGCTCTTAAAGAGTGTAGAGAAGGGCGAAGACACTATTGCCACGACTTTCGAGACAGCTTTCGTATCTGGCTTTCTTTGATTGTCCGGGTCATGAGCGAGATGTTTTGTAACAATCGTCTCTGAGTTTGAAAGAACCACTTCGGTCTTCTCTCCGTTCGTTTGTGAAGATTTGATGCCCGTGCCGAGAACATATACTCCCCCACCCACAGCACCAGCTCTGCAGGCAACCTGTGCAATTTCAGCGCCGCCTCCCCATTTCGGCAGCACAGCACCAAAGCCAGGGCCGAAGAGTCCGATTGAGGAGAGATGTCTCTGAATCCTGGGCAGCGCATATCCGACCGGTGTATCGTCCGGAGAATCCAATGACAAAGTCAAAGCTACCAGGACAGTCTGCAGCGACTCCGGTAACTTGAAGTGCGACGTAAGAAAGGCAGGAAAGCTGTTCTCAGCAACCGCTTCCCAGATTTCGCCATGATTCTGGTACTCCACAACGAATTTCAGGAATTTCATCAAAGACCGCTTCGAGCGATTATCAATGCTGGCATCTTCAAAAATGTCCTCTCGTCCATTTGGTAGACGCTTCAGTGCTGCGACACTTGAGACATCGTAGATCCACCAATTGCCTACAGCCTGGAATTCGAGCTGCTTATAAACCTTCGACGAGACAAGTTGAGAGAGGAGTTTCGACTTCGTGTAGATTATTTGCGGCGATAAGGTGAGTGTGTATGCTCTCGAAACGCCTAGTTTTCCCGCCTCTGTAGGTGACTTCCATATTGCTGCATTTCGGAAAGATTTTGTGTCTGTTCCACGTCAGCAACAGTGCCATGATGAATCGACACCAACACGCACGCACCAAATGTGTTCACCTTTTCTACCCATTCATCAACATCCTGCAGACTAAATGCCGCTTCTGAGCTGCCATAATACTCATTCTGATCAACGTGCAAGACCTTCTTGTTCGAGCGGGACAGAGCTCTTCATGTGCTGCGTCAGTCAGAGATGACTCTGTTGAGCAACAAGATGAAGCTCACAATGCAAGAAGAGACTGCTGTAAGCCTGTCCCTTCAATCACAACATCCCACGGTGTGTCGCTCAAAGACTCCATCTTCCATCATCAACTTGAGAAAAAGTCTTTTATAAAAATTTGGAAGGATCCGCTTGAGCCTTGATATGGCTAGCCCTCACGCTAGTCCCAAAGTGTGAAGCGAGGCTGTGGACATCTTCGGAAATTTTGGAGAGAACTTTTGCTTCTCTATCCGTTCGACCAACGTCGCAACTCTGCTATAAATCTACAACGAGTTGCATGTTTGAGGAACCTTTCATTAGGTCTCTTTTGTTGGACGGCAGAAAAATGTCTGTGTCCTGTATCTACTGCTCTGGAATCTTTGATCTGAAAGAAGCGGTTCGTAATGGATGGTACAAATCAAAAGCCTAGGCTGTCAATGATCCCAGGGTGTCTCATGTATGGACTGTTGAAGTTGTGAATGGAGCTCTACTGATGCCACGCTGATGATCATTGTGTCCCAAGAAGAGAGCTCTTCAAACCTGCCAACAATCATACGTTTTATGACGACTTCTCACATGGATCAATGGGGGCAGTATTACAGTATTTCAAAGCAGAGAAGCAGTGGCGTTAGTGGCAGATTTTGGAAGGTATATACTCATGTGTTGCTTCTTCGATTTCCTCGAGCTATGAAGCTGGCGCCTTTCACCACGTCCGACAGAAAGCTTTCTCTGCACGCCAAGAGTCTGCGAGGCTGGCACCGAATTGGCAGCAGCGAGGGCGTGGTTTCAAGAATCAAAAGGCATGGTTTTGGAAGGCAGTTCATTAGAGCTGGAGGCAAGATATTCTCACGTGTTGTCATTCATAGCAGATTATATATAGTGTTGGTATCATCCCGAGCTCCATTCCCATCCAACGCCCTAGACCATCCAACCAAGATATGCTGAACATGCACACTAAATAGCATAATTTTCCGTATGTAAGAAAATCTCATCCTTACTGTCATCTCCCCAAATATCCGCCTGCAGCCTCGCGACCGTATTCGCGATATCCACTCTCATACTGGGAGGTCCACAAACAAAGACACATGTCCTACGTCCGAAAATCCCCTTCCCATCCGGTCCACCGGTAGCCATCTCCTTCAACATGTACCCCAGATCTGGACGTCCATACTCCGTGGACCAGCCTTCTTTCTTCTTGCGTCCCACGAAAGCGAATCTCATTAAGTTCTTCTGAAACTCGGTCGGCGTTGTTGGGAAACCGAAATCGAAGGTTGCGGCTGTTGTGTTGGGGATCTGAATTTGGAGATCGGAGGACTTTTGCCGTGTGTGGGCTGGTGCTGGGGCGGAGAGGAAATCCGATGTGGGTTCTTCAGGTGAGTAGGGTGCGGACTGCTTGGGTGGAGATGGGTATTCGGATGGCTGGTATGGCTGATAGGGCTGATACGAGTCTTGTGAGACGAAGCTGTCACGGTTACCTCCAGGTGGCGGGCCAGGAGGTGGTGGTGGTAAGTTTTGAGGATTGTAGCTGGAGCGATTGGGAGATGGAGGGGCGAATTGAAAATGCGGTGCATCTTCTCGTGGTGCTGGTTGTGGGAAGTGGAAGTTCCCTATTGCATTGGACCCACGTACCACACTTGGCGAGAGGAATTTGCGGGTTGCTTCGTGGGCATCTTTTTCTGGAGTTACGGATGGAAATACCTTTCCTTCTAGTCTATCTAGGGCAGACTTGCGGTTCGCTTTTGTTGGTGGAGGAGGGAATGATGTTTGTGGGGGTGGTGGGAAGACCTTTGGTTGTAGGTGCTTTGACTGTGGTAATGAGGTGATGGCATCTTGATCCTCAGCTCTCAACTCCGCTTCCCTTTCAGCGTCTCCCTGAGCCTCATCTCGAATCATGGCTGAGTTTCTCTTCGATGCTATCCCAGCAACGAACCCATCCAGCTTATCATGGAAAATGGTACTGATCGGTCTCGGAGCTCTCTCGCTCATACCCATTCTCGTCTGTCTCTTTGCCGCCGTTACATAAAATTGGCATGTGACAGTATCCGGAGGGGCATATTCTCTGCAAATGCGGAGTTCTTCTCGAAACCAATCCATGGCTTCTAATCTCTTCAGAGCCCAGACTACTTCGATCTTCTTTGTCACTGCCTTTCCATCTCTCATTCGCTTGATCAGATTCAAAAGTTGTGACACGATCGCGGTAATTCCGCTTCCTCCGGCAAACAGAATGACAGTCTCAAAGGCGGCCAATTCTCTTTGCATTCCTCCGTAAGGTCCATCGAGGTAGGCACGATATGTCTTGAATGGGCCTTTCTCGATAGCTGTCTCAAGCACCCTCCTAGTGAAGCCACCGAACGGTCTGAAAACCAAGGTACAATCTCTGTATAGATCACCATATTCAGATGGAAAGTCTTCACTGCATAGCGAAGATATCGTGAACGGATGGTTCTCAAAGATTGAGATGCCTGGCATCCGAAGGTAGACATATTGGCCAGGTCTCCATTTCATTTGTGTAGGAATCGTGACTTTGATTGCGTTCTCAGCCATAAGCGTGACAGCAGCCTCGTCTCCAATCAACCATGCATTTCTCCACGGCTTCATCCAGTTCAGGTTGAATATTCGCAGACCATACGAAAGGACCCAGATTGCAACGGTCGCCCATAGGTAGCTCCACGACGTGAGATAGTTGTGGCAATGCCAGAACAGGAGAGCCACGTAGACCATTGCAACTGGGATGTGTAGGATAGCGAATATTTCATACGCGATGTTCCGCAATATAGGTAATGATGCAACACAGAGCCAGCCAAGAGGCACGAAGCAGGCAATTCCTGTTCCATAGATGATGCCGCTACCTGATGGGAAGAGCTTTGCGAATACCAACATACCGTTATCATCCCAGACAGGCTGAATGTAGAACGGGATCATGTGGACCAGCGCAAGGAAGAGGCACAAATATCCGCCCCACCGATGAAATACACCTAGTCGATCGTGACCAATCCCAGTTATGTATGAAATGAAATTGGCTTTCATGCTCAGAGCAACAATCCAGGGAGTCATCGCAACTGCAATCATGCCAGCCCTGATTGCCAGAGGTGGAGATCCGAAACGAATGCTCTGCCAGTAGAGTGGTTGTGGTAAGAAGCAGTATAGTGTCACAAAGATCAAGGCGAGGAGGAGAATACCGATGGTTGCGAGTGACGGGAAGGCGGTGATTGTCTTCTTACCCCATCTCAACTCAGGGACTGGGCGGTAGAAGATCCATCTGAACAATGCCAGGGTATCATTCACAGGCCCGATTGACGACCAATGCGACTGCCCTCTTGTAAGAACAAATGGTTTCTCGACTCCCTCTCGAGGAAATAGCTGATCCACCGTCCGTCCTGTTTCCATGTTGGCCATTCCATATTCCCTGTCAGGAGAATAGTCAAATTGAGTCATTTGCTGCTCCACTTCCTGCTTGTGCATTGCTTGTCTAAGCTTGTCCGTCCACAGATGATAGACTCTCGCAGTCGCAACTAACATCATCAAGACAATACAAAAGTATGTCCATCCTAACGCATATTTGCCTGCTTGTGTCCAAGGATCAACAGTATCTGCCTCTACTAGACCAGGTGGGCTTGTAGCTGTGAGTGGAATATATATTCGTTTCGCCAGCTCGCGTAGCGTCTGGGAGCCATCCGTCGCTGTAGACATTTCGCCAGACGGACTCGGCATAGTCGCCTTGATGTCTTGATTATGCAAGGCGTTTCAGGCTTATCTGGTAATTTCTGGGGGCGAGGGTGAGGGCGTAGAGAATGTGCGGGCGCTCTCACGAACAAAGCGTCAGCTTACTGAAGCTTGCCAGAGCTCCGTAAAGTTCCAATTTGTGCCGAAATGTTCCAGAATGTCTGCGTGCAGTGCTTTGAAAAGCCACCTGCCATCCAAAACTTGCAGGTCTATGAGGAGGTTTGCCGGATATATGCGGTATGCAAGTACTCGCTCGCTATGCAATCCAGGTTCTTCGCTCGAAGCGCGGAGGAATGCCAGACTCCTCAATTAATTAAGTATGATAAATAGCGAATGTTGACGATGAAGAAAGGAAGCTGGAGGATTAGGAGACACCGCATGCAAAAATGGATCGGACGGATAAAGCAGTGGTACGTGGATATATGGTAGATCGGTGTGGGGAATCACACGAGCAGGGCCTCGAGGTTGTACGGCTTTCGATTGAGCAATGTCCCTGCGGGAAACCCACTTCGTCACTCCAACCGCTGGGTCTATTGCTTTCGATTTGAATTGGGATATGCAGAGGCTCGGAGCAAAGGCGATGACGGGGTAGCCAGTCAGAACGAGATGGAAGCAAAGAGCTTCGCGCACAACTCTTGTGAACTGAGAAGCTCGGCGGTTGAAGGTGCCTTGATATTGGTCCTGACCCCAACAGACCCCCAGATGCAGATGCCTGTCTTATCAAGCCGCTAATGTCGTAGTTGCCGTTTTCGTGCATGCAAGTCACTGTCTGCGAGGATGAACAGGACGTGCGTGCATTTGAGGTTCGCCAACGATCTTCTTTCTGGTTCGAGGTCAAAACACTGACAGAGCGGTGTCAATTGTAGATGATAGATGGTATGCATAAGATCGATGTCGTGACAGTATCATGTGAAAGCTTCTTCCTGCTATTCGGGAAACCTTCTAAGCAATCTCCAGAAAGCTTCGTGTACAAATGAATGCATTTGGTGGACTCACCGACAGGCATGGCAACTGCGACTTATCGAATAGAACGGTGAAGCGTCTCGAGCTTTGATGATGGGCACTTAGTCCCTTGACGCACCAATGCGGGGTCGAGAACGGGTTCGTTGATCACGGGAAGATGCAGGCATCGCAGGAAGTGCAGGAAGAGAGGTGGTGGGCGGTTATCCACTGGCTGCCATTCGCTCGCGGAGACTGGCCCCTGCATAACCAGTCCGGCCGAGCAGGCTCCCTAAGGCAGATGAAGGATGGACAAACTCGTAGGAGAGACGTCTATTATTGTCCACTGAGAATCTCGAACACAGCAACCGGAGAGGACGGCAACAGAGCATCCAAGTACATCGATGGCATGTACTTTTGGAGGGACTTGAGCTGTTGCCGCTGTTAATTAATCAGATGAGAGGAGTTCTTCCACAATCCTCTTTCTGGGTGTGAACAGTAGGGGCTGAACCGTTCACAGTATCTCCTTTTCGGTAATAATAGTAGGATCGTAATCTCTTGAACCGCTGTTATGGAAAGTGGATGTGAGTGAGGGTCCAAATGCTGAGGCTATTCGCGCCTGCATCCTTGACGTCCGGGATCTGATCCTCATGGAGTCGACCTCGTCGAAGAGATGGATAAGTCGGGAACGCCTGGAGGAAATTTAGCAGATGCCTTGGCAAACGTGCAGAATTTGAGAGTCTTGAAATATCCGCAAACCTAGGGCGTGCGAACTAACTTTACCGTTGGTTCAAACAGGACGAGAATGGACCAAACGAGCAGAGAACATTTTCTCTCCCAGACAATCATCAATACAAGAGCAGGTAGAATCAGGCAGGTCTCCCGGTGAGTGACGGCTTTATATGATTGCAAACAGAATGAAGAAACGAGACATCAAACGCAGGTCACGATCTGGTCATGTCGCAGCCTTGTCCTCGAAATGGTGCATGTTTCCAAAAGGTCAGCCTCGAGGGAAGGGCCAAATGTGATTGGTGCTCGGCAGCAGCCGAATTTAGGGTCTGAAAAAGGGAATTCAAAACATCTGCCTTCAATCGTTCAGTCATTTCTCCGCCTTCGTACATCCATCCTGACCGGATCTCGCACAAGGAGACAATCATGGCCTCAACAACGGCCCAACCGACTCTCTCCTTCCCACGAGATACGTTCGCCAAACTTTCTCCTCATCCCTACCTCCTCGCCCACCTCCAACCTTCCTCCTCAGCCTCACCATCAACACGCGCGAACGGCCGCTCTCCAACGACCTTCCGAGCTCCGCACGTCAACAATGGCTCTCTCACACACGCCGAAGGTAGTGCTGTTGTACGAATAGGTGACACGACCGTTGTATGTGGTATTCGAGGGGAGATATTGCTGGCAAGCAATGTAGCAGGTTATCGTGTCGACAGGTCATCTACAGCTCCATCTTCGAAGCCAGGATACAATGAAACAAAGGAGTTGGATTTGCTAGTCCCCAATATTGAACTGGCAACAGGATGCTCACCAGCATTTATGCCCGGCCAGCCTCCTAGCACGCTGGCGCAGAGTTTAAGTACGAGGGTGTATTCGTTGCTGCATTCAAGCGGACTTGTTAATGGAGAGGACTTGAAAATTTGGTACCAGCCGCCAGACTTGAGTGATCAGGACAAAATGGATGTTGAGGACTCAGAGAGTATTGAGCCTGAGGTCAAGGCATTTTGGACACTCTATATCGACATTCTATTCATATCGCTGGACGGAAATCCCTTCGATGCGGCTTGGGCGGCAGTTGTTTCTGCGTTGAGGAATGTAAGACTACCAAAGGCGTATTGGGATCCAGACCGCGAGATGATACTGTGCGAGGATGCAGTAGCAGTGTCCAAAAAGCTTCGGTTGAACGGGATGCCAATTGCAGTCACAGCACTGGTGTTCAGAGCGAAAGAACAAGCACCAACAGGAGACAACAAATACTGGGTATTGGTGGATCCGGACGCTTTTGAAGAAGGATTGTGCGACGAGTCCGTTACAGTTGTAGTTGATTGTACGGGTGGAGAGACCAAAATGTTGGGTATATCGAAAGCAGGAGGAACCGTTGTTGGAAGGGAACAGGTCAAGCAGATGGTGGGTTTGGCAGCAACGAGATGGGCACAACTTGGTCCTTTACTCAAGGGCTGAGCTTGGTTTTCGAATGAAGTATGTCATGCTTCTAATCTATCGAGGCTTCCCCACCGCCAGATGCGGGGAGAGCAGAGTCGCATGTTGCTAGGAGGCAATGCGCCTGGGGTTTAATGTGTACTATGCGTACAAATATCGAATAGCAAACCATCTGCACAGTGCAGACAGGAGCCGACTGCCGGTGCAGCCCAACTCCTGGCTAGTGTCAAAATATGGATTGGAGAATTCGGATTAATACTCAATTACAACGGAATATTATGATCCACTCCAAACAAAGACCATTCATTCAACGAAATCTGGCGGTGAGAGTCCCAGTCATTGGCGTTTGATCTGAATTCAATCTGGATGTGAATCATCACATCATCTTCTTGGTGTCCATGTATGCTTCCACATTATCGGAAGCACATCACCACTTCGTCCTTAAGAATTGCTCCCACGCCAAATCGCGATACCAAACTCAACACCTTCTCTACCATCACCCTGAGTTGCTAACAATCACCGTCATTACCCTCTCACTCCTCTGCATCATTGCCAACAACTCATCGGGTCACCTGCAATGCTGTGAATTCCTTCTATATGAGCATTAGCATTACCAAGCCTAAAGTAGCACATTACGCTAAAATTTCAGAGATCCTCCCAATACACGACTTCTACAGGGTTCACCTCACAACACACCGTGTCGGCTACTATCGCGATGACTTCAGTCCTCCTCTCATGGACGTGAGCTGTTTACCCATATCAAGCTACAGCGCGTGCCCTGCCTTTCCTACCTCTTATTCACCGAACCCACATAGTAACCACGGCAAAGTTGCTTCCCTCTGCTTCGATAACCACAAATCTCTATCCCGCTCGCTCCCATGTCACTTGAAAATGCTTCTCCTTCCCACCCGAAATCAAACATGCCTTCGCCTCACTCTGCAACCTACAATTTTACGTCACGTGTATGTTCTTCGTCAGGGCTTCGTTTGGACGGGAATTTCTGGAATCGTAATGCGAGGAGGACTTCTTACTTTGGCTAGAAGTGGAGCACTGATGCAGGAGTCCTCACCATTGCATTCATTTCATCCTCTTGCGCAAGTCTATTGATACGCGCCGCAGCTTTGACAGCAGTGTAGAACCAACTTAGTTACTTAACTGGTACAACCAACCTATATGGGCAGGACATAGTCAAATGGCGCGGGCGATGGGGTGGGAGTGCATTGCTGGCTTTGGCTTGGAGTGCATCTGGGCTCAGTACGGCAAATTAGAAGCTACCGTGGCGCAAGCATTTATGGAGAATTCGATTTTCACCAAGATTATGGCAATGGTACATACACCTAATGTTTCTAAAGGCTTTCCTTTGGTTTATTATGGTTTGATTTGTCCAGCCAAGAGGTTCTTGGGGGGGGTTTGCTGTTGATATATTGGACGATGACGACTGTCGTAAGAGCTAGAGAACGATATTTTACATGTAAAAGCCCTCAGGAGCGGATTTTGGCAAAATCGCCTAGGCTAAGCAGCCGAAATGACATATCTTCTACTTTGATGTGACTGCGGCCTGAAAATTGCGAAATTCTGGCATCTAAAGTACCAATTAGGAGAATGAAAGTTGGTAGTTCAAAGTCACAACTTTTTGATGCGCTGGGCTGCCAGTAAGCGTATTGACATATTCTACATCGCTGCACCATTGACACTACACATCGATCGATCAATGAAACTGTGCTGCAGAACAGCGTCTAATTCAGCGGTCAAGGTTACTTGGTTTTAGTTCGTTGCATGAAGAAGTCAATGCCTTTCTCGAAGGAGATTTTGGCGCGAGCTACCGTTTCTGTTGGAAATAAGATCAGTGCCCAATAATGGCATAGTAACTCTGCCTTCTCCGAAAACATGGCCTGGAACAAATAAATGAAGAGAAGATACAATGCTCCCTTGTGACATCAGGATAGCGTTGAGACTTGAGACAAAAGCAGATGAGTATTAAAGTACCTAATAGCACCATGGATAATACCAGTCTTATTCTCCAAACTTCGCCGGAACTAAACATAATTCAACAGTAGAATATTTCTTTCTTGGCTCTTAAATTCGCTTTGAACAAACACTAATTTTCTGGCTCGGCAGTGTAAAAGCAGCTTTTGGCCTGCCCATTTACTTCGATCTGCAACCCATTTATCCTTCCTTCGAACCCTTCCCTACCATGATATTGTGCCAAACTCTCTCTCCAACACCCCGCATCTCGCTGTAGCAGAATGGGGTTTTCCTACAGTATAATTCTCTTTCAAAGCCAAGACTAATGCTCATAGGAGTCCTGTCTAATTTCGGACTCGACGTTTCGAAATTCAAGAAAACGAAAACTTCTTCATGCCGGGGACGTGTTTGATATCTTCGGTAGGGATTTGGAGAGAACTATTAGAAGTCGTATGTTAGCTTGTTTGGATGACAGAAACAAGGAACAAGGACAATGATGGGAGATGGAAAGCTGTTGTTACTGTCACTCACCACCATATATAGCACTGTCAACACTTTTCCATGATCAGTGCAAGGACAATGTAGTTACCACCCAACTGTCTCGTCTATCACTTCAACAATACCTACTGCTGTATTTAAAGCCGAGCTGGCGAGTCCGGCGTATCGGGGAAGATGTTTGGAAATGCACTTGGTACTCTACCTTCAGACTTTTCCATTCTATGCAAAAGGTGCCAATAGCTCTCAATTTGGATCTCGAAACATTCCACTTCCCATCCTGGTGGTTGAAGAAGCTTTCAATGTGCCCGAAATAGGGATCGGATGCCGTGGTATTGAAACACGTTGACGTTCGTCCTCGATCCGGGAAGTCCCTGCCAGTTTGATATCAATATTCGAGGACTCGGCCGTCTCATTCCCAGTTCTAGTATGTGTTTTTATAATGTCAATATTAGGTATTCAGAGCTTCGAGTTTTGGGGGAGCTATTATTGGAAATGCGCTGGATATTTTGAAGTGTTGAAGACTCAAAGTGACGCTACAGCTGTTGCGAGAGCTTGGACGCCAGGACGAAGGTTTTCAGGGGTGGGAACAAAGACAGAGGAGACGAGCGAATAATGTTAATGTGTTTTTGAGGTCAAAAGCTCAGGACAATGTTGAATTTAACATATTGCTCTACAGTTAGGGCCAATTGAGGAGTTCTCTGTGGTCGTTGTGACTGGCGAGTGCTCTCAAGATCTGTGTTCTTTGACAGCTTAACGACGAAACCTTGACTACGGTTTTCTTCGGGGAACATTGATAGGAGTGGGGGTAACATCTGACTCTGAGTTCTGACGTGAGTTGGTGAGAGCAGGGGAATTATGGAAGCGGAGAGTGCTTCCTGGATGAAGTTTTGCAGCATTATCACACCTAGTAAGAGCAAGGATGGGTGAGCTTCAGGTTGATCTGATCTTCGCTATACTGAGCTAGAGAATGTTTCTTTCATTGCCAGGAGTAGATCTGTTGGAAGTATCCCGCTTTTGGGGTCCCCTTTCACGAGTTTCTTACGGGGGAACGCTGAGTAGCCCGAGTGGACGTGCTTGCTGGTGACACCGAATGGTCCTGCACCTGCTGCAGGTCTTCACGATAAACTTCCACGCACAGGGCTCAAGATGGTACGTTTGGGGTTCGAGAACGGACAGCGATGATTGAGTCCGGAAAGAGAGCATCGACTAACGGAGACGGCTTGCGTGAATCGAGGGATACTTTTCGTCACTCCTCGAGATCACTAGGTGGCTCTAGTGTTCTTCGCAATGGCAGCCGAAGCGGCACAAAGAGCTTCCATAATTTACCGTCGTACTCAGCCATCATCCATTCGTCGTCAAGATCCCATTGGGTTCGACACGATTCCAAATTCATGACTTTCCGAACAGAATGGGGAACGCTGGCTCCTCATCCGTCTCGTGAGCCTACCCGCTGTCAAACCTTTCTCCCCTCTCATCCCTTCTGCTCATGCTCGAAATTAGCTGTACGTCACTCGTGAGCATGAACCCTAGATAAGACTTCAGCCTAACTTTCATCCCACCATCTCAATTGACCCCCTCACATGCCGGAAAGCTCGCCCAACTACACGGATCGGCCATGCTTCATAAGGCGTATGACAAGAGCGCCGTGAGAGCAGCTGTACTTCTCACAAACGCCACCAATATTAGAGACATTATGGGGTACAGGGCGCGCGGTAGAGACCTGGTGATATTGAAGGCTTTCACGCATGGAGGACCAGGTACTGGTCCAGGCTTTCCACACTGCAGTCTGGACTACAGGTCAGGTCAGGTCAAAAGAAAGTGTCAATAGTGGTGTACGTTGGACGTCTGGACTGGCTTGGCGTTGTACGGAGTAGGGAGAACTGCCGCAAGCGAGGAGTAGTGAATAGTGATAGACTGCAACGCTGAGGAGAAATGCACTAGTGCAAAGTTCAAACGGCACATACCTAGGAGTGGCAGTCCGTAACGAGCTGATCGTACTGCGCAGTCTTACAGGTTGCAGATACGCAGGGGATCTTTCTTGTGTGCTGTGAGCCTTACATCTTGCATCAAGACTATCGAGTCACTATGTCAGGGTTAAGGAAGACGAAAACCTGAGGACCTGCACCTCCGTTCGTAGATATTGGTTCTGTTCTGACATGTAGAGGCATGCAATTGGATGTGAACGTGGCAGACGTTAATAGTCTACTGTTGGTAAACTGTTGCCCGCAAAGTCACTCAGTAGGACTTTGAGAAAACAAATCTCAATCACGGCCAGTTTATGAAGTATACACCGGGGTATCCCTCACCGTGACAAACCCCCGTATGGAAAACCGGGGTTGGACCGAAATGAACTGACAGAAGCTGTGGAAATTCCCTTTTGACTCTACCAAGTACGAAAAGAGACGTTTGCCGTTCTGGCGTTCTGGCTTTCGGGGGTCAGTGGGCAAAGACCCTGGCCGTTGAGATAAATGGGGCACCGTTTTAGGAAACGTTAGAGTTTCGGCAAGCTGGATCTTGTCCATAATCTGAGCTCAAGTGATCCCTTTGCAGCCGTGTCTCGATAGATAATGACCATGTCACAACTCAGAATAGAGTGGAATGACGCTCTTGATGAAGATCTTGTTCATCCCTTCTAGAACGGAAACATCAAGTCGAAATCTTGGTAAGTCGTGGCGAAGCAGAGAAAGACGGATATCTCCATGAATCCACTACCTCCAACAGGATAGTCGTCAGTAAATATGATCGTCAGAAGCAAGTCGTCCCAGCCCCCAGGGGGTACAGATTTCTCTGGAGACGGCACTCGTAATCTAATGGAATGTCCCGCGGCTTTCCATACTGATCAAGCTCTCGATCGATTTACATGCAATGCCCCGAAGATCTTCACCACGCTGAAAACCTCCGCAAGGAACCAATCTTCGCCGCTTCCTCGCTTCCGTCGAGTCTCTTTTGGGCAATGGGCCAAATGGCTCGTGCCTCCTGAAGCCTTGATGCTGGTCGCCCTGAACTCGCATTTCGGTTACACGCGACGTTGCAATGCGAAGTATAATAGACGTTGATATAGGTAGGCTGTGCATTGACCAGGTCTTTGACTACCCGCGCAGAGGCACTGTGCTTCCTCAACGGCGATGCGCTCAGAGCGTCAATCTGAAGGAGCAAGGAGTAGCGCCTCCTGTAACACGTGAAGAGGTTGAGGTGGGAATGCCCAAGTCCATTCTTTATGTTCGAGAGCTCCCTAGAAAGGGAAAGAGGTCAGATATCTTGGTTGAAGAACATGGGACTGAAGATGGATGGTTAGGACTTTGATTTTGATCCGATCGCGAAACGCTTGGTACGGAGGTAAGGAGATGAATGCGTGTGGCAACTCGACTCCTGACTCCTGGTACCTGAATCCCTGATCATAGTAGAGAACCTTTTTGGCTCGCTTGGATGCAATCAAACATCAGCGAAATTCATTTTACCACGGAATAGGTTGTAGAGATTGTCAAAATTCATTCGTCGGAAGAAAGCTGACTGGCCTGTGACTAGTTAGTAGTAGTCAGTCCTAACTTCTAAGCAGATTTTGACGGAATGATCGACCCCCCCGGTATAGTAAGGCTGCTGCCATCTCCTGTAAAGATCCTTGCCGCTCATCAATCCAATATATGCAGACAATAGTTGTCCCGTGTACTGTGCCCTGCGAGCATCGTGCAACCACCAGATATCATCATATCACAAAGAGAAAGCTGGCACGAAAGCCTCTCGCATGGTTTACTCGTGCTGTGACGAGCAAGATTGTCTTCCCGGGGTTCTAGAAGCTATGAGTCAGAAAGCCACTCTTCGGGAGTGTTCATCGAGCTTGGCCTATTGCCCGCACGTTTTTCGATACACCCCAGCACCGCTTGGAGCCTGGATATTGGTGGACAAAGCTTCCGCTTACGGATACATGCATAAATCACACCCAAAACCGTAAGCAGAGGTTCAGCTTGAGAGCATCCCGAATTAAGCTGGATAGTCGCTAGTCGCCCCTGTACCGACATGCTGCTGGTGAATATATACTTTGTAGAGACAGAGCAGGATCAGAGCCTTGCTCAACTGTCATGCGGCGGCATATCTGGGGCCCCCATGTGGTCCGGAAGGATCTTCCTTGCTGTCGGGACAGTCGAGTGAGTTGGAACTCTCCAGGGGTGGTGAATGTCGCCAGGATTCGACGATCACCATGCAGGAGAGACAATCATGTTGTGGCGACGCGGCACGCTGGTTGCATCAATAATGACGACGTTTATCGTGAGTTTGGGCCCCTTCTTCACTCAGGAGAAGAGAGTCCAGAGAATGCTCAACTCTGCTCGGGCTCATCCGCTGGGTCTATGGGAATTCGTTACATACGTCAAATACATTGGGTAGTTCCGGAGAGCAACCACGTTGGAAGAGATAATGGAGACCGTCTGAACACCAAACTATTGGTGGTGATCTCCATCAGCCGCGAGGTTCATACTTCGTATGCTGATGATGGTTGCTCTTCTTTGTACTGCATTCTCTGGTATCGATTATCAGAGAGTTCTGATGCCACAAGTCCAAGATACGACACGGCTGGTGGTGGAGTATTTCAAGCAACACGCAGGGACAAGGAGACGCTTCCCACCAGACTGACAAGCTTCCTCGAATTCATGCCGTGAATTTGGTGCTGGAGGAGAAGATTCAGGCGAATCAGCTCAGGGGCATGAAGGTAAATCATGATAAATTGACGCCGGTGTGGCACAAGCGAGAAGACCTCTGGAGATCCTCTTACCGCATCTTGCATTCGCTATGCTTCATGGGCCCGCCCGTCACCCAGATTGAGCTCAAAACACGTATCTGTCCACAAGACCAGCATGACATCTACAGACGATCTTCCGGTCCGGTAGGCATAAGAAGCTTCTGAGCACACTTGCCATTGGCTGCGGAGCCAAAATGCGTCAAATATGGGACGTTGGCGTTCCATCTCTGAAACGATCGTCCGGAGCCGTTGGTCATTATCAATGGCATCAAGAAGCCTCTCACACGCGGAGCAATAATGAAGAGAACCCTGCGGCCAACGAACAGTTCGCTACTGATGCAAGTTATCTGTGTGATGACCATGGGGACGGCACGCGTGAACCACCCCCCAAAAAAAGCTCTACGCGAGCTTATATGAGCATAACGCCTCGTGGCGCTCACTATAGATGGGTACCACAGTATCTTGTGTTTCCAGTTGGCCTCGAGTTCAACTGTGGATCGCAACAGAGGGGCATGCCCGCAGAGCAACCATTTTCTAGGCGCATTCTCATAGGCTACCATTCCGGAGTTATGCCATGCTTTCCATTGCACCTGTCAGATGCTAAGATCTGCAAAGGGTTGATCATGGCGTTTTTAGCTCTCAAATGGTCGACAAGGGCCCTTGCCAAATGAGCGGCATCAAGGCCTTTCGATTGAGTCGATAACGGGGATGCTTGTTGCGGATGCACGCATGGATTACGAGAACCGATGGGCACTCGAGGACGAGTGGTAAATGCAAGCGGGCAAGCAGGAAACTCACCAACTGCAAGCGATGTCACTCACAAAGCGTCGTCGTACGATGCCCAGAAATTGCCTCCTTTTGGGGAAACAACACCGCAGCACATAAGTGTGGGTATTCATCCCCAGAGAAAACGCTCAGGCGCAGTTCGATCTCCTGCTCTACGCACCCCGATCACGAATCAGGACCACATGTGTCGTGTTTCCCACTGCAAAGCTGCAAAGACGGCGGTCGCAGAGAAACCATCGGATTTCAAAGAATGCAGATTGCAAAAGGATATTCGAGCCGTAAAGGACACCCCGTCACCCCGTGTCCCTTGCGCCGGGTTGCACCAACGGTGGCAATGGGAGCGTGGGCTTGGGGTGTTACGGGCCGCACAGGAGGAGCGGCATGCTTGACAGGTGCGACGTGCAGCGTGACAGTGGGATACTCCAACCGGCTCTATGCAAGTACTCCGTACGTTCTAGAGCTACTAGCCTTGTGGCTAAACATTTGCGCGCTCCATAAGTCTCAAGACCATTTGTGGCTGGCAGCCATCGTTTCGCTAGGAAAGGATCTGCAAATCCCCAAATTCGCCTGCAGTTCATCCTTCCAGTGATCTCGCGCTCCTGCCTTGCAGAGAAGAACAAAATACCTTAGTAGTGGCCGTCTTCTTCCCGACGGTAAGTATGTATAAGAAAAGGCCCCTCATGCGTCTGTAATGCCTTCCTTCCAGATTATGCATCAGACCGCCGTACGGAGTAGGAATTTCGTCTTTACCAGATCAATGCAGTGGCATTCTGTATTCGAGCCCACAGACAGGATCCTAGAGTATATCATCTGATCCTTGAATTACCACGGGCCTTCCACCTTCTAAGCGAGCAACGGCAAAGACGCCCCCTTTGCGGATCATCAATGGTGGCCAGGGTGGGACCCAGCAGTAGTGTATTTGCTGCTCTTCCAGAACTCCTTTCAATATACCCCAAACAGCAATCTATCGTCCCAAGACTGTCTGTTGTTCGGGTCCCGACTTCGAATACTTGATACACGATCCGCAAGCAGACTGCTTGGAATTCGGCACAGTGTACGAAGTTCGTGAGACATACTGGAGCGCAAAATATCTGCATCCATTTAAGTCCTGGAGCTGGACGCATCGTTTCCACGATTGCAGATATCTCCAGTGGGAAGACGTTGAAGAAGATTAACATTTGCGGGCCCATCCAAGAACAGAACAGCCAGGTTCAATTTGTTCAAAGGGAGATCCTGCTTCGCTTCTGGCGCATCATTACTTCCGTCACCTCGTTTGGACTGCTCCCTGCTAAAATCCTTGCCCAAAACCAAAACGTCTCTGCACTCCGTAGAGAGGTGACAAGCAGGGAGGCCCTACCTCCGTCAAAGCCTGAGGAAGTAGCCCATCTCAAAGGGGGATTACTCCGGGCCCCTGTGTCGAACAAGCCTTGCAACCCTAACCGACGCTACGCTACGTCCTTCGAGGGTCCGCCTCCACTGCGGGTGCAGGAAAGAGAAACGGTTCTCACAGCATTGCCTTCCCTGGATCCTCCCTCAGATCCTCGAAAATATTTCTCCATTGCCCTATCAAGCACGGGTGCAACGGGGCGAAAGCTAAGCTGTATCAGGGCAATCGAGCTTCGACTCCTCCCAATTTAGTGTCAGGTTTGGGGCATTCCAAGTCGTAGTCCAGTTTTTGCCCACCCCAATTTGTGACAGCATTGCTCTTATTAGTGGCATCGACCAGGATCCTTTGCAGCCTGATCGCCCTCCACTGCTCTCGGGACATCTCATAAATATCCTCAATCCCTCGATCTCCTTTCGAGGCTTGTATTCGCAGGCGTATCGAAAATCACGAGGGTTATACAGACAAGTCGAGGGAAATACAGCTTCGAATCAAAAGCTAATATCTTATTCTTCAACGCCATCGACACGAAATTCACGGGTATTCTCGACGGCTCAATTCCATCAGTAACAACAACTCATTCTCGACCTGATACAGGTCATGAATCTATCCAGTTTGGTCCACGCTGGTAGACATCAACAAGAACAAGAGTTGTCTCAGTACAGTCCCAGGTTACAGCAAGTCATGGCTTCTCCGCTGCAAGCAAACCCATATAATACCCAAGCCCACGGTCAAAACTCCCCATACTCATATATCGCTGCTCCTCAGCCACCGCCGTCACCTCCAATGGATGAAGCCTCTAAATGCTCTCTGCCATCGATCTCGAGCCTGTTGGGGCTGGCTGACGGATCAAGTCCGCAAGAGCAGCAACAGCAAGGTGAGCCTATTTGAAGAACCTACTGGAGCTACCAAGCTAACCCCTCCAAGCACCGCAAAAAGCTGAATTCAGGCCTAGCTCTGGACACAAGTATGGCCCGTCACCATCGATGAGCTCTAGAGGCGCTCTCCCACCTACACCACCTATGCATGTGGACTCAGGATTTGATGGACGACAGTCACCATCAACAACCTCCAACTCTGGTTACTCTGTCGTCTCCGCACCTGGATACTATTTCACTCCCAGCTCGGTCTCCGCAATAAACAACATGGAACCCCACGCCCAACGTCAACACGTTCCTGCCTTGAATCGAAGAGTCTCAATGCCAGCGACTTCGATGGCATACACCCAATCTCCTTTCGATGGCTCTCAATATGCTGCCTCTCCTAGCCAGCAGTCGATGACTTCATACTACTCGAGCCCGATGCAACCCACACCTCCACAGTCTCAGATCTCTGGCCTATATTACCAGAGACCTCTCCCTCAAGTATGACCCTGACCTTTTTCAACTATATTCAAAGCTAACGGGGTTTTAGCAATTTCCGCCTACCTTGATGCCAGTATCCGTTACGCTCACTCCCTCATCTGGAGCAAATCCATGGCAGCACCACCACTACATCTCACCGTCGTCCGCTGCCGCTTTTCCTCAATCTCAAGATCGATACATCTGCCCGACTTGCAGCAAGGCGTTCTCACGGCCATCGAGTCTGAGGATACACTCTCATAGCCACACTGGCGAGAAACCATTCAAATGCCCCCATCAAGGCTGTGGCAAGGCTTTCAGTGTTCGCAGTAATATGAAGCGTCATGAACGAGGCTGCCACACCTTCGAGGGCGGATCGATGATATGAAAGGCTTGATCGAACAATCTGAGTAGAGCCTTGAAGTGAAAGAGACGGAAATGATAATGTATAAAACGATGTTTTAATTGTACGTTCAGCACATGTTGTTGATAATTCGTATGGTTGTCAGAGGGTTACTGATGATCATTCATTATTCCTTGCTTTTGTTAGCGAGCAAACAAGCACGCTTGTATCATCATCAAGAAGAGGCGTTAGTGGATATATCTGTGACGGGCATTTACACTGGAGTTAATGGCATTGATACCAGTTGAGAACTTTCTTGCGGCGATTCGGCTAGAAATGGGATGAAAGACTTTTGAATCTCGATATCAATTCATGGGAGAGGGAAAGAACGAAGATGCTGCTGGTTCATCATCTGAATCTACGTTGAAAGAGCAGGTTCATCAACAGTTTTGAGGGTTGAAGTCATAAGATTGTATTGAAGTCTTGAGGTGGTAGGAGTGTAACGAAATAGAGTGCAATACCAGCTGTACCTATAATTTCTGTTCTTGATGCCACTGCTTGCACCTGTTCTAATTTTGATCCCCAACGATTGCTCTTTTCAAGCCTCCGGCCTTGGTTCTGGCGCAGAAATAGCCTCCGACAGCTTTTATTACACCTTTCGAATAATTCACCAAACTGAAGTCACAGCAAACAAGTCAGCTCGTCTGCTTTTCAGGATCGTCCTTCCAGCACCACGCCAGGTACAAGTCAGCCAAATGTCCGGAGCTTGAGATCGTTCAGTACCAAGATGACAAGGTCACCGGGAATCTGAACACGGATCATCTCTCCCCATAGCCCCAGAAAGATAGTCAACCCATTTCTACAGACACTCTCCGTACCTGACGGCAGCCCTGCCGTCCACAAGTCATCCAATTACGGTTAGCAAAATAATATGACCCAGCTTATAGCCTTCATCACAGTAAGCATAGGGTTCCTGGTCCATTGGTCTTGGTATCGGTTTCTCCGGACGGGAACGCCGCTAGACTTCTTAATAGACTTCTTAACAGTCTTCATATCGCAATATGGCGTTCGTAGCGTTGCTGATACGTGTGGGTGGATGGATGCAGCTGTTCAAGCTTCAGGTGACGTTAGTGGGGTCGCCATGGTTGTCTTTTCTTACTTGCCTGCGCTTGGTCCGAGGCTTTTCTAAGACACCGACGACGCTCCAAATGATGTTCGTGCAGGATGATCCCTGTGCGGATTATGGTGGGCGTCAATGAGCCGCTTCATGATCAGGCACAAGCTCGAAGGCATGAGCACGAACACATTTTGGTTCTCGAAACAACAGACTTCGGATTCGCATGGTATATGCACTCGCCGAATAGTTGGCGGTTTTGTATTCTGGACGGATTCATGCTGGAGATCACAGATGTAAATTGTGAGTATGCGGACGGTGGGTGGTAGATGGAGTAGACTTAAGGTTATTTCAAATGATGGCGCTGAGATCTTGTAAAACCAGTCGTTATATGTGGCATTAGCTCCGGATGGCAGATCTTGGTTGGGAAGTAAATCTTCATAGCATGTTTCTTAAGGCTTACCATTTCGTTTCGTGGCTCTGATATGATTTCGGATCAATATTAATGCCAATATCACAAGCCGCGTTATTACTGAGTGCAGCGGCCGCGTGGACTCTCGGACGAAATCAAAGCAGGGACCCAAGAGGAACTTGCAGATTGCAAATCCAAGCATAGAGGACGGAGAGGAACGTGTCACACATCCTATACTACATTAATTGAAAACTTAAGAACTCCCATAATAGCTTCCCTGTAGTCTCCCTGCCCGTATCAGACGACAGACAGGCTCAAGAATTTCGGATTTTCGAAACCAGCGGAACCGGGAAGATAAGAAAGATGAACGGCATGCTTGATAAGTCCAAGCGCGAGGAGAACGCCATGGTGTTCATCATATTCATGCGGGGTGATGAAACGGGGAGCGTTCGGGAGGCTCTTGCACCTTTCAGGGTCTTGTTTTGGATATTATAGAGACGTTAGAAGGTCGGCAGATACCTTCTCTCAAAAGACAAAATTAGATTGGCGGTGGAGAAAAGACTAAAAAACGACAGTTGGGGTCACAGAGCGTAACACAGAGGAAAGGATTTGGGTGCAGAGTGGGAGCAAAGCTGGCGCGATTTGAACATAGAGAGCAGACTCCGTGATCTTCCTGGGGAATCCGAGGATCTGGTTCTGGGTGCTAATTTTGACCAAAGGTTCGTAGGCTAGATCAGGGCGCCATGCAGCTTAGATAACGTAGATCAGGGTGAAGAAACATACAAAAAGAGCCATTGCCTAAAGACTCACACCCTGTCTAGCATTAGTGAGGCCACACCATTTCAGTATGACCTTTGTAATTGGTGGATCTTATGATCGGACACTACATTGAGAATTTGGAGTTTGCCTCGTTCGGGGATTTCCTTGGGAGCACTGGCACGCTCATTCACTTACCGTCATTCCAAAAAAGCGTATCGTGTTAGACCTCCGGACCAGTCGCATACAAGCTCCAATTGAACTTTGACTTGATGTATTCGATCAAGTGGCTAGCAATTTTGATATGGCTGACGTATGTTGGGTGGTATTCAGGGCCAATGGCGTTATGTTGCATTATTCCCGTGATGCACTGGTATTGAAGTAGGATACGAAAGGTACACTGGATTTGTGGGACGTATATGTGATGTACGGACAGAGTCGTACGGAACATTATTCGAGCGAGGTTGGTGGGAACTGAAAAACTCGTAGATGAGGAGATTTTGATTCAGAAATCCTGCGCTTTGTTCATAGGTGCTGCCCACCGCCTCAAAGCACTTTCCAGAGAGACTATTACTCGGTTAGAAAGAATGCGAAACGCAACGGTTGCGTACGTTACGATGAGAATAATTTGCGCTTGAGACCACACTGTGTGAAAATCTCAACCAGCATAGTGTACTGTGCGACATAGCCTGGATTGGAGAGCTTATTTGCAGAGTTGGAATCGTAGGTTCCATATTGATGACCGCAATATCTGCTGCCGGATGCTTTGAGAAGTCCCATATCTCAGAATGATTTCCCCAGATATCGATGGCTCTTCCGCTTGTATCTGATGTGTGAAACCATTGATGGAACGTATCTCGTAGATTTCCACAGCATTGTTCGTCACACAGGTAGATCTGGATACGCATTGACATGGTATTCAGTCTTTCCAAGCCTAGCGCTCCTGTCGTGGCAATAACGTGCCAGATCTTCCAAAGTAGTATATTGACTGGCTGAGAGAGTGTCTCCAATGGCTTGGACTGTACAAGTGAAGTTAGGCATTTTGATAAGCTTTGATCCTTTCGCAACATAGACTGAGGCAATTTAGGCCCCATAAGCCTAATCAGTGACTCGGAGTTCGAACGTCAAAGGACTGATGGGTAGTGAGGCTAACCCGATGGTGCTTTGGCTCACGAGCAAGCTAGAGTAGCGTGGAAGTTAGAAATTGCTTCATCCGAAAGGCTTTGTTTCCAAGAGATATCTCAGGTCATCACAGCTGAGATATGCTCAAGAAGGCAACTTTGAACTCCCCAACACGTACTGAGTGATATTCTTCGTAACGTTCGTGAATTGCCAATATTCCTCCTCAATCCGAAGCCCAAATGAAGTCGTATCTGTCGTCAAGGAAGCAAAGATGACTGAGACTTCTTGTCCTGTGAATTCGAATTACAATCCAGGAGCTCTGGGACTTTCAGTGCTTTGAATTTGAAACAGCAACGCGAACGAGACTCGAGAGAGCAACAAGCGCCTTAATTATCGACAAGAACCTCACCTTGGGTTGTCCTGCGTTGGGTTGAATGGCAAGATAGTGCGGAGAAGCTTTGTTCAAGAAGGAAAGACTTGGCTTCATACCAGCCCATTATTCTCACGTTAAAGGTCGCTTAAGGAAAAAGGGTGTCGATTAGCCTATTTCCACGTATCGCACCAACAACCTTGATTCGCCATTGTGTCCCTGCGAGGGACTCGAATTTGCTCGGACGATATCGTTTGTTTATCTATTGAAGAGGGGCCTCGAAATTGATTTTGAAGTTGTCGCCATGGATCTTCGTGCAGAACCCAGAGAAAGCCGGGGGTGTATGCATGATGATAGAGCTCGCTCAGCAATGAATGATATGTCGAGATAGACAACACTGATTGATCTAGAACGACATAGCATAGGATCAAAGAAAACAATATGGGGTTAGAGCCAGGCCATAGCTGCAGGAATGAACATAACGTCTGCGGAGAGAGGCACTACTTCTCTTCCATGATAATCTCAAGCCATGAAGCTGCGGAAGTACTGCCTCTGTTCACAATTCGGTATCAGATGGAACCTCCCATGACTAGGTAGCAGAGGCTAAGGGGCATTGCAGGTGAGGTCTGGATGACTAGCACAATCAGTTCCCAACAGTGAAACAATGAGGCTCAACAGCATTCGACGGAGTCGTCAAGGAGGTTCTTGAGCTTGGTCCCATAAGGGCTTAGCGAGCAAAGAGAGCGACAACTGATAGGCGCTAACCTGGAATTAACCCCAGGTTTTTGGGGGCCAAGAAGCTGTCGAGCGTTTATTCAACCAGTGAATCAGATTTCTTCTCGCGCGCGGGTGTCTACGCTGCTTCATCTCAAGTGGATCACAAAAGGTCGAACTCCTTCTCCCAAAGTCAGGATCGACCGTGGAACGAAACGCCATATATTAAAGAGTACGGGCTGTGCCGTCTATGTTGTTTCTGTCTTCTGACCCAGATCAAAAAGAAAAATCAACGGACCGTGCTGGTGGTACTGTAATACAGATAGATCCGAGCGTCCTCCGCACCACAGATTCTATTCCGCAACATCAACAAGGGGAGCTCTTTTGCAATGATCCAACCTTTATCTCGATTACCATGAAGCTTACAGCACCTTCGCAGCTCTCTGTGAGGGTGTCATCGCCTTCATCCACGACTCTGACTTACCGAGTCCCACGAATTGTCGCTCGCCGACCGCCATGGCATCACCAGCGAATTCAGTACCCGATACGTCGCTCGGTCTGACCAACGATGAGATCGCCCTGCTGCGCCATCACCAGCAAGCCGCTACCTCGACTGCTGGAGGTTCTTCCTCGCGTGCAGCGTCCCGCGCATCCTCCCAAGGTCTCCTCCTCCTCGACGGCTCCTCACTTGCAGCTCTCGGCCGGCATTTTGATCGCTTGATGCAACAGATACAGGCGCGATTGGATTATCTCTCTGAGCAATCTCAGATGGTGGCGCAACAGCAGTATGATAGGGCCGGGAATGCGATTGCGATAGCTGATACCGAGATTGCGCGCTTTCACGATATATTGAGACAAATTGATGAGTTGGAAGTGGATTTCGACAGGATAAGACATATAAGAGATATTGTGAGGAGCTATAGGCAAAGAGTGGAAGAGATGGAGCAGGAAGTCGAGCATAGTGGCAGTAGTGAGTACCTGATTTCTTCGTGTACGCTGTCCATTTTCGGGTAGTTTGAGAGTTATTTACTCTGCAGACTGAATACTTCCGAGGAAATGTTTCAACTTCGACTAGGTCCCTAACATGGCTAATTCACACTAACACCTCGACCTTTTAGGCCGTCACCGAACACATCGCCATCACGGCGGGAGCTCTGGAAGCTCCAGGCGGCACGGGCATCATAGCAGCAGTAGGAGGTGATGACAGGAGCATTTGGTTTGGACAATAATTGAAGGAGTACAAGATGGGCCACGCGGCCAACAACGATACGAGGAATGGCGCTATGGGGATCTTTGGGATCTCCTTGCATGTGTATGAGCAGAGAAATAAGCCTCACGGCTGGAAGATGGACAGCCTCGCGGCTCACTTTACTTGGAGTTGTTTGTATTGGGACTTTCTTTTTGTGTCGAAGCGTTAATACCCCAACGGTGTCTGGACAGTCTGGAGGTTCTTTGGCTAGTTTCATTTCAATGCGTGAAGTGGAGGTCTTGGAGGGCGTATTTGATACTCTGAGTCAAAGACTCTGATCCAACTGAGCTTGGCGTATCATATTGTATCTTCTTGTATGTTCTTGAATGGAATGGGCGTGGATTTGGCTGTGATAGTTTGAAAGCATCACGTCTGCTTTGGAGATGTAATCTTAAAATAACCACGCAATAAGACTTCATTTTTGTTTTCTGTGATGTCACAGCTTCCCTACTCGCCATGGCAGGACTATGTGTGTGAATTTATATTCACCAGTGGACATAGTGCACTGTCTTGTATAAATCGTCGTCCACCTTGAGACCATCAGCCGGTGGTACCCATTTGCCGAATCTCGCTTTTAACAACTTATATATGGATCTTTTTACACTAATCTCGCTACTTACTTACATTTCGACGAAGGGTCGATGGCAGAGCGAAGTATCGAATTCTGTGAATACTATGACTATTATCAACTACTTAACCACCTCGCTCTCCCCCTCCCCTCAAAATAACCCCCTCTTTCATTCATCTCACAAATGGTCCCAATACATTTCTGCGCTATTCACCAAAAAAGACCTTTCTGCCCAGTTGTCAGGTGACATGCTTTGACACGGACAGTCCTCGAGGCTGAAATCGCAAGGGTCTCGGGCTAGGGGACCCACTTCAGCAGCCTCGTCAAACGTCTTCTAATAAACCCTTTGCACCACTTTCATTGTCAACATCAGCTCTCATCCCTCGACACCACCACGTTCAACCCTGTCAATCACAACTATGGATTCGCAAGCTATGGATATTGATGGCACTGCCGAAGTTACCACCAACAAGGAGAGTAATGTACGTGTGACAATTCCACCTTCAAAACCATAACCCAACTTGGTTTCTCACATTTCTATCGTTGTGGGGGGGCACTGTCCAATACGTCGCTCATGTTTCTCCATGCGCAGATACTTGACAAAGTGCATCAATACGGAGATGGTTAGATTGAAAGCACACGTAGCTAATAGAACGTCTCCGTTTAGGATAACGGCACACTTTCTAGCAGTCCAATATCTGCCAATGCCCAGTCCTTTCAGCCCCAATCCACACTACCAACAAACGATTCCAAATTCAAATATAAGTATCCGCAGGCCTATCCAACACCTGACGGTGAGGATGATGAAATGTGGAACAAGCTTTATACAGCAGCGGACTCTCGACTCTACAATAAGCATGGCAAGAATGCCAACGAATCGAAGAAATATCGTGTTAGTGGTGAAACCCGCACTCTTGCGTTACAAATGCTACAAGACAAAAAGAGCAAGCTCAATGCTGGCGGTGAGTTCTCGCCTTCCTTCCTGCCGGGCGGACTCACTTTCGGTCGTTTGGTGTTCACATTCTCTTCCTCCCGATAAGGCTGTTATGGTATTATGTCACGCGCAAAACTACTTTTTACCCTATTCTTTTGAACACGCGCGCTATTTCTGACTTCCTGCAGGCTCCAGTGCTACATCTTCCAAGAACTCAACCCCCAAACCAGCTCCGAAGAAACCTATTGTCAAGAGAGAACCATCAACCAGCTCTCGCGACGCAACCCCTGCCCTCGACAGGATGAGTGCTTCCGTTGACAAGATGAGCACTATGTCAATATCTGAGAAGATCAAGAGTGGAGGACGCGCTAGAAATGCCTCCTCTGCTGCTCCATCCGACCACGATGTGTCAGGTCCGCCTACTGCACCTGCCATCACGGGAAGCCCGGCGCCCCCAGCTCATAAGGTCGAGAAACCTAAGAAGAAGGGTACAGCTGCTCCAATCAAGAAGCGTGGGATGAAGCCCAAATCTGAAGGTATCCTCAAAGTTTATTTCGATCTCAAACTCCCCTGTGCTTGAACCTAAATTTGGTTCAACCTCTGTCCTCCTAAGCTGATCAAATTAACTAACTCATACTGCTTGTTCCTAGATACCGCCGAAAACCCTTCTGCCTCCAATATGGGTCCCCGCACCGGTCCCTCCTCGGAGGATGAGAGTAACGACGGAGGCGAGTATTGCATTTGTCGTGGCCCTGACGATCATCGCATGATGGTGTATTGCGATGGCGGCTGTAACGACTGGTATCATTGTTCCTGCGTCAAGATCAACGAAGCCGACGCTAAGGAGCTCCTCGACCGCTTCATATGCCCAAATTGCAAGAACGACAAGCTCACAACAACTTGGAAGCGCTACTGTCGATACGGAAACATTGGAAAGCATCTCAATGACCCCAATATGTGTCGCAAGGCTGCTCGCGTCAGCGATACCCCTCCAAGCAAGTACTGTTCCGACGCGCATAAGATTGAGTTCTGGGCATGGATCAATAAGAACCTCACGCGCCAACAAAACGAGCCGGTCGTTCCTGGGGGTAGATTGAGCGCAGGTGAAGTTGGATGGGTCATGAAGCAGATCAACACTGTTGAGGAACTCCATTCTCTAGGTCAGAAGCCAAAGTTGCCGATCAAGGAAGGTGCTGATCCAAGTAAGTTACAAATCTCGAAGACTCATTCATCCTCCATCGCTTATAATTAGACCATCCACCAGGACTTGACTTCCTCACGGAAGAAGATCTCCAAACTCTTCACAAGATTACCATCCGTCGAGATGCCATTGACGATGAACTTCGAGGCTACAAGAATAAAGAGAAACTTCGAGCTATGATCGTCGCTCGCGCCGAGAAGGCAGCTGCCCATCTTGAGGTGAAGCCTAAGGATGTATGTGGATACGATAGCCGTCTTGCTGTCAATCAGCTGGAGTTCGCCTTGTGGTCAAAGTCCGATGAGGGAATGCGCGCTCTCGAAACCGGTATTCTTGGTCCTCGCATTATTGACACAAAGTCCGTCGGCGCTCATACTCTCTTGCCCGGCCAGGTTCTTCACGATGGAGTTGAAGACCCCGAACTCAAGGATATTTGCATCAAGAAAAAGTGTATCAAGCACAGAGACTGGTCTGCTACCCACCAAACCAACATCGCTCATGCGCATTACCTTTTGAATCTAGAGAAGAAGAGGCTTGTTTTTAAGAAGCAAGATCTGATTAGCGAGGCGGAGACTACCGAGGCAATGCGCCCAGAATATGAGGACAACACCACTGAACAACTTTTCTAAATGCACTTTGGAACTCAAGCAGGCGATTGAGATAATGGCGTTTTTAGGAGTGATACCCAAAGGCGCACTGGGATTGGGAGGAAAGTTGGGAACAGTGCTGTCTAAATCTTGGATCCCGTCGCCATTAGCGACGCCAGTAGATACAAGTTACCTTCTTCAAAACTACTGCTCAGAATCAGGTGGCTGGGCTTCAAAGCTGAACATGACGAAGAATATTATGCATCTGAATATTTATGAACTCAAGAACTTGTGATCAGCCAATAGCATATCTGAAGACATGAACCTCCAGACCACTTGAAGCTTTGGAGCTTAGGAAAGAACTTAGTCTGTTGGTTGTCAGAATTCAAGATAGGTAGAACATTCCAATTCTGAGCGATACCGACCTCTGAAGTTCGATGAGTGACCATCAGGCTGCTGCATTCAAACGGAGAGAAGAGCCACCAAACAACACGAATAATGTGACCAATATGCCTCTCTCTTTTCATTGAAGGCCTTCCCGCTCCCTCAGGCATGAATCAGGGGATGACGAATAATTGCATTAGAATGGACAAGCAATGCCGCCTGAAGATTCAAATACAGAGACCGCGAGACATACGGCCCAAGTACGAGGATACACAAGGAATTTATATTTGTGCTGACTGTCATATACGCAACGTCCACTATTTTGAACATCAACCAAGATCGCCCTCCAAACGCCATGCTGATTGATACAATGCCTTGCCTTGCTTCGCCTTGCATATACAGATCATTTGATCGCTTCTATGACTACAGAAAAAATTCATGCCCAACCTTACTTCTCCTCATCTACTCGTCGCATATGCTGGTATCACAGGTTTGCCCATTCTACAACTTCCAAAGCGCACATGACAAGGATGAGCGTTGATGGTAGAATCCTGTTCTATGTTAGGAACGAATATTGTTCTAGAGGAGAATAAGGGAACATACCAAATCACGTAGCTCTGGAAAAGTAACTTGCTCATGACTCCCTCATAGACACCATTCAGCTGACATATTTGTGCCAATTGGAGGGCACTCGGTGCTCCTGTAAGCAAGAAGCACACAATAACGAAGATTGGATCATCCAGAATGCTGACTGGGACATATTTGGCTGCTAGTGCAAGCATGGGCGCCATGATCAGCGTCGGTAGCAACATTCTCGATATCAAGGATGCAATGAGCAACTTAGTGCCAATTTGATTCTCTTCCGAAGCCTTATCAGTAGCTGACTTTGGCAATGTATTACGAGCAAGGTTTGCACCGAGCACGACGAGGATAAGAGGTACAGCAACGCCACCGGTTTGGATGACAGCCCGAGTGGCCGAGTTGGCAAGGAAAGAGCCATCAGCGAAGAAGAGGTGTTGGAGTTTGGGGACGGAAGCAACAATGACAGCGAAGAGCATTGCCCAGAGAGGAGGATTCATGAAAGCCCATGTTCCTTTAGCGAAACGGGCCAGGAGGGTGTAACCTTGGGTGAGGAAGCGTTGGAGGGAAATCGGCAAGGCATGGTAGGCTCTCTGGAATAATCGAGCGATCTTGTGGCCAACCCAGGCCAAACCACGCTTTGTGTAAATTTTTGCCCTTGGGATGATACCACTGATGCCAGGGGGGATATCGCGTTCATCGCCTGGCAGTGGTGTGCGGATGCTAGGGAAAGAGATTATATGAGCATTGCTGTTGGTATCACTCGGGTAGACATTGCCGTTGGCTGGGGTTGAAAGGAGAGCTGGTGCTTTTCCGGGTTCGTATTGCTCGTCGTCCGAGACAGAAGAACCCGCATACTGAGCGTTGGTAACTGGAGTTCTGCCACCGGACTCAAAAGACTGGGTTGAGGAGGCAAGACCGTTCTGGCTCAAGTATTGGTCATTCTCTTCGTTTCCATCAAGACCCGGGATGATTTCTGGTTCATCTCGGTACCGTCCTTCCTCAATGGCTTCGTCATCTTCGTGATCGATATATTTCTCTGCTGGCGCTAGCAAGACGTGATAACCCCAGCTCCATCGTAACATTTGTCCCAGTTGTTGGAAGATCAAAAGGTACAGAATTCCTCTGGCTGCAACTTCGTCATCATTATCCCCAGGTATTTTGTCCCAATGCAATCCCTTCAGTGTTTGTGAGAGTGAAATGACGAGGGAGATAGGGAGGGAGTTTGAGTTTCCGAAAACCTGGTACTATTAGCATCTGCCACACATGGAGGAGAGCACGACTTACTCCCATGGCAGTGACGAAATTGGATGCTCTCTTTCCGAATCCAAATCCCCTGGCGACTGCGATCGAGACAGCATACGATACGGAAGTTTGGACAATGAAGATCACGGGAATGACGGCTAACTCAGCCAATTTATCGGCCGTTAATTGTGCAGCCAATTTCGTGAAGACTACAGAAAGTCAGGCATGTTCATTTCCATAAGGGGAAGCACATACTCAGTGCAGGCGTGAATAGCATCACATTGAGCTCTGCCAAAAACTTTTGTTTGTCTGCATCCAGAATTCCTCTTCTCGCCACAATATAACCAGGCAAACTGACACACACAACTTCCATCACCGCCTCGAACACCAGTAGCATCAAGTGCCCGATCGCAGGATGCGAGTCATGGTCGTTTCGCCGCGCGATACCGAGAGAGAAACTCTGAAAGGTACGACCCAGGATGGAAGGCTCAACGAAATTGCCGGCAATGGCGTTGAGGCGATAAGATGTTGGGTTACTGAAGAAACCCATCGTGATGAGGAATGTCGACGGCCCTCGACCGTTGGACTGAGTTGCGGTTTGAGGATTACACAGAAGAGAGGCGTAAGCGTCTGAGTTGTATGTTCACGGCGCGATGATGCCAGAAACAGCGGTCTGTGCACTGATAAGGTTTCCGTATTTTGTCAGTGGCAAAGGCAAGAAGGGATATATCTGAGTTAGAGAATTGGATGTGAAGAAATGCCGTCAAAAGGTTTTTATATTTGTATTTGACCTCTATCTTCTCTCTTAGAACATATTGCGATTCAAGAGAGTGATTAGGAGCTTACCGAGGAATATTCTGTTGTCATGATCTTACTCGTACACAAGTCGTCGCCAGCAGATGACTAGCGCTGGTTGCAGCGACACTAGAAATTCGTGAGCCTTGGCCACTGGGTAGAATAGAAAGAGACAGAGCGTTCATAGTCACAAACGCTGTTGTGTTTGTCTGAGCACTTGGTTGGTTGGTTGTATCTTCGTATTGTTGACAAACATTGCTTTATTCTCATGCCTCTCACGAATCCATATTACAGTGCTAGCAATCTTCCACTACTCCAATACTTGTACAACCTGCCAGGCGATATCACAACTTTCAACGCCCTCCTTCCCCCTTCCTCACAGAAGGCCAGAAGCAGCGCAGCTCTCAGAGATACTTGGTAGCTTGTGGTATTCGCTGTCACCATGCGCGTCAGCCACTGGAAAGAATGACAAAGCCTAGGACAGCCCAATCGTATGTCTTTCAGGCGATCCTCTGTCGTCTCAAGATCTGACGACAGCGTGCATATTCAGAAGTCATCAGAGGTGGGAATGATGAAATACAATCAACGGCTTGGGGAAGCTTAAGCGGTTATCGAATTGCCAATCTTTCTTCATAACATTTTGCTCCTAAGACTTCAATGGATCATAAGACTATCCATATAGGAGACTAATAAGGTATGGCCCTCGAATCTTGGTATCTTGGCGCAAGCCTCATAACCAAGGTTCCAAGGGAGTCGCGGCTGTGGGGACTAGAGGACTACTTCAGGTTTTCTGGTTCCTGAATCAAATCAGGAAAGTTAGCGACTCTATTTCAGAAATCCGGCCCCTTAGAAGACATAGATCTGGCACTCCACCTGAGCTGACCCCAACTTCGCACGAGCTTCCGAGCTACGACTTTCCTCCAACGGTGATCTCCTCCGTGTCCCCTTTTCTGCGCGATTTGTTTGTACCTACCTTGTTACCGTGCAAGGGTTGAGCTATTATTCACCATGTCTCGACCTTCACTTGAAGCATTCGGGTTTCTGGCTAATAAGAGTCCTAATCCTCTTGTCTTGGAGCTGCCAAGAGAATCCAACAACCATTGTGATTGCACAAAGAGTGTAAAACCAATACGTTCGAGGCATTGCCCTCCATTTTGTCTCGTTGAATCGGCCCCCATCTTTAAAATCATCGTGGGTGTGCTCGGATTTCATTCAATGGAGAATCCAGCTCCACTCGCCGTACCCTTGAGCATCAGAGAAGTCCTTCCATCACCAAATTCAACTCTGATTACGTCCTCGAGTCCTCCGCATGTGCTTGTAGATCCCTTGGGGCCTGTACCAGCACGAGCAGTAACACTGCCTCGACAGCATGACAGTGCATCCACAAGACTTTAGCCAGGAACCAAAGTCAAGTTCATGATAGGTACATCATGAGGTGAATGTGATGCTGGTGATGCTCGACGGAATGGTGTATGTGGCTTGCACAGCTGAAACGTGACTGTAGCTGCAGAGTAGCGGGGAGTCCTTCCACCTTTCCCCTATCGGTGGCCATACAGGAGACTGATCTTCTAGAACGAGCATGCAAGCCACTTCCATCGTAATTCCAGCACCCCTCTATCTTCTTCATCCACGACCCCTCCACCTGCGAGAAAACATCCCATACAACGTCATCGCACCATGATCGTCCAATGCACGCGCACAAGCTATGCATTGGCCATGAGAGGATTCAAACGCCAGATATGTCACAGCGACAAGAAGAAACCGACAACGGAAAGTAAGTCAAGGAAGCGAGAAAGAGAGAAAGTTGGAGAGACTTAGAAAGCCCATGACCACTCGATTCCATGCAAAAGAGATGTCGTGCTAGGCCTAGCCCCGTAATATATATTCGATAGAGGGTCAACCAAAAACGCCCATTGCACGCAGTCATCCAAAGACATCCATTTTCCCAAGAAATACTAAACACAAAGTTCACACTTTAATTCATCTGCACCCTTAGCCACATGCTCTGCAGAAGTTCGAAAGTAGTGCTGAGCTCGTTGTGGACGTCTCGATTCGGAACTAGCACAGCCTCGTTCCTGATTGAATTCGTCGTCGGTTAGATCATTTTTTATTCTCTGCGCGCCAACAACTACCGCCAAGCTCCGAACACCAACCACAAATCCATTCATCTGGTTCACTGACCCTCTAGCAACTCCTACCTTCCGCAGAAAGAGTGAAGAGGAAGTCAACAAGGTGTTTGCGCCCTCCACGCTCACACTCTGGATCATCGTCGATCTCGTCGCTCAATTCGAAGGAAGACCACCCGGACTCTGCGGCATTTCTTGCCCTGCGAGGAGACTTCATTCAATCAAGTCAGTTCTGGCCTACACCTCTAGTGACTCGCTGCCCAGTGCCGAGACTTCATGTACTAACTAAATCCTACATAGAACATCAACAACATACAAGACGGGCCCTCTCCTAATGCCCCGCAGATAAGGACAGTAGCCTGAATATCCTCAACCATGGCTACTCCCTCCGACTCCGCGCAGCCAAGCGCGCCAGAAGACTCTATAGATTTTGCTGTTAACCCGGCCTCTCCGGCTTCTGAAGATGAATCGCCATCCACGAGTCCTGTCACTGAGTCATCAAATACACCTCGTGTCCCGTCTCTGCGAGCTGTCACCGACCAACCCTCTGCGTCCTCAATGACCGCCTCCTCGACACCTATCGGAATGCTGAACAACGCGCGAAGACCTAACGGTCCCATCAGCAGACCTACTCCAGCTGCCGCTGCAAGAGGGGGCCTACCACAAAGTATGGAGGCAAAGATGAAGGCATTCCATCTTTCAAGACAAGGCACGCCACCTGTCCGACCCCAGGTCGGTGCATCGATATCAACGGGCTCAACATCAGATCTTCCAAGTCCGGGTGGTCGTGCAAGTGGAGGGTTGCCAGCTGGTCTGCAATTGCCACCCAGTATGCGACCACAAGCACATAACTTTGTTTCTGCCCCAGCAGTTCCGAAGGCAAAGACTGGGCTGGCAGGGCGCAGGCTAGGAGGTATGAAGTTACCAGGCGGTCTACCAGGAGCTCCGACGAACGAATCCGATTCCAGCAGTAAGACCCAACAAAGCTCAGGGCAAAGACCATCAATGTTTGATCAGTTCTCGGATATAGTCGATACAAAGAACGGAACCTTGAATTTCAACAACAAAGCGGTCATCCACGGCCAAGGAATCGATTTCAATAATGGCACGAGCTTCAGTATTTCACTGGACGAAGTTGATACGTTAGAGGAGTTAGGGAAGGGTAACTACGGCACTGTCTACAAAGTACGACATGCACGCCCACGGATGAGGAAGGTTGGGCAGGGATTAGCTGGAATTAAAGCTTTGTCGCAATCACCTATTACTCCCTCGCCGGAGAAGGAGGATAGCGAGAATGCCAGTTCACCAAAGTCTGTGTCTACGGGTTCTACAACCGGTGTAGTTATGGCTATGAAGGAACTTCGCCTTGAACTAGACGAAGCAAAATTCGCTGCTATTATCATGGAGCTAGATATCCTTCATCGATGTATATCGCCCTACATTATCGACTTCTACGGTGCCTTCTTCCAAGAAGGTGCTGTGTACATATGTATCGAGTTCATGGATGGCGGATCCATTGATAAGATATATGGTGACGGTATCCCGGAGAATGTTCTACGAAAGATCACCTACTCCACGACACAAGGCTTAAAGACACTGAAAGATGATCACAACATCATTCATCGAGACGTAAAGCCGACCAATATTCTGGTCAATACAAGAGGTCAAGTGAAGATCTGCGATTTCGGTGTGTCAGGAAACCTAGTAGCTAGTATTGCTAAAACGAATATTGGTTGTCAATCATACATGGCACCAGAACGAATCAGTGGCGGTGGTATCTCACAAGCTGGTGCGAATCCAGGCGGTGGCACATATAGTGTGCAGTCGGATATTTGGTCTTTGGGGTTGACGATTATTGAGTGTGCATTGGGACGGTACCCATATCCGCCAGAGACGTACAGCAATATCTTCTCTCAACTAAGCGTAAGCTTACATAGCCTATTAGCAAACTATACTAACATTCATAGGCTATCGTTGATGGCGACCCCCCTGATCTGCCAGAAGAAGGATACTCTCCACTTGCTCGGGACTTTGTCCGTGGCTGTCTGAACAAAATTCCCAAGCTCCGTCCAACATACTCAATGCTACTGCAACATGGCTGGTTAGCATCGTTATCCAAACCTCAGACAATAACCGAGGACGACGAAGATGAAGATGGCGACGGGATGCATATGGCAAGCAGCGGAACCGAAGACGCGGAAGTTGCAGAATGGGTCAAGAATGCGATGGAGAGGAAGAAGAACGGTCTCATGGGCGAGAGTCAAAAACCTGCTCTCCATGCTGCGCCCATGAACACAATGGGTTCCGTTTCAAGGACTGGCTAGATTCTTCTGGTTGAGAGGCGAAAATAGGGCGGCAAGCCAGTTGCGCGGTATATCTTTCGGGCTGGATCCCGAATTTAATGAATCATCCTTGGAATTTCCTTCTGTGGAATGGAGTGGTCAAGAATTACCGGAATGAGGTTTCGGTGAGGTTGATGATGAGTAGAGGGGTTTCTTTCGTGGCAGTGATGATGAGAAAGCATGGATTGGAGATGAATGGATACCAATACGTCTGGTTTTCAATCGTGACGAAGAACGAAGACACAACGAATACGAATAAACAATGCATCACGAATAGATTCGATATACGTCCGTTTTCTCCTTGCTGTGATTTTGGCAAGGTTGCGCATCCCCCGATGTAACGGGCCTCTTTTATCCCACCAACGTATTGATATCATAATGATGTGGAAAGTGCCTTTCTTGTGCCCTTCTTGATTCAGACCCTTCGTCCGCCAAAGCCATATAGCTTAGCCACGCTCCCAACGTCCCCCGTCCTACCTTTCTCCCTCTCAAGCCCTAAGCCTCGCATATTACCCTTCGCCATGAATGTATCGACCAGTGCCAATCCATCGGCACTCACCTCGACGGCAGCCCATCTCTGTTCCCTCCCTCCAAACTTCCTCTGATATCTCTCTTCCTCGGTTTGCGAGCCGAGGTTTGGCGTCTCGTCTTTCAGTACTTCGATCACGTTGCAGAATTGCACTTCCTTAATCCCAGAACCAGTGCGAAAATCCGCGTCGTCCTCCTGCCCATAGTGTTGTTGAGCATCTCCCCTCGTCTTTGGGAGGGCGCTCACGAGGAGGTGGAGATCTGGTAATTGAGAAAATATCTGTCCAAGCGCTGGTTTGAGCTGGTTGGAGGGGAACACGGAAGTTGATTGAGGATTTTGGTTCGGCTTATTACGTCGTTGTGGATAGCGCTCTTCGATCGAGGGGTCTGTCTCGTAGGTCTTGCTAATGCTGGATACGGTCTTGTTGTGGAGAACGGTAAGGATGTTGCGAGTGTGTGTCAAAGTGTGCAAGGCGCGGGAGAGAGTTGTCAGAAGGGTGTGAGCTACTAAGTGTAAGTAACTAACAGAGGAGGTTTCTATTTGGAGACAGACCCTCGCTCCTCTCTTTCCGTGCGAAGAGCTCGTTGATGAGATGTGTCATGTTATCAATAATGACAATTTCCACACCGTCTTCATCGCTCATGCTTTCATCGTCCGCGGCACCACTATCGGAACTTTTTCCAACCTCACCCAAAACCTCCCACAGTCCCTCAATGTCAAATACTCTGCTGATGGCGACCATTTCCAAACATCTGCGTACCTGGTCATCCGCCTCCTTCTCATTCACAGTATTATTGAAAACAGCATAGTTTCCATCATCTATTGATTGACGTGCAGTCTTGGTCTTGGTGTCCAGGATTTGAGCTTTGAGAATTTTAGCCAGGAGTGTGATGGGGAAAGAACCTGTTGTGTCGATGATGGTCGCTCTCGTCTTTGGTGGTTGAGAGGATTCAGCTAATGAAAATGATAGGTGTGATATGAGGATGAAGCTCAAAAGGTGGAGTGATATCTTTGGGTATTGTGAGTAAAACGATTTGGACACAAGTAGAGAGCATGTGCGGCACAAATTGACCACAATTCTTGCTGCACTCAAGACCAAAAGAGCCATCGAGAAATGAAATGACGAGTTCGGCCTATAAGCCATCCATAAATATAAGAAAAGCGACACATTTGCAAGATGGCCGCGTTTGTTGTATACTTGACAAGAGGAAAAGCTCGTGGCAACCGAAATGAGAGGTGAAAATAACTCACCAATCGACCTTCTCCTGCTTCAGCACTGATTCCAACAAGTATGCCCCTCTCAAAGCCTCCTCCCAACATATGATCATCAATCTCATTGCACCCAGACCTAATTTTGTCGCCTCTGGCTGAAAACCGGGTCCTCTGTTTCTCTTCAATGTTTAGGAGGTAGGAAGCGAGGACAGGTGTGGCCGGCTCAGGTAGAGGGACTGCGGTATGATCGATTTCAATCATTACGGAGGTGCGTACGACTGTGGAGTTGGAGGAAGATCAAGTACCAACCGTCGAACATTCAGATGAAAACGAATCACGCACTACGTTGAACAAAAGCCATCAAGGCATGGTCAAAGGAACACAAGTGAAGAATATAGATGAAGTTGTTCCTAACTGTAGGATCGCAGGGGATCACATGGCTGGCATTCTCTTGAAGCCTGCCTGTGTTGATGTAGATGAGATCAAGAGATAGATCAAGGGACGTTTCCAGGAGACTCGAAGCGAGACACGGCTCGCCAAGGCACCGGCTCGTCAAGATCAACTCAAACACAAACCGCATGAAAGGATATTGCAATTCGACGTATATATTATTGTTCGTCTGGAAAGTAATCTGATGCTCTATCTTGACTGAAAAGTCATCCCTTTAATAATACCGTCTCAAGTGAAAGCGACATCTCCCAGCGCAAATCACGTGCAAGCGACTCTGAAAGGCCTGGACTGGTCGATTGACCTCCACAGCATCCTTCCCAAGACTTACGATAATTACCATTCTCAATTGGGAACTTGATCGCCTCTACGACGTGCAACAAACTTGAATTGCTTCTCAGCGTTCTTTTTGGGAGAGATTTTGATTGGAGGTCTTATTTATTTGCCAAAAAGCTGGAGAGATTGTTGTTGTTGACTTGGAATCCCCAAATCAAGACGACTTACGACTGCGTCCAAAGATCCTTCGGTAGCCGGTGCGAACGGGGGGATATCGGGCAATCCAATGTCATCACGTCTTTTTCATGCCGCACAAATGCTTCAATTCTACAGTATGTGAAGGCCGTGAGGCTCGATCCAACGGGTTTGAGGCTTCAGATGTCAAATGGGTCGATATCGTGATGCTCCGTTCCTCCATTTCACATCTCCTGCATATCCTTGAGGAAATCTACGGCTCACGCCGCATGGCCCGCTCCAGACCATTTGTCACTTCCACCGCCTGGGAGATCGGCATTTTTCAGACGAGCAACAAAACGCTTGGAGTTACGGTTCTCTGAAGATTTCTTGAAGCTCATAGGCTTGCAGGCTTGCGCGCTTGTGCAACGACGTGCGGAACGCTTACGGGACGTTGGGATCTCGGGATGCTGGATATTCGGAAGGGGTGCGCGCAACTCCCAGTATCACGTGCCGACTGGGAGAGCCAACAACGGTGCTTCCCGACAGCCATGGGGGGGGGGTTCCAGCACACGTTAGTTGAGATAGGTCTACAGTACTTTGCAGTGTTTGGTCTCTGGAGTCTGCAAATACTTTCATATTATCACATCATAACCGACAGCCCGAGCTTGGAAACCTTCACACGTGAAGTTCCAAGTCCTAGACTCTAGTGCCAGACTCTTGGGCTTCTATCGGGCACTCAAACCTCGAGAGATCGTCCAGAGTTGCGACTTGCAACAAAGTCATTCCTTTCTTCCACCTCATTTCCCACCTCGACAAAGCCTTCCGAATCTACCAAAACAATAGCCTGTTTCTTTCTCTTGTCTCTCGGGAGCCGGAACAACCGTCAAAGGCCCTGCGCCCGCGCCTGGACCGCTTCGTCTATCCTTACCATAATACCATCCAATCCGGGCTGAGAAGCAATACCCGGAGAAAGTCTGGCCTCATCATACGATGTGCAACAGCAATGCTCTGCGCCTCGATCTTCTCCTTTCTTTGGCCCAAATGCGATGATCGAGGTCACAAGTCACAAGGGCCAGGTATGGATGCTACGCGGACATGAAACTGAGCATGCCGCATCCCGAAGCATTTGCTAGCTGGGGATCATCTTCGACCGAAAGTGTGGCTCTAGACCTTCCTTATGCCTCTGTGAATCTGGATAATCGGGACCGGCATTTTTCACGATGTGCAACAAAGATTTCTGTTCTGTCCTTTGGAAGAAGGGACGGAAAGTTGTCGGAGGTGTTATTGGAGACTCGGGAACTTCGGGACGCTCTCATTTTAATTGAGTAATTTCTGTAGCAGTGGTGTCTGGGTGGTTAGAGCCTAATCATCCACCCGTTTTCGGAATACCAACACCACCGTCTAGTCGTGATGGGATTTCAGCTAGAATTCGAGTTCCTTCTTCGGAACAAGAAAGAAAAGCATGTTAAGCCCAAAGATCCTTTGATCCAGGAGCTAGGTAGCACAGCAAACCAAAACTCAGATCCTATTTTGTTTGGTTCACTTTTGCCTTTGCTCCCTCCAATTCTCACATGGCCCTCTCACAAATCCCATTAGAAGACAAGATCTGCATCAGTTACGACGTGCAACAAAAAAGGGCTCTCTTGTGTAATTCCTACGAGTTCCAACTTCCAACTTCCAACTTCCAAGACATGTTACCCGCGTCGAATTGGCGTTGTGAAACCCTTCACAAGCGTGGCGGCAGGTGGTGGCTTGGCTATTGGCATCCAGACCACGCTCATTCCACGTTTTGAGAGCGTGGACTGGCGATCGCACTTTTTGCGACGAGCAACAAAACCTTTGACCTTGAGGATGATCGGATCTGGGAGAGAGCCGTTTCGCAGCATTATGTATTCGTAATTTGAGGAACACCAGAGTCTTCAGAGCAGTTCCAAGAAAATCACTATTGTAGAGCAGAGTGAGGTAGGGTCACGTGCTGTTCCTGCTCTCTACGGTATGTCTGCTCGTTATTACGGAAACGTCTGCTTCTCGAATCTGCCCAAATCTTTGACTAGAGATTTCGTCGACTTGTACAAACAGCAACGCACAAGGGATCGTCGTAAAGACAGACTGCAGCTGCAACAAAGCTACAAGTGTTCCTAATCCGATGTCCTAAAGTCAGAGTTGCCCGGCCAAACATAGAGCTGGAGACCAGCCTCAAATGGCGCTCTCTAGAGTCTAGATTCACCTGGGCTCCTTTCCCCCGGAATTTCGAATGATGTCGGAAAAGATCTTCACAGATTGCGATATGCAACAAAGTTACCAATCATGTCTTCTCTGTTGCAGAGATTGGCTCCAAGACAAGCAGCCCTTCAATCTGCCTGAGCACCTCCCGAGTCCAAGCGTGCCAGGAAGCGAGGGCGTTCTTCAGAAGCACCCAGATGCCCTCAATCGCTCCTCTTTGGGCGGTGATCGCCATGAGATGTGCAACAGAGAAGAGAAGAAGAGGAACACGCCAGATTCAACTTCATCTCTCTCCAATAGTCTCTTATTCAATTATAAGACAGGTACATCGATGTGGGGAACCACTTAGATGCATCTCAATCCGCTTTCGGTGCTTCCAGCTAACATTTACCTACCCTTGCAAGGAGCTCCCTTTGAAGCTCTCTCTCTCTGATCCTCTTTAGTTCCGCCACCTTTAATATTCAACGAGATATTCACGAAAGTCCGATGTGCAACAAAAGCGAAATACCTTTGTTCCTTCCTTGATGTCCCTCCAATTCGCGGTATTCAAAACTTGAAACTCGAGAGGGATTTCAACCCGGGGATCTCGGTACAATTGCGCCTTGCAGATTCTAGATTGGAGGTAATGAATCCCTTACGAAGTACCTTCGTACAGGCCTTAATATCCGACGTCGAAGAAGATCTGCGAACTCAGGCGTGCAACAAACACAGGGATGGCCTCGACATGGTGGTGCCTTTCATGCTGTTACTTTATCCGATCTTGCTCTCAAGCCTCTTGCACAAAGTCTCGTGCATAATTCCTAGCTACTAATCGCTGGACAACCAACTATCTACGGTCCGAATGAGTACCACCGCACATTCGGACCGTGGGTTAAGACGTGCAACAAAGGTCAATTGAATCCAGCTGGTTTGTTCTGCAGCAATGAAATTGCATCTCACCTCACAATCTACTGTGCCGTTGACCAAAATTTCCTAGTCTCAGGTCAGCCGTGAACACTTTTGGATTACATCGCACCGAAAGAACAAGAGATCTCGGCGCGACATCAGATACGCAACAACCCAATCAAAAGTTGTCTTAGTTCTTCTTCCTTAGTTCCAAGCTCCTTTTGAGTCTTTGTAGATATATATGTTTTTATTTCTATCAGCGGAGTTCGGGTTAACTTGCAAATGCAATGCTGCAATATCCCGGTCCGATTCATCCAGACCTACAACCTCCCAAGTCAAGAGCGATCGCCACAGATTCAGACGTGCAACAAAACTTTCAATTAGAACAGAAGGTCTCGGTCTCTCATATTGGTTCAAATCATGTACCTCGCCGCATGCTATGGACGAGAGATGCTGCAGGTATCATCAAGCCTCCCGCCTTTGGCAGATTTTAGGCCCCTCTGGACCTTCTTGGTCCCGTCTCACGAGAGGATCTGCGCCATTTCTCGACGTGCAACAAACGCTTTCTGTTGTTTCATTCACGTCTGTGACTTCCAATGGGCTCTTCTCATACCCTCGAAGATTCCTTCATCCCCGCAGTCGTCCGTTGCTTACTTCGTAATGTAGTCTTTCAGAGTGAGATGTACGGTCACGTGTCGGATTCCATTTCCGGAAAGCCTGGGCCTCCATCTTGGCCTTCCCTCCTCCTCCACTCATGTCACCTGCTATCGCCTGATTACGCGCGGCAGTGCCATCTATGAGGCTCTTTCGAACCTCTTTGTTCGCTATTCATGAGAATCCTTTAGTGATCCAGACTTAACGAGTCTCGCCTCATTTGAACCCCTCCAGTCTAGAACCCAATCCTTACTGCAAATCATTCATAGAACACGCTCTAGAATCTATACGACGTGCGACAAAACTTCTTTTCCACTTCCCCATCCCCTTCCCTCGATACTAATCACACTCTCTTGACCTGATTTCCCTGAGGCTCGTCATCAAAAAGTTCTAGAAGTTGCCGCGTGATGCTACCTCAGTACCAACAAACCACAGGAATCCAACACAGAACGTGTAACGGGCAATTTCGAGTTCGCACAATCCAACTTGTTTCAGATAAAGCCAAAACTTTAAATTATTGCAGGTCCATGCGCAAGTCTAATTGTTTTTCCTTTTCGCACTGCTTTTCGAAGGTTCTTACACTCTTTCCACAATACCTGTCGTGCACAAAACCAAAGAGAGTGTACTCGAATCATTCGATTGGTGTTGTACATTCTATGTTTCCATACTGCGCATGAATTATAGGTAGGCTTTTTATAGAGCTTTCGATTTTAAAAGGGAATCCGTGAGGAGAAGGGTGCTTCAATGAGCTGTGGTGAGTCGCAAGGTGCAGGAATCTCTAGCTCTGGGACGTATGGAATTGGGAGCGCCAGGATCGAGCCAGCCTTTCAATATTACCGTCACCGAATTCGAATACGTAGGAGCTTCATATTCATTACAGCGGACGGGCTGCGAAAGCCTCCTGTATCCTGTTTGATCCGAAAAATCGAAATAGATATCAGCCCATACCAAAATGTGTTTGCAGACACTCAGTCCACCCACCCGCATCAAAGAAGCAGTGGTTCTCTGTCATACCCGTTTACACAATGTTTGGATTGATGGATCATCAAGAGGCCATAGTCTCGCAGAAGAAGTCACAGCCTCACAGGCTGCAGAGAAATGCGATCTTGAGCAGCTTGGAAACTCGCTGAAACACATGCACAGACCTCGTGCATCTCACAAATCCGTGTCGCTCGAGATTCAAGCACATAGCTTCGTCGACGACTAGATACCCAGAACGCCATTCAGGTTGTAGTTCTCTCATTGGCAAATCATTTCTCGTTGCCGAAAATCGTAGGCTCCGGGCTGTTCACTTCTCAACCTTTGAGATCATCAAGGGAGGTCATTTCTTTCCTGAAAAGTGCCATACGATTGAATTCTTGCCTCGATGGCTGGCTTTCCAAAGGCAGACATCGTCTGGTTCTTTTCGGCTCAGTCTCGCACGCACGATGACGAATGCATTATTACTTGTGCATGAGTCTCATGAAGCAAGGAAATGTTTGATATATTATCGTCGAAATAAGCGCCATGGACTCGGTGAATCCCTCTTACATATCGATTAACATTCTGTTCTAGTCCTCCAGAAGGAGCAACATCATCTTTCTCAGCTGCTCCATTGAGAGCACCAAGGAATTGACACTAAAGATGTTTGGTTTCGTTGCATTCTGTCTGCGCAAGCTTGCGGTCTGATCGCCAAAGCTATATAATATCCCTAGCTTGCCAGAGAGTCCGTAACTGTTCCCAAACCGAGTGCTCTAGTGAGCTATTTGCTACCAGATGTGCCACCAGACATCATTTAGCTTAAAAATGGTTTAAATTTCTTACAACTAGATAAGCAAGATTCAAAATCATCGCTGATTTGAATCGGGAATGAAGGTTATATTGACCAGAAGTCATGCATGATAGCAGCGCTGGGAGATATGGGACGCCAACAAATTAAATACGATGAATGTCGCATTATGTCAACCAGATCGAGAACTACGGTACTCTAACACTGAAACTAGAATCAATGGGGCCTACTTTAAAGCTTCGTCTTGCCATTGCAAACACGGCTCTCTATTTACCAGGTTCTCCCAGCTCCCATGACAATGGGATGCGACAGGTAGGATGGACTTCTCGTGATACCGAAACGCTGGTCGTCAAAGAATTCGTTTTCTTTCGCCCTTGAGCTTTTACTCTCCAAATATTCGCCGAACCAAGTGGAAGGACCAAATGGGCAAAGCGGGACGATCCTCTCTTTCGACGTTCCTGAGGCTCCAGGGTCGTCCTCATATACCTGGGTAGGAGAGCGGCTGAATTGTTTATTTCAATACTGACAGGGCGACGGGCATTAACCGGCTGGAGATGTGTAAGAGTACGAGTATCTTAGGAGTAGCGATCCTCAATTGATGCGTGGAAAGAACACAGTCAGGTCTCCGACAGCTCTCCTCTTGCTAACCAAGTAGGAGAATGATATCTTTGAGCTCCGGAGTGCTGTTCCTATTACGAGCCATAATGATAGCAATAATTTGTTCCCCTTGGTCGAAAGCTCCTCGGGAAATGTGATCTTTGAAATCCATGTTCGGTGTAACTCACTATTAGCTCTCAATCTTAGACCTAGACTTTATTCTCGTCCCAGGGCGGCTGGCTGAAGGCGGATTTTGAAGATGTTCACGCTCTCAACGTCAAGTTCTGCAGGTAACGAGTGTGCTGTATCATGAATTGTTCGTGTGTAAAAAACTTTACGCATATCAGTTGTGATAGTAAATGGAAATACTAGATATACATTGTTGTCGTTCCAAAATGCCCCGCTTCTAGCGCCAAATGCCCCTCCTAGGGCCTTTTAAGCGAGCACAATTTTCATAACGTGTACCTCCACCTGTGTCCAAGACGATGCAGCCCCCGCCAACCCCACCAAACTCTCCAGTCTCCCTCACGTTGAATTTCCATGCGAAAGGCTAATAATAACCACTCAAAGTACGTTCTGACCTCTTCCTCTTTCTTCTTGTTCGCGGTTCGTCTCTCTCGAGCTCGTTTCAATGCGTTTCCAGGTTGGCCTAGTGTCTGACTTGTACCCGATTTATGCATATTTTACCCCCCTATTTCTCGGTTTCCCGCATCAAGACACAAGAAGGGAAGTTCCTGATGTAGGCGTAGCTGAAAAAGCCTTATACCTACCGGTTCTTTTGCCAGATGATGCTATTCGTTGCTGAAAGAACCGGGGGTCATTATTTGTGGCATTTGTAGCATCCTGTCGTCAGAGGTAGTCCAAGAGGACAGGCCGCCACCTCTTCAAATGATGGATCTTGGGCTTCAATACAGTAGTCGAATATTTTGGCCTCTTATCAATACCCCTGGTATATAATTTTGTCCTCTCGATACTGTCTTTGATCCTTCTCCCACTTTTGTCACATTCTGAGATACTTGCCATAAGTTCGGGTTGTCTTGATATTCTGTTATGTGCCCCAGTTCTGAGCATCATTTGGCGTCTTCTCCAATAACTTGGCTCAAGGTATACTGTGGTCTGTGATCAAGGACTTGGCCTGTGCCGTAGAACAGAAGCTCGGTGAGTTCCAAAATATACGGGTTTGCACACGTAACGAGATGTCAATCGTGCCTTCCAAATCATCATACAAGCCTTCCTCGTATGATTCACGCCCTCTTCCATTTTGACTTACTGTAATTTTGCGCATTATTGGCACTATTTGCTTCTCCATAATCTTGCTTAACACCCGAATATTAAGTTGACTAACAATATGCACAGAATAATACTCCTTGTCAAGCTTGTATTCGACAACCACAAATATGACAAGCGGCTCTAGAACCGAGACAATTATTGAGACACCTCGACCTAAGATGGAATCTGCTACACTATCAAGTCCTGTACTTCAATCCTGGGATCCGGCTGATGTTCCCATAAACATCAAGAAGGAGGAATCTGAAGATGTCAAAATCAGCTTTCCAGCCGAAAATGAGGATATCTTCAACGAAGTTGATGGTCCTGAATATGTTGATCTTTCCTATGAAGGCTTGGCGGAAGTCGATGGAGTAGAACATTTTGTTTGTGAAAGTCCGCTCCCCAAAACGGACATATGCAAGGCCATGGTTAACACGGAAAGATTTTAAAATACGGCAGATTTCTCAGCCTGTTGTTATAATTCGGCCTCTTTCAAGCCTATACGGTAAGTCTTCTGTATCTTGCTATTTCACGTGAACTAAGGTACTTCCAGATTGTATCGAAAGCACACATATCGTGCTCAATCCGGACTACCAGAGAGAGGTCGTTTGGGACGAAACTCGAGCATCAAATTTAATTACTTCGATTTTGAGTAAGCCGACCCGACTGCAAATGGGAAAGTCTGCTGCTAATCTGCTACAGTGGGCTACTTCATCCCCCCGATCATTTTTAATGTAAAAGTAAAATCTTCAAATTCTGGAGGTCGGAAAGTGATCGAGCACAAACGCATTTGTGTAGACGGAAAGCAACGATTGACCTCACTCCAGAAATTCATGAATGGCCAAATAGGCTTTTTTGACTGCAACCATCCTTCGAAGAAATGGTAGGTTCCCATGATTATCTCTCAGTCCCGATAGCTGACGGTATTGCCAGGTTTTTCTGCCACCCGAAAGTCAACGGCGTCGAAACCTTCAGCAACCATAACATCTTACCGAGTCCTGTGAAGGAGTTCTTCAAGAGCAAAGCCTTTTGCTGTTACGAGTATGATGAGCTTACGGTTGAGACCGAAGAGACAATGTTCCAGCTCGTACAACGTGGAGTAGCTCTTACTCCCGCGGAGAAGATGCGAGCAATGAGCACAGAATGGGCGGCTTTCACAAAGCAATACGAAGACGACTACCCCATGATCGTGAATTGTAAGCACATCCCCCCTATGACGCTTCACATCTTACAACAGTCCAGTATCGAAGCAGAACCGCGCGTCCGGCTTCCGACTCATCCTGACAATTTTTACCATGATCCAAGAAGTCAACGCTGGCCGCCGAAAACGAACTGCAGCACCAACCCTCCAAGCAAGTCCCCAAGCACTGATCCGTGTCCTCGAAGACAAATCACCCATCAACCCACTGCTGAAACTCCGCTTCAAGGCCATATTCGACAAGTTCGAAGTCCTCGTTAAGATGTCCTCCACTCGAATCACAACCACTCGCTACAAGATCAACCACAACTCCGTGTTCGATCCCGCGCCAGATTTCCTACGAGGAGAGGATGTAGAACACGTTCGTACGTTCTCGCCGTTGGAATTGATTGCTACTGCGATTCTGGTGTCATACCATATGGATACAAGGTCTGACGCGGATTTGTTAGAGGACGTCAAGGAGATGAGACATCATCTGCGTGTGAAGCATAAGGATCTTAGAGTCAATGCTCAGTGTTGGATTACGGTATGGGAATATATTACGAAGCTGGAGAAGAAACGTCCTTCTCCGGGTAGCACACCAGAAGCCGAAGTTGATAGTAGTGGAAGTAGTAACGCACAGGCTCAAAATTCTGCGTCTTCGAGTTCGCAGACGAGTCCAGATGGTGCCAAGAACAGCGGAGAACCTTACAAAAAGATCTCTCCAAAGAGACTGCGGGAGCGAGAGAAGGAACCTACGCGGGAGTCTCCTCGAAAGAAGGCGAAGTAGATTCAGCTGTCTGTTTCATTTGCGTTGTACTATCACGTGTTTTTCATAGCGAGGAATGGTGTGATGGCGTTGCATCTGCATTGGCGTTGAGAACATTGCTGGGAGCACTTTGGAATAGCAAGATGTCATCATTCAGTGAGCATCCAACGGCTTGTCATCCCAATACAGTTTAAGACCTAGCATCTAAAGGAGCATAGATAAGAGATTAAAATATTTCAAGCCTCGCTCCTATCATGACGTCCCTTTCCGCAAACAAACCACAATCCTACAAACGAGGATAGAATGCTGTACGGCTTACAGATATGCTCATTGAAAGTCTGCTCCACTTAGATTCGATTGGCTCACTTTTCGTTACATAGCCAAGCTCTTTACTGAGAAATTCGAGCGAGAAAGGAGCAAGAAATAGAGCGATCCGCAAAACCCGATGCTGTCCACGATAATGTTCTGCACGCGGTGGTAAATGATGCGGCTCTGCAAGATAGCAGAAACTTGAATCAATGGCTACAATTTCGCATCGGGGGTTATCTCCCTTCGAAACTCTGAGCCTCATGCGCTTGAAAGTTGCCCAGAGGGCCACTGTTGGAACCATATATTTCAGCATTGTCTTCCACAAGATCTTGAACCGTAGCAATCATCCATCCTTCAGCGGTGGTCATTCCTCTCTCCCACACCGTCAGTTTTCGAACTCTCCAAACCGCTCACAGACTTGAGGGTTTCCAACATTTTGTTTCGCGAGTCACCATAACCGTCAAAATCAGTCGAGGTAAATCGAATCTCAGTAGGAAAGACAAGCATCACGTTCAGGAGAAGCGGTGAGCTACAGTGCTATACCCACAGACCAGGAAAGGGGAAGCGAACCGCGCTTACAGCTTCCCTTGTGCCACGTGACCATGGCCTTGGCCATCCGAGATACAAAGTTCTTGCCCGGCCTAGATAGAAGCGCGCTCTTCCAGAACGGAAACTCTAGACGGGAAGAATGGGACGAAGTTTGTAGCACAAAGTCCATCTTAGCTACCGCTGCACCAGCAGCACTTGACTTGGCGAGGGAGTGTGGGGCGCGGTTTTGAAAATGGGAAATTGTAGCCTCTCGCTTCAGATCCGGAGCCCCAACATCGGACGATGCAATGGGCAACTCGTATCGGATGGATTTGTGCGATGTGCAACAAATCCCAGCATTCATTGTGGTTACTTCGTGAAACATTCGACGCAATTGGTGAAAGACAAGTCCTTTTTACCAAACGGCAGGAATGGGCATTCGATAATTCGTGACGGATGTTTACATGCTATGCCAAAGCAGTTCAGTTACAAAACAAACCGAACATCACACAATCTGGCGTCACATCAGAGATATTGAAACGACCAGCAAACTGACCCTCAGTCGAATTCTACAATTATGCCTTAATGTCCTCTGCCAATGCGGCCGCCCGTCTCAAATCACCCAAATAATCAGTCGGCTTCGCCATCTTTGCCGCAACCAATGCTATCAAAGCAGCCCCGACTCCAGACCCATCTTGTGCAATACCAATCCTGATTTTCCTCTCCCCGGTTGCGCCAATTCCTTCAATCGCCCGTAACCCCTCTCGAATGTAGTCTTTGAATCCGGGGTAGTGTTCGACCAGAGAGCCGTCAACTCCGATATCCACGATTTCGTCGTCATTGACAGTCAAGCCTGCCGTATCCGCGAGCTTATTCGCTGTGGCTGAGGCTGCATCGGCGATCTTGAACTTAGCGACGTCGTCTAGGATGTCGGAGGTAGATTTGGGTCCTGGGTGGGAAGAAACCACTGGGGCAAGGCGGTCAGTTTCAAGAACGATCGCACCCAAGGCTACAGCTGCCAACCTGGCAGAGCGTTTAGCAATTGCATGGGCGATTGTCTTAACCGCTTGAGCGTCTTCGAGACTGGGCGAGATAACGCCGAAGACCCTAGAGATGTGCTGCCGAAGTACACCTAACTCCTCAGTGTTGTCAAGTTCTGCATCCGAGAGAATGCTGGAATCGACTCCCCATTGCGTGAAGAGAGGAGAACTCTTCTTGATCTCGCTGGTAGAATGCCAGTCATTTGAGGCAGAATCATCGTCTCCGAACAATGATATCGTAGGTGATTTCAAGAGGCTGACAAGAATAATGCGGAGGATTTCACCAAGAAACATGCCCGAGACCCTCTTCTCAAACATTTGGATCCCCGGATTCACACTGTCTTTGTCGAGCTGCTCATCATATATTGTATTAGGGAGAACTTTCATCCCGTTGTCGAAAGAACCCCATTCTGTATTGACAACCATCTCCCCCGTGGTCTTATCGTAGTCTCCCTCCATTGGTTTTGTGATCTTGGAGAGCTTCTCTACATATGCGCCATTCGTACCAGTGCCAAAGATGGCTCCGAGAAGAGTACCGGTTTTACCAGGAGATGTGTAGGAGCGAGCCATGAGCGTTCCAACAGTGTCGTTTACCAAAGCAGCTACTTTGACGGGAAGCCGCAATAGATCGATTTCTTTCTGAAGCAACGCGCAAACATCCTGCCCAATCGCTTCCGGAATATCAAATCCCTTCGTCCACCGGATGAGCGTTCCCCTATTGATTCCAATTTGGTGAACTGGGAAGCTAAAGGTGAAGCCGAGGTTGAAAATGTGCTCATCTCTATAGCCCTCTGGTGTGCTGACTGTCTGACGCCGCCTGATATGAGTTTCGAAGTGATCGTTGTGGTGTTCTTGAAGGAATAGCTCAATCTGTTTGGCTAGAAAGGCAAAGAGCTCTTTTGCGGTTTTGGCAACCATTAATTCTTTTGGAATTGCAACTTTCGATGATATAAGCTTGAATTTGCTTTCCCCTTTCAGATCAATGGAGCACACCCGAAAGTTCGTTCCTCCGAGGTCGACCGCCAGATATAGTCCCTTCTCCGTCCCGTTGGGCACGGCGGTGACATAGGTGGGAATCTGGCTCATCGTAGTAGCATTCTTCTCGAGACCCTCCTCTGTATTATTGTTAGCGAATATTTCACTTTCAGCAATCGGGCATCAAGAGCCTTGTCTCTCCCAGTCAATCACGACTTTTGACTGATTCGGCTCTGGAACCAATGCCCTGATCGCTCAGTGCCGGCGAGCGATGTGGAAATTGCCTCTAAAAAGACAATACCTCCCCTAAGCGCCGACCTGCTCATGCCATCCAAATGATTGTGGGTACGTACTCATCTGGGCTATGAACTCTGCCACGTTCGAGTTGACATCCGTGTCCGTGAACTCGAATTCAGCGGCGATCCGCTGTGCTTCCGCATGGAGTGCCATATTGTGCGGTAGGGAGATGGGAGGTCCTGTAGGAAAAGGATGCGGAGACTCGCAGATACCTGCTTCGACCTCCGCGGGAGGAGAAAAGGATGTTGTAGAAGGAATTCGAGTATTGCTAGGCAAGGATGGCGTGTTCGTGAAAAAGAACTGTACAATCTGCAAGAAGCCCAGGTGTCAGTCGCAAGCTCAGATATTCAGGTGCTGTTGTGGGTGATGTATTCGCCGAGCGAATGAACGATGTAGGGTACGAAAAAACTCACGAGGACAATGACCAGAAACGCAAATGAGACGAGATGAAGGCGATTGAATGGGTTCTGCGTCGATACTTTATGGGCCTTGAAAAGGTTTGTCTCGTCGATAGTAGGAGAAAGTAAAGAAGATTTGGGCGATTGGGCCCTTCTTCTGGTGGAGGACGACGTCTTGTTCGAGTTGAATGGTGTCGGCCACACTTGGCGGGGCAGGATGGTTGAGGGGGGATGAAAGGAGGGGCAGGACGAAAACGTTCACTTCATTCGTTAATCCTTGAAAGGCCCGTCTATGCCGGACGCAACTCAATCGGCGTAGCACCAGGTAATCAAGGATGGAGTACCCAATGGCTGCTCCTAGTTCTGGTGGTCCAGATGCATGAACGTGCGTGGCGAATGGCGATGGAGACGATGATGGTGTTGGAAGGTAAGGGATCCTGTGTCTGGTACTCTATGGGACAGTAGTAATCTGGGTTGATGAAAGGGCAAAGAGGCACGCTTATTCGGGCCCGGCGCCGTTTCTCGTCAGGGAAAAGACGTTTACTTCGCACTTGGGTGAAGAGCCGTTGGGCTAGGCGATGCAGAAGTTCGAATTGGGCACGCTTCGTAGGGCAGCAGGACGTCCGTGGATACGTAGCTTCGGGCGTTTCCCACTATCTTCGGCCAAATTGGAGGGATTTTCAGGAACCAGACTCCGCTATGATGCCGTAGAGTTGATGGGGAGTATGTAATAAGTAGATGGGATGGCAGATTGAACACCAAATCGAGGCGGTAAACCCCGATTAACACTCGCGATGGGGGAGATGCAGGATGGGCAATTGTAAGTAGGTAAACCAGAGATGGGGATGTCTACAATGTTCGAAACTTGAGCGTGGAGACATGCAGAATACCTTACCTTACACAGACTCGAACTAGTGTCTAATCTGTGTTACAGCTCCACTGTCCAATCTGGGAATAGTTTCTATCTGGAGATTTTCTGGACAGCCTGTCAACCTCTTGGATTTTCCGTCAATTTACACAAAGCTTCGAAGTCGAAACTAACTCTTGCGAATACTACATTCTTGACAAATTTTGGACTGTTCTTTTGCTGGCGAACCCCTCGTCTGTCTTTCTATCATTTAGTAAATGATGTTCCGATCTGGGTCGTCCCAGACATCAAAGACGTCAGTCTTCCCACATTTCAAGCAACATGGCTCCCTCAAGCCATCGTGTCACTGGAAATATATGAAAGTCAACTGAATATCTCCTTAAGTCTCAGCAGTATTGTTGGTGCTACATTGAAGGGATGTGGCTTAAATGACACATGCTGTTTTCTTGCTTGCAGCTTACCTCAATCCATCTGAATTTGAGAGGTTCAAGATCAGAAAATCGATACCCTGGGCACACCAAGTATCCTGGACTCTAAGGATTGCTCATATCTCGGCAAATTGGTGAAGCATACAGAATTCAGTGGCCACTGATCTCATGTCCCAAATCTGAAAAGGCGAGAAAAATTCCACTCCAGTCCATATTGCTTCTTAGTCCATATTGATTCTTAGTCCATATTCACAGTCAGTTCGTATTCAAACCTATCATCCAAGTATATTCAAATATCCGTCTTGTATTCATCTCTGTTCCCCTATTCTTGTCCTACTAGGTAACGCTTTAAGAAAAGATACGTTATATCCAAAGATCCTCCAATAACCTCCGCGAAACCGACCACCCATTCATCATGTATCAAACAACCCCGGACTGCATTAGGCTCCGTCAGTGTAACCCCCGCAACCTATGGTTCTTCACATTCGAGGATGTTCATGAATCGTGCTTTGAACAAAACCATTGGATTCTCCCTGCGTCTGGCGCTATCAACCACCTCGGACTTCAAAGCTGCCTCACGCGTACCGGCCATCAAAAACAGTCACGCCTCGGATTCGATTATTACATGCTCTCCCGGTCCATGAAAAAAGCGATCCGACTTACCTCCGATTCAAGCGTTGTGGCGACATGGAAGAAACACTGCCAGAAGGATAGCATCGTGCAAATCATCATCCGACCAGCGGGAAACGCATCGCCAAACGACATTCACGCTGCGAGCCACCACAAATCACTAGCTGCGCGAACAGCTATAGTTTCACAGCTCTTTGCCAAATTCCGACCTAAATTGCCTGGAATCGAGCTCCGACCCAAAGTCTACTTCACCAACAGAGTAGACACAGATCTCGTTGTCGACGACGGCACATGCGTATCCATCGAACGGGCTGCTCTGCTTGAACTCATCGAGCGTGCACACTACAACAACCAGGGTCTGATCAATCTACAATTCCCCTTATTCAACAAAAAGCGAGAGATCAAGACCTTTACACTCGACAAGGAGTCTTGGAAGGAGTTTACACATGGACCTTGGAGAGAAGATTTTGCTTGTCTGAAGAAATCATACAATGCCGAACTCAAGATGAAGGCGAGGGAGGAGAGTTACCTGTGGCAGTTGCTTATTGGAATGGGATTGGCTGGACCGGCAAAACCTCATGAGTGTGACAATTGCAAAAGGTGCAACAAGTGCATGTGTGAGATGAGATGCGTGGAGCAGGGCGAGAAGCAAAGCATACTCGCCATGACCATGAACAACGACGCTACCGATCACACCGAAACGTGGCCAAACCTAGGGATGAGATTTGCATTGGGACACATTTGAATTCGGTGGACTATGTATGACTTGGTGATGAGATTTACGTTGGGACAGATTGAATTCGGTGGACTGACACGCATTTCCGAATTAGGATGTGAGATGATGAAGACAGTGAGGAAGGCGGGCATTTTGGGAAATTATGACCTAGAGTTCTTGTTTCGCGGTAGTTTAGAAAAATCCTGTAATGTATTCTGTTTTGCTGTACTGTGGAATCCTTGCCCCACGACCCCTCTTTTCACGGTCTGACGGAGCGATGTCAAAAGCTTCCAAATCATCACAAGGAAATCTTGAGATGAACATTGATAATGGAGTCAGAAAAGCATCAACATGTTGCGTGTGCTTTGACAAATACATCTCTGAGATGCCGAAATACGAGGTGCGTGAATAAAAATGGGTTTACCAATCAAGTGCCTTGCCTCTAAGATGTGCGGATGTAGGACTTTGAGCTTGGGGGCTGCAGCCCAACATGGAGACCCACGTGTAGTGCAGGACTTCAGGACTTTGAATTTGAAGTCACGGGTTCGAACTTTCCGCATTCTTTCGAGAGGTTTTATAGGCCTTGCTTCTATTATTCTATTTATACAAATACTCGTACAGCCTTACTGACGGGCCAAGCTGGTGAAGGCTGGGATGATATTAGTGAGGCTGCGACAGGATGCGCACCAGTTGCATCAAAAAATGGGTGATTTCGAGTGAGGCTGAGCAGTCCATCAAAGCCACCAAGGTGATCCAGACAGACAGTAACTCCCACATGGGAAGAGCGGTGGAAGGATAGCTGCGCATATTCATTTCCCTTCCATCCTAAATTGATACTCGCAATATCTCAGCACGAGAGATCTTTACCACTTAAGGACTCTCGCTACGACGATACATCACGTACTTCGCACCCAGGACTTGTTGAATTTCGTGTGGCGTCTAAGTCCAGCAAGCGTTTACGGTGCAGTCTGGCTCTGGCAATCTGGAACAAAGCGAAAAGGATTCCCTCGCCCGTCCTTCTTCAGCTTTCCACACTTCCAAATCTCTGCACCAATTCCAACTCCATATTGCCTCTGTGCCCACAGCCCACTGCCATTGTCGTGGGACCGCCTTGAATCCGCCCAGCCTCGATATGCCAACTCGAGGCATTACACCCTAGTTCTTACTGTTCCTGCAGATTATCGTACACTTTCCATGATCTCCAGCGAATAATTCTTCAACAACCCGTCCCAGAACTTCGTCTCTCTTCAGCCGCCACGGCGGGTCACCTCGTCTCACCCTCTCTCGCTCACTAGCGCAAAGGTTGGGTGCTGACAGCCTATCTGCTACCACGTTCATACTCTCGTCTTGACAACCCTTCGATTTCAACCCTCCCGGACCTTATGAGTTCTTTGAACAACCGCTTCAAGAGCCTTGGATTCGGGTCGAAACGCAAGTCGAGCGCCAACAGCATCCCAACTTCGATCGCGACGAACCCCGCCTCGTCTGCGCCTCAACTCCCCCAAATAAACCAGCTCCCTGGTCGACCTGCCCCGGCCAATACCTCTGCTGCCTCTTCTACAACAAGTCTCCCCATGAATCATACCGGTGCTGGTGGGCGACCGCCGAGTTATACAAACAATTACGCACCTGCTCCCGCAGCTGGTGGTCGCACAACAAGTCCTATGGCTGGTGGCACTCCTCGAACACCACCAACGCAAATGATGGGTGGCCCTCCTCCGATTAACACTGCTGCTTCTGGATATCCTCCAGGACATCCTGCTGCGGCCGGACAACAAATGCCTCCTGCGGCTGCTGGGCCGCCTCAATATGGTGGTGGTCCTCCACAATACGGAGCTCCACCGCCAGGAGGTGGAAGCATTGCGGCGCAACAATATGCGAATAGAAATAACGCAGTTGAGGTTGAGGGAGCTGGCAGAAGTAAAGCGCAACTCATTGTTGGTATAGACTTCGTAGGTAATGAGCTTTTTGCAGCCCGAATCCTATCTGACCAGACATAGGGAACTACCTTCTCTGGTGTTGCATTCGCTTTTGCGACAAACACAGAAGCCAAGGAAGATATTATCACTGAGTGGCCTGGTGCCGGATCGTACACAAAACAGAAGGTAAGAGTAACAAATCTTGAAGACTGGTCTTTTCTAACAAACAGCAGATTCCAACCGTGTTATACTATGACCAATACCAGAAAGTTGTGGGGTGGGGACCTGATATCGCTGATGCTTTGGCACCAACCGGATACCCCAAGCCCGGTGTTCAGAAAGTCGAATGGTTCAAGCTCCAGCTGATGCTTTCCGGTAATACTTATATCGATCCTATCAACCTCCCTCCCCTTCCTCCGGGAAAGTCAGAAATCGATGTGGCGGCCGATTATCTCTTCAAACTCCGGCAAGCGATGAGAAATCAATTACAGAAGACTCTTGGTGAAGTGTTCAACAGAGAGGAGAGAAACATTCGGTACTATCTCACTGTGCCTGCTATCTGGAATGACGCTGGAAAGGCTGCTACTCGTGCTGCTGCCATTCAAGCTGGTTTCCTGCGAGACGAGAACGACAACCGACTTACGCTCATTACTGAACCAGAAGCAGCTGCTCTGTTCTGTTCGAAGGCTGGTCTGTTGAATCTCAAGGTTCACGATGCCGTTTTAATTGTTGATTGTGGTGGTGGAACTGTCGATTTGATCGCCTACGAGGTTGAAGAAGAGTCTCCTTTCACAGTGTCCGAATGTACAGCAGGTTCTGGTGATTCTTGCGGGTCGACAGCTCTAAACCGCAATTTCAGCAACATCCTGAGAACAAAGATTCGAAAGATGAAGCTGCCTGATGGATCCAAGACAGCTGGACGAGTTTACGCCAAGTGTATCATGGACTTCGAGAACAGAATTAAGGCTGATTTCCGAAACAACAACCAGAAGTGGGCTGTGGATGTTGGTATCGAAGCCGAGTTCCCTGAAGCTGGTATCGAGGAAGGTTACATGACTTTTACCAACGAGGAAATTCTGCAATGTTTCGAGCCAGTGGTCAATCGGATTCTAGAGCTGGTACGAAACCAGATCATCGCTATTCAAGCGCAAAACAGAACGCTACAAAACGTTCTTGTGGTCGGTGGATTCGGTGCTTCAGAATATCTTTTCCAACAGATCAAACTTCACGTCCCTCCTCAATTCCAAGCCAAGGTGGTCAGACCTATGGATTCCGTCGCTGCTATCGTTAAGGGCGCTGTCACTGCTGGTATCACCGAGAGAGTTGTTACTTCCCGTGTTGCTCGTCGTCATTATCTGATGGCTACTCTCCAGCCTTTCAAGGAGGGTCACCACCCAGAAGCCTACCGTGTCCCATCGCTAGATGGCAAGGATCGGTGCAAGTTCACTCGCCAAATTTTTGTGCAGAAAGGACAAAGAGTCAAGATTGGAGAGCCGGTGAAAGTTTCATTCTTCAGACAAGTTGCGCCTGGTGCCACTCTCATGTACGAGGATATCCTGTACGCTTGTGATGATGATGTTTGCCCAGAATATACCAAGGATCCCCGTACGTTCCTCAATTTCTCCTTCTCTACCACTGCTAACACGAATATAGGCGTCAAGGAAGTCGTAACCCTTACTTCAGATCTCTCGCGCAAGAACCTCGAAAAAGACTTCGAAAGAATGGACACCCCACAAGGTACCTTCTACCGAGTTTACTTCGATATCTACCTTACGCTCGATGGATCAGAATTCAATGCCGAGCTGGTGTGCCAAGGAGAAGTGATGGGTCGTTGCACGTCGAGATTTAAGTAAACGGGAAATACCAAAAATGACGGATACTACGAATTTCTTTCTTATGCACCGAGGTCATGGCACGGAGGTGATGCAGATGAAGCATCTTGAGTCCGGATGGAAATAGAGGAGAGGAGACGGGTTGGATGGTTGGATCCTATGAAGATGGACGGAAGAACTGACGGGTGGGAGATGTAAGGGAGCTTGATGGACTTTACATAGGTGCGGCAATCGATTCGGTCGGTTCATAGTTTAGAGACCTCCGTCGACGTTTTAGTCATCAAGGAAAATATATACCTGGACGCACGGCGGTCTTCCACAATGTGAGCTTGTCAAACATGACCTTTTCAACACTTCCCTGCCCGTTGTGTTATCGTCTTTCACACAGATGCAAGCAGCCCGAAAGTAACGAGGCTAAATTCCAGCAACATTTCCTCAAGTATGCTCTGTCTGCTGTACCAGATTTCAAGCTTGAAGGCAGACGGGAGGATTGGCTTCGCCTGGTTAAGGTGCTTCGGGTCAGACTCAGAATTTCAATTCCAATTTCAATCCCAACTACAATCGCAACTCTCTGCTGTCCAAAAAGTACCTGCTGCCTCGGACCACTGGGGATGCTGCGTGGTCCATCGATCGTATGGTGGAAGTCGGGATGCTCGTGTCGAAAGCGATATCGTTGTCGAGCCAGACCTCGCTGTCGATATATGGTGTCGTTGTCGACATCGCATGTGGATCTATTCTACCTCGTGGCCCAACTGTGACGAGGCTCGTTTTTGTGATAGCACGGTGATATGGATTCCGCGAACTCCCATAGGGTACTCCAAAAACCAAGCTTGCTTTCGACCGGAGAACTGGCATTGAGGTCTCTGTACTTGCTTCTTAACTCCGGTGTGGCTGTCCACATTTGGTGGTTCGCAAGGTTTAGGTCATCCCTCTGGAACCATAAGGTTACCTATCATTGAATCCAGGATACTTGCCTTCCAGAACTTTGCGATTCGCTTCGTTAGATGCTGGAGGAGCGAATAAAATGGAAGAACAGTCATCTCAACCTCAACTCTCTGCCCCTCTCCTGCTGGCTGACATGGACTGTTGATATCATAGCCAAATCCGTTTCCTCCGGTCGCGACTCCTCAATCGCTTCGGGTTTGTGGGAGTGACTGGGGCCGAAGCCTTCGTCTCGACGTCCTTCTTTGTACTCGACCGAGCCGCCCACTCGGGCGTTTGCTAGTATCGGATTCTCTGCATACATTGTTGAGGGATTTGGCGAACTCTGGCTCATCCCGCAGGTGATTTTTCTAATCGAATCGGTCGACTCTGCCAATTGCTTGTGCAGCTGAAGGACTCGAAAACTTATATTGGCCGTCAGGTGAGCGATGCTCTCAAATCCAAATCAACGGCAAACGTTGAAAATGAAACATTTGGCTCATTGTCTGCTTCATCGCCGGTGCTGCACCAAAATCAGACATCTCGACTTTTTCAAATCCATAGATTCTTGAAATATACTCTCACGAAATAGAATCTCCAAACCGTCCATCGGTTAAGCTTGCTTGAACTTCAACCAACACTTGTACGGTTGTACCTGCCTAACAACCCCCACAATCCGTCTCGGGAAGAGCCCCTGGTGCCCCGCGCCTGCCATCTGCGTCATCGAGCAATCAACATAATGCCTCATCCAAAGGATTCAAGTATCAAAACATGAAACTCTACCCATTTCATCCCCTCTCCTCCCGTCGTCTTACAGCGGCTGTCCTTTAGCGCACTACACTCATTAAATTTGCCGCTTCTCCTACTATCGCCTTCGTCTCATCTCTATAATCTAATCAACCGCGCAAGTGGAGCAGCGATCGCGAGGCTCAGACTACACTACGAACCGGGATAGCCAAGTATTGCCTTGGAAGCATCCCCAGTCTCTTCTGACCACCAGCCAAACGACCGCTCGATACGTCATTGCACTCATTGGGAGATGCTGGCCATCTCCGTCTTTTGGTGATCCCTTGGATGAGAGCGCCTGCCATTGTCCTCAGGGACGCAGGCCTCAAGGCTGTGGCCCTTCTTCCCTGTTCGGAGAACGATCTGCCATCTGGGTAGTCGGCGCAGCCGCCTCTGAGAGTATATCCTCTGTTCATCTCTTCAAGACGACTTGCAAACGATACTATACAATCGCCCACGATGTCGGCACGCAAGTCTTCTGCGGCGAAAGCCCTCTGTACACTGGCCCTCCACTTTATGCCGCAGCGTGCTTTCGCAGCATTTGCTTCCGATTTTGAACTCCACCCAGCAAATCTTAGACGTCGCAGTGGCTCTCCTGATCGACCTGCTGTCTGGGGCCCTCCAAGAAAGCGAGATAGTGTACCGCTGATTGTGAGCAACAATTGCGGCGAGACGATATGGCCAGGCGTAGGAACACAAGCTGGAACTGGACCTGGGATCGGAGGCTTTGAGCTGGATAGTGGATCGAGTAAAGATATGACAGTTGGCGGGGACTGGCAGGGTAGAGTTTGGGGACGCACGAACTGTAGCTTTGCTCCTGGAGGTCTCTCGGCGAGCAATCTGAATGGTAATAATGGTGGTGGAGCTGCTTGTGGTACGGGAGATTGTGGTGGAGTTTTGAACTGTGTGAATACCGTAAGCTGGCCTCCGACCTCACGCATTATATGTATTAATGAAAACTAGGGTGCGACTCCAGTCTCTCTAGCAGAGTTCGATCTCGCAGGAGGAGTCGGTGGCTCCCAAGTGTTCTACGACATCTCCCTGGTAGACGGCTACAATATTCCCATCGGCATAGTCTTCATTCCGGGCGACAACCCTGCACTACAGGACATACCGCCCAACCTCACGAATTGCGCTTGCATCGCAACAGCAGGTCTCGTGCTTCCTCCAGCACCTTCGGGAGAGATGGGCAATTCCACTAACTCCTCCTACCCGATTCCCTACGAACCAACTCAGACTTCCGACCAGATCGCCTCTTGGTGTCCATAGAATCTCCAAGTGACGCAACCTACGAAACCAGGTGATGGAGTCTACCCATATCCCGATGCCAATATCCAGCGTCCTATCTTCGACCCCTGCTACTCCGAGTGCTCAAAGACAAATGCTCCCTCCGATTGTTGCACAGGTCATTACAACGATCCCAATATCTGCAAGCCCAATGACTACTCTACTTCTGCAAAGAAAATATGTCCAGACGCCTATTCCTTTGCTTTCGATGATCAGACTTCTACGTTCATCATTCCTAGTGGTGGAGGCTGGGAAGTCACGTTCTGCCCAACAGGCCGCAGTACGAATATCCTGAAGACTTTCAAACCTCAACTGGAAGCTTTGAGTCAAGCTGGACATGCTACGAAACAGATCAAAACTGACGCCATGAAGGTGACGATTATCATGGAAGGTGGGAAGGAGAATGGCGCGGATAGGAGTAGAGGGGAGGGCTTCGGAAGTGCCAGTTGGGGAGCGTTGGTTGTGGTTGTTGCCTTGGCTGTTCTTTTGTAAGGGATGCTGGCATCCTCATGGATGAACCTTGGATTGATTGAGGTTGGATGATTGATGATGAAGAGACGGAGAAGTTCTGTTTCTTGACGCCCTAAGATACCCCCTATGCATGCCACCATCTCTGGATTATGAGAATGAGAATGTTTTATCTATGACCTTATACCTACTCTTACTCCTGTCCTGTGCCTTCAGACCCGTCTTCTTCCTTTCTATATTCCACAGCACTTGGTTGTCACTCACAGCAACCTCAATTGGAAAGCCTGAAGTCGGGCTACCGAAGGCAGAAGACAGTAGACTCCCCGATTTCTGCTCATTCATTGCTTGGCTCAAGTGCTCCAACCATTGTCACTTTTGGCCTCGAGACATCCTTGCTCTTCTAAGAGATCCAAACCGCTCATACTTTTTGAGCGATTGGGATGCTGAGGATTTGGGATTTTGAAAGGCAATTGTTGTGATGATATGGTAAACCTGTAACTTTTGGGGATGGTGAGGGATTGTTCTTGGAATTCTGTACGTTACCAACACTTTTTGTATGGAAGAGGTACAGTATAGCACCACAGAGGAACTCGAATGACGCGATGCAGTCTTGAGTTATTTCCTCCAGCACAAGTTGGTGCGAGAAAACTACAAACTCTGACACAGACAGGGGCTCTGGGGCCAGCCATCAAGGCTGCGGCAGTCAATAATCACAGCGAGAGAAAGAAGAAGCCCAGGTCCAGAATGAGGTTTGTATACAGTAAGCCATGGTACAGGCCGTGTTCTTCGGCCTTCCATCTCTCTTAGTTCAAAGACCGTCTGTTAAAACATAGGCCATGTCTCGACAGCGACAGGGAAAGAGCTGTCAATGGTGAAACCAATGTCGACAGGAGCTTTGGTCCCATAAAGTTCATAAATAGAATCTCTTCTGGTCGCTGGTATGAGGCTGGTCTTTGATTTTCATGCTTTCATGCTTTCATGCTTTCATGCTCATCTATAGACTCTGGATGCTATTTACAACAGAGCAAAGAACAAACGACCTGCGCTCCTCTATGTAGCAAATCGCGACCATGGTGGAGTCTATCTCCTTGTGCATCGCGAGGTGGTGGTACACCGTGGCTTACTCCTGCCTTGGTGGCCGAGATATCGCGGTGTAGCGCCATGAGATCGAGGCGCTCGTGTGATGTGAAATCTCCCCATAACCCGATCTCATCATATCTTTCCTCGACCCAGAATCACAGGCCCGCTGAGGCTGGAATAGAACGCAGGTGGGATATTCAGAAGAGACGTAGGGGTGGTGAGTGAGTGAACAAAAGAAATCGCTCGCTATGCAGGTACATAATCCAACATCCTCATCACCCATGCAGCATATCATGTAGTCAACGCCAGCCTAAACCCACTCCCAAACCCACTCCCAAACCCACTCCCAAACCTTCGCGAAAGTAGGAAGACGTCAAAGGGTCTGGAGCATGATCAGATAGCCTGTCCGATATCTCCATTAACCTTCTGACCCTCCATACGCATCTTCTCCTTCTCCTCCTTTCTTCTAGCTTGCTCTTTCTTGAACTCCTCCGGATCGAAATCGCTGTCACTACCACTGCCTGCATAATCGTCATCGAATTCCTCCTCAGCCGCCTCATCCGCGTTGATGAAATCACCGTGGTTCTGCTGCATGTCCACAGCATCCATCAACTGTTGTCTCAGCTTTGAGTTTCGGGGATCCGTTAGTTGGTAGGGGGTGAGGTTGGCTTTGTTCTTGATGCGGGGGTCGTTGCCGGCTTCGCACATCATGCCGATCAGAGAGGATGCTTCTTCGGCGGTGTCTGGATTAACGTCGAGTGAGTTGATGTAGCGGACAGCGGAGTGGAGGGGGGTGTCGCCTTCCATGCGGTTGATCGGATCACATTCGAATCCCTCTTGGTCGAGGAGCATGTCGATGATCTCGTCTGTGGATGGTGTCAGCCGCTACTCAGTCAAGTTCCAAAGGGTTGGCCTGGGGCTATGATATGAAGAAGACGCGAGAGTTGATGCCCAGTGAGAACATTGGCAAGAGACAGACAACGCTTACAGTTTCCCCGCAATGCAGCCTCATGGTAGAGGTAATTACCCAATACAGTCTTCGTCTCGTTCAACAAGATAGTTGACTTTTCCTCATCGCCTACATCATCAATGACTTGTTGCAGGAGGTCAGTGTTGTTTCGGCGCGCTGCCTCGATGAGAAGCTCGGAAGGTGAGGCGCCCTTTCACTCTGTCAGCATGTTCTTCCGGAAAGAGTGGTTGGTTGTTTAGTGGGATCAACGTCCGATAATGAAATAGATTGGGAAGTCGCGCAAAATGTAACATGGCAGGTATTGAAAGAGAAGGCAAATTACTTCATGCTCGTCATCTTGCTCAGGGTGAATCCGGGGATCCGCCATTTTGCTCGGTGTTTAGGGAGAGGTTGTATTCTCGAATCGATCTGTTCTTCAGGGACGTGGAAACGGACGAGGCACGCAGTTGCTGCAGGTTCAAGTTGTGTTTCAGAGCAATTCTCTCGGAGTAAGAGGAAGTGATTCGTTGTGTGGCGGTGTAAGGAGCAGATGAGATTGTTAGACTGAGAGAATCAAAAACAGATTAGAGGGAGTGAAAATGAAGTATTGTAGTGGAAAGGTGAACTTCTGTTCCTTCAACATGGATGAGTTTGGAATCGTCGCCAAGGTCCGTCGGCGCGGAATTTGTTTTTGCCGCTCTGAAGATATATCGAGTCAGGAACAGTTCAAGGTTCTACTTTTCCCACTCCTGTACGAAAGGCCAAGGCAAGAAGACAAATCATTAGAAATCCTACAAGATGCTTCTCTGTAAGTCGTCTGCTCTCCGTGCCTACTTCCTTACAAAACAAGCCATCTTTCGTTTCCTTCGACCCCTCTAACAGCCACCCAGTCTGCCCCTCCTGTGCAAATGTCCTCACAGTCTCCGCAACCACAAGTCCCGACGACAGCACACCCACCAACCGCCTAGAATGCCAAACCTGCCCCTACGAGTACGTTCTCACGAAGCGATATTACGAGCGCAAGACCTTCGCGCGCAAAGAGAGAGAAGATGTGTTTGGCGGGCCAGGGGCCTGGGATAATGCGCAGAAGGCCAATATGCAGTGTCCGAAGGAGGGATGTGATGGTGAGGAGGCGGCCTTCTTTCAGGTGCAGATCAGGAGTGCAGATGAACCTATGACGGGATTTTATAAGGTATGTGAAGGGCTCTGAGAGGGTGAAGGGGAGTAGCCGCTAATGATGGGGAATAGTGTATGACTTGTGGGAATCGATGGAGAGAGAATTAGATGGATAGAAATAAGTCTTGGGCGGAGGATACCATTGGATATGGGACAGTAGAGTTCGAAGGGTTGCTTTTTTGCTTTCGATTCAGCGAGGCGTATGGGATGGTTATGGAAGCGCATGTATATATTTTGATACATATAGACTTTGTGACTTTGCATTTGTGCGTGAAAGCAGGCGTCATTGGATTCAACATCGAATCCTGATGTGATAATCTATTCAATGCTTCCTTTCGTGTCCCGCAAACGCCTGGTATATCCCAGCCCATGACACCCAAATCATTTATCCAGAACATCACATCACATCATTCTCCCTGCTCCCCCAAGTCAATCACCTCTTCTCATGCCATTCAACACTGGCCTTCTTCCCCTCCTCCGCCAAGCTCGCCACTACATTGATATCCAAAATCTCTGTCCTAAATCTCGCCTGCTGGAGGAGCTCGAGATTCTTTAGTGTAGGTCCAGGGTATTGAAGATATTTCAAGTACGGGGGACGGGTCCAGTATTGTAGGTAGCGGAGATATTCGACAAATCCCGGTTGTTCAAAGTATTTGTGTACTGCTAGGTGGTTGAGGTACGAGGGCGAGGCGAGGGATTGTACGAACTGGGTATTGTGTTAGTTGGGGTCTAGACGGAAGGGCGTATGAAGAGAGTTTTGGGCATGCGGCTAGGGAGCTTCTCTTGTTGTTGTCTGAAGGCTCTGCTCATAAGCCTAGCAGCCTTTGTCACAGGAGGAAGAAATTGTATCTCACCTCTAGTTCTATCTCGAAGCGTGTGAAGCCACCGTACTTGGGCTCTTCTGAAGGAATTGATGGAGGTGTCTGATTGCCCGTCATGGGTACATCTTGAGGTGGAGAGTTTGTCGCCATTGTTGGCCGTGTGTTGGTCGAAAGGGAGGATTGAGATCTGCCGTTGATAATTACATTAAAAGGCTCCCTTAGCAGAGGGTTCTTTTCAGCACACGAGCGTTAGCAATAAGGCTGCGGGTCGAAATGATGTTGCGCTTTGAGAGCACACGAGGCTGACAATCATTCATTGGCTTGGCAAAAGCAACCTTGCCACGGGCCTTGCATGACAGCATCCCTCTGGTCCAGAAGTCCATAATTTGTCATACATACACGCAGGAACAAGTCACCAGGAGATAATCTCTATCATTTCTCATCAAATCAATATCGTCAAACTCACGTCGGCTTCAGGACGAGGTCTAATATGCCATTTCCCGTGATAACCTTGCAATATCACCCTTTTGGGATAACGCAGCTCCACCTTGGCTCTGCAGAATGCAGATGGATGTGTAATCTCGACTTCACCGCTGCTCGTGCGGCACCGGGCTTCGTGATCGCTTGTTCATCTGGTATTACGGATGTATTGTAGATCAGAACAGCGAAGATAGTCCTACGGGCTCAGACTTTCTACACGCTCTACTCGTTGCTGAAGCAAATCCAGGGCTTCGACAGACGGTGTTACAACTTCCCACTGCTTTACGCTGCTTCCTGAGGTATGAAGTACCAACTGCCCTCCCACTCCTGTTCACCCCGCGGCCATCTCGACTCTCGAGGATGTGGGCTTGAGACATGTGCCTCTCCTGGCGTAGTCTTCGGGAAGATTATGATGCCTGGTGACCTCGTTGCCGCATTTCTACAGTGTGAGACGGATCGTCGGGCTGCTTTTGAAATCCAATGAAACCTGGTGAATCGGTGATCTATATTATTCCATACAGCTTCTTGACCTGCAACTACAAGTCAGGACCTGCGGCTACTGCCACTCTGGTTGTAAAGGTACCTTAGGTAGTTACGGTAGTCTATGGCTGCTCCCTTACTGAAAGGGGGCGAATAACAATGCTCCCTTTCCTCAGGTGCTCCGGAGCTGAACTGGACTCACCCATAGGGCCCAATTAGCTGGTCTTGAGGTTCGCTATTTTCCATCTTCGACCCAAAAGAGCACAAAACTCATGCAAGTTAACAAGGGGTAGACCAACCAGATCATCAGATCTGCTACTCTTGCAGTCCTACTACTTCGTATTTCTTCCCAAATTCCCAAACCCAAGGTTCCCCATAGAATACGGCTGGGCTGACCAGCGCTTGCCCGGTCCGGATTAGGGGTCCTTCCCAGGCCAGGGGAACATGCTTCCCGGCATTGAAGTCCGTTCGCTGAAATGGAGGAGAGGTCCCGCGGAAAGAAAACAAAACAAAACAAAACATAAAAGCAGAACAGAACAAACAACACAATAGACTTCCTACTGTAACCATCAAGTTTTTCTTCCTTCCAGCATACAATTGTCATCTTCAACGCCATACTTGTCATACATCTGACGCCTGGATAACGAGCACCGACTGCGCACAGTACGAGATTACAGTACGAGTACTGTACCAAGACTCCCAAGAGAGACAGACGAGGAATCGCAGGAAAGATCCCCGCTCAGTCTTCCAGCGGCTTTCCGTCACACCCCTCGCCCCCTCAGCCGACGTACAAAAAGCCCCCAACACCCGCGATCATCGTTCGAGAAGATCGTCCCTATCTGAAATTGATTCTGTCGAGTCACTCACGGCCCTCTGCCGGCAGAAAGTTGGGTTTTGATTGCAAAAGGGACAAACCATTGGGTTCCTGGACTACAGCCATTCTGTTCATCCTTGGCCATCGGTCGCTAAAACGAACTCGCTCGCTTTCTCGACACGAACACACATCAGAACACCTCACGTTTCGAATAACCTTACTCTCCAATTACGCATTGCGAGTCATACACCCTCCTACCTAACCGGCAAACGCTCAGACATAGTCCAACGATTGCGCAGCCAGCGATAAGTCTTGTCAATAATACTAGGAATAAGAGCATCGCCACAATGTCGATCGCCCAACCAGAGCAAGGTCAGTCCCATCGTCATGATAAGTCCAGCGCGCTTCGACCGATAATACCTGTTCCTCCCCACTTAGCGATGTGTTGAGCGTATCAAGTTTGGAATCGCTCGTTTCACTTGGACTCTGGGCATGCATGAACCCGATAACTAACAAATATCTTGTTTGTTCTTTAGATTCTCGCTCCCCTCCTCTCTCCCTTAACCTCTCCTCGAACAATCCCTTCCGCAATCGAGCTGTGTCACCCAGTGTCCCTTCAGGTCAAAACTCTCCTCTCGATTTTCCTGCACCTCCAAGACCTGTATCACGAAACCCCTTCCTTGACAACGCCTCTACCAACGATATTCCTCCTCCAGTGGGATCTCTTGATAAGATGTCTTTTGCGACAGACGCCAAAGCAGCGCCAAGATCAGCAATGTCTGGGAATGCAGCAGAGTTATTCGTACGTCATCTGATTTTGGCTGCCACCCCTTTTGTTTTAGAATGTAAAACACTTTTGATTTGGACTGCGACCCTCTCTGAATTAGTACTTCAAATCACCTAGTGCATCCTTTAACCAATCCTTCCAATTCTCACAAAGAGCAAAAGCAATTATTGTAAGAAACTCATTTGCTGACTTTGCCATGAAGGACAACCTCACGCTGAGCGATGAGCCAGCTTCTAGCAACGGCAGGCGAGGCCCAGTTCGGTCAAACACCGGGGGGATGCCTCCGCCATACTCTACTACTGTTCCGCGCAGTGAGAATGAACCCCCTCGACCTCCTCCTGGCCACCGCCCAACACGCTCACAAGAAGAGGCCATGCGGGCTCGCAGAGCGGCAGCATCATCCGAAAGCAAGTCACGGCCAACTGGAGAGCTTGATATCTTTGCAGACCCATCAGAGTCTCCGAAGAAATCAGATGCGCGCCGTATTCGACGGAATTCGGAATCATCAATTGCGGAACGCAAACTCCTTAGCCCTGAAGAGGAGAAGAAGAGACAGGAACGGAAACGACGTGAGCGCAAACACCGAGAACGTGAGGGCAGTACCTCCAAATCAAAGAAGCCAGACCGCAAGCTGGACATTATCGATAAGTTAGATGTTACTAGTATCTATGGTACTGGATGTGAGTAAAGTCGACTCATGAATTTAGTCAATTACTCACAAGAGCAGTGTTCCACCATGACGGCCCATTTGATGCTTGCAACCCTCACCGCAACCGGCAGGGAAGCAGGCGTGCTCCAATGCAAGCTTTCCCAAAGGATTCCCTTAACAATGTGCTTGGTGGAGGTGGACCATTGAACAAGAGACCCGATCATGCTGCATTCTTGGGTAACAACGACGTAGAAGCATTCAAGGATTATTCCAAAGGCGGAGTTGGATTCAACGCATATGAGCCATATAGCAACGGGGCTATTCGACCAGTCAAGGCTGCACCGACTGTTGAGAGCGCTACGACCAAGACCGAACCTATCCATGGGGAAGAGACATTGGGATTGGGAACATCTACTTTCTTGGAAGGTGCACCAGCTTCAAAAACTGCCATTCACCGACGTGAGGTTGAGCAGATTTTGCCGACAGAGGCTGGCGGTCTTGGTAGAAAGAAGTCATTAGCCCAGAAAATTCGAGGTATCAATACCAGAAGAGACTATGGACCGTCTGGTCGTCTCACAAGCCCTGATGGTATTATGGTTTCCCCAGATGCGCCAGCCTATACGCCTGGTGGCAGCAAAATCACTGAAACGAACCCGTTCTTCAATGAGTTCACCAAAGGGGACGATAAAAAGGAAAGCATCACCATTGTTGAGCCAGAGAGACAACCAGGACGTGCACGAGCCCCAAGCAGCCCGAGACGTGGGTTTGGTGAACGCCTTGAACGACGTGTGACCAGCGACGGAAGCTCGGGCGTTGATGCTCCCTCAAAGTCCAGTGGTGGTGGATTCCTTTCCCGAGTCAAGAGTTTGAAGGGCGGACCCAGAAAGCCTCGTACGGATAAGCCATATCCATCCCCACAGATACTCGACTCCTGAACGTTGTATCGAAAAATAAGATCGGTGGTGAACGAATGATTGCGACTCGGTGCTACAGAATGAAGTTACGAATCAATAGCAGAAGAATGATGAGTATACAGCCAAGATCGGAGCCTCATACCCTATACCCTCCTTACGATTTCTTTGCAATCAACAACCTGGGTTCGCCACGTTTTCATTTAAGTTTTCGCTCCTTGATCAGAACATGCCAGGATTGCGTTGGATACGCATACTGGCGGATAGCTGCGCAGATGGGCTCCTTCTCGTGTACATTTCTTTTCTAGATGAGAGCCGTATTTGGTTTCCTGATACATCATAGGGAATGCTCCATGGCGTTAGGAGTCATTGGCATGAAGCTCTCCTCAACTCCGGAGAGAATGGATGCACAATCGATGGTGGCCACAGTAAATGCGTGGCACAAGCCAATGCGATGTGGGACCACGACATCCGTATTTGAGGATATGTTGATTGTGTGAGGTAGATAGCAGAACACCGATCGGGAGGTCAAATTGAATGAACAAATCAACGAATGAAGCCTACACACCGGGCACCGTGGATGTGAAGAATCTCAAATACTATGTCTCTTGTTCATGTATTGCTCCCGTTTTGGGATCCATCGTTAGGCGAGCCGTGCCAGTGCACACACGAACCTGCTGAGCTGTAGACATATACCTATCCGGAGAAACCCAGCCCCCAGCGAGAAAGTATATGGCTATATCCGTCAAGGTAAGCCGCAACAGACTCGAAGTGCAAATTCCGCAAAGAGAGATGCGTTACTCCGAGATATATATACTACCTAGCTTTGACCTGTGCTGCGTCTCGATTCACCTGATCTATGGCGAACTCATCATTCCCAGCTTCGGGTTTAAAACAGGCCACTTGACACTTTTGAGGGCAGGATCTGGAGGTGCGACAGTTGTAGGAAGTAGGAAGCTTCATTACTCTGTTTTTGAGAGATTTCATGTATTATGGCATGGCTAGATACCCCTTCCTCTGTCTCAACTGTATCACATTCACCATGACGTTTGCGATCCCAGAAGAGAACATTACGCTTCATATGGAAGTTACATTGTCACCTCACAATGTAGTATGATTCAGCCGGTCGCGCAAAAATATTTGCTAGAATAATTGTAGTCGCCATGTGCTTTTTATGCACCCCTATTGATCTGACTGCGGGCATTGGTGGCTTTACTAAGAAGTTTACAACTTGCTCTCGGTCGAGTTCATCAAACGTAGGTAGGCCAACGGTCTTGATGTAACTGCTAATATTCCCCTGCGGCCTCACCATTGGAAGTATCGTGGGGCCTCAAGAATATAGGGCCGAAGATGCACCCCACATACTTTGTAAGGACATCTAAAATATGACAAAAAGGAAATGCTCACTGCTCCAAAAATACCATGCTGACTGCCCTCTGTTTCCTGCTCCTCTGTCGACCACATATGGTCTCAACCACAACATTCGCAACTACAGACATGGCAAGCAGGATACACTTGATGCTCGACTCAAGTCTCAAGGAACATGCGAACATGACTATCTACTAACGAGTATCCACAGATGGAGTTACGCGACAGCATATCGAGGATGGGAAGTTTGCCGACTTAACGGACTTCCAGTTGTGGTCATTCAGGTACTGTAACTACTGATATTTGTGTGCTATACGAAGTACATAAGCATGGGAGGAGAAGATCTTTGGCAAGCATTGAAAATGGACATAGAATGTCATGAGAGGTTCAAAATCACTTCGTGGTCCAGGACTTCACAATGCTTCAACCTTCATAGCTGTCTCACGTTCTTTGATCTTGGTGGTCTTCTGTGTCCTTGGAGGTGCCAACCTGGAGACATTTACATCAACACTGAGGTGAGTCGTCACATCGATCTTTGTAAAGCATCAGCTTAGGTGGTTGATGTAGCTTGGCTAATGAGCAGTCAATGCTTGATAATCGAGCTGTTCGACAAGCAGACTAGAATTGCAGCGAAAGTTGTTTTACAAGCGAAATCTTGCAGTTGATCACATTCCAAGCGAGTCGTTAAATTTTATAATGAATCCATTGCGTGGTTCCTTCAATTCAAGTCAAGTCGACCAAACGATTGCTTTGATCGCATCTTATTATGCCAAATTTCACCTAAGTGACATATTTGATGCCAGGTGTTGTATGCTGTTTGATGATATCTTTTTGGAATTTCGATTGTCTTGTACAATTTGGCAACCAGTCCGCCTGTGCGCAGGGAATATGTGTTCATCATTGGCATGCAAAAACGAGTGTCTGGTCGCGAGAAGAATAAAGTCAGCTAGTGAGCAGCAGGACATTGTGCTGAGCAGCAGAACAGTGGAAAAGGGAAACTGTACATGAATTCCAAAAAGTAAATATTGCATTGTTGATTCAAAAACCACAGTAGCTCTCACCTGGATAAACAGACTCACCTCAAGTTCTTGCAATGCTAGGATTGCCCAATAATCCATTGTGTCATGGAATCAGATCCACCATTTCCTTGTTCATTCACTGTGCATCATCAATGCCAACATAATCATTCATACCGTCCCTCAAAACCTTTGTCAGAACCGCGGCTGCTCTTCCAGCCTCCCCAGCTTCCTTCTTCGCATTTCCAATTCCAAGCTCCACCGCCGCTTGGTAACGCTTGTGAAAGATCCTTTGTCTATCCTCTCTGTCAATGTACATCTCTCCCTCTTCATCCCTAGAAGATCCGAATAGATTCAAGTGTGCAAATGCGTTCGACCTGGAGGGAATCATGTGCCTTTCCACACCCCACAGAGGAAACATACCGCCATCAACTAGCACTGCTTCTGATTCTGTTTCCACAAGCCCAGCTCTCAAGAACTGTGCTAGGACAAGCAGCTGTCTTGGAAGCGACTTTCCCGCTTTCCCAAAGGAAGCTTTGCTTGCTGATGTCCATTTTGTTGATCCACTGCTTACTGCCCATCCCATCATGGACATGAAGCAGTTCAAAGTCTTGACCCATCCGCCTGCACATGTAATGACATCTTCTTGTGCAACCTCCAGCAGCCATTCTAGCATGGCTAGAGCATCTGTACGGATGTCTGCTGCCAGATGTGTCATGCCAGCCCTTGTGTATAGCAGTGCAGATTCTGCTCGATCACCAATGTCTGCATAGGGGAGAAGACGGAGGAACTTGAGGAGTTGTGTGCGGACGGAGGATGAGCCATCGAGTATTAAAGGTAGGAGTTTGGGGAGAAGGACGGCGGTTGGAAGAGGCAGAGCTTCGTTGACTGGCAGTGAAGAGACTTGGGTCGTAAGGTATGAGAGGGCGTCTCTTCGTTGGGTATCTGAGCGAGAAGACGATGCAAGAGAAAGATAATGGGCAAATTGACTGGTAGAGGAAGGTGCAGATGTTGTAAGAGACTGCTGGTTCACAACAATGGCTATCCGATGTCAGTTGCTGGAGGTGGGGCATAGAGGGGTTGCATTGAGAATGGGCTGACGGCAGAAGGCAGCACGGCATCGCCTGGACCACGTGCTAGACTTACATTTAGATTTAAAGCTGGTATCGGTAAAGTTATCAGCCTTTTGTTTTGTCTTGCCAACCTTCAACTTCACTTTCTAAAGCAAGAAGAGTCAGCACACTCCATTTGGGACCACGGCGTTCAACTTACCTGGAAGTCCTTCTTCTTCTCCTTTTTCTTCCTCGCGCTGGAGCCCATCTTCTTAAACACTTCAATAACAATCCAGGAATTCAGATAAGATGGCTGGACCACCAAAGGTCGGAATCGCTCTCATGGCAGTGAGTTTCTCTCACATTTTCTTTCGCTGCGGAATCTATTGAGCTAAAGGCGGGACGAACCGCATCGGCTAACGGTATTGGGAATCGTGTAACTTTCGGGTCTGGACCGTGCATTTGCATTGAATTCGTTTTGACAAACAAACAGTTGTGCGTTGGCATTGTTGCTCTTTGCTTTTTAACCGTCGGCGCAGTCAAGCTTACCAGGAAGCCCAATACTCAAGACCTGGAACTTGCACTTATACGCCCCACATCCGTCGTACCTCCCCCACTCTTCCCAACATCTCCCGCCGTCAGACCATCAGGAGCTGCCGCCATCGAAGCTCTCCCAAAGATATTCTCACCACGACCTCTTTCTCTTGCTACTACACTGTCCTCGTTCCATGGAACCCACCTTCACTCTAGCGAATCTACTGCCACAATCGTTGTTCCTGGCCCCGGTATTCTCATTTCCTATCCTGACGCAATTGTCGCTGCCCCTAGACCCTTCTCAGCTGGCGCGATATCCTCAATCTCCTCCTTCAACGACAGTGATCGCGCAGCCGCCAAAACCGATTCCGCGACGTCAATTCTCGGTTGTTGTCTGCTCGGGGAAATTTGATATCTACAAAGGTTGACCTGAAGTCTACCAAAGCCGAGTTGGGATCTGTCAGAGCTGTCTTCGGATTTGGTGCAAACAATGGCAGAGAAGAACTTCGTAAGCCAACTTACTGCTCCAATTCCTTGTCAAGACTGCCGAATATTTGCTTACACTATGGTCAGCCGCTCGACCCAACCCTTTCGTCTGGCGCCTGGGAGGAAGCTCTCGCACGCCTTTCGAGCAAGCCGGGGGTCGTAGCGACGCGTATCTTAGACAGCAGGACGGGCACCGTGCTGCAGAGGAGCACCACCTCCAGCGCCGCATCACTCTCCACCGCGCAGAAGCCCTCGCTTGTCTCGAAGGACGTAGAGCAAGATCTCACAGATCCCCAAAGTGATGAAGACGAATTTTCTACAATGGTCTGGAAGTTTATGAGTGCAGCTGGTTGCTTAGTAAATGATTTGGATTCTGAAGTATGTTGATATGAGATCCGGAGTAGGCTAACAGCCAAGCTGACCTCGAACAGGACGAACTCAAACTGCTCCGACTTCGGACGAAGAAAAATGAGCTTGTTATTGTGCCGGACTCCAAGTATATACTTGTTGTAGTTCACGAAATTGCTTCTAGCTGAGAGGGATTCTATTTGACACATGGTTGAGTTTGGCGTTGTATGGAATGGAGGTTTCGAGGGCGTGTGTACGAAAGCATGGCAGGCGTTCTATACCCAGTGTAGTTCAGCATATCTGCTTAGGTAGAGAATGCAACTTCTTTTTCCCGAACATGCCCACTCGTCCACGAAGTAGTCTGCAGCTGGCTTGTTTCAAGTCATCAGTTCTGATCCTTCGTTTGTCGTCAAACATCATGCGTAAAGCAGTGGCAGTGGTGGAAGTAAGGTAAGCTCCGGATGTCCAATAATGAGACGCAGCCAATGCGCTTACAGCAACGCACTTCTCCGGCAAGGCTGAGGAGCATGTAATCTCCAAACAACTCCATCAAACTAAAATTCTCACATTCCAGGTACAAGGTGCGAAATGTCGCTGGGCTGGCAGAAGAAATAGATAGTCGTTGTAGTGTCGCCAATCGTAGACCCTCATGGAGCGTGCCCTGGTGGTAGTACGAGCACTCTCTGCAAAGCACAGTTGCTGTGAGCCTAGCAACCCTCGATCGGTTTCTAGATTCCGCTTGAACTGCTCTCGTGGTGCCAAAAATGGGTGAAACGAGTACTGAAAGCTCTTAAGTATGCATAAGCAGAATGGTGAAGCCGGATCCTTGAAACGGCATTCTTCCTTGATAAGGAACGCCAAGGCTCACGTCATGACCCTGCACCACATTGCAGATGTAGTCCATACCAACTTACCAACTTACCACGCCATCGAGGACGCCGGCGCGAGCATGGCCTTAGCAGCTCAGCCGTTGTTCAATACCTGCTTCTCCTTGCCGTCTCCAAGTTCAAGACGGCTCCAGCCGCCTCGACTGCGCTCTTTCTTTGCCAGGGTCTGGGCACATGTCAACGGACAGCACATACCTGCTGGCGCGCATGCCTGTTTCTATATTTCTTCTGCCTCTGATTTCTGATCTTATGGCTGGTGAATCATTGTGTCTGCCAAGCTCTGGACTTTCTTTTGCATCATGCCTTCCTTCTCTTCGTGGCTAGGAAGGTCGAGGAAGGAGGGTGGCCACATTGACGAACAGGAACGAAAGGATCTTGGCAGCAGTGTCGAGGATGGAGATTCTAGAAACCTGCAACGGCGAAGTACGAAGCGCGAACTCTTCCGGAAGTTGCTGAAGAGGTCAAGTACTCAATCGAACTCGAATCGGCGCAGTGGACAGTCTGTTGTACGAGCCACAGTCTTTACTTTGTCCTTGGAGATCTACTTCAAAAGCCTACTTTTGCTACCGCTCACAGTTTTATGCTAACAACACCTTCAAGGCTCAGAGTAATCTGGGAATAGCCTCGCCTGCTTCTCCCGACAAGCCACCGACTTCTATGGCTGACCCCAACAAGCCTCTGCCTCCTCCTCCAGCGCATAGCACTCAGCCTGAACCAGTTGAACGGCCTGTCAAGAAGCTCGACCGCATTATCTCCCCAATAACGCTTCCAGATCTGCACGAACTTTTCTCTGGGGCCCCACAGTTCTTTGTGCGGTCTGAGGGACATCATACAGGTGCGCCGCATCCCTCAGTGGCCTTCCCCTGGGACATAGAATTGGAAATACGGGATCTAAGCGATCATCGACAAATCCATGACCATGCTTGGAGCTCCGTGTCAGCATGGCCACATATTTCAAGGGACGTGGAGAAAGATCCAGACGCAGTCAAGGAGCATAGAGAGAAACGGAGAGCACATTATCTACCCCGATGTCGGGAAAGGCCCAATATGCTCAGCATGCAAGGCCTAGAACCCGGAACTATGGGTTTTCAAGCCGCACTCGAGATGGGGGTTGCTGATGCTCTCCAAGTTCCTAACGAGAACCCTCCAGATTCAGATGCAGACGGTCTGGCAGACCGACGTATGGAATTCTTGAGGGACAAAAACGGAGTCCGGCCTCTCACCGAATCTACGCTCCTTGAGCTTCTTACAGGTGCAAGCACAGATTACGATGAAAATCCCTCCAAACGGCCTACGATAGAACTTTACACAGAGCTATTCACTCGAATTTTATTTCCTCCTGTAAGAGTTACAGACTCGGATGATCCGTATAGTCTTCCAGTACAGATTGAGGCCCTGATCGACGTCCTGAGGTCGCCAAATATTTGGTTCGACTTCAGCCTCGTTGAGTGGAGGATCAGGCTTGGACAAATATTATGGGGTTTACCAACTGAGGATGAAATACTTGTCAACAACGAAGTCGCGAATGGTCTTGGAGACCAGAAGTATTGGCTTCTGCTTCAGGTTCTACTTAGCTGTGAGTTGCTATTGCGCCTTGATGCGATATCAGCAGACATAGATCACGGCATCGAAGAGCCGAGAAAATCGGAGCTTCAACGTTTTGATAAGAAAACCACTTCCAGTGTGAGATGGTCTTTGATCCTTGCCCGTCAATGGCTTGAGAACATAAAGATTGAGAGAACAGACTCGGGTGCTACATTAGATAACAAAGCTCCAACTGGCTGGTTGGCCAGCTTCACAAGCTCTCCATTGGCCAAAGAGAGCAAGATTGATGAGAAGGTGCACAACGTTCAGTTCTATGGAAGACATCAAAACCGACAGCTCTCAGGTCTCTTACATTTTGCAAGAAAGCTCAACTGGCCAAACCTTGAGAGCATACAAGTGAAAGTTGCGTCAAACGGAATTAAAATCCCCGAAACTCCTCTAGGTACGCCATCAGCTGGCACACCTCGATCTATGTCTAGTCAGCGTTCCAGTTCTTACTTCACAAATCGACCCAATATGCGACGAGGGTTATCAAAACAGAGAATGTCTGCAATGATCCACCCGCAGGGTTGGCTTTCGAATTCCTACATTAGTGGATTTATCTTACCTGGCGAAGGAATGAGCCATTTTCTCATCTCGACTCTACTAGAGAACGACACAGTAGCTCTTGCAAGATTGGGCGAAGAAGCCAATTTGTGCGGCGGCTTCATTTATCAGGATAGAAGCTTCTGGTCCACTGCTTCCATCGTCGGAAGGGTCCTGGCTGCAGGAAAAGAAGCTTCAGAATGTATGGGCTGGGTATCCTCTCCTGTTACTCCACGTGGATGTGGCGAATCTTGGGTCCACATTGAAGTTGAGTTGAACCCTCAAACTGGTATGCCATTCTTCCTTGAATTTTGGCCATGAAATTGGCCTTATTTTGGAGACCCTTTCTAATGAATGTGCTTGTACAGAGAGTCACAGAGACGCCAAACCCCGAATATGGCACAAATCAGCAGTCGAGAGAGATGGGCATATTATCGGCGGAGCTGATCTGTCTTCAGTCTTGCCAGGCGATTTCATCATTCCTTCCGATGAATCAATCCAAGCTCCGCTTTTGATAAAGCTCGAGTCTTTCGATCTCTTTGCCACGACTGATTCAACTCACACGACGCCCACAAAAGAGACACCAACGCCAGTGAGCGATATGAGCGAGCTGCCATCCATTCGGAGTTACTCGGCAATGATACGATTCTCAGTGGACGTGGATGGAGAAGAGAAAAGGGAGGTAAATCTAGCTCTGTCGAACGACGTCTACTTCGCCACCGTCTTTCCGTGCGTGGCTTCAAGTCATATGAATATTCTGAAAACGCCAACTAGCCCATCGTTCAAGTCTCATGAGCAGCCTGGATCGTCAGCTACTCACCTCGGTACTTTGATTCTCAATCACTTCGTAATTTTGCCAGGACTGACAAATACAGGGCATCCTTTACACAAAGGGTACACATTTACCAAATTGGCACTCTCAACCGTCCTCGCCATGCCTGCAACCCTGCCTTTCACCTCGCTGTTGTCACCTCCCCAATCTCCAAGTGGCGAGTCTACCCAATCTACCACTCACACAACTAACAGTCCGATACCCAAAGTCCTAGTCATCGACTGTACGGACAATACAATGACTGCATTTCCACCACGCCCTTCACCATCTCCACATTCGTTGCCAGGAACCAAGGTGAGGCGGAATGGCAGCGACATAGATATTTTAGCTCGTGCTTTGTGTGCGGAGAGAGGATGGAATGCTATGATTAGTAGAAGAGGCCGAGTTTGCCTGTCTTGTAGTGTGAGAGAGGCCAGTGCTCTTGGCTGGAGGGTCGTGCTGAGGTTTGCCTAGCGAACGGGATGTGAGAGCAGAAAACTCTGGGAAGGGGCATAGCAAGGTGTTGGCATAGCAAGGTGTTGGCATAGCAAGGTGTTGGCATAGACAATGGGCACACGGGATTATGCCATGTCTTATACAAAAATGATACCCAAAACTCCGTATTGGCGAGATGAGCAACGAAATATGCAATGAAAGATATGCCTAGGCGACCTCCTTGAGCTCGATTGAAGTTTGCATATCGAGAATCGAACGTGGAAAGAATTGGGCCTGCTGCTCGTGAAATGTACTTAACGAACTACAGATGAAATCTGCTCTTCTTCTCTGAGAACACAGTGACAAGCAACGAAGGAGGCCGTTTACGACGTGCTAGTGAAGGCTTAGGTTGCAAGAGGCATATGGTATAGGCAACTTGGGGTCGCCCATGGTAAGTAGAGCCACATTCAGCTTGTGGAAGCCGAGTTTTGAAGACGCTACAAATGATCCAGGAAGGACCAACTCCGAAAGTCCATTCAAGCTTCCGGATCAATGAATCTCCATGATAAGCAACGCTTGTTATGGCTCATGAATTGAGATAGCAGATATTCGCTGAGCCACGTCGGATTCTCCATGAGCTCACTTGGGTTCTGCCATCAGTCACAAAACACCACGCTCGATCATGCGAGCGTACATATGAGGTCCAGAATTTCCACAAGAATCTCCGCAACTTCGTTCCGACCTTCCAAACTAGCGGCAAAGAAGGTCAACAGAGCTCTGTCAATGATGTACGCCCGACGACGCGAGAATCCCTGCTGGTCTCGAGCTCCCAGCCACCCCTCTTGCAGATCACGCGTAAAACGCCCTCTTTTTGTAACGAGACGAGGTCAGGAAGTTTCTTCAGACGACCAGGGCCCAAAAGAGTAAACCGGACGACCGAAGGGAGGTGAGGCTGAAAATCGTGTGTGGAGCCTCCTGTTGTGGTAGGATGAGGTCCTCGCGCCACCATGATGTTAGGTACTGTAGGCTATCCAGCACGCCCACACATGTTTGATTCCATGAATCAAAAGCCATTAGCTACATTAATACGTTTCTCGCGAAATCAAGTAGATTGTGTGGCGAAGATGGGCCAACTTTGCGCAATTGCCGCACAATCAAGTGATATTTCATGCTACCGTTATTTCTCTTTCCAGATATATCTACGAACATGAGCTTTTCACCAACGATGTGTTTGAGAATGGATTTAGCATTAGAGCTTGTTGGAACGATCTCAACCACAAGCAAAGAGTGGCAGCCCAATTTGTTGAGCAGTCTCAGGCCACTTTCTTTCTGTTTGAAGTAGGAAATTCGAAATACTGAATATCTCTATTAAATGTACACATGTCTATGAAGGCAATGACTGTAGTCACACTTGTAACTTCTTAAACGACAGACATAATAATATATCGACCACTTTTTCAATTTGCTGCGACGTCTCAAAACAAACCAAGCTTGAGGTAACTCTAAGAGAGGTTTCTCTTCAACAGAGCTTGTATACCCCTGACGACCGCAGCCTTGCAATCTACTTAGCCCTGTTGATGGAAGCTTTCGACGTTGTCTTGTGTGAACTCAGAGCCACCTGATGTAGCTCCTAGCATGTTGAATGATTTTAGAAGCAAGTGCGACGCACAGGATTCGAGATAGATACGCTTCTTCTATGTCATCGACAACAAAGGCTTATTTCCGTCCCTGATGTTCCAATACGGTCAAGTGTATGAAGTGCTCTGTGCTTGCAGTCTCGTACGTATAGCGTGAGGGGTAGAATATCTTATGGAGCACAAGATGGGTCGCAGTCTGCTAGGGTTAGAAACACAAATTAGGATATGCGTGGTTATGACACGACTCAGGACCATCAACGTACCATTCATGTAGGAATTATCCCAACAGCTTGAGCTCTCAGAGCACAATTGGTTGAGAGAAGCCAGCAACGGACGATATCAGCTTTAGATAGATTCTTAACACAATCGAGCCCCGTTTGGCTAACCTGCAAGGTCAGTGGAGTGTCTGCAGTCCACATACATACTAGGTGCAGTGACGCTTATGGCCATTCTGTTCTGCGTCAAGTTCTTGGGAAACCAGAGGGCGGTATGAATTGGATTGCTTTCCTCGTGGAGTTTAACATCAAACGCCCCGTACTCACGGTGAACAGTTTGAGACCGCGAGGTTGTATGACTTGGTTGAGAAATGCGAGGAGTGTAGTCGATGAAGCTGCAGTGGCTAGCACATTACTCAAGTTCTTGAAGACTATGTCCAGGAATATCGCAGAAAGACCTGTAGGCACGACAATGGCAGCAGCAGAATGTCAGATAAAAGTGGACTTCACTTTCCGCCACAAGAGGAGAAGCTGGAGAGTTCTCTCCCCCGAGATCGAACCTCGATGGTGGCCAATGAGTTGACATACATTGGATTTGGCTCCTTATATTCCATTGCACTTGAAGATGCTGTGTCAAATACATTCTTGGCTCAGGTTTCTTCTCAGTAGTTTTGTTCTTCTCGTACATTCATCAGGGACGAACGGATCGTCCAGCGGAGAGGGGCCAGCCGCTGACACCCTGCTTAGCTCTTAGAATAGCAGACCGGCTTTTATGACTGTTGCCAGGCATCATCACACAATATTTCGGACCGCATAGGAAAGTGAACGAGTAGATTTTAATACGTACCCTCGTGGAAAAAAGGGGCAGGATTCTTTGCGACAGCATGATTCAAAAATCGCTCACATATTAACCGGCTCGTCAATCGCATATTTTGATGCAATCACCCGACTCCCAACTTAGGCAGCTCGACACAGTGGTGTAGTGCAAACAACTCTGGTAGGATACAGTCCAGAAGCCTCCCCCCAGTTGAGAAGGAGAGATCATCTCTGACCACTCAAAGAACCTGCAGCAATAGTCACATGCATACGGAGTTACACATGGCGGTTTACGAGCTCAGTGGCTCTGATGGGACGGAAGCCATCTCGAATGATTTATATATCCACCACGCCTCCACTGAATTCAGCGCGCTTTCATAGACATTATCTACATTGACGGACACCTTTATGTTCTCGTCCTAGGATGAAAACTAGCGGGCATTGGCCTTACTGAGTGCTGACTTCAATTCGGCGGACTTCGCCAGCATGCCTCTATCATTACGTTCATGATTCTTTTTGCAACGCTATTTCTCATGTCTTTTCCCAGAACCAAGAGCTGCAACAATCTCATATGAGTGCTGGCTAGTGCCTCAATATTTTCATCGGCATTTATCGTATCGGTGAATATATCTGGCTTACACACTCGACACTGATACGTATGCTGCATGCACTGATTCGATGAGATGCAGGTGGCCTTCCCTGCTCGGCAGCCCCGTGGGGACGTGTCCATCTGGTTTCGCATAACATACCCAAATTGCTTATTTCAGTAGTATCTTGCGTGCTCTGCTCAGAACAGAGCTGCATCTTGCATATTTCTTATCGTCCACCCTCGCTTCCTGACGTATGGATCTGTCACATTTTTTGAAGTCCCAAAATGGCAACCAGCATTCCTCTCCCAGTGAAGCTACAACTGCCATGCTCCAGGATATTTGAATTTTAAGATTTTGTCTTCCAATATTGTTTTCAAGATCTCTAAATAGCAGGTTTAAAATTCCTAGCTAATTGCCATCATTGAACTCAGCAAGGCTAAGTGGAGTTTGAAAGATGAAAGTCCCATCTACTTAGAAGGGCTCGAGAAAGTTCCAACACAATCAGAAGACATGGGAAATGACAGATCACGTGTTCTTTGTTGTCTTCAAGCAGATACGGCAAGTGGCCGACCAGAAAGAGAACGTGAAATTGAACAGAAAGATCGGCAACAATTCTCGTCGGGAGTAGTCTCCTTGATTTCTCAAGCACGCGCGAGAAAGAAATTGAAAGTTTCCATGTTGAAACCCGGTTACTTGTAAGGAAGGAAATATGGAATTGCCAGACGGTGGGAGCAGTCGAAAAACAGGCAGCGCCGAAGCGAGGAGACAGGGAACATTTCGCCGCGAACATTGAAAATTCGTATTACAGTCTTTGGAGTTGGAACACGCTGGTGATCGATAATCAGCGAGGAGAACCGCGCGAACACCATACCAGCGACGCAGGATGCAGTGTACTCTATTGGATCTGGCACTCTGGATCAGAGATGGCGGCTAGCTTCTCTGGGTCGTGAGGACATGCATCGAAAAGGATGCCAGCGTGCAGCTTCTCCTCTCCTCTCGGACATTCCACCACAGGCCTGAGCCTCAGATTTGCTACCTTTCTCTCGACTGCAGGTCTACCTGACTGGAGCAATCCTGGATCCGAAGACACAGGTATTGGGTGGAGTGTAGCACCCTGGACGAACCGAAGAGAGCCAGATTTCACGCTGCTGCAAGCTCTGCCACTCCTTTCCCGGCAGCGTGCCGTGAGCCTCATCTTTTCGGTCTTCACAAGCTCTTTCAACTGCATTCAACGCCAGTATAACCGTATTAGGTGATCAGTCGAATCTGCAGTAAGCTCACGAGGTGGTTCGAGGGGCTTCCTTACACTCGCAAAACCTGCGAAAAGCATCGTTAGCCGTCTCATTTCCTCTATCGCCCTCGCGCTCTGCCGTTGAAGCCATCTAGAATAAGAGCACTCCCAATACCTCTGCTCAGCTCAGCTCTTCGAAGATTCTGTGTAGTCAAATTCATCTCGACATTTCCTGAAATTTTTGTTGAGGCAACCTGCGACGAGCCGACGGCGAATTGAAGCCAACTCGGAGGTAGAAAAACTCGGTCTATCGACTGAAGCCTTTTCGAGTCCGTTCCTGGGCCAATTCACAAAGCTTCCACGAGCAAGAAACAGGAATATGGCGGTCCCGAATCTATCTGCGAACACTTCTAGTGAATCTCACATCCACGAGATACGCAATACCTGGGATTACGGTGGTTTATGCGAGCCTGGGCCTTACAAACCAGTGAGTTTATGTTTGGAGAGATATTGTCAGAACGTCAACGCTTGTATCAAGACTTATCACCCAGCAGGATCCGTTTCCTCCTCGGCCTCCGCCTCCACCTCCGCCGCCACCTGAAGCTTTAGAGGCCAGGAATATCATCATTGGGAAGAAGACAATGTACATGGTGCTTAAGTAGCCTCTTGGAGCATGTATATGCGTCTCTAGTATCATATGAGCCTGATATCACGGGATGTTTTGGGAGTTGGTGCTTGCTGGAGGATTTTGGTCAGCATCGGGGATACAAGCTGGTAAGTAAGGGCGTCAAAATCGGGGTAAAAATGGCGTGTAAAAGTGATTTAAAGTAGTTACAACAAATTTGGACTCTTTTGGGGTATAAATAAACTCAGATTGGCACTCTGAACCTGTCTAAAAACTGTGTACAACGGCCCACTTGATTTCTCATTAAATCTGCCAGTCTCGAGATCCGACGAATGAACGTTCACAACAGGTAGAGCCAGGGCAGGGTATTGGGAGACTCAAGTATAAGTACAGAGCCTCTCCCACCTTTCCAAGTTCTCTGAGCCTTAGAGCACGTGAACGGCTTAACATTTGCCCACCTTTCATATCTAAATCCTCACCCCGTCGTCGCAAACCCGTCCTTAGTAGACCAAATTTGCTGCAGAATCGTTGCTAAATCTAGGATCTACAGCCTTGCAGGAAGGCATAGTTAAAATAGAAGGTGTAAGCTTGTTTGTTGTTGATTCGCTCGTCTCGTAGTGGTGGTGTGGATGGCACCGAACCGTCGACCCCCTTCGTGTGACCTGTTCAAGCGTGATAGCCTTGATTTTTCAGGCTCCAAAGCAGGCCGATTCTGAAGCGTGGTATGGATGATGGTGGAGTCTGTTGCGAGTGTATCGAGGCTCCACGCTGTCGACAACGATGGCCATGACTTCATCTACGCCGCAGAGTATTGGCGTTGTTAAAACTCTCTTTCTTCGGCTCATTCAGCACCCAGAAAGTGCTTACCAGCCTAACCATGATATAGAGCAAGCCTCACCGAGACCGATTGCGGGTCTTCGTAGCGGTATGGAGGCATTCGAGTTGAGAAACAGAAGGCTTGCTGGGACGACTGAGGGAGACAATGCCGAGACTCCATCCGACTTGAGTCCGAACTTGACGCCAAGCTCTAGCAGAACTGAAGACAGCACCCATGGTATGTTGTTGTCCCCTAGTAGAGTACTTGGACAATAGGTGTTGGCTCTGCTGATCGTTGCAGAAGCTTCTCGCTTGAGGTTGTTGGCCGACGACATCAGGCAAAAGATTGCCGGATTTGCACATCACCCCTTTTCTTCTCGCCCAACTGCCGAGGAAACGCAAGCAAACGAAACTCGGCCTGAACAGCCCGTATTCAAATATGAAAAAGGCGAATTGAAGACATCGAGCCCTTGCAATTAGCGTAGCTAATTCGGATTTTTAGTTGATGAATTTCCAGAGGGCTGGCCTCAACTGGCAGCGCAGATGAGCTGCGACGATGTGTTCACGATCTTTCGCAGATTCCGAACGTTGGGTATTCGATTACTCCTCCATGCCCAGAAAGACCTTACTGAATTGGAGAGAAAGCTCTACGAGCTCGACCGCGCAGACGCAACGCATGACACAAAGCAGTGGAGGCTCCGAGGTTACGAGGATTACGATTGTGATGGTGCACAACACTCGTTAATACAAGATACAAAATCGCAATACATGGGATATAGTAAACAAAGTTCCTCCTATTGCCAAACAAAATGGGAGAGATGCTGACAGTACTTGTAGCCGACCTCTTGCTAAGATTCAATCAAGTTCGCGTACTCGAAGAGACTTCAGAGCGAGACCACAGACAACTTCTTTCGTGGATTTTGAATAACAAGCCACTTGGCACTGGGAAGTATGACTTCATCTTCCATCCCGAGGATTTGGTGTCTCTAAGAAAGCGCCCTGGGAACGAACGTTACTTTGAGGATCGCATAGAAGCCTTGCTTGATACATGGCCAACTGTGAGGAAACTCGCAAAGGTTTGTTTGGTTTTCAGATAACAAGCTCAGACTATATCCAAGTCTCGGATAATGAGTTGTATTGGTGTGCTGAGTCCTGTCATAGTATCTATACCTTCGGACGGATCGCGAGTTAAGGAAGACTGGTGACAGTTATACTCACTTGTACAATCCCGGGCGTCTCACCATCCTCGGTAACACTCTTGTGGTACTGCTGACTGTAGGGGGCATCGCCGTCCCAGTGGTTCTTTTGTTCCTACAAGAGATGAGTAGGGGTCTTATGTTAACCGTAGCCATCATCTTCGTCCTTCTGTTCACAGTTTCGGTGGCTGGGATCACTGGCGCGAGGATTCAGGACATTATGTTTGGAAGCGCCGCGTATGTTCATCTCTCCTCACAGGTATGAGGCTCGATGCTGAGGTCAAATAGGTACTCTGCTCTGGTGATTGTTTTCCTTCAGAATGTGTCTCAGGGTAGTTATGGAAAGTGAGTTTGCCGAGTTTGGATAAAGGCTAGCAGAGCCTAAAGAGGAGGACCAAAGTAGTATGGAGCGGGGCGGTTGCGAAGGGTGTTCGAAAAGTGCTTCTTTATGCTGAAATAGTTCGAATTTGATTTCAGTCATCGACGGCGTCTGTGACCGCCCTTCGGGTTCGTCTTTGCGAACAGAATAATGTAAGAATTTCATCGTCTCTAGGCCTAATCTATTGTTCAGCTCCGTTGGCGGACGGGTAAAGTGTCTTAGATGGAGGTCTTGAAGTCAACAGTGTAACTATAGGACTTTGATGGAGGAGGAACAAAGACACTGAGCCTCATGGGCAAAGGAACGCGAAGGGGTCCGTGTGGCAGGACTTGCCTGAATCGGAGCTGGAGGGGTCACGTGCAGCATATATCCAATCTTTGGCCGCCATGGAGATCTTATTTCAATACATAGATCTTCTGAGCAGAATCTACTTAAGCTTTTGACGATGGTCTTCTTTGCTGTCCGACCTGATTTGGTTTACAATTTCCAGCCAGTGTTGATACTATCCAACGCCGAAGTTCTTTGAAATCAAGCCAAACGAGGGCGAAGCCTGCTTCAGATTACTACGGAAAATAGCCTGAATAAGGAGAAGCGCGTCAAAATGGCCCCGAATTGGATTCTAAGCCGTAAAGCACAGTCATGAGCAAATGGCCAGCCTTTCGATATGCAAAGCATTCCTCCAAACACATTCTCAGACCATGTTGAAGTCAGGCAGAAGATCAAACCTTCTTCCCTCCGAAATACTCAACACCTTAAGCTACAAGACTCACCCAGAATTTTCTCGTTGCGACAGGCGAATACTCCCCGCACTGCTATACATATTTGGAATGGTACATAGGAGTTGGCTGGCGACGGGTACGGAATTTGATCAGAGCCCGAGCTGGAGGACCAATATCAACAAGAATGACATGCTTCGATTCTCATTCTCCGAAGGCTGTGGCTGCACTGGCTGGAGCGGCACTTGAAGAGATGGTGGTTCGCAATTCATGAGCTTGAACCGATTGAAGTGGACGCCTAGTCCTCCGCCTTTCGTATCTGCCTTCCTGGTGGGCAGTGCACCATGGGAAAAGACCTTTTTGACGATTCTTTGACAACCAATGCTTTCATATATGGAGAGTTCCTTTCTTTCATATGTTTATTCTTACAGACCTGAGCTATCGAACGATATTGGAGACATGGGGCAGTCGCCAGATCTCACTTCAACCACAGTGTATGGTTAGCTCACAACACACGATTCCAGAAGCCTTTGCACCAGGAAGTGAGAAAGTCTTAGACAGCCTCTGCTTCACCGACTTCCCGGCAGGCAATCAAACTCTGACGGACTAACAAGGTTGGCCTCCATGGGTTCCGCTTTCGGCAATGATGGCTTGCAATTATGCACTTCGGCACTTGGAGAGGCACAATATATAGCTACGCTCTGTTTGTTTTTGCCTAGCCCGTATTACGCTACCCAAGCATCCGGTAGCATGGGAGAAAACCACACAGGGACTGTGAGCTCTGACCAGCTCTCTCGCCCTGCTTGTATGTGTCCCACTGTTCCCCGTGCCCAGATGCACGCCACATCTTGTTGATCAGACAACGCAAGCGCGTCGAGTGTCTGTAGCGGATCTTATTTCAACATCAGATTTTGAAGTGCTTTATTTGGTGTAACGTCGGGAACGTGGCAATACATTGAGTAATGTTCAGCCTTGCGGGCTCGCTGGAACTTCATTTTGAGCTTGGCAGAACTATGCCAGCCTTTGATGAGTTTATAGCACCTCAGAAGTAGGCTATCGTATTTTCAAAGTTCTATCTTGCTGGATAAGAAGGCAAAATAGGACTCAAAACTTAGTTCATGCGGTTCAGGGGTATGGACTCAATTGACAACGAACTCTCAATCCAAGTATTCCGAGCATATGAGAAAACCCAAATGTTCTTTTCATAGATCCGAACCATATTGAAACTTTGACCTTGTTGCTAGAGTCTGCAAGTTGCTGGTGCTTTAGTTCAAGATAATCCTCAAGCCCAAAGTATGGCATTCAAAGACACCGTTGCAACGACTTTCAATGACCTATGCATGACATCATATTCCAACTATAGAGATATGACATTTTCTGACCTCTTGATACTTACCTCAGTAGTATCGAAGAGCGGGCTCGTCCATCGATAATATACCGTAGGGTGTTCATGGCAAGTTTAATCGTCCGAAAGATTCTTCTCTTGGACTCAACAGCCCGCTTCTGCACCAGTCAACCCTCCCACCAATATGGGGGTCCATTGTTTGGTCTGATATTATGTATGTCCCTCATGTGTTCACCCATTATTGGATTCGATTGGCTTCCGCCATTCAGGCAGAGGAAGAGGCAGAATTTATCCGTCAATCTTGCGATCTAGTATGCTTCGACATATCTTGAAAGGCGCCGTTAGCTGAATCTTCACAGGCTTTCTGCTGAAGGAGCATCACTAACTGGCTGGTCTTCTAGACCAAGAGCTAGGAGCTGCAGCTTAGGTTCGAACAAAAATGCCGTGCGAGTCCGCCGGGAGAGATCAGAGTCTCAAGGTTCGATCACGAGATCTCCAGAGGGCCACTGTATGTATTTTAAGAATTGAAGCTTTGAAGGTCGTGCATTCTTCCCCGGCAAGGCTTTGTTTGATTCAACGCCAGCATCGCGGCAAGTCGAGTTCGGTCGATGACGAGGTCGTTGACAATGGCAATACTATGCGACTCACTTGATAAGAGCAGGTCGTAGGATCTCACAAATGCAAAATTCCGTTCCGCAAGATCTTCTTGTATCTACAGTCGTTCGGATTCGGTTTTCGACGGTGGGTAGATACTTTTCCGAATTTTTCCCCCTTAGATGCGACTCGCTCCTATTCGTGGAAGACCTTGTACACTGCCGCAACCTGAAAAAGTCTCTATTAGCTGGTTCAATAGGCTTACGGATGCTCGATTGCCTCGGATAGTTGGATTCGATTGTGTTTCTAAGATGAGCAGTGTGTTGAGCCGACAAAAGTTTCGAGTGTAATAGGTTAGCAATCATCGCTGACCAGCCTCGATCCGAATCATCTGATCGGGCTTCCGAGCATCCCCTCGCTCTGCGGTTGAGTTCAAGCATGTAAACTAATAATTCCCTCTTCCAATGAATCAGGAGGACTTTTCAGACCTGGTAATGTTGACTTTGTACCCCCTGGTCGTATGAGGCTTGGCCTGATGAGCAAGGCTTACGCAGATGAAATTTCGGGGAATCGACGGCTATGAAGTTACGACTAAGATCAGCACTCCAATTCGCTGTCTGAGATACTTATTGATCACTCGTTGTCGACTGGAAAGATATGAGAGTCATGACTTTGGGGACTGGGTAGTTGCGCGTCAGATATCGCCGCTTGTAGCTTCGATCGATCATGGCGTCGACATCCTACCTCTGAAACTTACTCTGTGAGACTATTCAACTCTCTCCAAAGTCAGTTATTGAGCTTCGGTTCATCGCGTCGGTATCGCAAATACGCTAATAAAAGTATAGGGTAATGGCATCTTCTCCTTCCATCTTCAGCGTTGCATGCATAAACGGGTGAGAGAGTATTGGTTCGAAGGACTTCCGAGATGAGACTGGATGATTAATGCCACGGACTCGCGGCAGCTATCACATCCTCACTCTGCACTCCAGAGTCCAGAAATAGTCGATTGACCAATATTCCACGAACAACGCCGTGAACATCATCATGAATGGAAAACGATGTCGGGATCCGGAAGTTATGTCTGGATAAATGGTAACGAGGGGATTTACCCAAATATGCTCCAACATTAGTGCTGCCATGTCACAAAGCGCCCATTGGCGTGCTCTGGCACACCAGTCTATGGTGTGGTATGCAGTGTGGATTTTCGTTTACCGCCTGAACACACACAAATAAATCCGAGGGATATAAGAGAGGCCTCGAGCCCCTTCTATCAAGTCAGGTCTTTGTTATAACAATCCAACAATCCACTTTCCAACAACGTCCCACCTAGAACTGGTGTCTTCTTGGTTGGCAAATCAGTACTATTTGTTGACAAATAGATTCAACGCGACAACACCAAGACAAATCCAGTCACTTTTATATCGAAAACGATACATGCTATGGGCTCGACGCTGGATCTTTTTCTTGCAACGTCGTCAATATATCTGTATTCATTTGCTTTCACGCTTGTTCTTGATTGTTGGATCGAGATTATTTGATTGCGACAACGAGACCCGCAAAGATCGGGCTTTGGATTCCAAATGCATCGATTCGTCCCGGACCGTGCCTTAGCATAGCTGCAGGCCAAGCGGTCTAGCCAAACATGCAAGCACCTATGCAAATCATGCTTGAGTGGATGCACGGTGCTCAATTATTGCGCAAGTGCGTGACTTTCACCAACAACAACCCTTGTATTTTGTGATAGGGGTACAATTCAAGAGCACCAATCCAGTGGATCGCTTGTCGAGGATTTGTACCACTCATTTTACGGAATACCGCAGTGTGCTTGAAACAAATTAGAAAAAATTCTTTGCAATGAGATTATTCGTCGTGTTATTGTTAATGCGCATGTATATGGTCCATATCATCTGGTTCTGCGGCAGATCGTTGCTCTTGCCTTGCATCAAATCTGTGCTTTGGAGGGACTTCCCCGATTCGACGATTGGCTTTGTCAAATGCGGGCACATAGTGCGGTCGAGTGCGTGACGCAAAAGACAGACACTGCATTTGCAATAAAGAAAAAAGGTTCGGGAACTCTTGTGTGACCAAGGAAAGATTAATGCAGGCATGAGAATTCAAGAGCTTTGGAATAATGACGAGGAGTCAACAAAAGGCCAATGAGCGATACACATTGTATTTGAGAGAACTGAAAGGTTTTCTTGGAAGCTGTGTGCGAGTCCCCCGTCTTATGGAAGGTGGGGAATGGGCATGAAGCGGCTCAACATGGACCGCCTCCAGTGCTCCACTCCAGCCGTGCCTGCACAACAAGTGATCCCCAGTCAGTGAACTACATTCACCAGATGCGACGAAAGATACGGCGAGCTATCAAAACGAGCTGCGAAATATCTTGAACTTCCTAGTTGGCATAAGGGAGTAAGTATCCTGAGCATACTTCATACCGTCCGACAGTCGGAAGTTTCTGTTCGGCTTGATATCCATGTCCCTGGTCGAAAGATGGTGACTTGAGAGCGCGACGCGTTGTTTTGCCTTGTTTCTGCGAGGACCTTTCTCAGGCCCAGAGCTCCTTCGATATGTTCTTTCGCACCGGGCCGAACTACGGTGAGTATTCCGACGAGTCACTGATCTATACAAGAAGTCTGACTAGACTGTTTGCATTGTGTGTGGGCTCAGTTCGCCCAGGCAACCAATCCCATACGCTGCTCTGTTTATGCACACACGATGTTTTCGACCCCCTATCCGTCTCTGCGAACGTAGACATGCGTCTGCTTAGCTGTACCGTCTCAAGCATGGCCAATCACGCTTTGATGTAGTCTTTCTCCGCAACTAGGTTAGGTTGAGTACAGAATTTTTTTCTGGGCTGTCTCACTACCCATCGCCCTCTGGTTATGCCCAGTTGCATTATTCCCCGCAGCCTCGAGGCTCTGTTCCTACGCTCTCACGCTTTGCGTCCTCATACCTACAACAATGGGACTGTTCTGATTTATATCTGCCCTACTATTTATTATCTCGTTAAGACCAAACGACGTTGCACACCGAAACCGTCAAATCGCACAAATCTTTCGACCTCGAGACCGGGAGCGTGGATCGTTCTGCTTCGGTAAAGGTCTGCCAGCCCTAGAAATCCAAAACTAAAGGCAAAGCCAGACTGACAACCCTCCCTAGACAGTATATCGATCATTCTGCAGCTTACTCCGGGATCTCGAGTATGCTGAAGCAAGTTTGAGAAATATCTTCCGAATCGACAAAACACACACGTTGAACAGTTCTGCTATTATCTAAATCGACAAGGTTTGGCAAGCGAACAGATAGAGCTGTGCCAATGGACATTCGGGATGGAGAATCGGGACCCGTGAGTTTGCAGGTTTGCTCCACGAATCAACAAGCTGACGGGATTGCAGTGGCGAGTTGTCACTACCGCCTCGCAGAGAGTAGCAGCTGCACGGATAGCTGCAAAAGCCTTCATAGACCAGTCTAACTCCAATGAGGTAAAATCGAATGGCGCAGAAGATGGAACAGCCAATCCCAACACCAATTCCAGTACCAGCTCCGGTACCCATACGGCTACTAGTCCCGAATCTGAATCCAAAGCGCCCACTACGGATCTTAACCCTCAAAGATGATGGGGATTCTGAACAGACATGGTTAATAATACTAGAGTCCCAAGAAGTTCGCTGTGCTGGCGGCGGCAGGCCCACCAAGGCTTTTGGTCTGCTTCCAGACTCGGGATCTGAGGTAGTTTCGAATCAGAAAGGATCCTTTCGCACTGTGGACGGGGTTCGGAGTTCAACGTCTCATCTCGTCGAGGATTTGATCAAGTTTCTAAAGTTGGATTGGGCATTTGCACAGGTTTTCAAAAGCGGTACATTTCTATAGAGTATAATAGAAGGCTACGAATAATCAGTAAACATGTAAAATTGCCGCATCTCTACATCTTTGACAAAGCCGAAAGCCACCCCTTTGAGAACAGCATCCCCTCCTCAGAGCTTGAACTTTGAGCTTTCGGCCAATAGAAAGCTTCGCAGTAAAACCATGCAGCATTCCAGCCTGTGCTGAACATATAAGATGACCTTCCCCAGCTGTGTCCTCCGGGGTCTTTTCCCTTCTGCTTCACCCAAAAACACCGCTAGTTTGGCCGTCTCCACCAGCGAAACTGACCCTGAAATCAACACAGATGACCTCTCCTCTCTAAAAATCGACTATATCGTAGCCTCGTCTTTAAGCTGCAGTGCAAGGAAGCTAATACATTGTACGTTCTCTCATTAGTTCGGTTGTTTGTAAGGGGTGGCAGCCATAAATGTCAAAGTCGCCGTGCCACGTCGGGTATGGGATCGCCAGCCTCAAGTGTTAGGCCGCGATATACTTACGCAGAGAGAGATATACCATGATGTAGTCTTGTGCTATTACAGCAGAGAGTCAAATAGTCCATCATGGTCGTTACAGACGACCTCGAGGCTGCTCGCAGCGGGGATATTCCAGCGGTCCTTGAGCCTCATAACACTGACAATGCAGGCAAGAACAGAAACGAGAAATCCCCAACGATTCCCGAACGAGTCCTGAGAGCCATGCATACCTCTGAGATCAGAAAGCGGCTCCCAAGACTCCAGTATTCCGGGAATGCGGAAGAAAGCGCAGAGAGCTTGAAGGCGTCGAGGATCGAGCTGACTCCAACATCTAGCGAGGGCTCGGAGCAGACGCAAGGTGCTAAGACAAGCCGTCGCTCTTAGAAGATCGTATGTAGAATACTGATGATTGGCAGAGGCTTCATGCCAAGTATCCTGGATTCAGGCAATGAAACAACGAATATGCGCAAGCGTCATACTAACGCGCTCAGACAAGGAGAAAATTGAAGACAGTGAGCACAAGGGTGACCGCCTAGAAGTCAAACATGAGGATGGTGTGTAGTAACGTCTGACACCTTTGAAGGTAATGGAGAAAGCTAATAAACCGGCGCAATCAGTGAATGACTTCCCACGAGGGTTCCCACGGCTAGCCGCTCTACAGAGTTCTCACGACGAAATGATGATGTACCGGAGCTTCAGACGACCTCATGCTCGAGTCCTGCTGCAAATGGGGGTAGAGATAACACAGATTGCGAAAGCTTGGGACAAATTGGACAAAGAGGACGATGCGGATCCGAAGATGTGGTTCCGGCTTTCCAACACAGAGTATGACGAGGATGTAGACGACCCTCGGCAAAGGCATATGTTTGAACTTATGCAAGAGAAGCTCAACAAGTACGGTGCGACTTCACCCACATTGAATTCGTGGAGCAAAAAAAGTTAAGAGATAATAGATACGTTTCTTCTGAAACACGCCCAGATTCAAGGACTTGGCCGTCCGTCAAGCCGAACCTATCGATCCTTCTTCAACTGGGCGGATGCCAAGAAAGAACTCTCTCCTGCAGAGTATCAAGATTTCATTCTCTATAAAAACGACTTCGTTTCTGGAATTGGGGGTCCCGGACTGCATCATAGCCCCGAAATAAGCAATTCTCTCGAGGAACGAATCCGTTCACATCTTACTAAATATCCAAGCTCCCCTTTCACCGTATGTTTCGCCTTCGAAACTGACTCCAGAGGGCTAATACAGTCGCACAGTGGCTCCTTAGAAGTGAACGTCAGACGAGGAAACCCGGTGATAGAATCATAGATAGGTATTCCGCGCACAAGCTTCGCATCGCCTACAGGATTGTGGTCGTACCGCTATCAGCTGGCATGGTCCTCGTTCCGGTATTCTTATTGTTTCTCCTCCCACTGAGCCGAGTCCAAATGGCCATGGTGGTCCTCGTGTTCGTGATGTTGTTCGGACTCGTGATGAGTACAGTCACCGATGCTAAGACGCCTGAAATTTTCATGGCCGTAGCAGCGTGAGTTCTGCAAGTCCGCCTTCCTCTCTTATAGCTAAAGTTCGAGCAGGTACGCAGCTGTCCTCGTAACCTTCTTAGGAAACCTCAGTGGCAACCAGAGCTCTTTGTCGGCGAACAATACTGCGTAATCCGGGGTACTGAGATTGATCGAGCGAGAAGGATTCGGATGTGCCTCGACAATGGCTTTGACTGGAGATATTATATATGCCGATGAGGCAAATATCCTCCGCGCTGGTCTCAACGGCGTGGAGAGGTCTTCTTCTTCTTAAAACTGATTCGTGATGTTATGTCGTCAATGAAGTCCATTTTGACCGCCATTTGATATTCGACTTTTCATCTTCGTCTCTGCGTCTCCATGGGCAGGTTTATATGCCTGTTTTGATCTTGACCGACGGGATACACTGTAATATGCTGAGGGCGTTTCGTAAGTATTGCAGCATTTTGTTGTGATGCCAATACTTCAAGACATCGCACGACAGCCTCATTCCAAGCCACGACTGCTGAGCTAGAGCGGTCTCGGAATGAGAGTAGTCACGTGGAACTGGTTGTTTTTCATTCTCAGCAAGTTAAGATAGTTGTTCGAAAATGTATTTCCACACAAAAGAGAAAATCATTCTCCCAGGTCTCTCCACTTGCTTCCTCAAGCAAAATTGTGTTCAGTGTATGATCATTCAGCTGTCACGTGCTCTTACCCCCTGAGCCTCAAAGGTCTGCATGTCTACACTCCGCCAACCGAGTTGTCGATTCAAAGCCGGGGAACTAAGTACAATATTTTCACCCATCATCGCCAGCCTCTTCACACCACAGCATCTAGGTACATGGCCTCCTGAAGCGGAACTTTGTCTTTTGATGGTTGCCGGCCACCACCCTTTCGATCCAGTAAGTATTGCCTCCAAACGCCTTCCCATAACTTCCTGAAATCCAGCAAAAGAGCAACTAGTCTCCCTTTTGGCATATCAAGCTGCTGAATTCCTAGAACACTATCTCGGATCTGTTTTGTGGTCATTGCCGTCCAGCTTCGAACGTCTTCCAGAGGTTGCAGTTCCAGTTCGAAACCGACAACAGAAACCACGATCTCGACCAAAAGATCTTCAACCAACTGACCCCACGATAGAACCTCGTTCTCGGCCTCCTGGAAGCTGCTGTCTTCCGGACCTCGCATGATGTACGTCACCAACAAGCTCTGCAAGCGATTTTTTAAGATATACGACTTCTCGACGAGTTGGAGTAGCTCGTGTGGTGGTTCGGAGAAAATCTTTTGATTGTGGAAATATGCTGTAAAGCCATACTTCTGGCCTTTACATGACGGACACAAGGGCGCCCTCATCGAGAGTTTTATGAGCTCAGAGGTGGGAGGGGTGATTGCCATTCGAGAGTTGAGACTTTGCGAGTCGAGATAATATTGTGTTTCTGTACCGTAAAATCCGCTGTGCTGGTAGGACGATACTGATGTTGTGGATTGGTCGCTAACAGATTCGACCTGATGCATGCCCTGGATGGATGGCAAGCTGGGAAGGGCATTCATGGTGGCAAAATGATACACAGAAGAGTTAAGGAGATATGCACTTGCTGTTCTTTTAAGGTATAATAAATCAAAGGAAATGCGCAAACAGAAAGACAAGGAAGCTTGATCAGCTTGATTCTTTGAGGCGGAATTCTTCTTGCATTTTGGTGGATTTCGTTGTTGAACGACAACCACGTGGCTTCCTACTGTGGCTATCTGGTTGCATGCTCGACTTCATGCATACCTCAAAATCCATCTTTGTGATAAGCATCGATGTTGGGATGTTGGTGCGGAGGTTAATTTTGAGGTAGGATCCTCCCTCGGCTGCCAGCGTAAGTGTGTATGCCTCAGAATAAAGCCTAAATATACGCTTTGCCACTAGGGATCCCCCATGATTACCCCATCATTTCCATTTAAATTCACAAACCCATCCTTTCGTACATATCTGTGCCATAGCTTGGCAAGTAGCGGGTGGCCAGATTTGTGTTGATGAAGTTTCTCAAGTCCGAGGCTCCTGCATTTGGGGTTGCAATTTCATTCAGTGTGTCTACAACGGCAGAACCTCCTGTGGCATTTTGGTCGAGTACCTATGGTCCCTTGGACTTAGTCTATGTATCCATCGGTAGTTTGTGACATTTCCAGCTCTTTGCTCCAGCATCCTTCAGTTACAGTTTTCTCAGGCACTTCTTTCCTGGACGCAAAAGGCCTGGCGTGGTCCCTCGCTTTGAATCAACGCCAGAGCTGAAGCATTCATGGTACTTCTAAGTTCCAGCAAATGTGAATAGCTAGTCTCGCACTAGAGATGTGAGAGCCCATATTCAAGACACGCATCTCCTTGAGAACAGTAAGTTAAGAATCTGAAGAGACAGAAGAAGGTTGCAAGCATGTCGACGACTAAGATTGTCCCAGTCAATTGCCATGAAGAAATCGAAGACCAGAAAGTTCCATGAGCAAGGATACTCAGGGCTCCGATGGAGTCCATGGATATGGATATGATCAGGGTGAGATCCGTCCGAATGGCACTGCCTACCCCGAGATATGATGTGCACAATGATAGGCTCCTCAATTACCAAGCAAGATAGGCTTGAGTAGGCGCTTGCCAATGAGCCTTCGAGATCTTTCGAAGTACTGTTTTTGGTAATTCAGATTTTTGGCCGACAGGCCAAAGTGCGACGCAGCTGCAGCTGGGACAAGGCGCGAAATCCTAGCGAGAACCAAAGAAGGCACGACTCATAAGCAAAGCTCGACAGATCAGTGTGAGGAGTCTCGGTCGTGACATTGATAGTGAGTAGACGCTTGTCTGCAGCCACAAGGAATGGTGTAGAATTAAAGACATCGAGCAATATATGTTATTCAATGATCTGTACGTACCTCCAGTTATCATATTAACGAAGCCAGGAATGCCAGGTCGTACGGCATTCCATTCAAAAAAACCGACATGCAGTATGTTCAAACTCCAGTACAAAGCGAGGCGGTCTATCAGGTGAATTGAGTTGACATACAATACAAAGTGTAAACAGATTGTGGCCAGATTGACAAAGGCAGTCAGGGTGCCCATCGCTGAGTTTGAATTGTTTGATAGTACTTGAGCATGAAAGACGGAGGACTAGTCAATGGCCACTTGACCGCTAACTTGATAGGTTTAAGTTTACGAAATCAGGGAGAGAATCGAGGAAGGAGAATTAGCATCCCAGTACAATCTCTAAGTGCCAGAAAACTAGTACGAGAGACGGTGGTCAGGGTGTGGAGACAGCGAAGCGATGAACTCCAGGCGGTCAGGCGGGCAGAAACCAAATATCTGGTTCTTAGAGCCGCATATTCTACGAGATCAAACATTCGCAGGTCACGACGCAGCATGCCGAAAGAAAAGAGTATAAACCCGGCGCAAGCCCAAAGAAAGGCAGACAAAGCCAAAGCCATCAAAAAGGGTAAGCGCATACCCTCCAATGTGGCAGAGCTATGCTAATGCCTACCAGGCAAAGCGGAGAATCAAGCCAAACGCAACGAAAAGCTCGCGCACAAGAACCCAGACCGGTTCCAGAAACAGATCGATGATCTGAAGGCGATCGAGAGTAGTGGTGGGAAGCTCAACAACCATGAGAAGAGCGTGCTGGAAGGGCTGGAGAGAGATCTCAAGGCTGTGCGGAGAGCGAGAGAGACGCTAGGAGATGCTGCTCCGAAGTTCAGCTCAAGGCCGAGAGAAGGTGAGAGGGGAGGATTTGGCGGGAGTAGAGGTGGTAGAGGTGGTGGGGTGCTTGGAAAGAGGAGGAGGGATGAAGATGACAGCAGTGATAGTGATATGCCGGAGGACGTGAAGAAGATTCCGATGCCCAGAGATACCCCGCCACCGATTGCGAAGGATGTGCTGGACAAGTGGTATCAGGCTAGGAGGGAACGATTGGGTCTTAATAGAGAGAGGGATGCTGCTGGACGAGGCACAAATGCGAACTCGACACCGCTTGGAGACAATGATAGAAGGATTGGTGGTGCTGCAGCACCCAAGATGCCACCGGCGGAGGTCAAGACGGTTTATGAGGCTAAGCCTGTTATTCGAGACTTGCGTAAGGAGGCCGTCAGTTTTGTCCCTGCTGCGGTGAGGGTTAAAATGGAGAAAGGAAAGGGTGTCGGAGGGTTGGTGGAACCGGAAGAGGCAGATAGACTTGAGAAGGAAGGCTACATGCCGGCAATCCGCTCACCAGAGAGAAACGATGAAAGTGTCGCGAAGAAGGAAGAAACCTATTTTCAGCATGGCTCGCGGGCTGTTGAGATGGAAGAGGTCGATGATGAGGATGGCTGAGAAATCTAAATCACTGTTTGATACTATAATGCAGGCCTTGAAAATTGAATTTCATTGACAGGTATACATTTCAGGCTTCTGTGTTCACTCGTTGGTGAGCTTCTTCGTGTCATAAACCTCGAATATTGATTCTTGAATTGACTTTTTTCAGAAGCTGCGCTTGTCAAAAATAATTCTTTTTTTGGATAAAGTAGCTATATGGTCGAGGTGAAGAAGATATATCTTAATCTATCAAATAGAATCTTAATCTATCAAATAGAATCTTATTTGGACAACTCGGAATCCATCTGACAAATACCTACATAGGTACAAGGTGATATGTTCTGCTTGATCATTGGCGATGTCAGACTAATATGTGCAATAATATCACAATCTACAAGGCATTGGAATAGCTTAAAGCTAAAGGAAACGTTGGTGGATTACATTCTGTACAAACTTTCTTGACAACCGACATTAGGGGCTGACATTCTACGCAGCGACTTGTCGGACATCTTTAATCTGATGCAAACCATTAAATCACCGTCATCAATTCACACGCAAGGACGGACATGAAGTCCAAGGAACTCTCGTATTTGTTGCTAAAATTTGCTGCCAGCCCACATGCCTTACCCCCAGCTGTAGCAAACCAGGTCGCTACACAGCTGCATCCATCTACCACAACCAACAGAGACCTTCATCGTCATCTATCATCCCACCGGACCCCATCCAGCATTCGTGTTCGATTTGAATGATACACAGCGCCAAGCCGCTCTCCTTCTAACAGCCGCAAGCCAAGTCCTTATCGTCGTATGCTGAAGACCCGCCAACAACCACATCGTCGAAAGAGTTCGACCCGGACACTTAAAAAGGGTCCTTTGATGCAATTTGATTCCACAACAACGGAGAGGATGGCCCGGAATTATGCCGGGCATCAATTGAAGACAGAACGCCGTCCACCAATGCAATATTACCAGAAGAGGAAAAAACAAGAATGTGCGTCGTGCCGCATGCGTATGTAGTTAGTCTTCCCTGAAAGGAAGATCTCAGAGAAGTATGTGTACGTCCAAGGCCCCCAAAAGTCTATCCGGTATTCATCATTATTTTCCACGAGTCGTGTCGTGGTTCTTGGCCAAGCGATATCTTCCCATCGCCATCCGAAGAAATTAGTTAGTTTGGAAAAAGCCGACAAAGTGTATATGCAGGTTGAAGACGACAAGACCGTCACTCGAAGAAAGGGACCTTATCGTAGAGGACATTATTAGTTGTGAATTGAAGGCTTGATGTCCACAGGTTCCCCCAATGAAAATGATGCCGCTCTTCGAACATGACCTATATCGAAGCATCCTCCGAACTCCATTTTATTATCGTACCCCAATGGACGGGCGAGGTCCGAGACTGCTTTGGCTGCTATGGGCAGATGGTTCAGAGTCGAGGTTGGCACTTTCACCACTCCCCGCGCTAGCGCTCGCACTACCCGTCAGACTTCGAACGTTCACAGGGCCTTTAGGTGGGTGGAGGGCGCTCACCCCAGCATATTGCTCAACTTGTTGCGGTGCAATTGAATTGCCTTGACCCGGAGGATGGCGTGGAACAGGTTGCTTCATGCCTCCTGGTGGTGAAGGTCTGCCATTCACCGGAGGTCCCGCATATCCATTCGGTGGTGAAGGTCTCCCGTTCCCTCTCCCCATCTGTGGACTGTACGGATTGCCAGGCGACTGACTCGTTCGCCGCGGATATGGACCGGCTTGACCATTTGGTGGTCCATTGTATTGTAATTCGTCTAATCGTGCAGTCGTCAGGGAGTTGGTCCTCGATTCCATCCCCATCTGTTGGCGGTCTACATTGCCATATCTATTTGAGGAATAGCCCATCAACGGATCATCCATAAGAGAGTCGTGCAATCCTGGAACTTGACTGATGATTCTTGCACTAGAGCGGTTCCTGTTGTTTCCTGGGCGCATGAAACCGCCTCCTCTTCGAGTGTGGGGTGCGTCTCCAAATTCTGGGTTCTTGCGCAGCTGACTTACGCTTGGAGCTTTGCGATTCCGACGAGAGGTCACACTCATCATATCGAAATTGTCAGGGTCGATCATTGGAGGCGGAGGCCCATCTGCGGGATCAAAGTAATCATCATCATCATCATCGTCAAATCCTCCATTCCGTACAGACGGTGTTGACGGACCTCTGCGAGGACCTGGAGGACCCGGCGGACCACGGTTTCTTATGCGCATCTCCTGTTCTCTCAAGGCGAGCTCTCTTTGCTTCAGCATCAGCTCGCGCTCTCGAATGCCGAGTTCAGAACCATCTCCACCGTAGTTGGACTCGCCAGATTCCGGAATGTCATCGTAGAGGACTAAGTGACTGAACTCCTCAAGGTCGTTGCCTTCTAATGAGCCTCTCCTAGATTGGTTTCGAGGGGGATATCCATTTCCAGCCATTGGTCGTCCGTAACCGTTTGGCGGACCACCGTTCATGGGAGGAGGACCTCTTCGCATACCTGGTGGAGGGCCGGTCATCGATGGCGCTCTTCCTCTCCCTCGGGATGGCCCATTGCCATTCATAGCACCATTCATCGATGGTCTGGGAGCTGGCATAGACGATAATCTCACGGGAGGCGCAACTCCTGTGACGGGTGATGCAATATCCTTTCTCTGCTGATTGACAATATTGAGGTTGTGGAGGATGGCGTAGAGTGTTTCGATTCGAGGCACTCGCAAGCCAACGCCTTGAGCAAGCTTAATGGGTGACCCCAAATAGGTTTCGACCTCCATTGGCCTTTTGGCAGCGTAGTCTTGGTACATGATGCTGTTTGTTTCGGTAGGTCGGAGCATTTCGTCCATGATATTTTGTTTGAAACTCGGTGGAAAATTGCAGTCTTGTGCTTGAGCGAGAACGACTAATTCATCGATAATCTCTGATACCATGCCTCTGACTCCAACCTTCTCAATTAGTGCTGTATGCGATGCGGTCTCGAAAATAACGCTCAATGGGTGGAACGCAATCGGCCTGCGTCAAATTTAGCAAGTTTCTTTTGAATAGCAGACAATAGCTTGAGGAGTTGCTTACCCTATCATCCTCTCGTACTGCTGCTGCCGGATATTGCTCGAGACATGACAATCCACTTGTCCACTGCTCAGAGTCATTGCTAGAGCATCTGCCATATCACCTTGTAGGGTACTGGGCATGGTAGGATTCTTGTTAGCTGGGCCAACCCATATTTCTGTTGAGCCTTTGTGTTCGAACTCGCTTGCACCTAATTGCACTATCTCGGCGCCGGAGACGAGGGATAGCACAACGTTGCTTGGAAACCTCGCTTCTAAATGTCCTTCCACTCCCAATGTGTGCGTCGTGTTGACGAGAATGCAAGTATGTTGTGGTGTAACGACTGACTCGATGACGGACGCAAGATCGTAGACGTCGGGAAGAGCTTTCACACAGAGGAGCACATAATCGAATGCACCGTCCTTGGTACTCGCGGCATCTTCGGGTGCCCGGACAACTATTCATAGATATCAGCAGATGTTCTTGGGATGCGTACAGGCATCGAGGAGCGTACCATGTCGAGGCTTAAACCGCTCGTTGCCAAAAGACGTAGATCTGTGAGACTGTTAGCCGGCTACTACCTATGATAATTGGGATTGCGTGAAATTGGCACTTACTTGAAAGAAATACCATATTGATGGACAGCATCAAACCCCGACTTCCACACCAACGTCACGTCGCACGCATTTGTGGCTTGGAGTCGCCATGACAGAAAAGCTGAGACCGCGTTGCCGCCAACTACACACACATTCATTAGAATATTCTCATCCATCATATTGACATTGGCAACGAATGTATAGAAGAACAAAAGAAAGCGAAACGAAGGTGTCGGGATGCGCCGTTAGAAGGTTTCTCGGTGGTGGAAATAGGGTGGAGCTCGGTATTGACTATTGAAGCGGAAAGATTTGACCAACCTGAGAGAATCCTCAACCGGGGAGGGGATGGAGCCATCTCGACCCAAATAGGATTGATTGTCTGTGGCCAAGTATAAGAGGTGCAGCAATGTGAGCTGGCTGTTCCGTGGGGCCGCCTTCAGATACACCTAGCTCTCAAGCTCGTCGCCAAATATGTATCGTGAGTGGACGTTGCTTCTGCAGCGTATTGCCTCTTGTCTCGGCACCGAACGAGGGGGGTGCAAAGTTGCTATAACGAGCGTGACGCTACGAGAGTATGTGCCGATCTCGAGCTGCTGGACTTGTCGCGGTATGATTTGCAAAAGAGCGTGTATGAAGGCTTTTTGGGGCGCGGGAGAGAGATGGCGTTCGTAAGGTTGTATGGACTTGTGGGAAGTTTGAGGTATCAGGTACTTTCGCGTCTGGAAGCTGGCGAGGGGGCGTGGCCGGCTGGTTCAGGGTTGCTTTGCCTTAGGTGCAGTGGTGTGGATGCACTGGATGTGTACCCTGGCCTGGAATGAGTCCCTCGAGGAGCCGAGAGAAGGGGGTCGGTCGTGTGTGTTGACGGTAGTGATACCGTGGTACGGATATCAAATAATTCGCCGTCAGCGGGTTTAGTCGTCAATGGGATCGGTTTGCAGAATGGTCCCTGGACTGCCCTGCAACTTTCTGCATTAGTTTTTGATCGTTGAACGGGCTGGAGGCGGGAGCATGTGTCTCCTCAGCAGTTGCTGGTGGTGTTTTCGCCTTGCATCGATAAATTTGGCGTCGGCAGGCTCAACGTCTGGTGCGCGCTAATATCGGATTGGGAAGTATCGAACTAGTGAACGCTTCAAATTCCAAGTTTTTCTCTGGGACATATTTAAGGCCGTTCTAATTTGATCTACCGGCGGACGGGCGGTCTATCAATTTTGCCTCATGAATGCTTAGAGCGCCAGAGATCAACAGATACCTGAGGCTGTGTGGATAATCCAGGCCAGCGTTGTGACCGACAGTCCAGGGGAACATTGTATGAACATCCGCGAGTCAACGCTGGCACCGGCTCTGGATGAGAGATGTTACGTTTATCAAGAAGGCAATAGGTGGTCTTTCCGTTGCTATTGGGATTGTATAATATTGTAATTACCTCTATCGAGCTGTAACAATGGGTGAGAAGCCCTGAAGGTTCTTTCTCACGACCTCGACAGCCAAGAAGCACCAAAGTCAAAGTGGTCACACGATATCCCCAGGGTTTCTTGCTATTGCCCTGGGGGAACCTAGCTCAAGTCCCGAATTCCGACCATATCGAGCTCGACGAGTTTATCAGCAGCGTACTCGTACAGTACAGTACATGTAATCATTGTAAAGCCCCTATTTCTCAGAGGCGTAAACGCCATCTCCTGCATATTTCCAAAGGCTTTCTCCGTAATAAGTGGGTTATGAGTCGTTGCAAGGAACAAGTACCAGGCTGTGCAGAAATGCAAGATTGCGACCGCAGGGGTGGGGAAGACCTCCAAATATCACGGACCAACCCCATATCTCTCGTTCAATGCCCTTTCTGATAGGTCTCACAGTTCCTACATCACGGAGGTCGCGACGTTTTTATTACCGAAGACGCGCTGTCGTGGCTAGAGCGAGCTGAGACTTTCGAGAGCTCTCATTCTCCAAGTTCGAGGTCGTCTAGCAGATGGAGTTATTAATGATTTTGTGCTACCTAACTCGGTTTTCTGAAACCGCAATGGCCGTAAACTGCGACCCAGGAATGATCGCGAGGCATTCACAACCACATAAGCTATGAGAAGTCAGCACCGTTGTATGAAAAGGTACCGAAGCCCTTATCGACGTTTCGCTGACCGATTCTCTTCTTCATTTGCGCGCTGCTTGGAAGTTGGAACACTGCCTTCACATCGATGACGCCGTATGTCTTAGGTTCCAGTACGTACAGTATACTCGAAGTGTGGAGGTAAAGCGGTGACAAGTAGTAGTAAGACTGTAAGCTATCTCTTGAAACCCTGATGTATATCGAAAAGGTAAGAAAGAGATAAGCGGGGGTATCAAGAATCCGAACAGGCCTTGGAACTTGGAAGGTACCGGCTACATAGACAAGTTGAGCCTTCTCCATATGTGATAACCGGAAGCACCGGACTTACTTGTTATTGACGACTGAAGGTTTCCTCTTGGTCTTCATTGCTGACGATTTTGTTTCATACGAACTTCCCCAATGCCTTCTATGCAGCTTTCCGGCTGTTCATCTCATCCTACTAACTCCCAAAACGTATGCCCAGCTACTATCGTAGGTCAAAGTGTTCCGCAGCCCTAAACAAAAGCTTCTGCACGGATCTATGCTTGATCAGAGTTTAGATGTGGATGCGTTACAGTACTTCCAAGATTTTAACCATTCACTGATGTGCTTGAAAAATCTTCCAAAGTGGATAAAGGGTCCAAACTAGACGCCGGCTTTTATTCATGAGTCCATTGAAAGACCAGTGGGGGCAAGCGAAGCATCTCATTTCGGAAAAGAGCAGCTCGACACTGCGACAGGGACCTTTGAACCAATCTATTCTCAAGTTCTCCAAGACTATTTCGCTTCAACAACTTTCAATGAACGTCTGGCGATCCAGCAGACATTGATCTACTGTACAGGTACTAACATTGACCTTGTGCAAAGTCTCGAACACAAGAAAGGTATCGAGTCATGGAGCACAAGACCTAACAAGAATAGCTATCAAGCACAACTTTAGTTCAGCAACCGGAACAAACCATCCACTAAGCACCAAGCGGGAGTAGTTTTATCCTCGGGTACCTGACCACTGGGCCGATGATTGACATTGCCAGAGTCAACCCAGCACAAACAACTGAAAGGCCTGTCAGGCTGCCAGATAACGCAGACTGTGGAGTCAAATTTAAATTTCAAGGATGCTTCTCATCGAAAATGCCTTCAAATCCCTTCGACAATCACCGAAGACGTTTTCGGATGATCGGAGCAGATCTGGAACTTCCAAGCTGCCGAACCGTCGCATGGTGCACTGGTACCTAGCGCCTTCAACCGTTAGACCCCCTCAAAGTGGTTAGGAAGCATGAACTTGTCAAAATGCGGGATTGAAAAGCTTCCCATTCTTTCCCAAAAAGAAAAGCCATGCTACTGCATGTCCTTGGGTTTGGAGTGCCAAGAACGTATGGGAGGGCTTCAGCGGTTTGGCCACCCCCTGAAATAAACGAGACCTCCATGACGAAAGTCTCCTGGGGATCGACAGAAATATCCGATGTCATGTATGGAAATCTCTGGACCTTGTCATCTTTGACTTTGTGGGTTTTATAAATAGAATATTGATCATCTTCCAGAAGCTGATATCAAACGTTCGTCCCACAATCTAACTCTCCGAGCCGTCTCGCGTGGCGAACTTCCCCATCCCCCTTTTTCAAAATATCAACATTCGAAGCGAAGATCAGCCTTCACAGCCAGGATACGAGCCCTGTGCATGGACACATGGCAAACACTTCAACGATTTGGTAGCCATGGGATGTATATCCTCTTTTGTGGCGACCTTTAGATTCCAAAGTCCTAGCTCAAGACGAACTTTACCAACGGGTATCTCACAATTCCCAAACACCCGCCGCCTCCGCCAATGTAACTCTACTAGCCATGAATATCACAAACACATGGTACTTCATCTCACCCGCATAAACCTGTTTCTTTTGATCTCGCAACTCAGAAGCTTCGTTCATCCCAGTGGCCACTCACTACGGCATACTCCCTTCCGGAGACGTCCCCTACTCCCCAACTTTCATCCATCCCCTCAAAATCTCCGAGCTCTAAGATTGATAAGTCGACAGCCCAGCACCTAGGCGCGGGAGAAATGAAGGCGACTACCAGATCGAGATACCCTGCTCCGATCCATTGCCCGATGTAACCTCGAAATCCTATCCTCCCGTTCTGTTAATCATATCCGCTCAACTCTCCCATGAACCTTACTGTACCACCTCTGGTTAAATTGCTTGCAAGAAAGGTCGGTCACCGCTCTTCCAGGAATTCCAGAATGCCATCCCCTATCGCATACCTCGATCCCATGAACCCATGATTTCCACAATCCCCAAAAGGGCCATCCAACCCCTGCAATCGCCTCCCCCTTTGCTCAGACAGTCAGACTTGAATCTACGAAGCGACACTTATGAAAGTAAATTGTCCGAAGACTCCGACAGTTGCCACGGACTAATGCAGAATTGTCTAATATCGTCTCAAGGTCGCCGCAATAATCCCCTGACACTATTCAAACCCCCATCTTAAGTCTCCGAATGGAGTTTGGGTCCTCGCGTCCCTTCCATCATGCCTTCGAGGACTTTAGCCACCTCGTACCACCCAGTACTCGAGTTCAGCATGGCAAAAGAAAGCATGCCAAAATCCCATCCTACCTCATCGCTTTCGCGTCTATCAAATCCTCCTTTGCCTCACAGTAGTCTTACTTTGCCAGAACCCCAGACTCCACAGGATCATCGCCAAGTCCCTCCCTCCCTTCTACTGTAACATTCACTCCGCATTCCCTGATGCCCTCAACATATCACAAGCGCACACGCACCCTCCATGTCAACCCCAAGGACCACTTACGGAGCACGGTAGTCCCGTCTCGCGCTTCACCCACCCCCCGCTGTGCTCCCTGATAGGTTCCCGGAAACGCTCTCTGTATATCCTCATTTCAACCATTGAAACCCGAACGGTATCAATAGCTCGAGACACAACAGTCTTCCCTGAATAAAACCACTTCGTAGACAGATTGCTACGTCGGCAGGAGGAACCTCTCCGCTTCCCTTTTTGCCAGTTATCGAACCCCTTTCCAGTCATCTGTAACAGACGGTTTCTATGTTGGCTTCGGAATTCTCTCCAGCCGGACCCCTTTCTAGACTGATTCTTTCGATGCCAGTGCACCAATCAGACCTACACTATGTGCTTGCTGCCCGGGTTGCGGATTTGATCGTTTGTATCCCTCCCCTTTCTCGCTCGAGGCGATGGTCAACGAGGCTCACAATGATCCTGGCTGTCAATGGGAGACTCTCCTTACTCTGCTTTCTTGTCCTTCCAACGATAACAATGTGATTAACTTCTACACATAACGACACCAGCTTGAAGTCCTAGCTTCCACTGCATCGTCATCAACCCCTCACAGCTCGTCGTCCATCGAGCCTATTCAGACATCATTCACCAAAAATAGGCAGCCTCCTACCGCCAAGTCTATGAGAAGGTATCAAGCTGATCAACATGGTCTTCTCTGCTACCGAGCTGAACCAGCGTGAGAAGGTAAGTTTGGACGAGGCAGATAGCTTCACATCTCAAAATATCCTAATGGCCCAGAAAGGCAGTAACACACATTAAAGGGAAACTTTCACGTTCAATTGGACCAAGACGAAAAGAGAAACTTTTCTATTGGAGAAACCTCACTAGCTTGGCGTGCACGCAATGTCCTTTTCCATTCTCAGTATAGCTGTCACCAATTTTCATTCGGGTTCTTCCACATAAAGGAGAGAAGAGAGAAGCATGCCTCCATCCAAAGATCGCAAAGGCGGAATAACTCAAACAGGGACTGGCGCAACCACGCAGGCAGGCAGACGAGGAAAAGTGGAGAGTTGAAATTTCGGTGAAGACATGGTTCGTTTAAGATGCCATGTAGGTAGAGGCATCAATGCCTCCTTCGGGCCACTCTCTGCATACTATGTTAGAAAAGCGATAGTATTGAAGGGACTGGCATGAACATACGGAACTTCCTGTTCAAATCTCTTCTCAATCTGCTTCAACACCTCCTGATCTCCCTCGCTGCTCACGAATGAGATGGAGAGACCCTTGGTTCCGAAACGGCCTGCACGACCAACTCGATGGAGATAGGAGTCAGCATCGCCGGGAAGATCGTAATTGATGGCCAAGTTGATGCGCTCAATATCGATGCCACGTCCGAAGACATCGGTAGCAACGCAGATACGCTTGTTGAATTCCTTGAACTCCTTGTAACGCTTAATTCTGAATATATGTTAGTTTGTGTTTTGTGATGATCGCCAGGGTATGCCTTACCGTTCGTCTTGGCTAACTCCGGAATGGACGGCAATGGATGGGAAGTTGCACTCGCGGAGAAGCTTGTCAAGTTCGGTGGCTCTGAGTGTGCTCTTAACGAAGATAATAACTTGGTTGAAAGAAAGCTCGTCGAGCAACTCATTGAGTCTGCGGTTCTTTTCCTTCTCATCAAGCTTGATATAGAACTGTTGCAAACCGTGGAGCGTGAGCTTTGTCTCGTCGTCGACGTAGATTTCGAGGGGGTTTTGCATGAACTTCTTGCAGATAGGTCGGACGTCCTGAGAAAGTGTGGCACTGAACATCATAACTTGCTTTTGAGTTGGAGTGGTGCGGAAGATCTCTTGGACATCGCGACGCATGTCTACGTTTATATTAGCCGCGGTAATTCTAGAGATGTTCACTAAAGTATCGTACCAACTTGGTCAAGCATTTTGTCGCACTCATCGAGGACGAATACCTTGCAGCTGTTAAGGCGAAGGTATTTGTCTCGGACCAATGCATTCAATCTGCCGGGTGTGGCGACGATGACGTGAGGATGAGTCTCCTTATTCTTCAAAATCTCGGCATCCTTCGCAATGGGAGTTCCACCATAGAAGACTGCAGTTTTCACCTCGGGCATGTACTTGCTGAAGCGTGCATACTCGTTCTTGATCTGGTAAGCAAGCTCACGAGTGTGGCACATAACTAGGACTGAAGTCTCGCCAGCAACAGGTTCGACTTGCTGGAGAGTGGTGAGGACGAAGACGGCGGTCTTACCAAGACCCGATTTGGCCTGGCAGAGGACATCGGTACCCAAGATGGCTTGAGGGATGCATACTTGCTGGACTGTATAGTAAATCGAGCCGAAGTTAGATAGAGTTTCTCGGAGTAATAATGAGGTGCAAGGGTTCGCAACGTCCGTCCATCTTCGCAGTTCAAATTCCACAAAACAAAATCGTCCCCAAGGAAAAGCAATATTGAGCAAAGCTACCATTTGCACCTTTAAAGACACAAGATCGCAATATCAAGGCTGCGTGAGCAAGGTATATAGTCGCCATATCCGAGTCGATCCTGGAAGTCTCTTGGCATCGCCAAATGTGTGCCTCTCCTGCATCTTGCCATCGCCATTTTCACGTTCTCAAGATTTTCGCTTTCGCGCGTATCTTCTTCAACACCACCTGCTTATGCTTACGCCGTGCCGACAGAGACATTCCAGGATCCTTCGTGACTCGTTGCGGTACCGGCCAGAGTATATTCAATTTTTCTTCCTTGCGAGATGGACGGACGCGTAGCAAGAGGGACAATGGAGCTTGGGGATGAAAGTTATGACTGACCCTCCGAAGGATGTTCGAAACCGCAATCCGTAATGGCACGTAAGAGCTCCGGCTTCAACAAAAAATCGCGGAATCCAGTCAAATGGATACCGACGTAACTACCCTTCTTGTCTGCACCGCCTCCCGAAACCGTCAAGTCGCCTTTCTTTGTTGCGCCATTTCCTGCACCGGCTGCGGGCGCCTCTGTTGTTGCGAGCTCCTCATCAGAATAATCAATAAGGTCCTCTTCGGCAGACATGATGACGGTCGAAGATGAGCTTTGTAAGTGTTGCGAAGGTAGGGAAGGTGAAGAACAGGTGTTGAATCAACCGAGTCGAACTAGGTGTAAGGTGAGGTCTGGGGTAGTCGCGTGAGCTAGAAAGGGTCAAAGAGACAAGGAGAGTGATCAAGACGATCGTACTCTGAAGAATTGGGATGGAGGTTGAACAAAGGTTGAGGTTGTAAGACTTGGAGGGGGGTTGAGCTAAAGCTGAGGCGGAGTCGCGATCAAAGGCCTTCGCGAGATCTGACTAATACCGCGCTAATCCTCATGTGTCTGTTTGAGGCTCAAATTTTCGAATCGAGCATAATTCTGGGATTTGACACAGCAAGGCGGTTTACTATAGAACGTGCGGATCACGATGGCACCGAACGCGAGCCATCCAGATAAACTGGAAACAATGAAATCCAAAGGGACAGGGAGTGTTCCAAACAAAGCTTTGCATAGCAGGGTTTCATACCTTTACCAAGCCGCGACATATCTAGCTACAGTGCAACATACGCATTCCAAAGCTACGGCGGATCAAAATACAAACCTACAGATCGACGATGTTACGATCTCAATGAATACGGATATAAATAGTACCTCCGAGTTTGAAACAAGTCTCCAGCCTGCGTCACGTCGTTTAATATCCGATCTTCGTGATGTCTCCCTCAAAGCGCAGATGCGTATGTCACCTGCTATGAAGCATACGATTTGCAAGAACTGCGATACGCTGCTGGTCAATGGTTCTACCTGCACAAGCGAAGTCGAAAACAAGAGTAAAGGGGCAAAGAAGCCGTGGGCAGATATACTGGTTCGGAGGTGCAACATTTGTGGAGCAAAAAGAAGGTATCCGGTCGCAGTGACAAGGCAGAGGAGGCGGCCACAACGATCTGCTCAAGAGGTCACAGGGTAGCTGAGACATCCCGGATCATGAGAGAATCATCAAAGGGTGGTGATGGCACATGTATCGCGAAGAATAGCGGTTGTGAGTATGATGAGATTGGACGGAAGGTTACCAGCTCCTTTCTTGATATTCTTAGTACATACTGACGCATTTTGTAGCAGCGAGCGCGCAAGGCGGGTACAGTCTCTATCTGTTGCCCGTGACGGCTTCAAGATGCCCATAATGCAGAGACTTGAGATCAGGAACCTCAAGACCATGGAAATATCAATTATCGAAATGGCAGATTGTTCTCCTCCACCCACTTCTAGAAATCGACCTTATATGGAGGCACCCTGACGCTGGCCAAAATAAAGGGTTCCTTGGTTGGGTAGACTTCCAAGTCTTCAAAGTGAACCCGCAACAGCAGCTCAGCATTTTCGTCCTTCTTGCTGAAACTTCATGCAAGTCATAGAAGAGTTCTTGTGATCCAGGAACATGACTCCCTGCTCTAGATTTTGCTCTTTCCCCCAACCTACGAGGACAAGGAATTTTATGACTGAGGCCGACTAGTGTTTCTCCATGACTATCAGCAGGGGCATTACCAAGGTAATGACTCACTCAAGCTCAACCAAAAGAAGATGCGGGAATTACTACAACCTCATATATCACGTACATCACTCCCCTAGGCTTACGAGTGCACAAATCGATACTTGTGTATGCTACCGAGGCTTCCTCCACAAATTCGTGCTAAGATTGAAGGCTGACCAGAGATAAGAGGCATTGGAGCTGGCGAAGAAAATTAAATCCAAGGTTGGTGTTCTTTGACGGAGACAGGCGACGACCATAGTCCATTCATCTGGGAGATTACAGAGGGGCTGGAATGGGACAGTCAAGGTAGATGGGTGCAGATTATTATTCAATGTAATCGATCCTTTGGGTAGCCACTAGCTTCAGAGCTGGCTTGCGCGTTAGCGAGAATTGAGGCCTCTCAAGGATACTTAAGGTTCCTGTGGCATAATGACATTGTCTCTTCTGCAACCGCGATTGTCTTGACTCTTGGCCATCTACAGGCTCGTTGCCAACCTGAAAACACAGACCTGACCATGGATATACCACGAAGAGATGTTACGAATAGATGTTTCACTTCTGTTATTACTACTGTTGTTGTTTGGATTAATTTACTGTTATTACCTGGTGAAACGAGTACAGACGTACATCAACACCGACAGATTCACCGATATCGACAGGTACTTCACAGATATCGACAGGTTTCTTGACATCGACTGGTTTCTCGACATCGACAAACACATTAATGGGGATACTTCCATCCGAAGAAAAAAGCTCTCAAGTTCAAATCCCGCTCATATTCGCCTCAGCTCAAACAAAGGAGGGACAGCACCACATTTGGTATCATCCGATTGAAAGTGACAAGAGGTGCATTTCGTAAGGGTCCGTTTGCTATTGCCCATTACGAAAGGGCAAATAATGCAATCCGCAAAGACATAATAGAGAGGGCGATTGGGGTCTCGTCGTCGACAATCGATACTAAGAACACTACGAGTGTGGGCAAGAAGAGCAAGTTTGCACTCATTTCGTGAGAACTCATTTCGTGAGAACTCATTTCGTGAGACCGGAAAAGGGATGTATTTCAAGTTGTACGGAACTTGAGTATTTCGTAGGGGAATATATATGCCGTCTATATCGTTCGAAAACAGACGACCATTTCCACTAGTAGCTATGAGCTGCAAGAACATCTAATCAATTTTGCCTGGAGCTTGTGGCATTATAACTGAGGAGTTACGGAATTAGTAGAGAGGAGGGAAAGTAGGAAGTAATGGAGGAATCTCGATAGCGTAGATAAGTAGCATAATAGTATCCACAGTCGTATCCATCAAGCCCACTGGAAGCAGTGAATCAAGGCGAGTGATCAAGCATTTAGCTGAAACATAGAGCCAACGATGTGGATATTGTGTGAGGCCTACGCAAGCCTAGGGATGGACAAACATATCGTACAATTGGTGACTGGTAAATGATAGCTGAATCTAGTTGAAGCGATGTGTAGGCGCCTCCAACACCTAGCGTCTGTCATATAAGATTTATCAGGGACCGGAGCAGCTTTGTTAAATATGGGCCCGTAAATCACCATTGAGGAAGCATTAAACTAGAAAGAATGAGACTTTTTACTCACACGTAGACCTCATGGCACACAAGATCGTTATTTTATCCAGATGTTGCGCAGGTCCAGAGACGATCGATGTGCAACTCGTACGTAAGAGCGGAAAATGTTGCCACACGGCCTGGTGAATCATAGAATTCAAGTTTGATTACTTGTTTGCAATCATAATATTCATAGCCATGACTCGATATTGAAGAACTCATACAGGATCCCACCGACCAAGTCTCCCGACCTTCTCTCCTGCATTTCTCACCACACACCATCTGCCACCTCTGATCTCCGCTTTGTTTTCCCTTCTCAAACCCTCCACAGCCTTCGCCACAAGGACCGTTCCAATCGCGACTCCCTTTCCTTCAGCGAGGTTGAACTCCCCCGTGGTGACGAATCCAATTAGATCCTCTTCATCGGGCACTAATGGATGTCCGTCATCTTTGTTTGCTGGATATGGTAGTGGTGGATTTTGGAGAAGTGATTGAGCGAGAAGCCGGATGCGCTGAGGCATCGGTGTGTTCAGGGGTGTCCGCTTGGACTTGAATTCCTTGGCGGTCTTCGATTTTGAATTTGGAGGCGGCTTAGACTTCGTGGCAGATGGTATTAGGGGAAGCCATTGTTCTCTTATCGACTTCGATGAGATTTTCTTATTATCGGAGCATTGTGTGGTTGGTTGCAATCCTGGAATATGGTATATGCGAGCGCAAGGCTCAGCCACACCACGAGAGGTGAGAGTGATGCAGACTGTTGCGACAGTTGAGGGCCTTGGCAGCTCTGCAGTAGTTGATGAGAGTAGCGAGGTAAATGCTTTGGCAGTGAAATGCTGAATAGGTACCTGCTGACTCGGAGCTTGCTCATTGGAACTCTTCTGCGTCGTCTGCGTTATGTCTGCTGCAGATTGTTCGACATCCGCCGATGGTGATGGGAGAAGCAGCCTCTCAAAATCGCACGCCCAACCGTAGCCGATTTCTCCCTTCCTTCCCCCACCCAAATCGAGTGAGTCCCATGCCGTCCTCTTCCCTTTTGGTCTTCTGTCCCAGTCAGCCTTCCTCCTCAGCCTCCCATCGGTTTCCCATGCAAAGCCGGCACTGGTACCCGGAAAATCGCGAGGAAACCATGGAACACTATGTTCGAAATGGATCTGTCTCATTTCATCCAGGCCTCCGAATCGAGGGTTGCCTCCTGATGACAATGGATAGTGTACTAAGCCATACCACACCGGTAAAATACATTTCCACGGCGCGAGAACGGTCCAAGTTCCTTGCGCCGACGCTGTAGGCGTCATTCGAGAAGTGAGTAACATAATTGGTATTGGCTGGTCAGTGGGTAGGATCTGAGGATAGCATCCGGGGTCTGCTTGAGCCTTTCGGCGATTGATAGATTTTTGAGACGGAAATCGAGTCGCTTTGAACCTCAAGTCTCGGTCAAACAGAGCCGAAGGTGTTGTGGATGCATCTGCTGGCCACGCAGATAGTGTTTGGAGGAGAGCAAAATTCGCCTCTTCATCTGTGGGCTTGGGAACGACTACGGTCCTGGGTGGGTATCGGAGTCGCGGATCAGCGATTGAGAACCCAAGTAACGAATTGGGAGGCAAAGACGCGGCGTTTGTGATGCCTGCCAGAGATTTGAAGACTTCCCCATGAGGTTCGATACCCCGCTGTGGCAGCTGGTATGGGTGTAAGATGCCTAGTAACGCTTCTGTGGATCCCGGTCCAGTGATTTCGATGCTTCCGATTTCAAATCGCAGGTCTTGTACATGGACTGAAGGCCGTTGTAACTTTGACAACCGAAGCAGCTCATTCCACGTCTCGAGAAAAGCAGACGGATGACTTCTGATGAACAAATGCCGGATTGGTTTTCTTTTTGGAGGATCATTTGTTTCTTCACAACTTTGAGCGCGCCAGATGATTGTAGCAGGAGCAATTTGTAATCGTTGGTCTTTGACTTCTCTGCTCAACCATCCACACCAACTTCGTGAACCTGACCTCCACTTGTCTCCCTTCTTTTCCCAGATTCCTTGGTCTGTCACCCCCACTGCCTTCAGGACCTTTTCAAGGCTCTCGAAGGTACCTTCCAGACTGATCGTGCTCATGTAACTCATATCCCAAGCAACTGCCCCTCTTGCGCCTGTAGCTCTATGTGTTGGTCTATATGACTTCTCCGTACACGTAATTGGTATCGAGAATCGCCAGAGGGGGTTCTTTGGCTCTGTCATTTTCGCTCTCTTCGCATGCCACATGTGTGTAGGTAACCATGTCTTGTGAATCTGCCGTTTCCTAAACTTCGACTTAGGTTTCGGTGGGTCGTTCAGGAGATTCCTCCGTAGTTTCGGCCTTGCTTCTCTCGTGGATATCGCTGTAACATCCACCTCTTTGCCTTTGATATCTCTCTTCTTCGCAGCAAGAATCCCTAATCGTTTGGCGGTCTCTGCTCTTAGTCGCCCCCTAGAGCTCCCAGGTTTCCTCTTGCTAGGATTAACAGTCGGCGTATTGTCCTCTCTCATTTCCCTCTTCGCGCGGTTCTCCAATCGCTTCGGCACCCTCTTGACATTGTGACTTGCCGTTCTTCTCCGCAGGTCCCTGGGAACCTCCTGAAATGCTCTCGTGGTAAGAGACTTCTTGGCTTTCTGCATACCATTTTCAAGAGCTTTGATTTCAAACTCCCTGGACTTGAGGAAAGATTGCAGGTCCAGTTCTCCATTGCTTAGGGCAGTATCTGCAGATTGAGTCAGAATCGATCGTGCATCTTGAAAGTTCAGCTTGACGCGTTTGTCGCGTCCATTTGGGCCACTTTTCTGATTGTTCGCTGAGGATTGAGGTGGCTCCTTGCGCTTTGTAGGTCTTGCGATGCCAGCAGAGAGCTCTGTAGCTCTTTTTGGGGGCATTATTAGCTCTTATGGTATGCCATCGAGCAGACACATAAAATGTCAGAGGGGAAAACTGATGTTCGGGATGGTTCCGCTAGTGCTACAGGCACGAGTAATTGCTAAACCCACCCCGTAGCTTAAACTTATGAATAGACCACATAGTGGCGATCCTTAGCACTGGAGGATAGAATAATGTGCTTGTCTATGTCTGGCAACTGGACAGTTTCTTGCCTACCATCAGAGTGTTGAATAATGTAGGGCTTGATATCAAGTTTGTGTAATCTGTGCAGCTCTTTGAAGGACGGATAGAGAGGACTTTGTGCGACTTCCGGGTCGCTGGAAGAAGAAGTTACCATTGAGGGCGCGAGATGGGGGTGAAGTTTTAAGTAATACCAACCCTTGGAGATTGTTGGAAGAATATATGAGCGTTTGCGTTTTGTTTGCTCTCGTGATATTCTTTTCTGCAGCATTATTGTGCTTGTATGTTTTAGGCATGCTTAATTCGAATATAACCTGTCTCAATCTCGGCTAGAAACATCCAAGAAACGAAGGGAGAACAAGGCCAGCCGCTTCCTATGTGACGCTCCCATGCCCACAAATCTATTACCTTCTATCTAAGAACTCTTTTCAAACCAATAGAGCAATCGCTTCATAAGCATCTAAAGAAATACCGCCTTTGCCAACATCCTTCAACGAATGTCCATAGTTGCTCAGCACAAGCTCCTTAGCCTCCACTTGCTCACCCTTCCACTCAACCTTATCAGACGAGAAGTTGCACACCACGAGCAGCTTCTCTCCCTTCTCAGAGTGTCTCACGTAAGCTATGACCTTCTCGTGAGTCTCATCGAGCATCTCGAAGTTGCCATACACAACGATATCCTTGTACTTCTTGCGCATGGCGAGCATAGACTTCCAGTACGAAAACGGAGAGTCCGGATCATTGACTTGTGACGCCGCGTTGACTTCGGTATGGTTGGGCATCGCTGTCATCCATGGGGTCGTATTAGCGGATGTGAAGCCAGCATGAGGGCTGGCGTCCCACTGCATGGGTGTTCTGGCATTGTCGCGAGCTTTCTTTTGATATTCACCCTTTGCTTCTTTGAGTATGGCGGGGTCTTTCGTTTGGGAATTAAGGACGCTGCGAATTTCAGCTTCGTCGATACAAAGGCAAGTAACGACTTACCGCCAGTGATTAAGTGTCTTCAGATCTTTGTACTCTTCGATTGGCCATTCTTTGGGGACATTACTCATGCCCAATTCTTGGCCTTCATAGACGAAGGGCGTGCCAGCTTGGCAGCCGAGAAAGGTAGCCAGCATCTTAGAGCTCCGAGCACGATACTCAGGTTTGCCATTGGCGAAGCGGCTTACTGAACGTGGCTGGTCATGGTTCTCAATGTAGAGGGCGTTCCAGCCGCCGTTGACGTACATGAAAGTCTGCATAGTGTTGAATATTTCTCTCAACCTGCTGAGTGGCCATTTGGGAGATTGGAGACTGAAATCTCCGAGTGGCCCATGGTCAATGTCGACACTGTTATAGGTAAGGCAGCTGTCTCGAAGGAGAGCCTGTAAATAGCTTACTGAGCGAATTGAAAAATCATGGCCAATTCTCCCCGGTCGTAGCCTACACTCTTGATCACTTCCTTAGGGTCGTGAACAAAAGGCATCTCACCGACACTGAAAGCATTATGTTCTTTTAGTATGCTCCCCATATCTTTCAAGTACTCGTGCAAACGGGGTCCAGCTGAGAAGTATCTGCTACCGTCTTGCCATTCTGAATTCGGATCTGAAACGGGAGCATCAGGTAATCCTGGCTCCTTGCTGATGAAATTGATGACATCCATTCGGAATCCGGAAGCCCCTCTATTCAACCAAAAACGAATGATGTCGTGCACAGCGTCACGTACTTTTGAATTCTCCCAATTCAAATCTGGCTGTTCCACAGCGAATAGATGAAGATAATACTCTTGGGTACCTTCATCCCATTCCCAGGCACTTCCCTGGAAAGCTGCTGCCCAGTTGTTTGGTGGGTGGCGTTTACCATCAGCGTCATATCTAGCAGGACGCCAGATATACCAGTCTCGATATTCACTATCCTTCGATGATCGAGACTGCTTGAACCAATCGTGCTGATCACTAGTATGGTTGACAACAAGATCCATAATCAATTTCATGTCACGACTGCTCAATTCTTTGATCAAGGTATCCACATCATCGATGCTACCGTACTGAGGGTCAATGACCTTGTAGTCTGAAATGTCATATCCCATGTCAACCTGGGGTGACTTCAAAATTGGGGACAGCCAAACACATTCAACCCCGAGATTTTTCAGGTAATCGACTTTGGATATGACACCTGGCAAGTCTCCTATGCCATCGTTGTTGGAGTCTTTGAATGATGCGGGGTAGATTTGATACACGCTCGTCTCCTTCCACCACGCCTTGTGCTGAGGATGTGAAAGGGAACCCATTGTGGATATGATAGAGAATTAAAAAGAGGTACTTAAAAGTCTAACAGAAAAAAAGTTGGAAGTGTAGAAACGTTGAGGTGTCGTTACTTTATGCTCAACTCAACTCCTTATCGAACTGCCCGATGTTTTCGCCGCAGTGGATAATTGTGGGCCTTGATGATGCTGATTGTCGTCGGTCGCACCACAGGAAATGCACAGCGCATATCAGCGATCTCTATCTCTCTCCACTGTTTCGTACAAACAACAGTGATATCCGAATCTGCTGAGCTGGACACTTCAAATGTCCTGCTCATGCTCACTCGTGCCAGTCGAGTGACAGCCACACCTCACCAGCGCGATCACTCGTGTTCGATTCAACTTAAAATCAAGCCAAGTCACGCCACCGAGTGAATTGCTCTGCTCGCCTGAGCTCGCTCTTCAATTCGCAGCGTCGGAAAAACATACCTCCGCTGCTGGGTGAGTTTGAGTGGAAAGCAGAAAAGTACCGAAAATAGCGGCGCAAATAACAGCGAGTGACAAGGGAGGGAGATACTCTATGCGATGCACGAGATGCAGCCTGATTTTGTATTCAGGCCAACACAAAACCCTAAGCCCGAGTGGCGTTCCACCATCGTACCACGAGTTGGTGGCTTTGTGGTTTTGGCTGGAGATGGATCCAGAATTTTGGCGGACGGCAGAGATACGGAGAGCGCAGCGCCCATCAACTCGTTTATGCCGTGTCAGCAGAAAACACCTCGGACTAAGCACGAGGATGCTGCCAAACATTTCAGGCATGTGGTCGAGAACGCAGATAGGATTCAAGATTAAGAAACCTTGACTGTCGGATTAAATAAGAGCACTGCGGCTGTATTTTGCCGTGGTAATGGAGAAGGTATTAAAGTCTAAAGTCTAAACTCTCTCGATTGTGGGGGATCAGGTTGTTTAGATATCTTATTAGTCTCTGCGAAAGCCGCAAACTAGAAGAGCATTAAGCTGGATTGGACTAGTAAGTTGTAACTACCCCAGACTTCTCTCTCTTCTTCTCCCTATCCCTCTTCCAGCCTTGCAGCTAAGGCTCTTGCTGTAGCTCGCGCTCCGGGCCTTCGTTCGGTCTCACTCACTCTCTCTCTCTTTCTCTCTTTTCCCCCAATGATCCCCAATACTCATCACCCATCACCCAAAGCTCCTGCTGACTAGCTTTCTAAAGAGCGTCAACTCCACCAGCTTCTCCAGTCAATGGGGAGAGGTTATGCTACAAGATACTCTTCGGCTGGTCCGCCACTGACTGCTCTTGGCTAGTCCTCTCTCCTGATCGCGACCCTGGACTATTCCAGCATCTTCACACGGTTCCTCAGTATATGGTATCAAGGACGATACCCATATAAGGACCCAGCATCTCTTTGAATGTTGCACCACATCCTCATCGGACCTCTTCCAACGCTGGCCAGCTCTGGCTGCTTGAAAATATTCTTTCGTTCTCAATTTCTTCATTCAATCGGTCCTTCAACATGGCATCCCGCAATAACTCTATCGTGGCTCACATCACCAATGTCGACCGACACGACAATGTGCTGCGAGTCACGGATACACACATGAGGAAAATGTCAGTCGCCGATCCAAACATCGGTATCCTCACTGTCGAAGCCAAGGCTGCTACCAATTCGGAGAAGACCATGAGGTTGAGACAAGCTTTCAACCTCTACAAGAAAGCCGTGGGGTTCTCCATCCTCTTCTCCACTGCCATTGTGATGGAAGGATATGACACCGCCTTGATCGGAGCCTTCTACGCCTTTCCTCCTTTCCAGAAGAAGTACGGAACCTACGTTAACGAAAAGGTTGGATATCAGATTCCCGCCAAGTGGCAGACCGGACTTTCTGATGGTGCCCTTGTGGGAGAGATCCTCGGTCTCTACGCTGCCGGTTCCATTGTCGACAAGATCGGATATTGCTATACCATGATGGCTTCGCTCTCCATGATGATTGCCTTCATTTTCATTCCATTTTTTGCCCAGAACATTGAGACTCTACTCATTGGTGATATTCTGCAAGGTATCCCATGGGGTGTGTTCCAGTAAGTTCACTCCATACCTCGATGCACCCTACCAATTGCTGATCAAGCGTCTGAACAGAACGATGACAACCGCCTATGCTTCTGAAGTATGCCCCGTTGCTCTTCGTGCCTATATCACTACCTACGTCAATCTTTGCTGGGTCTTTGGTCAATTGATCGCCACCGGTGTCTTGACCTCTTTCCTTAAACGAACCGATGAATGGGCATATCGTATTCCTTTCGTAGGCTCCCCGTAATCCTGGTTTCGGAGTGCAACCTGCTGACATTCCCTAACAGGCAATCCAGTGGATGTGGCCAGGCCCCCTCTTGATCGGCGTTCTTTTCGCTCCAGAATCCCCTTGGTGGTACGTCCGCAAGGGTAAAATCGAGGCTGCCAAGACTGCGCTTCGAAAGTTGACCTCTGCTGAACACGCCCATGCAGCTGATTTCAACGTCGACGACACAGTCGCTATGATGGTACACACCAACGAGCTTGAGAACCAGGTTGCCTCTTCCACCTCCTACTTGCAATGTTTCAAGGGTGTTGATCTCCGCCGTACTGAGATCGTCTCCCTGGTTTGGGTCATCCAAACATTCTGCGGCTCCGGACTAATGGGGTTCTCAATCTTTTTCTTCGAGCGAGCCGGCCTCACCACTCAAGGAGCCTTCGATATGGGCATAGGACAATACGCCTTGGGTGCCGTCGGAACCATGGCTTCGTGGTGGCTGATGAATTGGGTGGGTCGTCGAACACTCTACTGCTGGGGTCTCGCCATCCTCACCGTCCTCCTGCTCGTCGTCGGTGGCCTTGGCGTGCCACAGCTGGTGGAGAACGGACCTCTCGGCTGGGCCGTCGGCGCCTGCATCCTGATTTACACATTCGTGTATGATCTCACGATTGGTCCCGTCTGCTACTCTCTCGTCGCCGAGATGTCCTCCACTCGCTTGAAGGCCAAGTCGATCGTGCTCGCCAGAAACTTCTACAACATGGCCGGCCTCATCAACAACGAGCTGACGCCAAACATGCTTTCGGTCAGTGCTTGGGATTGGGGCGCGAAGGCGGGGTTCTTCTGGGCTGGTGTCTGCTTCCTCTGCTGGGTCTGGACCTACTTCCGTCTTCCAGAGCCAAAGGGGCGCACTTATGGTGAGCTTGATGTTCTGTTTGAGAACAAGGTCTCGGCCAGAAAATTCGCTACCACCCAGGTCGACCAATTCAGTAGTGATCACATGGAGGTAATTACGAACGAAATTGAGAAGTTTAACACGTCTGGTTCCCATAAGGACTACTAATTCTGGAAGAGAAGAGAGGTCAGAGCCGTATGAGTTGCTTTTGAGAGCATCTGCTAGAGCGTTGGATGCATCATGACTTACGACGCACTGTACAGATGAAAGAAGATAAGATATCTATTGGACTATATTACATTGTGCGATTCATTTCTCCTGTGCCGCAATCCCTTTCACCTCGCAAAAAGGAATTCACCGGACTATCCGCGCAAGCTGCACCTTAGGCGCCTTCCAGCCCGCCCCGTCATGCTCCCACTTGTTGAACAGTCCTATTGTCTGTTCCATCATAACGTCACTCTCATCATCCATACTTTCCGACTCCACCAATCTCCTCTCATCAAACCCGACTTCCATCCAGTTATGGGGTTCCAGGTCGCTGAATTCATCCTCTTCATAACCATATTCAGGAGAAGGCACAATAACCATGCTCAACGTCTCCAACGAATGAAACTCCGCAAGATTCGTTTTGGCATCTCTCCCCAATTTAGACATGGCAGTTTCTTGTTCCGGGTGCAAATCCGCCCAATAAACGTCCACCCAGTCAATATCCTCCATCGCCAAATGCTTCAGCTTTCCCACTGCGTCAGGCACGAAAAGATCCTTCCAGTCGGACAAATACGACTCGATGGGAGGATTGGAGAAAAACGGATCATAAAATCCACTGCGATATTTGGTAGAGTCTCCCTTGATCCATGGGTCTAGAAAGAAGGTATCCAGGTCGAAGTTCGCAAGAAGACTGATGGGATAAACAAAGATGCTAGCAAAGGAGGGTTGGAAGCACGGCTTGTAGATCTCGAGGAGGAATTCGCGGGCCTCGCGGCACACTTGCATTTCGGTATTTGGCTGAGATGGGAGGATGTGTGGTCGTACTGTGAGGTGCCAGATTGTGCGGCGAAGCTCGACGGGGAGCTTGGGAAAGAGCTCGAAGGCCCCTCGGGTTCTAGTCTGTTGTCTCGTTCGCATTGCGTGCTGTCGGGGCGTTTGTTCTGCAGGATTGTGTTTTTGCCATTGTGAGGATTCGGTAATTCGGTGTTTCGATGTTGTGGAAGTGATGGTTTAGCTGGGAAGTTCCAGGTTTGAGAGATGGGAATAAACAGAGATGGGATACGAGTAAACATATGACGTCGACGAATGACGCGACGCGGAACTCAAAGCAGGGGGTGACCAAAGTCTTCACGTGACACGTCTGATATGTCCCTAACACTCCCGTATCACATCAATCTCACATCAATCTCATTGATGTGATACTTTTGTCGTATTGCTGGCATCTGTCGGAGTGGAGAAGTGATGTCGAGTGGGTGCGGCGCCCCCATCTACTCCTACTCCTGCATGAATTCGTCCATGATACCCTCCCATGGCCAATCGGACATGAGATATGTATCATCGAAATAATCAATCTTCCCTCCAGCGGGAATCTCATCAATACCCGGCAACGCTGTTTGCTCTTCTTGCTGCCCTTTCGCACCTTCAGCGGCAACTTTTGCCTCGTACGAAGCTTTGATTCTTCTCAACGCTAGAGAGCCGCCAGTACAAAAACTGCGTTTCACTGGAACTGCTTGACAATTGTCGATTTGAGCGCCTGCTTGTACGAAATGACTGATGACTTGGGCAGAAAACTCAGGAAAGTTGAGCGTTTCTCGGACTTGTCCTAGATCCCAGCCCGGAATCTCGATAAAAGAGAGCTTGAACGCTGTTGATATTGCAAATCCCACCTGTGCGATTGTGATGATAGACATTGAGTTACATAAAGATATTGGAAGGGAGAGGAAGTTATCGAGGATCGACTTGGCTGCAATGGTACAAGCCCAGAGCATGTCGAGGCGTTGAGAATTTTGATTCGAAAGAAAGGATGATCGGTGAAGACATGGTTCATAGAAAAATACCTCGGCGTTGTGGTAGGTTCTACGGACAAGATCTGGAAGGGCAATGAGTCACTTGGGAGGTATATTTAGACGAGGCGAGGAAAGGAACCTACCGTGTTCTTGAATATTAGATGGGAGTGCCATCAGGTAGCTTTGTAAGTCAGCCTTGGCTGATTTTGCCTGCATTGAAAGAGGGGCTTTGATATCGACTGATCCGGCAACCAGATTATACTGTAGGGCTCGATTCATCGACGCAACGAGAGCTTGAGTTCTGGCCATGAAGACAAGGATCAGATCGGACTGGTATTCTGCCGCTTCGAAGAGAAATTGGCAGGTGTAGTCAAGATACGGGTTATGATCTAAGCCATCCATCTTTTTCATGCAACTCGATAGTCTATTTCATCGATCAGCTGACGGAAAAGAGCTGGGAATATGATATGAGGGACGTACGATGAGCTGATGATGAACGTGGAGAGATAGGCTCTCCGCTCCTCGGAGGAACGCTTGAGTTCTTTTGTATTGTCGGCGGCCAGCGCGGATGATTCAGGCATCATACCTGGGCCTTCATTCTCTCGGAAAGGCTTGTGTAACCCGAGGTCATATACTACAGATATGGCGAGTTGCATTACTGCGGTACTTTGGCTGTGAGGGTTCTCAGGTGTATAGTAGTATTGCCTGCGGAAAAATTAGCAGAAAACTAGTGACAACAAATATAACAGGAGAGGGTTATTAGATGTTAACTTACCAAACATTATAGAGAATCAGACTTTCCAGCAGATCCAAGCTTTTCTCACATCGTATCAGGAGCGTCGCTGCAAATTCCATGAGTAGCTGCTTTGACAGTGCCAACTGTTGAACGCGATTCTGTTGAAGAGCCACCATATTCACGGTAATCGCTACCCATGGCCTCGTGGCCTTCAATTCTTCTGCACTGATAGCAGCAGGTATGATGATGAAAGGGAAGTCAACTTCAAAACATTCTCGATATATTTGCAACAGACGATCAGCATTGTTGACCTGAAGGTTAATGCTAGGAGCTGAGATGGGCTCTGAAACAGTGGATGCTGGCGTAGCTATAGAGTAGGGGGTCGTCGTGCATTGTTGTCTGCAGGAGAGTGGGGGATTCCACAATGGCGGGTTCCTGAAGGTACTGAGAGGTGGTTCCGGAATCCTGTCCGCAAATTATTGCAGTCAGTAGTGTCTAATCAGGAGCTATGAGTTCTTTATGGAGATTTCTTGCCGTCTCTAAACGGGTGTCTGGATCTAAAGTTAGGAAGGTCTGTACCGAAAGCACTCACCAGGAGAAGGTTGGCTGGTGCCCTATTCTTCTCAAATCTTGCTCTCGAGTGATTTGAGCGTGTGAGGCGAGAATGGGTTGCTTTTCGGCGTTGAGGTGGACTGGTAAAGTTGTCGGCGTTGAAGAGAGCAAAGTAACGAGACTTTCGATCTTCTCCTCTAATTGCGCTGTATTCCTTCCCAGTATCAGTACACAACGGCAAACGGATCGTGTCAAGTAACCTACTTTGCCGTATTTGGTGACCTCCTCTTCCTTGTAGTTTTTGGTACAACTATGCACTCTTTCTTCAGTCTCAAGCATCTTTGGATTTGTCAGCTGAAGATCATGGGATAGATGTTAGAACCCCTACCTCGAGCACTGTTGTTCGTTCGATTGGGAAACACATTTGGCCTTGGCTCGTGCGCAATTTTGGCAGGCTCGAGAAGTTATACCACCAATACCAGTACTTGAAGCTGCCACGGTAGAATCGGGGGACTGCATGATACCAGCGTACCTACGTATCGAACTCCCGAACGCCCCAGCCGGGATAGTTGTAACCGTCGGAATTAACAAATAAATATCGCGTGGCAACCTCTAGAAGTATGTCCGGCGATGAGGAATATATGGAAAGCCCGCCCCTTTTGATAGAATCATTATGTACTCCTCGCCGCGGCCGGGAGCGGACTTGAAGATAAATGCCGTCCCGTGCTTGAATCAGGCAACATTCTTCTTAACTATGATCTATTGGCAACTCTCAAACTCTCAAAAGTGGAGCCAGAACCGGGTATTTATTGACAGGGAATTCACTTGAAATAGAACGTCGATGGCAGGATGTTGAGAGGGGAGCTGTTTAGATGACGAGAGGATTCAACGCCAAAGGCTTTCACGTGACCAGCGTCTAGACGCTCCATTTTGGGCAACTCCTCTTCTGTTCTAGAGTGACAGGAATTCATTCAACTCAAGAAAGAGCCTACAGCCTTCGTACGTCAGCGGCTCTCAAGGTCCCACGAAGATAGCTGCGGATCAAGTCTGGCCTGGTGAATTCTTTTGTTTTGACTTTCAGATGCATTCCGAGTCTAATGTGGAGCTTGGAGCATAAGGACTGTGGCAAGGTCCACAAGGAGCAAATGCAAGCCAGTCGAGGTAAGAACATACCTAAGGTATTTAGACTTTTGACATACGAGTACTAAAAGCCCGAGCTATTTTCTTTTTCCTTTTTCGCATTTAAATACTTGTCCTTGTCTTTTTTGTTCTTATAAATGATTAATTTTGTCTATAATTTTTGATGGAGCGGTGTAGCTGGGAGTCTCGCTTCGGTCTGGTGGCTTGACTAAAAGTCAACTCCACCAACAGTTTTGCCTCTGAAAATATTTCCTGTGTCCACTCGCTCTGTACTTGTGCTACCTTGAAGGGTTTTAGTAGCTACGCTATCAGAGAAACAATTCGTGGCACGGAAGCACATCAGAGTCATTCTCACTCTGAAGTCAGATCATGGAATAAGACCACACATTTCGCACCTTTTTGCAAGCCAAATCCTCAGGATGCCTGTGCTTTTATGAGGATTTGGGTGCGAGATCTACCTATTCATATACCAAACCTCCTCAATCGTACTCCTTTCTTAGATCCGTCAAGAGTCACTCTCAGCAAGATGCAGACCTCGACTCGCACTTTCTTCGTCCCGACCGGAACCCACTCCACGATCCCCATCCAGATACACGACGATGTCAACATCCGAGCAGACAATCTCCACCTCGAAACCTGGGGTGCGTCTCTAGTCCTTGCCGGCCGTCTACACACCATCAAACTTCCTCACCTCGTCTCCACAGCCCAGGCCCGCAATCTCACAATGGATTCGACCATTAACCGCCCGGGACTCGTCCTCGAGCTAGGTGCAGGTACCGGCCTAGTTGGGATCTCCGCCGCAGCCACCTGGAAAGCGGATGTGATGCTCACGGATCTCTCGCCTATCGTCCCGGCTCTGGAGAAGAACATCGCGCTAAATAAGGACTTACTTTCCTCGACTGGAGGACGTGCTTCGTGTGGGACGCTCGACTGGAAAAGACCCTCCGTCATCACATCGTGCTCGCAAAACTCAAGTCCTTGGAATCTGGATGCCGACGAGCTCGTCTCCGAGCAAGCGTCTGTGATCCTGGCGGCAGACACTATATACGATGATTCGCATCCAGAAATGCTGGTCAACGTCATCGACAAATGGCTGAGGAGAGGCCCGGACTCGAGACTTGTCATGGCGTATCCGGTGAGAGTAGCTTACTTGGAGGAAATTCGAGAGCTGTGGGAGAGGATAGAGGGAATTGGGATGGAGCTGGTGGAGGAGGGGAAGGAGGAGTTGCCAAAGAAGGAGTGGGACGATGAGACCTTGATTGAATGGTGCGTTTGGAAGTGGAAGTAGAAGTTGCCAAAGAAGGAGTGGAACGATGAGACCTTGATTGAGTGGTGCGTTTGGAAGTGGAAGTAGAAGTCGAAGACGAGAATATGGTCCTGCTGTGTTGTACAACCGACAATCTGGGAAGCAAAGCAGTACACTCCCGACACATGGATGCACTTTGCTTTCTCATCAAAAGATTCTGGAAGACACCATCAGAGAACCGGTACTCGAGTGCCTGAAGCTGTTGGCCCCTATCACATCTCGGAACACGCGAGCAACCGTCATCATCCATCACCCATCAATCATCAACAGCAACCACAACATTAACGCCTCGATTCACCTCCTCCTGCGCTCTCCCATCCTAGCTCCGCCACAACATCTAGCTCTTCGCCTCTCACTGCATTCCATTCCCCGATCCCGATCCCGATCCCGATCCCGATCCCGATCCCGTCCTCGAACTCGAGTTTCCTCTCAAGCCTCGCTGCCCTCCTTCCGCCTCACCACGTGCTTCATCAAGCAAGGCTCCTACGAAAGGCGCAACATCTCACTCTCATCCATCCTTCATTCCAGACCTCCCCAGCTCTCCAAGACCTCTCCAAGGGAAGCTTCGAATATGGAGCTTGATCTGATTTCCAATGGTATGAAGAGGAACTTTAAGAGCCAGGAAGAGTAGGCAAGAACAAACTATTCAGCACGGCAGCCTGTGAGGCTTGTCTTGGAGAGGAAAATCACGCACGGAAATGATTTCAGGCCGTTCTAAAAGTTCTTATGCGTGCAGAATCGTCGGACGATGGGGATTTGAGAGTCAGATTTGCCGTTTGTTGGGTCTGATTGGATGTCTATATGGGTGATAATGAGGAGGCTGGTGAGGCCGAGATGGAGGGAAGAGGAAGGATGCTTAGGGAAGGCATTGTTGAAGTCTTTTGAAATGGTGATTATAGTGTCACGCTACCAAGAGCTTTACCGAGGTGAGAATAGGAGTATGAGGAGGTTTTGAGTCGGTGGGAGATGGGACATAGTTATATGAGTTGCGGTAGATAAAATGAAGTTAACTTACTGAAGTATACTGGGTGGACATGATAGATGAAAAAAAAAAAGCGGTCGAGGGTACGAATGTTGCCCATTCTCCATGTTAAAAATAAAGATGAATATGGAGACGGTAACATGGCAGGAGAGGGAATGTCGAATCACATGGATTCATGTCAAAACAGAGGCAGATATGACTTTTTGTCATTAACCCGTAGGCAGCAGTATCGTAATCCCATAACCCATGCTGTGTAGAAAAGCAAACCATCCAGACCCGCAAAAGCCCATGGTATCCATCGCAAAAGTCAAGCCGTCAAGGAGAAATAAGAGTGTCCATCATAAAGCCCGAACACAACGAAGTATATTTCCGTCCACTATCCGCAAGAATCCAAGGAAGGGTATCGAGGAGGTGCTTACTCCCGAGCCTTAGACTCAGCATCCTTGGCGGTGTCCTTGGTGGCGCCGGCTGGAGAAACTGTCAGCATTGGAAAGAAGAGATGTGTAGGGCAAGTACTAACATGCAGAGTTGATGGTGTCTGAGATTGACTTACTTGCAAGGTTCAAGTAGTCACCGGCAGTATTGACGACAGACGTAGCAGTATCCTTGGCCTGCTCAAGCAGAGAAGAACCGCCATCTTGGGCACCATCAACGCCGCTGCGAGTGGTGTCGGACGCGGAGTTGGTAACAGATGAAGCAGTATCCTTGGCCTGGTCAAGTAGGGAAGCACCGCCGTCTTGAGCATCATTAACGCCGCTACGAGTGGAGTCGGACGCCTTCTGGGTGATAGACTTGTCGCCCTCTGATGTCTTGTCAATATCTGTCCATAATGACAATTAGGATCGGGAACATACCAGGTTGGAGAGCACCAGCAGCCTGGTCAGCGAGACCGGTAGCCTTGTCGGAAGCAACCTCGGTGTAGGACTTCTGGGAGTCGGGCTTGAGCTTCTCCTGAGCCTGCTCACCAACACCCTTGCGCCTTGTAACTGTTAGTGATGGTCTGAGAGGAAGTATGCGTTGACCTGATCAGGCTTGAAAGTGAAATTGGCGGGGGCAAGGCAGCGAGCAAACGCGAGCGAGGGGGAGTAAGCTTACAAGTTGTCAGACATGTTGAGTGATGGGGTTGTTTGTTGGTATTTCGGATGTTGATTTGTAAGGTGGGAAGATGAAGTTGAAGTAGTAGATAGAAGGTTGTATGAAGGTGAGGTTGGTAAGAGGAGAAGACGGAGGGGAGGGTCTGGAGAAATAGTTTTGTAAGAGGGCGACAACGCTAGTGGGAAGTCAACACACAGGGTCATGCTCCTTCCCGCGCAGGCGAGGAAGACGCCATATGAGAACGAGGGCAGGAGGGCAGGAGGGCAGGAGGGCAGGAGGGCAGGAGGGCAGGAAGGCAGCAACGTCATAGGGGACAGTAGGTACACCAGGGATGCTTTCTTTCCAACACACACAACACATCAGGCTGAACCACCCTTGTTTGGAGCTGAGACAGAATACAGAATGGGACGATGGTGGGCAAGGCGTGATAGCTACGGATATGCCCACGAATGACATCCTTCACCTGCCTCTTACACTCTCTTCTTGCATCCTGCGTTGACTCTCGTATGGACTGGCTGGACTGGCTGGACTGGCAACATCTAAATCAGCCAGTTGCAGCCAGATAGGATTTAGCCTTGCAGCCAGGGAAGAACGCCTCCATTAAACTGCCCCTCCATGCAATCTACCTTACCTACCCCGCCTAAAACCGGGTGCCACAAACGAGCAAAAATGATGTCAATATTTACCAATTACGGTGATGTCATCAATAGAAATTCACCCATGTTTTTCGCCTCATTAGACCTTTGATACAGCAGACCAGAATCTGATGAGAATTTACAGCACATTTACAAGTAGCGGCAGGAGAATTGCAATCTAAGTGCAGAGGGAAAAAAGAATGTCATTGAAAAGGAACAGAACAGAACCCGTGACTGAAAAGAGCCTCACTCGGATTCTTGCCTGAGGTTCAGCATCAGCCAACCAATGGCCCAATGATTAGAGGCTTTGAGAACCCAACAATCCTTCGCAGCAACAGTCTACACTTGCAAACTGCATGCCGAAAGTTGATTGCTATCTGTCGTATTTCACACCTTTAGGAATTTAAACTGGTTCATTTTTCTGTGAGGAAAGGAATCCGAAGCTCTACGGAGGAGGAGGCACCAAGAGATTTAAAGTTCAGGGATAGCGCTAAGAACCGCGACTTAGGTGGTTGCCGCCAGCAACGCGCCTTCTGTTGACACCCCCACAATCCTTGCAAGTACATACCTCAAGGTATGTTATCTACCTACCAACATACTTGAGAGCCCCATTTCCAGATCCACTGCTGCATCTGCAAGTTCATGCTGGGCTGAACATCTGATCAGCCTGACATCGTATCTGCAGTACCACTTCTTCTTCAACCACATTTTGTCACCAAGTTTACCACTTGTCGACGGAGCCAGAGCGACTCTCCTTGCCCAATCCTCTGCCTCGAACTGCGCAACAATGGCCAGCTTCATCACCAACCTGTTTCCCTCTTCCCAAGGAGGCAAACATGATGGCATCCTGCCTGTACCTCCACCACCTCTTCACACTCGCTCCAGCCAAAATGAAGCTTTTGGCGAAAGACCAAGCACTCCAAACCGAACCAATTTCATCACACCTATCTCGACCCCTCAAGGAAGCCCGAGCAAGAAACAGAACCCGCCAGGAGCCAATGACCTCCCCATTGCCTTCGATAATGCTATGAAGCTCACCCCCGCTACCTTTGGCAGCCCTACGAAGAGCGGTCGTGCAACACCGTTGTCACCTGGAAAGGGGGGAACACCTTGACGGTGGACGAGTCATACTTTGGCAATGCATCAGGCAATATTGATGATAGCATCATACACAAATCTGCAGTATCACCTGGTAGTCCTCTGCGAAAGCAAGGGAAGGAAAACACACCCCCAAGCTCGAGACAGGGCCAAGAGCCCCTTCAAACCCAAGCTGCCCTATCTCGACAGGAACTCTATCAACCTCGGGAGCAGAACACGAAGAAATACAACACTCAGCGAGGATTGACAGTAGAAGAGTTAGAGATTCTGAACAAGCCCAATGTTAAACGACTTGCTAATGTCACCCAACTGTGTAAGCCTGGACACTACCCGCCCGCAAACATCATATGCTAATGTCTGGTAGACTTCCTCGACTACTACTTCGACCTCCTCACCTACGTTGGACAGCGCCAAAATCGACTCTCCCACTTCAAATCCGAATTCCCCGAACCTCCTGCAACCGACGAAGAAACATACAACCCTATCTGGCAGAAATATGCTGGAAGAGAGCGCGCTAATCTCCGAAAGCGACGAGTCCGTCTTCGTCAGGGCGATTTCCAGATTCTTACTCAAGTTGGACAGGGTGGATATGGACAAGTCTTTCTCGCCCAGAAGAAGGATACCCGGGAAGTGTGTGCATTGAAAGTCATGAGCAAGAAGCTACTCTTTAAGTTGGATGAGATTAGGCATGTCCTCACGGAGCGTGATATCTTGACCAACGCGAAGAGCGAATGGCTTGTGCGACTGCTTTATTCTTTCCAGGATGAGAAGAGCATTTACTTGGCTATGGTAAGCCCACAACTAGCAGCGTTCGAGAAAGCCACTAACAAGATTGTAGGAGTATGTCCCTGGTGGAGATTTCCGTACCCTACTCAACAATACTGGTGTCCTCGCCAATCGTCACGCTCGATTCTACATCGCAGAGATGTTTTGTTCGGTCGATGCTCTTCACCAACTCGGATACATCCACAGAGATCTTAAGCCGGAGAACTTCCTGATCGACTCAACTGGCCATGTCAAACTTACCGATTTCGGACTTGCTGCTGGTTTCCTGGCTCCTGGGAAGATTGAGTCCATGCGTGTCAAACTTGAGAAGGTTGGAGAGACATACGTGCCATTCGGCAAACCCATGGATCAGCGGACTGTTGCAGAGCGCCGCGAAGGTTATCGATCGATGAGAGACCGGGACGTCAACTATGCCAAATCAATCGTGGGCTCGCCCGACTACATGGCTCCCGAAGTCTTGAAGGGCGATGAGTATGAGTTCTCTGTTGATTATTGGAGTTTGGGTTGCATGCACTTTGAAGCTTTAACTGGCTTCCCACCATTTGCCGGTGCAACAGTGGAAGAAACTTGGAAGAATCTGAAGCACTGGAGAGAGGTTTTGAGGAGACCGGTCTGGGAGGATCCAAACTACTTCATCAGTAACCGCACCTGGAACTTTATTACAAGGTAAGTCGCCCGGTCTCGGACGGATTTCAGGTATTAACATATTCAGCTGTATCGCATCCAAGTCAAAGCGCTTCTCATCCATCAAAGATATATATGCCCACCCATACTTCGCTGAGGTTGAATGGGCCACCCTTCGCTCCCAACGCGCTCCATTCGTGCCAGAGCTCGACTCAGAGACCGATGCTGGCTATTTCGATGACTTCAGCAACGAAGCTGACATGGCTAAATACAAGGAAGTTCACGATAAGCAGACCGCATTAGAGCAGATGGCTGATCGAGAAGACCCAATGAGCAAGGGTTTGTTCGTCGGATTTACATTCAGACATCGCAAGCCCACAACCGACGAGAATGGCAAGTCGAGTCCTCGTAAGGCGATTCCCACTGATGGAACTTTCGGCACAATGCTGTAAGCTCATGTGCAAAGAACCACTTTCGTTTCTCTTTTGCTGTAGGGTAATGAAGGCGTGCGTAGAGGGATGGGGCATACGGATGATGACTGGGTCTCTGGCTTGACTTTTCTTGATCGTTTGCGTAGATGCTTCGATCGTCTGCGTCTTTCCCATTGTTTTGGAGTTTGAGATGAAGGTCGTTCCGTTTGTAATGAAGAAGCTGTAATACAAGCATGAATACAATGATGACTACACCCTTCGGCACCATCCGTACAATACTTGAGCACATCTGCTATTGAGATCCACCGAGATTTCAGTCGGGGAGGACGCTAAGACCAATCACCCCTTATTTCTCCAAACAGGTATTCCTCAACTCCCCCAACACCGATTCCCTACCCCGCCTTCGCCACCTCCCAAGACACCCTTTTCTGAATGATAGCTTGGTTGGCGTCTCGCAGTACTGAAAGTAACGTGGGAGATCAAAGACTTCTGTTTGGTGGGAGATGCTGGAGCTACACGCAGCCTTTTGAAAGCCGTGGATTAAAGCGTGGGGTAAATGTTGAGACTACTCAAGTTGGATTATCCTTGACGTCGTGAGAAGCTGGTCGCTTGATAACAGTCTCTTCAGGATGGATTAGACGGATTAGACCAGGTACTTTGACACACTTGTTGTTTGGAGAGCGCAGAAGCATGTGACCTGCTGTACATATAGTTAAAGCTGATATGTTATGGTATAATGCACTTCCCATTACCCAATGACACGTGCAGAAGAAGACTGTCCAAGCTCAAGAAACATACCCGAATCAGAAACGAGAAGCATCGACGTTGGTTCCAGCGACCTCCCTATTCTCGACCTGCATCTGCATCGGCATCAACGGACTTCCGTACCCCTCCACCACATCGCTCTTCTCCACCGCACAAGCCAAGCTCGCACGAACATTCCCCGCCTCGACTCGAAACCCCGACATCACGCAAGCGTCGGCCTTGGCCTTGGACCACCAAGGAGGCAGCAGCCCGCGCTTCTCCTCCGCTCTGCGAAGGAATTTGTGGAAGCCGACTCGGCTGTCGTCCTCGCCGGCGTAGATGCTGTCTTCGGCGGCATCGTCCTCGAACGTATAGTCGTCCTCGAGACGGAGGCGGTAGGAGTCGATAAGCAGCTTGTACACGTCCTCCTCGGGGCGGTCGTGGAGCCATGTCTTGCTGTTCAGGCGGTGGAAGGGCCTTTCGATCTGGACGGCGCGGCCTTTGAGAGGTGTGCCAGTTGTTAAGGTGGAGCTCGTGACTGAGGACGAGTGGGAGTGGACTCGTTATCTGGAGTGCTGGCGTTGTTAGCTGCGTTGAGCGCGTAGGATTTCTTGTGGGCCTTCCAGTCTGCTTTCTGGCAGTCGCGGGAGCAGTAAAACGTGGTGTGGAATTTGGCACAGCGTGTCAATGAGGTTGCTGGTTCTGCCTTTGCACAGCTGGCGCACGTTTGGGCCATAACTAATTCGTATGGAGTTGGTAGAGGAGTTGTGAAAATTAAGGGAAGATTGTATAATGGCGGTGAATCTACACATTCGACGAGGAGACGCGGGGTCTGTGCGTGAAGTGGGAGGGGAGCGAGATCAGGTGACTTGGCAACACACTTACGGACGTCGGTGATACTATGCTTTCTTTGTTCAGAAGTGGAAGAAAAAGCCATCATGATATACAAGGTAACGCAAGGAATACAGGTAGATTCAACAATGGTCTTTCGACTTTGGCAGAGATAGTATTCGCTTGGCTGTACGTTCCTTTGCTTAGCGGGAATTCCTAAGAAGACATGGCAGATTGAGCCGTCAACGCAGGGTGAGGAACTTCGAATTTCTGAGTCCAAGTCTATGATGTCTCTATAAGTGGACCTAAACTTGGAAGAGCTTTTGCTCCTCAGGTATAACTGTCAGAAAACCAATGACACGACCTCACAGCTTGGGGTTAAGAAAAGTAGAGGACAAAGACAAAGAGTACATCTGAGCCAGCTGTTTTGGTTTAGAACTTCATCTTTGCATCGTTTTGTACTGGTTGCACTTCTCTGTAACAAAAGGCTTTCTCGACAGCGCTGTTTGTGATGAATTGCCTTATTGAAACAAAAAGCGCTGGGGGAAAATATTCCAGCACTTAACAGGTAATTCGGCGAATAATATATATGCAAAAGACAACTCGACCCTGAAAGGAAAACAATTTGAGTCGGGAAATCAGCAAATCCCACACTCTCGTTTTAACTCCACTTTTGACCGCTCTCATATGCAATCCGTGCCACTTGGCCTTGTAGGTGACACTTCACCAGTGCAGAAATCGTCAGGTGAGTATCGTGATATGTTGAGAAGGAGAAGGAGAAGGAGAAGGAGAAGGAGGACGGGAAGAGCCAAATGCATGAGTGAGCGAGCGAGCGAGGATGATGCCTTGACTTGAGTGAGTGAGTGATGCTTGAACGTTCAAGCGATGCTTGAGCGATATGAGAAACAGAACGGCTTGCCTGGCTGTGATGAGGAGAGATAAGCAATAGCAGCGAGAGCGGATAGTGTTGGAGCACTTGCCTCCACGGAGCACCGCACGGTATCTCTCCCGGCTTCACAGTCTATACATATCTAGGAGAATCACCACTTGAGTCCTGCCCTCCTCCTGGACAACTCACATCGAGAGCCCAAGCAGAGACATGCGCAATCACTTCACTATAGCTGTCAAACTTGCACTCAAGTCTACTGCAAATATGCATGTCATTGCCTTAGGGAGGAAGTTATGTAAAGGATGTCATCATCCTCGCCGTGAGCTGCAAGGTGACGCTCTTTCTCAAAGAATTCCATCCAGACTCCTTCCATGCAGTGAGCACCCCACATTCGCCTTCAAAGCCTCCATTCAATTCGACCAGCCCAGTATTTTCAATGCTCCTCCACTCCAATCCCACCCACTATCTGCTCTTCTGAGCCTAACTTACAGGGCGAGTCTAACTCCAAATCCATGCAAAGCGCAAAGGACATGCAAAGGTAATGCCCCATTTAAAAATCCGGAACGATCTCGCTTCTAAAGAAGTGTCGTCGATGTCTAGATCTGAGGTATCCTCGCATGGCTCCTGCAATGCATGACTGGAATGACTCGATGACAAAAGGAAACTGTTTTGACAAGGTACGTAGAGGTATGTACGGCGAGGGTGACGACGCAATTAATTAAGTATTCCTTCCCACATGCCAGGGCCAGCAAAGCCAAGGCCGGGGTGAAGGTTAGTTTGAGGGTATTCGTGAACGGCCTCAGTGGCACAACACACACGTTTTCGGCCAAGGGAAGCGGTGGAAGTGGGCCGAACTGCTACTTGGGAAGGGCTGATGGCTGACGTGCTTGAGCGGGATCGAACGAGATCCTCGGACCAGCCGCTCTCGGATTGATAGCGGCCATGTAGCATCTCTCGGACATTCTCTTGTAGAGTGTTGTCGATTGAATGCGTTCTGGTTCGCTTCGCGCCAGCTCTGCTAGGAGACTCCATTGATCGGGGATGATTGTGAAGTTCTTGAAGGGCACGTGCTGCTTCTTCATCCTTAGAGAAGTAGTCCATCTCCACATCTCGGCGTGCCAATGGTGTATTCAAAGACATATCATAGAGGCCATTCCCAACAGGTCCGGCGTATGAGTCAGGTGATGAGGTTGGCACATACGCTTCTGGGACAGTAGCAATGTAGGTCCTGTTCATCCTCTCGCTGCAAAGCTTCGCTGACCGACAGCGCGCTTGAACATCCAGTTTGGACGATAGAGACGCGCTCATCAGAGACGAGGCAGATGAGATTGAGGATGATCGTGATGACCGTGATGATGTGTCTGAGATCATGGATTCTGGCGAGGACATTGACGAGGTTGAATTGGCCAATGATGATCGGCGGAAGGAAACGTATGACTGAGGCGAGGAAGATTGTTGCCACTTTTCTGTGTACTGAGCTGCACAGACATTCGAAGCATGTGCGAAAGCAAGACTCATAGATGATTTGCCAAGCAATAAGGACGCGGCACTCACTGCAGGAGTGTTGTATCCAGTGCTCTGGGGAGTCAATCTTGGTGTAGGTAACAGACCAAGAGCGGGCGCAGGCTTAGTTGGTGGGTAGATAGACGATGGCGAAGGCTCCATAATGTTGGGTGTATAATACTTTGGTGTGGGCGTTGTCTCATTTGAACCATATCCAAAAGTGCTACCTTCGGCAGCCAATGGCACGAATGATCGTGGGCATGAGGCGCTGATAGATTTGACAGTTGCCTGAACAGATGCGATCGAGGAAATCCCTTCGATGTTGTCCAACTCTGGGTTCAACTTCAGAATGACGGACTTCCATGTGTCGACTGATTTGTATTCAGCTAACCCTGGACAGCCTGAACCAGGCGACGGTGGTTGAGTCGGTGTGTATTTGAGAACAATGTCGGTCCAGCGCTGGAAAACGGCATCGGTAATGTGTATGCGCCAATTGACAGCAAGAAGGAAAGCCATTTCGTTTTGGTTGATTTCCAAAGTGTTCAGGCCAGAAATTTTGCTCCATGCACGAGCGGAATAATTTCGGTCTTGGAGATACTTTGAAGCGAGGATAAGAGCTGAAAGGAACATGCGTCGACCGCATTGTAGTGCCCGGATAGAATGGATATCCTCGGGCTGTTCCATTGTAAAATCGTGCATAGGCACATGGGGCTTAATTAAAATCAGGTAGTACAAGGCAACCTGCAGGGTCGAGTAACTTGTCCGTGATCGACGAAGTGTCTCTTGAATGAATGTGCGTAAGGGAAGGACCCCCTTACTACCCATCTCGCTTCTGCAAGCGACAGATGATAGTGGCCATATTGCCTCAACTATCTGGGCTGAGGTATCTGGGTGGATTATTGAGCGGACGCACTTATCAGGGAATATTTTGAGTCTTACCGACGAGATTATCGACGAAGCTGACCTTTCGATCGCTTTGGCGTACTAGGGACGGAGGGCAACCAGTGCGAGTTGTGCTTCCAATACTTGTCCTTCTTGGGTGCCTTTGTTCTGGCACAACTTCAGCAGGTATCTTGTGCTTCGGCCAGTATGTTGCGACCGAGATAGGTGGTTCGCAGGTGTTGCTGGTATTTTGAAAAGAGGGTGGTAGCTGATTGGTGCAGCAATATGTTTCGGAGGATTCTAAGTCGGAGGATCCGCAAGTAACTGAAGAGTCGTCCGATGATTGGGAAGAGGCGTCGGACCAAACAGACGCCGAGGATGATGATGCGGAGGAGGCTATTGAGGAGCTGTAAACACCATTGTATGTATCGATGTAAGGCGGCGAATCATCTTCGCCGCAATGCATCTTCGAAGGGATCGAGGGTTGTGAAGTTTAATCGAGAAACTCCAGTCGCCGTCTGTACAAAGCCAAACCGATAAACCGTTATAGACTGAATCCGTGAGACCTTCTGACTAGACACAGGCTCGCACAACAGGAAATCCCGTTGCAGAGCTAAATGATCGAGGGAGGAGGAGGATAGCTAAAGCAAAGGGATCGAGATGATCTCTTCACGTACGATAAAACCGGTAGACGATGCAAGGCTGGCGACTGGAGAAGTAGTGTTGGAGACGAGGGGCATTGTGACCTTTTCGACGAGTGAAATGGTAACTGTTGGAGTAAATGGTTGCTATTATGCGGTAGCTACCATTAAGAAGGATGGCGAATCGGAGGAAACGTCTATGGGTTTGAAGGTGTTAGGAGTGGTGGGAATAAGGTGAGTATATTGAACAGCTGACGAAAGGACTGAGTGGAGTGTTTTTGGATAGAGATAAAGGTGTCTTTTTGGAGTGGTGTGAAGTTGTCGTCGACTCAGAGGCTGATGTTCGTCGTGACTACCACAGTGGCAAGAGCTGGTCGCGGGATCGCGATGGTTGGGTAGTGCAGCTTGCTGAAGGCAGGCTCCCACTCCACTCTGGGTATCAAAGGGGATAAGTAGAACCACAACCAACAAAGGAGGCGACGAGGGAGCTATTCGGAGTGTGGCGAGTGATTCGAATTTAAGGTAGAAGGGGGTACGAGAGGGGAGAAAGGTCCGGATCGGGGGTGGTCTGGACGGGTGGTACTAAACAGTACTGGAGAGTGTGACTTGGCTGTGAGTCTTCTCTTCTGCTGGGGAGGCGAGGTTTCGGTCGCTTTGTCGCAGTACGGAAAAGGCGGGTAGGCAGATGGGGGATTTCTGCGAGGTTGGATGCTTCTCTGATGCAGGATAGAAAACAAGCAGAGGTTTGGTGTTTGACAGATCGATGATAGACGGGGGCGGTGGTGATGTTTGGGGCAGACTTCAAAGAGCCGCTCTAGAGTTGTGGTGAATCGTACATGGCTGCTTGAGGGTCGAGGAGCGTGGGCAGGGCAGCGGGAATGTCGAGGTTTTGATGGGGGAGTGGCCACTCTGTTGGAGTCACAGCGTCGCTAAGAAATCAGAGTGGCGGATCCATCTGTGCCATGTCCATTCACTGTCTACGGGAGACTGCGGTCGGCTGTACGGCAGACCGTACGTACCTACAATGCACTTCGCCATCGTGTGTCACACACAGACACCTCCTTCCGGACACACATACACATTACACACACAATCCGGAGACTGGGAGGGGGAAGGCACCCATGAAAGGAGACGGCCATCCATACCCACGCTTGAGCCTAAGCCTAAGCCCAATTCCAAGCCCAAATACGTATACGCAAAATAAAACCACAAACATCCCGTCCACTCTACGATTACTTTACTGCTCAGTTGCGGAGAGAATCAGTTCCCTTTCGAGGAGGAGGAGGGGAATGATGGCGAAGGAGGTGGAGCACGAGAAAGCGTCGAATGTTGGGAATAACACGATTTCTTGCAGGCCACATACAAGTGGTCTAACTTCCTCTCGACCTACTATCTGTCACGCTTTGCTTACTCTTCACGTACTCCAAATCCTGCCCATCTCCCCTGTTTTCGACATCGCATCATTCGTGGTTGGCTGAGAGTAGTATTGGTGGATTGATTGATTGATTGTTGAATGGCTGACTGATCGAACGATCCTCCTCCTCCTCCTTCTCAGCCCGCCCTTCCTCGCTTCCCGTTCGTAAATAGCCAGCACGAAGCACAGCCTTATGGACACTCACTCCGCAGTCTCAGCAGCACCACAATAATACAGCTTGCGATTTTAATGCCAACAACGGGGCTGTATGACTAGGTACGTAGCAATAGGTATTGTGGAGAGAGAGAAAGGAAACGACACGAAGCTTATTGTGGAGAAGGAGAAAGGAGAAGCTACACGAAGCTACACGATGCTACACGAAGCTGTTCCCCTTTTCTGGTCTGATGGGTAACTTCATTGTCGCACCTGGTCCACCTCCCCCCTCTCCATCTCCACGCAAATGCCGTTATCAAGTCGTCGTGCTACACTGGCTGTGCAGTGCGTGCAGGCCAATGGTCAATAAAGACAAAAAGAAAACGGGGGTTCGGATGAGCCTGAGCCTCGCTGACTTGCGTATTGATTCCCCTCACCCCCTAGACCTCTTGCCGAGCGAGTCAGAAGAATATGGAGTGCAATGTTGTAGGAACTCTGCTGAGCTGTCTCAAGGTCCAGCTGGGAAGATCTGATTGATCCTCACGAATTCGCCGTCAGCCTGAGATATACGAGCAGTACTTTCACTCAACTCACTCACTCAACTCACTCACTCAACTCACTCACTCAACTCACTCACTCACTCACTCAACTCACTCACTCACTCACTCAACTCACACACTCACTCAACTCACTCACTCAACTCACTCACTCCTCTTCCACGCCGGGCATAACTATCGATACTTGCCCAGTGGAGGCGTAGGAGGCGACTGCGACCACGGCAACTGCTGCAAGGGCTAGCGGATTCCACACGAGCTGCGTATGAGAGAGGTGTCGTTATCGCGATTCATCGTCCGTTTCACACCACTTTGGAACTCTCAGCCCCTCTTGTTTTGGAAGTCCAAACAGCCTTCTCATCTGCCTACGTTTTATCTCAAATACTCTCTCTCTCTCTACTCCGTACTCTCCTTTCCAAACATCTATTCCAGAGACCCAATATCCACCCATGCCTATACCCATTACTCATACAGGATGCATTCCTCTTCTGCAAGACAAATATCCCCCACGAGACAACTCCTTTGTCCTTCCACCCATCCTCTCTGATCGAGGATACAAAACAAGAGCCAATGAGGGATAATTCAGACATTCTTACCCCATTCTCCGTATCACCAAATCGTTACACCCTTGACACACACCACCAATGGACAAAGGGCAAGCCAGAAGCCTTCCCCGCTCCAGTCGCAGCCTCGCGATGATTGGGTTGGCGACGGCAACATCCAACATCATTCCTGCAGCTTGCTTTCCTGCTCGAAGCCGGCCTTGCCATTGTAGCCAGTGGCATCCAAGTGGCCCGCATCTGCCAAATGGGACATCCTTTCGCTGTCTGTCGGGTGTCATCTATGGATTCGAATGCGAACTCTTTCTCTAGATATTCATTTGCTGGGCGCAGGCCAGAGATGCTACGCCCGTATCTTTGTTTACCCCTCCATCCAACGTGCAGCTGGTATGCGCATCGCGAACACACCAGCAAAGGAAACCATCAACTCCTCTCTCCCATTTTGCCGCTGCCCTTCCAGGGCTGTACAAATACAAGACACCTTCTAAGCCGTCCTCTTCCCTACCAGGCTACCACGAATCACATTGCACATACCTATCCCAATCAAACATTTGCGATGAGTCAAGGTTCCATAGCCCCCGTTTACGATCTTACATCTTCAGCCTGTCTCCGGAGTCTGACAGACACTGTGGTACGAACCACTTTAGCTCCCGTTCTCGATCACACTTCCATCAAGAGATCGTACCACCTTCCTTGGTATGACAGACATCTAGAGGAGGTCTGTGGACATCCAGCCGCCTTCTTCCCATATCATGAGATCGTGAACATGAGGTACCTAGATTAGGTACCTACAAGGGGGAAGAAAATCCTAAGTCACGCGCGGAAAATCACACGCTTGTCATGTGACGCTCCTCGTTTTTCGGTTTTATGACTCTTTCCCTCTTCCCATCCCGTAGCTACCTACCTAATTCAGTACCAACCTGTCATACTCCTCCATTCCAGGCTCCAGGCCGTATGTAGGAAGTGTAGGTGACAGGAGATTCGACACTTCGAGAGCCAACGGAAACCACAGAAACAAATCGAAACTCACGCCACCCGTTGAGGCTGATCTGATGCTCCGTAACCGCGCGCTCCATCGCCCGACTCTCTTTCTGTGTCAAGAGAGCGCATCTCCATCTACCGCCCAATAATGCCCACGGATCATGATTCATCTCGCCCCAAAGCACCCTTCGTCGGTCTCCTCGTCCGCCGTCCGACCACTTCCACCACGCCAGCAGGTTCATGAGTAAAACCCAAGTCATCACGATGACCACCCCTGCTCCTGACTGACTCACATCGCCCATTATTGCGTACCAGCCCGGAAACTTCTCGCCCCCTCTCGGCAACCTTCGGGATTGTTGGGTCCACTCTTCCCCCCAATCTCCATGGGGAAAGCTTCCAGAACATCATTCGAAGAAACCTCGATCCATCCACTGGTTCCACGCAGCTCCAGGCTCCACTCGTAGATGTAGATCGTAATCTACACTACCAACCCTCTGATTGGATTTGACTCACCTGCCGTGACAAAGAGCATCCATCAGCCACACAAGCCTGCGCATCTCGATTGGGGGGGGTGCCCGGCTCTGTTTTCTTCCAGCCACCTTGTCGAGGCTAGATACGGTGGGCGGAATGGGCCGGTATGGCAGGATAGGGAGGGGATGCGGCGGCATGGCCGACAGATCTAGAAAGTTTCTTCAGACGGGTGCCAGGAAAACGACGGTTTCCCCGTAACCTGGCTTAGTTGTTGAGGTGTGATGCGCAAGAAGATTCTAGAAGGAAAGCTGAGGACGTGAAGGCATTCAGGAGAAGAACTCCAAAAGTGCAAAGTGCAGAGGGAGAAGAAGTCCGGTTGCGAAGGCAGATGAGACAGACATCCATTCACCTCCGTCTTACGCTTCTTCTTCTAACTCCTCTTCCCTGACTCGTTGACATGAACAGCTAGCTACTGTATACTGGCAGACTGGCTACACAGCTGTCTCTAGGCCCCGTCCAGCCATCCATCTATCTATCTTACTGGTTCATCTGCCATCCCACCTCTACCAAGTCCACCTACTACCTAACTACCGTACCTAGTACCCGTAGCGTCTACGCGTGAACTTGTAGGCAGCGAATAGGTAGCAGCGCGGTAACTAACGATTTCACGGGCGTGTGCGATTAATTTACTAATTTACTAACAAATAACCCATCAATTTCTTCAAGGGCGGGAATGGACAATTGGTGAATCAGGCTGTGGGTTGAGTCAGCTGTTTGGACAAGCATCCAGCATGAAAACCACGGATCGTGGATGGATGGGTGGAGGTTGGTTTGGTGCAGTGGTGGGTGGTGGGTGGATGGCGTAGGTGGTGGCATCGCGGATAGAAACAGCCGACTTCGTTCCCCCCCCCGTAGCCTTGAGCCGGGGCTGACCACACCGATTACTCCTTCATCACTGTATCAGGCTGTGGGATCAGTCTTGTGCGGGAGGATGGTAGGAAAGTACCTTAGGCAAGTAGGCAAATATGCGGAAGTACGAATCACGAAGGTAAGAAAGGTAGGTCGATGGGAAGATCAGAGATGGCAGGATCGGTGCATGGCGTAGGTACAGTAGCAGCACACCAGCCTCAGCCTTGGGAGCTGTGGTTGGAAACAGCTCCTAGACTGGTGGGTGACTTTTAACTTGTAGGCTGCGAGGCGGATTGGGGATTCCATGCAAGGCCCCCAGAGGCTGAAGCTGAAGCACCTGTTGATGCTCGATGACATGATGTGTATCAGCCTTCTGCATCGCATCTGCTGGATACATGAGGCTGGATGAGAGAGACACGCGAGAAGGCAGACAGCGCGCGAGGCTTGAGTTGAGATGTGGTTTCTGTACCCCGTTTTGGAGGGTTCAGCTTCCTGGACGAAACTGACATGGAACTCTCGTTCGGATTCAAAAAGCACTTACGTGGAGATGGTAGGCACCTGTCCTTCGGGTACGAAGCAAACCTCGAAAAAGTTCCTCCTATGAGGCACGATCAACTATTCGTACTTCCTACTAGTGAGAACGGACGAGTACGCCCGCTTTTACACGCGTGGATTCATCAGCTGTGACCTTGTCAACTTGTCCAAGTCGTGCGGCTAGGGCTAGGGCTAGGCTTATGGGCAAACTCTCCAGCGAGGGTTTGGTCCTGGTCCATCAAGTCCGTCCGTCTTGTCTGTCTATGTGCGAAGTCTGCATTATCCGCTCCTCGAAGTCGAGCGACTCGGAAATGGGGAGGTGGAGGTTGATGAGGTTTGCTTTTCAGACTTCAGCTGAAACTATTGAGCTCTCTGCTCTCCTGAACGTGGAAGTTCACAGGTGGAGGCCATGCCTCCGATGTACTTGTACCTTAGATGTGAGGTGTGGCTAGATCAGTCACCTGGCGAGATCTCACTCGGTATCAGTACTGCTCAGTAACAAATCCAGCGGACGGGTCTTGGCCTTGATTGTATTCCTAGCCGCGAGGGTGACGGTCTAGTCTCTAGGCGGACGAAATGGGATGGACGGACGGACGGCTTCAGCCTTCAAACCTGATCTTCCACCACGTCGATGAGATACGCCTTTCTAGAAATTCTAGGTACTTCGCCTTGCTGATAGCACACTCGAGGTTTAAGGCGAACGTTCCATAACCCACCAGCGTGTTCTTTCAGTGAGGTTATCTCCTCTCCGCTTCATCCGTCCGATTGGCATATCATGTGGAAAGAGCGGTTTTGCAAACCCACACACTGCAAAATCGTCGTTGGAGACAATGATAATCGATTTGCTTGGCATTTTCTAATTTACTCGGTCGAGTGCAGTTCCTTTAGTATCAGCTTAATATACCTCCTAATACAAGTAAGTAAGGTTGAGAATTCATATTCAATGGCTTTGCCTGCGTGGGATAAGTGTTCGAGTCAATATGGCCACTGCCATTATCTTTCATGACCGGCGTGTATTCGATACCTCGTTGTGCTTGAGACATCTCACTACCTGTGTCTGACATAGTGTTCATTATGTTCCTGAGTTTGAATGCGAGGACTAATAGATTCCGAAGGGTGACTAAGGACTTTGAGAAGGACTTCGGAAGCATGTTGAATTCCACCAGATAGGTATCAAAATTGAAGAGTCGTGATGCAGACGTTTGCTCACGTTGATATATGAATGGTTTCAGAAGTTCCAGAAAACCGTGCTTGCGAGGAAAGTTCCATCTAATCAATACTCTTCAAGAAGCCTTGCTCAACCAAAATCTTCTTAACCTCCACCGAGCTGGTGCTCTGGCTGACATCCTTCCACCGATCAATATTCTCCTTCTGCTGAAGCGTCTCCGCGATGACCATGGCCCACGCATCAGCGCCAACAGGCAAGCGCAACACCTCCTTCCCATCCCAGCTCCCCTTCTCGCCCTTGAAGACATCCCTAAGCAGATCCGCAACCGCCTCCGGCTCGGCGCCGATCTTGCTCCCCACCGTCTCCTGAACCGTCCGCATCATCTCGGTCCGCAGATTCCTCCCCACGTACGCCTCGTGCTGCTTGAAGTCCCCGATCATGTTCCCCGACCCCCACTTGGTCTTCACGGCGCCCGGCTCCACGATCGCGAACCGGATGCCCCACGCCGGATCGACCTCCTTGGACACGGCCTCGGTGAAGCCCTCGAGCGCGAACTTCGACGCGTTGTACGGCGCCAGCCCCGCCACGCCTTGGTACCCGCCGATGGAGGAGATCTGCGCGATCACGCCCCCGCTCGGCCCGCTCTTCGGGTTCACATCTCGCATGATGCCCATGGCGTGCCGGGTGATCGCGACGGGGGCCCAGTAGTTGATCTCGAAGAGCTCGCGGGACGCCTTCTCGGTGAGGGACTCGAACTCGCTCGACTTCAGGCTGTAGCCGGCATTGTTGATCACGACGTCCACGCGACCGAACTTGTCGACGACGGCCTTGAAGACGGCGGCGATGGAGGCGGAAGAGGTGAGATCGATGGGGTGCAGAAGCGTGTTGGAATCGTTGGAGGTTGGGGGTAGAGGGATCGAGGAGGGGTTTCGAGAGAGGACCACTATGCGGTGGCCAGGCGTCGAGAGGACGGAGGAGATGAGGGAGTGGCCAATGCCGGAGGACGTCCCCGTCACCAACCAAACGGCGTCTTTGGGCAGTGTTGGGTTGGAAGAAGCCATGGTATGGTATTCTGCGGGAAGTGGGGTTGGAAGTAAAAGTTGAGCGGAGATGAACGAACAGAAGGAAGATTATAAAAAACCGGCCCTGTTGCGAATGAATGAACAGCTCGGGAGGTCTGCTTGCAGGATCGATCTTCTTTCCGAGGAATGCAGTGCTCTCGGAAACCATATAGGTACGGTAAAGAGCCGCGTCTTATATATATAGGAATTCACAAAGCGGACTTATCCAGCCACCAGCCACCATCTTCCCTTCCATCTCCCGTCTCCACTAGAGTCAACCGAAACATCGATCGCCGTACATTTCGTGGAGTCCCTAGTTCCATTCATTATGAAGACGTTTTTCCAAAAGGCTGTGTAATTTTGAAAGCCCAATTGGCAATCCATGACGCCCGGAGCGGCCGCGTCCGAAGCGTTCTGAGCGCCCGCTGCGGTGCGAGCGCCGCTAGGGCAGGACAGGCCGCAAGCAGTGAGGAAATGGGCGGGAGGCAGTCGATCGACCAACGCTCGGAACGTAACGCGGCCGGGCTTATGGCTCAAGTCCCATCGTATACATAGCATATTTGGAGCATGATCTGGGGACATAAGTGAACCTTGAAGCGGGTTATATTTTGGACCGAAACCTGGCTAACCTCCGTAGATGGGCTTTTTGAGCAGATTTTCATGGCATTGTAAAACGCTTCAAGAGCGGCTGGGCTTTAGCTGGAAAGTGAGCAAGATCTTAATACACTATCTATCAGTTGCTCAGTATGTACTTACATTACAGCTCCGCATATGCGAACAGTTGCGCAAGTCGTCCAAAAACGTTACACTAGACCCTTTCGTTCATCATTAACTCATACCCATGGCATCCCTAAGCCGCGCCAACAATAGTTCTCCTAAGGCTGATGATTTGCCTAACATCAAGCTGTCTGTAGTCTTGCGGCATGTACTCTCCACTGGCAATACACAAGACCTTCATTCTTCTATCGTATCTCAGCCCTGTGAGCAGCTTCGGCGTGATGAGGAAATATTGGGAAGTGTGTTCCTGGCAGGCGATCTGGACCATGCGTTCGTGTACCATACGTTCGTTACGAGGGTCCATGCCCTGGTTGATTTCATCCACCACCCGGAATGGGGAGCGAGCGAGCGATTGCAGAGCCATGAGATAGAAGATGGTAGATACAGACCGCTCACCACCGGATTGACGGTGCTTATCGAGGACTTGAAGCTGTTCATTTTCCCTGAAATGGAGTCAGCATCCGTAGTGCAAGACCAGCAACAAAACATACCTGAACTTGACCTTGATCTTGATTGCCCAGTCCTCGAAATCATCCGTCTTCTCGACGCCAACCTCACCAGCACAGCCAATTTGCTCGAAGTTGTACGAAAAAGCATCGCTAATCTCGGAGATGAGCTTGTCCAGTTCAGGCTCCCATCTGCCTCTGACCTTGTCGATTTTGTCTTGGATCTTTTCAAGCTTTTTGTCGGCTTCTTCGACCTTGGCCGCCAGTCTATCGACCGTTGTCTGGAATCTTTCAAACTGGGCAATTGCATTCGGGTTATTGGCTTGTATAAAATCGAGCTTGGACTCCTCCGAAGCAATATCAAGCTCAAGGGCTTCCATGGTCAGGTTTTCGGGGATGTTTTGCAATTCCTTATTCGTTTCATCGTCTCCTTCCGCCAAGACCGCTTCACAGACTTCCAAAGCTCTCTTTGCTCGTTGCGTCCTGATTTTGGACTCTCGCTCGGTCTCACTCACTTGCTGCCGCTCCTGCTCTTGCCGTTGAACGATGTCGCTATTTCGCTCTTGCAGAGTTTCAACATCGGATTTGGCTTCAATAAGCCGAATCTCGGCTTCAAGAAGTGTCTCGTGACAAGAACGGAGTCCTTCAACTTTCTCTTTGTATTCGAGTGCTTTGTTTGCCTTCCTCTGATACGCAAGATCTTGTTGTAGTCCAAACTTCGTAATATTTTCATAGATCTTGGCTATTTTGTCCTGCTGCTCGCCAATCACTCTTTCCTCAAGAGCTATGATCGATTGTCAACTTATGTCAATGGCCACATCTAGTTGTGAATACTTACCAATCTTATCAGGGAGAGCCTTCTGTTCACCTTGAGCTCGCTGGAGTTCGCCCTTTTCATGTTGAATTTGGTCCTTTTGACAATAACATTAGCACGAGACAGCGGATCTTGTGAGACGTGACTTACGATTTCTTCCTTCGTTTCCTTTATCGATGACTTGAATGTCTCAATACTACTCCTCAAAGGCGTGACCTCCTCCTTCAGCTTTGCGAAATCAGCTTCTAGCTTCGTCAGGTCATTTTGCTGTTGTCCTTTCGCGCCCGAGTCTACAGGCTGATCTGTCCAGAAGCGCGCAGGGCGTATTGGCTTCGTCGAAGTCGAGGTAGCACTGGGGCCATACTCTAGTCGTCTGGTCACGCGAGAGGCAAACCGTCCAGTGTTCCAAGATCTGATGCTGTTATTAGCAACAATTTTACTGTGCTGGTCGTCATTCGTCTCCCCGAGGCCCACCGCTGTCGTATTAATATTCGCGCTAAAACAGAGCATGGAAAGCACTGGAACAGGTCCGTCGATGAGGTCAGAAGCCCAACCCTCGAGTCCTAAAGCGAGCATATCGTTCGCGGCGATGAAGGGGTGCTTGGGAACACTTTCTTCATCGCTCTTCCTGATGGTCACATCGGAGAGTTTCATGGTTCCAAGTAAGTGTTCCGACAGCTTTTCGTGATCCTTCGCCGTCTGAACTGTGATAGTGAGGAAATCGGCTTTACTTAATCCAGCCTCAACGACATTGGCATACTTTTGATCCTTCAGGGAACAAGAAACGATCGCGGGGCCATAGATTGTCTTCTCAAAAAGCGCCATGTTATCTTGGATCCATTTCCAGGCTATCGCAGTATCTCTTGACACGCCTTCGAGCTTGTTCATCTGTTTGCCTTCCTGAGTATCAAACGCAGCTAAGCGGTCTTTAGCAGCTTCGATTAGAGCCTTCTTGTTTCGACCTTCCTCTTTCAATTGTTCAATGCGCTTGCCGACCTCCCGAGCCTCGCTTTCAATTTCCTCGATGGCATGCCTCTTAGCTCTCTAAAAAGACGTTAGGAAGGAAGATTTCACAGCCTACAGTGTTAATACTCACAATGCGATCGTTGTACTCGACGGAATCAAACACGATTGGTTCTCTATTTGCTTTGACTTTCAAATCAGCCAGCTTTTTCTCGAGTTGTAAAAGCTTAGCCTTGGCATCCTTAGCCAGCTTTCTCTCAGCAGATGTCTTGTGATCGATGGTCGTGATACCCTCATCCATTTGCTCAATCTCTGAGAAGCATTTATCGGCAGCCTTTTCAGCATTGTGGAGATACTTCTTCCGCTCATTCACCACCATACTGGTCTGATGCTCTAGTTCCTTCTTCCGCTCGATGGATTTTAGGGTAGGTCCAAGGCGAGCCTCGAGCCTCTTCAGACGCGCTTGTGCAGCCTTCTTCCTGGCCTTAAATTCCCTGTGCTCATTGAGGGCGTGTCGGTACTCAACAAATGGCCGGGTCTTTTTCAACATAGCCACCTTCTTCTGGATCTCATTTCTCTCTTTCAGTCTGCTGACTTCCGCACGAAGTCCATCCTGACGAGCTTGCAGGTTCTCCAGCTGCTCCTTATCGCTAGTGTTTTGCATCTCAGATTCTTTCTGCTCTTTGCGATACTTCTTGAGACTATTGTGCCAGTCTAACATTTCCTCCGGTGCAGCCGCTCTTTGAGTTTGTTGTAGGAGTTCGACAGGTGTTAACGCAGCGAATTCGGAGACCTTGTCCTGAGGTAAGAATTGGCACAAGTTATCGATCTGAATGCTCAAACTTCGGGTCAACTCTTGGACCGCCTTGAGAGAAGTTTTCTTGTTGTTCAACCACCACTCGCGACTGTTGCCATCCCGAACTATTCGACTCCGAATGACGTGGTTAAGAGGCTCTTTACGTCTCCTTTGTAGTTCGATTTCGATTTGCGCATCGGCCATGCCATGCTTGACAAATTCACCGACCTCTCCAGCACGTCCCAAGTGCTTCGCACCCCACCCGAGCCCAAGACAGATAGCACACACTAAAGAACTTTTTCCTGTACCGTTTGGTCCGATCACCATATTGAGGTTTGGACCAGGAAAGAATTCAGCATTCTCGTAAGTGACGAAGTTGGTGAGCTTAACTCGGACGATAGCTCCAGGTTGGAATTCGTTGTGACCGACCATATTTTCGTCTTCATCTGCGAGGCCATTGATGTTTGCATGACGGCCTGTCTGCGGATGAGGAGAATCGAAATCCTCGGGGTCGGGAGAGGGGGAGCTGCGATATCCATTTGTACGAGCGCGTTTCGATGACTCGGATGGTGGTGTTCCGTGAGAAGCCGTAGGCTCATCATCATCCTCGATATCGGCTCGTCGCCGACGCTGAGGGATCGGGGATGACATGTTTGTTGTTGAGCCGTATCACTAGGATGTTTGCACTTCAAATTGTAGAGAGCCTCATATTTAGACGCGTCGTCGCGTTGATCGAGAACGGCCAAGCGTGTCTCGCCATCTGAGACATCACGTGATGGAGACCACTTGCCGCTTTTCGTCCTGGTGGTCTCGTCTTTCTGCTCAGATAAGCTTACAACCGTCAAGTCGTCCACCTTTCCGCTTGCTTTTGCTTATGGGACCTTTGCAGTTACACAGTTGGGATGTTCAGACGTTTTGTCAGATTTCTTCCTCTCTCTGCAATTGATTCATAAATATCTCCATCTGCAACCAAAAATGGGGAAATTCAAAAGGATTCTTGTGAGAGTAGGGCTGAACGGGGGCGGTTTCAGCGCATCCCAGCCGCCTAGACAAGGTTGGTTGATCATTATTGATGATCACAGCGGCTCCATCTTCCCATGATTGTGGCCAAAGAGGGATCCTTGTGTGCGTCAATATCATCAGCCGTTCACGCTACATGCCGCGACTGCGCGGGTTCCTGCGTGGCCATAAAACATGAAACATTCTGCTAAATTGTATTTCGCTCCTGACGGCTGTCAATAAAGTCCAAACGGGTTCTCGGGTATGAAGGCTATAAGTATGGCCTCTCACTTATGGTTGTGCTCTTCAGTACCCGTGAAAATTCGAGGATGCCGGTAGTTCCTACTCCTTCATTGTTGCTTTTGTCTTCTTGAGATCTACCGAAGCAATTTCGGAGACTCACACTGTCAGTGTCTCATACTCATTGTTTGTGCTTCCACAGATTCCGCCCAATCATCCTTAGGGACGCGAATTCTCTCCAACTCGTCCAATATGTCACCTCAAATCTTCTGTCATTATATGGTATGCTCGTTCTCAATGCGAAGGACGATTGTCGGCTTACTCTGGGCAGGTTGGTGGGATACAAGAGTCTCAAGCCACCATAGACGTTCGCCAAGCAAAGGCTATAGGATTCGACGCTTTCGCCCTCAATATCATCAGTACTGATCCTTGGTCGATTAACGCTATTGCGTATTTATTTCAAGCTGCTGCCGCTATTGGCTTTCACCTGTTTCTTTCCTTCGACATGACCCATTTTGCGGAACCCTCTCAATTCCTATGGCTGTTGAATATGTATGTTGGGAGTCCCGCATACTATCACTTCAATTCGCTGCCCTTCGTTAGTATGTTACACCAACCATCACCTTAGCAGGCTTTTGGAGTTGTGGTTTCAGGAAGATGTGTTGCTTACAAGTTATCAGGCACATTTTACGGAGGAACTCTGACTTTTGGGCTTCCTCTACCGCAGCTTGGATGGCATGTCAAGTATAAACAAGCATTGAACGCGCAAGGAATCGATACCTACTTCGTTCCATCATTTTCCGACTCCACAACCCCACCATCGGATATGTACGAGACATACCCTGTAGCAGATGGCCTCATGAGTTGGGACTCGGCCTGGCCATGGGCTTCGGAGGGGAAAGCAAACCTTAGCTGTACGACCGATGAGCAGTATACGTCTGCAGCGAAGGCTGCGAAAAAGACTTTTATGATGCGTGTGCGAGCCCTTTTCCATTCTTCCGCAATCGTACTGATTACGCCCAGCGATGTCCAGCTTCCAGTTTAAGCATCTGGATGCCTCCCAGAACTGGTACCGCCGAGGCGAACTAGCTCTCGCTGAACGAATCCCACAAGTGCTTTCCCTTCAACCCGACTTCTTGCAGATCCAGACCTGGAACGATGCGGGTGAGTCCTCATACATCGGCAATGTATGGCCTGACACAATCGGCGCCGACTGCGCCGCTTATACGGACGATTTCGATCATACTGGCTGGCAAGCACTCATAATTCCATTCATATCCGCATACAAAGTAGGCGCGACAGATTCAAGTGAGGTGGTACCTTTGAAGGGAACAGTTGCCACAGGAGTCTTCTGGTATCGGTCAATTTTGACAACGGCAACTTGTGCGTCCGATCCACTGGGCAAGCCAAACAGTTGGGAGAATGCAGAAGATGTGGTTAACGTTGCTGTTTTGCTCTCTGCAGCTGCGGTTGGGGCGAAGATCAACGTTTACAGTGGAGAAGCACTGATTGGCTCATATGAGGGTGTTAAGGGATTGAATGCTTGGAGTATACCAGGGCTACAGATAGGTGCCGTCAAAGTCGAGGTGACGTCGCAGAGTGGATCAACGATATTGATCAGTGGAACAGGCAGCATGGATGTTGCTGCTGATGCTGGGATCTGCAATTATAATTACCAAGTCATGGAGTTGAAGTAATGATTATGAAGCTCCTGTTTCAAGCGATCGAATAAAGTCCTATGACGTCGCGGAGAGGGACAATGATGGCACATAGCTTAATTTGCTTTGGGGCAGAATTGAGCGTTCACAGCACTCCTTTTGTGAGAGTCTCCTCTGTATATACCAACATTTTCGATCTGCGTGGCCAATAGAACCAATCCCAGCAGCACAACTCACCGCACAAGCGGATACTCTTTCATCATCCTCGAGACCTAGTCACTGAAGAGCCTCCGCAAACGAGGTAGATGGCGTTGGCCTTCAATATAGGGCTGAGAGCTATGTAGTAATTTCTGAGTGATGGAGATACTACAAAGGTAATGGGTAACGCGCAATCCGTAAGGATGGTTCGTGCTCTACAGTGGAATGAAGTGGCCCTGAACATGCAGCTGAGAATTGAGGTTTTAGAACTCCGCAGAGTAAACAGTATCTCGGTAGAGAGAGAAGCGGTAGACTCCCATTACCAATGGACGGATAGAGACAGCTTGAAAAGGAACAACGCCTCGCAAGTTGAACCTTGAGCGTTGTCGGCTCTGTTGGCGGTCGAGAACTGAGTGCTGAACCAAGTCTCAATCAAGGCCAGAAGCGCCGCCTACTAATGCACCACTGCACGAGATGTTTACATTCAGCCATCAGTCCAAGAGACTGAGGTGGCTTCTGAGTTGGCTTGTCGAGATTGGCCGAGTTGAACGGAAAGATGCCTTCGAGGTTGAAGACATGACTTTGTGGTTGCACAATGCAAAGGCTTCACTGCATGGCTGATAATGGCCTGGGCCACTAGGGAGCTTCAGCGGCGCCAAAGCATGCGTGGGGGCGTCAATCTTGACAGCTGGAACCGACAGAAGCTTGGGTCTCGAACAACAAACAGAGATCTGACAACAAATCACCAATTCCCCACGACTCGGGCGTCGACCACAACGTATTGCGCTAGAGAGCCGCATACATGTCGATGAAGCATCTCAGAGGACGACTTTACGACGTCGCTGTGCTGTCTGATGTGCACCCACGAGACATCGAGGGAGCTTTTGCATTTTCCCGTGCGAAACTCAGAGTATTGAGACACTGGCACTGTCTACCATCATCATGCCCCGTTCTTTTTCGACGAACTACGCCTGCGGGACTATCCATCCCCTCCACTAGTCTCCGCTCGCAAGCTGCGATGATGATGGGCTGTGTAGGCGTGGAAGAATGAATCCACGTGCTTAGTGCTTACTCCGTATTTACCACGCTGGATGCTTCCAACTGCCAAGAGCGGAGGTCATCGCACTTCAAAGCAAGGGAACAATCGAAGCCTTCTGGTAGGTTCCCAGACTTGCGATTACCTCAAATGCCCTCATTCGATAGTGGCTGTGGTGCGGCTGAGAGGAAGTCTGGCAGCGAGCTTGTCTTTCTTACTGTGTGGATTCGCTTACCTGCAGCACTCTCCTTATAGAGAGCGGAGTGTTTTCCTATTACTGATTGGCCTCGAGAGTCTACAGACTTGTGAATGGTCCAAAATACACGCATAGAGTCACGGCCCACAAGTGTTGTTCGTGCACTCTTATTCATCATATTGGACGTTGTTCTAGTACAATGCAAGCGCGGAAGATGCTTTACTGAGGGAATGATGTGTAGAAAGTAGTAACAGAACCTCCCAAGGCGGAGCAACAAAGTTAATCTGCGTATTTGGAGCGTCATAGATCCAAAAATACCAAACTCTTATCTCAATGCAGTAGTTCATAGTGAAGCTTTGGCCGCATGAGCTGGTATAAGATCTAGAGTTCCAGACGCCCTCCATCCAGCCATTCAGCTTTGCTTCTTTCACTTGTGGCTTTTTTGTACAATGTATTTCGTGGACCTCACTTGGGCCAACCAGACCCACTTCACTCTTGGGACTGGAAAGAACGCAGTCGAGTCAACGCCACATTCACACACATCGCTTGAGGCTGGCTCCAGATACAAAAGTCTTCGAAGATGCACAATCCCCCAAAAAACAACAGCATCATTACCAGTAGATGAGAAGGTCCACTCTCACCACAAGTCTGTCTCAACAATGCAAACCGACACCGACTCTGATATGGAAAAAGACGAGCAGCCTCTTGCAGACGTAAGAGGTTGGAGATTCTATGGTACATTCTTCACGCTTGGTGTCATCAACTTTATCTGTGCTGTCGATGCCACCGTTCTTGCTGTGGCGTTATCAGTAAGAGAGCCATTGCACAGAAAGTGTTTTCATCCTGCTGATCATCTTTGAAGACCATCGCCACAAACCTGAAGGGCACGACAGCTATCCAAGCTTTCTGGATTGGAACCAGTTTCCTCTTGTAAGAGTCACGTCAGCCTCAACTCACTTTCAAATACTCACACAACCACAGGTGCTCCACCGTGTTTCAGCCTTCGTGGGCTTCGTTCTCAAATATCCTTGGACGTAAGGCAGTCGTCTTGGCAGCATTATTGGTTTTCACCGTCGGGACTATCATCTGCTCCATTGCCAACAACGTCCTGCTCCTACTCGTGGGACGATGTTTCCAAGGCGTGGGAGGCGGGGGCTTGTAGCCCTGACATATGTCATTCTGGCTGACATGCTCCCTCTCCGCGAGAGACCGGGGTGGCAGGCGTACATCATCTCCATACCATGGGCGATTGGGTCAGTATTGGGGCCAGTCCTCGGAGGCACTTTAGCAGTGAAGACTACATGGCGATGGATCTTCTGGTTCAACATTCCCTTCTGCGTCATCGCAGCTATCGGCATCCCCGTTTGTCTTCGACTGCACCTCAAGGAAGGCTCACTTTGGGTCAGGCTACGCGAATTCGATTGGTTTGGCTCTTTCATGTTTGTGGCGGCGACTACGAGCTTTCTCATCCCCATTACATGGGTAAGAGGATTCGTCCGACTGCTTTCTTCTTCATACTGACTTCTTCAGGGCGGGGTGATGTATGAGTGGCAGTCATGGAGGACGCTCGTTCCCCTCATAGTCGGCGTTGCGAGCCTGACAGGTTTCATGCTTTACTCAGTCTACATCTCCCGCATACCTCTCATAGCCCGGAGCTTGTTCAACACCCCGACCGCAATCGTCGCGTACATCGGCACAATCGTACAAGGTCTGATCGTCTGGTCTCTCCTCTACTACATGCCGATTTACTTCGAAGTCGCGAAGAACTACAGCCCCATCAGCTCTGGATGTGCAGTCATGCCTTTCACACTCACCGTCGCGCCTGCCGCTGTAGTTGTCGGACTCATCATAAAAAAAACAGGTCGCTACCGTCCGAGCCAATTCGTCGGCTGGTTCCTCACCGTCCTCGGAATGGGCCTCCTTATCTACTTGAAGAAAGACACAAGCATGCCAGCATGGATCCTCATGTCTCTCGTCCCGGGAGTCGGCTTGGGCATGTTGTTCTCGGCACTGGGCTTCGCAGCCAGCGCCTCGGTCTCGAACGCAGACCTCCCCTTCGCGGGCGCCCTGTACAGCTTCTTCCGTGCATTTGGCCAGACGCTCGGTGTCGCCGTCTCCGGCGTCATCTTCCAGAACTCCTTCAAGAAGCAGATCCTAGCCACCGCCTACAGAGCCAATGCGGACTTATGGTCTAGCGATGCATCGGCGCTGGTGCAGGTTGTGAAAGCGTGGAGCGACACCGGTGCAGAAGGCGTCATGAAGAGTAGGGTTATCGAGGCTTATGTGGAGAGTCTCAAAATGGTGTGGCTCGTCATGACAGTCCTCGCTGGCGTCACGTTCATCGTAAGTTTAATTTGGACGGCGGAGATAAGTCTTACTAGGGACCTAGAAACGGAACAAGGCTTCCGTCACGATCTCGATGAGAAGAAGACGAACGATATGATAATTTTTGGAGCTGTGAATGAGAGTATGGAGAGCTTCCGGACTGCCAGGGTAAATGGGAGTGATGCTGTTTAAGGCGTGCTCTTTAAGTCAGGCGTTTGGAGACGGTGCATTCTTTACCCGGGTTGAGGGTTAGATTTGAGCGTTGCAATTCAGCGTTGGATTTCTGATGAGCGGCATCGCGTCGGACATGATACATAATTCATGACTATGAATACGTTACCACAAGGATGCTGCATGGAGGAGGTAACATTAGCACTGGGGGGTTGACTGCCGCGACAGTCGATTCTATTAAGATATAATATAAAAATCCATAACTTCATGGCGCCATCAAGTGACTCCATTGTCATTATTGTGACGCTCTCATGATGCACGAGTATTATGTAGCCGCACAGGTATGAACAATATTTTTTGGCTATATACATTCAAAACGCTCAATTAAAACGCTCAAATGCTACAAACAATCCGCTTCAATGTAATGCTCTTCATCATTCATGTACTGGCGCAAACTTGCTCATCTTCCTCAGCTTGAGGCCATATTTCATAAATATGAATGGGACTGGAATGGCAATAGCGGCTATTCCGCCCAGAATGGACATTGCAGGTCCAACGCCGAGGTTATGGAACATTGGCTTAGCGACAAGTGGGAACCCTGCTGCTAGAAAGCTCCGTAAGATCGTATTTGCTGCAGTCGCAGAAGCAGCGTAGACAGCGTAGGTATCGACAAGAAAGTTGATGCATTGCTGGAATATGATGTTGAAGCCAGCCCCGATGAATACTGTTGCAAGAACGGGCACGATCCCTGAGAGAGGTTAGGATGCGATGTTTAGAAAATGGTGATGAACAAGCAGGAAACTTACAGTGGATCTTGTTGCTAGCCGTCCAACCAAACCAGAACAGCCCAATGGCAAAAATGATACCACCAATGGCCATTGGAGCCAATCTAGCTTCTGGCACAGGTCGACCATTCGCCGCATCCGAAATTCTTTTGTATCGCGGTTGATTCGCGAGGTTGACGCCAACCGCTGAAAGAACTCCAACAAATAAGCCTAAGAAGGGCAAAGATCCCACGACAGGACTCCAATGTCGATGCTCTTCGAAGACGATGGGGAAGACCTCCAAGGTAAGGAAGAGCAGCCCGTACACGAATGATGCGTACAATGCGATGGCAGTGACCATCGGCTCAGTGAAAAGCATGAGAATTGGACGTGAGAACTGCTTCGTGACAATATTCTTCAAATCCAGCTTTATGCGTTCTTGCGGGTGGTACAAAGCTTGATTTCCGGTCTCTTTGCGCAGACGCGCTGCTTTCCTTTTGAGAAGGACAGGCCCATACATCTCGGGTAATGCGAAGACTCCCATTGCGAATATCGCAAACACCCAGATTGCCTCAATATATTCCGTCCAACGCCATCCCAAGTGGGGATTGACCAGCAATGCAGATCCAATCGTAGGGCCTTAAATTTTGTCAGCCAAAATCCCAACTCCTCCACAGCAGGTACTCACCAAGTGTTGGTCCTCCGACAACTGCAATAGCATAGAATACGACTGCTGTACCTCTAGCCTGCGGGCTCCACATATCTCCGAGAGCTCCTGAAACATTGGCAACTGGAGCTGACCCAAAAAGGCCTCCAAAGAACCGCGTTATGAAGATAGACTGCGGATTTTTGCTCGTCGCAGTACCAATCGAGAAAAGGCCAAGGCAGAACATGGCTGGCAGCATCGATATTCTGCGACCCCAGATTTCAGAAATCGGGGCCCACAAGACGGGTCCGAATGCAAACCCGAGACTAAATGAGAGAAAATGATCAGCGATTGTACCTGTGAAACGGAAGTCTGCACTGGCGGTAATGGACTCCTACGTACATAAATAACGAGACGTTCAAAACACCAACCTCTGAACTGACACCCACATAGTCTGCAATGGTGTTTTCCGCTGGTGAAATGATCGATGTTCCCAGACTCGCTGCTAGTGCTAGCATGCCCAGTTGGAAGGTGATCCAGTTCTTGTATGCCGTTGTCCAATTTCTCGGATTTTCCTTGTCGTCCACTTCCCAGTCAACTATATTCGGATCTTTTGTGTCCTTCTCATGTTGTTCGTTCGAGGGCAGAGTGTTCTCCTCATCGTTCGGAGGAGTTGGCGTCATCCATGGCTCTTCGTCCTTGACCTCATGGGGTGGGTGCGATGTTGTTGATGTACGTGTGGACATCGAAAGGCTGTTGGACTTGGCTCACGAAATGGTGGATCTCGAAGACCATTTCGAGGGAAGATGGAGTGGATATATACATCGTCAATCAATTGCCGCCAGCACCGTACTAACGCAGAATCTAAACACAAACCTTGACGGCAGAGTGGTTCCGAGAGGGGGCCTTCTCGCCGTCATCACGGCTTTGGCGGCAGTGATTCTAACCCCTGTCGAGATCACGTGTATCCACTTTGAGGATATCTCAGTGGCCGGAACTTGGATCTTTTCTTCATTGAATTGGACGAAAATTTGTCACGAAGACATTCTCCAATAATGCGGGATGATTTTGCCGCAGACCTTTCATCGCAGAAATTGTATCAAGAATACGCTCAGCTCCGCTTTCCAGCCGACAGGAACAGATGGAAAAGAAGCCAAGATGCGCGGACCTTGCCGTCGGAAGTCCAACATTATCGATAAGTAATATAAAGCTACAGAAATGATCTTGTCAGGCTGCCATGTCAATTTGCGAAACTTTAATAGTAAACATGCAGCCGGGGATGGAACGGGCCAGCAGCATGCTCTGAATGGGACCCAACGAGTCGCCGTCCGGTCCGTGAGAAGCGACCTCGGGGCCAATCTCGCACGTCGCAGTGAAAACAAATAACAAAGAACGAACAGGGCTTAGTGACTCATGCACTCGTTTCATTTGACATACCGATACTGAATGTCAATAACCTCTCAAGTCGAGTGATGCGGAGTACAATCTGCCGTCTGCCGGTACGTATTCTCGTGGGTCTTCCCTAGAGAGTTTTGAAAAGGGGGTTCCGTCAAGCGGCTCGCTAATCTGCTCCCTTTTCATACCTATTCCATTTCAGTAAAATCTTGATGCAGCGCTCTTCATTGCTCACACATCAGTAAGGGGACAACTAACGGTACATACGACAAAAATCTCCATCTCCATCTCACAGAATCCCGAAATCACATCCAGGACACAACCTCGTAATAGTACCTGTGAGTGAGCTATTATTACCTCTTCGAACAGACCGCTCTCCTGGACTCCGATTTCCTGGGAAGGGCGTTCGATGGATGCCCGGGAGCGTTTGAAGATGGCTAAATTTTTAGATTGTTTCCTTGTGGACCATTTCTTGTATCTCGAAGAGACTAGCATACAGTAGAAGAAGTCTTATACTCCAGGGTCGTGAAGCTCGAACATTACATCTTCCACCATCTGGATCCTCCTAGAACAAACGCAAAGCTTTGGATAGACTAATAAGAAATGAGAGCTGGGAGAGAGTCTCAGATTTATAGAGCGATTGAAACATCGATCAATTCTACTCTTTAGCACTCGAGGAAAATATCAAATATGTCAAAGACGAGGAGATCACGACCACGACCACGAATGATGATCGGTTCCCACTCATTGAGTGCGACGAGTTGGGTTTTCAGAGTCTATTCATTCCGCAAAGCTAGAAGGTACGATGTGCCATCCATTTCATTTCATCAGATCGTAGCTCGCCACGGATCCTCAAAGGAGAAAGAAAGAAACGAAAGAAAGGAAGGAAATGCCAAGTTACAAAAGATGCTCCAACAATATGAAGCAATGCCAGGACCCAAAATATACTGCTACTATGAATCATTTCATGTCGCACTTCTTGACGATAGGCCATGCCCTCGAATCAATCCTACGGGGAAGCAGTCAGCGCGTAGTGGAGAGTAGGATGTAGGTTGAAGAACCTTACGACGGGCGCCGACGCTGCTGCTGCATGTTCAGAGGAACAACAGGGATGATGGGAGCGTTCGGATTCTTCTTGCGCTCACCGAGAGGCTGAAGAGCAGAAACAACAGGTGCCTTGGTATCGACCATGGAGGAAGTCTTGGTGGGTACGAGAGTGGGCCATTGCGTACAGTCGTCGAGATTGACAGCTGGCAATGTTCGGTGGTTTTCCTTCTGTAGTCCTTGCGAGTCCGTGACTTCATGCTTTGTAGTCTCATTGGTCTTCTCAGTAGCCTTCTTCGACTTCTCATCAGCCTTACGCACGGAGCTAGTGCTGATCGTCGAGGCGTTACTATCTGTCTTTGAATGATCCTGGACACATTTCTTGCCTGATTTGACAGTAGACTTTGGCGTCGAGACATTTGAAGCACCACTATCAGGGTTGGGATGCTTCGTTTCTTCCGGGTGCTTGCGATCCGCTGGGCTGGATATGAATGCCTCGACATCGGACTTGGCTCTGGATGTATCAGGGGCGCAAAGGCAAGCATCAGACGGTCCAGAGGTCAGGCTTGGATTTGGGCTAGAACGCGCAGTAACGAATTGCTCGGAGCAATCAGTTATGAAGGAAGACTTCAGAGTTTCCGAAGAATCTTTGGAATTAAGAGGGGCTGCGGCTTGGTCTGTAACAGTCTTGGAGGAGGCGGCTCGTCTCTTCTGCTGCTTTTTATTCTTTTTCTTGGACTTTGACCCACCTTCGCCTTCCAGGATGGCCTTGCTTTGAGACTTCCCCGAAACCGAAGGAGAGAACGTAGCATCCATAGATGAATCTGGGTCACCAGCAGATTTATGGGCTTCCCCATCACTAATTCTTGACTCTGGGGAAGCCACTAGAGGCTGCTCGTTGATCGGATCCGCCTGATGAAATGAGGCAGCAGAATTCTGACCTACGGCATTGGGTTCAGTCGGAAGACCTTCCACCTCGGGTCCCTTAGTCTCGACGATTGCATTATCAGCATTACTGCTTGAACATTCGACGCGCAATCCGGTACCAGCCAAGATGCTTTCTGCCTTTGTACTTGACCCAGTTTCTTTATCACCCGTTGCAGCGCTGACAGTTGAGTCTCGCGGATCAGAGATTTTGGCAGCTACCATGGACTTGGTCTTTGAGTTTGGGTTCGGTGTGACCGCCTCAGGTGTGATCGCCTTTGGAGTCCCAGTGCTTGAAGTATTAGTCTTTGGGGTATCAACTTTCGGAATATCAAGCGCAGGGTTTTCGATCGTTGGCGTGCCATGTCTCGGAAGATCAATCTTCGGAGTATCGACCATTGGGATACTGGACAATGGCGGATCCTCTTTCTGCGCACTAGCTGGGGATATTTCGAGTTGATCATTCTCCTCGGAAGCCAGTGCAGCGGTCACCATATCATCGAAGTTGTTCTTGACAGGGCTGGACGAACGACTCTGATAATTCAACCTGCAGATCATCGTCAGAACCTTGTACAAAAGGGACCAAATTTTCTGCCTACCGGGCCTGCTGTTTTCCTTTTTTCTTGTATTTGCCCACATAGCTCTTCTGGTAACTATCGCTGCCTTGGGATTTAGGAGAGTTCTTATTTGGAGAGGTGAATGGTGTATTCTTCCCCGAGCCCTTCTTCATAGGACTGTTCTCCTTGCGGTCATGTGATCCTTGCGACATGACCGTATGAGGGTGCTCGATTCCGGAGTTGGCCAAGTTTCTTGGGTGAGTACGATTCTCGATATTGCCCAATGGCATTTGGTTGTGAATGGGATAACGTTTAATCGCAGCTTGGTGTTGGAATACCTCTACCATACTTGAATTCAATCTTTCTGCTACTTGTTGAGCCGGACATGATTGTGCTGGTTGCAATTGTGCTTGGAATCCTTCAGTCAACGAGGGTCGTGTTGGACTGGAACCTTCAGAAGGGTTGGACGGGTCCCGAGAGTGCTCATCAGATAAGGAATTTGATGCGCTATAGGACAATGACTGGTGTCGAGCAGAGCCACGGCGATTGGTGCCACGATGACTGAAGTCACGGTGGACTGTAGAATTGGAGCGATATCTTGGCGTATAAGCAGAACGATCACTTGCCTGACTGTCCGATCTTGACCGACTCTGAGGACATCCGACGATAAGCTTCTCACCAGAAGGCATCATGTAATCATTAAGTCCATTAATGGCTGCCTCAACCGAGCTCTCATATCCTTCGGTGAATCTGAGTTTGATAGTTAGTGATGAATTCAAGTTACAAGAAGCAGAATCACTCACGCAATGAAAGCTTTGAGGTAGCCGGTATACAAACAGTTGATAGACTCAACTTGCCCAAATCGCGAAAAGAGATCCTTCAGTGCATGTGTCTCGAAGTCTGCGCGCTGGAATCTCGTAACATAGACGGTACGTGAGCTTTGCAATGGATAAGCTATGCCTTGCACCTCTCCTTCATACCAGAACGTACAAGACGGATTGGGCTTTTCGTTAGCAATGAAGGCACGTGAATTTCCCCAAAAGGGAGGCTGGGGTCCATATATGTTTGTGATCTCCTGTGGTTTCGAGACGGTTCGTTGTCTATCTGTTGGTAAATTTGCGTTGGGATCACGCCAGAGGCGGGCATCATTGGAGAATCCTGTTCTATTATTCAACGGGTCGGAGGCCATTCTTTGGTTGTTTTGCGTAACACTTCGACCACCAGCTCTTGGCGTAGCTTCACCATCAAAAGGTGGTGACGGGCGCTGCGAGTCATGGACATATATTGGATCGTGACGGCCTTGGTAGTGTGAAACACGTCGGTAAGGGCTTCCGCGAGGAGTGTTGTGGTCAGCAGCAATTCGACGATCATTGGCTTGGTAGTTCGATCGATTTTGATGCCCGAAGTTGTTGAATCCTCCTCTTCCACGACCATTACGACCTGTCTCAATGGACAATCCTCGTGCTCGCTTCTCCATAGGTGGAATGGTGTCTGGGCGGAAGTCTCCATGGTTCGATTGAGCAACATTGCCAGGAACATGACCCCGGTTTGCCATCAATTTCTCGTAGGGTATGTGCCGAGGCGTATGTGGAGGAACGACTTGTTGCCCAGGCGGCATGCCTTGCACAGCATGCATGTGTTGCATGGAAGGTTGCACTAAGTAATTATTAGCAAAGGGTAGCTATGCAGAGGTGCTGCAGACTTACTCAACATCATGTGGCTGCGACCAGAATCCTCCATCGGGATTGAATATACTCGTCCACCCATAGGAAGCGTCTGCTGTACCGTTGGCATTCCAGGTGGGACAGGAAGGCCGTTCTGCATGTGAGGATGTGGGGCAGGGTAGAATGTAGGATCGTGCTGGTACATCTGTTGGGTCAGATGGATATGCTGCATTTCTGCTTGCATTCTCTCCTCATCATAACGAGCCTGAAGGTGTTCGTGCTCCTTCCGAGCATCATCCAACGCCTTTCTGAGCTGCACGACCTGGCGCAGCTCCAAGCCTTGGATACAATCCATTTCACTCTCGTCGAAGATCGCGATGAGATCTTGTGAAGGAGGATAACTCATCACTCTCTTCACATTAGCCTCTACCCAAAGCTTAGCCCAGTTGCGAATTTCATCAACCTTCGTCTCCTCCAGGTTGTTATTCAAGACCAGATTTTCATTCGCAATGTGGTTCAAGACGTAGTAGAGAAATACAGCGCCCTCATGCCACAGATCAACTGCATCGAAGTAATTGTGAAGGTCATACCAAGAAGCTGGTGGCTTATCGATCTTGCGGACAATTTCTGGGAACTCATCGCGAAGTGAAGCTGCCTTTCGCCGAATATCAGTATTGACATCCGATCGGGCAATGGGTGGAGGAGGGGGATATGGGTTTTGTCGCTTTTCTATCGTGCCACCTTTGGTAGAGAAGGTAGAGGGACGTTTGGGATTGACCACGTAGAAATGCTCGGGAGGCTTGGTGGACTTCATATGGTCTGCAGTCCACTGGAGGCTGTCAGAAGTCATCTTGTCGATGTATCAGAAGTGACTTAGATAAAGTCGATGCTCATGTAAGGTAAATACTCAGAGCTCAACGAAAGGAAGGTCGTAAGATATCGAAAGTGCGCGACCCGTGGCGAAGGTCAGGTGAAACTCGAATGAGGAAAATCAGTCCGAAGAGGTCGCGAAGTCGTAAAGTCGTGTCCAAGGAGAAAAGGAGAGGTACAATCAGCGACCGAGCAGAAGCAATGGTTGTAGTGGAGAAGGGGAGGAGGGTGCTGGAAAGGAGGTTGTGGAGTATGGAAGGAGGGAGGAAAGGTTGGAAGTCGCGACTTGACAAGCTACAAGATGCGAGTACAAAACGGCGAGTACAAACGACTTCACTTTAAGTATCATTCCATATCGACAAAGGAAAAGAGCAATAGAAGCCTTGTCCACGAAACTGCTACACTGTTCTTTTCATGAATTCCTTTTCATGGTTCGCATTGTTGGTGCTGTTTAATTGCTGCTGGCACATCAGCACGGAGTCTTTGAGAAATAGTGACTCCATTGATTTTATGAATCAAGTCACACCTGCAGAAGGCAATATGTGTGTGGTTGACCTTCCACACTTGGTCTTGGATGAAGACTGTCCAAGCAATGGATCTCCCTCTGCCATAAATGCACTCAAGCCTATCTGAGCAATTGCAAAGTGTTGAGTGTTGGGCTTGCGTCAACATGCTGCTGGATATTCACAGACTTTCCAACAGCATTCTGTAATAGCATTCTCTAGAATTAGAACCTGAAGTGCATTCACTCAGAAACAGAGATCTGAACGAGAAGGAGACAATAAGCAGTTCTCCCACAGCAAGAGTCAATTTACAATTTCGCTTTGTATCTTGTGGGTAGAGGACTCATAATAGAATGGACACACATTACAAATTTTGCAGACAGTCGTCGTCCGTTGTAGCAACTCACAGCAGCAGTGGAATACGTGAATCACAAACATCGCACTCACTGATCATATCATCGTACAATTACAGTGCAAATCCCTACTTGGGAAGAGAGTTCACCATCTTCAAGATCTCGCTCTCGTTATCTCCTGCAATAGCCCTTCCATTCGCCCAATCGACGGTCTGCACTCATTAGCATCCAACCCCTAAGCTGCAACGACTTAACCGGAGAGCAACATACGATAGGTCTATTCAGATTGTCGGCATTCTCCCTCAATTTCTTCATTGCGTCCGCTTCATCCTTGGCACCCTTGATGATCGTGCCCGCCTTCTGCGCTCCAACGTATTCCAGGATACTTTTCAGCTGGTCGGAGGTTGGAGGCTCTTCCGTTACGTCGAGCTCGAACTCTGCTCGGGACGGATGTGTTTGGTGAGAATGATCGCTGGCTTGATCTTCTGTGGCATGCTCGGATGCAGTGGCAGAGGCTTGCTTGAGGAGAGTGTGAACACGCAGGGAAGCTGGGAGGGCTGGCTTATGGAAGAGAGTGATCACATCGAGGGTTTTATGCTTTTGAGCTCTGTTAGCAATCATAGATATACAGACATGAGGCGCAAATGATATTTGATACGTACAAATCGGAACATCTTGAGATTTGATGGTCTGTTGAATTGACGTTAGAATTAGATTTTCTCTTGGGAGCAGCGTGGTTGAAGCTTCGGAAGCTGTCTAAAGCCATATGACGTTAGTAGCTCACCCCTACCAGATTTAATTGACTGATCCCTGTCGACCGGCTAAAATCTTGGTTGGCTGAGAGATCGCGTCGAAGTGATGAACTGTTTTGAGGAAGTGCCTTATTATTATTGAGAAGCGACAAATCAGAAACATCTTGTTTGCACTTCCACATTTAGCATCCCTCTTACCAAACAATTCAAGGCTCTTGGAACTATCGGCACCTGCACCTAACCTCAATCCTACCCGCATTCCTGAGAGCTTTTGAGGAATCAGGATGCCTTTAATACTCCACAACGTTCCAGATGATGAGCTATATGTAGGGGAAGACGGAGTACAAAGACCCTACGCTATGCTGTTCCCAGGGTAAGCTTCATCCATATTCTGGCATCCCATTCATGTTTTTGAGGCCGGAAGACCTTCTCTATGGACCATTTTGCTGATCGTTTTAGCAACGATGGAGCAGCGAGCTCGCGGTCGCGGAGAGTAGTCCCGGAGACAGGCTCCTTTGGAAAGGCATCAACGCGGCGCTCCTCGAGAACTTCACGAAGTTACACACCAGCAGCTACGAAAGTTGTGAAGGAAGACCCAACTCTCGCAGCTGCCGATGCTATTTTCACCCAATACCTTGCAAAACAAGCCGCAGCACCTCCTGACCCATCACAGCGCCAACTGCAGCGCAAAGCCTCCATACCTGCCTCAGCTTCACAACCCAACCTTTCACTGTCAGACACTACCGATGGCAATGCCCCAGCATCACGATATGTCCATAGAGAGCCTACAGAAGTAATACTGCGCGGTTTCAAAGCCACCCAACAATGGGCAGCAATACGAGAGTACGAGCGCATCGGTGGCCAAATCTGCGAAGACTATCCACGCGAACCGCCGCCCGAGCAACGAAAGTTCAAAGCCGATATGCGAGATCCCGCCGTCCTGCGAAAGCGTCCCTTGACGTTGGAAGAGAAAGCGAAAGCCAACCGATTTGCGGGAGGAGAGACCTGGATCAAGATTACGTTTGAGAGCGCGGAGGCAGCAGAAGCCGCAGTTGATTCCAGTCCGCAGATGATATTGGGATATACGGTGTATGCAGAGCTATACAGAGGGGTCCCACCTACGGCTTCTGATGAGGCTATTCCAGCGCAGAGAGAGCAGAAACCAGATACGCCACGGAGTCACAGAACGCTGTCCCGATCCACCACCACGCCCAATATGACCCTCCGCCGTCGTGGTATCTTTGATGTCTCCCCACCCGACTCCCAAGCTTCAACACAAACCCTCGACTCCGCCACTCTCACAGCCACAAGTGTCACAGCCTCAAGCGCGACTATTACTGGTGGACCTGCCAATACTGCAACGCCAGAAAGCGATTTCTGCACAAAGATCCCCACAGCGAAGCGTATCAAACTCTTACCATCAACGGAAGCTTTGTTGCCTCAGCAGAGTTATACCCAGAAGTTTCTGACTAAAATACCCTTGATTAACTGGTTCACTTCAGATATCATTGGGACTGCGGTGCCACGGACACTCAACGGGGAATTTGATTTGGCGAACGCGAGTTTGTATTGGAGAGTTATCTACGTCCTGGATAGGGTGTTTGGATGCTTTGATGTTGCTGGGGATAAGGATGATTGAGAGGACGACGTTGAGCCTGGCAATGTTTGGTATAAGGATTGGCTATACCCGGAGAGTGATCAGAGTTGGAAGAAGAAGAGGCACTGTGGCTTTTTCAGCATTGTGTGAAAAAGATCAATGGTCATGAAACCCCAACTTGTACTACAGAGACTATTTGAAGACAGATACAAGTTTAAGACAGATACAAGTTTTACCAATACAGCAGTCCTTGGCTCTGGTATCCTAAGCTCTGCGAAAGACTTGATGATTTGGCCTCCGAGAATCCTCTATGAATGAAATTCTACCGAATCGCTTCGCGCCCTCAAATCACTTGGATAGTATATCAATTGGCGGAGTTTTAAAGCGCGGACCTCAAATCGAGATGTCCTCTTTGATGCTCCTGACTCGGCTGACCATGTTGTGAGACATCAAGATACAAACACACATTATCTCTTCAAGGGTTTGATTCGGGACATCTGTCAAGTAAGTTCTAAGGGAAGTCAACTCTGACGCCTCTTCATCTCCTTCTTCAATTTCATTTTGTCTGTCTTCGTTCTGACTGTCACCCACGCCAAACCAACCACGATCAAGACCACGACGCATAGAAACATGACCAATGAGTTCAAATCCTCCGGGCCATGGACTTGTGGTTTCTCTGGATCGACGTCCTCTGAAATTACACCCTCCAAGCCTGACTGATTTAGCTCGGCTACCCCGTGTACCTTCTCTGATTGTCACAAAGTAGGTTTATCGCCCAGGGGCGGTATCGTCTCATCGAGAAACTTCTCTACGTCGTCGATCTCATCCGGGTCGGCGCTGTGCTCAAGTCCCCTGAGTGCAAGTTAGCACTAGTAGCTCGCTGTGATGATAGAACCTCTTCCAGGATCCAGGGATAACGTACGGGTACATCTTCAACTCAACACTCCACCCCTCCTTCTTCAGGATCTCAGCTGTCATTCTTCCCCACTGTGGTTTAATCAACGGATCCTCAGTGCCGTGCCCCATGAAGATCTTTGTATCCTTGTTCACATTTTCCGCGCCCACAAACTCCTTCACTTTATTATGTAACAGCAGATAACTGCTCAAGCCAAAGATACCGCCGAGCTTTTGGGGCGCTGTGATGCCGGAAAAGATCGACATTGCTCCGCCTTGGGAGAAGCCACCTATTACGATACGATTGGAAGGGATGCCGGAGTCGACTTCGGATTTAATGAGGCCGTGGAAATACGTCTGAGACTTCAGAATGCCGGGCTCATCTTGACCAGCTTGGATATCATTGAAGTTGGTCTGGGAGTGGGTCAGCTATGTGGGGATTGAAAGAGTAAAGAAGGGCAATGATATGTGAACGGACGGCTGCTGTGCGAGGTCTTACAATATCATACCAGCCTGGCATTTGCATGCCAAAGTTCTGGAGGTGTTAGCCTATATTATCATGAGGGGAGAAGGGGTATTTACAACAGAGATTGGAATTGAAGGTGCGTTCGGAAATATAAACTTGACCTCATCAAACTTTGACCTTCGTCGCCAGTTCTCTGCCAACGAAACCCAACCTGCGCCGCTGTCTCCAAGACCGTGAGCCATAATGACAGTTGCCGTATGCTTCTTAACGGCGGGGATGCTGAGGGCGGAGGGTTGAGGAGGCATGATTGCTGGGAAATTTCAAAAAGGGAGTCGCTGAGATGAAAAGCCAGCTGTCCTGGACGTCAAGAGACTGAAAGAAAGGGATGTAAGTAGAAAATGTATACACGATGAGCGAGAGCAAGTAGTGAGATGTTGTCGCTCCTCAAAATACCGACACCTGCCTTATCTTAGCGCTGGCTCCTTATCGATTTAGCAAGGGTCAGTGCCCATCTTGAATTCTAGGAATCACGCGCAAATCTAATGAAGGAACAGGCTTCAAGGACATCTGTCAGACACTCTCTTTCTTCCCCAAGCCCTATTCGGTGCGTTGTTGGCTTCATCTGGATAACTTCCTTCGTCGATTGACTCCATACCAACCTCAAAATACCTGACACCACCTCATCCACCGAGAGTAAACAAACAACATGTCCACCGACCACCCTCGCCCACCTTCACCAACACCCAGCAAACTTCCTCCTGTTCCCTCCTCACCAACCTACTCCCTAGCTTCGACCACCCTTCCCCTGGGATCGACTTTCAACCTTCCTCTCCCGCCAACTCCAGTTCCCTACCACTCCATTCTCACGAAATCCGACCTCGAAGCCTCCCAAACTGCGTACAGTGATCTCCTATCCACAGCGAAGGCATACCGCACCGCGCTCGCATCTCTCTCGACTTCAGCATCCGCATTCGGAAGCGCTTTGGAAGCATGCGCGCGCCTGAAAGAGGCACGCTCGGAGGGCCTTGAGCCCCAGGCGGATCGCTATCAAACAGTTTCACAGCGAAGGGAAGTTGTACGGCAGATAGCTTGATGGCTGCGAGTGGGGTGCATCAGTTGATTGCGAACCATCAGCAGATTCTGTCGGAGGTTGTGTATCGATCCTTTGAGGTGCCGCTCTTGCATGAGGTTGATAGCTGGACAAGGAGGTTGGAAGAAGAAGAGGCGTCTTTCCAAAGTGAGAGTAAAACGCTATCGAAGGAGATTAGAAGGATGGAGAAGGAGGGTATGAAGGTTTACAAACAGCGAAAGAGGGATGTAGGGAGGTTCAGAGAGCATCTGGTGCAGTTGACAGGAAAGCTGGATGGTTTGACTTCACTGCAGGGGAGTTATAAGAGGGGACTTCTACGAGATAGTCAAGAGATGAGTAAAGGGATTGTGGAAGCAAGTGCGGGGTTGGTGAGGGCGGAGGTAGACATATTCGAGGCTCTGGCAAGAAAGGGTTGGAGTGGAGGTGGATTGGATGATTTGTTGGAGAAAGGCAGAGATTTGTTCTCAAACGAAGGCACGGGTGATACAAGTCATGATGGCCAGATCTTCAGTATTTTGCCGCAGAAGAGCATTCTCGCGGACAGCGCTCATGCTCATGATGGCACGGCGACAGCGATTGGAGGAGCGGGTTCGATGTTATCAGGACGACAGAATCATGGAAGGACGGACTCTTTGTTGGTCGATGGTGAAAGATATCAGAGTCTCGCTGGTGCAGTATCTGGACGCGATACAGATAGTGTAAGTATCTTCTCCGAAGGGGGAACTGGAATGGGTGGCTCCGCCGTTTTAAACAGACCGCGTGGAGCTCGACCATTTTCTCCATCACCAGCAGAGAGAGTCAAGGATCCCGGGCCACTCTCAGTTCCAATTGAGAGTCAGGATGGGGATTCAACGCGGACGATGATAAGAGCGAGTATAGATCAAGAAAGTAGGAGCAGTGGAGAGACCGTTGTAATTGCAGATCATGAGAGAGGAAGAGAAAGGAGATGGAGTGTCACGGATGATGGCGTGGTGTCTGAATAGCTTAATACCCTTTTGAAGCAAGCGGCATGATGTTGAATTTACTTATTCTGCTGATAAGTCACTTAACGTCTTCCATTTCGAGACGTCAATTTTGCCACAGCCTCCTCTAGCAGTGTTTGTTAATCAAATAATCGATAATTGAACATCCCCAACACCTGTTTTGAATTCACCAACGGCTACATGCAAAAGACTATGATTACTATCTTTCTTGAAATTATTTAAAAACAAAGTCAAAGCTTCTGTTGCGTGTAGGGAAATTATATGATTCTGTTTTCAAGAAAGTCCACTGATTGAATCATTCCACCAACAGCCCCCTAAATTTAAGCGAGTCTCAACCACAAAGAAAACCTGGCACTAAAAAAGGTGAGTCCCGCCAACTTCTGCTTCGCTTAAAATACTAAACCTTGAACACAATGGCAAAAAGAATTGTAGAATGAACATTCCGTACCAGGGAGTCGAACCCTAAGGGAGTTGTTAGAACTAGAAGACATGTATATCATCTGTTAGAGTACGAACCTGTGCTCCTGCGAACTAACGCTCTTTACGAGGTTGAGAGGCAGAAATGTTACCGGTACACCAGTACGGATTGATTGTTGAAGTAGAATGTTCTTATTTAGATATATACGACCTTTAGACTTGAGGTGTGGGTCTTTGGAACCAGGCGGTGGATTCCACAGTTGGACCGTCGAATACCGAAGGCAAGATATCGGGACATTACATCATTGGATACCTTAATGCAAAAGAGCATGATCAATTTACGAGGAGGGAGATCGGACATAGAGTCAACTGCATTTGGACGCAACCTTGAAACAATGCTAGTGTTCCCATCGTCTCAACTATACAAAGTATGCAAGAATTTGAGAGAGCACCTACATTGAGCATGTATTATATTTCGTTGTTATGAGACCAGATCTAGAACGATAGAGTTTACTTTCAAACAGCCTAGTTCGATTAGAGTGTTCTTGGTTTCAAATTTAATTCGTTTCATTATCTCCCCTTTACAGTATCGAAGGACCCTGAAATCGACATACAAGCCTTCATTGCTCCTCCACCTCAACGACCCAGTCAGATTTCTTAACTTCAAGCAGCTCTTCACACCTTCACAGATTTTCATGCTAAGAGTATTCGGTTATCCGCCAGCAACTGTGTTTTAGATTCCAGCCCGGACTCTAGCTAGTATGTCTAAAACTGATTCTTTTGGGAAATTGACCTTCCCGTATTTCATCACGACCTAAGCATTGACATTGATATCGTATCTTATAGCAATGGCTTTGCCCCTTAACATCACAGAAACTAGATACTCGATCTGATTGTGAGGTGAAGGTCGTCGATGAGCAGCGCTGAGAAGTCGACATGTTTTTTACTCCTGATACATTCCGAAGGAAAGTTTGTCAGCACGAAAGTTGCAGTGTAATCAAAGAATTTGGTTGTCTCGAAGATGGCTAGTATCTAGCTATGGCGAGGATACGAGTTTTTCGATTCCTGCTACTTGAAAGAAAGAGAAGGCTGACTCTTAAAGAAGTCAAAAATGCGCTCCCAGAGAAAGGCTTGTCCTTCCCAAATGTTTAGCATTCGTCCAAAAATCCGGAATCTCCAGAATGGTGACGATTTAAACATGACAGTACTCGCTTTAGCCTGGGTCACAAATGATATCTGCCAAATCACGTAAATCCACAATTAATGTCATGCTTATTGGGTTCGCGCGCAACGGATATCAGCAGCAGGTAGAAAGCGAAGGTTGCCCGCAAACAAGAGCAATCTTGCTTCTCGCTTGGAGCCACTTGACTGACGATAGGATCTGGAGAAGGGGATGAGAGACGGAAGGTTTCGACATGCTTGTAGAATACTAACAGATAGCAATTTGCAGATGCCCGTCCATTACCGTGCCTTGAGAAAAGAAAAGCCGGATCTCAACGTAACCTCATACGCGGTGTGCACTCCAGATGTAGGTATCGGTCTTTCATTGAATAGCTATCATTCACGAAACCGCAAAGCCCATGTGCTCATCCATGCATGACCCAAACCAGAAGAAACCCCGAAGCAAAAGTCCATCCATCCCTTTAACGGCTCGTAGCTTGGACCTTCTTTGGCGCACCCTTGGCTCCCTGCTTTCCTACAATTCTTCCAACATTTCCCTTCGCGGCCCCAGCAGCACTCTTCGCCTTCTCAGCCTTCTTTGCGCTCTGTGCAGCGGCACGCTTCTCCTTTCCCTCCTTGATAGCAGCAGCGCGAGCAGCAGTACGGGCTTCAGGTCGTTGGGTTCGTCGCTCCTTGATCACATCGAGAGAGGCACCGACAATAGCACGTTGAGACTTGACCGTGCGGCGAGATCGCTTCTTGGCAACTTCCTGTTGAGCGCACTTGTCAGTATCGAGGCCATCACTTTATTTAACCTATCAGGCCTTCCAAGATCTGGAAATTGCCATACCTCAGAGATACCCTTCTTGTGTTGTCTTCGGAAAAGGACGGTCCAGGCAATGCGACGGGGGTTCTTGCGTTGAAGGAAGAGGGATTCGGTCTTTCCGTTCTGGAATCGGAAGATCTTGCTATCACCACGGACGTAGAGCTTGCCCTGTACACCAAACAATCAGCATTTCGATTTCATCCGTCATCAACCCTCATTTCGATGCGTTTCCCATTCCAATCGTTCGCCACTTCGTCGTCGCAGGATTCGGATTATCGTACCTTTCCAGGGTAGATCTTCTCGCCGGAGAAGGTATCGTCGTAGGTACGCATATTGGCTGCTGCGTAGATATCCGCCGACTGAGTTGATTGTCGATTCGAAAGCTACCCAGGTCGTTATGTGGGTAGAAGTTGTTGTCGTTGATCTCGTCACAAAAGAGAAGTCCAAAATGAGAATGTGGGCTAAAATCTCGCTTACGGGATGTGTGGTCGCGCTAAGGATCTGCCTGCTCTAGCTGCTTAAGCCTGCCCAGTTGAGCCTCATTCGTCGAATCATCTCCACGCCTGCGAAGAGATGAGTTTGCGATCGAAATGTAATGGAAATCCATGGACCTGTACAAGCTTCAGTCTGAACCTGATCGGTGTTGCAATTTGCACTACCAGAACTCCCACAGTATTCAGGGGAAAGAAGACCCTTCACGTGACCAACACAAGGCTCTCGTCCTACATTTTGAATCACCATCGGTATTCAGTCTCTCCTAATCAAACCCGAAGATCCAGTACTATACAGTCGAAAAATTACACTAAAATGCTGTCCAAACTCGAGCCATATTCAACAGACGCCCCTGCGGTCCTCGAGGAGATTTCAAATGACAGCTGGACACCCCTGTTTCGACACGACTGTACATTTCCCCCAGAAATATTCCGCGAAGTTATGTTAAATCTCATTCGAAACCCAAACATTAATTCAAACCATTTGTTCCGTGCAGATATATCACTGGAGTGCCCATTCACGGGGACTGTTTCCGGTCAGTCGGAGATACCTCCCCAAATTACGCACTTCATGGATTACAATCTCAAAACCGTCATGGTACGAACCATGATTCCCAGAAATATTGTGGTGGATCAACCTTTAGATCAAACCTGTCTCTTTTATGAACAAGTAGTGGACTCGGGAGAAACTCGTTCACTCGTTAGCTATCGACCTCATATATCCTCACCTACCGAATCACCTTTCTACCATCCTGCTGTTCGTGGCATTGGGTTTCTTCATACCTACGACCCTGAATCCAAAGGGGGCAGCGTTTCAATACACTATTCCTTTTTCGATTCTGAGCCACGAACCATTAAGCTCGAACGGACAGCTCAACATCTACTGGCAGTTTTGTACAAACATGGCCAAGGACTAGCATCTGGATATGTCAAGCGAGTCAATCACGATGTCATCCTACCACAAGCCACTGTTCAGAATACATACTCCCGGCTCAAGACCAAGTATGCCAAATTGCTATGCCAAAACTGGGCCGAAACCACTGATCCTGGCAAACATGTTTTTGAAGATCTTGGAATAGCCGCATTCTTGATTGAACTATGGCGTGAAATGTATAAGGATAAAGAATTTCCTGGCTTTATCGATATTGGGTGTGGTAATGGACTGCTTGTCCACATTTTGATCGAGGAAGGCTATGCTGGCTGGGGTTTCGATGCGCGCAGAAGGAAATCTTGGTCTATGCACAGTCCGAAGGCACGAGATAGCTTGAAAGAATTGGTTTTAATTCCGGCTATATTACAAACAGAAGAGAGTGAGGGAGCCGATTCTGACGCATTAGCAGGCGGCCTGTCCTTAATTCCTGGTATTGCTGAAGCAATCAAAGACGTCAAAGCCGAATCGGACGAGTCAAACACTGCGAATTCTACTCACAGAATACACAATGGCATTTTCCCGAAAGGAACCTTTATCATCTCGAATCATGCTGACGAGCTCACGCCTTGGACACCCATTCTCGCAAACCTATCCGAGTCACCTTTCATGATGATTCCATGTTGCAGTCATGCACTCAGCGGCGCACGCTTCCGGGCTGCTGCTCCCAAGGGTTCTTCGTCGTCAACCTCGGCCTTTTCGTCACTAGTTTCGTGGGTTTCGGCAATTGCCAGTGATTGTGGCTGGGAGGTTGAGAAGGAGATGCTAAGAATACCGAGTACTCGGAACACCGCTTTGATAGGAAGACGTCGAGAAATATCCTTCGCAGACGTCAACATGATAGATGTCGTGAATGCACATGGCGGAGCTGCAGGATGGGAAGAAAATGCCCTGAAGCTGGTGAAAGGCGCTACTAGAGGCCATTAAGAATCCACTCCAGATGCTCGAATTACACACCCACTGAATTCGTTCATAAGCACGTCAAAGTGGACATCAAGTTCGTGGTTGTTTAGGCTCCATCTCGTGATGTGAAGCTACTGCTCGGGGCTTGACACCGAGCGAAGTGATAAATTCGGTGAAGCTTTGCCTCCATTCGAGGGTTTTGGCTCTCGGTTTTTGCTCCATAATTTGGTTCTCAAATCCATAATTTGAACATACCGCCCCCTCATCATTTCTGGTAATTATTCGATGGTTGGCAAGCAGTCATGAAAATGATACGCCCAATGAACCTATAATGATGAAGGTAGGTAGGTAAGTACATTCGGATTTGAAGAGTACCGTACGACGTCAAAACAGAACTTTGAGAGTACAAACGCGTGCCACTTGCCTTCAAAAAAGCTATGTGGAAAGTCGTTGGGCACGGAAAAAACAGGTGCCATTGAGAAATGCACAAGATCAAGCATAATATTGTACACGCGAGAGATATGATGATGGAGAGCAATGGCTTAGATCACGTGCATACCATTTGACTCGCCAATCAGTGCAGGAAATCCGCTACTTGGTGCCCCTCCGATTCTCGGCAGGTGGGGTGAAGATCGTCAAGACGCTCGCTCTTCTGACTCAATGTATCCCCCTCGTATATTTCAACGTCTTCCCGCGGGACCTGGTCGAGGTAAGCACCATCTCTTCATTCTTTTCATATAAAACGAGAATTCAAACCGGCGGCGTGCTTCTGTCAGCAATATTGTCTTTGGCCATTTGGGAGATTCGACATTCACTTCGACATTCACTTGCACATTATCAATCTACACATTACATTTTGTTCAGAGACATTACTCGAAAGTTGGAAGCCTTGGGGACCCCACCATTTTTTCTTACAGGACGCTTCGTATCTGGAGGTTTGGAGACTCAAAACCCATCTCCGTGTTGAGATTACTCAGAAACCTCGGGCGACAGGATTGGGAGATAGATGCGATGTCAAGTACCGATGCCATATCTCTTCGAGACAGGCTGCCACCAAACATCACCGAGCAAGACCCCCCAGAGGCCGAAGAAGATGCGCCCAACCTTGGCCAAGCCGAGTCAAGGCAGTGGGAATCGCATAGGAAACGAGCAAGCGTTCTTTTGGGCTCAGCAGTATTGCAATTACCAATATGGGGTATGCTAGAAGTCTCTTTTATCTCCAAAACGATTGACTGAGACGTGCAGGCTTTGCCATGAGTTATGGTGTTATACAGGAATACTATTCCGAGCCTGGTAACTGGACGTTGCAGGGAAGTCGAAGTATTACTGGCAGTAAGGATACCCCTCCCGTATTGCTACCCTCTATGGTAGCTAATTTCGGGGTCATCTAGTTGTCGGAACAACTACCAACGGCGTCATGTATCTTTCGATGCCATTTCTATTCGCACTGTTCACGAAACGATGGGCCCGTAGACGTCGGACCGCAGCACTCTGTGGTGCTGTACTTACATCTGCTAGTTTTTTCCTATCTTCTTTCAGCACCAATGTCTGGCATTTGGTTGTAACACAGGGTGTAATGGCAGCTTTTGGCTGTGCCCTCATCTACAGCCCAACGACATTATCTCTTGGTGAATGGTTTCAGACCAGCAATCGAGCTGTGGCATACGGAGTGGTTCTATCCTGCAAGAACATCGTGGGATCTACATGTCCATTCTTGTTTGGGGCCCTTCTTGATCGGTATGGATTCCGCACTGCCTTGAGAATTTGGACTGCTGTTGGTGCTGCAACTAGCGTTCTAGCCATTTTCTTGATACCGACCCACCCATCGAGTGTATCCTCGAGCACGAATCGGAGTCGGAACATACCCTGGAAGTTTCTCGGACACCAAACTTTCTACATCTACAGCATTGCAATCATTCTTCAAAGCTCTGGATATGGCATTCCTCAAACTTACCTAAACCAATATGCGCACGAAGTCACTATGGTATCTCAAACTTCAGCTACTCTTCTGCTCACGCTTTTCAACCTGCCCGGCATTGTTTCTTCGTCTTTCTTCGGGTATTTGAGCGACAAGAAACGGTTTTCTCTCTCGGCAACGACCGTGACTGCTATATCTGGCATCAGTTCTGCACTGTCCGCTTTCCTGCTCTGGGGTTTGACATCGCGGGGTAGTATGCCGCTTCTAGTGCTGTTCTCTATCACATTTGGCTTCTTTGCAGGTGGCTACAGCGCAACCTGGGGAGGAGTCATCAACGAGATGGAACGCGAAGCCGCTCAGAGCAACGAAGCTATTGATACGGGCATGATATATGGTCTTCTGAATGGGGCTAGGGGAATCGGCTACGTGAGTGGCGGACTTGCTGGCGTTCCCCTGCTCAAAGCCGGAAGCATGAGCTCCATAGGGAGATATGCATATGGAACAACATACGGGCCCCTCATAATATTCACGGGGCTTTCGTCAGTGTTTGGAGGATGGGGATTACTTTGGAAATGGAAACGGTTTTGAAGTCATTAGGGAGCCTCTCTTTTAACTCTTTTTGAGATTTGTTTTGCTTTTGTTAGTCGATATCTGTCTTCTGTGACTGAATTTGGTGAGTTAAAATGTCCAAGACTCTTCAGACTTGAGAATTTTGTTAATCATAAAAGAATGGTCGTAACTTTTAGAGAATAAACGCAAATACATACGTCGAGTGTGGTCATGTGCATCATTGGAGTGCCCAAGCTGGTGGGCTGCGTTAGGAACAAGAGAAAAATGTAGTGCTTGGGTGCCTTGAATACACGTCTGCTACGTGGTTTGTTATGGGTGACGTTTGGAGATTTTAATTGAACTTGCTGAGTGTGTGGGTTGGACTTGAGATGTCATGTGTAGGGAAGGGTTAATAAAGAGTGCTATCGTCGACCTCTGTACTCTAAAGTATAAGTTTCAGTGATTGTCTGATATTTGATTCCAGAAGGTTTTCCTTCGATGAGAGGCCCAAAAGTTCTGGTCTCCTGATGAAAGTGAAGTGAATGGCACTTTTCGAAATTTCCAGCGATTGATCCATGTCAGTATAAAAGTCTCACCTTTCCGCCTGAACCTTCCAACCTCCTTCATATGCCTCTCTTCTCTCCTCCCGAGAATTACAAATAAGCGGCTGCGATCTCGTCTTACGCACATCCTCAACCGATACAGCCATCAGGTTAGTAGCATCTCTCTGACACGCATTTCGTTTGGCTTATTCGCATCAGACTTGATTTCGTGGCCTCAAGTTGAACGTTCTATCACGACCGACATTCAACAAGCCAAGATGAATCTTGCTCAAGCCGCAGCCGAGAATATTGGTGAACAGCTCACTACTCTCTACGAGAGAGTCGTCGGCGAAATCCAAGATTCTCCAGCCTTTGAACGAGGCAATAGACTCGAACATATCATACAGAGGGTCACCGCTTGGCTACCGAGATTCTTCATTGCCACCATTCGAATGGGAAACGCAAATGCCTCACTTCCAGGAGATGAGAGGGCCGTATGGAATACCGCAGATTTTGTTGCATTCGCGCGCACATACACCCAATACTTCCACGATTTGGATACAATGATGAAAAGCTCTTTAGATACTTGGATCAGCAAGTATGCCCCAATCGACCATCGCCTGGTTCACCAAATTGAGTCTGAGATCTTCATGTTTACAACACTCCGCGAAGCTATCATCGCTGTGGTGAACCCGAATCACGAGTTGGCAAAGGAAATTGAGAACATGTTGAAAGGGTACCAGGATACATTTAAACGAATAGAGGAAGGCTATCAGATTCAAGCACTATACACCAAAGTCGTAGGCAAACAAGTGCAAGATCTGCGCGACGTCCTGCTGAAGTCCATCACTTCCAACGGCCCTGTTGATCTTCCAGCCCGCATCGCGAAACTTGAATCGCCTATGAGTATCCCCGTCTATGAGATTCTCTCGCGCCTGACACTCGACAAGGAGGCTACCGTCTCGATCTTACAACGATATGGAGCAAATGAGGGATCAGTGGCTCTCAAGGAGGAACGTGAGTTTCTTGAGGAATTGAAGGAGGTCGATAATGAGATGCTCTGGACGATGGAAATAATGGCGCGGGAATATCGGGCGCTGCAGGCTGAATGAGCAAAGATGTCGTGGTGTGAATTTTTCTGGAAACTCTCCTTCCATGGCAAAACGGTGTTACAGAAAATTGGATAAAGCGTCCACTCAAACACTTTAGTCTTTTGAGCTATTCGGCTATGACAGAATCCAAAGCATCCTATGATCCTATTCAAAGTAGAGAGTAATCACATTCCCCTGACTTCCAGGTAGCTAGCTGGCTCGGTAAAGGGAGCTGAGCAGTGCGGGGTCCTGGGTATCATGAGTGCTTCCATTCGAATACTAGTACTCAGGTAAGTCGACCTCGAGTAAATGTACGAAACTCAAGTTCCATGATTGGGAATGAGGGAGTAATGTAAACGAGCTGTACTTGAACATCATCTCGAGTTTCTTGACCCCAAGGTGTGAGAATAATTCATTTAACGCTGCTTACAAAGACAAGGGTTTTTTGGCCTCGATCCACCACCCCAATGAGTTCATGGCTGAGTTCGCTAGTCGCTATCCCATTCCACCTGCTGCAATTCGATCAATACTCTCAGCGGGAAAAAAAACTCGTATCCCATATATGCGCATACTCCTCCTAATATTTATGCGGCACTAGAAGATCTCCTCAACGTCCCATCTTCCGCCCTCACTGCCAACCCTGTTCCTCTCCTCCCAATACCTACCACTAAAAGCCCAGTAACTTTCGCCAGTAACGGCACACTTCTTCTTTTCAAACCACTGCGGAACGAACTCCTCGCCTTTCTCCTCCCTCTCTCTCCTCTTCGCTCTCTGCTTCTCCTCCACGCGATTTTTCTCCGTCGCCGCATGATCATACCTCCCATCCTCCATAGCTCTTTGATCAGGTCTGAGTCTCGTATCCGTTGGTGGAAGCCAGGGTTCGAGCTGGTCGTTGAGGTCGTTGAGCGTTACGACGAAGGGTGTAAGATTGAAAGGGATGCCGGACGGGCGCGGGTGAGCTTCCCAGACGACAAATGCTTGGTTTGGATCGCTGACGCTGCCTCGGTGATGGATTAGTGGGCCGGATTTGGGTTCTTCAATTGTAGCTTCGTAGCCTGGGGTGAGACGGGCATATATCTTGTGATTCCATCGACCACCAATGCTGAAGCGCGTTTTCCCGGCTGAGTCGTTGACTCGTCCTGTAATTTGGTATGCGGATGAGGCTTTCCAGCCTCGGGGTTTGAAGTCAATCAGACAGATTTCGCCAGTGTTCCAGTTTTTCACTTCCATCGGGCCATAGTTGTCAACCGTGGGAGACCCGGTGATGATGCCGATGACCGACGACGTAACCTTCTTCCACGTGTACAGTTCTTCTTTTCCGCCACCACTTGGACGTAACCTTAGGAACCAGGTACCGAGTGGGTTGATGTCGAAAGATTTTCCATAGAATTTGGATTTCACTGCTGACTCCCCAAAGTACGTCCAGCGAGGAGATTCTGCCCAAGCTGCACCAATAGGTGGGTGATGGGACACTTGCTCGATAAAGAAGCGGTAGTTCTTGTCGGGGCGTGCGTACTCAAATGTCTCCCCAAGGAGAGGGTTGAAGGGTTTGGCGACTCGGCCAATTGTAGACGCATACTCTGAAGCTGCAAATGCTGCAACATAGACCATGCGTTCTGTCGAATCGGTTCTCTCAGCAGCAATGTCAAGTAGGTCCGCATATTCCATATCTTCGGCGCAACGCTGCAAGAGGGAGGTAGGTTCATTGAAGGATACAGGAAGGGTCATTTTTGTCATGTCTTTACCAATCATAGACTTTAGGATACTCTGTGATGGGGTTTAGCAGAATGTCGAATTAATAGAATGTTCCGACTTACCCATAAAGATATCTTTGGCCGATCGTCAGCATCCATCTTTAGACGCTTTCTAATGCCATTCTCATAGCCTTTGAAGGAAGAGCTGAGATCCGTGCCATCATGCTCTACAACCTTGACCTTCGCAACCTCTTTATTTATAACGGGACTAGTTGGCATCATGGGAGCAACATCGACCTCTCCAGCATCTACAGCATCGAAGAACTCTTCATCATCCTCGGAATCTGAGTCGGAAAGATTTGTAACCTCTTGTAGCACCGACTTCCGACGAAGCGAGCTTCCAACAACAGATCTGCGTCTCAAAGCAGTACCGTCGCTGTTCAGGGAGACTTGCTCCAGCGCTTCCGTGATTTCTTGATCCTGTAATACATCTCCTCCACTGTCTGGCCGGCTGCTTATAACACCACTAGACTCGATCACTTCCCGCAGAGCACGTTTGGTCAACTTCCTCTTCTCTTCTGATTCTCCAACTCTAGCCTCGAGCACTTCTTGCTCTTTGGCGACTTGAGCCATACTCTCTTCCCACATGCGCCGCATATCGGCCTCTCGGTCCAGGCGGTATTGCCAATATGCGTCTCGGTCCTTAGATATCTTGAGAAGATCACCAACAAGGCCTTTGAGATTGCGGATTGATGAATCGTAAGTTTGAACTGCCTGGACCGCAACTGTCTCCGAGATTGGGAGATTTGGGTTCTTACTTTGCTCCGCCTGAAGAGCAGCATTGACGTTACCCATCATCTCCAGTTGCAGTTTGGCCGATTGAGCAGTAATGTCGAAAGCATCTTTGCTCGCCGGCGCTTCGCGATCGCTAGAACCTTCCCCATACTCCTCGTCCTCATCAGCATCTGCAGGTGCAGTTATATGACTTGGGAATTTGGTGACCTCTCCCATATAACTAGGCTCATAGGAGCCATAGTTCGTACCCTCATCCTCGTCACCTACACTTCCAGTAGTAAAAGCAACCTTGGACTTGCCGGGCACTGTTTGGGGCAAAAGCCTTGTTGTTTGAGTGCTGTTGCGCCTGGTCTCCGCAACACTCGCAGTCTCACTGCCAGGTTCTGTCGTCGATGAACCGGTATGCTCAGCTTTGGCTTGTCTTAGCATCTCAGCACTCTTCTGCCGTTGCCGATCTTCTTCTTTGGCTTGGTCCTTCGTCCATTGTATCGAATTGTTAAGGGCCCAGAACCATCGCTTTGCTTCCACCTCGTGATTGGCCTTGAGGTGATACTTCACAGACGATTTCCCGATAATTTCGAATTTCGTCTTCTCGGTCGGGTCCATATTGAGCTTCGCAATTCGCATATTAATGGCGCCACGACAAGCAGATCCAGCATCGTCTTGGTGTTTATAGTAGCTCATCACGCCATCCTCTAGGACAAACCAACGCAGTTGATATCCCTTCCGATAGTTAGTCCATTTCTTCAGGTAGCCCTTCATCTCACGTCCTTCCTTCCCTGCAACAGGGTCGTTGGGCACACCGTTATTTGCTCCTTGTTGCGATGCATTGCCCAAGACAGCCTTCTCTTGTATACCTCGTTGCGCAGCCACCGCAGCTGGAGATCTTTTGAGCATAGCTCGCGTGACATCATCCTTCGTGACATCTTGTGGTAGCTTCCCTCTACGGTCTCTGCGGAATGGATCTGCGCCATGCAGTAGCAATACTTGTATGAGCTGGGTATTTTTCTTTCTCGCCGCTTCGTGTAGTAAGGTACCGCCAGACTGTATTGTTGTGATGTCGGATGCAAATTCGCCGCCATTGATATCCAGCACCGTTTTGACCCTAGGCTCTTCCAAAATCTCTCGCAAATGTTTATAATTGCCCTGCGCAACCAACTCTTGTACTTCCTTAATTTTGCTATCGACGAATATCGAGCGGGACAGCTGCAGTTGTTGAAAAATATCCGGAGTGCGCGCGAGATCGAGTGGCAATCGTCCTTGGTAATTCGGAATTGAGTCATTGACACCCGGTTGCTCTAGTAAAAGTCGTACTACATGCCCTCGTCCTTGTTGCGCTGCTAAATGCAAAGCAGTATTCCCATCTTTATCTCGTGCATTGATGTCAATTGTGCCAGCTCCGTCCGACAGCACGTATTCAACGACCGGCTGCTCAGCGCATTGGATCGCAAGATGCAGTATGCTTGTATCTTCTAATCCTCCCGTTGAACCTGAACCCGATGTACTCGAAACGCTAACTCTGGTGGGATCCGTCTCTCGTATGGCTTTCGATATAGAGGCTGTATCTCCACTTCTCAGGGCCTCGAATATTCTGAATTTCCGTACGGATTGCTCAATAGAAACAGTCTTCTCCTGCGGAGGCATTGTAGAAGCTGGAGTTTTCGATGGCTGGATATTGGAAGTCGATCTCATCAACCCCGCAGTGCCCGTCGAGGGCTTTGAGCCATGACCCCGCGAATGATGATGGGACATGTTCAACGAGGTTGTAGATTGCGCCGTTGTTGGATAAGACGCTAGGGATCCATCATCGGAATTGTTCTCGTCTTCTCTGACTTCTTTGCGCCGGAGGAGGGACAAGGCGGAGGATTTGCTGCGTTTGTGACTGGATAAAGGCATTGTCAGCACCTCTTACCAAAACCCTCGTAGCGAATTGTGTCCCTCCAATGCCGTCTTACCCCATCGTGCTGACGGCTTGTCTAGTGGAACTCGGGGGACGGGAAATGACTTACGTCTCACCTGTCTCTGACATCGTGTAATCCTGCCAGGGTCTTTTCTCATATCAAATCGGACGTGAGTGGTGTTCTGGGCCGTTGAGCTTCTTATGCGCTTGGATCGGCGTGGCTTTCACGAATACAGAAGATAGAAGCTGGCCGAGATCCTGATCCAGTATGGGATAATTGATCTGAAGATGGAGAGGCTTCAGTCTCGCAGCTGTGTTTTTTCAGGCATGAACAACAGGACAAGGGCCTTTTAGTGGAATAGTAGTTGCAATTGCAGTTGCAGTTTAATGTTGGATACTGAGCGTGTTGCACATTCTGGTTTATGCATTTGACAAGGGTTGTAGCTCAATGACGGTTATCACGTGCGGGTTGTACAAGGCAGACCAAGAAGTAAAGATCGACTTCAGATGACAAAGCAAAAGAAAAAGCCTCCTGCGAACTCAATTGGCTGAGTGACCGAAAGAAAGATTGATTCTGGCGTTTATTATTTGTTCTTTGTCGTTCTTAATGTTGATGTTATTCCCACACATGGTACTTCCTTCAACATCCGCAGATGCTCAGAGAGGTACGAACTGACTAAGAATTTGGACGGGCGGAGGCAAAGTACACGCAATACTTGCGTCTTCCGTGCATGAAGCACACATCAACTTACAAGCGAAGTTGTTTCGAAGCTGCTTCTGGACCACCAAGCCTATGGAGAGTGGTTACGGAGAGTTCGGTATGCCTAGACCTTCTCTACTGGGAAAGGGGCACATGCACTGCCACAATTAGTTGTAGATAAGCTGCCAATAGGAAGAGGCAACGAGGTCATCAAGGCGACTGGGAGGTGTCACACCCTCTTCATATTTGTCGTTTACTCAATGGGTTGGGTTACATGCTGTTACGGGTTTGATCTCGGTTATCACTCCTAGCTTCTATCCTCCATTCCCTTTCATCATTAGACAGCTAGCTACCCGGCCCCCATCTTGCTATCTGTCAGAAACCCACCTATTCAAAATTTCTCTTAAAGGTGGCGGAATGCCTGCTGGCACCATAATTAATTTTCAAGATGGACTGTTGGGTTGTAAGGGGCTAGTTGCTTCAGCAGTTTCGTGCTGGGACGGGCTTTGGGAACCCGAGCCTCAGTCAATGGCCGAAACGGAGTTGCGCAGAAATGTCTCTGCCGTCGCTATTTGTTGAAGTTCTGATAACGCTTCTGATAAGGCTTCTTGGTATACAGCGCTTGGCATGTTGTTCAAATTCACGGTGCGAGAGGTGACGAGAAGTCATTCGGATGAGATGGGTAGGCTTGAGTGCTCATCAGAGGGATCAGATCCTGAGTCCACGACAACTGGTCGTTACAGAATCAAACTGATGATCCAAATTTTGTTCGAATAGCAGAATGAGCAGACCATTAGTATCGTACTGCTCAGACTTAAAGCTAAATCCTGTATGCCTCACCTAGGTACCAGTGGACTTCCCAGCAGATCTCCGTGTGGTTGAATAGTCACCCTTTTTTTTGTTGTAGTTGATCCCTTCTTGAGTACAGCAGAATGTTCCTGGGCGGCTCTCCAAGCGCTGTCACTGTCGTCAATCGTTCCTGATTAATGCAGTAGCTCGCCAATATGACAAGGAAGCTTGAAGGTATTGACATTGGTGGGAGGCAGTCGCATGTTTTGCAACATTGCATGAAGCGATCTCTACCAACAGACAATACGAACGTAGTCAAATCTATACCTGAGGAATATTGCATGAGTGGAGTCGATGATACAAGATTCATTGTGTCAATCCAGTGCAGGTGGTAAAGGATGCTGAGAAGAGCACACAAGAGTCGACAAGCTGGACGAGCGAGGCAGCTTCCCCTCTGGAAATTGATTGTAGGCACCGATACTCGACACACTGTTCGAGAGTCACATATCATTTTCTGGAAAATTTGAAAGAGTTCCTTCTGGTTCCGCGGGTCTGTCTCAACTCGGTCATATCAACAATCCAGTGAGGCAAATACTGGGCTGCCATATTTCTTGCCTGTAGGCTCAAGTCATGGAATCGCACGAAATGGCAGGAAGTCCCTGGATTACCCTGTAATCCAGATACCAAGAAATTCGTCTCCTACTTGTCTACCAACGCCTATTTTGACACATTTCGCACATTGATCTAACAGCACCATGAGGTAAAAGAGATAACGTAGTATTCTCCATAGCAAACAGCACCTGGCATACCTTCTCCCTGGTTACTTTATCCGCCATCTTTTTCGACCAAATGTATCACGTGGTCGCTTCGCTGCCCACTCATCGTGCGTCTTTTAGTCTAACCCCTTTTCAAAAAGCTTGCAAGGCGTCGACGCTGGGACAAGCGAAAATCGTAGAAGTTTTGGGCAGGTTTAATGAATTGGGTGATTGCGACGACTAAGGTAAGGCGACACTTTATTAACAGTATTTACTTGTGAAGTTAGTACCTTTGAAACCGTTGTAAGACAAGGTCTCCAATGTCTGCAAATCTGCCAAAAACGCAATCTTAACCCCCTTAACTTCACAAAGTAAAACAACTCCTTTACCTGTAAATGAGAGTGGCCTTGATTAACTATTTGGGTGTGCCTTTTGAGAGATGAAGGACTTGATGGAGCTCACCTAGGTAGCAGTAAAGGACGTATGTGCATACAGTTGTTAAGTAAATTCAAAATTCCCCATATAACAATAGTGCTCTTAGTTTTCAAAGCTCGCGGCATGCCACTACGGAAGTTTTAATCTTGGCCTGGTATCCTTTGATTTCCATCTGTCCTCATAAAACATCATCAATGGTCGTTTAGCAGTTCCACGCCATTGAGAGCGAAAGACAAGCGAATCAGGAACCCAACAACACGCAGACGACCTTCGGATCTTCAGCAGCTTTATGCAGAGAGCCAAGAGCGGCCTAAAGCTTGAGCAAGCTTCAAGACCAGCATCAATAGCCACATATAAAAGCAACGATTTGATTGCCAATATTGCCAACATAGTTCAAGTGGTAAAACTACGAGACAAAGGTATTGGAAGTTAAAGGCGTCTCTGAATGAGCCCAGCCCAAAAAACAAACTCCAGGCTTTTACCCCGACTGTATTGCAGGATACTCTCGAAATGAAGCTTTCATCTCCAGCAGTATCATCGGAAACACGAAAAGGAGAGACTCTTCACCAGACACCAAGCTACTTGGGTCTCGTGGCGAAAAAAAGGCCTAAATTATTGCACGGCCAGGCAAATCATAATGTACATATTCTACAAAGTAACACCTGACCTACTGCGCCTGACCGGAGACCAGCAATACCACACTGCCCAGCTGTCTTCTTACGTCTTCCTTATTAACATCATGCGTATCCTCCACCTCACCCCACATACCTGTCTGAAAATCAACTTCTAGAGTGGATGCCTTAGCCGCCTCTTCAACTCCAAATTTTCCAAACTTCTCCTGCGCAGTATCATCTCTTAGATGTGCTAGTTCTGTGCTCCACTCGACGACCAGTCTTGCAGCAGCCAGCAGCGTCTTGCCTGCCAACGCAGCTCTTTCCAAGCCAGCGAGCTCGAAGGGTGGCAATCCGCTGACCCAACCCTTGATAACGTCCTTGGTCTGCTGCGGTTGTGATACAGGCATGATTGTGCTGGCGTCTGAGTCGGGCAAAATCTCAATCCCTGGCCATACCCTTTCCGTTAAATATGCAATTATGGGAATAGCAGTACGTTCCTGAATACTTCGTAAGCTTTCCGTCCGCTTTTCGTGGGTTTCGTATCCAGGTGGGTCTGCAGATGGCTCGGGTGCCCAGCATAAGAGGGAGTCTGTATCTAAGTAGCGCATCACTGTCGTGACGATGCTTGATCGAATCTCACTGCCTCCTGCTGCATCTTCATCTGCAATATCAAGGGCTCGTGAGACGAGGGACGTGAGAGGTATTAGATCGTGTCGGAGGGCTTGCTGGGCAGAGATAAGGAGATCCCATTCAAGCGCCAAGGCAGATGCGAGGTGTGGTTTGTGATGGGGCACATTGAGGATGGCTTTCGAGGGCCGGCGAATGGGACGCTTGTCAAGGTGGACTTGCAAACCTTCTGCACAGAAAATTAGGGTCAGCATTCTATATAGGAGAGTTTGTACATATGAGGCACCAGCATGAGCCTACCATCAGCATCCTTGATATGCACGTCATTCCAGAATCTCTTTAATTTGGCTGTTCCACCACCACTACCCGCTGCTATTGATCTGAGATCCTGACCCCGTTTAAGAAGTTCTGCTTGTTTCCGGCGTCTAGCCACCCTCGAATCAACATGTTCTGCACTTGCAATCGGTGGTTTAGGAGGTGGGCCAGATGCTGTAATGGGAGCAACTGTGGCAGGTTTGACTGGAGTCGTATGGAGACATCTCTGACTAAATGGAGATATTCGAGCACGCGGACAAAGCCACACGGCGAATGAAGTATCGACAGCAAGCGATTGAGATATGCGCTTCATGTTATTCAGCCGCGATGAATATTAGGTTGCATTCGAGGGGAATCAAGAGACATCGAAAATTCTAGCAGGGGTCACGATCACGTGAAGTACTATCAACTGTATTTGGCTCGAAATCATCCAACCACGCTGCTGGAATCCCTTTTCAATGCCAATGTCCACAAAAGCTTTATGCTAGTCTAATTGTAAGCCAGGATAATTCTCGTTATGTCTCTTTCAAAGCAAGCTTCCAGGTCAGCCGTAGGAGAGTTTCTTTAGAAATATCTGCAAGTGCTTCACCCATCCATTTCCTCACAACCTTTGATGCTGCCAGTTTCAGGTTGAAAATCGGATACTTCAGTCAATAAGCGCCATTGTAGATTGCTCATATCTTACATCTGGAAGCAATCGATGAGACGATTGCAGCTTGTATTGTCCATTAGTTACTGCGTTTACTTCTCTCCACAGCGGGGTTCTTCTCGTTGAAGCAAGGATAATAACCGTACAAGGCGATCGCAATTCGACGGTCTCAAACACTTCGAGTGCACCAAGAACTGTTGTAGGGCAAAGTATACCGTGAACACCGACACAGTGAGAGATTCAAACATCAGTTGTGGAGGCAGCTCTCGTTGCAGGTTGGTCAGTTCTCGGCGGGTTTATGTTGACAGTGGAGAAATTCAGAGAGACAAGAAGGAGAAGAATCCCGGAGCTGGAAAAAGTTGAAGATGAAAGATTATAGTTATTGGTCTTGAGTAAATATTTTGAGACCGAATTTATCAATATTTAGACTGCAATTTGTGCAGCTCTAATGACAAGAGTGGTTCGGTATTTATGTGCCGATGTAGATCATCGGTCATAAATGGCTCCCGATGAGTAAAGCACTGATAAAAGACTGCCGAAATGGTACGAGTCTAGGGCCAAATATTGGTCTCTTTGAAGCGAACTACTTACCTGCCTACTGCATCCATTAGTGGGAGATTCCGCACCACCACACGACGATAAGAAAATTCTATCCACAACAGTACATACTTGATTTTGCCACGACTGAGTCACACAACCACCTCTCATCAAGCAGAGGAACATATGTGTTACAGGTAAAAATGTCATTGCCTAGATTGTAATTCTTTTTTTGGCGTATTTTGTCGAGCATATTCCTATTGCCCAAGGACTGAATTTTTAGAGATGGCTGCTATTAAAAGCGACTTAGAAGTGGGTACCAACATGAACGCTTATGGTGTGGAAAAGCGCCCTGCTACACTCGAGAGCGGCGAGGAAGAGAGCATTGAGGCAAAGTACAAACCTCTCTGGTTCAGAGTCTTGAATTGGGGAGTGGAGGAGGGAGGCATAGAGCCAGTTCCCGTGGGGAAGAGGACGGATACACGATATGTCAACTTGTTTACTGTTTGGTTCACAGCTCTATTATGTCTGCTACCGTACGTATTTTGTACTCTGGTACTGGGTAGCTCTGCTGAAAGTTGATGCAGAATTGTCACTGGAATGGCGGGCACACTAAGCTACGGGCTCAGTCTGCGTGATGCATCGCTAGTCATCATTTTCTTTACTCTACTCACCACCATACCACCTGCTTTCATGGGTACACTGGGTCCCAAGACAGGATTGAGACAGATGATTCAGGCGCGATATGCATTCGGGTAGCTAAAGCAATATCCCTACTCTTCTGCTTACTTTGACTGACATGCAAGACAGGCTGTATGCCATCGCCATTCCCCTTTTGTTGAACGCAGCAAGCGTCACTGGCTTTTGCGTCATAGCCTCCATTGTGAGCGGGCAATCCCTCTCTGCTATCAGCAGTGATAGTCTGAGTTGGAACGTTGGGATTGCTATCACGTGTATTTGTGCGCTCACACTCTCCTTCTCGGGATACAAAATTCTCCATCTTTATGAGCGCTGGTCTTGGATTCCTGTCCTTGTGGCCATTGTTATCACTGTTGGTTGTGGTGGGAATAAGCTTTCACTGCAAGCTGAGACTACGCCGGCTGAGGCATCTACAATTTTGAATTACGGATGCTTGATTGCTGGATTCATGATTCCTTTTGCTGGCATTGTAAGTGATGTGAGCGTTTATATCAGTCCTGAGGGGCCAAGGTAAGCTTTTGCAAGTGTGCTTAAATGGAATACCCTGACTTGCTGCAGATGGAAGATCTTCACTTACGTCTATACCGGCATGGCAGCGCCTTCTATACTCCTCCTCGTCCTCGGTGCCGCAATTGGCGGAGCAGTGCCCAAAGTACCAGCATGGTCCGCTGCATACGCCAAAAATTCTGTTGGTGGAGTGTTAGCTGCGATGCTCACTCCTGCTGGCGGCTTCGGGAAGTTCGTCGTCGTTATTCTTGCTTTGAGCGTCGTTGGAAATATCGCTATTTCCATGTACTCGATATCTCTGAATATTCAGATGTTTCATCCACTATTGACTCGAGTTCCACGATCAATTTTTTCTGTCATAACAACGGCGGTGCTCATTCCCGTCAGTATCCAGGCTGCAAAATCCTTCTTCGATTCTCTCGAGAACTTTCTTGGGATCATATCATACTGGTCTGCGAGTTTTGTGGCTATTATGATCACGGAGTTTATATGGTTTAGAAAATCGGATTACTGTACATATGATCACAAGATTTGGAATGTTGGGGGCAAATTGCCTTGGGGCGTTGCAGCTATCACCGCAGGCATCTGCTCATTTGGACTGGTGATCCCATCCATGGCGGAGGTATGGTACACTGGTCCTATCGCCAAGACTACTGGGGATATCGGATTTGAGGTTGCCTTTGTGCTGAGTGCGCTATTATACGTTCCGGCTCGGACACTGGAGATCAGGCTTCAAGGTCGTAGACTTTGAAGAGAGAATTTGAGAATAGTATTCAGTATTGTGTTGTTTGGACTCAGTGATCGTGACAACATGTATGAGGTTCCGATCCCCAAAGTTATAGAGGATGTGTCCATTCAGACATTAAAAATTTGCGGTATATTACCTGGGAAGAGACCAGACCAGTTGAACGGGACATATGTTCCATTGTTTGGTGCTGCGGAATTAACTTTTGCAGCAAGGGGACTTAGGAGTTACTAAATGTGCATTGAAGATGGCTGCCGGCAATGATCTGCTCTTTCAAGTAACAAACCTTTCAACACATTACCCAACACTCGTTACTACAGAGCGCAGGTTGCCAGAATGGCGAGCAATTAAACAATTGATATTGTGGTATAGCACACGACACTGGCCATCTGTGAGCCTTCCAGATTTCGACTTGTCCTCTATGTGATCGTTCCCATTTCGTGCCGAAGCAAGACCAACGTCTCTGCTTCTTTTCTTCACTTTCATGGGCATCGTCTTCATGTCTTAGTATTGTCTGCCAAACGTGTTCTGAGTAGTTTTGCCAACTCCTGGAATTCCCCCGGACAGCCAAACTGATGGCGCTTGATTTGTCAAATAAATAATAATAATGATAATGATCATGGCTTCTCATTTGTGCCCATGGAAGAAGGCAAGAAAGAACTACTTGTTGAGCAGAGGCTACAGCTTTGATACATACATGTCAACAATAACTGATATCTGTGGATTTCAGTGCTCTTGAATCAAGTGGTGTTTCGAAGACATCGACCTACGGGTCTCTCGGGTGGCGCACGTCATAGCGCATAACTAGGCTAAGGCCGAAAGAGGCTACGTTGGCTTCAGCCTTAAGAAATCCGGACTCCTCGCAAATGAGTGTCAGCAAAGTAGTCACAACAATATGGCAACATCCGGCAACAACAAGTAAAGATATCACTCACCTGGTCCAAGTCCAAGGTACTGTTTTCTCTACAAGTTTCAGCATATCCATTGTTCTTTCACCTCTCCGGCCTGCCTAGATTAGCCTGCTCCTAAAGACCACGCTATATTTCGGTGTTAAACTGACGGACAGAGGTCGTGGCTGCGCCGGCATAACAAATGCACGCCATACGGCAAAAATGTCGTCCGAAACACCAGGTTCTCATACTGAAGTGCTATCCGAGAACTACAAAAGGCGCTGTTGACGTAAAACCGAATTCCAGCGAGCTGAGCTACCTTCTTTATTATGCGACTACCCGGCGGAGCAAGGTGCAAAAAGTTGGGGCTTTTCTGGAAAAGAAGACGGCTAGCGATGTATGGCGAGCACGGATAGGGTAAGAAGAATTGGTACAGCATGTTGAATATTTGCTAACACGAATGCCAGAAATGTCCAAGTTACCCTTCAAATATTGGCGGCTTTGATCGAAAAGGCACCCCGAGATCTACCGCTCTATGCTCCCTATGTCCTCAAAATCCTCAATATTATACTACGATCCCGCGATATTACCATGGTTGAATCTTCCATTCCAACATTTGAAGCTTTCTGCGAACATCATGATGGAGCATCACTCTCGGCCGATCAAGAATATCTACACCAGTATGAGGAAATAGTCCACATATACGCCTCGTTTGCTTCAACACGTCCTCCGTCATCTAAAACACCGATCAGCGCTCCGGTTGCTATGCGATGGAGGGGTGTAGGACTGCGTGCAATCAAAAGCGTAGCTTCCGCAGATGCCCTGGCTTCTGTTGCTGGAAGACAATTGGACGTAACGGTTCCGATACTATTGGAGAATCTCTGGACGGTTGACGAAGACTTCTTGAATATTCTTGAACACCGGATGCAATTAGAAGAGAAGGTTGACAAGGAGAAGTTATTGAAACGGAGGACGAGCGTTGCGACTGTGCGGACGGTAGACAATTCGACCGAAACCAATACCCTCACTCTATCTGAAACTACTGCAGATGCGGATAAGCTTGCTGAAGAGGATACTGGAGTCCTGGCACTCCAATGTCTGAAGGAAATATTTGTTGTGAATAATAGACCTCAGATTCATGGCGCAACACACGCAACTTTGAAATTCATCTCGGAAAGGATAACGGAACATGAACCCGTGATGAAGGTCGATTCAAAGGATGGGAAATGCCGGGGCTGGGCCACAAGGGTATTTGAATTGATCGCCAGATGGACTCCAGTGCAGGATCGGTATGTGATTCTGGTCACAGCTATGGATACCCTGATACGAAGCCCGCTCGTCGAAGCGAACCTTCAACAACAATATGTGTTGGCGACGATGATTGACTCGCTTCTCAAATCCGACATCAACTTGATTGGGCTAAGTGTCATGGACGTATTACTGGGTCTTATCCAACATGTGCTGAGAGTCCTTCAATTGAGTGGGGCAGCACCGCATTTACAACAAGATAATGGTGGCGCCGTCGAAATCAAACATCCATCTCCGCCTGCGAGTATACCTGATGGCATTGTGGAGATTTCTGTGGTACCCACTGACCTACGCCGCGATCTTTTGACCCGGCTCCAAGAATGTATCGGCGACCTTGCAACGCATGTCTACTATACAGATCAAATATCGGACATGGTATCAGCTCTACTATTACGACTGAAACCCTCGCAGTTGTCAGGTATCTCAACTGCTGCTGCAGCAATCGAGAATCCCACGGCCGCTGCAAATGCCCTCACTGAGGTTGGAGACATGACGGAAGATCCAAATACCGACGGGTTTTTCTCTTTTGACACAGCAAAGGTCAAAGCACTTGAAGCTATCAAGTCGATCATCATAGTGGCAAGCCATCGAAAAAGCATGACTGGTGTTGGTAGTCTAGGGAGAAGTCGTGTTCCTTTGAAAGTTTGGGAAGGGACACAATGGTTATTACGAGACCCGGACGGGAATGTTCGCAAAGCTTACGTCGATGCACTTTTGACGTGGTTAGATCTTGAAATGACGAAGTCTGATCGCATAGTAGTTCAGGACAAGCCAAAAGGATCAGGCAGAACTCTCCGCGACGACCCAAATACCAATCTTTCAAAGCGTGCAGTTTCAAACGCTTCGCACAGAGATAGGCCGGTAAAATCATCACGGACCACGTTCCTCCAACTTCTTCATCTTGCTATCTACGAAAATGCTCTCCAGTACCTCGACAACGAGCCCGATATCGTTCTGTTACATCTTTTGCTCACCAACCTTGTTGAAAATCTGGGAGTCAATGCAGTGAAGGACGGGCTACCTATGATCTTTCGTCTCCAGGAGGACATCCTCGAGCTTGAAACACCGATTTCGAAAATTCGGATTGGTAGTCTCTGTCATGGGTATTTCTGGACCTTGAGTGAACACTTCGATTTCGATACATCTCCAACTGGACGAGCCGTTCACGGCGAGATTCATCGAAGAATGCAAAAGAGGTTCTGGATTGATCGAATTCGAATGCCTCCTCTCAAACTTGACCAGATCGGCACGCCTGGTCAAGCAAAGCCTCAGCAAGCACTACCGCATGAAGAAGTTGAATCCGAGTCTCTCAGACCTTTCGATGACCGTTTCCAGATGGTGAAGCTTATCTCGCTGTCCTATGCTGAGTCTGTTACCACACCGCCCGGGAGTGCTCCAACCTCGCCTGGTCGTAGTTTTACTCATCCAATTTTAAGCACCGAAGCTCCTTCCACCGAAAACCAACACACGATTCCCGAAAAGGTTAAAGATCAAATGATGTCTGAATGGAGCAGAGAGTCAGTTATTGCAATCGTGCAGGAAAGCAGCAAAACTGTCTCATTGAACGGGTCTCGAGCAGGAACGAATGCAACTGGGCACCGGAATTTCCTTGCGGTGAATGGTAACTTGGCGAATAGAGAAGGGACGAGTAGTGGACAGGCATCTCCCCAGGGCCATCATCATCACAATCACAAAAGCCGGCCCAATTCAACCTATGGTCTAGTGGGCGGTCTCGGTTCGCTGCAAAAGCTGCGGCAAGGTAGCGGACACTCACCATCTCCCGCAAGCGAGTCGAGCCACAACTCTGTTACTCGGGTCGATCAATTAAAGCGAATTCTATCGGGACAGCAGAGCGTTTTACCAGGATCAAGAGGCGTTGCCCACAGCGATGCAAGTAGCGAGAGCATGGTCAGCTACGACTTCACTGCGTCAGAGGCGTCTTTCAATCCAGCACAACAAAACGTGCCACTAATGGAACGCTCCGTCTCACTCCGTGAGCCTCGTGACCGATCTCGATCCAAATCACAGGATCGTGCAGCAGCTCCTGGCGAATATTCTCGACCGTTAACATCTCACCCCGTTCTTTCCGCCTCTGACGAAAATGTCAGTAACGGAAAAGGTCTCGATGCCGTAACTCCTATCCCTCCCGTGCCACCAATCCCTACGGCACTCACCAACGACTCAGTTATAACACAAGAACATGCTGACAAAGACACATTACAAAAGGGACGGAGCGTACAACGGAGTACAAAGAGTAGAGGAGGACCAAACCCCCAGAGCATGGTCTGGGGTGAGCAAGGAGGTGCTGTGGTAGATCTGGAGAGCTTGTTAGAGGGAATTCAGGGCGATGGTGAACAAAAGGGAGCTGTCGCGAAGCCGCCTTATTGAACATACGAGTTTTCATTCACGACATGTATTAGTACATTAGAACAGAGCAAGGCGTTATGTAGCGTGGATAATCTCGGTGTCAAGCCAAAGCCGTTTCAATTATTTGGCCTGCTTGAACGGTTCTTGGAACAGAGTGATCATAGTCAGAGGAATTGGCCAGAGACCAGTGCTCAAGCTTTCCTTCGCCAAGTGGTAGCACTTTCTTGAGTGCACATCACTTCAAGCACCCCGCCTCCTATAATCTTACACCCTCATTCCCATACTCTCAAGCAATCCAGCCTACTACCACCGAACAAAACCAAAATGCCTTTCTCGTCAATCATTGAGAATTCCGAACAGGCTCCCTCGTTGTCCTAGCAGTTCTCCACTGCTCCTCCCACTCCCTTATCATCTGATCCCCCTTGATTCTGCAGAAATTCTGCCCGAGCGTAGTCTTCTCAAAGTCTTGGTGCTTTCGGACATAGATGTCGATTTGTGATGGAGCCATGGGGATCCTCTTGAGGCGTTCTGAGAAGGTTTGGGTTGAGGCACGAGATGGGATTGGTTGTGCGGGACTTGGGCTGTGAGTTTGAGGAACGGGAAAACGATGCGGTAGGTTAAGGACTTACTTCTGGGCACACTTAGATGCCATCTTGAATGATGCTCTGTTAGGCTAGGATATCTAATGAAGTCTATTCCTGGCACAGTTGTGGTGTCTAGTTGATGCCCGAGCTGGAATTATATTAATGGTCGACGAATGAGGAAATGTTTTGAGAGAAGTTTATCAGGCATTGAGATTATATTAGAACGAGGTCAGATTTCAAAGAGGAGTTGGAACTTGACCACTGCCACGTCTGTTCCTGGCGAGACTCGTCATTGTAGTGGGTGAGTGGAGAGTCGCGGGCAGGACCGCAGGACTCGCCTCAACACAGATGATCTAGGAATCTGCAAGATCCAATCATCACTATATCAAGGCGGAAATTCGATGCTGAAGCAGCAGCCGGCGGTCTTCGGATAAGCAAGAACTGACATTGTGTATGTAGACATATGTGCAGAGCGCTACTGGGTTACTGCATCATCATGCAATGATCCGACGTATGACAAGATCCAGCTGGACAGTGCTACCCAAAGTCTCTGGAAATGGCTCCAACTCGGCCCGTACTTTGCGGTTCGGATCCTTGCTGCGGAGCAAGTTGTGTTGCTTCGTGTGAGCCTGTTACAAGCAACGGTCTTTCAACTTTGTTTCACAAGATATACTTTGGCACGCACGTTTGAGAAACAAGATTGTAATCGTGGAATACGAACTCACGATCTGAATTCATCTGATCATCCGAGTCGAAGTGCCAAGCTCATCGCCAAAATCCAATCCTTCGCATGGGATTCTTCAATTCCTCAAGGTCTTCACCTGGGAGTCGTTATATTCCCTTCAAAAAACAAGTAGCTACGTTACCAGCTAGAGGACTGCTTGTGTACCACCGGATCATGGCAGGAACCTTGAATCAATTTTCCATGTTGCGCGGGTAGCTGCGTCAAGAATCTTGGGTTCGGTGTGGAGCTCTTGAGTGAGCCTCATCTACAGTTGTCCACGGTGCCACAAGTGACTGCATTCGGAGCTTACTGACTGCACCTTATCCATCGTGTGCGGCGAATCCTTCCAGTGTCGTAGAATTGTTCTGATTCCTATCAAATATCTTCTGATAGCACATCACTGGCCTGACATGAATCACGTTGCTTTGCATCCCTCAGTAGTCTGTCGCTCAAAAGTCGAGCTCACTCTCGCAAGGCTGAGGGTAACAACAGACCGTCAGCGACAGTCCTGCATGATAGCGATGAATATCACGCCAAGGGACTAGGAGATTTATGTCAATGGCATTTGTTGGAAGTCCTGGTCCCTGACCCAGCCCATCGAATCTTGCAAGAGTCCTGAATTGCGTTCTACACACGGGAATGTAGGAAACTCCTCAAAGAATCACGTAGCTTGATAGACCTCAAATTGAGTCAGCCATTTCTTCTTGTGTGGCTAGTCCTGTTTTTAGTTCCTCATAGGACTTGGCAGAATTTTGATGATGAAACTACGTTCGCTCGCGTGAGAGGACATAGAGTATTTTCCTGGTCATGGTGTCCCTGTCAAGTCCGACTCGAAGAAGAACGATACGGAAATCATTTGATTGGATTATTGGGTATCTTGCCTTTTCACTAACGCCTGTATATCTTTAACGCCGTCGCCAAAAAGAACTGTTATCGTACAACGCCCGCCTGCAGGCTATTACCATCCAAGTCCCGTGCAAAATCTATATCTTCTTCACTACTCAAAGTATCTTTCTTGTCGCCCACTACTTTCCGTCGTTTCGAGGGCCTTTGCCTCAGCTCATTCCCTTTTTCGCCATCTTCTTGCTCTCGCTTCTTATCGGCCCAATTCCAATCCTTACTCGCTGCGGGAACGTTATGCCCTTTTTCTCTCGCATGACTCCTCAGATTATCACTCCGCGTAAAGGTACTTGCACAGCCGGGGAACCGACATTTGTAGATCTTGACTTCGACTGGGTGTTGGGTACGTTTGTGGCGTGCTAGGTTTGAAGGTTTCCATTTTTCTTCACCGCAGGGGATATAGCCGCAGTGACATTTGTACTTGTCGTACTTAGATGAGGGGGAGCGCGAGGCTCCGGGTGTGGCAGCAGACGAATGGGACGTAGTTGCTGATGCGGAGAATAGCGTGGATATAGGAGGAGGTGGGAATGGGCTCTTCCTTGTTACAGTGGAGGATGAAGGTGTGGGAAGTCGTGATTGTTGGAAAGCGGTGGTTCGTGGTGTGGGATTGGAGTGAGAACGAACCAGGCTGGTTGATTGCGAGAAAGACTGAGTCGAACTGGAATTCATGTAGCTAGACGGTCTGTCAGTAAAATTATCGGCCAAGCCAGCGCGGCGAATCACATACGTTAAATCTTCAAGAACGGAATCGGCCTCAGTGAGGAAGGCTCCGAGCGACGTATCTGAGGGATGAAATTCTAACATGGCGCTTTGCTCGTCCAGGAGATCGGATAAATCAAAGCTTCCAGCACTATCATCCTCGCTAGTACCCTCTTCTGGAATCAAAGACTTGGTAACATCAATGCTTTCGATTTGATACTCTGTGCGGGATTTCTCCGACTCGCCTTCCGAGTAGAGCGTGTCGCAGAGACAAGTCACATGAGATAAGAACCTCTCATACGTGCACTCTGACTGGGAGGCAAGCTAGGGGCCATCAGTACCATCCTCAAAGTTGTAATTGGGGAATTTACCTTGCCAGCACATATCAATTCTAGCTCTAGGTGTCGCAAGTCCTTGATAGCACCGTCCTGCAACCGTTGCTCGACAGTGACGACATCTTCAATAAAGGCCTCGATCGAAATCTGCTGGATCAGCTCATCGATGATTCGGTTCTTTGCTGTGCGATGGAATGATGCTTGGGAGAAGCTGAAAGATGGTACGACAGAGATGCAAGAACTGGATGATCTTTCGTTGTTGCGAAGAATTTCTTGAACTAAAGTCGCTTGTTAGAATGTGAAAGTAGAATTTAAAGGTAAACATACTGTCCAGGAAATGTCTGCAAGCTTTAACAAGTCTGTTCTCATGTTCTGGAGATGGTGGGTTCGTTTCAGTCAACTTGCTAAAATCCAAAAAATCTCCCATTTCAGTCAAATCTTGAGGCTTCCAAATCGCTTGGACGATCAGAGTATAGCTCATTCTTTGCCTCTCTGACGACAAACCGGACAGCCAACATAACGAATCTTGAAACCACCTTTCTGATCGGACTTTCAATGATTCATCGTCAACAGCGATTGCTGCTGCATAAGCGACATGCGAGAACGCAAAGATTTCTATAATTGCAGTAGGACTGCGCTTCTCGAGTAGGCCTCTCAGCGTATTGAAACCGACGGAGATGATTGAAGCCGAGGACATGGCTAGTAGCTCTTTGATAGTCAGGTTAGATGGCAGCTGGTTCAGCGCATTACGGGAATGCTCAAGATGCTCATTGAGAACTTCAACGAACGACTCTACCAGGCCTTCGGAATCCTTCCAGTGTTGGGAAAGCTCTTTGCGCTTGACAGTTGCTGTGCATCGGTTGGCGGAATGATTCGAGCTATTTGAAGAGCTTCTTGAAGGTACGCTTGACGATGATGCATTCAACGGCTGTGAGGGAGGTCTCATTAACCCATCATCTTTTCCCATTCCACTTCCAGAGGTCAGGGGCAAAGCTTCCAAGTTTGTCGTCTTTTTCGAGTCGTGATAGTCCCACATCCGGTCAAAGTCCATAGACATAGTAGTCGCTGAGTCGATTGTAGCACTCGCGTAACCTGAATCGTTGGTGAGGAAAGAATTGTAGGTTGCCTCCGTGTTAGTTGGCGATACTTCGTATGCTGACCTCCCAAGCATGCCTGAGAAGAAACCCTCAGTTGCGCTGAGAGGAGATATTACGGTAGCGGACATTGGCTCGTCAGACAATGTCCCGGTACGGCCATGACGATGTCTTGAGCTTGGAGGCTGGTAGATGTCTCGGGTATTGAGGGCGAGCGCTGGCAAGGGTCGGCCGGTGGACCTTTGAGCTGGAATCTTAGTTGCAAAAGAAGTTGGGCTCCATGGCGGGCTGGATTCCGAAAAGGCATGGTCTACTGCGTTCATCATAAGGCTCGAATACAGTCCTGTTGAAAATTCTGACGGTTCCTCCTGCTGCTCGGAGGGCTTTTGTAGGTCCTGCGAGCTGATATTCCAAGTTGTCTCCATCTCTGGCATGACGCTTGTGTTCTCCATCTCGGAAATATAGTTATTCGGAAGCTCTGGCAATGGTTCGTACGGAAGGAACTCGTCCTGCTCAAAGCCATCCTGGCTTTCTGAAAAATGGTTTGATACGGTGGATTCTGGAATCTTTGACAAAGTTGTGCTGCTTATGACTCCTGTATCTGAGCTGAGAACCGAGCACTCCTCTCTGTGGTGCTTAGTACCCATCTTGGAGAAGATTCTCTTTGCCACCGTAGCGAGACGATCGGTCTTTGATGGCAGACCTTGACATCTTTTACACTGAAACTTTCCAACCCGCTCGGGCCTCTGGCAATGGAAGCACCAATACAAGCCTTTCGACAGGTGTTCGCATTCCCAGACATGCTTCAACATCAATTCCTGATCCACAAATACCTCGCGACACCAAAGTAATGGACAAGTTCGACGTTCGTCATTGGTGATGGAGTGGTCATCATATTTGCGCGTGTACGCAACCCAAGCCAGGAAGCGCAAATGGGATGATTTATGCTTAGGGAAGTTTCGTAGGCTGAGATCTCAATTAGCACATGATCAATGGTGTTTGCAACAGGTTGACATGCACGCAAGACTCGTTGAGCCCGTAGTCATCAAGCCGAGTGGATATCTCGCTGACTCCGGAATATCTTCTCTCAACAAGAGATCTGTCATTCAATCCCTTCTTATTGCTTCTCATAGAACGGCAGTCATCATCGCCATTTGAGCCCGAGCTTTGACTTCTACTTCGCTTGCGCAAGAAAGACATGCTTGGTGGCGCTATTCACGACGACAGCTGGTGCTTTGGGGATGAAACAATTGTCACGACAGAGATACTACGTCTCAGAGTGCTGGAATAGACTGTCCATCGCCACTGGGGATGGTATAAGTCAAAAGGCCATCGTGTCGGAATTCCTGCAGCTGTATTCCTGTGTCACTGGCAGGACTTTCTCCAGGACTCGGAGGGATCACGTGCATTGGAGCGAACAGGCAGAGACAGCGCACTCTCGTCATCGAGGGCTGACCGACATGCATGGAGTGGGATATGTGAGAGACTCTGATAGGGGTGTCGAGATGTTCGAGTTCGTGCCTCAGCCTATGATTGCACTGGATCAGAGAGGTGGTGGGGGCGGGACTGCATAGCCCCCAGACCAATATTTCGTTGCCTCGTCTTGACCCACGGGGGGTTGAAGGACGCCTTACAGTCAGCCCATCAGCCCATCAGCCTCGCACGCCGGATCCCAGCTCACCTGAACATATGCCATCGATATCTTCGTACCGAGGCCAGAAATGCCCACCTCGTAATCGAAGTTGGCATTCATCGGGCGCAGTACTGTCGTGACTTCGAGGCTCATTGAATGAACCCAAGCGCTGGCTGGAATGATAAGGCGTCTAAAATGAGTCCTTATGTATGCAATGCGCTTGCTTTCCCTTGTGGTAATACCACTGAGACACGGTGAAATGGTATGACAATTGGTAAGAGCCAGAGCTTTGGACATCGTTGCTCGGTGAGAACCATATCAAGATATACGATGTCTTTTCTGGTATTGGCCTCTTAAGTCCACTAATACAGGCAATGCTGAGGAGGAACCGGTAGGTGTCGCTGCTTGGGAAATGCCCTTACTTGAGTATCTTCGACCTCCCAGCACAGCTCTTACCAAATTACTTTCTTTTCTATCCAGGGTCCATCAGGATTCAAGATGGATTCGAAGCATCCTAGTCCGTTGTGCAGGCGTTGTATGGTCTGGATTGGTTTGGACCAGATCGCAGGACTCGCAGGCTTTGTTAGATCTGCATGGCTGCAGGACTCGGGATCGTTGGTTTCATCCCGCTCATAAGGCGACGAATGTGACCTTTCTAGATTAGGATATTGACATCCTTGCCAAGAGAAGGAGCCATAAGCCGGAAAGGATATCATTGGGATACTGAGCGACGCCTGTTCAATAAGAAATCTAAGACTTGGAACAAATACCTTAGACTCAGGCGAACGTCGTGATCGTAACAGAGACACGTGCTATTCGCAGCAGCGAGTCACGAGACAGCAACATGTCAGGAGACATTCACGTGTGTTGAGACAGCGCTCCTGTTGACAGCAGAAATTCCCCACAGTCGATAGATTATCATTAACAAAGAAAATGACGAAAGAAGTGATGCAAAAATTTGCACCAGTATTAAAAGGATCCCTAGTGACAGATCGAGATGATTCTGCTAGGTAATCGAAGCGTATCCTCAGAAATGCAACCTGCTGTTTTGAGGAAATATGCAAGCTTGGTTGCGAGACTTTGGTTGAGATGTTGGGGTGTATCTCTAGCGATTTAAATCCTTGATTTTAGGGGTGTATCTGTAGCTCGCAAGGCTAATATTTCTGTGCGGGGTTGGATCTTGTCTGGGAGCTGAATACATTCATTCACCTTCCTGCCATCAACCTGACGCCCAAGAATCCACAGTCCTCCACAATGAAGTGTATTGACCTAAGCCGAGCCTCTCCTCCAGCATTCACTATCTTCTCGTAAGATGCTAAGACTCAAGGTAAGCTCTCCATCGGGACTTCCGTCAGATCGCAGACCATTTGTTTCTCGACTCCCTCTTAAGTCATGCAACACCATCAAAGGATAAGGTACAGCTAAACGTTAACCTGCTTTTCTTAAAGTCGCAATCATTATTCATGAGCTTACTATGCATACTCTACAATTTCTTCTGGTAGTAGGTTCTTTTGGTGAATATGGTCAATTTACCAATTTACTAGCGAATACCATCTTGTTCGATTTCTTTTCATGTCGCCCTCGCCATTCCCGCTCCGATGACTCCCACGACAAACGCGGCTCGGTCTGCTCAGATGTTTTCTCTCGGCACTTTGAAATGTGTCGATCTTGGTGAGTGACCGTGAGTCTCGGAAAATGGCTGGATGACACATGCCAAGCTGCCAGCGGCTCTCTCAATATGGCTGTGACTGGCCGCAGACGATATTATTTCACCAAGATTTCTCCAAGCTCTTGGCCTTGGCAAATTCAGCACCATTGAGAAATGGAAACGACTACCCCGTTGCGATCTTTTGAAAGCATCAGGTTTTCATCCGCAAGACGATGCGAGATTGAGGCATCAAGGATTGTCGTGACACAAGACAGAAAGGAAAGATCGTGCGTTGGGTTCGCGAGGCTATCACAAGGCTGACGATCGACTTATATCATGCGTGTCATCCTCCCACTCTTGCTTGCAGCAACGAGGAGTCGTGCATACTGGTACCCAAACTCATATACGCGGAAGCCATCACCAGGTCTGTTATCTCCTGTCTCATAGCTGCATTGCCTTCTCACACCCGCGCAGACGAAGACTGCTACTCGCAAGTCTGCGATCCATACTCAATAATCTGCCATGCCACGAATGATTTCGTGTACGCACCATGCAGCGATCTCTTCATTTCTTCAACCCCTACACGGCCGAATAATTTTACCTACTACTCAATATGCACATTTCCGGACCCACACCGGTACGATGAGGGGGAGTTTTGGTCTAATATCATAACAGTGGATGTCTGCGAGAATTATTGGGATGCTTGTATCAGTGATAATCTCCTGGCGAAATATGACGAAACAATCAAATATGGAGTAGACGAGTGTAGGAAAGTCTCGGATAAGGCTTGTGGGAAGAATAGGGACGATCGGGAGACAATATCAGGATCCGAGTCAGAGGACACGACGCTGGGTGCATTTAATCTTGGGCCGTATTCAACTGTTAGCCAGGTCACTATTCCGAGGGGCTTAACGTCACAGATGACCAGCGGTGGCGGGAGTCCTACGACTAGGATAGTGGTTGGAAGTACAAGTGCAACGGCAAGGAGTCAGGCGTGGACATCGAGTGCGTCTCTGCCCTCTGGGACGTCCACATCACAAACGTCTTCATTCACGAAGGTAACCCCTGTCGCAACAGCTAGCAAGGCTGGCAAGACAGAGATATGCAGTCTCACAACGGCCGCTAGCGTAATATATCTGTATCTTTCAGTCTCATTTCTAATATAGCCTCGCATTTGGCATAGACGTGGTTTTTGTTTCGGCGATTGGATATACAACGAAATCACAAGGCGTATTGAATGCAGAAGTTCCGCCTCAACCTCAGAGAACACTTCTAGCTCTCTCCAATGAATTTTTCGCCTGTGTTCTCGCCGTCTTGACGATTTGTCCTGCTTCAACGACCTCTCTGATAAGTCCGACCCCAGAGCCAACATATGCCGTCATCCTCCCATTCTGGCCCCAGCCCTGATCCCCTTTCTTCGTCGCCTCCTCATACAACCTCCTGTTTTCCTCAAATTCCACTCCAGACTCATGATCCAAAACACTTCGATTCACAACATTCCTTCCATCATAGCCATGCGGCCAATCCGTCCTCCCAGCCAAGTGATCATATAACGTCGTTCTGACCGTGTTCTGACCACCATCTCTAGTGCTCAAGACGTCACCTTGATAGCCCTTCGAGATCTTCGCCTCATTCGCAGCAAGGAATCTCGTCCCCATTGCAACACCCACAGCACCCAGACTCAGTGCTGCAGCTACGCCTCGCCCATCGGTGATCCCACCCGCTGCTATGATCGGGATATCAAAATCACCGAGCTCATCTAGAACCTCCGGTAGCAACGAAATGACTCCTGCTCCTTTCGCTAGGCCGTGTCCTCCCGCGTCAATGCCCTGGACCACAAGCACGTCCGGCGGGAACGCTGATCCTGCTGCTTGCACAGCTTGACTCACGCTGCCAACTTGAATCCAGACCTTTGTCTCCGGCGACGCACCCTTGATCATGCTGCTCCAAGCATCGAGTTCTTTCTGCCCTTCACGTGGAACGAACAACCATACAGCGCAAGGTTTGTGTTTCTGGATAGCCTGGCCCGCGAGAGTGAGGTCCGCGGCGAAGGTCTGGAAACCGATCCCTACTGGTAAGAGATTGTTCACGGTAGGTATCGAGGTGGTGTCGAGTAGAGACTTTGCTTCTGAGAGGCATGAATCAAGATCTGAGGCTTTGGCCCCTGGACCCATGAACCCGATCCCGCCGGCTTTGGTTATGGTTGTTGCGAGCGCTGGGCCGGCGAAGATTCGCATCGGCGCCCCTACTATGAGGGGCATTTTGATCCATGGATACACCTTTTTCAAGGCTTGCACCTGTTTTTGTACGACTGCTGCCATAGTCATGAACCCGACGTGGATAAATTTACGTTGGAGAGTATGATGCTATATCAATATCTAAAGCTTCCAAATGTGATATGGAAGGTAATTTACCTATTTGAGCGTATAACTCAACGGTTGTTAATATCTGCTTCGCTTGAACTGTCCGTGACAATTGCAATTTTCACTGATGTAAGTGTCGATGACAGTTGATGGTAGAGGAAGCAAAACAGCGATCTCAGATTCAGTGCCGAAAGACGGCAATAAAGCGGTTCGCGGCAGCTACAGTAAGAACGCCATTGCACTCGAATGCCTAGTGTACCGCGGAGAAACTTGAATTCAAACATCATGCCCACGAAAGTCTGGGGCACCTGGGGTACAGTAGGTAGCGACTTATGTATTCTATTTCCAGACGACGACCTTACGTAATAAAGAGATATCCATCCACCAGTCTTTAAACCTGAGCTACTTAGGTACTCGAGTAGGTAAGTCTGAGCAGAGAAGTCTGAGCAGAGAGTCCTAAGTCCTGATCATGCTGATAAGTTGGCTAGATTCTGCTCAGGGTTCCCATTCTGATTCCTGACACACGGTGTGTTTGGTATGGTGCCGACCAGCGTTACACTACCTGTCTGCCTGTGTACCACGCTGAAGCCTAGCTACGGCTGAACAACAACCTGCGATCGTTGGATCGCCCCCAACTGCGACACGCACGCTGCGCCGCATACAACAAGCTCCAATTATTCCTACAGGATCTGCATATCCGCCTTACAGTATCCAGTACAGAAGTCCTGTACCAAAATGTGGCACGGGCGTTCCCATAAAAAGCCAACGATGTTCCCCCACATTGCGCAAGAGCTTGAAAAGACCTTAAGACTCAACGGTCGTAAACACAATGTCCGAGCTATCATACATGTACCAACCATTAAACACGCGGCAGTTTCGCCTCCTCACACTTCTGCCTGGCGCGGAGGGGACACCAATACGAACGACCTTACGACAGGTCTCTCTCGAGGACAAACCGTCGTTCGATGCGCTGTCGTATGAATGGGGTCGCGAGTCAAGTAATGACACTGAAATTTTTGTCGACAAGGAATTGTTCACCATCCGTCACAACCTCTGGCTGTTTCTTAAGAGGCTGCGGGCATTCAGCCGGAGTGCTCAGGTCATTTACGCAGATGCCATCTGCATCAACCAACGAGATGGGGAGGAGAAGGGGCGCCAGGTCGCCTTGATGAGCGAGATCTACATCCGCGCGAAGAGGGTGTTGATCTGGCTCGGCGAGCACGACCGAAACAGCGAGTTGGTGTTCGGCGCCCACTTTGAGGATGCCATCCCAAAGGGCCTGATGTTGATTCCTTTCGCTCCGTTGCTGGCCATTCCGATTGTCGTCGCAGGAAAGGTAAGGCGTGCGATCCAAGCCTCTCGCGCCGACCGGGTCGCGGCGTGGACGGCCCTGCTCACGCGCTCGTACTGGAACAGGACCTGGATTGTGCAGGAGTTCCTGCTTGCACGGTCAATGGTCCTCTTCTGCGGCGAGGACCACATGGATCGAGATGTGATCTTCACCAGGCCATTGCAAGATCACTTCATGTCTATGATGCGTAAGAACAAGGGAAAATTAGACGGCATTCCGCGGTCATTTCTGCTGTATTTCTGGAAACGGAATCAAAAGCATCATGGAGTCTTCGGTATGGGGAAACCGTATTTTGCCAACATAGACATCTTTGAGCTCGCTTTCAATTTCCAATACACCGAGTGCCAGGTAATGTTGGACCACGTCTATGGGTTATTGGCACTCGAAGACCCGAGAAAAAATCGGTCAATAACACCAAGATACAATATCTCTGCTCAGACGCTGTTCATCGACATATGCATACTGAAACTTCCACGAGCTACAGGGAGAGGCAATGAGATTACTGACGATGGGATGTGGCGTGTACCAAAGCTCTTCCGCGGCTTGAGGTTGACTTTCGACCACGCCGAAGAGATCTTGGACGTCTTATTCGACAGTAATCAATACCAAACACAAAACAGCATTGCGATTGCAACCATCGCCAAAGCCTTCGATCAATTCGGCCTCCTAAAACCAGAACGAAAGCAACGGATACTGCCACAGTCAAAAGCTTCACAGACCGTGGAGCAAATCATCTTTGCCATGAGACAGTGGCGGACAACACAGAAGAAGAATGGGAACTGGTATGATCTGCAGCATACTGCCCAGATCCACGAGCCACCGGGAATGGAATTCCTCCAACTCGACGAGCCTCTCTGGAGTCACTACAGCACCCTCCGAGACACGACGGCACGACGCAATGCAGCCAACGCAAACATGCAAAACATTAATCAGATAAACCAGAACAACTTGAACATGAACCTGATGGCTATAAACAATATGAATAGTATGGCGACAATGGGCCCTATAGGTGGAGGTGGTGCTTAGGGACGGATTTGCCCTTCTGTATTATAGACATATCCCTGTTCCACGAGGCTCCGTGACTTTGATCGGTGCTCCTCGAAGTAGTTACACCTGATCCCGCACTTCGGGAGCAAGAACATGGTCGATGACTGTATCGACTCCAGAACCCACCTTGTTTGCCAAGATCACATTTCTTTGCATGCGTGCTCTGTCACTAATTGCACCTTCTCCTTTCCCTTGTCCAATCCAAAGTTTACAAAGAGGGCAGCGAAGTACGTGCACTTGGCGCCGACTGGCCAAGGGTACCAATCAAGAGTATTGGAGATGTGACTAAGAACATTGGGTTCTTCACTTCTGCCATCTTAGCGAAGCCGAGACTTTCGAAGGGGAGGTTTGTACAAGCGAGCACAGCAAAGACAACGAGTGGAGGCATGCTTGAGACTTCGGGTTAAGGCGACGGAGAAGAGGAAGCTTGTCCTTGAACGTGGACTTGACGGAGTTTGTTGCCTTCTGGCCGACGTGAAGGGCAAGATTGGTCTTATGATGCAGTTTTGGGAAAGAAGCTGTGACAGGGGTTGGTCTAGTGAGGACTACTTGACTAGTAGGGAATTGGGAATTGATGGGGTGAGGTCTGCAGGTGTCGAGGAGCATTTAAAGATATGGGTTGGAAGGCCAATTTTTGAGCTGGTAGGGACGAGGGGAAGAGGGGGAGATGAAGGTGTAGGAAGAAGGAAAATACAATGCTCTAGTTGAAGGATCCGAGAAGACCTCTACTGCAGGATCCGCACACCACGTTATATCAGAGGAGCATGACGATGTCTTGAAAATTTATTGACTAGAATTTGCGAAGTTATCAGATTTCTGCTCGAGATACCTTGGAGGATCATAGAAGGTCGCACGTTTCGGATCTGTAGGCGAAACTGGAGACATGACGACCATGAGTTGAGGAAGGAGATACTCTGGACAAGACGCACCGCCAGCAAACATAAAGCTATTTGCTCCTTGCCACCTTCTTGTTTGGAACATGTGAACGACTGCATTCAATGTATAGGTAGTATGAAAGGCATGTGAAAGTAGAATTGTCAACAGGAAATGTAGCGGGCCGAAGTGATCCCGTTGCCGAAGTGATCCCGTTGTACCGAGGTGCATGCCGATCTCAGGGACGACAAGGGAAAGCATGTAATAGGAGCATGAAACAAATGGTCAGATCCTTGAAAGTTGCTACACGACTTCCACTTCATCAGCCTCGAATATCTCTTCATATCAGAACTCTTCGTCGCCCGGCATCTCCTGCAACAGTCATATCTTCGATTCGACCACCAACCCTCTTATCGTCCTCAAGATCCTTCTCCGACACAATGGCAGACCGTCCTACTCTTGTCAAGCCACCTCCTCTTGATCCCTCGAAGTCCGCGATTGAGAATGTGTTGGAATTGACGGAATTAGATGCCATTGGGCCTGTCAGGCTGCCCTTTTGACTCCTGTTGCGTCCACAGGCTAACAATAAAACCTAGGACTTGTTCACCAACACGAGACCACTCTGGCATCCACCAGGAGCCCGTGGAATATACGGTGGCGCGGTCATTGCCCAATGTCTTGCAGCAGCCCAGCGAACCGTCCCCAGCAACTTCGCTGTCCACAGCATGCACTGCTACTTCGTCCTGGCGGGCGACAGCGAGATACCAGTCATGTACTACGTGGAGCATGTCCGCGAGGGCAAATCATTCGCAACACGGACAGTACAAGCACGGCAGCGCGGGAAGGCTATCTTCACCACGACAATGTCTTTTGTGCGAGAGAACAGCGGAGGAACAAAAACAGTGGAACATGCGGTTCCCCTACCACAGAATATCAAAATGCCCGTCGAGGAGACGGAACAAGAGGCTTTAAATAATATAAAATTGATGGGGAACAGCCCGTTTGTGTCTCAACGGATCAATATATTGAATTCGGAGAGCACGAATCCGCACGAGAAGAAGACTAGGCAGTGGATCAAAGCTAGAGGACGCATCTCTCCCGAGGGTGGTCACCAAGCTCATCTTTCAGCTCTGGCATACATGTCCGATTCTTACTTCATCGGGACCGTATCTCGAATTCACGACTTATGGCGTTTCGGAGCGCCTGCCAATCCAATAGACAAATCAACAACCGAGACGGTCGCTTCCGATATGGCACTCAGGGCAGAGTATATCCGGAGAGTGCAAGAGGCAGAAGGAGTCGGACTCGATACTACGAATGAGGCGCAGAGACCTGAAATTGGTATGATGGTCAGCTTAGATCATACAATTTATTTCCATGAGCCAAGACGATTTAGGGCAGATGAGTGGATGTTCGCTGAGATGTCGAGTCCGTGGTCTGGGAGTGGGAGGGGTGTTGTGCTGCAGCATATCCATGCCATGGATGGCACTCTCATTGCGACTTGTTTCCAAGAAGTCTGTATTTCCCTTCCCATGCTGGAGAGTGTAACTGACTAAGAGTAGGGAGTTGTAAGGTTGAAAGAAGACCGTTCGGCAAAGCTCAAGTTATAAACAAGTGGTCTGAAGAGATTTTGTTTTCGTATTTATTTTCGGAATCTGTGTTAGTACTAGATCCTAGAGCGTGGAGATTTGATACCCAACCTTTTGGCACCTCATCTTCCCACAAGATATTGTCTGACCCCCATGGTTGATTCTCTCAAGCCTCCATCTGATACGCGGATATGGTAATAAAACTCAAAAGCAACCATTGGATTGACTCTCTTTTGCTGGCCTATGTGAAAGAAAAAGCCAGGCGTAAGTACTGCCTCAACTGTTTCTCATCATGGATGGTATTTACAAAACATCCCCGAGGCATTTTTATCCTACATAAATTGGAGCACATCATTGTTTCGGTCATCATTTCGGAAGAGAGGAAAGAGTCGTTGGGACTAGGCGTTGTGGAACCTTTGAGTCTGGGGTCTTGGAGCGAGGTCGACACAAAGAGAAGTTGCTTTTATGAGATGAGGAATGCGTCTGGTATGGGCCTGCCGCTGTTTGGGAGTTAGGAACGGATGAGAAGAGAAAGTCACCGCACGATTTGTGGCACGAAGACAAAGAGCAAAATGACTTGAGAAGACGGAGAGGATCTGGGGTGAACAATTAGGGAAGAAAGTAGTTGTCAATTGCAGTCAACGACATCTAAAATCGGATACTTGGTTCTTCCAATTTGCCTGGCATTCACTGCAGCAACACTGTGAGGTCAAAAGAAGTGCGAGGCGCCAAAATCTGGGCCAGGGCTTCTTCTGGACCACATCATGGTGCTTGCATGCTATCGAAATAGGCTGATGGCGGGCTTTAAGGGAGGGTGGAATTAATCTATCACGTGAGGACATCTATTCTGATAAAGGCTTCCTCATACTTATTTACCACATTCAATAGCACGGTCACTACCGTGGAATGTCCATACTGAAAGGTTTTGAGAAAGCAGTAGGCGTTGGATGATTCTTTTTTACATGCAACCCTACCGAAATTGGGCTCTTGACAGCCATCGTAGACGCCCCATGGTCTTCATATGAGCCCTCGCATACTCCCTCAGGGTGGTCATATTGTGCGTTCCAGTATTGTTCTCCCACCTCAGTTCGGGATATTTATTCAACCTGACCCTCAAAATTCTCGCCCGCAACCAAATCAGGGATGTCATCATCATCGTCGTCTTCCTTTTGCTCATCACCACCTTCTTTCTTAGACATTGACTGGTAGCTCTCGGCGAGTTTTCGGAGGGAAGCGAGGGAATCGGGACCGAGTTGGTTTAGGATACCGGGGACGAGTTCGGTTAGTTCTTTGTCTTCACCGTTACCGTAGATAGCGAATGTGTTAGCAGGGACAGCGGCGTGGACTGCAAATTAAAGAGATTAGCTCGCGATACAAAACTACAGTCCCCATCTACGAGGTAACGCAGACCGTCCAGCTGCGGTGACCGTACCTTTAGGAGCAGCGAAGTGGATGACATTTCCATCGGATTTGAACATGTTGACCTCCTCAATAGCCTGGATAGGTTGGACGTTGAGCTTCTTCAGGGACGTTTGCAGTTTCTTGTCATCCATTCCCGTGCTCTTGTGAACCTTCTTCGTCTTTCTTCGAGGTGTGCCTTTTCCTCTATTGATATAGTTGTCAGCACATCTAGACCATCCAGTAGCTTCGCCACATAACAAGCACATCTGTCATCGTATCGCTCATCGAGAGCCGGTCGGAAAGAGGTTTGTAACGTACCCTGAAGATGAAAAGTTAGCTAATGATGGTACCGCGAAGGGAAAGACTCGGAATATCATCGCGGCTCTAAACCCCCCAAGCTTGCAAGTCGCCATTAAAAGAGCTCCAACGTACCAATTCGCACCGACTGCTGCATCTTCTTCAACTTTTCCATATCCATGATTGCGGTAGTAAGACCTTCGTCGAGGAAGCGAGGTCGTGTATAAGGAACGGAGCGTGCGAGTCTGCTAGCACATCTATTAGCATTCCAAGCTCATCGCAGATCTCATCTCGAGTTTCATAGGCGATTACGAGGGATTTGTAGACGTACCGGAGTTGTTATGGGAGTATTCCTGGGATTGCACTCTCGTCGATGGTGTCGTGAAGAATCTGGTGATGGAGCGTTTGTGTGCCAAGCCTCCTCGCTTAAGTTTTGTGGAGAAGCAACTTCGACTTCTTCTCATACATTGTCGATTCCCAATCATTCAACACGCAACAACAAGAAGCCTCTTTAATGCTTGCTTCGAATGGTAGATTGCAAGCTTCTGTGCTTGCTTCTAGCCATCGCAAAAATGGCCGGAAATTGTGTCACCAGTATCAATAGATAATTCATTTGTTTTTCTTATTCTTCGAGACGCTGCTCCACGATATATCCTCTTTCATTGCCACTAATTGGGGCCCCTCTATTGATAATCAGCGTTCTTAAAAGTCTGCTATGACTGGAAATCTCTATGCCGCTGTTGTTGTCGCATTATTGATCGAGCGGGCTTGAGGCCAGTTGAGCGTTTCCTAGCCGGCGGCTAAGGACAGCACGAGATCAAGACTATGGCATGGATGGGATTGGAAGCCCGAATACCAAGATGATCGACCCATCCAAGAAATTACACCCGGGGCTTTTCTGCAAAGATATTCGGTCGGGTGGTACGTGGTTTCCCTATTTCTGTTTCTTCCTGCCTTCGTAACGTGGAGCGCCAGTCATTTTGCTTCCTGCCTTTGTCATTGGGGTCAACCATCCCCCTTTCTGAGTTCTGCGTCCAACGTATATGCTTTGAGTCATGAAACATCGAGAGCTTGAAGGTTCAGTTGTTGAGAGCGACGCCAGAATCGTGTAAAATCACGCTTCATCTCATAATGGCAACTCTCGAACTTACTTAGAAGCTTTCGCGGCGCGGATGAGTATCTATTCATGGTCTCTGAGAGTTGAAAGCTAGGCTGGCTCAATGATAGAACATCGAAAAGTCTCACTGACCTGGAAAAATGACAAAGATCAAACTATGGCACAATATCTCGTTATGGCCCATCAATCGACCGTAGATGTAAGCAAGAGGTGTTTGACAATGAAGCCCGAAACTCGCCGACAGAGGCATGCCTTAAAAGCCCAGGGCTATCCGCTCCCACGGCCATCACGCTTCCGACCAAGAAGCCAAATCGCATGTCTCGTTGATCTCGCGGCGAGGAGACAGATACTGTTCAAGCTAAGATGAAAAGTGTGGATCGGCGAGTTTCCATACGGTCAAGGATGTAATTCCCGCTCCATTCTCTCTCCAAGCTTTCGGCGAGAGATATGAGGCGAGGATGTCTTACTTCATAGATGAAGGAATAATTTTACTACTTGCTTGAAAGCTGGACAGATCGATGAGCGTACACTGGTGACATTTGAATATCAGACAATCAACTTTAATAGTTTCAACCTTTGCCGGATGATTCGGATGGTGACGAGAGTATATTTCCTTTTCATCTGGAAACAGCGGTTTGCCTTGGCTCTTGGAATCTGTGGAACTCCATCTGATATCGAGCTCTTTTCGGTTTTCGATTGGAATACCCAACTTACCAAGCCCTCCCAGCTGCATTGGAGAAATACAGTATCGACACACCACTTCGACCGCACGTAACCTTTATCGTCAAGCCAACCAGGAGCGGCATTGGGGGAGAGTAGAGACACCGTCGGAGATTCTTAAGAGCTTGCATGTTAAGGCTAGGAAAAAACCTATGTAATACTAACGAAGGTAGTCAATCGGACGAAGCTCCATGCCCACTTGGAGGAATCGCTTGGGTGCGATAGGAGGGTCGATGTTTATGTCCTCAGGACTTTTTCAACATGTGGGAATAGTTTGCCTCATCTATGAGGATAGAAATTCGTTTGATAATATATGACTTGTACGTTGAATACAGGTACAGTAAAGAAGTCGAGCCGGACTCTTACACCAACTTCCCATGCATCCAATTGTGCATTTCTTATTCATGATGCTAGCACTTCATGTCAATCTACCCATATTCAACACTACCAATGCTCCCTATGCCAATCTTTGGGGTCCGCTTCTCATTTATGAGCTTACATGACCACCTGCAATGGCCTGCAACACAAAGGCAATCTGATCCGCGGTCAATTCATTGACATCGTCGATCCCCTCGATTTGCACCTCGATCTCCTCATCCTCACTCTCGTCCCCATTCTCGTCCTCTGCATCAACCTCATCATCGGCATCGAGGCTTTCGCCAAACTCATCATCCGAGTCGGCACTAGTTCTGATGTCGTTGCTGACCTTCCAGAAGGCTGTTGGACCCGCGGGCCCGTGTTGATCAAGATCCCTGTTACTGTTAGAGGGGCGGAGGTTTTGAGGGAAGCACATACTTATCAAACCAGTGTCCAAGCACCCCTCTGGAAGACTTCGCACCACCAATTTGGATACCTTCGCTAGCCCACCTCTCCTCTCTTGAAATAACGTCAGCATAGATCCTATTCTCTTTCGAACCGTGGGTAGATTTAAAGAGGAGTGGCTTTAGCATTGGGAACTCACTCTTGATAAACACTGATACTAGTCCACCTGACCTCCCCCTCCCTCGTCAACCTCACCGTCCCTTTGATTTTTGAATTCGCGTTCGGGTCCCATTGAGTATGCATACTCCTGCTCACGCCCTCAAAATACACAATCGGAGACAGTCCTTCATTCTCGCTAGGGTCGGAAACACGAACGACCTGGAGTTCCATGGTGATAAGGCGGATGGCTTCGGTGGTCTCGAGGGGTGGGCGGGGATCTGAGGGAGATAGGCTTTGGCTGTTGAAGTTGTACGCAAAGAGCTCGGTAAAATCTATCATACGAGGGTTAATTAAAGGTGAGATTAGTGTTTGGTGCAGGAGAGAGCGAACCTAGGAAGCAGACGACCTAGAAAATGGTTAGCCTTTCCATTTTCCAATGTAAATGTATTACTTACCCGCATCCATGTACCGCTGACATTGAAAGGCTGTTGATTTCCTGTCAGTTGGTTCTTGAACAAGCAATTAGAGGAAAAGTTGTAGGTTTTTAGACCAGCGCTCTCATGTATACTACGTACAAGGAAATAGACAACAGAAAGTTCACTTACATCCGATGCGTCAGACGGCAACGTAGGTTCTGCCTGTGACTTACTTACAGCCATCGGAGAAAAGCTATCAGGACTAGCACCCAGCCAGGGAATATTCCAGACTGGCCCGAACAAGCCTCGAGTATTTTCCGTGAAATTCTTCAAATTATGTCCCAGCACAATCATGACTGCTTCGAGACGTTCCCAATCAACCGTACAAAGCCTACGCATCAACGAGTCAATGTTTGCTCTATCTGCTGAACTCGGTTGACACTCACCCATCATCTTTATATGGCCCCCAGAGGTTTCCTGCAGTGTAATTCCTCAAATCATAAACCACCGAACACGCATATGGGTACACGGCATTAGCTAGCGAGCGTCTCGGGAACTCCACTGGCACACCATACAAGGTGTGCAGTTTAGCAGACATCTGGCGCTCTTCCGGACTCAGAAAATCGACGGGCCCTGAAGATGCCAATGGTAGTCTGTCTCTCCTGGCACGTCCGAAGATGGTGGAGTGCTGGAAGAATGCCTCTTTATTGTCCCTCTCAAACCTTCCGGCGAAGAGTTCTGAGAGAATGACAATGTTCTTAGAGAGGCCACGGGAGGAGGGAAGCGCGGTCTGCATCCAGGTGACTACTGAATCGGTCACGAAAGGAAGGCGTCTAGTCTGATGAGAGTAAGCTTCCGCGGGTTTGATCGGATTGGAGCACCGAAACCTTTTCCTCAATACTCAATTGTTGGTGACGTGGCCAAATCATTCCTCCTTCTAGGGTGTTAAACATCTTTGAATGAGCTTATTAGCTTCCATAGTCGGTGAATGTGGTTTTGAGAAGACCCAGAGTTTGGGAGGTAACTTGAGCGTGATGTATATATCTGAGACCTTGTCTAGAGAACTCAGCTCCTGGCTGTAGTTGCAGGAGGATTTCCTCAAATATGACATGAGCAATTAAGAATAAGCCTACCTTAACGTATCTGTACACCTCTCCGATCCAGTTGAACTCGACATTATTTGGTCGGTGAGGCGGTTCATCCTGTCCTCATCAGCCCTCGTTGCCACCAATACACTCCCCCCTTCTCTCCTCCTGCCCAGCTTCTATTTCCTGTCACACTGACTCACCAGAAGCCTCAAGTAGACGTCCTTAAACAACGACCTGTTCTCTCGCAACAAGAGACGGAATCTCCGACAACACCATGCTAGTGACGCCAAATCCCACGGTCGTACATCCTTGAAAATGGTGTTCAGCAGCTCGTCTGGTAGCGAAAGCAAGCCATTGCTTTGTGCCATATCTCCTCCGGATCATATTACGCTAGAGTGTTGGTGTTGACGTTGGGAGCGTGTGATGTCGTTATTGATCTGAAGGGCGAGAGCGCTGGCAATCGTCGGAGATAGCTTATCTCTAAGCCGATACTGTTAGACAGGTACGAACGACCATCTCACGTGACTGGCACGCTTCCTCAGTTTTTCGTTGACTTCGTGGATCTGTACTCGAATCGGAGTGAATCCTTGATGGATGGGAGTCTGGTAGTATTAGACTGTACGCTTGAAGAGGAAAGTGTAAATGCTGTGTCCGAGAAAGACCCAACTTTTCCCATTCGAATAAGTAAACTGGAGCCCTTTTGAGCCCAACAATATTAGGGAGATATTTACATTCTTATTTGAATATCCGGTGGTTCAAAATACATGTGGCCTGCTGCCCGGGCCTGAATGTTTTGTTGCTATGTTTGCCAGTTTCTCCTGTCTTCACACGCGCGACCTTACCAACATGTGTTCGCGCACCAGCCCAAACACTACGTCTTCTCACCCCCCATCCCCCGAGAGGAACCCTAAGGTTGCCAGAAATATAAACATCTTTAACCAATTATGTGGACGCGAGAGTTAGAGAAACCCGCAGCTCCAATCCCTTGAGCTTGAGTCCATTCCCGCCGAACCTCAAACGTTTCGTTTGCAGCGTCATCTCAATGATCGGGATTATATGGATCCCGCTGTTACTTTCAGAAGTATTGGTCCAATTTCCAGAGCGCCCTCGAGTGTAACGAATTAGTACTACTTTCTTCCCATTGATATTCGTGATACATAACACACCTTAGCAAAGAAGAGTATTTCGCTTCACAGCATACCTTGGACTCTCCCCCAAAAGGGAAGGATTTCCCATCGCTTTGAAAACTAGCTAGCAGTGTGAGACATAATAATAAAACCAGAAAGCAGAGCACCTTTCACTATAAGAGGGCTATGTGCTTGAGATGGACCCAGGATCTTAGGCCCAAGCTTGCAAGGAACTCCTGGTCCGCTTTTGAACCCGGGAAAACATTCTTGAATCTTGGCCAGAGACCTTTCTGTGAGCTTGAGAAAAAGGGAAGTAACTACACCACAAACTTGCATGAGCTTTTCACGGTCTGGACTTCAGCTTCACCACTGAACCTTGGAGTTCAGAAGCAATTTCATCTCGTATAGACGATTCGTTTCGCAAATTTGCACATGTCATGAATATCGTACCCTGGAGTCGCCTTTGCAATCTTCGAATCGTCTTACAGACCAGCTGAAAATTTCTACTTTTCCACACACTTGAACTCAAATCCGTGAATCGAAGACATTTGGTAGCAAGCCGCGCTCACTATCGCAGCTCAACGTTCTTACCAAATATTGATAATGATGAGATGATGAACACAATGTGTGCTTTCAAGAAACTAGGAAGAAGGAAGCTCTTCCGTTCAAGCTGACGCACAGTCAGAAACGAAGCTTGATAATAAGCCCAGCTGGAAGGATGGGTCAGAAGCTCAACTTGAAGACCAGATACAGAGAGAGAAAGACCTTGAGGTCAAAGTAAGGAACAATACAAAAAAAATACCTTTCACGGCGAACCGCCACATAGCAGAAACATGATTTCCAGCCCCCATTCCACATGTGACCCTAAGATGATCCTGAAATGCCCATCCAACATGATACCCATGAGTCATGACACTCCTGAGATATGTTAAGCCTGTCTGGAAATGCTTCTCGGGCAGCATCTTGAATCATGTCTTACCTTCCACTTTCTCGAATCAGTGCATTGCCGAAATGCAAAACATAAACACAGATACAAGAAAGAGAAGAAACAAATCACAAGGGCCACGTCACATCGCAACCTCGAAAAACAGCAATCAGCTTCCCTCTACCTCGAACGCTGATCATCGAAATGTGAACGAGACACTAGCATGCGTCTTCCGTCAGGCAACAGACCAGAAAGGAACGACGATCCCAGATGCTCTTCGCGCGACGGCCCCTCCCATGCGCACCGCCTGCCTTTGGGGAGCACAAGGCGATCTATTTTCCCGACCCGACCTCCCGATCCGGATTCTTGGCAGGTTGGTGGTGGTGAAGATAGGACAGAAGCAGAAGTTATACTGTCGTGTACAGAAATACCATGCACACATGATTGGGGGAAGTATGCAGCATATGCAGAAAAGACCCAATGCGATACCTTGCGTCTCCAGAACTCATCGCTGTGCGATCATCTGATCAAAGTCTTACCAAGTCTGAAGTGCTGTAGTGTTCCTATTCTTCTGGTGTGAGAGTATGCGACACGCTCGATAGCCAATGTGGTATGCTGGGTTGGCTCGTTCCGCTGCAGTAGGTGGCGATGCTGCATGCTGCAGTGCGCTGCATTCAGTGATAGTTGACCTGATATTGACCTTCGGAGAATTTGGTTGCAGGACTGTAGCGTATGGTGAGACTTGAGATTGTTTTGCACCTTGACTTGTGGTCGATTGAATGTTTTGCGACGCAGGGGGCGGGGTAAAATGGGTTACTTTTACTCTGCATGTGGAGTAAATCAACCGCTACCCAAATCTCACGCATATCCAGGCTGATGTCGACTCATTTTTGTGTGGGACAACTGACGGAAGGAACGAGGCCCCAGCCTCGTTCAGACGTGTACGGACTCCGTGTGGATAGGTAAGCACTACCAAGCTGAGTCATCGTCCGACTACCCAAACCGCAAACGAACAAACATAAACTCTCTTCAGGGTCACTTTACTCCGAGTGAAATAAGCCGAGGCGTTTCCTTTCACGCCTCGTTTCTAGACACTCTTGAAGCCTTTGGGAAGAAAAAGTTTTCCCATTTATCGACTTGAATGGCATTTGGAGTCGTTACTCGGCGAGACTTCCAAGTCCAGAGAAGCGTAAAATGATAGGTCGTACAAGCAGCATCTGGAGCCCTGCGATAGTGATAGCGGGGTCAGTCGAGCACCCCTCCATTTATCGGTGCGACATCACGATTTGCATCAGCGCGTTATGCGACGGTGACTTCCGTCCTCTCACCGAGCGCAGTCTTGTGCATTGCATGTCCCGTTTCCCTCGCAAGCATGACACTCTCTCGCAAAGCAATATCGAATGCGGTTTTCGTCAAACTAGGTTGATATGTTCGTGCATTACCCACACCAAATGTAGTGACTCGGTGAGAAGAAATTTCTGAGCGGTGAGACCCCTTCCAAATGGTAAATCCCGCCCTGAATTTGCGTCTGAGCTCAGCACCAGGTTTCAACACCTTCCTCACCGTCTGTTCGGATTGTGATCGACTCTGTGAGATCTCGTCACAAACACAGCCTGTAAGCTCGAGGTCTCTGGGGTCAAGATGATAGTGTCGCCAAACATTGCCACTTTCGAGCGCGGTTCACGTCAGAAGTAAATGCCGTGAATTGGCAGAGTGGTGACGCAGCTTCGAGATGTGCAACAGAACCATCGACTCCTGCATTGCTTACCGATGGTGGTGATGGCGATTCGCTGGTCGGGCCGCTGCAGGACGTTTGCACGTTGTGCTCTTCGATGCGATCCATGCTCCTTGCTTGTGCGTCCCACTGCTTTGCCTCGTGACACCACACCACACCCCACACACAAATCTTTTGCCCGATCTCAGTTTCCTTTTCAATATTGCCATATTGATATTGCATTCGCGTTGGATGACCCCCTCGAGACTGCGAGACTGCAGCTCAGCGGATGAGGTGCTCACAGCCAAGCGTGGTCCATCCCCTCGCCCATCGCATGCTAAAACCAATGATAACAGTCATATCCTCCCATGCCCTCCCATGCCTAATCACGCTGAGCTGAGTACTCTGATCAGCAGGGTATTGGGACAAGGAGGACCCTGTCACCCGAGTCCAGCTGAATGGCTTCTGGGTTGGGCTAGTGATCCGTTGCATGCCGCCCTTCGATGTTGTACGCACAATCGTCTGGGACGGGTTTGGTGGGCTTTTGGGCGCCGCAATAAGCAAGGAGCATGGGAAAAGGTGGGATCGCGCCGAGGTGCATGACATGAGCATGGGTGCTGGCTGGTCTGTGGTCCATGGCCATGGGCGATGGTCTGCATGATGGGCCGATTTCAGCCGGGCGGACGACGGAACGGGAATGCAAACGAAGCACGCACACGCACATAAGCCAGACTAGAGCGGCCCCTACGCGCATGAAATTTTGGTCTTGTGATTTCTCGAATGGGTATAGCAGGCCCAAGAGGCCGTTGTCGCTACAGTGTGTATCCAGTGCGTTTGTGGGAGAGCCAGTAAGCAATCGAAGACCAGGCGGCAACGACCAGGGCATGCATTGCCTTGTAAACTATGAGTTGTCACGGCTTCACTCCCCCGAACAATGCTGAAGGCAGATCTGCCTGGCGCTGTTGGGGAAAATTGGCTTCTCATTCGTTGTCGGATGTTTTACTCGATTGGAACCCTGGCCGTGTGAATAGGTAGCCATCCTCCGTCGAGATTCTTTGTTGAGAGAATGACATTCACTGACTCCCTGGATCTATTATCTCTGTAAGTATTGACGAGCCTTGAATCCCCTAGAATCAGGGACTATGACCTGGACGGAGGCTTCTGCTGACCGCCAGGCCAAGAGCACATTTTGCGGCAGCTCCCCCGAGTACTCTTCTGAAGCAGTTGAAAACGTTGTTGCGCGGCAAAACTGTGCGTTGTACTTTTTTGGGTACTCGGCGTCGAAGCTGCTGCTTCGCGCCCTGGCGGTGGAGGATCAAAGCGTATGCAGGGCGGCCCCCCCGCTTTTGATTGAGTGATGAGACCAACAGGGACATACGGAGGTAGTCTGATGAGTTGTCGATTTTCAATTTACATTTCGGTGATGCCACCGCAGGGCTGCTCTTCGTTAAGAATGAAACTTTTGCAGGTTTCGCCTTCGGAGAAGTTCTATCAGAACCCATGAACGACCTCCTTACCTTGGTGACTGCCATGCGAAAGTTGCAATCTTTCGAGCGTTCCAATGGCCATTCCAGGATATGGTAGACGTTTGTCTTCGGTCTTCATGTCTGACATGAGTCAAGACAGATTTCTTAGACTCAGTTTTGCTTGTGAAATCGACGCACTCCATCTCGTTTCCGTACCCGAGACATGTAGATCTTTGGGAAAATGGAATGTCTCAAGAAGCTAGAGAAAGCAACCATGGTGTCCCTTGGTTGAGTTCGACTGATTGAATATTTCGTTTTTCGCGGCTATTTTGTTTTGAGTGAAACCCGTCAACCAGGATCGGGATGATCAATCTTAGGTCGTGCCATTATTGTCCTCCCTGTTGTCCATCTTGGGTCGCACTGACATGCCAGCACTTGGTTCAGACTACTGTCGTTACAGCGCATACTTGCGATATACCCTCTCTTCCGAGGTATTACTATGTGTTGCTCCAAAAGTAGGGTTGAAAAATGCAAAAGATCACCCCCTTGCGAGATGAAGGGAACGAGGGAGGGTGCTCCCGCCTAGCCGTCCACTAGACTGGCGTACTTTTACTCCAGAACCGATCCCAACAAAAACATAATTCCAGAAAAGATTTGAGTTTGAGACTTCTTGTGCGATTGGCTGACTTGGGGAGGAGGGCTTTGATCTTGTTGGTTTGATGACGGCTGCTCATAACTTTACGAGTCGTCAGGCATGCTTTACTGGGTTTAGCCGTTGGTGTAGTCTGTCATCCCTCACCAGGCCATGCTGATCTTGCCAACGAATAAAACAAGGCTGACCCATATGCAACTTCGAAGACAAATGAAGAGATCTCCGGAGCGGGAGGGAAGGAACGGAACCCCGCTGTCGCCGTAGTTAAATATGCACCTCGCTCCATGGATTGATTCCTTGTACCCGAGCGTCCGGTGCATGGTGAGTAATAATCCTGCAATTATGATATGTATTAATGGCGTGATAAGATAGCGGGGACGATGAGAGAGCAGCATCAACTCCAAAGGATATGTGGATATGTAATGCCTTTCCTTTTGCATCCGTGATTGGATCGACAAGCTGGGCAAGAGTAATAATTTGGCGTCTAGATTGCAGGAGCATTCAGTTATCAACCCACACATCTGACAGCAAACATGTCTAACGTCACGGTCGGACGGAATGCGTACTGGCTGCATCATAGCAAACTACAAGTCTCGACTCACCGCTCCAACCAATATGCGTACATTGTTTGGCATAGTTGCATATCGGGTAGATATATGAGGTTAGATCTCGAAGCGCGCAGGACACCAAAACGTTGATAGCTCGTGCATCGCGCCTGTGTCCCGCATTGGTGTTGGGTCAGGCGGCGCGGCCCTTGGTCCAAAGGCATGGATCCGGATGCAAAAAGCAACGCTGACTACAATTGCTAGGTTCATGCCGAAAGACGAGATTGGTGGATGCGTGGAGGCATGGAGTATCTGTACACATCGTGTGGATGGATATGTATGCAGTTGGCCGCCTGACGGCTTGCTGACCTTGACCACCATGCGAGACAAGGGAAGAAGAAGTTGCCCCATGGGGTTTGGTTGAAGGGGGCTGTTCTCCTGTGTCTTTTGCGTCTGTGATGAACGAGGAAGCTGTTTGTCCCTGTAGCCCTACAATGTACCTTCCTAGAAACTTGACTCGCCCGTCATTGTCCCTAACACATGTCCAACACCAATCGATGGCAGATTGATGATGCTCAACTGCCCGAGTGTCGTACCCGCCTCTGCAGTATTCTCCTCGTACGTACAAGTGATCAAGAGAGCAATCGTCCAGGGTTGATCTCCTCTTACGTCTTGGATTCCGCCTCCATCTGCTCTGATCTGATCTGGTCACTTCATGCCTCCTGACGTCTCATTTCTTCCCAGTATACGAGGGGCCTTGACCGACTAACAAAGACGTCTAAGGCTTCCACCGAGTCGCATCTCAGCGTTCAATTGCCACCAGTAGAGGCTAAAGAAGCAGTTCGTGTCGCAACAGCGGAAGCTCCAGCGGATACTGCCTGGACCCTGTATCTCGGGAGCTGGAAAGCGCCTTGTGGAAGTGCAATTGGCCCAAAGCATCCCAAGCATCCCCAGCACCCTGTACTCGAGGATCCAGGGATCTTCTCGAGCCGTTCAGCAGCCAGGGTTATCGAGTTGGGTCGCGCGGATGATGAGCCAACAGCCAAGCAGAAGCCCAAATATACTTCCGTAGACACAGGGAATGTCTCCCAAAGGGGGCCCTAGACTTGCCCCATTAAGTCGTGCAGCCCTTCCGTAGACCCCGCCAGTCGTGCCCAACGTTGATTGGCATCTGTGGGCATTTCTGCCACCTCCGTCCCACCAACCCAATACCTGCTGAGACCACCCCACAGGAAGAATGCCTCGAAGCGCATGTGGAATTCATTGTTTGTAGTCCCAATTCTTGAGTCTGATTGATCAGAATCATTCCAGCCAACCGCAAAATACCAGGGAAAAGTTTCGAGGAAGACAGGGGAAAAGTGGTCGCCGTCATCGTGCTCCCTCCCATCTACACCCCACCATCATCCATCTAAAAGGAGAGACTCCCGTCCCGGAGGAGAAGCGCAAACTTCTTTCCCTTCCTTTGCGGACTTGATCCATCGTCAGGACCCAAGAGTAGACGAGAAGCCAGATATCAGCGCATTATTACTTCGTATTCACGCCGAGCGTCAAGTGCGGAAAGCATCACAGCGAATTGTTTCACCTCCCTCGGGACACACCAACCGGCTCTCCCTTCAGCTGGCTTTTCTCTGGGGTGTGCACGCGACGGGACCAAAACCAAAACCAAAACCAAAACCAACATCGACATTATTCAACCGCCACCACCACCAACAACACCACGTACACAGGGGAAAACGGAAGAAGCCCAAATAGAGGACAATATCACTACTGCGGACTACTCGTTCCAACTGCTCTCGTAACTCGTTACCTCTTCTTTCCCCCTCAAAATACACCTTCACCATCTCATCTCATCTCATCTCATCTCATCTCATCCACACTCCTTCAACATCAGCATCATCAGCCATTACCTCCTCGTCTGCCAGCATCCGAGATCCATACATCACACTCACTCTCACTCTCACTCACTGCTGTACCGAGGCTGATGCCGACACAAGGCGCAGCCGCAGAAGGTTCCATTGTCCCGTTGAAGATAGGATAGGGCAGCGACACACCCCACCAACAGGGGAACACCTGGACAACACCAAGCCGTGTGATATTTGAGGAACCCGAACTTCGGACATACCCATCCTGTCTCGTCCCCGTTCCCATCCACAAATACTCGGCACGCTGCTGCCCTACCGCTCGTTGGCGAGGCTTGCCTGGGCTTGGCTTGGCTTGGCTTGGACCGCTCCATCATCAATCAACTCGAAATAATTCTCTCGACCCCAAACGCCCAACCATCATCCAACAACCCCCCATCGTCCTCTTTCCCAACCACACAGCTTTTTAGCTAATCCTCGACCATCGCCGCGCAACCCAGATCAACGAGCTTTCGAGAATCCGTCTCTCAATCGCACATCGTCCGTTTGCGGCTTTCTATCCTCTCTCCAATCACGAACGCGCATCGCACCGAAACGTCCGCCCATCACCCGCATCTCGCCTCAGTGGGCCGCAGAAAAGAGACCGCCTGTCCACACTTGTGACCTGCATCATCGAATCGATCGGTCCCATAGATCTCGACTACAAAGCCACCAAAATTCGCCGGATTCGGGCCTCTCCACAACCGCTGTTTTCAACACAAGATAATTGGTCGCGAAAGAGAGAAGAATTGGGGGAAAGAACATCTGCGCTATTCAGAGAACAGCACTCGCGCCGGATTCGTGCTGAGCGGCTGTACCTCCTGCGCCATCTTAAAAAAGGAACTTCCTCCACTGACTTGCGTTTGCGACTGCGATCCGGACAGCTGCCCAACACACATACAGATCCACCAATTGATCAACGATTGAGGAAAAGCACAAGATAACACTGGACTGGACATTTCAGTGATCCACCGAATCCCTTTCAAATACCTTGGTTCACCGCAGAGGGAAAGACGGGACCTAAGGACCGCTGAAGATACTTCCAATCGCTCTTCTGTAACGTAAAACCCCCCCTAGGACAACTCTTACGAAGTCAGCGACCGGTACATTCCTTCCGAACTCGAATCCAGCCCGCACCGTTGAACGTCATTCCTGGTCTAAAAAGCAGATCAAGTCATTCTCACGGTACGTCTCTGATTGCGCTTCCCAATATCGAGATCCAAGCCCTCGATTTTAGCGTTGAGATTTTGGGGCCTAAAGTCAAACTTCTGACATTTTCAGGTACTGAAGATCTTCTTGATTTCACAATTCCTGGCTTCGACCTTACGAGTAACCATTAACGGCAAATTTCGCGACCAGCCTATTCTCAAGTTAGGTGTTCTTGCATTCAGACAAGCAAACTCCCTAAAATCTGCAACCTTAACTGCGACCACGGGAGGGAACCCGGGGAGGCACGACACGGGCGGAAAGGCAACTAGAGTTTCCAGCACGCTATCCCAAAATCCCACTGACCACTCACAATCCTGTACCAAACTCTCAAGAGGAGCAATTTATCCCTTTCGGCCCCCGGGTCATACGTGCACATTCGAGCTTACCACCGTCCCCCACTACTGCAAAGGCGATTTCCTGTACCTTTGGTGCGCCAATCCTGCATCGCTCATCTTTCACCACAGTTTAAACGGTTTTGGCACTAATATTGGCGGCGCACACTTCAAGTCCTCTCCTTTATATTACTTCCTGGAAGCGCTGCTAGACACTTGGCTGGCGTCTACGACTGTCGCGACAAACCACATCGAGTCCGAGGAGTTTTCACCTTCAGCAATCCTCATCCCAAATTTGACACCTCGAAGCCTATTCCAAATCAGCAGACGAGTCATTCGTTTCGCATTGAGGCCCAAAGGACGAGAAGACTAAGCGCTCATTCCACATCTGCATAGCAAGCAGTCGCGATCTATTTCAGACCCACACGGCTTTCGACGATAGACATCTACTGTGACGAGGTCGAACAATAACTGAATTCGTCGATTGGTGAATTTGAGTCTGCAAGCAACGCAGGTCGTGGAAAATATCGATAGCGCACCCACACTACGGTCGCACACACTCTTTCTCCTGTGCCCCCCGCATCGGGATATTTATTATTCCCTCAGGTCCCCACCCCAAACCTTCAACGTGGCGATCTACCAGACAGAGATGTCGTATCAGGATCAGGCTGGTGGTTACCCACCTCCGCGCGAGCAAGAATCACAGTACCCTCCTCCACCAGGGGAGGAAGATGATCGCAGAGCATACCATCAGCGCGCTCCATCAACCAGCAGTGTTACTCTTCCATCGATTTCCCCCTACGAGTACCAACAGCCACCTACTGGTTACGTTGCCGATCCCCGATACCCTCCTCAAGACTCATACAGACAACAACAACAACAACCAGGTCCATATAGGGATGATAGAGCTCAATACGACTATGCCAGGGGAGGACCTCAGCAAATGAACTTCAGTCAATCTGCGCCACGACAAAGAACCGCTATTGCCTGCAGATATTGCAGAAGACGTAAGGTAAGCACAGATACATGTCACTGGCTTGCAGGAACCCTGCTCGAAACTCCAAGACCTGAGACAGTGGAGACGTGTGTAACAAAGCTCGTAACAGACAAGGCTGACACTGCTGCAGATTCGTTGCTCCGGCTTTGGAGAAAACCCCGAGGGTCGTTGTTCCAACTGTCAACGCTTCCAACAGGAATGCATTTTCACTCCTGTTTCTTCGCAAGCTCAAGCCTTCGTACCTGCACACGCTGTCTATCCTGGTATGAGAAATATGGGTGTTGGTCCCGACGGTCGCCCGCGTCCAGTCATCTACCCTCAAGGCACACAACTGTATGGTGCACATGGCCAACCTTTAGGTCCTCTTCCGCCACAAGCCGGATCTCCATACAGCGAATACGCTCAGCCGTCGCCAACTGGTTCGTATACCTCCTTCACCGACGATCGGCCTTCCGAGTCACGCAAGCGCCCTCAGCAAGATCCTCATCCATCTATTCTGCCACCCCCCGTCCCAGGTCAACCTGGCTATCCTCGCTCTGAGAATTCACGCCGTCCAGCTGCTGAGGATGATCTCCGACTCCCACCCGTCACTCCCACTACCGGGCCGCAAACTACATCGAATTACTCGCCAGGGTCATCCACCTCCTCTCACTCAAACCTGCAACCCCCCCAAGCTTCTTCGTCTGGTTTGCCTTCTCGCACACCTCCGCCACGAAATAGTCCTGGCGAAGCCCGCTCTGATCCCATGAGTTTAGGCAATATTATGGAGCGTCGACCAGATACCGAGATCGATAGGAGTATGCTGGGACGATTGGACCGGAAGGGTCAATAAATTCGACCTTACTTCCCCCTCCACTGGTCCAGCAATTTCTTCCATCAATCGAATTTTCACGGCGCAACAATATGCGAGGTTCAATCAGCAATGGGCGCTAAAACAGATGCACAATGTTCTTGCCATTTCTCCGGCCGACCGGCTTCCTAGGTCGCAAAGTCTAACTCGGTCTAATCACAAATGGGCGCTGACACAGATTCACGCGGTGCCCCAAACCATCTTTCATCTTTTTATTCCTCCGGAGGCTGGAGATCGCGGATCTCGCCTTAAGAAACACAAACTGAACGACGCGAAGGGAAAATAATGAGTAGAATAATGGCATGGAACTCGCGGACAACAGCTTTCTTTCTTGTACATGTGCACATCGGGTCACATCGCACGCCTCTCTTTCAACCCACCAGCTGGTCTGGGGCTGGTTCCTGAGATGGATTGGATGCACCACTTTTCCTTTTTTTCTTTGAACCTCCCATTCTGTGTCTCTAGTCTCTTCATCGCTTTACTTTAATGGGTCTGGGAGGAGATGAGCTTGCATGTTCTAACAGGACGGGAGCGATCAGGGCAAACAAAGGAACGGAGTCAAAAGAACTAGATGGAAATAGCCTCACGGCTCACAAACGTGGTGTTTGGGGGAGTTTATTTGCTATTTTGCTTTATGCGGTACGTGACTTTGGGTTGGGTGGTATTTTGCTTTTGCGCGTTTGTTGAGAAAATGGAATTGGACTGTATTAGGGGAATGCAATAGTTGGTGGGTGGCTTTTAGCTCTGTGCGGTGGATGTCGGTGAACACTAGGCATGTGGGTGGGGGTGAGTAGTATACATCCGAATACAATAGATGCACAAAGCAGTAGTACAAAGCTTTGTTACAAGGCGTGTTCATGCCATGAATAAGTGATTATTCCGAGATGAGACGTATCTACAGCGTCCGAGGATTGATCGGGCGCTTCCCTGCTGGAATAGGACGATCCAGAAATTGAACAATACTTCGCCAGGCTATGCCACGGGTCACTTGCTTCACGTGTATATCTGGGAGGCTCATTCGAAATCTCCTAAAGTTGACAGCGCCGTTGGCAGGGGTCCCAGCTTATGATTTACTGATCGGTCGATCTCAAGTCTCACGAGGTAATTTGAATTTCGAAAGTCAAGCTTGTTCCTACCATCCTACGCACGTTCTCAACATTTTGCCCCTCGGACTGTTCGCGGAGGAGCAGTTGAGGTGAGGCATGGCGGGGAGCCGAATCGTACGTCTTCACATTTGGGAGTCGAGATGGGCCGGTTTCTGTTACATATGTTTAGAATTGCTCGCATATCTACTTCAATTCCCTACAATCTGTGTGCTGCCCTGAGAGCTGAGCATCTAGGAACACTTGGAGATGAGCTTGTCTGAGGAGACTTCTATTTACTGCAACTTCAGGGCTTATTGTTTTTGGCTTTGTTTTTACTTCTCTTTCCGTCGGGACTTGATCGTCCTTGAGCCTTCGCCACTTTATGGACACGTTTGTCGAGCTTGAAATAGCACAGCTGCTAGCCTCGAGTGAACTAAGTGGCTATGAGGTGCGGTCGACTGAATTTTAAAAGAGAAGTGGAAAGGGTTTCATTCAGTGGCAGAGATAATTCCATTCTCTAAGACGGAGGCACTACAGTTTAGAGTTTGAAAATTCCACAACAGATGTAAATGTGTGTCAATTCGCTAGCTATGTACATGTTTATACTGGAGAGGTACAAGTGCTATCTAGCCGATATGCTGACTATCAACTTACGAAGGGACGAATCTGAATCCCGCACTTGCGGCCTCACTCGCACCATTGTTGATGAGCGAACCATCACCACCAACAGTGATCCACAACCCGTTACTGGTTGCCTTGATCGAGTATACGCCCGACGCGGCGCCGAGCTTCTGGCGGATGGTGAAGCGCTCCCAGGTCGACGCTGTGCCGCGGATAGCGGCGAGAGCGAAGCTCCCGGATATGTCTGCCGTGACGTACTGACTCGTGCTGACGAGCTCGAGCGTGCCAGAGTTCGGTACGTAGGCGCTGCTGAACACTGCGGCGGTACTCGAGGAGGTCGCTGAGGCCACTAGGTTCGTGTTCGCGCTAGATGCGGCAACGTAGTTACCATTGGAGGCGAGCTGGATACGGAAGCTGCCATATGGGTTCTGGGGAAGTGAGCCGCAAATTGGGGCGCCGTTGGTGTTCGGGCGGGTGCCGATGAAGAAAAGTTCGTTCGTGAAAGTTTGCCCAGTGCCTATTGGACTGTCAGTGAGTGCTATGCTGATTTATAGAGAGAGATAGGTGGAGGGGGCGGGTTGGAACATACCCCAATCAGTAATGTTAGCACTCCATTCGGCAGCAACTTGCGGGTTCGCGTTTGAATATGCGTCGATGATCACGCACTTCCACTCGTCACCAATAGTCGGATCGACAAGCTCGGGCATTGTGTACGACCACACGTTATCAACCCACTGGGTATCGTACAAGACCTGCGTATATCATTAACCTCTAATTCTCTTAAAAGTCGGTCTGAAGTCGTCAAATAACTTACTTCATTCACGGGAGTCACAGGTAATATCTGAATGGCTGCAATCTCGGACTTCTCAGCCCCCAGAACAGCCATGCTCCAGACTGCCAGTCTTCCACATTGCCCATCGTAGTCAGGGCTCTTACAGCCGCTTCAGGATATGGATTGTCACGGGACGTTGGATCTTCTTGCGGATACAGATGCCAGTAAACTTGAGCACCATGCTGTTCTGTGGCGAGAAGGAGCTTGGCATAGTTGACATAGTCCTGAGAGAGTGCAACGGATGCCCAGAGGAGAGCGCCGTAGTAGCCATTAACGGCTTCACCAGTGGATTCTTGGTCGCGGCTGCCAGCGCCGTTGGCGATACCGGATGCCCAAGAGTGGCCTGCAAACCAATCGCGGCAACGGGTGATTGGGAAGTAGGGATCTTGTGGTGATGGGTTTATGATGTCCCTAGAAACAGTGAATAGTCAGTGTCATAGATCTCTCTTACTCTCAGGAGGAAAGGATCTACCTCGCAAAAAAGTTGATATAGTCCTTATGTTGATTTAGCCAGCTTGCATCGAACTTGGCAATGGTAGCAGCAACGGTGAGAAAGTAGCCATAATGGAAATGATGATCGTTATAGTACCCATTCCCAAAGTCGATGTTTACGTTCGTAGCACCAGCCTTATCGACAACACCTCCCCATGTAGTCTCGTACGCTGGCAATGTAGATGAAGAGGACTCGAACCAGTAAGCGAAAGAAGTTTCGAGATATTTAATGACAGGGGTTACAAGATCGGAGCGGCCAAGGTTGTCCCTATGTAGGGAATACACAAGTTAGCGAGTCTGCGACCTTTTGGCTAAGCGAGGGGGTTTTGAACATACGCGATGAGGGCCAGCCGCGCCTGGGCAGCAAGCGTTCCACCCCAGTAGTAAAAATCACCGGGAACAGGCGGCGTAGAAGTGCTAAGTTGGGCCACCTCGTACTCGAGGCCTTGAAGGACTGCAGCGGAGCAGGAAGAGTCAAGTGCACGGGGCGGATCCCATGTGATCGACGTGAGAGTGTAAAGCAAATTCCACTGGTTGCCAATTACGGGATACATCCATCCCTATTATGACTCTGGTTATTGAATGCGGATCGGGTCTTTAGAGGAGCACAAACCTTCGTTGTAAGATAGCCAAGTGCTGTTGTGGCAGGGAAGTTCGGATTCTGCAACTTAATGCGGTGGTGAGGATATGTGAGCATCAGCAAGTTGCTGCCAGCGCCAACAGTCGTCCAGTCAAATATGAGGGTGCCAGTGGTGTCTGTAAACGAGTAGTCAAGCGAGACAGAAGTCGGGTAGACCTGATAATATTGATCTAGGAGCGCCTTATGGCTGGCAGAGGCAAGCTTGACGACACGGAGGACTCCAGTGTACGCGGCACTGGCCTGAATCGTGCCGGAACTTGAGGACACAGCGGTGGCCTTCAAAGTGATTGAAGACAGAGCGTAGATAAGGTACGTAGACCCGCTGGAATCGACCACGGTGAATTCTGTACCGGTGGCACTTGCTGTACGCTTTCATTAACACTGATATAGCATGGAAATATACAGTGATACACACTACTTGCGCCAGCCGCGAGTGTCTGTCCGTTGAATGATGTTATTCCGCCATTCATTGACGTCAACAACGGGGTGGCACCCGCAAACTGGAATGTCATATATGGTGATCCAGGGACGAGGTAAGTCGTCAAAGTCGCACTGCCCTGGAAGTACTGGACGGTGACTGTCTGGGTATCGAAACCTGTGGCCTTGTGGTTTGCGAAGTTGCCTTGGTGTTCTACGAAGGATACACGCCAGTCAGTCTGCGTTGGCTGCTTGATAGACGTTCCATCAAATTGGCGATTCGTGCTGATGCCGAACACAACGCCATCGTTGTACAGAGCGGACTCGTAGGGCCACGGGCCGGCAGCGGTTTCATTTCCAGGAGGTGCCGCATATGAAGCCCACCACGAGTTGGTGGGAAACTATACACAAATAAGTACTTTCTCGACAGCCGACAGATATTCTACATACTGGAGGGTTCAGACCAGCAAAGAACGAGCTGACAGGAGGAGCGCCACAGGCAACCTCACCACCAGCAATGCCAGCGGGTGAATCAGTCGCTATTGGGCCAAAGATGCCGCGTCTCTCAAGAGGTTGAAACACAGCATTGTCAGAGGTTTCGTAGGGAAGTTTTGCCCCTGGTAGAGCATGTGTGACGACCGCCGAGGCGACGAAGACAGATAGGAGAGAGCCAAACATCCCAGCGATCGCGGGAGAGCTTAAGAAACGAGGCGAGGTGCTTATCTCGACGTTCGCAGGCTATCATAATCATAGGAGGAGCCATTATTCTTATATATCTAGCGAAATGGCAGAATTCAGACGCACACCGGACGACATAATTTTGTGACTTCCCTTCCAAGACAGAAGGCCCTATTCCGGCTTTTCTAGCTTTTACCCAGTAAGCAATAAATGAGGCATTTCGACGAAGGATTACTTGACCGTGGGACATGAGTTTTATATTAAACCAATCGGGCCGAAGCGCATTCCCCAGGCCGCAAAGACATCGTCACATTGTGCAACGTAGAATTGGTCCTGGGGTCAACCTTATTTCGGTGAAACGCGGGGAATGGGGATCGTGAACTGCCCTATGTTATGGTGTAATTGGCAAAGAAAGCACGATAGCAGCCGCGACAAACTCCGGGAATACGCGAAAATAGGGCCGTCTTCGGTGGTTTCACTATAATTGATTATTTAGAACCAAACCACTGCCTTTTATGACGTCTCGGTTTCTGATAATAATGATAATAATGATATTGAATATTATCAATTCACATCTGACGGGACCGTGAATAGAATTCACGCCCCTTGTGGCCTCCCAAGAGTTATATGGACATGCCACGCTAGGAATTTATACGTAAGCTCTACTTTTGCTTACGTTTAGATGCATATTCTTTGGACACTGTTTACTAAACCTAAGGGATTGGAATAATACAATCACCTAATACGCACTCCAACACAGTTCTATAAGTGACCTTTCAATACTTCCAGGTATAAACACAATCACCTTCTAAGAACTCACAACTCAATGGGCTTGAGTTTTACGGTATTTGTCAATCCCACATGAGTATGTTCTCATGACTGTTTCCAAATTTGTTATTGGATCTGAGCAGTCGCTTGTCTTGCCCCAGAGAAGAAAGTGTACCGGCACTGCGCTTCCAGGAGTCCGGCAGAAGGGCTGCAGGGGCAATGACAGCTGATTTACTTCTCGAGCATTGTGAGATATGCAGAGTGAGATGTCTGAATAACATGGTTCATACGGTCATACCAAGGGACGACAACGAGATGCTGGTCATTGATCACATTAAGCAGGTGAGGGAGACTCATGCAGAGCAGAGAGGTTGCAATGTCAAGTATCAGGACAAATATTGGTCATTCTGCTCTACACCTGGCATTTGACCATTAGCTCCCCGTGGCTTATTAGCATATAGCTTTGAGAGAAAAACTGCAGTTCCTCGGTTCGATATCGAACGTGATTTTCTTGATTGTACCCCTCTTGATTGGCAATTGCAATTCAGACCCTATGATACGTGCTATATGTGGGTGTCCCTGTTCTAGTGAAGAATATTTAGCCTCAAGCCTAGCATCCCAACTAGGAAGCCAATGGTCCGAAGGAGATTGTTGGTTGCTAGAATGGCTATTGACTCTGAATGAACAAGGGAAGCTGGCATTATCCAACTGAACTTATTGGACAACCTGCGCCAAGTAACCGGTCCGATGAAATAATCTGACAGTACTATCTGGCTTATGTTTGCCAAAAATCCCTCTGTCCTTCGGCAGCAATAGAGATATTGTGTACTGTACTAGCGGCAAACACTCACTGGATTGTAACCGTCTTCCACTGCATGAACTTGCCTACACTACCTTCTTCCCTTCTGCCAAAAAAAAAACCCCCCAAGACAATCATCCCACAGTTCCATACCTCGAACACAATGCCAAAAAATGATCGAAGGCGAAAGTGAATGTCATCTTTATTTTCAAGCCTTAATCCGCTTTCGACGCTGAAACCCCGGTCAAGTCAAGATATCAAATCAATCAATTCTCTCCAACCCCAGCTCCATGATCTTCACCCGAAGCTCCTCCGGTAGAGTCAAATCCAACAGTCCCGCATACTGCTGGCTGGCATGGACATCAGTCTCCATGTATGCTCCCGAGCTAACAAACACACCTCCGCGCTTCCTCGGAATTGTTGCCTTGAACGCCATCGCTTGGTCGAAAAAGCCACACCAGATGATCTCAGACTCGTCAAGGTGGTAGAGCCGCGCAATCGTTGCGGTTGTGAGAAGTGACGAGGCCTTAGTGAGGGCGTAGATCTCCGGTGATGAGAAGACGACGTCGAGCGTAATGTCGTATGGGCCGGAGTTCTTGGAGCGGATCACTGGAGCGATCTCAGAGAGAGTGGAGGTTTTGGTCAGTAACAGAGGATCCCCAGTAGGGAAATTCGGAGTTGCCTGTTTAACAACTTTTCCGGGTATTGGGCTGGTGTATCTCTCGTTGTGCTCTGCAATTTTACGATCTTTGGTGCCGATGCGGGGATCTCCCTTTCCAATAGCTATGGCCCGCCAAGAAAACAGAGGATGAGGGCTTTGCGCAACGGCTGCTGGGGCACCTTCCTCGGTTTCATTTTTGATTTGGTAGGCGCCTTCGGTACCGACAGGAAGATCCATCAAGTGGTACAGACAGAATTCAGCACCAGGGCCCATTTCAATCTCAAGTTTGCCGCCGATACCCATGGCGAAGTTACCCCCAGTGCCTCGCTGTCCCGGGTAGGAGCCGTGCATCAGTGCTACGCGTGCCGATGATGAGATACTATTTGCAAGTTTCTGCGTCGCCGCCAATGCTTCTCCAACAATGAAGATTTCCCGTGGTAGATATGCTACATCACCAGGTTCTAGGTCGTTCATAATGCCATTGGAACCATATACATGGAAGTTTACACAGTCACCCTCTGCATCTCCGTGCAAGGATTGGACCCTGGTTTTAACTTTGGAGAGGTAGCTGTCTATTTGACCAATGAGGATAGGGTCACGGATACCACCCATGAAGATCGTCCGGTAGCCTTTCAATTTGGCAGCTTCAAGCTTGACGGTATATGGCGCATCACTGTCTTTCAACCATGCAAAGGTCGCACCATGGACCTGCACGGATATGCCATCGTCGAGCTGCCTGTAGGTAGTATTTCTAAGGTCGAGGCTTCCGCCTGGGCCAGCCAAAATGTCTGGTCTACTCTTTTCGTAGAGAGTATGTGCCGCTACTGAGAGTGGTGTACAGCGGGCGCCTGAGTCGAGAGGTTTAACATCGAATGATCCATCAAGGTAGATGGTCGCCATGGATGTCAAGCTTTTCGGTTTCGCGCAGAGAGCACCGCATTCCATAATCTTTCCCATGTGAGTAAACCCTCCAATTTGTTCATCCGTCAAGACTTTGGAGGCTAGGGATCTTGCATGGAATATTGAGAAAGCTGTGTAGGGACTGGGGTCATACGCACGTCCACCTATAACAATGTTGAAGTCTGGTTCCGTTTTCATAGCGTCGAGGAAAGGTTCAGGCCCGATTTGGGCCACGATGGTCACCGCATTGTTAACGTCATCTTCCGTAAGCTTGGGAACCGAGAGACCACAGCCTGTGATTTTCCCCGCATGTAGGGATTTGAGCACTGTTGTCTTCGAGACGTTGCTGTAGATCGCAAGTGTTTTGAAGTGGTACAACCTAAGGAATATTAGTGGTTACAAACCAATGGAAGATTTGGGGTTCGTACTCGTTGTCCGGCTCGTCTGTAATCTCTTGTATGATGTCGAGGAACTCGTCCACATGTGTATCGGTGCCATCACCTCCAGCGGACCCGATCAGGATGGGTACCCCAAATTCATGGGACAAACTCATCAAAGACCTCAAATCGCGTTCATATGCGGATCTTGGGCATGTCATAGAACCGAGAGCCAATTTGGCAGGACCGGAATCTGTTGAGCCAGAGTCAAGAATCAATGCCGTTGGAATGTCAGGGGAATGCTTGGACAGCTCCACTAGGGCTTTGTAAGTCAAACTTTGGTCGAAGCTGTACCCCAGCATTCCAATCGGTGTTATAATATAGCATAATGGTTGCCGAGCAGATATGGGAACGACATGAGAGTCCATTGCCTCATTGACGGTCAACACTGCAGACGATTTGGTATTCCAACTGAATAGGCAAAGACAGAGAAATAATTGCTATAGTCAAGTAGTTGCAAATAGAAGTTGAACTGGAGACTAGAAGAATTGAGACCAAGAAGCTTTGGTTTGAGGATAGAAAGCATCTTGAATAAGAGGGTCAACTAGGCATATATGACAAGCAACTGCCCATGGCGTCTTGCCGGCCAATCGCGTATCGGCGGTAGTCGGTGCGAACTCGCCAGGTTATGCAACACGCAGACCGTTTGCCAACTGGTATGAGGCGTCGCTCGCCCCTACATTGAGTCGAATTGGGGTGAGTGGAGGTATTGACCGAACGATCAGAGGAGATGCCGAGACTCGCTTTGGAAGCGCTTTTCGCAACGACCTTACCTTTTTCGACATAGCAGGCCTCTGAATCATGTGATATATTGACCTTCCATCTTAGGTACACAAGGCATTTATTGTGTCGTATTTTATTCTTGCTATTGGCCCCAGGTAATCATGATATATTACCTCAGGAAGTAGAATTATACGTTAAGTCAAACTGCAGGGTGTTGAGTCACGTGATAGTGATTAATCCTAATCCGACATACAACGATATTGTGAATGAAACCGAGAATGGCGCTTGTAGATTCCAGCACCTTTTCAAGTTTTACACCTCGCACTGATGCTTCAAATATTCAACATTCAATCTAAGAGAAAGGGGAGATAGCTGTCAACAGCAGCTTTTCCTCTGTCTCGAAACCGAATCAAGCCTCGACGTCGTTTAGCAATTCTCCTTTTCAGCAAGCGCCATGTCGAAGGATATTGAACGTCCAAATATCAAGTTTGTTCTAGGCATCTGACATGCCACTTACCCGCCAACGAAATTAATTATCTGTTATGAGAACCAATGATGGCGCGATTTTCGCTAAATGCTTCCTTTTTCCTGTTTTGGAATACATCTCAGGCCTTAATATAAAGGCTAGTGTCTTCTATCTCTGGTCACGATCGATTTTATGGAACTTAGTCTTTCTATCGTCTGATCGCAGCTTAGCCTGCCATTATATGCCTATCTGGAGTGTGGGTAACGTGTTGTTCGTCTTGAGAAGTTGAGATGGCGCATAGGGTAGTATTCGCAATGTTTTGATTTTCGTACTTCAGCGGAGTGAGTGCCGACTGCCGAGATGTTAGAAACCAATTCTTTCTACCCCTGGCGCTGCGCAAGGATCCAATACTTCTCCCGCTCTTTTGTACGACGTATAGTACTATACCTGCATATGGCCACCCCTGCCGAGAATTTTCATCTTTCGGGTTCCAGACGCGCTGGGGACGCACTGGGGAACTATGCGCTATCCACAACTTTTATTGGCATAGGGGTCGACAGCTTCCTTTTACGAAGTAAGCGAATGAATATGATTCAGCAACTTCAGGTGGGATTTCCGGAGTCTTGATGCGATTCGTCGTCTCAGGTAAGGGATGAGCCACCGACCCACTGGATAGGGGAGTTAGTCAGGGGATTCAATTTATAGCATTGCTGGAGACTGATTGGGACGAGACAACACGGACTCAGCCGCACATGGCTTCAGCCTGGAGGGTGCATGGCAAGCCACAAAGCTTGAAAGCAGAAGATCTAGAAGAGCTTTCGCCAATCCCACGAGGCACTCGGATGCCTCCGTGAATCCGTAATGGGCGGCGACATAAGCGTCCCGAAACAATTCCACGCCATGGCGTTCAATAACTGCCAGAACTAGGGCAAACATCACGATGAACTGCTGTCAGAATGGGACCGCCAGGGACAGTGGAAACCAGAATCAGTGCAATGGCGCAAATAGCACGCGCAAAGAGAGCTGAGGCTTTCTCAGTGACTCTAGCCTGCTCACCTGGCGGAGTTTAAGGGATCTAGATCATGAGGGGCTCATGGAATTGTATATTATACAAGAGCTCTACGGTCCCTTCAAGCAAGTATTCCATCTTCAATCGTTGGTCGGGTTTTCAGTCTTTTCATCATGTTTTCGTCAAGATCCATTCCTTGTTTGGCTACAGCCGTTGTCACTCTTTTGGCACTTGTAGATGGTAGGGAATATCGCCCTAGATCCATCGAGACTGTTAGTGTCAGCACAGTCACGGTCACTGCCACTGTCACAATCTCGCCGAGCTGTTCTAATGATCTCTCGTCTCCATCATCAAGCTCATTAACGTCCTCAATCCCGGCATCATCATCACAAACATCAAGCTCATCAACATCCTCAGTCCCGGCATCATTATCGCAATCATCAAGCTCGTCGACGGCCCCAGTTCCTACATCCTCGTCCTCGACATCCTCGTCCTCGACATCCTCGTCCTCGACATCCTCGTCACCATCACCGTCATCAACAAGTCCTGGTGCATATTTGGGATGTTGGACCGAACAACCGAACGTTCGTACTCTATCGGGCACCATGTTTTCTAGCGATGCGATGACGATCGAAATGTGCATAAATGACTGCTCAGGCGCAGGTTATGGTTACGCCGGAGTGGAGTATGGTAGAGAGGTATGTTGTCTAATGCCCAAAATAGCAAAGCGGCTTTCTGCAAATAATGTACGATTACTTACTGTTTCCGCAGTGCTGGTGCGGAAATTCCCTGGCTTCTGGCTCAGTTCATGTCACCGATCAGACGTGCGACATGACCTGTTCTGGTGACGAGTCTACGATCTGCGGTGGTCACAGCTTGTTGAGCATATACGTTGCTGGTAGCCTACCTCTCGTTTCTACCACTGCTTCAGTCACCCCAAGTTCCACTACCTCTTCTGTCTACTCAGGACCGACTACTGTCCCATCTGTGGGCACTTGTTATTTTGTGGGCTGTTACAGTGAGGCCACAAACTCACGTGCTTTGACCGGTGCTTCTTATTACGACTATTCAGCCACGGGTATGACTGTCGAGAAGTGCGCAGCTTCATGCGGACCTCAGTTTTTCATGTTTGGGGTTGAGTGGAGCGGCGAATGTTACTGCGGCAACTCTCTGCAGCCTGGATCTGCTCTCATGACAGTGGATCAATGCGCGATGCCCTGCGACGGAGATAAGACAGAGTTCTGCGGAGGATCCTCCCACCTCGATCTTTACTACTGCCCTCCAGCACCAATAGTTCTCACAGCTACCTCAACAGTGTCCGATTACACCAGTACCATCACCTCCGTAAGCGTTGCGCCAACCAATACTCTGACTATTGACACGTTTACCTGGACTAGCACGACGTAAGCCTCTGATCTCCAGAGTTGACTCTGGATACAATCACTAATCAATGCCTAGAACTGTTGCTACCATAACGACATGTATCCCTCAAGCGTACAAAAGAGCAGCTAGTGAGGGGTTCACAGTACCGAGCACATCCACAACGACGACAGTCCCGCTTACTGAATTCCTTGACAGTGTGACAATCACCACAGTATGTTCCCATTGATCCCTGACTCGGACCCAGGAAGAAAAAATATGGAGAGAGTTCCTAACATCTTCTAGACCACACCATCAGCCACCTTTACGCCTACCACAGTCGTGACGACATCAGTAACTTTCACCTCCAACGTGTGTCCCACACCGAGTGCATCCTGCAATAACCAGGGTCTGCAGTGGGCATACTATGACAACGCGGTATACAACGACGATAGGGTGTATAGCAGTTTTGACCCCACCGTCTACAAAGTCCAGACCCCCGGATACACTGGAGTAACCAGCACGCTCGGTGGCATTAACCTGGACGATAACCCCATCACCGATTTTTACGGCACCTCTGTCGACGTGTCTCTGAACTACTTCGCGCTCGATCATAAAGGTTACCTCTTCGCGCAACTCACCGGCCCGTACACCTTTGTGCTCCCCTGCCCCGACGACATCGATTTCGTGTGGATCGGGGCATCCGCTTACGCGGGATGGGACAGAGCCAACGCGGCCGTTATGAACGACTACGGCACATTCTCTCCCGTTGAGTTCTCGATCGATCTCGTGGCTGGCAACTACTACCCGCTCCGCGTCATGTTCGCACAGGCTCAAGGCCCGGCGACATTTGCGCTCTCGGTGGTCGATCCGGATGGAACTACGATTCTGAGCTCCAATAGTGCGCCTAGTCCGTTCTTGGTGCAGTTCTCGTGTGATGGTATATTGGCTCCTCCATTCGAGCCCTGGGGGTCTGAAATATAGAGACTTGCGTCAACAAGGAGGAAAGTAAGAGCATACAGATGCCCAAAGCTGAAGTCCGTTGACCGAATAATTTATTGAATGTTTTTAAGCGATACCATTGTCTTGAGTTCTGTATGTACTTGTTGGTGTATAATAGTTTGTGATATAAGACACAATTATTCATGTCAACGAGCGAGTCTCCACATTCTGAATGAGAGACCATGATCAAAAGTAGCTTGATTTGGATATCTGAACCGCTTAGGTACTGTCAATTATCAAAGGAAATTCGCCAGCACTACCAGCACCGTCAGTAGGAACGCAAAAAGTCTGCATGACGTGAACGGAGCTGCAGAAGTAGGTGTGGAACTCGGAGCCGACGCAGACGCAGTCGCAGACGTATTTGTTCTACTATCATCAGTACCGCATCCAATACCGCAGAATAAGACTTCTACTCACCCTGCTGACGGTGCGACATGAATCTCCCACCCATCAAATAACCCTTGCGGGTTTGAAGCATTCAGGTTAACAGCCACAAATTCTGGCGCCGTGACACCACTTGCTAGCACATCACTTCTCGTCCCATTACGCAAAACTTCAAAATATTCCATCGACACCATGACATACTGCTGGATGTTCATTTTCGGATCGCCTAGCGAAACATTCGCACTCGTAGGATCGAAGAAACCCAGCAGGGACGAACCCACGAGCAACGGTGCGTCCGTAATAGATGTATGAGCAGTGCCTAGAAGCGTCATGAACCACGCAGAGCCTGTTCGATTCAGAGCGGACTGCGCAATTCCTTTTACTACCTCGAAATGCTGCTGGCCATAGAACTCGGTGGGCTCGGCGGACCAGGATTCGCTGTCAGGGATGAGGACAGACTGGTTGAAATCGCTGTTCAGTGGACCGCTGGACTTGCCGGGGTCGAAGGCGAGGCCTCCCATTGCAGGAATTGAGGAGTCGCTGAGGGCTTGGAGGGCGAGCGTTGCGCCAAATGAGTGGCCGCCCATTACGAGGGTGGTGAAGTCGAGACGGTTGGCGAAGGATCCTAGGTTTTGACCTTCTTTGCGGGAGTTGTTCTGGTGAATCAATTCGCCATCACCGGCATTGAGGGATTGTAAAACTCGGACAGTTTCTTCGACTTCTGCTTGGCGGAAGCTGCGTTGTTCCAAAATCATTTCTGTTGTATTGCCAAAGACGGGAGCGCTGAGGGCATGTTAGTATGGAGTGTTTGATCGTCTAGTGTGGATTTCACCTCAATTGACTGGCTTGAAAATATTGCACTGTTCGATTAGGTTGGTCTTTCTCCTCCACGACCGAACATGCCAGACTCCCATCTCGGTGTTCAATCACGGCAGTGACAACACCGTTGGCGGCGAGAAAACCAGCATATTGCGAGTACCATGTCCTTAACGAGATATCGCCAACCGAGAACAGTAACACTTGAAGAGGGAATGTGCCATTAACTAATGGCGTATCCGCCTCGGCAGGGATATTCACGCTCCCAACCACCGAATTCAAGGCCGTCGACACCACATCATCAGTCAACGACGAGGTGTTTGCGTATATGACAATACCTGCTGCAACGCAGTCGACCGGATCGCCAATCCACGGATGCGGTGGCGCACTGGAATTCGTGCCGGGAGTGATTGGATAGTAGAGCGAGAAAAGGACGGTTTGCAGAAACCAGGCTGGCTGGCCGTTGCTTGTGAAGGTAGTGTTGGTGATGTTGCGCGGATTTTGGACCGGAACTTCAATGTCTACTAGACCCACGCCGTAGGGTCCAGAGTAAGAGGGAAGTGATTGACATAGAAAATGTGGGAATAGCAGAGAGATGAAGGCCAACGATAGATGCATCATGAGATCGAGAATAGATTTGGTGGTCAGATATGGATCAAGAAGCTCATTGCAGAGCGTACTTGTACATGAGAGTTCGAGAATTTCAGGGGCGTTCAGCTGCGATGATGAGGCTGCATCGTTCTTTTAAAGGGCAAAAGGATGGATGAATGCCTTCCAATCAATGGACGTTGAAGCTTCGCGCAGGGGGCACCCAACAGGGAACACTGGGGGAATGCCCCGAGCGGGCGACGTCACCCAGCTCCAGCCTAGCCGCCGAGCTGATGCAACAAGGAAAATCGACGTGACTGAACTCGATAACAGGAAGATATTAAGACCCAATTATAGTTTGAGCAGAGCAAACGGAAGTCTGCAGGAATCTTGATAAAGGAGAGAAGGGAGCTTCTTTTAAGGTCTGTTTACATTATGGATACTTGTGAGTATAGATAGGAGGTGACATACAAATAGAGTTGCTAGGCCTAAGCAGACACCTGATGAGCCTGACCCGAAGCCGAGCTGTTCCTGGGCTGGCCCGGCCCAAGCGAAGGCGGCACTACTCACGTGGGCCTGATGTCAACTCCTCAACCTTTCAGTGTCTATGACATTGACAGAGTCCTTGAGCTTATCTGAGCCTCAGGTGTCTGCCATCTCGAACCAATCTGGCTTGAGGTTGTGGAATGGCTTCATGAACTCCAAGAGTCTCATGACCCAGTCACGTGCAATTAATCATTCTTGTGAGACAACGTTGTTATTTGCAGTAGTAGTTGATTGTAATTAGGTAGCTAAGTGCAGGGAAGCTGCATATATTCCCTTGTGGAGACGCTAGTGAGCTGAGTGAGGTACAGTGAATAAGAGTAGGTAGGGAAGCTAGAAAGGTTCCCTAACAATTCTTCGACGGTCCTGCATTTATCTGTCTGAAAGAGTGGTCACCGAATTGCAAAGTTGCGCGACTGGCATAGCTAAGAAGATATGAAAGTTCAAACTCGATAGACTAAAAGTGGCTGCAGCCATTCTCAGCGAAAGTATGGTTATCCGGAACGAGATCTGGTGGATGTATTTCCTTGATGTCCGCTGCCACTGGATCCACCAGGACATACTTACAAAAGATTGGGATCCATTACATCTAGCACATCGTCGTTATTTGGCCCAAGTCAGCTCAGGAAATTTACTGGTACAGGTCTGTCGCAATGACATGTATGTTGATTTCTTGACCCGAGTTTCGAAGCGGAACTAATTCACCCCCGTGAAATGAGAATTTATAAATACGCAGTCTCTATCTTTGGCGTAAAGAATTACTTCCTTTTCATACCTCCAATCACATGATTAAAAATGCCATCCATGTATCCATCCTCAAAGAATAAGTCTGTCAGTTCTGGACAGAAACCAACTTCTCCGAAGCCCTCTGGAGCCGCCTCTATGCCTATCGCCCAGGAAGAGAAGCAAGTAAAAAGAGCTCTTAATTCCAGAGCTCCATCGTTTGTTCCCAACCAGCTATCTCCTGATCGGGCTATCTTGGTTCAACGGGAGACCAGACCGACCATCGCCTCCTCCCTACCATTGGGCCCGTCAAATGAACACCCCTCGACTTCCTCGCAGAGAGGTCTCGGTGCCAGGAACACCCCATACAGACCACCAGCAGCCAGAGGACAGAGCGTCGATCAGCCAAGAGGACACGGACGAGTAGGAATTGCAGCAACCAGAGATATTACAACAACGGTAGCAGCTCGCCATTCGAGCCCAGCACACTCAACACACCCACCGTCCACACAGAACGATGAGCTGCAACAAGCGATACTGATGCACGCCTTAGCGACCCGGAACGCCATCCTCTCGGAGCAAATCCTCAGCCTCAAAGCGAACATCCTAGCAACATTAGTCCTGGAGCCCCAAGACCTCGACAAGCTCGACAGCCTCAGCAACGAAGATAAGATTGAATGCTGGAAGACTGAATTGAAGAAGCATGAGGCGAAGGGGACAGACTTTCACGAGCTGCTCTGGACTGCCACCGAGCCCTTGAGATGGGCGAAATCGACACGGAGTGGGCGGAAAGGACCACAGCCGGAGGAGTACGCAACGGCGGATGCTTGGGATGGGGCTTCGCGAGCGTACGTACAAGGTCGCTGTGATGGATACGTGCAGGCTAAGGGAGAGCTTGGAGCAGAGGAAAAGAAAGAGATTGCTACTGAGCCATGGGAGGGATTCTTGAGCGAGCTGGCCGAGAACAGACGAAGTATGAAGAGTGGTGAAAGAGAGATTGAAGAAGAATCGTGAAGTGAAGGCTCAGAGACCAGAATGAGGGTCGGTTCCTGTTGAAGTCAAGACCCTCAGATCTGATCATGCTCTCAGCCAGATGATAGTGAACAAAGTAATCTTACAAAATTTAAAACAACTGCAAAGGCTCAGCTGGGTACATGTAAAACCCGCATTGGTATCATAATCACCGTCAAAAGTCAAAATGACGCGATCCGCGCCGGCCCAAATCATCCTTATCCTCCTCGGCGATACTGATATCCTCAAAAGCCTCAATAGGGCTCAACTCAGGCGGCTTGATTCCAACCAAACTCCTCATTGTAATCGTATTCTCGGATTTTCTCCTCAACCTTCCAGATCTTTCACCACCAACAAATTTCTTAGGCTGATCGCTCAAGTACTGGCCTCTCAGCAACCGTTTCTGGAATTTATCCTCCGCCATGTCCCATAGCACAAGCGCCATATTCAATTTCATCCCAAATTCTTTCCTATCTTCGACTGTGTCGAAATCTAGGTTCAGATACTTGCTTTTGATGACTTGCATGTTGCGGCTTGAGTCGAAGTCGGGGTGGCGGGGGTAGGAGAACATGGACAGGTTCCAGGAATTCAAGTCTGCAAGCGGGGTCGAGAATTTGCGCACTTGGAAGGTCTCGGAGGAACGACCCACAAGACGTCTAATAACTGAACGACGGCATCTGGTAGGGTTACTTTTGCATGCACAGGAGTTTTGGACAATTTGAAGGCCAACTGTTACTTGGGGATGTTAGAGCCGGATTACTTCGATCTGGTGGGGAGACCTACACTCAAGGTGGACGTAAGTATATTGACCTGAGTCGTCCTGGGTATATATCAGGATTAAGGGTGGTGGAGGCGGGACAAGCCCGATCGTCGCGTTATTCCTGGAGGACTCATGAATCGAGACTCCCGAAGTGTCTCCATCTTGTAGAACGTGGTCTACAACAGTGTTAGATTCAGAAGACTCCTGAGACATTGGTGTCATGATAGAGCTATCCGATACCGTAGACATCGATTCGCGCCTCTTAAACTCGTCCTGACTCAAGGGCTCCCAATGCCATATCTGTAATCTGCCGTTCCCTTTCCGCAGTACGCTTGAATGATTTTCTTTCAATGCCCATGAAGTATTCCTATCGCATACCACTCGATACCCAGTGATTGCCCGCTGGAAGGCGAATAGCGACTTATCATCGGGGAATTCATAAGCGGTCACGCCAGTCTCATTACCTCGACAGATTGCCACTTTAGAGGTTGCATCAGGTCCAGAAAGCTGGATTGGCTCCGGAGGGTTTTCATGCATCGCATAATACGGTATAAACTTATCAACATGCGTATTGAACCGTTCATTTTCGTACATGGGGGTCCCGGATGGATCGACTTTTCGTTGCACAATCCGCAGTGCTGTGGGTCCGGTTCGAAATAAGACCAAGTTGTCCTTATCGTTTTCCGCTGGGCTGGGTAGCGACAGCTTGAGAATAACCTCCTCGCCAACGTTTGGCTCCGTCAAAAATCTCATCTGCGCTTTCTGCTCCGGGGGCCATATCAAGAAGGCTACAGGACTGAGATTCTGGAGTGCCTTATCATCGAAGGCAATGGTGTGTCGGCGTTGAAGAATCTCTGAAATGTCCCGCCCAAGTTGCGCGATAGTCCAAGGGTATAGGGAACCAGACCGAACACGTTGGAATTCTTCACTACTGGTAAGTGTATTGATGAGCCACAAGCATTTCAAAAGGTTGAGATATTGCTCCGCAGTTTGAGTTGCGCTCGCGGGGTCTCGAAATGCTTGAGTGCTCCCCCTGAAATGTCCATACAGCGCATCAAAGCCTTCTTTCAAAGGTACAAGATTGATTTCTGTAAACGAAACCGGAGGTTTCTCCATAATTGAGTCGCGAAACCGCAGATCGAGCCATTCTGGCGTTGGCTGGATATTGTTCGTAATCCCAATATGGTCGTGTATCATTTGTATCATCTCAGTCACTCGATCCAGTCGATTGTTGGTCGAAGTCGCAAGACCTAGCTTCACGGGCTCCAGGATCAGGTATATTTTCTGTGTATGGAATTGAATCTGCCGTCGCAGTGCATCGACCTTGTCCTGGGCAGTCGTGGCCCATATCACACTCTGAATAAATCCCGCTCGGTTCCTCCTCAAGCTAACGTGCTTCCTCAAAATCTCCTCGCATTGTTTCAGCGTCCGGGTAAAGTCTCCTACCAGCTCTTTCGTGTCTCGTCCAAGGTCAACAGCATAGAGATCCACGTGCTCATTTTGCTCCAAAGCTTTCCGTAATGCCCTCTCTAGCTCATTAAGTCGCGCTTGCAGACCCCGGACATCATTTCCGAATTGATTATATCGATCATCTGAAGCAGATTCAGTAAGGCTGCGACACTTGAAAGGACATCATCCCACCAGCGGAATTGTTTTTATCATAACAGTTGTCCCAGATCCATTTGCAGATTTTGAGCCCAGCAAGAATATCGCCAGCGGACCAGCCAAATGACATCGTTGTTTTGATTGCTTCTTGTTACTGATATGAACGTTGGGTGGATCATTTCTTGGGGTTACCCAGGTTTTGAGGTGAACCTTGCCCAGCACCGCCACCACAGTGGTCGAGCTACATTGAGAGTTTTATTGAAACAAAACCTCATTTGGCTCGGCTGATAAGCCAACAGCCTCGTCATGAAATATGCCCTGCTCAAGAACGAATGATACAGACCAGAGAAAGATTGCCAGTGTTACACTGCAGATAATGTGCGTCGAAGGTGAGACATTTTGGTATAAGCACGCCGCGACGAGGCGGACTTCAGCTTGCGCTGAATCAAGAGTCGGGCGACAATAACATAAGACACTCCGCCACGCGAAGGCAGCTTTTAATCATGCTCGTTTCCTCACAGTTTCTCTCTTTCAAAGCAAAATGGCGGACTTCAATACAGATCAGGTCGCGCTTGCACATCTACATCTGGATGAGAACTATCAACGGACAGATCCTTCTCCTACTGTACGACAACGACTTGGCCGGTTTACAGTCGTATGTTTGATTTTAAACCGTACAATAGGTAAGGCTAGGTTCTGACTCATTCGTTGAGGCAGGTCACTGACAGCTTGTAGGCTCTGGTATCTTCGTAACACCCATCAAGGTTTTCAACGGAACAGGGAGTGTTGGAGGTTCACTCCTACTGTGGTCATTTGGAGGTCTCATTGGAACATGTGGCCTCCTTGTTTGGCTAGAACTTGGCCTCTCTGTACCTCTCAGACTCGTTGAGGTCATGCCTGGAAGGTACGAGAAAAAAAGCGTGCCTCGTAGTGGAGGAGAAAAAAACTATGTAGGTTACACCTGAATCACTTGTAGGAGAGTGCCTACTAACCACCAGTAGCTCGAATTTATCTTCAGCAACCCAATAACTGGACGACCCAAGTTCTTGGTTACGTGCATGTACGGAATTGTTTTCATTATCCTGGGAAACCTTTCCGGCAATGCCGTCTCCTTCGGCACATATATCATGGATGCCGCTGGGAAGGCGGACTCAACACGATCGCAGACCATTGGAATTGCTGTGGCATCCTTGACAGCTGCGATCCTACTCCATGTCTGTTCCCGCAGGGGCGGAATCATTATGAACAACTTCTTCGCTGTTACGAAAGTGCTAATTCTAATCGCAATGATCATTCTGGGGTTTATAAAGGCAGCAGGTCAACGACTGGGAGGAGCCGCACCAGCGACAGGGAATTTTGCCCCAAGCAAATCATTCCACACGACTCGTCATGACATCGTAAGCTATACCGACTCGCTGCTCTACGTGATGTACACATACTCCGGGTTCGAACAGCCGTTCTACGTCCTCACTGAAGTCGCTGGAGCCAGAAAGATTTTCCCAAAGTATACTTTGATCGCAATGTTTTTGGCAACGACCCTCTTCGTTTTGATAAACGTCGCATACCTCTGTGCCATTCCAGCGAATCTCCAAGGGATTGAACAGGCGCAAGATATGGCAACCATCTTCTTCAGCCAGCTTTTTGGAGACGAAATTGCTCAGCGAGTAATGGCTGCCCTAATCGCATTTTCCATTTTTGGAAACATTTTGGTCATGACCTTTACTGCTGCAAGGGTCAAGCAAGAGATTGCTAAAGAAGGAATTCTCCCATTCTCTTTGGTTCTGGCGACTGGCCACACGACCCCTTGGGCTTGGCTCAAGAATCGATATTCCCATGATAAAGCAGCAGAAGAAGATGGGCACCTGGAGCAGACCCCAATGGCTGCACTGGCACTACACTGGGTCTCATCCATTGTATTGATCGCCGTCACATCTATGTTGCAGCCTGGGACCGCATATTCGGTATTGGTATCGCTGTACAGCTATGTTGTCATTGTTCTGAACGGATTCCTGGTGGCTGGCGGATTGCTTCTCTTGAAATTCACACCGAGTAGGAACTGGTCCACGGATTCAAACTTCACCCCTTGGGCAAACCCAATGCATGCCATCATATATTTTTCCGCTTGTGGGTTTGTGTTGTTTGCCGCGTTTGTACCTCCAACGGATGGTTCACCCTACGCGTATTCTCAGAGCCACATCCAGTGGTTCATTGTGCCCACAATCGGCCTGTCATCACTATTGTGGGGTTTGATTTGGTTTGCGGGTCTCCATTGGGTGATGTGGCGTAAGGTTGAAGAGCTCGTTGTAACCAGGGTCGCTGTGACTGTACCAGATGAAAAGGTACAGGGCCAGTTCAGACAGGATTCGGAGGTTGTGTACCGGGAGTGGCATACGAAAGTCACTTCGTCGACAGGAAGCTTGGACAACTATGTGTTGGATTAGAGTAAAAAAGGCGATGGCACCGCAAGAGAGACTGTATCTAACTTGTAGCCATCGCTCCTAGTAGTACTTAGCAATCATAGAAAGAAAGTTGCTGGTCAACGGGATGGCGTTGGTGATTGATGGAAGACTGAAGGAAGATTGACGTGGTCGAAATTGAAGTCGACAAAGCCTTCTCGAGTACTGAGCGAGACTAGAGGACCGGATGCCCCGACTCGTACCCTGTAAAAGCCCCGGTTTAGAAGCACCACCCCCCCGACCCACCTTATTAGTGAGGGGAAGTCAGCACAATAAGCAGTCTATGACAGGACCATCAAGTAAGGTAGTTGATATTCCCTCGATTTCCATGTGCCGTTGGGCTCTTGATAAGTCTTGATTTCCTAGCCACCATTCCTTAAAACTCCTTAAGCACTGTGCGTTCAATAATTTAATGTCCTGTGTACCCTAATCGCTCCAATCCCCTTAAGCATTGGATCTTCGATAAGTCATATGCTCCTGGGAACGCAATCGTTCGATCCTCCATCCTAAGAACCCCAACTAAACCAATTTCTCTTTACCCCAATCGCTCGCATGTTCCATATCCTCAAATCCGAATTCCTCCTCCACGAACAAGTATTCTGGTTCAAAAGCCGACCGTTCACCACCTCTCGCGTGCTCCATGTCCTCAACTCCGGATCCCTGCTCCACGAACAATTCTTCTAATTCAGACGCCGACCGTTCACCTCCTCTCGCGTGCTCCATGTCCTCAACTCCGGATCCCTGCTCCACAAACAAATCTTCTGATTCAGAAGCCGATCGTTCACCTTCTCTCGCGTGCTCCATGTCCTCAACTCCGGATCCCTGCTCCACGAACAAGTCTTCTGATTCAGAAGACGACCGTTCACCTCCTCTCATAGACCCTGGTCGAGCTGAGGCCCGGGTACTCAATGCATTCTCGGGTACACGTACAGCACCTTCGTAATTTCCATCGAGGCCTCGTGGATCGTTGTCCGCCGCTTTCTTGAGTTTGAACGCGTCCCTCTCCAGAGCTTCGACATCATCCTCCGCAGCAGTGAACCCCTTTTGCAGCATGAACCAAGACGGCGGGAAGTCCGTAAGGACTAAAGCGGTCTCCGCGCACAGAACCCCATGCATAATTTTGAGCCGATCTTTGAGATTCTCCCAGCGTTCCTTGGTGAACTTCGAAGGGGACCGCCCATCATTCACGGCGAACTCGTATTCTTCCTCAAGTCTATCTAGTCGGTCATCCAAGCTTTTGACATCGTCCTTTTTCTTATCCAGTGTCTCCCTTGGAAGCTCGGCTTCGGAAAGGTCCTTGGGTTGGTTTCTTGTGGATGGCATGTCGAATCGTCATTGATATCGGGATGTGACTTTGTCCTGATGCGCAAGCTTAAGATGGTGGGGTGAATTTTAGAATGGGATTAGAATCGATATGAGGTCGAGACGATGACTTCAGGTTGACTACGACTTGACCAGCGGTTCGTTCTTTCCTCAAACCAATCAAGATTCCTGCTCGGTCATGACTCCATAGCATTTTGGCCTGTTGAGTCGCACTTGCCTGAGTTGCATCGACACCTTGTATCGATTCAAAAGGAACATCACCCCTTTATCAGTCGGGCCTTCCTAGCATAGGAAATGTAAGGGGGTTGATATTACCAGAAGACTCTTGGAATGTTTTTTATACTGGAACCTTTATGATAAGTTGTAAAATATGCAACCTTCTTCTGACTGTTCTCTACTTGCCCCTTTGATTACCAGCCCCAACACGCCCTTCATTTGGTCCCAAAAGAGCCTTCCTAGCAACCTCATCCAACTCACCCTCACTTACTGAAGGAGATGGAATAAAAAAGGGAAGTTAAACCACTTGATTGCTATTTGATAGTAGGGTCTGCAACGATGAAATGGAAAAAATATTTAGGGCAGAATTATGTAAGTAAGATTCCATCCTCCAAAAGAAACTTCTTCTAGGGTCGAGATGGGACTTTCTGGGAATTCACTCAGGACAGCGGGGCCGTCACCACTCTCAAACCGGGACCATTCCGGCTTCAGAGGATGGCGAACGAGTCTTTGCCAAACCCACCGGTTATGGGGATCGCCAATCGAGTGGATGGCAAATGAAATACCCATACGGTTTTCTGGATATAAGAGTTATACCACCAACGCTGGCCAATTCTCATGGAATCTTTCGCTAACGATGAGGAACTGGATGATGGAAGAAGCCACACGAGATGGAGGGTGCCAAGCGAAGGCAAGCGGCTTTTGATCATTTCGGCCCATAATCGTAACCCGACGACATCTCTCGACTGTTCTCCAACAACAGTTGCATATTCCTCTCTGGAATTGTCTGCAATCCTAGCTTCATGTTTAATAAGCCAGTTTTGGTCAAGTAACCCAAAATGTCAAAAGACAAGCGTCGTGGGATGCGAGGCATGCCATAAGCGTAAAGGAAAAGGAAAAAGAAAAAGAAAAGCAAAGAACAAGAGGCATTCTCTTCACTGCGATGTTATCGAACTCCCGATCTTGTTTCGTGCAGGATACACTTGCACTTATGAGCTTTTCCCTCTCGAAGCACCATTCCATTGCGTTCTGAGCCGGCAGATCCGTCTCGAAAGGAATAAGTAGGAAAGGAGTCCATTCTACACACTCCGAAGCACTCTTCAAAGTCCCTGGACTGCGGAGATAACTTCTGTTGGCGCTTCTCGAAGAAGCAGTCTGATTACTGTACTGCGCACGTTGGAATTATCCATGATCAAAATGCTGAGTCCTCCTCCACAAATCGTCGGATTCGGCGAAAGTTGGTGACTTTAGCGTGCTTGATGACCGAACGCACCCGGTTGCTTCGGAAGCCACTGATATGACGTGTAGCGCCACAAAAAAGTTCAAATGTTGGAGTTTATCTTTGGTTTTCTGCTTGCGACGTAATCGTACTCAATTTTAAAGCTTACTTATATTCTCTACATTTGTCGTCGTTGTCTTTTCTTCTCCATTGACCTTCTAATATCTGATTTGCGCTTGACGAGAAAGATTCATTCACCCCGCGGTTTCCTGAGATCATATCTACTTTCAGTCGGGATTGCTCTACTTCACAGCGCAGTGCGAAATTGGACCGCCAAAATGTATGGAATAAGTTATTGGATCGTGCCCATCTTTTCTGGCTTCGTATGGCTAGGAATGCTGTTGGGCATGCTGCTATGGTGGACTGTCAAGGAGGGTTCTCGGCACCTCACGCCGGAAGGGCCAACTCAAAATATTGCGTTCGTGCCTAATCACCCTGCATTTTGAGTAAACTGACGTTCTTCAGATACATTTCCGACATTGGAGCCCATCAACTCCAACCTCTCTTCATCGCTGCCGGATCTACCAGTGTCGTAACGTTCACCCTGACATTCATCGTCGAACGCTGGCTTCGACACCGTGGACGATTGGTGCGCAATGATTCTAAAGGACAAAAGATACTATCCATATGCTCGATCATTGCCGCATTTGTTGGGATGATTGGACTCATTATTCTGACATGCTTAAATGATGTCAGTCACCACAAGGCACATGATGCCTGCTTGGTGATTTTTATGTAGGTACTTTTCCTAACCATTTTCCCCTATCATTTCCGTAACAATTGCCATTGAAGATATCCTCACTAACATGAGATAGCGGTGGCTATATTGTCTCAGCGATTTTCATCTGTGCAGAATATCAACGTTTGGGGATGCATCACCGTGAACATCGACACCTCCGAATGTCATTTTGGATCAAGTTAGCTTTCATATTTTTGGAGCTTGGTCTTGCCATTGCATTCGGTGTACTACGCGACCGAGAGAAGTACAATCCAGCCGCGGTTGTTGAATGGGTCATCGCATTCGTCTACACATTCTACGTCTGGAGTTTCTTCATCGATTTCATCCCCGCCGTGATCTACAAAGATGGATTTGGGAATAAATACGAGAGTAGGGAGACAGAGGTCGAGATGGCGACGGCCATGGAGCAGGAGGCTAGGGACAGAGGATACCCAGGAGGTGTGGCCCAGGAGCAACATGCGTATTCCAATGGCACGGCAAACAACGGCAATGGCCATTATACCGAACCTGCTGTGCCTTCAAGGAATTTTTAGTCGGTCAGAGGAGACTTTGTGAATTGAGGAAAGCAGAACCAGAAATGGACAGAGAGAGGCGCTGAGGGCCGACTTCTAAGCCAGCTTATACGCTACCAGAACGCTCAGCTCCAGGAGGACGATTCCTGCTCCCTGGGAAGAAAGCCATCAACGTTTGAGAGACAACATTATTTAATACTTGCTACGACAGAATGAGCCGGGCCATTGGACATTGGATACCCATGGAGTTAGGAGGTTCAAATCATTGCCTATTAGACTGTACATAGTCTGGAATCAAAAAATAAATATTAATCTGCCATTCTGGCCCTAGTGTTCATATCAGATCTGGTCATTTCTCCACACATGACCCGCCCAAGTCTATTTACTCTCCTCCACACCCCAAAGTGACATTTGAACACGCGTTTCATGCCCCCATTTCCTTTCCCCTTACAGCCAAGAAATCCCCGGTCATGCGACGACGTTGAAATTGACCATCAACCTAAAGGCAGAAGGCTTGATTCCAATTCTTCTCCCGAGACTCGAGGGCCAACAGCCATATCACGCTCATCGATTGAGGCTGTGCATTCTTGGCGCTCCAAATCCACGCACCACCAATGACGAGGCCGACGACGATAGCGTGAAGCTTCAACGTCTCCTTGCCACGAAGTGATAGAAAACGTCGTTATCCCCGAGCTCTGCCTCTTCAAATCGGATATTGCATTTTTGTTGAAGGAAGGAGGATTTGGCAGACGAAAGGAGAGCGTTATTTTCGGCACTGACGAAGCGAATCGAAACGGACCCCGGAGTGTGACACTGCTGAGCAAAGCAAAAGCAATTCAAACAACCACCAAGAATCAAACGCGTCTCGACTTGCAAATTGAATCCTATCTGCCTTTAGTTGGCCAAGAATTGAAGAAGTACCGCAATCATGAAAGCCATGAAAAGTATGAACATGAACCGCATGCTAGGCTCCCTGAAGCGCAAGCGTGAGTTTAAATCTATCCCGCAACGCCCCAACGCATCCCCTTCGGAGCAAGAAAGACACTGATGTTTGTTAGCAGCAAGAGACTCAAATCCCGTGGATGGAGGTGGAGTAGCCGACTCACAGCTTGATACGCCCGAGGCTAATGCGGCGCGCAGTGTGGTATGTATGGAATCTATGGTGCGAGGGAAGAGGGATAACATGAAGCTAATGTTGCATAGCGACTGTTCTGCGAGTCTGGAGGGCCCCAAGGCTCGGGCGAAGAAGTGCTCTTTCTTCCCACGATCGTCGAATCCGCCGAGTCTTCTCCAAACGCAGCCAAAGAATGCGCCGTCGTTATTAGAAAGTTCCTCTCGAAAGAAAACTTCTCCAAACCTTACATACAGTACAATGCCATAATGCTGATCAGGATATTGTCGGACAATCCAGGGAAAACGTTTACACGAAATGTGGATGTGAAGTTTGTGGAGGCTGTTAAGGAACTGCTTAGGGTAGGCAGAGATCCGAGTGTAAAGCAGATTTTGATGGAGACGTTGGATACGTTTTCCAGGGAGAAGGCAGAAGATGAGGGATTATTGAAGTTGAATGAGATGTGGAAGAAGGAGCATGAGAGGATGGTTAAGATACATGTGAGCCTGTCTATCTTGCTCAGCAATTGACCTTAAGCTGACAAGCAAAAGGGCCCAACCGGACCACGAACATTGAACGCCCCTCACTTCGACAATCAAAACTATTTCGCAAGAAACCACCACACCAAGCGTCTCCCTGATCCCCAAGAACTAGCCTCACGCATCGAAGAAGCACGAACGTCCGCCAAACTCCTCTCTCAACTTACCCAATCGACCCCTCCCTCCGAAGTTATGAGCTCAGACCTCATCAAAGAATTTGCCGACCGTTGTCAATCAGCGTCGCGATCTATACAAGCCTATATGATTTCCGAGAACCCCAGTCCAGATAATGATACGATGGAGACGTTAATTGAGACGAACGAACAGCTGGGCAAGGCAATGAACCAACATCAACGAGCAGTTTTAAATGCGAGGAAGGCAGCAGGTCTTGGAACAGGAACACCCACGCCTCCACCAGCAAGGGATAGTGCATATGTGCCTCCATCGAGAACAGAATCCGGTTTCTCGCCACCCCCTGGACCGCCGCCATCTCAAGTGAACAAACAGCCAATACCCATCATCGCCCCTACCCCCGTACGTATAACCACTGCCTCAAAGAAAGCCCCTCAAATCCCACCACCAGGAGACTATGCACCAAATCTATCCGACGACGAAGAAGCTGTGAACCCGTTCAACGATCCTCAAGCCGCTTCAACTGGAAGTTCAGGCGCGCGTGCTCCGTTCTCTGAAGATCGAGCCCCGGTAGCCACGGGACAATTCAATGACAGGCTGGGTATTGAACCGTATCATCCGGGCTTTAAAGAGACGCAAAGCTATGTTGGAAGACAAGATAGTAGTCTGGGAAAGCTTACAATGCATGCTGCTGGTGATGACGTCGAGGAAGAGGATGAGGATGAGGACGATAGGGGATATGGTGCGAAAGCTGGGGCTAAGGCTCCTGTCTATCGGTATTAGAATTTTGTTTTAGCGATGGGACCCTGGAACTCGATGGTTTGGAGCGTTTGGAGCGGGAGGTGCTTTGTGTGGGTACAGAAGTCGATGAGATTTATTTTTGGAGTGACAGCGGCATCTTGATACCAATTCAGTCATAGTCTGTTTGCCTCGCGGCACTTTTGATCTCTCTATTAAGGCTGCAATACTGTGACGACTGCTCGGAGCTGGGGTCTATAGTGACCTAGAATCTCCTTTACGATCTCTGCAGTCGGCTTGGCAAGTGCCTCGAAAGTTGCTCGATTCAGTACTAGACACGTGAATGGGGGTCATGTTACGATGCCACTTGTATATGGGGAGTCCTGAATGTGCAAAATCACCATAAGGGCCAGCGCCTTGGGAAAGTTTCTTTCATAATAAAACCGCTATGTAGTTTTCATATTCTGTCCTACTCCTCTACTCGGTCCTGCTCTGCTCTGAAGTTGAAAGTACAGGTCATGTTTCGCCTCCTTTTCTCCGGCCGAATTTCTTCCACCTCGTCTTCCGAATCATCGTCCCTCGCTCCGCTGATTCGACCGTACTTTCGCCTTTTAGTGAGGATCTTTGAAAAGTCTGGCTTGCTCTCTAAGATAGACTTCAGCTTATCCTGAAACGCTGCTCGGTCGTTGTAGAGTCCTTGCATTTCGTAGTACTCGTCAAGTCGCTCTCGAGCCCACATCGTGTATCCGTGAAGCGGGCCATAAAGTTCTGACATATATCGCAACAACTGCTCATATATCTCCGCTGCTTCTGTCCAGCAACCTAACTTAACCGTAAGGGCGGCAAGCTCTCCCAGAAGGTAGCACATGTTTGGTGTTGAGGCGAGTGTCTGTGTATATCTCGATAAGACCTGCCGAAGAAGACGTTCGCCTTCCTCCAGTTGTCCAGACTTTGCTAACGAACTTGAAAGCCCTGCAATTGTATTCATCGTGTATGGATGGTCCATCCCATGGTTGAGAATCAACCACTTTGCCGCGACCTTAAACATCTTGCAGCTCTCTTCATACCGCCCTTGTTGCTTTAGAACGAAACCGAGATCGCTTCTAGTCTCTTGATAATTCTCTCCGGAATTGCGTGCAATTTGCGTAGCTATTTGCAAAGCAGTAGACAAAAGCTGTTCGGCTTGCGCGGTAGTTTTTTCTCTAAGTCCCATTGTGTAGCCCAAGTTATGTATCGCCTCAGATGTTGTTGCATTTTTATGTCCAAATTCACCAAGTGCAATCTGCAGAGCTTCTCTTCCTAAACTTTCGGCTTCTTCATATCTCTCAAGGGTGGCCAGAATGCCGCCCAAGACAGACCGTGATAGAAATGCCAATCTATGGCTGGCATTGAATAGCTTTTGTATCTTAGCATGGAGATCCTCGCACAATGTCAATGCTTCGGAGACTGCACCAAAGTAGTATTTCATCTCGATAATGCTCAGATATAAATTTATTGTGTCTTCGTCGCAAGTTCCGAGACTCTTTTGTCTGGCAAGGGCAGCTCGTTGATACATGCATTCTGCAAGGTCGTACTTCCCTGCCCTTTGGTAGAGACGGCCAAGGTTATGCATCTCAGCCACAAATCCCTGGTGATCTGGTGGGAAAATCTTCTGCATCTTCCCGATACGGTCTTCTCTCACAGTGATCTCCAATCTGACCGATTTCGCCGGGGTAATCTTGAGGTATGTCCCTGTTCGAGTCTTGCGAATTTTCAGGCTGATCGGAAAGAGGGACACTTCGTTCAAAGGAGTCCAAGGTCTCTCGATCTGCACGAGCCATTGGCAAATTAACAGCTCTGATGGACTTGTTGAACGTCGACGATTGTTTGATGATCGAGCTACTGCTGTGGAGCTTTCGTCGCAGGATGTTGTAGTGGTATCAGGCGGTACCCGGACAAGGTCGTTCCAGTCATCGCAAGTTATGAAACCTGGATCTCTTGGTGCCAAAGATAAAGGAGTTGGAAGGGGAAAGTCTTCGGCGATTTTAAGGAAAGCATAGAAACTGCTCAATTTTGGTGATCCGGGTATATTTGCCATATCCCACATTGTCCGCGGTTGCTCTTCTAGCTCTGGAGATCCGGCATGGATCTCAATGATCTCTCTGAGCGGAGAGAGTGCTCGATCAGCTAGCCTCTGAACTGCGGCTTTTGAGCCGGGTACCGCTGCTTTTCGCTTTCCATTTTCCGTCGAAGATCCGAGCGATCCCGTCATCTTCTCCTCCCTCTCCCAGCGCTCAATCTTTGCAGGATTTAGCTTTACCGACAGTCCCTTTGAATCCTTTACAACTCCTTCATCATGCAGTTCCTCGAGAATAACTTTTCGTTGATCCCGAGTGGCGTTCTTCCTCAATCCCCATTTCTTGATCTTATCATCGAACATTTTCTTTCTGTCAACTGTTAACACCTATCGCTTCACAGTCATTCATCTTTATTCCGGAGTAAACGTAATACTTACGAGGGCATGAAGTTATGATTCGTCTCCAGTATTACTCTGACGTCTTTGAAGTGTCTTTCCTCATCGATGTATAAGCGCTCGATCGTAGGCTTCAGTTCTTCCCATTCTGCGGAGGAGAGTTGCAAACGTCTTTTTGAGGGAGGCCAGACTGGTGCATGTACTGGGATAGACGTGGAAAAGTTTGGGGTTGCGTGCGATGCGAGGGTGTACGGTAAGGCTGAGGCTGAGGCTAAGGAGCCGATGTTTGGGATGTTGTCCATAGTTTTGAAGTCCTGTTCGACTCTATTGTTGTGTCTGAAATGATTACAGCTCTGGCTTTCTTTTACCAGTAGAAGTCGTGCGAGGAGAAGTTATGGAATGAAGAGAAAGATACTATTCCACGACCTCCAAGTAGGTGGTCTACGCAGCGGCTTCGCGCTACTTTAATGATTGGGTTACAATGAAAGCACCTTGCATGAAGTCACGGGCTGCAATATCGTCGGATGAGGCAGAGCGACACCGAATCAGAGCCTTGTTCAAGAAGTGCTGTGCCTAAGCGAGGCCATCTCATCCGCCTTCTGTGTGACATTGCGAACATTGTGCGAGTGACGCAGGAACCATGATCTTTCACAAGCAGGGTGGTCAAGATCTGCGACGCAAGGTTATGGATGGCACTCCTGGCCTATTCATTGGATGTAAAAGTACTTTGCATTTAAATGTCCTTGTTAGTCAAGGCTGCTGGGATGGCAGACATCTGGCGACAATTCGAAATGCTACGCTAAATCCCGAGAAGTTAGCCTGTTGGCCCTTATTGGACTACGTCAAAAGATCTTTGCATACATCTGGCATGTATATAACGGATCATGATCTGCGCCAGGTAGTAATGGCGCTCCCGTCAGCCTTGTATCTCAAGCTTATGTGCTAGAATGACACCTAGAAGCTATGTCATTCATTTGCACAAAAGTGCCATGGCATTACTATTCGTTCGGAACTTTTCAAACCCCGTATCTTATGGCCCTTTTAGTCTATGACTGCTGTAGCCTCCCGTTGCTGCAACGGATGCGAATGGTCTGCCTTGAGAGCCATCCCCTTCAGTAGGACCTGGCTCTTCCAATCAAAACTCTTCAGAAGTACGATGCATATAGATTTTGCTGATGCCGAAAGTACCAGATTGCAAAAGGACTTTGCTGTGATGATGAGAAGTATATATAGCCAAGAATTTCCGAAGAGTTCACACACGGCCATCTTCAATTCCAGCATTAATCCACAAACATCAATACTCGCATCAAGTACTTCAACTTACACTGGCTCTTATTATCTTGAGCACTGTCTCCGGCAAACAAAATGGCCACCAAGTCAAATCATAAGAAATCGGCGTCTGGCAAAAAGTCATCCAGCAAATCTGTGAGCAACTCAGTAAGCCGTTCCACCAGTTCTTCTACCCCCCATCCCCACCTCTTACCTTGTCAACTACTCTCACCAATCTCTCGCATTTCCTGATACTTCAAGCAGAAACCCATCCCACAATATGTGCCCCTCTCTCGATCTTGGCCCACAGACCCGGCATCTTCGCAACAGCACTCATCGACTACATCTCAAGCCAGCACTGGTACGCAAGTCACACATCATGGCGAGACATCGATGCAGCGCTGGGAGAACGAGACTCCACAACAGGGTTATTGGACTGGTGTTGGGGAGTACGATTCTTCCTATACTACTGGCGGAGATGGCACTGGACAAGTACGGGCAGGTGGTGATGGGACCAGGCAGCAGGAGTGGAGTTTGATGGGGGATGAGGAGTCTGATCGTTTCTAAGATTTCGGTGTTCGCATTTGTAATCCATTTCTCACTTGAACGATGGAGGTGTCGGTAAGACTTTGGAGTGTTCGGTCGCTCGGAATCTCAAGACTGTCGACTTTGGTGTTTACGTTGTGGAGTTTGATCTTGGGGCTTATGGAATGAGGAGCGCTTTGATATTATCAGTCTCCCGTGTTTCTTTCTTACTGAAGTCAGTTTTTGATACAGCCAAGTCTGCTTTGCGAGCTCAGCGAGAATGCTTGAAAGCAAAAGATGTAAGACGGGGTCGTGAGTTTGACTAACTCCACACCGGACGCTTTAGATTATAACCAGGGTTGCTTTAAAGCCTCCAAACATGATCTTAGAACCTTGATATTGCGCCACGTGTGCGTATGAGTACTCTGGCTCACTGTACAATGTACAGGCAAATATTTTTTTCTCAAATGAAATGATCTATTCCCAAAGTGCCTTACCCGGGGTAGACCCCTATTATCCTCGCTACGGTAAACCTATGTGGAGATGCATATTGGCATCAATGTCCTTCAATTCTCTCCCTTCCACCCGAACGAACATATGCCCGCTCTGACGCAACTTGCACTCCCTTCTTACGACTGGACTCACTCTCTTGCAGAAGTCGAGAGCAGTTGGGACTTCACGAGCTTGAGGGTGTTGGATATTCGTGGTGTAAATTTGAACGCTTTTCTTTCCAGTGTGAACTTTTCGCATTTCCGGGATTTGAGGGTTCTGAGAATTGGCGAACTTTTTTTGAAAGTGAAAGGAGGGATTCGTAATCAAAAACCTTGCCAATCTGAAGATATTGGAGTACCGGGAGGACTCTCTGCTAGGTAGTCCCGATCTACAATGTCGAGCTTAAAGATGAGAAATGCAGAGCTGGAGGCTCTGAGAGATTGCTCTCCGTTTCTGACACAGCTGAACACAGCCTGCGAGATTCCAATACACGTGGCAGCTCATTCATCTCATTCAAGCTCAATCGAAGAAGCTGACAACATGCAGTTTGTGGATTATCTTGAGACCCTTGTAACTTTCCCATGCTTGAAAAAGGTTACGCTTCATACTCAATTATTTGGCTGGAGATCGATTGGCGAGCCATGGGTCCACTTGACTGGGCATCTGATGTGACAAGTTCCATTTTGAGAAGACTTTTTCAAAGGTATGAATTCGCATTTGCCTTTTCGTTTGACAGTGAATATAGGAGGACTTCAGGAGGCGTATAAAGGAAGGGAAGAAGAACATCGGGCCTGGGCATCTGTGAAGAGGGTTTCTCATTGAAAACCGAATTTGTGGAAGCTTTATGAAGCTATCTGGTGATCGGGGAATGTTAAAACATCTTTCCACAACGGAACTAGAGTTCAATTAAATAGCAACGAAAGACAAATAGTCGCATTGATTAACAGTCCCGCTCAAGCTGTGAATGACATTCCCACTTGTTACCGCCTCGAGGGCTTCGTCAGCGCCTCCGTGCTGAGAAATAACTTGGGATATTGATTTCTCAAAATTAGACTTGGAGAAGTAGGATTCTTTGAAAAGTTCATGCAATGAGCATGTGGTCGTCAAGCGAAAGTGAGATGAGATTTCTGGACTAGTCAATACAAGCAGATATTGCTCTGAGTTTCTGAATGACAACGAAACGGAAACCAGATCGGAAGCTGTCAACTCACATCAACACAGATATCGCAGGCAATGGATGGCGCGAGGTCAACCTCAGTCTACTTATCCCCGATACTGCGAGAGTATCTACATAAGAATGGAAGTTGGGGTATCACGGGGACCCCGTCGCCATGAAAGGAAGCTAACATTGGTGGCGTTGGACAGCCAAACAAATTTCTATCCCAGTATATTAAACACAAGCCGCAACATTCTTCTGCTTTTCGTCTGAGAACCTTCGCTTTGGTCCTCAGACTACGTCCCATGACCATATTCTTACAAATGTGCACTCACCCCTATGATACAGTCAACCACATCCCTCTTGATCCACTTTGAATTATGTACTTTTCGGCTTCTCATAGTAATGCGCCATCTCCAGCCCCGCCCTCTTGAAACCACACTTGACATAGAACCCCTCATTCGCCTCTGAACAGTCAAGAATCGTCTTGTAGCAACCGACTTTCTCAGCGATGAAATCCAGCGCTTGGATCAACTTTAAGCCGAGTTTCTTCCCTTGTTGGTCTTTGGCCACGGCAATATCTTCGATGTGTCCGACTAGACCGAGGTGGTGGATGCTGTCTCATAAATTAGGGTTTGTACTCAGGCAATTCCAATATAGGAAGACTTACAACTTCCGCTCAACAATGAGCGCACCAGTTCCTACGATCCGTCCACCATCCTCAATAACGAGGAGATAGTATCCACCTTTTCCTTGGCCACTCAAAAACTCGTATCTTTCATTGAACTCCGTTTCCGTCACATCGCCAACCACTGTGAGTACACGCAAGCAATCGAGGAACCCAATTGCATAATCTGATTTCTTCAGCGGACGAATCGTGTAGGTTGGCGGAAGTTGTGCCGCAATTACTGGCGATACGAGGTCGGTGGAGAAGAGTAGAGGGTCTGCGACCGAATTCGAGTGGAAAGAAGCTGTTTTGTGTTCAGTCGTAGTGGGAGAGTCGATTGATATCGTGGGTGTGGGAGGAGCTTTTTGGCTCGTTGTCAGAGGAGAGTCGACCGAGATGGTGGGCGCCGGGCCAGTCCCTGGTGTAATGGTCGAGGAATCGATTGAAAGTGTAGGTATGGGTTGGATACTTGGCGCAGTCGAGGGTGAATCGTTCGAGACTGCAGGTAAAGATGTTGTCACTGAAGTGTCTTTTGGAGGAGCCTCGATTGAGACTGTGGTAGAGGCAATCTTTTCCTTCAGGCTACTAGGAAGCTCGATGTCGAAGGTAGGGAAGACGGTATGATTTACTACTGGTGCTATTTCCACATGCTCGTCCACATGAGACTCGGACGTGCCGTTTATAAGGGTGGCTTCGGTCGTGACCATTGTAATCCTAGGAGCGAGATTGGAGGGCGGTTTGTTGATCTGTTGTTAACACGAGTTCGAAAGCTGGTGATGTCGACTCGAAGACTTGTGAGGAGTTGGTGAGTTTAAGACGTCAATTGAATCTTACGTGGTAATGTTGAGTTTCAAGGAGTACTTATGTAGTGCTTACTGTCTTGATTTTGTAATTGTTGTCGTGCAGTCTTCTCGCCTTGTCTCTGGAATTCAAGCTTGGTCCTGACCCAGCCAGCCAGGGCTGAAGCGTGAGGCTGAGCTGCGGGAAGAAGCGAAGGAGGCTAAAAATAGATAGTACGAGCCCCTTTCTTTCTGTTTGGCGAGTAATCAGAGACCAGACGTTGAAGTGAGGATTGTTAGATGCGACAACAGCCAGTTCATGGCCATGCTCGGTTGTGATCTGGATTGAGAAAAATGATCTTAAATTCATGTTTCACTCTACACCGTACCGATCTTCATACTTCTGCCGATTATTACAACTCTCAGAGACAATTCACAAGAGTCAAGCCGTCAAACTTATCCTCCCAAATCGATCCTGGTCTTTATTACACAGCACAGGGTTTTCAACTTCCCATCGACTCGAGTCGAAGCCTGAGCTCAGAGGTCCCAACCTGTCATATTAGGTAAGACTTGTTACCCAAGTGATGATTAGTCCACTTGAGTACTCCATGATTCCGATGAGGCTTGAACAAAAGCTGTGTGGGGAGGTCGGATGCTATCTATAAGTAACAAACTTTTTTTTTTCTCCCTATCCACTAGGCCATCGTTTCGAGCAATTCCACTCTACCAGATCAACTGAATGATCGGCTCACTCTATACTCCAGGATAAAAGAAGAATTGCATTTCTCCGTATGCTAGCCTGGTCGAAGAGGGGCAGAGGGGGCGGCCATTGTGTTGACGTGGAGAGATCTCTATGAAGCAAGCGTAACGTTCCAATACCGCCGATCTTAAGTCCCACTACTATGAAAGATAGCCTAACATTTGAGAATCGTACCAGGTTTGGGACATACAAGTCATCTATAGGGGCTGGTGGGGCAAATAGAAGTTGCAAATGAAAATGGGATATCAAGACCCCTCACTCAACTTTGATTCCTCTACTCGGAGCAACGACAGAGAAGAGATGAAACGTCACTTGACAGCACATTCTCGAAAGACAGGATAGTGATACGATCAGAGTGCTTGATATTGCAGTTAAGACTTTTCAGCCCATGAGTTGACCCAGACAGAAGAAGAGGAAACCCGGGAGGAAATGAGGTTAGACGATCACGTGATCGTACCTCGAAGAGTAAAGTATCCCACCACTACAGCCCGGTCAAATTCATCATCAGTCGAAAAACAACTATTGTGTACTGAGTGTCTTTCGCTCAATAGTCCGAGGCTATTAGTAAATGGATGTTTGTCTCTCAACTTGGTTTTCTCTGGTATACGTTCCTGAATTCCTCACTATCACATGCCGAGGCTCTTTCAAACAATATGACGCGCGACACGTCCAATAACTGTCCACTCATCAACTCTGCAAAGCCTCAACAGATCCAAAACTTACGTGTCTTGCCACATCATATCATGAGCTCTCCATCTCTACCACCTACATCAACTCTACTCGACATTCGAATGGAATCCTACACATACTGTGCACAACCTCATAACACGATACGGACCTATTTTCCAACTCAGTATGGACCAGGATGAATCGGCACGAGAGCATATCCCCAGTACCGAATGTGCGGACCCCCAACATCTCACCAACTCGACTTTGTTGCCAGCATCGGTAGCGAATGTTATAAGCCTTGTGACAAGATCGAGTAGTTTGTATTTGAGGCTTGGTACATTTATAGGCGGTCTGGCTTTGGATGGAGCGAGGATTACAACACTCACTGGACTAGAGCTATCACGGGCACTCATCGAATCAATTCTATACCGAGCAGGCAAAGACGTTGCCTTACGAAGCACAGGCGAGTTGGGAAGGGCAGAAGCAGAAGGGTTGTTGGAGAAATCGATCGCTACACTACATACTACGATAACGAATATATCCTTTGCGGCATCTACTGGATTCTATTTCTCTGCTGCGGCATTGAATAGTGCAACGGACATCAGCCAGCAGTTGCTTGCGACATTAGATTCTATACTGGGTAGTACCGACAGCTCAAGGGCTATTGCGAGTATCATTACGTTGATCAGGAGGGAGTTTCAAAATCCAGCGACAGGACAGGAAGGTGAGAAAATTGGTGTGGCGGACTTGTTATTGGGTCTTTGTGGCCTCGCACTACTACAGAAATGGTGTGGGAAGATTGCAGAGAGAGAAATCAGGGAAGGGAATTGGGAAGAGGTGGTATGGGATGTGGTTATTTTGGATGATGGGAGGAGGGCAGATGTTACTGGGAACAGCCAGATCGACGATAAAGAGACGGGCATGATGAGGAGGGGCAGTGTATCATTTATAACTGCTGCTGGCAATGAGGTTGTGGATGCTGTTGAGAGAGAAGGACGAGTCGGCGACGATTCTGATGAAGACGATCTACCAGAAATAAGTCTTAGGCAGAGAATCATGCGGTCACTGCCAGACAATGCGAGCGTCTCAATTACCACCGAGACAAAGACTACGAAGACTATCACGGTCGAGATTACAGGAGCACAATCTCCGGATTTTTCACCACCTCCCGGGGTTGAAATCATCGAGGAAAATGCACACCACACTGGCCAGGTGGATTTGAGAGGCGAAGCCTTAATTAATGAGCAGACACTCCGGCCTTTTGTGCCCAGATACCGAGTTGTGTATCGCATCATCAAGAACAAGCTTCAGGGGACAAATATTGAAGCCAAGGGTACAATTGAGAGTGCCGAAGAAGCTGTTGAAGCTAGCGACGAGGAATTGCTATGTACTCCATCAGCTCCCATTACACCGCCGATAGGTGCGAGATTCTCTGTGTCACCTTCTTACTCGCCAGCTGCTGAAGTGCCACCGGAACTCCCACGTAGGACATCCCTAAATCTCGACGTCACAAATTCGAACTCAACAATCATACCAACTCCTTTGAGTGATTCTGGAGATGAAAATTCTCTTGGCATTTCTGCTTTTCCAATGCCCGAAGATAGAATTGCCAATCAGAAGCGCTCTCGGAAGCCAATGAGTTCTGCTTCGTCAATCAGCGGCTCAGAGAGTCTCCCTTCTAGGAAGCTTCCTAGCACCAAGAGTCCTGTTGCTAAGAAAATCAAATCTGATCGGCTCCCAGCGAAGTCTGCAGATAAAAGAACCTTCTTTCGAAATACCCTGAAGAAGGGATCGGCGACGACGCTGTCCAATTTGTGGAACAAAGACCAACCGCCAGAGTCCACAGTACAAAAGCTAACCCAACAACGACCGCCTTGGGGCGTTTCAAATGCTGCCTCAGCCCCGGCTCCGTCGTGCAAGTCACATCTACCTGTCCCGGCGCGAAACTCGAGCATAGTCCCAGCTCGAGATGCACCCAAAGCACCACAGCGGGGCAACCCGAACTATTTCTCCTCTCGCGATCTCGGACACATGCTTCCACAGGATGTCCCTCGTAGTCCTTCTCGGACAAGCTTTTACTCAATCCACGAGCGTCGTAGAGACTCTTTAGTGTCTCAAACAGATACCTACTCGATTCACTCTGCCGAAAATCGTCCGGGATCGCCCAATGCATTCCGAACACACCTTAGAGCGCAAAGCAGCTTATTGAGAGCTCGATCGGAGAAAAACATAGTGAAGCCACCTGCTTCTCCTGCCAAAAGCCACCGAAGAAGTCAAAGCTATGCCCCTAGCATATATACGCTCAAGACGAACAATTCTGGTACTTCACTCGTTCTTGCATCCCAGCCTCGGAGGAGTGCATTCGAGACGTCGGAGGCCCTGGAAACATTGATGCGAACAGGACATGTGGATGGGCTGTTCCCAGACCATCATATCGTCAGAAACGTGACTCGATTTGTTCGATTTGCATCAGCTTCATATGGATCCTCATTTCTTCGTGTAATGGGTATATCGACATCCACATCCTCGCCAGGCTCAAAGACCAATAGAGAGATCGACACAATTCACCATCACGAGCATCATTCATTTTCTGCCCACACTCAACTTCCCGCATCGACCATCCTCCTCTCATCTTTCGTTGATCCCCAAGGAGGCACAGATTCGACGGGTCAAACCAATACCGGTGTTCCAATGGTGCATTACGTCTCGCTTGACCACGACTCGAAAGCCGTTGTGCTCACCTGTCGCGGCACGCTGGGATTTGAAGACATCCTCACAGATATGACGTGCGAATTTGATACGATGACGTGGCGAGGACAGGATTACTCTGTGCATAAAGGCATCCATGCATCAGCTCGCCGCCTCCTCTCTTCTCGGGTCCTTGCTACCATCAAAGCTGCGCTGGAAGAGTGTCCGGACTACGGTCTGGTTCTCTGCGGACATTCCCTCGGTGGTGGTGTTACAGCGCTGCTTGCCATCTTACTCTCGGAGCCTTCGCCCATAGGTGCATCATTCGTGACCACATCTTATACCCAGCCCTCGCCACAACTGCTTCTCACCGCCTCGACAAATGATCGCTCAACCGCTCCTCCACCACAGTTAGCTTTGCCACCTGGAAGACCAATCCACGTTTACGCCTATGGTCCACCAGCAACGCTCTCGCCATCCCTCCGCCTCGCAACTCGCGGCTTGATAACCACCATTGTTAATGGCCAAGATCTTGTCCCGCATCTCTCGCTTGGCACCCTCCACGATCTACAAGCCGTTGCTCTTGCATTCAAGAATGATGACTCTGGTGCAAAAGGAGAGGTTCGAAACAGAGTCTGGAACGGACTTCAAGGCGCATTCCGTGACAGCTGGTATCAGGGCATACCACCCACTGGCGAGTTTGCACGGGATCAAGATGATATATGGGCACACTCTGCATTAAAGGCGCTGCGTGCTTCTATGTTGAGCAGTAAACTCCTGCCGCCGGGTGAGATTTTCGTCGTGGAGAGTATGCCGGTTTTGAGGAGAGAGGCATTTAATAAGGATGGTGATGCTAGCGGGAACGTAGAAAAAGGAAATGGTCTGGGGCGCCCGGCAACGAGGAGTGTTTTGAGGTACATTCGTGATGTGGAAAAGAAGTTTGGCGAAATTAAGTTTGGTGGGAGTATGTTGCTTGATCACAGTCCTGGCCGGTATGAAGCCAGCTTGGCGGCGTTAGGGAAAGGCGTTATTGGATGATCATGGATTGAGGAAAGAGGTTGTTATTTTCTCCACGATACCCTTGTAGTGTCATTCGTAGGAAGCGAGATGAAAGCGGGCAGGCCGAGAGGCGAGGAAGCCAAGGCATGCCGTTCCAATCATCGTGACATAAATATATGTTTGGAAAAATTTCAGAATATGATATTGTGGCTATTTGGTTTGAGAAGCTGCATTCCAATGGCGTGGCAAATTCCGGCCATGGGCCATATCCGGCTAGCGTTCCGCTCGTCCACCAAGGAAAAATATTACTTAATCCTGTCTGAGAGGATTATCAACAGGTGATCAATATCACTATTCTAATGCTCCTCTGAGGATTAGTCTCTGCTTGCGATACAACAAGTCAACTTCAGGACAAATCGAATCGTGTCCTCGAAGCCGAGATATGGACACCAGGAGTGACTCTTTTGGGGAACGAAGTGACTGGTTGTTCTGAAGTCAAAGCTGCCATGGTCTACCAAGGCCCTTCTCGAGGTTGCAACTCATGCAAGGTGCGACGGAAGAAGGTGTGTCTTATTCTCTCATAGCCTATCGGCTTTGGTTGGACTCTGAACGTCGACTGACATCACATGGAATGATAGTGTGATGGGACTCGCCCGGTACGCTCAAATTTACTTCACTGTGCGAAATCAGATCGAGTTTAGACCTGCAATTTCTTCAAATTTTGGTTAGACTGACAGCTCTAAATCAGTCGTGTATGAGATGCATCAGAGCGGGCCGTTGTTGTGGAGGCTACGAGGATAGTGCTTTATCCGCATTTCGACTTTATATGGTCCCCGATACGAAACAGCTACCATCGTTCAAGTCTGCTGCACGAAAGTGTACTCTTCCGGCCCGTGTCCCCATTCCGGGTACCGACATTCTCCCTACGGAAGCTCTTCCGCCGGAGACCACGCAGTCAGGGAGCTATCACTTTGCTTTGTTGGCATTTTTCTACGAATATTGCTTCACTCCTGTTAACTCAAACGTCTCGCGGGGATATCTCTCCAGCTTGGAGAAAACGGCTCATAGTCTAGGGCCGAGGTCTGACTTGGCAAAAGCTTGCCAGGCCGTCGCATTTTCGAGTGGTGGCAAGCGTTTACACAGACCTAGACTTATAGACCAGGCTGAGACTCTGTACCAAGAACTCCTTGGATCTTTAGCTAGAGCCATAGAAAATGCCTGTCCGGCAAAGGCTGCCGAGTCGAGATTGATTGCTATGCTGCTAGGAATCTATCAGGTACTGCTGTCAACATTCAAAACCCATAGGTCTGTTGTAGATCAAACACTGACTGGCACAGATGATAATGACAAGTGACACGGATCATGGCAATCATGATGCTCACGCGAAAGGACTAGCTGCACTCCTGAAAATCGGACACTTGCCCTTGGATCTCTTGGGCACGGTTCGATCCACTCAGGTGGCGGACACAACTCAGAAGTATCATGTCAGCAAAGCTTAATTTCCCAGAAGCCCTTCGTCGTACTGATCTTATATTTAGGTTTCTGGTGCATTTTCTGTTCCTGCTTTGAGTGACCCAGATGAAAGCTTAGATGATTTACTGCTGTGCCTTGATTTCCTTTGGAGGAAGTCAGTCGATCAATTTGACCCAGATCATCTTCGGGCGTTGAAAACCGAAAGCATTGCTCTAAGTCGACGATTTGATCGTTGGAAAAACTCTCGAATTGCCATTTTCAAGCCGAGTGTAGCAGGTCAAGTCAGTTCCCGCCAGTGTGGAACCGAAATCCCAGTAGGCTTTTGGCCCGGGAGAGTTGACACCTATTTCGACCTGTACGTCGCTGGTGTTTGGAACATCATCCGCGCTGCTCGGCTGCTCCTCATTGCCCTGATTGTCAACTTATCGGAAACCCTCTTGGACAACGACAGCTGTGACGATCAATTGAATACTGCGGATTGCAATGTCGAGGATATAATTGCCTCAGTTCCATATCACTTGGCGCATAATCTGCAACATTTTCTCAATGAACAGGCAACAAACAATGAGTTTACGGAACCTGGGAGGGCAATTGGGGGCCTGCTTCTCATGCATCCACTTTACATTGCCTCTGAGATGCCGTTCCTCCCTGTAGAAACAAGACAGTATCTGCGGAGGTGCCTGGCTTGGATTGGATCGAGGATGGGCATTGGACAGGCTGATCTATTGGCGAAGGTGACTATACTACCAGTCCTTGCTCCTTCGCACGTATCACTGACTACTCATTTAAATTTGCCAGACACCTGGGATTGACAGAAATTATTTAGCCAGTGGCTGTATGATAATATGGTCAGGCTTTCTAGGATAGGATAGGACCGTGTCTCGAGCCTGTGTTACCTTGGAGCTTAATGCAATAGTTCCTCCTGAAACTCCCGTCATCAGATCTACGTGGTACATTTGAAGTCAGATTCGTCAGAACGCAACAGAATCTCAAAGGCTTCGCCTGGACCTTTTCTAAGCTGAGTCCGTCCACTGAGTCCGAGAGCGCGTCCATGTCATCCACGTATTTAGCTCGGACGGTCTGAGACTGTTTGTCTCTGTATGCGAAAGAAAAAGCGAGATTGGCGTTTCCCAGTCCCACGGTCAGAGTGATCGGCACGTCGCGCCATTTCTCCCCTACTATCGATTGGAAAAAGCGCGCGCCTCTCATCAAAGCCAAAGCCGATCATCTCACAGCAGCTACCCACGGACCCATGAAGTCATTAGAAAGGATATGCCGAGCTCGCATCAGTACTCAAAGCATCAAGGACCCAAAATCGATCGGCCATCGGCCTGGGAGGTCATGCAGATCAGACTGGGTGAGCAGGCACAACTGCTCCACCAGCAGGAGCAGATGATTCAGCAACTTCAGGTAGCGTTAGGGGAACAACATGAGACCGTTGTTCAAGTGAAAGAATCAGCGAATAAAATGCAATGAGCGATGGATAACAAGGAGCTCTACATCGGCCAGCAAGCCAGTGACGATATCTTAATCGGGAAGTTCGCTGCTCTCATGAGGTCAATCAAGACGTGGTCACAGATGTTCCCTCGGACACAACTCGACAGCGTGAGGATACAGCCAGAGAATGAAGACATGGAGATGGAGGTCCTACACGTTGTGCCAGGCTGTCCCAATATTGAGACCCTAGACAAAGTGCTTCAAGATCCACGGCGGCGACGTCTCTTCATTCGTGGCTGAATTGGTCTGATCGTAACACAGCATTTCTTTCGCTCTCTGCCGGACGAAGACTACGACGATTTTACCGGCTTCGATGTCTGGCTAACAGAGAACACATCGAAGAGTATTGGGACGCTCGAAACAGTTTTCTTTCACGCCGGTAGATATGCCCCTCGTAACCCCCAAGATCCCGGTTGCTGACGACCAATATTTTGCAGGACAGGGGAGAAATCCCATCATCTCGACTAAAGAACTCCACGACTGGAGGGCTTTGACAATGAATCTTGTATCCAAAATGACAAGTACGGAGAATTTGAGCGTTGACCTTGAAGACTTCCTGCAATCTCTCAGCTCAATCACTGTGGGTGCTATTCGAAAATGGGCACCAGAAACAAAGCGTGAGGAGCTGGAGGGGGTCTGATTTGTATATTTCGCGATGCCGTGAAGCTTTCCAGGCTACTTCGCTGCCAAAGGGCATACTGGTATGTGAGATTCCCCATGATGGCTCCATCAACTGGACACGACGGTACTGCTCAAAGTATGAAGATGCTATTCGATAGCACACGTATGGAAGACAGTGATGATGATGATGATGGCGATGAGGAACATGATTCTCGGATGAACAGGAAAGAAATTGTGGTCAAGTTTGTTGTAGAACCAGGGCTAATTAAGAGGGGAAATGCGGAAGGGGAGAATTTTGAACGGAAATCAGTGATCCAGAAGGCTCTGGTTAGTTGTTTCGAGTGAGGTGAGGCTTGGCTTTGGGCCGTGGTATAAAATGAATTAATACAAGAGTATTTCCAATGCGTAAGGCTTCATATTCTTCAATTCAAGCATCCGAGGCAATTGGCGCGCCGCGCATGTAGGATTGAAGAATTTTCTTTCATGCAGAAAAAAGAAATGCATGAGCTGAGGATCACCACTTAGTGATTAAACGAGAGCGAACTATACTGAGGTAGGAGCAGTCTAGCAAACAGGCATTTGGGGAAACTTCAATTACTGCTTTTCAGCTCCTATACAAAGTCAAAATTCAGCCAGTGCAACAGCCGTCAATCATAAGCTAGCAATGCCAGCAAATCAAAGGGTATAAAACGTCGCATCCATCGTTGAAATACACAAGAATAGCATCATTGTTCAACCACAGTCATCCATCCTCTGTTTATTTCATTTCCGTCCCCGTCATACACGCCGCTCCGCAGTCATGGTTAACATCTCGCTCAAGCCTCGACTTTCTTCTCAATCTTCTCGACGTCGTCCTCAATACCATTGCTTCCGTTCTCGGCTGGTTTTTCGATTTTGACGCCCTTATCATTCTCACCGACCTGACCAACCTTAGTAGCCGTGGTTTTCTCAACAAGCACCTTGAGCTCCTTGACCTCAGCCAAGATCTGCGTGTCCTTCGTTTCGCTGACAAGTTTATGGACCGCCTTCACCTCACTGATGACATCGGAGTTATCGAAATTGGGGATCTGGATATTCTCAACAGCAGTCTTGACTGCATTGACCTCAGCTAAGATCTGCGTATCCTTCGTTTCGCTGACAAGAGTATGGACCGCCTTCACCTCACTGATGACATCGGAGTTATCGAAATTGGGGATGTGGATACCCTCAACCGCAGTCTTGACTGCCTTAACCTCGGCTAATACCATCTCGTTTTCGAGCTTGGGAAGAGCATCGACAAGAATCTTGACTTGCTCGTTCGTCTCGGTAACACCTGCCTTGGAGGCTGTGACATCAGTTTTCATAGCTTCGATAGCGGCAAGGACTTCGGGCGACTTGGCATTTTTCAACTCTGCGAGAACTGCATCTTGCGCACTGATCGCAGCGAGGATTTCGGGTCCGGAAGAGGATTTCTTGATCTCGGACAAGGTTGTGGTTTGCGAATCCAAGTTGCTGATCAGTTTTTTGACGTCTCCCTCGAGACCACTTAAATCAGTCTTCTCCGCAACAGCGGTAGGAGTGCTGGCGACTGTCTTGATTTCAGACAAAGTAGCATTCTGGGATTCAATGCTGGAGATAATTGTCTTGACATCTCCCTCGAGACCACTTAAATCAGTCTTCTCTGCAATGGCAGCAGGAGTACCGGTGACGGCCTTGATTTCCGACAAAGTAGCATTCTGGGATTCGATACTTGAGATAATTGTCTTTACATCATTTTCGAGGGCAGAGATATCAAGCTTCTCGGCGACAGGAGCGGGAGAGCTAGTAGCGGTCTTGATCTCAGCAAGGGTGCTGGCATGTGCGGCATGGGACTCGTTGGAAGATTTGACGGCGGCGAGAATTTCGGGGCTCGCATCTGTGCTCTTGATGTCTGAGATGGTATTGCTGAGAGTGGCGACTTGAGATTTCAATTCAGCGATGTCGGCAGAATTGTCCTTTGATGCGATTGTGGAGAGAGCGGTTGTGTGGTTGGCATGAGATTCGTTTGAGGACTTAATACCAGCCAGGATGTCGGAGCTTGAGTCTGCGGCTTTAATCTCAGAAAGAATAGTGTCTTGAGCATCGATAGCGGACTTGATGGAAGCGAGCTGTGAGGTAACTTCAGTCAGACCGGAAGAGCTTGACGTTCCAGCAGATTCGACGTTAGTCTTCAGAGCAGCCAGATTGGATGTGATTGTCTTCAAGGTGGTGGCAGTCTCGGTATTCTCCTTGACAGCGACAAGGTCAGCGGCGATGGCATCGAGCTTCGTAGTGTGGGAGGAGAGCAGGGAAGTGTCGGGGGAAGTAATTTGTTCTTGGACGGTCTTTAGTTCGGCAGCAAGGTCGCTCAACTTGGTAGACAGATTCGAGAGTGCCAAACCAACTGGAGCTGGACCTTTTTCTTGCAGCGTCTTGACATCCGTAGCGATGCCATCCAGCCTCTTTGTGTGTGCCGAGAGAGTTGTGGTGTCTTGTTGAGCAATCTGCTCCTGGATAGCCGTCACGTCTTTTCCCAGTCCTGCGAGTGATGCATTGATCTGGGCTACAGCTTCCTCTAGAGCAGTTGACTTATTGGTCGATTTGTAGCTGTTCAGGTCGGTGGACAGGTCGGAGAGGCGAGCGGTAGTAGCAGTCTGGATTTCATCGAGGCGTTTGGAGAGGTTCTCTTCGACAGCAGAGATGTCGAGTGCAGTTTTGAGAGCGGGTTGCAGTTGAGTAGCAAGGTGAACAGCAACAGACTTGGTGAAGGCATCGTTGTTGAGGGCGGCGGTAACAGCTTCAGAAATAGCCTTCTCGACGAGCTCTTGATCCTGCTTCAGCTCCTCTTCAGTAGGTCTCGTAGGTTCGCTTTGCGGTACTGGGGCAGCGGCCAATCTCCAGCCCATTCGCTGGAAGAATCCTGGAGGCATTGTAAAGATGTGGGAAAAGTATTGTAGCACGGAAGACATCCGTACAAGCTTGAGTGCTGGGAGAGAAGAGCAAAGAGCAGGAGAAGGAATGGAAACTTAAAGTGGGAAGCTCTTGCCTTTAACACCCTGAACGGACAGCTGCAGCGCAAGTGGATTATGTGCAGAAAATCAGTTCATTGTCGGTGGAGGGTTCGTGCTGATTGAGACAGCAATTTGGTGATGTGGGGGGAGGGAACTTCGAGCGGGCCGACGGTTTATCCGCTGCGAGTTGGTGGATTTGTCGTCACGTAGTTCGACGTGTTCCCAGCGGAGAAGGACATCACAGATAACGTTTTACAAATCTGGTCCTTCTGGTTGAATTAGAAGCTATGTACGGTTACATTTCACTTGCTGATGGGTGCCATGTATGGCTTTGCATCATCTCAAGGGCTCATGAGATAGTGCACAAGTGCGATGTACTGTACAAGGGTCACTCAATTCATGGCCCATCTCCCGTATTTAGGCACTGTTGGACAATGGGATCGACGCCACCAGACGCCAACACCTGGCCTTTCTCTCCTATCAAAGGTGCACAGTTGTCGGGACAACGCATAATGATCCATCGGTTCTCTTCGAAGTTCGAGCTCCGACATAGATCAGGCACTTCTCCGAAGGTTGATATGAAACAGTTATTGGCCACCTCAGTGATTAATGAGTCAACGACCTTGTTTTTCTATTCCCTCCTTTCCTCAGCAAACCGGGCGTTGTGATAATGGACTTCAAGAACGGCAGATTTATTTGATATCACGTGATATATACTCGACAGAATCTTAACGTACCGTTTTGTTATTCGGGGAAGCGAAATTACATGAAGAGGCAAGATTGGGAAGCTTTAGCAGTATGGCTGGACTGTTCTATACTCTCGAAATATCTGGAAAGGTGAAGATATTGCGGAACATGCCAAACACAGAACTTTGCGTTGGATATGCATATACAGATCACGAATGTGCATCCACTGATCATATGGCTGGAGACTTAACCGAGTGATTAGCCTGTGAAGCTTTGCTTCCTTCGGGCGAGAGATATACGGGCACGGGAGATAGATTTTGTATGAGTATCACGTAACATGAGAATGTGGGCTGGTGCCGACCTCATGAGAAAGGGAGTGGGTGCTGCGGCAGATGTAATGCGACATTGCAAGGCTTCGGAACACTTGCTGAACTCGTAAGCAGATATAAATCGAGACCAATTGGTTTTGATTGTCGGCGCGGAGCGTTGAGGCACAAACCATTCATCTGTGGGGGCAGGAGTACTGGGGCCAAGAGGCTGATGGGTATGAGGCCGAGCGAGGCATTTCGACGGAGTTTACACATCACCGTCCAAAGTATCCTCCAGAACGGTACATCCTCACCAGAAAACTGAATGCATATGGGATCTGGAGAGCTTCGTAGGCGTCACTTAAAATTTTATGATCAAAGGTCATCGCGTTTGATTTTATTTCCAGATTCTAATTGCTCTGAGATATTGAATACTGATTGTAAACCTCATCACCCCATCCCAGCAACGTCAGAGCGCGTCTCCAAAGCTCTGAAGTGGCGGCTCAACTGTAGCAAAACCCACTTCCATCCGCTGGGTAGCGATTGCTGTACCATAAATTACTCACTAGATCCTTAATCACTAAGTTAATTCCACCTTCCTCTCCACTGATCAAAATCTCATATCAGCATTGCAAACTAAATAGATAACATGGTCTTAGGCCGGTGTCTCAAGACTGTAGTACTTCCCCGGCATGCCCAAAGAGTCAAGCCACCTAAGATTTTGGGATTGCAGACTCACACTCTCGGATATCGACTTACTTGAACGGGACGCTAAATAACTGACAGTTCTTGAACGACAGGTTGGCAGGGAAACTGAAAGAATAGCTCAAGCATGAGCCGGGCGTGCTCGATTCGTTGTTGGTGGAGTCCACAATGGCTTCACAAGCATTTTGGCAGGCCAGTTGATTAGGCGCATAGAGCGAGGTGATCCAATGTGCGACAATCAGTGTCGAAGGCAGGCCTTCAAAATTACAGTCTTGGGTTTGTGTCAGCAGTGTGCTGCTTTTGTGTGAGGAGTGATGAAAGAACTGAGCGGCGTGTGTTGAAAGACGAGAAAGGCTATGACGTACCAGGAACTCCAATTTGATTGGGCGTACCCGACTTTGAATGGATAGCAGCTGAAGACGAAGTTGTTGTTGTATTTCGTACAAGGGAAGTGGGAGACCCTTCAGAAGTTGTGCAATCATCGAGCGTACTCTGTGCCTTTGAGCTGAATATTGGTGTTGTAGCGGTAGAGACCTGGAGGCTGTTTGGGTTTGTTGTGCGCTTGATACAAGCAGTTTTTGGGCTCACAGGCACGCTAGTCGTTGAAATAGTCGTGATTGAAGGACCAGAGCTGGATGTTGGCTTTGCTGCCATAATGCAAGAGCAGGCCGAAGAGACTTTTTCTACCTCACCTGCACATTTCGAGACAAAGGTTGGGAGGGCACCAGAAGATGCAGTGGTGTATGTAGAACAGAATTCAGAGACAGGAGAGGTGCTGTGAATGAACTGACGGAGGCAGTTGTCGTGGTTGCAGTATGGGAAAAGGGCGGAGGGTGCTGGTGCTGCCATGGAGAGGACAACAAGGATAGAACCCAGCAATATCGACAACATATTGAGTGAAGACATCTGATGGTTGAGCGATGTTGTTGAGATGGTGTCTTGTATTGTGAGATGGTTGTTGTGAAGAGGAAGACAGCCGACCGGAAGAAAGCAAGACAGATGCTCGCTTAAGAATAGAAAAGCTTCCTACCTTACCGAACGTTCATAACGCAATTAGCCAATACAATGAGGCTAATATCCATGTCGTAAGGGTGTATTGTTCAAGCCGTACTTGGCGGGGCCGTCTGAGGCTTTCTAGCACTCGAGTATTGACAACTGCACAAATCAAAAAAATGGGGCTCCGAAATCCCCTGACTCCTTGCCAGCGGGTATGTATCAACGAAGCTTCGAAAGGTCAACAAAATCAAGCCACGGAACATCATGACTATGGGATGAAGGAATAGCTGGCAATTTGTAGCATAGTTTCGTTCAACCTGACAGGCATCAGCATCGGTTGGAAACATAAAAAGGCGGTACACTCCCACACGGAGAGTAGGCTTTCCTATCGAGCACATCGCAACCGTGCCGTCCAAGCAATCTCCGATAATTCATCAAGTTTCTTGATGCCACAAAGTACTTTCTCATGGAGTTCCTGCAGCAGCGGCTATCTGAGTCAAGACTGCATGCTCCGTTGCTAAATCTTGCCTTGCGTCCCTCGGACGGCTTTGGACGGTCAATTTGCCCTCGTCATTCTGTTCCATATCTTTTGATTCCGGGTCCAAGCTATCTCGTAAAGTTGCTGCAGATGCTGCATACCCATTATCCTCGCCCTGGAACTGGGGCTGCAAACCTATGAATGGTGCCATACCGCCTAGCTCACCCTCCTTGGCGTCCTTCCAACTACACTTCGCATGCTTCTTCGTACAAGCACTACAAGCCGTCAAGTATTTGGTGCATTCAAACTTTAATCTCCGGCATCGATCGCAAGGAGGGTGAATAGTATCTCCCCGAGCTAATTTCTCTATCTTCGCTGCCATCAAAACACCTGAAAAGTTTGGTCTCAGCAACATGTTATTCAAACGGATGTCATTTGAGCATGGGTAAAGGTAAAAAACGACGCGGCCCATTGACGTAAGGTTTCATCTGGTCAGAATTTATGAGCCCATCTTGGGTCACTCAAAAAATCCAAGCGATCAGACCAAGGGGTACCGCAGCACGAAATGAAAGTATAGCCTGCTCCCAAGTGCTTGGAAGATTATGTATATAAGCTTGAAATAAAAGCCCATGGTATGTGCGATCTTTACAAAGTGTTTGAATAGCTGATCACCCAAGACTGTTGAAATAAAAGAGAGGACTTACGATAATGACCCTCAATCCCATCATCGGAAGAGCTAGCAGGATGCGACATTGAACGAGTGTCGATATCTTGATGAGCATTGTTGAAGTTATTATGAAACGCCGGTGTTTCTGTCGCTGGCAGCCGGGATGTTCTGGGGTGTGATTGAGGATTCGAAGGACGATGGGATGAGGGCAGGAACTGATCGAGGAGTTCTTGCTGTAGTTTTGCAGCTTCGTTATTCACCGGAGCAACTGGCCTGAAGTTCACTGAGGACATTGGTAGAGGGGAGAAGGGCCGATCTTCATTCAAGCCGACTGGTTGACCAGGCGCTTTTCGAGCCAAAATAGCGGTTTTGCGACCTTTGAGGTGATAGTTTAACTGTCGAGCTTTACTCGCAACAGTATCCGCTTTCTTGATCAACATTGCCAAGCGAGTTTCTAGAATATCGAGGGTTCCCAATTCTGCAGACTCATCTTCAGGGATGGGCTGCGTCGGTATCATTCTCTCTGGCGCACCAGACATAATAAGACGAAAGTCATCCTCGGAGATTTCGACCTTGTTGCCTTTGATCCAAAATCGACATGTTTTCGTTGGGAAGCTCGAATCATCGAGAACAAAATCGATAGGATTGGATCTTGCGAATGTTACTATGTCATGCCATGTGATCGGCGGTTGCTTTATGGCAAAAGAGCTCTGAAGCACCTTGATTGGACCTTCGAAAAGTTTCTCAAATGATTTCAGAAGCAGCGGCGAAACGAGTTTTGCTCCAAGATTGGCTGCGAGACTTTCGTGACGTTGAAGTACCCCTTTAATCATTAGTACCAGGCCCACTGATTGCACTGATTCCGTATCGATGAAACTATTTTGAGAAATCGCGGCAGCAATCTCTTGTCAGGAGAGATTCGGCTTCTAGAAATTGAAAAAACTGGAATTTCATCCGCTGGTAGCATAGGTTTGGATGGCCCAAAGCGTTTGGGTTGCAATTCTCTCTCCATCAACGGTTGATGGCCATTGCCGAAATCCCTGTGGTTCACATAACTTAAACTTTCCAGGCATCTTCATTCACTTGAATCGCTGGACAGAAGGAGCAACGAAAAACTGGCAGCTGGTATACATGAAAGATAAGGAGTTGCGGAAAGCTAACCTTCATAATCATCAATCATGCCCAAAACATCCGTAAAGGTCTCCGAGTCGCCCTCAATTAGCCGCAGTTTTCCCCCTCTCGACTTCTTCAAGTAGTTGACTTGAGTGATATTTGGCGGCATGGGAGGATGTAAAATTCGAGCACTTTCATCAATGGGCGTGCGCTTCCGTTTCGCACTATTCTCTGGATTTGGGGACTCCATAGTCTAGATTTGGTGTCGTTGATCCTATGGAGGAGCGGGGGCAGCGGAACTTCTGTCTTCATTCACGTGCCTGCTATACCTAGTTCCAACGCCTCAATCTCTCGAAATGCTTGAGCGATAGGATGTATGATCGCAAGTATTCAGAGCCGTTCAAAGATGGATTGGCTTTGCAATGAGATTTTGATGCAGGATTTGGACCATTTGGTACAGCGGAATGGAGGAGAAGCGGGATCTGGGCGGAAAGCATAAGTGAGCCGGCTCATCCTCGGCTCTCAAATGACACTAAGGTAAGTGCTTCATCAAAGCTCTCTCTCCACATCGAATAACTTTCAGCCTCATCCCCCCACACGCAATTCCCCCCTCTACCCAACACCAGATGGCAGACAGATCCCAACATCGAGGCGGTCGAGGCGGTGGACGCGGCGGCGAAAATCGAGGAGGCAGAGGTGGACGGGGCAATGATCGAGGAGGTCGAGGGGGTGCATCTGCAGGCGAAAGGCCCAAGAAGGAGAACATATTGGACTTGGGCAAGTATATGGACAAGCGGATTGTTGTGAAGTTTACGGGTGGTCGGGAAGGTATGTCTTATGCTTGTTTGGCCTCGTTTAGGGGTGGAAGAGGTGGAGGGTTTCAGTTCAGACATGGCTGCATGAACAAGGCGAGGGAGAATGCATCAGACGGATACTAACAGGCCTCGCGCAGTAAATGGTCTACTAAAAGGCTACGACGCGTTGATGAACCTGGTACTGGATGAGGTTCAAGAGGTTTTACGCGGTATTTTAACTCCTTGAACTATCCTTCCATACATTTACTGATACTCGGTTCCAATAGACGACGAGGGGAACACCTCTTCCCGCTCACTTGGTCTCGTTGTTGCGAGAGGAACGCTACTGGTGCTTGTCAGTCCGGTGGATGGAAGTGAGGAGATAGCAAATCCGTTCATGCAGACTGAGGAATGAACAATTATTTGGTGACGAATGGATTTCCGCTCTTTGGCATTGATGCCTTACATTTTGTGGTAGCATGCAGACCAGCTGTTGCAGACGGAATGATCACATGGCGGGAAACGGCTTGGGAGGAAATACCCCTGGGAAGTTGTGATATGAGCCACCATAAAAGCTATGATCAGGAAAGCCATGCAGAAATACGTGTCACAATGACAAACACAATCCAGAGATGGTTGAGGAAACTTTGATTATTCTTGTTGAATTTCATCTATCTGACCATTGCGAACGAAAATTCGTGCATACCAACATTCATATTCAATCACCGCCCGTGCTCATAGCGCACGCTGCGCTCTACCAGTATTCAACACTAGTATCTACCCTTTCCAGGTCCCTTCATCAGGTCACCAAATGCCCCATTAACCAACTTTTTCAGCTCCCTGTAAGATACCACAAAGACATTCTGCTCATCCCTGCTAACCAAGCTGATTTTCTCTTCAACTCCAGCATCCAATTTGTTTAAGCAGGACAGTATGTGCCCCAGACCAACAACAGGTCTCCCTTCCGCGTCGACTTGATGAAAAACGTAGTCGCGGAACAGTTTCAGCATATATCTTTCGCCGTTCTCGCTCCAATTCCTATCGCCATCGTATTCGGGCCGCTCGTTGATGGTACCGAGCTTAGCGATAAGGCGGAAGAGTCTGCCGTTTTCGAGCTCACGAGAGAGCTCGGATGTTAGTGTGTCTTGAGTGTGGAGGGAGCTGTCGAATGCAGAGACCAAGTGTGCGGAAATGCCGCTGATGAAATCATCAATGCTCTTCACTGCTGCCGGTGGCTGAGTGGGAGTGAGTAGCCAGGTCACTGTCTCTTTGAGCTCAGGGGAATACGTTCTACCAAGCTGATCTACTGCAGCCTTCATGGCCTGATTCGGAGCCAGGTTGTTCGTTGCAATCGACAAGATAAGTTTCCCAAAATGTAAGAAATCTTCTTGTTGTAATTCGGCAAGAGGGCGTTGTGCTTCATATTGCACGACGTCGAGAATAGAGCATGCACTAAAACGGATCCGTGATTTATCCGTAAGGATCACTTTGCTAGGATCCATGCAGCGAACTGCAAGCTTTGCAGAATGGACCGATTTGATCGCAGAACCTATCTGGGAGATATAGCCCCAAAGAACCTTTTCTGGGACGTTGGTGGAGGTTCGGTGGCCGAATCTATTGGTGCTGGTAAAATGATGTTCGACGAGTGTCTTGGAAAGCGGAAAGTAGTCGGTAACAAAAATGAGGGAACTATCCCCGAATGCTCTAGTCGTGAAGGCATCAATAACTGAAACCACAGTTCCACTATCCACACGCCGCCAGTCTTTGACAGATCGAATAGCATTCTCGTTCGTTAGACGGTAACCTGTGAAATATCAGCCCCATATCTAAGTACCCATCAAAGACCATTACCTTCCAGTCGTCTCAAGCAATACATCTTCCCATTTTTGCTAGACGTAGCTTTGTAGACCCACCCTGGAAACCCAAATACTGTGGCGCTCTTGTGATGACTCGTATCAAGGGCGACCAGAGTGTGATAGTTATCGAGAGTAGGTAGTTGAGAGTCTGCAATCGTTAACAATGATCGGTTAGAAGTCGCGCAACGTACTTGGCATCACTTGTAACGTTGCCTCTGCCTTTTTCTGCAAGTCCTCTCGAAGCTTTTCGGGCATGAAGAAGTCATGAGTGAGTCGTTGATATGCCAAAAGGTCTTCTCTGTGAGGGCCAATTGGGGCGTAGAGGTGATATTGGAGCTGGATGTATTAGCAGTTGTGTAGTACACAAGCGCTCGATACATACTGGTTGTGCAGGAGCGGTGTAGGTTGTTTGAGGTTGGTAGTATGATGCTCCGTTGCTCGCGATGTTGGTACTGTCCTCGAGATATGGATTGTAAGGAGTTGTTGGCAGGACTTGAGTCAATGGGGTCATTTGGAAGGGATCGTAGGATGATTGCGTATCGGGAGTTGTTCCATTCTGCACCGTCTGGTCATTTTAGCTCACATCTTTATATGGAAGAGCTCCTTGTCGACTACTGACTGTTTGAGGCAACTCGTAGTTTTGAGGTGTAAATTCTCGGATCGTGGCCGGGTTGAAAGTAGGCGGTTCAGGGTCAATTTGAGAGTTAGGCGTGGCCGTGCCTACAAGATCAGTCGGGTTCAATCAAGCCATAGGAGAATCATTACCACTAGCTATGGATCGAGGAGTAAATGGCACCGCAGTAGCAGCTTGAGAAGTGATCGCAGCACTCTTGCCGGAGACCGAGAGCGTTGCAGGAGTGAATGAAGGAGACTCAACATTCAAGCTCTTCTTGAGTCTGTGGCGGTGTTTTTTGCCCATGTCAGCCAATGTTTCTTAATATCGGAAGAGGCTCTCGTCAATGAAAGTCAACGCGACGACAGATGAATGGCAAAAAACAAGGGAGATAGAGCTGCTGTTTCGAGCTGACCATCTGATTGGAGGATGATAGCAAGCTGATCATGACTCAAGGACATGGTTGAGCTCGATTTGCCAAATTGCCAGTTGTGGAAGCCGCTTGAACTAGTTTCTCTTCACTGTTCGAACCACTTCCGGCAGCAACGACCTCATACAGCCATCCAATTGAGCCCAGACTGAAGTAACGCCAGGTATGCACTCTATCCAAATAATAGCGAGTAGCGGGTTTATGGCAATCAGAAGCTGCATCAAACCTCCGCTCTCAAGCTACTCGAGTCCAGCAAGCCAGTCTCATGTCAATCTCCCCAGTACTCCTCCCCATCACCGCTTCTTCTCAAAGAAATTCGTCCAACTTACGACTCGGTCTGTGCAGACAGCGTTCTGTTAGGGTCATGATTAAAAGCACATCCTTGATCTTCGTATCGGCAATGGCCATAGATGAGGACATTTCTACAGAGAGTGTCTTTCGCGTGTTCTATTCCGTTGCTATCAGCACCATATGACCTTTATATATCTCCACTATAACGCACCACGGCCTTTGGGTCTTGGAGAGCCAGCTGGCTTCCGTGTTTCGGGTTGAAACCTCGTTGCTGCCATTGTAGGGTTGCTTTGTTCACCTATCTGCCGCACCCCGATAACGCAACGCGAAGTCTGGGAATGAGTTAGCCGTTGCTCTTAACCCATTCGCAGATCTCCCTGGCACCGTATCTAATTGAGATATATGAAAGCGTCTTGATATTCCAAACCCCTCGTTGGGCTGGGAAACTGCTTACTTGATTCGGCTGTACATTTCCCAAGATTCAGTAGATTGGTGGAGGTAGAGGATACTCCCATCGATGGTGGCAGGATAGACGTGCCCAGTAGACGAGGGCAAATGAGTACGCAGGCAATCACAGATCCATTGCAAACGAATATGCTCGATGTCCTCGAAGGACTTTGATTGAAGTCCTATTACGCGGGGCGCGGAATCTAAAGAAAGGCTGTGGCTAATGCCCCATGCTAGTGTCTCCGGATAATCGGCGATTTCTTCCGAAGTGTGGCTTTACAGATATTGCATATGATGAGGTCCTGGACACGGCAGGTGGCATAATTCCTAAGTCCCCAGTCCATTATAAAATCCTTTTTTCTTGACAAAGTCTTCGTACCTTCGTTAGTCAATTAAAATGCCAGCACAGTAGATCACGTCGTCTCAGGACATCTACCCAATAATGGCAAGCCAAGAGGTTGATGTCGGCCAGCTATCAGAATCCCAACAGCTGGCCTTACAACAATATACCGCTGTCACAGATCAAGACGTGAACTCTGCCATTCCCCTTCTTCAACGATCGCAATGGAATGTTCAGGTGCGCCCTCGCCGTAATTTCCCAAGTTCCCACGATGCTAATGGATGAGCAGATCGCAATAGCCAAATTCTTCGATGGTGAGGGTCCTGACCCGGTCGCCGAAGCACTCGCAGCACAGAACACCCCTCCGCCACGAGCTGGAAGGCAAGACAATCTCCAAGAGAGTCTGCTTTTTGGGTCTGCGCGATCGTCATCAACCTCAAGATCACGGAACACACAGGACGATGCACCAAGAATAGTTCCGCAACCGGAAGACCAGGTCGTCCATCGTCCGCCTTTCATCCTTTCGCTCCTCTTCACTCCATTCAGCCTACTTTACAAGCTTTTCTCCTCATCCTTCGGCCTGTTTTCCTTCCTCTTTCCATTCCTCCCACGACTATTAAGACCGAACACTGCGACGAGTACCGGACGAAGATCCAACACCACAGGTCGCCGTTCACTGAAACCCCGCGACTCAGCTGCCAGAATAAAGCGTGAGTTTGAAGAAGAATACGGAGATAATACACTCCCATTTTATGAAGGGGGCTATGCGCAAGCCCTGGATGTGGCAAAGAAGGATCTCAAGTTTCTACTGATACTTCTGATCTCACCCGAACACGACGATACCTCCTCATTCATTCGAGATACGCTCCTCACTCCCGACGTTCAAAGCTTTGTCGCCAATCCTGAAAATGAGATGATATTATGGGTTGGCGATGTCAGGGATTCAGAAGCATATCAGGTTGCTACAGCATTACGTTGCAACAAGTTCCCTTTCACAGGGCTTATTGCCCATACACCGCAGCTTAGTTCGACTTCGATGTCTGTCCTTACTCGACTGACGGGCCCAATGCCAGCGGGTACATATGTGGCGAAATTACAGAGTGCGATCACAGCACATTCGGAACAACTAGCTGCAGTACGGGCGACGAGATCAGCACAGAACTTCGAGAGAACCCTACGGGAAGAACAAGATTCGGCATACGAACGGTCGTTGGCACAAGACCGGGAGAGGGCAAGAGTGAAGAGAGAGGCGGAAGCCGCCGCAGCCGAGCAAGAGCAACGGGCGCTGAGGGAGGCAGAAGCAGCCGCTGATCTAGCGGAGAAGAGGAAGCAATGGCGAAAATGGAGGGCCAAGACTGTTCTTCCTGAACCCAGTCCAGATGATAAAGACGTCGCCCGAATAGCTCTCAAGATGCCCGAGGCAGCAAGGATTATAAGAAGATTCCCTTCTGACGCGGGAGTCGAAGAGTTGTACGCCTTTGTTGAGTGTTACGAGTTTGTAACGCTCGGAGTCGAACTTGAGTCTGTCCCCAAACCTGAGGGTTACGAACATAAGTATGATTTCAGACTCGTGTCCACGTTACCGAGAGTCGTCTATGAGCCCGAGAATGGAGGAACAATTATCGAGAGAGTGGGAAAGAGTGGAAATCTCATCGTGGAGCCTATCAAGGACGATGAAGATGAGGATTAAGCTTGTAATTAAGCAGCCTTGTATGACCAATGACAATTTGGTCGATCAATTCTTCCAATAATGTACAACGTTTCGCTACGATTCGCAGGCAGGGGTCTAGGGGGAAGCACTAGACTTGCACTATTGGACTCATTTTGAATATCTCCCAGAGTTCATATGGTGACACCTGTCTTTCACAAACTTCAAATCAGCCCTGCAATAGTGTTTACGGTCCTATGGTTTTCGCTCCGGCCAAACACCAGGGGTTACCCATACCCTCACAGATTTTACATTTATTACATACACCCTCTTTCTTTAATGTTGCTCCTTCGAATTTACAAAACAGGTAGGCAGAAGATCATACTCCTGTTTGGTGGCATCAAAGGCAGACTACTAGATCAAGTACTTGATTTGCCATCGCTAATATTAGACGGGCAAAATGTCTCCGCAGTCACATGGTCTGAAACCAACTTTTAATTACAAACTGGACAGGTGCTGCCAGATCTTTCGGCTGTTATGGGTATTATGCTATCTTTCTGCCTAGGTAGGTACGTTGTACAAACTGCGTCTGGTACATCCACTAGTGCTTCGGGGTCAAGATGCATTAGTGATCATGGAGTGTTGCGAATATTAATCTCCTTTGGTCTTTATGAGGGTGGTCAATAAGTTTCATTATTTCAGCTTGAGTCGCGATTGTTATGATGAGAGAGAGAAGAATGTTATCAGCATGAAGCTGTTTCAATAACTCATTACTAATCTCATCGCTCGCTATGATCGCTTCAAAATACCAAACGCAACTTCAAGGTGCCTCTAATGCTATGAGATCATAGATGTCGAAATGCTCCCATCTGTCGTGACCTACGTTGATCGTAAGACCAAAAAGCTAGTTGCTGCTACTGCTTCTATGGCCTAGATATGCTCCCAGCTATCGTCATCATCATCGATGGAGAGACTATAGGAGTCAGAATTCCGACTCTTTCTTTGAGAAAGGCAAAAGAGGAGAGAACACATGTGATGGAAGAGCAAACAGACTTACATCCTGACTGTGTGATCATCCCCCGCAGTTGCAATCATATCATGCCTCCTCGGATTCCACGCTACGGAATTACACGAACTTGCTGTATGAACTCTCTGCCTGACGAGAAACTCACCAGTTCCGGTGTCCCAAAGATATAAGTCACCATCTGCTGTGATCAGTCTCGAACAAGGTTTCCATGAGGAAGAAACTTACCCTCACTCCCACTAGCCACAAATTCCTCATCCTCACCACCAAACGTAGCTTTGATGACAAAAGTCCCATAGTTCTTCATCTTGAACACCTTCACCATGTTTGTCATCATATCCATACTCCGGACATCAATCATCTCAATCCATCCATCGTTCCTTAGCATCAATGCATGCGGTTTGCCCAGCTCGCTGACACACATGCTCGACAAGTCCATGTCCACCTTCCGTAGCTCCACCTGCTGCTTAAGATCGAGATCGTGAACATAGACATTTCTCTTATTATCGAAGGAAGCGATCTTCTTGTCTGGAAGCAAGACGCAGCCGAGAAGCGGGGCACGAACTGGGAATTTGCAGACTGGATGAGTGGAAGAGGCGGACCAGAGACAAAGACTCATGCAGCTTTCAAGGCATGACAAGGCTGTTGTGACGAATTCCTGGCTTGATGGCAGCCACACACAGCTGGTTACTGGGCCGTTGAAGCCAGTCAAAGTCTGAAGCGATTTTCCAGTCTAGAAGCATTAGTAAAGTTAGCAAGCGGGTCCAATGCGCTGAATTGAAGCTTTTACTTACGGTAGTATCCCACAACGTCGCAGTGAAATCCTGTGAGCAAGTCACAATCTTCGAATCATCGGGACTCCAGGATACGCTTCCAATGCCAGCCGAATGTCCCTCCAAGCTATGCAGCACCTCAAAAGTATCCACAGAGTAGATGATAGTGGTCATGTCAGCTCCAGATGAGGCGAGGCGCATGCCATTGTGAGAAAAACAGACATCCCATACTTCGTCAGTGTGGTGTTTCAGGGAGATCTTCTCCGTCAACTGGACTTGCTTTTTGGTGGGCGCTGCTACCTGCTGACGCGCTGGACTGGGGGCTAAATTGGTCATCTTTGGATTTTTAAGAAGATTGATGGCAAGGCTTCAAAAAACCATTAACATTATCATTCACACCCATGAGTATTTCGGTTGCTGAGAAAGAAACTTGTTGTTCAAAATCCGAGGAGGGGTGGCTACCTACAGTAGTGGGGCAGCGGGGTGACATGTGACACGGCGGCAAGGCTGAAACAAAACGCGTTCTACCTTATTCACTCTGGCCTGCTCTCCAAAACACCCGCCAACAAATGGGAAGATACAATAACATCACATTTCGCACGACAGACCTAGCGAAGGAGACTGCTCGGCGTCTGTCTTACAGACATGGCTGGTATTGGTATTGCCCATGTCGCTGTTTGCTGCTCAGGATATCTGAATCGAGTGGGAAAGGAGCATCAGCCCCAATTGGCTGGGAATTATCATCTAGGGAAGTGACCCATTCTGGCGAAAGGTTCTCACGATCGCACGGTCTCCCTCTCATCACGTCACGGACATGCTTTGCTTAAATATCTCAACGGCATCCATGCATGCAAATCTACAATACCCAGTGCTTGCTTATTTGGCGGGGTCATTCTCAGACACTACTAACAGAAATGGCCCTAAACATCATCTCCCTCGCTACAAGACCGGTGGAGGAGTCACATTTTGAGTCGCATTCTTGAGTACTTCGTTGAAGTCAGAAACGTCGTCATGAGAGTCTAGATTTACTGACTACGATTTCACTGGCTGCGGCAGGAATGTCAGCACCGGACTTCTCAATTGGACAGAATACTCATTCCGAGGGAAAAACAATTGACAGCCTCGAGATGGTGGGATTGAATGGGAGAATATCTCAAAGTTTGAGAGTGCCTGAGTACAAGGGCCTGAATCTCGAAAATGATTGGGAGCACTGTCAAGGCAGATGCAAGATCTAAAGTAGAAGTTTACTTCACGCCTGCATCGTTTCTTCTTTCATTGTGTTCATCTCACTGTTTCATGCTCTACGGTACCTTACATCGGTGTCATGACATGATTTAGAGCTGGTCCATGTTTTACCAGCCGCCAGCCCGCTACCCAAGGCAGTCTTCGGGTCAAACGGTGGATCCTGGGGTATGAATTAGTTAGCGTGCTGATCTTTCATCAAATAATTGGATATGCAGCGACTAACAGTGTATCAGTTGCAGGCAACGGCGCTATCTTCTTCAATCCATCGCAGCTTGGAGCATTGCATGTTAGGCAGAGGCACACCGAGTGGCGCAGTGCCTGCATTTTTTGTGGGTGCAGTCAGCCTCGCTGACCTACAATTTGGACATCTATTTGATTCAGTGCGGCGTGACTCAACTCTGCCTATATTTTAGGTACCAGTAACCGCCCAGCATCTAAAATAAATAACAAGCACTGCCGTCAATTGAAAGTAAGTTCTAAATACCATCTTCCTTACAGTGAATTGCTTCTTCTTGAGCGTCAACATCCTTTTTCTTTGGCGATTTCACGTTCGACTCCAGCCTCAAATCCTTTATTGTCCTTACGCTACAATCATTCTCATCAGCCAGCCGCAAAAGTGAACTTCCACAATGGCAGGCACAATTGATGCTCTGGCAGACCAATTTGGTTTGAAGATCGTGGACAGTAGTGAAGGATCTGATACGTCGACAGACAAGGCGGGCGTCAATACTCCCAATACTGATACCACGGAGAAGGACACAGCGGAGAAAGACACCAAAAAAATCGTTGCAGTGGATCCGCGGCTGAAAGATGCTACAGTTGGCTCAATCAGCGACATCAAGGATCTCTACCAAGGACCAGAAGACGCTCAAGGCCGTGCCCAGTGGCTTGACAAGTACCCCGAGGATGCCGAAGAGGCTGCTGAGAATGAGGATACAGAAAAGTTCGCCTTGATTGCGCGAAAGAAGAAATGTTTTGATGGCCGCAAAAAGTTTGATATCGACTCCGTTATCGTCCAGTCCCCAGAATTGAAGAAGATTTTGGGTAAAGTCTTCGAAAATTACCCTGGTGTTACTTGCGAACTTGATCGACTCATCTTTTCGGCACCTTTTGAGCCATTTGTCCACCGATGGAATGAATTCACAAGAGCTGTGAAGACACAGCGGGCCGGGAAGGCCAAGGAACATCTTGACGTTCTTCATTCATTATTGAAAGAGGAGTTGAAAGATGTTATCAAGGCTCTCGAGGACTACGTTGTGCATGGCGTTACCACGTACCTCCATCTTTGGGTTATTTTTCAGCCAGGTGCAGTAGTCTATACCCGGCAAGGTGGAACTCCTAAAGCCATGAGCTTCTATTCCGGCGCATATACCAAGACTGATTGCGGTCCTTGTTATCAGTTATGTCTGGAGCCAGTCGGCTGGGAGGGCAAGACTTTCGGCCGCGGCACTGAATATATCAATATATTTTCTTACACCGGTACTCGAACAATTAGCTCGCTGACCGCGTTTCCGTTATCTTTCCACCCCGAAAAGGAGACGGTTCGGAGCGCTTTGATTCAGCGAGGCAAGAAGTATGAAGAGTTCGCTGGATACCATTACAAATCGTATGATGGCGTTGCAATGTCGTGGGACTCAAGAGGCAAACTGGTTCCTCTCACTGTTAGTACCTCATGCCACACATTATCAAGCGAATGAAATTAACCTAGTCTAGGTCTCTGGCCGAATTATCATTGACACTGAAGCATTCATGCGCTTTAATCCCGGCAGATCTGAGCGCTATGATGACCTGCACGATGAGGACTTCAACATCTCTGATGCTCCAGCAACCAAGACGAAGAATTCTAGACTGACCAAAGCCGAGGCAAACTATGAGCAAGAAACGGTTGCCCCAGTCGTCAAGCTGACGGAAGATGCCCATTTGATTTGCAAGTCAACACTGCTCGGATATTCTCTGAAGCTCAAAAAGTGGCGTAGGTATTCCTTTCGTCCGACTCGAGTACCTTAGGTTAATGATTACCAGTCTATTTTTTCGTTGATTTTGTCGGAGAGATCGCGTGGAATGACGACGCATTCAACACGCTCGTCTTACCGACTGATACCAAGGAGATGCTGATGGGCTTCGTTGAATCTCAAGTCGAAACCCAAAACACTTTCGATGATGTCATTCAAGGCAAAGGAAAGGGGATCATAATGCTTCTGTCTGGACCTCCAGGCGTAGGAAAGACACTCACCGCCGAATCGGTTGCCGAAAGTATGCACATCCCTCTCTACATGATGTCTGCTGGCGACCTTGGAATCAAGCCTCACGAAGTCGAGAGTGCTCTCCAAAACATCCTCGAAATGGTCGCAAAATGGAATGCCATCCTTCTCCTCGACGAATGCGATGTGTTTCTCGAGGCACGAACCTCCCATGATCTCGAGCGCAACAAACTTGTATCTATCTTCCTCCGAACCCTCGAATACTACGAGGGCATCCTATTTTTGACAACCAATCGAGTCTCGAATATGGATGCTGCGTTTCAATCGCGGATTCATGTTTCAATGGCGTATCCTAACCTCACTTCATCCTCGCGACGACAGATCTGGAAGCAATTCCTTACATTATCAAAGCAGAAGAGTGAAATCTCTGATGCTGATCTGGATGAATTGGCAGAGATTGAATTGAATGGACGACAGATCAAGAATGTATTGAAAACCGCTTTCTTGATTTCTGTTCGCAAGCGCATGCCCTTGAAGAAGGAGTTCGTCAATACTGTTTTGGCGATCGAGGGACGGAGACCAGAACTTGCATGAGGATAGCGACTTGCGAATAAATCAATTATGGAGCACAATATCTTCTTGAGGTAATCCTTGGAATGGCATTCTTGGAGTTGGAGTTTGCTTCTTGGCTTTGGCACTTGACGTAGGCGTCGTTTACGACATCGTGTTCCAGCCTTTCAAAGATCTGGATGTTCATCCCAGACCATATAATACGTTTTTCCTTTTTTAGAAAGCAGTCTTCAAACAACTTTCAGCAGCAACAAATTCTACGAAATCAAAAGAAGTTGGTATGGTCTGTCTTCCACGAGTGAGCAACGAAATTCCATAGATCGCAAAGTGCAGCCAGGTATTTGAATTGTTGTCTAGCGGATTGATTGAGCGTTTGATGAAGAAAGTTTACGAGTAAAGTAATCTGCTCTTCTTTTCATGTTCACATATACTGGGTCAAGCTCGTGCAGGTGATCGTAAGGGATGAATTTGCCAACCAAAGGGATTTGTTAGCGTGAAAGCGATGAGGCATGACTAAGTGGACGATCTTTGATGACAACGTAAATGTGCATTGCTATTGGGCATGAAGATAGAATTCCCTGCATGATTGCTATTTCTGTTACACGACACGACATGAGTTTTTGTATGCAACCTTGAGTAGTAAATGTGTTTATGACGCTGTACCACACCACGTGATAGCCTCTATCCGGTTCTCACCCCTGGAATCGCTAATAAAGCTTGTCTCGCACTCCTTTCCTCATCAAGTAACCACGGAGTAGGAGAGCTTGGAAGTTCGACGCCGTTACGGCGTCACGCCCTGCTACTCAGCCCACAATGTAGACTGTCAGCAAGCGTTGTGCATGCTAAATGAGGGCATGAAAGAGCTTTCTCATCAAATCAGCCATCACTTGGGACTGTTGCGCCGCAGGGAAAGGCTTAGCGGTATGTAGGTCGCTATTGCTTTCACCGCGCCGCCGTGGGTCATTGCGCAATTCTTATATTTATATCAAGGCACTTTCGTCCTTTGGACTTGCGACTTCTTCTTTGCATTCATCTTAAACATCTAAACCACCTCGATATTTCAGATCGCAACACCACTCCAATATCCTTAAGTCACAATCGCAAGAACCTCATCGATATTTCACCGACTGTTTGGAGCGACTTCTTCCCACTTTCCCCCAATCACCAAACCATACTTCAATCAATATGTGTATTGCACTAGCATATACCATGAACAAGAGGAAGAAGGATGCAGCGAGGAAGGAAGCAGAAGCAGGAGAGTCAAACACACGACCTGTCAATAGCAGCAGTCGTCGACCTGCAAGCCCCACCTCCAGGCTCCCAGATGGATCCAACTCATCACCACCCTCCGGCGCGCCTCAGTATGGAGGGAAATACACTCAGACATCTTAGTTTCTTCGATGAGATGGATCTATTTGTACAAGGGAGCTAGGTGATTTGAAGTTTGAGCGGGAACTTGGAGTTGGGAAGTCGGCTCGAAGGACTTCGAGGGACTTCGAGGATTCTGGCTGTGGTTTGTTGGAATGTTTGAGTGTTTGTTAATGAGATTTATGACATCCTTGCTTGGTCAATCCATGTCGTCCGATCAGTATAAGATCTGTACTCTTTCGTTGTTGTGTGGCATCTGAATCAGCGGCATTATGGTAATTTTAAGTTTTCAATGTTCGATTCTAGACTTCTTTGTCTTGTGGTTATTGCCCCCAAGGCTAGACGGTAGCCCTCAGCGATTTCAACACAGCCTTGTTCCACCTAGTGACTATCCTATAAGGCTGCTCGACGTTTGATAAGTTCTCTTAAACGGCAAAGTTTCTCTGCATAATTGACTTACCCAATCAGTTCCTGGTAGTACCGATCACCACCGACTTCGGGAGTTGACGGTAACGGGCACGAGATAGTCCCGGTCTTGATGGGAGACAGCAGCGCTCACGAGACAACGACGATCCTGTTGACAGCCGCGAATCACGAGACAGCAATAGTCACGAGACAGAGACAGCAACAGTCACGTGAACAGCTGACAGCGACGGTCATGTTGACATCCGCGATTGCGTTGACAGCAGAAAAAATCCCCATAGGTAGTGGATCACCCTCAACAAAGAAAAGACGAAGAAGTTATTCAAGCATTGGTTTGATGTGCAGAATGTGGTTTCCACGATCCACCAATCAGATTGTTTGGCTTCAGGCGCGGTTTCTGTGATGGAGGAGAGAAGAGAAATTGCTGTGCAAGGTGGTGCATTTATACTAGAACTCAGATTCGCTGATGAGATTCAAAGCTGGATTTCATAGAAGCCCATTCAATCGAGGGTTGTAGAATGATTCGGACTTCTTTCATGAAGCCCGGCCGTCTCGAGTCCCTGAACGACTATACCGTTTATCAAGAAACAGAAAGAACATCATTAGAATACCGCGGTGGCTGGGCCTGGATCAGAAGTGAACGCAATCCCTTCTCTACTATCCCGAAGCCTGAGGTTCTTGCTTCTCGGCACTCTCGATTGCATCCATCCTATGCGCCATTTTTCTCGCCCATTCTCTCGTCTTCTCGGGGAGTTCTTCCAAGCTCTCAAGCAATATACATCTCTCCTTCCAGAAATTCCACCGAAGCTTGGTGAAGCCAGGTGGTCCATCCCAGCAGCTCCGGTACGCCACGTCTACTGGGTTGATACGATGTCTCGCAGTAACGCCCTCATCCTTGTCCGAGCTTTCTGAATAGCACGAGCCTTCTGAACAACTGGCGACTTTAATACTCTTTGGCTTCGCCGGCTGGTTCGGCTCTTCATCGCTGCTGAATTCCACTTCTGACATATCTTCAAGCTCGCTTAGCTCATCGCTGGAATGGCTGCTGAGATCGACTTGCTCGCCCCATATCCTGATGTCGGTCTTGTGAGGCGAGGTGTTGGGACTGCTCTGATCAGGAAGCTGCATATGCCGAACCGGGAGCTCCCATGCGGATGGTAACTCTTCCATGTTGACGTCGCCGTCAGCGTCTTTCCCGTCAGGTCCATTATGAACGGGGTCGATTCCTTCATCCGCATACTCATGCCATAATCCTCGTTTCTTTGCCACGTTAAGACCGAGCTTGATTGCTTGGCTCGAGTGCTCACACTCGCACATATCATAAAGCACGTCTCCAGCGTGAAGAATCCATTGCGCTGCAGCTGACAAGGCATAATGGAAACTTCGTAGAGCTTCCTCATGATCAGCTGCTTCGGCGGTGACAACCAAACGGCTGTTGAGAGATTCGAAATGGAAACTCGTTTTCGGTGGTGATGGGCTTGTAGACGATGCGTTCGAGGAAGGGCTAGATGGCTCAAACGTCGAATGGTCGCTCTCACTCGAAGATGTCGAATTTGTAGGCGACAAACTCAGAGTAGAGCCAGTAGACGATGTGCTTGCAATCGGACTTGGTCTTTCAAGTGCCGAGGCTAGGTCCATCATGGCTTCGACTTTGTAGTCAAGGTATGGGTGCCGGCGAGCGAATAGCTGTGCAGCAAAGGATGTCTTCCGAGCAGGTGGTGTACCGGTGACTTTCCTACGGTCTTGGTAGCTCCATTCATCTGCTTGTCGTTAGCTCAGATCAATTCAGACGGAGAGAGGAAGAAGTTGATCTCCGCCCGGGTAAACCCACGAGTGAATACAAATCGCTGCATGACCGTCTCCAATTGGGGGTATTGTGACCACCTAACTACTGTCTTTCGTCCAATCACATAATCATTCAGCTCTCCAATGGCGATCATCAAGTCCACAACCTAAAATACGTCAGTATCTCGTTCTAAAGGAGAAGGAAAGCGCGTACCTTGTCTTGTTGATTCAGTATAGCTGTTGCAACATGCACCAATACATACCACATTCTATCCAAGTGAACAACTACATCCTCCGAGGTCTTTTGATATCTCACGCTACTGGTGAACTTGATGGCTGCGGAACGGAGACTGATAGTACCTTCGAAGACTTCTTGTAATGCAGTCGCTCTGGATCAATATGAGCGTTTTGAAGATGACTGAAGTAGGATGGACGTACTGCTCTGGAGAGTGAGCAAGAAACTCATTCAAGAAAACACTGTACGAGGCCATGTTATCGAAGTAATGCTAGCTGGAGGATGGACATGTGAGATGCATGCTCTTGGATATGTAGTATTTGCTTTGGTATGTGCAGTTGAATTTTGTTGTCTAAAACGAATTCATTGATTTTGTACGAGAAGTGAGGTGCTCACTAGACGAAAGGTGATGCGTCGTCGAAACTGTTCACTTTCTTCGAATTCGGAGAAGGCGCTAGAGTTGACTGCAAAAGTGATGTGAATATACTCTAGACGACTCAAATAACATTGGGTACTGACACTCAACTTCATTACACCACTTTCTGCTGAAATTGATCGCTTCCGTCCAAGCTGGTCAGTCATATTCGGAGAGAACGATGCAGGGAATTTTGAGTTCAAAGGGCCAACTGCCGTCATGTCGCACCAACAAGAGTGAGTGTGACCGATGTCCACATCTCGTTTTCTATTCAGATTCCATATACTACTTTGGGTGTGTATCATTTCATCGAGCGTTGAAGCACATAGCCATTTGCCATACTAATCATAATGGCGGCGACGAAGCTCCACATACTGCGATTTGTATGCTGACAGTCCTCTGTTTCCTTTGGATGCGGAGAGTATTCAATATCTACTTTCCACAAAACTCCCTTTTTTTTGGAAGCCACCTCATTGCTTTGAGTTCCATGTGCACCGTACAAATGATTGTAAGCCTCGCGTGGAAGGTGGAGGCGCTGCGATGTGGAGACTTCTGGCCCGTCAAGCAAATCATCACAGCCTCGAAGGAGGACCGAGTATCGGTCGCGCACTTTCTCGCGAGTCGCGGGTTTCATGGGAATGCGAGAATGTTATCCTAGAATTCTGGGAGGGTTGACATGAGTTTGATGAAAAGGGGGATTGTATATTATTTTTGCTTTATTCTTATTTTTGGCTATTCACTAAATCATCCTAACTCCAAGGACCATCACCCCAACGAGTTCCGAACCCTGGGGATTGACCAACCCAGTTCGTCCTCCTGGGTCCAATGTAGTCCTTCACCTGATCTCGCACGATTGCACGGTAGTCCTCTCAGTGAATGACGACCGCGACGTGATCATCCATGTACTTCGAGATATCACCCAGGAAACACGCCGCGAGGATAGACACCGATCCAAACGCAATACTGGAATAATAAACATACGGGTACGCATAGGCATAGGCTTCTTGTCCGGCCAGAACAAACGCGTTCCATATGGTGACGTTGCCATCTATGCCGGGCAGGAGCAGGATATCGTTGATAAGGGAGGCGCCAGTGAGCTGGGCGGCGAGGGTGATGGTAGTTACGTTGTAGATCTGGTGGTCTAGGGCAACGGCAATCATTTTCTTCGTGAGTTCGGGAACGAACTTGTTGTAGAATATGTTGTAGTATGTGGTGTACCCAATGGCTCCACCGATGACTCTAATGGCGAGCGTCAAGGCTGCGATTGTGGCAATCAAATCGTCGGGGCAGATGATGGTTGTGATGATAGAGGCTGGGACAACGATTCCACCGATTCCGAGACCAGCTAGGACGAGGAGACCATACACAGTGTTGATGTTGTCTACGCGAGCGCAGGCGAGAGATCCGCACCCAGCGGTCATCATACATGATGAAATAATCATCAGCCACTTGTTACCGCCGCGGAAGACTGAAAGGAGCCAGAGTACAACGCATGCGCCGATCAGGATGGAGAAGCCGATGGGGAGACCGCGAATTCCGACACCAACGGGGTCATGTCCGTAGACGTTGAAGGCTTGTGTGGGCCAGAACAGAAGGACGGAGAAGAAGTTTGCGCCAGAGATGAAGGTGATAATCAATGTGAGAAGAAGAATGCGGGGATCCTGCTTGAGACGGGAAGGGAACATGGGATATGGTGCTCCGTAACTCTCCCATAGGACAAAAGCGACGAGTAAAGCGGCCCCAAGAAGCAGTGGGACAAGCGTATGTACGGATGTCCATTTGTACTATATGACTGGTTAGAGTGTTGAGTGTGGAACGAAATGTATTTGGAAATTACCTGGTAGCCTCCCCAAAGAATTCCAGCCATGAAGAGGATCATGCCAGAGATTGAGAGGAACCCGCCAAGGAAGTCAATGCGCCCAATGATCTCTCTGTTGGTTAAACCGGTTGAGTTGACTCTTGGGGGAGGGAAGTAGAATATTGCTGTCATGACAAGCCCAACGAAGGCCCACAGACCGCAAAGAAGACCGACATATCTCCAGCTCGAGTGAGAGGCGATCAACTGACCCCAGAGAACTGAGGGGCAGAACGGAAGAATCGTGAAGATTAACACAGCCACGTATTTTCCTCGCTTTGCTGTTGGGGCAAGCTCGGAGGTAGCAGCCAAAGCCGTCAATTCGTTGATTCCGGCTCCTACACCAGCCAAGGCCATACCAGCTAGAAGATGTCAGTCGTAGGATAAAAAAGGGGCCCGAAAAGGAAACATACCGATGAAGATGTTCATGGTGTGTGCAGTAGAGCAAACGATCATTCCCAGAACGATGAAAGAAGCACCTGCGAGAGCGACATATCGACGACCCCAGAGATCCGACATTGCGCCCACAAATGGGCAGACTGCGGCGAGAGCAAGTAGATTGGCCAAAACGAACCACACCCATCGATCTGTTCCTCCCAGGTCTGCATAGATGTAGGGTGGAATACCACCTAATACAGCGTTAGCCAAAGACCATTGAGTTTACGAGCCATCACTCGAGAGGAGCAGGCCAGTTGCTCCAGCTCTAGGAATGATAGCGATCGTGGTTTCTCCACTCACCAAACAAATACACGGGAATCTGAGAGCCAGTCCATAAGAAAGCCATTGCGACCAATGACATAAATCGGTGTATGGTCATCTACAAGCAGGGTTAAAACAACAGTTCTGCAGGTTGTCAAGCCATCACTTACAGGCGGCTCATGTTCGTGATCTTCATCGTCGCCATATGTCCTCAGTCCGTTCTTCTCGTAATAATTCGGGTTGCCTGGGACCCTCGAAACTGTCCTGATGTTCTCCAGATGGGTTGGCTTGGACGGGGCCACACCTCCTCCAGTCTCCTTTTCCAGAGACCCTTCCATCGAATTATCGGAATGCGCCGTAGCTTCGCGGTGTTCGTTCTCCATATTGTCCTTGTCCTCCGTCGAGAGGAGGATGCTCGAATTGTTTTGTAGGAGGGCGCTCGATCTGAATTGCGGAGGGGGAAACGGGGTGCAAGAGATAAGTCGTTCGGCGATGGGGATTGTGAGGGCATCAAGCATGTCATATACGAGTAATGACCACTCGCACCGAACAAAGAAAAGCAACCATTCTCCTATCTCGTCTAATCCCTGCTCTGGCTCGCTTCTAGTAACTACCGGGGGATCGAGATTACCTGGTCTCCCTTCCCCAGACGGGAAGTCCGGACATGGATAGTGGAAACCCTGGGACTATCTACGGCGAATTTCGAAAGCATCCCACCTCTGATCTGGCTTACTGGCAGGAATGGGAAGGAGGAGCATCTGATCCTGGCCCAACTGAACCATTATTCATGCTGGATTCACCCGCCACTCGCATACACTTGATGAAGAGAGAAGATTCAGAAGCCGCCGAGGTATTTTCGTCGGATTTTGGCGATTCTCCTATTCATTCAGGCGGGGGATGCATTAGTGGCCGCCTCTCAACGCCACCCAGAGCATTGGCAGAATATGGGGGAGACAGTTTAGGGCTCTAGTCCGATAGGTGGGCAGATACCTTCGTATGATTGGCATAGTCAAAGACCAAGACAATAGATTCTACCCCCTAATCCAAGGGCGGAAAGTACCAGGACACCTGATCGTTTGCATCCGGCGTTTGCCATTCAAACTGATGGCTTCGAATTCGAGTTCTCTAGTAGTGCTTCGAGATAGTAGAAGAGGTAGAGTAGCACAAACCAGAGCCATGGTATGCGGATTATGGTGCGAAACGAAGCATTGCCTTCGAATGGAAATTGTGCGACGACGGCGACCGCGATACAAAGGTCAGGTACTGCTGCTCCCATACATGATGCAGTACGCAACTAGGTACAGGATGCAGGCGTTACAAATGCCAGACGAGATGCATCCATCTGTTTATTGTGGACACGATATCGGTGGTCTTTCCCCAAACGGATGCTGCTACCAGTACGCATGTGGAATCGCGGAATGTGTATGTGTCGTGGATTTTGGAACTTGTGGATCACCTCGGCTGGCTCTTCTAGCGCCCTGAGATCGCGGGGAAAGTTACTGGAGAAAAACGGCATTGGCGGAGGTGGGCGTTCTTTTGGAGTTCTGCTTGGAAGTTGGGATGGAGGTGACTTGATTTGATTGAACTGGAGATCCAGTACTCCTCCACCCTCGACGTGAGAGTGACTGCTTGGATTGGCTCCATGCGTGTGTCCTTTCCACTCTTGGTTCCATCAAGTGTCCCAAGTCCTGCCCTACTTTTCTGCTTCTGGTACCGATAGCTAGACCTGTCACGGCGTGGGCGGATTTCAAGACTAAAGTCTTGGAAGTGTCCATATCTGATCGCCGCAGATTTGTCCTCACTAGAGACATCTGTCAGGTCTAGATGAATCCCAAGAATCCCAAGACTCCTACAAATCTCACGAATCCGTCGCTCACGTCACTAAACCCAGTCCTCCAAACGGCCAAGCCGAAATCCACAGACTACGAAGTATTTGCCACATTCTCTGCTGAACTTACAAGAGCACGCCGAGGAAGGCTTTATGCCCACAGCTATGATTGGTTCGTAGCACATTGTAACTTTGTCGTTAGTTGGGTGATTAATGTGCGGCCACAACTGGAGGCGCCGTCGGTGTCTTTCCACGCTGGTGACGTTATTGACGGGACTTTGCTGCTGAGAAAGACCCAGCCTGCCACCCAGTCGCATCTCAAGCTCGCCTTTCCATTTCTCGCCTCCCATATTTCCATCGAGACACCTCCCCTATACTCAAATTTGCCAGCCAGGCATGTCTCGTAGTCGAAGACTCGCAGCTGGTTTCCCAACAGAGGCAATTTAGCGAGCTTGAATGATATCTCTCCTGCATCTCAGCTGCATGATCTCGTGAGGTGCTCCTTGAGACGGGTAGACCATAAAGATGGAAGAAAAAACCTCGGAGACCGAGGTGTGTAAACTTCGACAGCCTCTCCAATCCCCGCTAAGTCTTCCTCCAATGCAGGAGGGTTACATCTAGTAGCATGACTGGGGATTTGTACACTTGAGGGAGGGGTAGGTGCAGCAGGGATCCGAATAAGCCCCACGCCAACTTGTGAACGTAAAGAAAAGCGGAAAGATAGAAAAGGACAGACATATGAAAGAGACATGGGCTCCAACGGCTGCAATCGAGCGTGGCTTTGGAATTGAAAAGGGCAATATCCCCGTTGCACATGGAGGATGGTGTTCCTGCTCCTACCATCGCCCCTGCTGGGAGCTTCAGTGATTCGATGTACGTGAACCGGAGATCCGAGGATGACGAGTCTGTGATCTCGATATCTCGGGACCTAGTGACGATCAATCTCTTGTGAAACGGAATCTGACCATGGTTATTTCAGAGGGCGAACAAAACGAGCCTTCGCAAAGCAAGACATTGAAATACACGTATGACGGTACACGTGATGTGAGAACCCCGCGATGAGGGGCGGCTGAGGTATTTGAATAGACCATGCACCCGGCGGGCGCTGAAATAGTGGCCCAGTGGTACCAGGCTTTTCTTGTGCAGTTTCTTCTCTTTGGCCGTATGGTCAAGGAGATAGGCGAAGGCAGGGTTCTGTGGGGTTGTGTGAATGAAACGAGATATTGTTATACCCACAAACCTGGGATCCGAGATCGCTATGGCGTCGTTATTCAGGAGTGTAACTCTACTCTTTTCCAAATCCTAGGCGTGACATTTGTCTTCAAATGTCACGGTATATCGAAGCCTTAAGAAAAGCTACTGGTGCGTCTAATCGTGGAATGGCATCCTTGGATCCTCGCCTTGATGGGCACAAACATTTCCACCGCAACATTTGCATATTTCTGAAAGCACCAAGGTCACACGAATGCAAGCTTCTCGAAAGTATTGGGATATTTGACTCCTCCTACACTTCTATTTGACAAAAGGGAACCTCTGTACCAGCGGTAAATTGGATTCCACCATGTCATTCAGAAGCATCTGCATCCACTTCTCTTTTTCTTTCGGATCCTTGTAATTGCAGTGCTTCATTTCCTGTCATCACTGCTCTTCACTTCCTTTATCGTCTTCAATGTCTCCATTTGTGGCTATCGTAACTCGTAAGGTGGGCTTGATGGTTTATGTCATTGCATGAGTCCTGGTCCACTCTTTTGCAGTTGCAATGGCTGCAGGCTCATCCTCCTTCCATCGCTTTGCAACATCGGGCGCGAGGGGATCATCCGGGTTTGGTGCACCAAGTAGAGCTTGGATTGAGAGAAGGATGGTTCGGATTTGGAGGGCGGGAGACCAGTTACCTGTGGAGGTAAGCGTTAGCTGGAAGTCTGGCTCAAATACGATAGATGATAGCAGTTCGCGACATACTCTTGAGCACGTCGAGACAGATACGACCGAGCTTGTCAATATTTGGATGGTAGATCTTGGTCAGGAAGCGAATCTTCGGTGGAGTCATAGGGTAGTCATCAGGGAGAAACAGCTCCAGTTTGAAGATACCACCTGCAAAAGTCAGCGGCTTAAACAATCCTGGAACATCTGCAGTGGCTACCTTCGTATGGAGACTGGGAGGGACCATGTATCGAGACGTCGAAATATCTGAGGTTATCTTCGTGTGGAACTGCGCTGATACCAGGGACACTTGATGACACCCTATCAGATATATGAGGCGTAAATATGTGAAGTGAATGCTTACGGCTCTGCCATCAACCTCTCTGTCTCCTTGATGATCCGTTTTGGAAGCGCCGCCATATCGAGTAAGCTGTCACCTGCGGTGGCCGTAGAGATGTTTGGAGTCTGAGTTGTCTGCGCGGTGATTTTGAGATAGCAAAGTCGGTACTCGAGGTCGAATGCGGCACGAAGAGACGAGGGTGTACGAGGCAGATTCAAATCTCTTAGTTGCGACTAGATAAGAAGCATGAATTAGGGATACGATCGTCTGCCCTGTGCGCAAGCCCAAAGGTCTCCAGAATCAGCTTCAAGTAGCGAGCAATCTGTACTGAAAGATTTGGTGAGTCACTGTCTATCAGCCGTATCAAGGAATGTGAGGTATTTCAAAGAGGCAGGTTGAAGCTCACGATGTTTGTTTCGAGGCCCCATCGGCTGACGGGATACTTATCCCGCCCGGCGCTAGTCCTGGAAGAGTTCTTGATGAGCTTCACTTGCGATGCAGATGCTTTACCTCCGTACATCACAAGACAAGTGTGTTAATATAGTCTTCTACCATATTTCGTTTAATCGCAGATGTTGTTGGTACTCTCTGGAAGTTGCATCAGAAATCATAGCTCTTCCCTGTGCTTCTTGTGACACCATGCGCAACGGAAGCTCGCATTGGGTCACCAGATCGTACACCCTTGACTTGAATCTGGAGTCCAGAGAATGGTGATCCAGATAATTGAGCACTAATATGATGGACGAGTCGAGGAAAGGGAAAAGCATAAAGTCTGCTTTCGATAGCACAACATTCGAGGCAGATGTGTCAATCCAGGTCGATCGCAAAGTTGGATCTGCAACGATCTCCCCCTCTGGTAGAGATGTTGCTCTTGCATCGTACGCACCTCCAGATTCCTAAACATTGATCATCCAAGGCTCATATATTTACAACAGCACCGATGGCCTTGATATTATTGATCTCGATTCCCCTCTGAATCCTCCCCGCCATCTTCGACATGGTCTTCCATGGCTTGTAGCCGATGTGCAATGGTCCCCTTTTGCAGCGCGGGACTACTGGGTTGTCAGTACAGCGAACCAGAAGGCATTGGTGTGGAATTTGAACATGCAAGAGGACGCCTCTCAGGGCGCTATTGAACATACACTCCACGGGCACACACGAGCTATCACGGATATCAACTTCTCTGCGCATCACCCAGATGTTCTTGCAACATGTGCGGTAGACGGATATGTGCATTGTTGGGATCTGCGTAGGCCTAGGCAGGCAGTCTTGACCTTCTGCGACTGGTTTGCTGGAGCAACACAAGTAAAATACAATCGCCAGGATTCTCATATTCTTGCTTCTTCCCATGATAGGTGGCTACGGATATGGGATGATCGGAAAGGTGCCACACCTCTGAGGTCAATCAATGCACACGAATCGAAGATCTATGGCGTTGATTGGAATCGTACGCGAGCAACAGGAGTTGTAACCTGCTCCTTGGACAAGAGCATCAAATTCTGGGACTATGGAAATGATGTAGACGAACCTGAACGCATCATTCGGACTGATTTCCCTGTATGGCGAGCTCGACATACTCCCTTCGGATGGGGGCTTTTGGCCATGCCCCAAGACAGTCCAGGAAATCTCCACCTCTATGAGCGTCGACTTAAGGAGGGAGAAGCACATGACTATGCTGCCCCGACAGTGATGACTTTTTCCGGGCATGGGAACCACAAAGTTAAAGATTTCTTATGGCGAAGTCGGGGGGGCATTGCGGATGGAGTTGACAACCGAGAATTCCAACTTGTTTCCTGGGGAGAGGACAACCATTTGCGACTTCAGCATGTTGACCCGAATGTTTTAGAAAGCGTTGGTTATGTGAAGGGCAGCGAAGTCCGCAAAAAGTTGAACATGACCCGCAAGGGCGCAGTCTACAAGACGTTCCGTACTGTCGAGAATAACAGCAGCGAGAAGAAGAATGCTACAATCACGGGGCCCCGTCCGGGGAGCTCTGGCCTAAAATTGAGTGCATTAAGCGTAGGCATGAAGAAAATGTCTCTACCTCATACGAATCGCAATAGCACGGTGATTCGAGCGCCTGCTATGAAAGGCAAAGACAAGTCCTTGAAACTTGACGATCAAAACCAGAAGCAGATTGGCTGGATGAGTGGTATCAAATTTTCGAAGCAAGAGAATGGTTCCACACAACAGAAACGTCCATCGTCAAGGAGGCTATCACTTTTGAATCCCGAGTTCCAGGAAGACGGAGACTGGGATGACCCGGAAAGTTTGCATGACGAGATAATTCGAATCCATGAACAACTACCAAAGATAACATTCGATGATGTGGATATGGACAAACGAACGATAATCGTCTCGATGAATGGTCCTTGGGGTGAAGATGGTATTCCGATCTACATAAGGGTCACTGTTTCCTTCCCTGATCAGTACCCTGAAATAAAAGCGCCGACTTTCACCCTCGGCAAGACGTCGCTCATGTCAGATGACATACACCACAAGCTCAACAAGGAGGTCAAACAGATAGCCGTGGGATTTGTGTCTCGGAAACAGGGTTGTTTGGAGGCTGCACTGTGCTATCTTCTTGGAGAAGTTGATCTCGAGAGCAGCACTATCTTCTTCAAAGATATCGATGATATGGACGACGACGACGACCTGGACGGTCTTGCAGATGAGAGTTCCAGTGATGATGAAGATGCGGATATTCCCGCTGGTGCTTCTGCAATGATGTCGCAGGAACTCGACTCCAGTGCCACGGAGGATATGCTAGGCGCTGTGAGTCGGAACGCCAACGTGCCTTTACCTAGACTTTGTGGCGCTAGATTCTCAGCAAATGGCAAGCTTGCTTGCTTCTTCCCGCCGAAGGAAGATAAAGTCAAGTCACTCCTTGAGACGTTAGTAGTTAAAAACAACGCGAGGTCGAAGGGGGAGCCCGTTTTCGAGACTTTCGGTCGACTGAACAACAACAGCTCTCCTGTACCCCGTAACAAAACTATGTCAGTGGCATCAGGCCTCAGAACGGATTCGGACGCTTCGGATGATTCTGATCTATCAACCTCTAGCGATTCCGACTCAGAGCAGTTCCGCATTGCCCGTTTCCCCATGTCTGATTACTTTCGTCGATCTACTCGCCGTCCTTACACACAAGCTTCACCTACCTTGCAGTCACAAAAGTCCAGCGCTGCTGGCACTGGTACAAACACTGGAACAGGCACTGGCCTGGGAAGATCTCGAACACTAAAACCAAGAAACATCATCTCCCTGCACAACGTTTGTGATATTTTGCCATCCAAACCCCAGCTCGCAGCAGAGTATGCCATCTTTGGAGACGGTCCTGAAGTGTGCGAACGTAATGCTGAAGTCTCAGAAAAGAACGGCTTCATGGATCTTGCAGATATTTGGAGGTATGCTTCAATGCTTTTGCACAACGAAGTGCCTCTCGAAATTCTTGATCAGACGCATCGTCGAGAACCAATCTTAGTAATCGCAAAAGACGCCCTCAAATATCGTCGCGAAGACAGTGGCTCTGACAGTGGGATTGATGTTTCCTACAATGACGTTACCCAACGAAGTAGACTCTCAGGTCGAGTGAAATGGGGGACAAGTCCTCTCGCAAAAGAGCTCATTAGTGACTTATTTGTCTACTTCGAGCAGCTTGCTGATGTGCAAATGCTTGCTATGCTTTCTTGTCTCTTCAGCGAGCCCGTTTCGGAAGACGCGATCTCTCATGCGGAGATCGTATTGACCCAGCCCCAGACTCCGCTCACTATGAAGACACCTGCATTCTCGCTAGACTACTTTCCCACCGACATAGCAGTGTGGAGCATGTACCAGCGCACACCTATCCACTCTTCAGTCTCGACACCGAAAATGTCCCAAACACCCTCAGGTCTATATGGATCGATGGGTTCATCGAATGGAGCTTGGGGAAGTGAACCTGCATCAGCGTCATATTCTTGTGGCGAGACCCCTCCATTGAGATCGAACCGCGCGAGCTCAGAACATCTCAACCAGCAAACACAAAGCTTGTCGACATCGCCGGAGAATCCTCGCAGCTTCCGACGTGCCAACTCCGGTATTGCCTCCAGCTTTGCTGCGAGCTTCTCTCGACCCTTCTCGATGGCCTCATCACCTCCTAATCCACCACCCAATCGAAAGCGGCCCAGTCCTGTGGAAAACATGTTGAGTTCCTTAGCTCCAAGTGCTATCACATGGGGAAACACAACTGTGCTTGGAAGTGTAAAGGAGCAAGTGGCAATCCAGAGATCTTCGTACTCAGATGATGAGAGCACGAAAGACGATGGAAGGTCTGCAGTCTGTGACGGAATCAACGTCACTATGGAGAATCAGAACGCTTTCGACGATGAAGGCTGCATGAGCACAGCATTGCTGGACCCAGGCAGCACGCCACTTTACGCAAGTTACCGAAAGTCTTATGCCGAGCTTCTCTATATTTGGGGTCATCCTCTGGCCCGCTTGGAAATCCTCAAATTCAATGAACTCAAGGATTATTTCACAGAAGTGGAAATACCAGACACCAAGTCTTATGCGGGCTCAATCTTGTCTAATGATACGAACCATACTAATCACGAAGTATCACCGCCGTCTCCTATTCTTCTTGGCAAAAGGCAGAATATTAGTGGACCATTGTCTCCCCAAGGTCTTGATGTAACAGGGTATTGTCTCAAACACGAGTCTCGCCTTGAACCTCTTGTTTCTGGCACAGCGGGTGGAGCAGTCGGTCGTTGCGACCGCTGCGAGGTCATACAACGTCAACTCCGGTGTACGGTTTGTATGGAGCCCATCAGCGCAGTCTTTACTCCCTGTCTGTCTTGTGGATGCGCAGCACATCAGCACTGCCTTGAAGAATACCACTCCTATGGCAGTACGGATTGTCCCGGTGGTTGTGACTGCGATTGTGGGCAGAAAGCTGGCCGGGGAATTGTAGAATCTTGGGAGGTCATGATGAGTGCTATTGAGAAGATGAGATTGATGGATCGGCCAAGGGGTAGTAGCGAGGAACGATTGGAAGATTGGGACGGTCGGGAGAATGGCGATTGGGAAGATGTTAATGTTCCCAGTGGTGGCCTTGGAAGGGGATACTCGACGTTGAGCAAAAGGTTCGGCCAGGTTAGGACAGGCGATTGGGGCATGAGCGGCGGTAAGAAGAAGCCCAGTAGCCTGAGGGAGGTTTTGCTTTAATTTTGCATAGCAAGGCGTTATGACTGATTGAACGACGTTGATTGTGTAGGAGTATGGGCTGGAAGGGCGGGATGTACGGTCACCTCACTCACGATGTAGGTTATATTGTACTAAAGTTTTGGAACAAGTCGGCGGTACTGTTTTTATCCTTTCTATCCACAACCAAGAGTTTGGCGGACCGTGGGGTAAGGTGGCAGGCATTTCTCGAATTGCGACGCTGTGGCGTTCCACCATCTACCACTGGAGCTCTTCTGTAACCCATGTCAATGCTCTCAGGTGGGATGAATACAAGCTTGACGGACTTGTAACCACCAATCAATTCGAGTTGATTATGACTACCCGTCCGCAATTCAGCAGCGGCTGGGTGCCACATTCTGGCTCCTGCAATGAGAATCACATCGCTGCAGATGCGGCTTGTTGTCTTTTCAGCTCCACAACGAACGACCAGTGTAGCACCCTTCATGTTCCCTCATATATCTCTTGAGTTATTCTACTTTTGACATATTCTTTCCATGTCAAGAAAGCAGCTGCTCCTACAATGTCAACTGCACCGCCTTGCCTAGTCAGTGCAGCTTTGTTTTGCTGTTGTTATTGCACCTTCCGAAAACGATATTGGTCACCAACTCCACTGCTACTTCCATAATTGATCTCCTTCTCGCCAACTTTCCGTTCTCAACACTCTCTGACAGGAACCAATCAGACTTTCATATATTGAGTCACTAAAGCTACCTAGGAGCAGCTGGCTTTTCCCAATTCACCCTCTCGAACACTCTCCACACTTATATTGTGATGGCCTTCGATCTCCTTCAACGGCGTAATGAGAAATTTGTGCTTTGGATTCCGGGGGCAGCACAGACGCATGCTCCCCTACTTGTTCTCGGTACATTTGCAGCTGGTTCGCCAGCTGTATTCAATCCTGTTTGCACCGTTTCACTTTGCAACAGCGACTTACTAGACTTATGGGAGCTCGATCCAAACAGCATTACCCCTCCATTGCAAAACAACACCATCTATTACTATTACTTCGAGATCACAGACACCTCATCCAGCAATCTTGGTACCTTTCTCGTCACCGATCCACTTGCATATACAGTAGATTACAGGGTCACAAATAGTCGAGACGAAGCTGTCCAGCCAGCTGCTGTGATTAGATTTCGAGATGGAAAGCTGTGGCCTTGTGATATTGATGGAAATGAACCCCCTCCAGTTCTGATACCGACGCAAGACGCCATTCCAGACAACAACAAGGTCGTAATCTATGAGCTTCCGACGTCCTGGGCTAGGTACAAGACGGTAGGAGGAGTTCAAGTTGAAGCTGGCACGTTCACTGATGTCCTCGCTCTGTTTGACAGCACAACTGTTGGAGACAGATTCAGCGATATCCCATCAATAGCTCATGAAGCAATTTTGGCCGACTTGGGCACAAATGTGCTTGAACTACTTCCTGCTGCGGATGCAAAGCCATTGGACCAATGGGGATATGCGACTGCTCATTATTTTACTCCAGACTATGACCTAGGAAGTTCTTCTGATTTGACAAAGCTGGTGGAGTTCATCCACGGAATGAACATCAGTTTCTTCACGGACGTCGTGATGGCTTTTGGACACGATCCGTATGGATATATTGCCTTCGATCAGTTTCACCTTGATCCTAACGCGGAGGCAAGCAATCCTGACAGCTACCAATGCCACAGCGAAGGGATGAGGAACGGTTGGGGTGGAAGACTTTGGCGTTACATCCAAAACACTAATGGCTATGACCCACAATCTGGCAAGACGGTCAATATTCACCCTGCCTGGTCATTTCACCAAGGACATCTTCATCGATGGATGTCAGACTTTGGAGTGGGTGGGCTCAGGCTTGACTGCGTTAACAACATCGGCAATTACGATTTTTTGAGAACATACAAAGAGGCGGCCTGGTCACTGTATCGGTCCAGGTATCCCTCCGCCTCTGATGCAAAATTTCTCGTCATTGGTGAAGAGCTTAGTGTCCCGCTGGACCTGATCACCGGTGGAACTCTTAATGCCCTCTGGAATGAGCCATTTCAGGGTCGTCTCCGAGCAGTAATCTTAGGACAAAACGTAGGCGATAACTTTGAATGGACGGTGCGAAAGATGGCCAATTGCACACTGGACAGTGACTATCCTTTCACTGATGGAGCTCAAGTGGTCAACTACATCACTTCCCATGATACAGAAGGAACTGGTTTCGGAGGCTACCAGAAAGAGCGTCTTTACAATTTCTTGGACGATAATGGAGTTATCGACGTCGAAAGACGGGCCAAGCTCGCTTTCGCATGTTTCCTTACTGCAGTTGGAATCCCAATGATATTTGCTGGGGAAGAGTTTTGCGACCAAATGGATCTCCCCATGTCAAGCAAGCAGTCTGATCCGGTCAATTATGAACGCAAAGCGGAAGATTGGCGCACACGTGTCTTTAACTTCGTTGCGTCCCTTGTCAACTTGAGGAAAAATTGTCCAGCTCTGGGAGGTAATGATACTCAGTTCATTCATACTGATAAGAGTCGTGGAGGAAAAATTATGGCATGGCAGCGTGGTGGTCAAGATCAAGCTCCAGTTGTAATCGTCGCGAATTTTTCGGACGAGGATACGCCTGGCGATCAATATTTCGTGGAAAATTGGCCCCAGAGGAATAGGAATGATTGGAGAGAGGTAACTCAGAATCGCAATGTTCCCAGTGAATGGGTTGGTAATGAGCCATTGATGCATTGGGAAGCGAAGGTCTATACATATTGGAGGGAGATCTAAGCATGGTCACTGGAGGACAACGCAGATTGCTTATGGAAAAGAACCCCAAAATAGCAGGTTGAAATCTTCATATTGTCACCAGCATTTATTGTCAATAGCTAAAGCGTAGTAACAATATAAGTAAATATTGAGCGTATGGTTCGTGTATCGTTTGCATTTTTGCGCCTTTGCATCAGGCTTATCAAAGTCACAACTTCCGTAATCACCGTCTCATTCCAACTCCAATCCTTTTACTGCTCCCAAAATCTTGCAATAAGTCTTGTGGCCTCTTTCACTCCAACCCTTTGTTTGACAGGTCCGCACCCAAGTCAGCTTCATTATTCGTACATCTGTGGGTTCTCTCACCTTGTCACAGTACCATACGGATTCACAGCCTTTACACCGCGACAGCTCATCCGACTCCTTTTCCGTCGAGCAAGCTTGACAGCGTCTCATACTCTGATTCATCTCACCATCTTTGCTTATAGAGTCCTTGGCACTGCTCAATCCAATCAAAGTTTCTACTTTTGTTGGAATGATCTGTTACACGATATCTCAATCAGCTAAGATCCGTCCATGTTTCCGAGCTCTGAGTATTTTCACGTCTTCTACACAATCCGTCTCATTGAAACAAGAAATGGATCCCCACTTCACGAACATACCTTGATCTTCTCTGTCGTCGTCTCAACAAACCCCTGCTTCCCCTCCTTAACACCATACTTCTTGGCGTCCCGAATCGCTATCGTATGACCCTTTTTGTATGCTTTCACCTCAAAGCCTCCTTTTGAGGACTCATCTAGCTTGATCATGACCGCGAAAGGCACCGTATCACGATCTTTGCAGATGAATGTTGGGTTCGCTCCCAACGTCATGTTTTCCGAGATCGTGCCAATGAGGTAGTATAGCGAGGATGAACTACTCTCAGAGTCAGTATCAGGGTGTTTATACTTGGAGTTGAAAATGTAATACTCAAAGGTATTGTCATGTGAGGGCTCGATCGTGGCATCTGGATTTGAATTTGCGAGAGGAATGGTTGAAAACGCGGGGAACTTGGCGGGGTCATGAAAGGAAGGAAAGGATTCCATTGTGATTTGAATAAACAATTTGATAAAGATGAATAAAGTTTAATGCTATATTAAATCTGGTTGTGTTTGTTCATGGGATCCGTTGTTCCGAGTTGAGTTCGCAAAAAAGGACCTGCGGGTGACACATTTTTGAAACAGGAGTCGCATCCTACCACGTGAGAAATCGTAACTTGGGAAGGACATTTCTCGTAGTCTTTCGAGCTCAGAAAGGTCGTTAATTAAATTGTCCGGGTTCTCGACTGTGGCTCTTGAGTTATATTCAGCAGCGAGTTTCGTTCCAGTTAGTTATCACGTGATATTACCTGCGTTGGGCCTCACCTTCTACTAATCCATCTAGATGCTCTTCTCGGTCCTTTTAGTCTTCGAAACTGCTTCAGCATTTAGGATATCATCTTTACAACTTAATAGACAACTGGCAGTATACATTTGGGTAATAGCGATTGTCGTTCTGGGGTTGCTCCGCTATTGTTTCTGGATCGGCTCGCTTAATCTCAATGTCAACAACTTCACTTTCGCGCCTCTAAACGCGGCATTACCAGCCTTACTTCGGCTTAAAGATACTACCTATATCATTGTGGATACGTGAAAGCCAATTAACTTTTCACAAACATGCTCTGGTCGAGCGGTGCAATTCTGTTGCTTAACCCTTGCACTTTGCTAACAAGCTCATAGTTACCAAACCTTAAGGCAGTGTTTCCAATTCTAGCCCGCAAGGCCGCCTTTTCTTGCAGGCCAGATGTCGGTCTCACAATCCAGCTACGCAGGCTGAACCCATGTCAAGCTTCTGCTTGGTTTAAGACCTCGCCGTTCATTCGGCGTTGTCCGGTCAAATTGGGTGACGCACTCTTTATCTTCGGATGTCTCTTCGGAGGCGAGTAAAGCTGCGGGCAGAACTTGCTACGAATTTGGACACGGCTAACCTAAACTAGAGACTCGTTCGATGGCGCCCCTTGGGTAAGGGCAATTGTGGGAAAGTCCTGCATATGCACACAATTGCAATAGCGGACTAATTACCCGCTATGTAACGCCCGTGGGCTCCAGGCAATTTGGCATTTGGTAAATTTAAGTTGGCTTCGCGCCTAATCGGTAAGCCAGATATCCTTTCTAATTAACACCGCTTGACCAGAGCAACCTGATTTTTTTTGTTATTCTTTTAAGATAAGCTGCAACTAAAACAGAAGTCTTAGCTCTATTCTTTTTTACCCGGTAAAGCTTATTGAAGAATTCTGTTATTGTCTATCTCGCTATTTCCTATCTTCAATTTCGACTCATTTCTCCATTTGATCTTTGAAAACCTACAATACTCCAATTACTTCAAAATCGACCTTATACCAACTATAAGCCCATTCTTCAAATTTCCAGCACGTCATCGCTACAAAGGCAAGTAGATCAAGTGGTCATGTATCTTTCCAAACAACCCCTTAATCTAATTCTTCTTAGCCACAGACTTGGCTTTAAATTGAGCATTACTGCGTCAGTCATGACGCCAAAGCTTACTTGTCTCTCAAAGCAACCCAATTCAAAGCAAGTCAACATGTTTCTCAGCTAACCTGCAACAGCCAATAGAACACACAGAGATTCAAGCCGGAAACAAACATCCCAGATGCTTTAAGTCTCGACATCAACAGAAAGGGCGCCGCGTCTTATTTTCCACCTCCAATGTACCAGCACGAACCTGACACGATTATAAAGAAAAAGAAGAAGGAAAGGCTAAACCCTGCTCACAAACGAGCGTTCAGTGCCGCGTCAAGACTCAAGAAGGACAAACCACCCTCGAAAAAGCAGACCTCATCTTCCTCGCAGACACGCTCAAGCTGAAGAGTACAGAATCAAAGACCACACAGGGCTGAGTCATATGCGTGGAAAGTCCGAAAAAGGGAGATACCATACGACGATGGAGCGAGCTGGAGCGGGTAAGCGGACGCAGGAGAGGAAGAGCTTTCGTTTCGTCATTTGCGTGCGAAGACAGCTGACAGACGTCCAAGTTCATCCATCGGATTCGCAGACGGTACGTCCTACCTTCTATCTATCAGCTTCCAATGCAACTCGCCGAGTTATATTTCCCCCTTCCGACTCTGTGTGCGGTACCTACCTAATCACCTACCTAATCGATCGAGGCCTTCCAAACCACGCTGTGGAAGTTTCCGAATCCTAAGGAGAGAGTCGACTACTAAGGACGCAAAATACGCAAAATACGCAAAGGGGCTCGTCTTGTGGTATCTATATTCTATATATCGAATATGCTGATTCGAAATCCCCAACATCTTTCAAGTACCCCACGCCTAGTATAACACTCGAGAAAGAATAGGTAACAGGTTGAAAAGTACGGTACGTCGATGATCACACCGGCACCGCGCGATTATACCCTTTCAGAATACCCTTCATTTCGAGTCTCGACGAATACATCGATACGTGAGAACCGAAACTCGAAACACAGGATCGAGAACACGGGATACGCAGAAGCTGAACGATTCATCGCGCGAATAGATCTCGGAGTCAGACATAGATCCTGGAGGTTTTCACGATTCGACATACAGTTAGGACGAGATGGAATAGTTTTGCAATATCGATATCATAGGCTGTTGTGCGGGAACCGAATTCAGAGTTGCAGAGGGATGGTATACGAGGTGGTTTGCTGGTTCGTCGGCTACTGTACCAGTCATTCACGGCGTGTGTTGTGTTGAAGAAGACCCGTGAAGACAGGATATTGAACTTCCGATAGAAGCTTCAAGCTTGCATTTAGAGATCCGAGTGATGCAGCTCCGAGCTTTGAGTTTCCCAGTACGCATTTTCTCTAGATGTGGATGGGGGATTGTTAATCCGAGTCCTGAGTTCGAATTTTGGATCTCACGATTTCGAAACTTGGGGGGGGGGAAATACATACATACGTGACGCTTCTGATTCGATTGAGAGAGTCATCGTGTCCCTTGAGCCGGGACTGCTAGCTACTTATCGTGCATCTCAAAATCAAGCAGAAGCAGAAGTAGAAGCAGAAGCAGAAGACAAGTTGAATCGTGCAAAAAGCGCAGACCCCGATAAGTGCAAGGAAGCAAGGAATCAAGGATTTCATTCACGGATTGGACTCGTGGCTTGGGGGAAAGGGAGAGGGGAAAAGTAAAGAAAGGTCTTGAGTTTGAGAGCGTTTTGCTGACATGATGATGTATTGTAATGAATGATATAAGGCATGCCGCCTCGAGGTTAGGTGGATGGTAAGAGATTGAAGAGAAGAACTTGGAAGGGGAGTACTTGGAAGGGGAGTGCTTGGAAGGGGAGTGTTGCAGCGGTGAGAGACCCATTGCAGGGGAGTTCTGTCTTTCCGAAAATTTTCATTTATATGACGCCCAAAAATGCAAGCTCTTGGGGTGAGGGCTCTCTTTGAGATGCGGGACGAAGCTTCAAGTTGATGAAGATGTGGCGTAAGGCTGTCTTTGTTGGAGCTGGACGACTACGAATCCTAGAGGGTAGAGCGTTGCACACACCTCTGCGCAGAAGCAGTAACATACTCCTGGCATTCTCCTGCGGACAATCCTATATGCAGAAGAACATCTCTGCATTGAAGCGTTCAAACGCCAGGGGATAAGGATACGCCAAAAGCCCCTATCGCATCCCGCCGTCCCAGTGATACACCGCTGCTCATTAACCACTGCTGTTTGTGCTACGTTTCTCTCATAGCTGGGTCCTAGACTTCCTGCTGCTGCTCGGGGTTGGACGCTCGATCTCGATCCATCATTCCCATTCTCGCATCTCGTCCATCTCCTCTTCCCCGCTGACCGCCGCGGAAATACCCACGCGAGCTCCCATATCCGCGTCCGCCGTATCGGGGATTCTGACCGGTTCCTGGCTGCGCTTGATATCCTCGCCGACCATCTCTGGATTTATCTCCACTCTCGCCTCTCCCTCCACTGCCTCTTCCTCGACCATTCCCCTTTCCGCGCCCAACTGTGAACTCAATCCTCTTTAATGGTCGCTCAACCCACTCCAGGCCGTTCAAACCAACTTGTCTCCGCTTCTCCTCTCCAACAGTCCAGGCTTGGAAGCATTCTCCCGGGTCAGTCAATTCTCTGGTCTCCGGTACCCAGGTTTTGACATACTCCGCATTGGGATCGTAGTCGAAAGCCTGCTTGACAGGATTGAATATCCGTGCCTGCCCTCTGGGATCATTTCCCACTCCCGCAACGTATTGCCAATTCCCCCAATTGGAAGAGAGGTCGTAGTCGACGAGGAGACATTCGTACCATTCGGCTCCTAGACGCCAGTCGATGGAGAGGTGCTTTGCTAGGAACGAGGCGACGTTCTGCCGTGCCCGGTTGGATGTGTAGCCTGTGAGATAGGTCTCTCTCAAGGAAGCGTCAATGAGACCCATGCCAGTGGTACCGTTCATGAATCGCTCGAGCATTTCTTTGACTTCAGCGCCACTCTGGCCTGGGCGTGGCCGAGAAGGGTGTGCCCAGCGGCCTCCAACTTGCTCTCCTGCCTTGAACCCCTCTAAGCTGAATAATTTCGGCCCGAACTTCCTGGTGCAAAGTCGCATGTAGTCTCTCCACAAGAGTTCGAAGCGCATATGACTCGTTCCTGGATTCTCGCCTTTGCCGTACCCGGAAACGCCAGTCCAGCTGTCGTTCGTGCCATCCTCGAATGCGCTCATTTGGGCGTGGATTTGTCGCGCGGTGATGCAACCTAGTGCTAGGTATGCTGAGAGTTTGGAGCTGAAGTCGGGGCCTAGAAGACCGTTGCGAGTATTTAGATAATTTGTCATGGAACCGGAGGATAAAAGATGGCCAAGACGCTTTTGAGCATATGTTTCACCGCCGAGGAAAGGATGAGCGGATTTGGCGTTGGGTGGCATGACTGGGGGAGCTCGACATAGGGGTTCGTTGTTGAGAGGTTTCATGAGAGCGGCCTGGAGTTCTGGAAGAGACTGGGGGATCGTGAATGGTCCAGGTTGTGGTGGGATGGACGAGGGGAATGGTGGGAGCGAATTGGGTTCTGGTGTAGCAAGAACGGCTCGTGGCTGCTCTCGCAGCGGTTCTACAGACTTGCGGTATGTTGTGTAGATGTCAGGAAGCTCTTGAGGGTCTGTAGGAACGAGACCATCGCGACTGTTGTGTATCAGTGACCGTTTGGTTTTGAGAGTTGGCTATCACGGGGTAGTCTCACTCATCGATAAGATACTTCTCGTCCACCCAGAGCTTGAAATCGACACCATTATTCTTGCAAGCGCGCCTGATTTCCCTCTCCTCTCTGGCCTCTTCAACCCCTTCTTCGCCAGTCAGCCATACCGCATTGATATTCCCTGCTTCTAGAATTTGGCTGATCACCTCCCCCACCATACCAACCCGAATACACAGTCCACTTCCCAGCTTCTCCAGGCTCTCCTTCAAATCCCATAAGCTCTCCGACGTGAACTTTAGGCGGTGTGGACCGCAACGCCAAAATCCGCCTACCTGGGTTCTTGCTTCGGGATACGGACACTTCGCATCACCCTCAATAAAGCCGGAGACCTCGAGTTGCTGGGCGGCCAAGACATAAATTGGTAGAAGATGGGTGAAGCCATGATCCTTATTGGTGGTGAGTGAATGAAGAACGGGGTTGTCCGAGACACGAAGATCCCTCCTCATCAGATAGATGAGAACTTTGGGGTCAGTCATACTTTTGATATTGGCCGTGGCGTACGCTCTGAGTGCTGTTCCTGTGGAGAGCTGGAGACGGTGGGGCGATAAGGCGGATGGGGCGAGTTGGCGAAGCATTCAACATGAACGACGACGAGTGCTGTTTTCCTGAGTGGCGAGTACTTGAGACTGTCCTAGAAGACAGCGTGTAGGCCTCGAGTACTCTTGGGGATTGGTGTGCCCTGCAACCTGGAGAGAGAAGAAAAGGAGGATGAGGAGGAGGAAGAGGAAGAGAGGTAGGGGCAAATGGATACTGATATCAATAAAGTAGAGGAGCAAGGTAAGAACGGAAGATAGAGGCGAAACAACACGGGGAACAGATGTATGCAGACCCAGACAAGTAAGAAGTCAGGTTGACTCAGTCCCGAGTGTCTAGCCGAAATGGCTCTTCTGAGGTGTGAAGGAGTGTTGCCAGGGATGGATGGATATGAAGGATGTGAGAGACAGACACTCGGGTCATCGACTCTGCATGGCCTTCCCTTCCCGTCCCCACCTCGATCTTTGCTTCACCTCCTCTACTGCCAGATAGCCGACGCTACTATCCACCTCACCTTGACGATCTGGCTTACCTAATCCCCTCATCCCCTCATTCCCTAGTCATTCTACTCACGTGGACTTGAGGCTGAGACTGTTGCTCGAGGCTTCCTCTTCCTTTCTCCTAGAAACAATCCTACCTATGCACTCACACCCCAAAGCTCCCCCGTCTCTCGTCCCTTACACAAAGATATGCAGCATAATTGACTCACATGATTGATGCCAGCTGTGCAGAGAGCTAAACACGTCTCGCTTCCATTTCCCACATCTCTGATCCGCGTGGGGAAGGGGCGCAGGCTCTCTGTGGAAGAGGGAGAATCTTCTGATCTGCGTACCAAATGAAGCTTATCACCATCGATGCTAGCCTCGCATGCCCCTTTAGCTTCGATCTAGCCACAGATCACACCATGCCCAACTCGGCTAGATTGCTGTGGTGATCGATGCATTTTCTCAGTCTGACTCTCTCTCTCTCTCTCTCTCTCTCTCTCTCTCTCTCTCTCCCCCCCCCTCCACTTCCCTTCTGCCTCGTGGCATTTGCAGAGATAATGCACCTATCCATCTAGAGCGCCTGTACAGGTCCAGCATGTTCACCCTCATGCATCAAGGATTAGTCAGCATCCATACAAGTACTGTAGGTAGGTACATCTATAGTCCTGCATAGTCCTGCTGTCAAGGGACCCACCATACACAACGGATCGCCTCTCAAATCATTCCGAAACCCTGGGACACGCCTCGCTCGCTTCTGCCCTCCATTCGTCGGACCGCTTTCCCCGAATCCGTGGTTGACGTTCTCGGTACCAGGATAGCAACCACTACTTTGTACCACCAGAGACTTCTTTCCGCCTTGACCTGTCTCACTCGGCAATCACACAATCCGTCAGTCTATCCATTCCCCAGTCTCGGAGCCACGAGAGACGATAACCTAATCCAAGGAATATGGTTACCGCTCCACGCGGCCTTCGAACGGAAATGCCAGTCACGGAACTCAAAGCTCTACTTGACAAACAAGTTTGGCAGACTCTGCTTCTTTCCGGTATCGACAGCGTATCTTATGACTGATCTAGTGATCGTTGATTGTAGCCCTTTGGCAGGGTAGGTATACTACACAGGATCTACCCCGAATATCCCATGAGCAAGGTTCAAGCTATAGTAACATTCCTCCGGAACGAGCTCTGCCTGCCGAGTATCCTACAGGATGCATGATCAGCTTCGTTTTCTTTCTTCCTCATTCGTTGACAATTGTGATTGATTCTCGGGCCTTCTCCGAGATTAAAAGCAATCTACGAGTGCAGATACTGCTTCCCAACATATTCATCCAGACATGAGCACAGTGCCTTTTGGCGCGCAAATGCATTAATAAGGAGGGGGGGAGTCAGGAACCCGTTCTCGGTACAGCTCTTGCCCAGTGGAGAAATGAGCTTAACACCACTCTCTTCCCTACTGCAAAAGATTCTGTTTTCAATTGTCCGATTCCGATCACAAGTTCGGTGATAAAATGAGGTTTAAGTCGTGTGGTGCATTTTGGACGTACCGTTCCGAGATATTGCTACATCCTTCACCCTCACCCCACATAGTTCGGAGCGGACCTTATTCCTGATCTGTAGATTCACTATTGGAAACGCTACCGCATCGGAGATTCGTTGTTGAGAAGCTAATCTCGGATAGGAACTTTGGGGCATCGTGGGGAATACGGATTAGACAGAAGAACACTGAACACTTGGAGTGGCTCGAGAGGCAGGAGTTTTTCACCGCATCATGAACTTTGTAGCGGCTCCTCATATGGTAGAATTGTTCTAACGTTTCACTGCATCTCACAGTAGTCGAATAATTCTGGTACGTGCTGCCAAGATATATGTATCTTTTCGAGGCAGAGGCACGTATTCAAATGAAGCCCCTGAGCGTCATTATGGATTGTGTTAAACTCGCCAATACACATCCAACCAGGTCAGTGGATTTTTTAAAAGCCACACCAATAGGCTCTCCATGTTACGCTTTCATGGAAGTGTTTGGCGCTTGAAGATTCTTACTGTTAATACTCCTGATTCACACCTTGAATTTGCCAACGCATATACTGCGACTGATACATATCTACGCTACAAATTACACAAAGCAATCTCATTAACAACGCAAGGGGAATTTTTCCTCTGCTTGGAATTTATGGTGAGGTCAGCGCTGTTACTGAGGCGATTTGTGGCGAAGGTTCTATCAGCTATTGCGTCTCTCTTTCTAAGTGGGTGGGATATTGGTCCAGGCGGGCTTGGGCTCGTCCACGATTGCCTTGCTCGAGAGAACGAGTTTCCAGACGAAGGTATTATGTGTCCGGGATTCATCAGAAAGCTACCAGGTTATTTAGGTCTGAAAAGGTCGAAGTCGAGAGTTTTGCCTGGCATAGCCCGCCTTCGAGGGTTGAGAATGCTTCTAAGGCGATGGCCCATGAAGTTGCGATCTAGTGGATTAGGACTACATCGTGTTACTCCTAGAGAACACTGATTTGTACATGTAGATTTCGTTCTAAAACAAAGCTCCTTTCGCGCTTCAGACACAAAATGGCTGTAGTGTAATCGCGCCCGATTGCGATAAAGAAATAATATGAAAAGCCATCTTTTGACAGTAGATCGCACTGTTGATGTAACCTTTTACTGAAAAGGGGAAGTACACATGCTGCCGGTAATTGGTCAACCTAGCGAAGCTCATCTTGCACTGGATTGATTGGCGGGTTTTCTTAGAATGACGCATGACGGAGGGTTGCATTGAAATACACGACAGTCATCAAGGTCTCTTCCCGGCATTCCGTCTGCTTCGTGTCCTACAAAACCATCATCGATACATTGCAACTCTGCCATGACTTGGTGATGCTCATACGATTCAGCCATGCCTGAAGTAATTCGAGGGAGTGAACGATCCAACACCCTTCGCCATACTCAATCCGACAATGCCCCAGCGACAGCAGACCCAGCGAGTCCTATCCACGATCGACGCGTGACATTCGATCAGAATCGAGACCAATCCTCCAGCTCTCTGCCAGGTGTGCGCATCTTCTCGCCCCGACGACGGTCGACCGAGACTCGGCGGCACTCCTCCTCCCAACGTCGCACTCGTGACCTCACCGAAGAAGAACGAGACGCCTACTACGACAGTCGGGCAGCGACCCAGCGAGAATTCCGCAGGAGAGGCACCACGCTGCAATCATACTACGAGCAGCATCCTGAGCTCCTGCCTCAACTGCCCTTCACATTCCGCCATGGCTTCAAGAGATGGAAGTTGGCAGGCTATATTGCGCTGATGGTCTTCGATGCGTGCGTTGTGCCGATCCTGTTATACTACGCCTTGACCTTTGGGGGAAACGTGCAGGGCTGGATCACATTCGCAGTCGTCACCGCAATATGGGGTGGACCTACATACGTGGAATTCGCGGTGCGGTCGCTGCGTCTTATTAAGAAGAAGAACTTCTTCAAGCCCCTGGGGGCGAATAACAGATGGGCGTTCGACATCACGAATTGGATTCTGGTCCTTACCATCGCAGTCGTAACGTCACTCCTGATTGTCGGTGCAGCACCTCACATCGTCTTCTTGAGGGTACTGTCGATGCCAGGGCCAGCCATTTTGTTCTGTCTCGCCGGTCCGATTTTCCTGATGACTTTGTATAGCACGTATGGGTGGAAAGCGCCCTTCCGGATCAGTTCGAGCGCAAAAGGAGAGAAAGTCCTGCCGGGCATCTACTATATCGCAGAGGATATTGTGGCGGTGAATGCGGGAGGTGGTCGGCCTTTCCGAGAGGGATGGGCTGCTAGATACAATGCAAGCCCAATCTTCCGAAAGATGATCAGAGACCAATCGTGGTTCTGGTCCATACCAGGATTGATTGTTGCAATAGCATGCACGGTGGTGATTGTTATACATCCTGTTCCGAAAGCGGTTGCATATGGGATTGGCAAGTTATAGTTCTTCTGTGCGTTATCTAGCTAATGGCATGTTAGGATGGGGAGTCCCGTTTTTGTGGGCCGGTATTTGGGCTGCGATTACAGTACCTTGGGTACGGGCCGTCATGGCCAAGGAGAGGAGGAGTTGGGAGGATGATACTGTGGGCATGGGAGATATCGAGAGGAAGATGGCGCCTCCTCCAGACGCACCTGTTCCGCTGGTCGGAAAGGCGTCCGAATCTTCTACACTACGCGGTTCAGAGCCTGGACGACAAGACGATCATATGAATGAGGACGAACACCCTACGAAACCTGACGTTGCAGAAGAGGCATCGCGGCACTCGGAGGGAACGACGGTATGAATAGCACTATATATGAGACTGTATATTCCTTTTAGAGTAGTACCCAACACGCCTAATACCATTTCTACTTGTGTACATGATACGCCCCCAGTCTTGGGTCAACGAGTCATCTGAGCCAACATCTCCATATTAAATACTCCCAAAGACCGAATAGTTTGGCAGAACACATGGGGTATATGTATCGTACATAACGTAGCTTAATCAATACCCTCTCGGCACTTGAACTATCTCGCTGCACGAAAGCGCCATACCCCTCATCGCATGAACTGGTGTCGTAATAAAGGAAAACCTTTCCTCGCCGCTTTCCGCTTGTGACTGAATCTCGACCCTGGAAATCTTTCGTAGCACGCATCAAGTACAAGCGTTGTGTTTCAGTCGTCCAAGACCAATCTCGGCGGCTGCTTACTTCAGCACATTGAGCTTGTCCGCCCCCGCCCCGCCCTAGGGCTAGGAGATTCTCTATTGGAATATAGGACCAGATAAGGAAAGCATGTATATGAAACAGGTCAGATGGCCGAGCTGGTTATGGCGCCAGGTTAAGGTTTATCTTAACAACATATCCTGGTCTCGAAAGGGGCGTGGGTTCGAGTCCCACTCTGATCAATATTTTTTTTTTCTTTCTTTTTTTTTGGCCATTTCTGTCTTCTTAGATGTTATTCAGTCTTGGGAGCAATGGAGAGTTTTATTTTTGGTTTTGTGTCGTGAGCCGCTGGTCCAGGGTTCGCGGAGGAATCTTCCATTGGCTATGTAACCGAGAAAATGAGAAGCCAAACTACGAGGTATAGAGTGAGGCGCGTGAAGTTTCATTTCTACTTGCACATTCTATAACAAGGGTATAAATTGCAGTAATGCATAATATTATAACTTCTAAAGGAAAAAGAAATATAGCGAGTGCCGTTGAGATACTTTTTCGTAACTGCTAAGACGTAACGATGAGGTTCCGAAACCTATATGTGCTTGATATCAAAAACAGTTCCAGAAGGATCTTGACTACAAAGTAGCCAGATCAAGATCGCACAAAGGTAGGGAAAGTGTAATCGGTAATAAGAAAGTCGAGACAAGACTTCTTAGACACTAAAGATGGTATCTCACATGCTCTGGGTCATTATCTATCATCTCTTCTTCCACACGAAGAGTGCCTCATCCTTTCCTGCGAAACTTGGCATTGCGATTCTGCATGCCATATCCCAGCCCGGCATCTCCTTCTCAAACCACTCCTCCGCAGTACAGTCGCTGAATCCAGTATATCGGTTCGCATTCTGAGTACCGACCACAACGATGGTGTCCCCTTTATATGCCTGAACCACCCTTCTCGTAAACGTTCCCGCAGTGACCATATAGACCATCAGCATGATCTTCCCAGCTCCGCCTCCGTTTTTCTTCAGGTATTCCACTCCGTCACTCTTCACCGTGTTCGTGATCCACATCGTCCGATATTCACTGGCCATGTTGTCAACAGCCGTGACGTTCAGGTCCATCCGTCGCAGCATATACGTCCAGTACCCATTCCCGCTCGCCATATCGATCACGTCGTCGCCCAGCTGTGAGATGATGTAGAGAGCTTCGTAGGTCGGTACAACACAGCCGAAATGGTGATAGAAGACAGGAAGTATCGGGTGGGTCCGCTTCGTACTTGCGGGATGCGCGTATGAAGGGTCTGGGAGTGGTCCGAGAAACGAAGTGAGCTGACATGAACGCGCCCATAGGTCTAGGTATGGGTTGATGTGTAGTTTTGATTTTGGGACCTTGAATGGACAGATCCGGCGCAATGAGAGGTACTTCGCGACCGTCTCGCGAGGCGAGGCTTTCTTCGCATTGGAGGCAAAGGCCGTGAGGGCTTTCGTGGTATCCGTGGTGGGATAGAATATGGAGGTGTAGGCTGTTACGTCTGCAGATGTAACCTTGGTTAATTAATATCTCCACATAAGAGGGCACCTACTTCAACTGCTTGTCCATGAACGTGATATTTGTACTTGAGCTCTGGTAGTTGTTTGATGGCTGACAACGTCATCGCAAATGATTCTGCTCGATAGATGTACGGGTCGTCCTCGGGGATGTCAAAAGCTTGGGAGATAGTTTCGAAGAAGCCATTATCGATTATGCCTTGCCAATTGGCAAATATATCGTCCGCTGCAGGCATTCTGGTGGATGGTGTTCATGTTATGTAGAGACCATGCGAGGATGCGGGGCACCAGGTGCAGCGCGGGGTAAAGTTAGCCCAAAGCTGACGATCCAGTGATAGAGACACCCTTGAGCAATTGAGATTATATACCATTTTCACGGTCGAAACTAAGGTGACAAGACTGTTTCTGAATTCTAATCTTTACAAATGTTGCACCAGCTGTCCTTATTTCTTTCCCCTTCCCAAGCGAGGGGGATGGAGGATTTCTGGTTGATCTACTGGCTTGCAAAGGCACTCCGGTCAAGGCCACCACCTCTTGTTCGTGATTGCACCCATAGGCCCTACTGTCCCTAAATACCATTCAACAGGAGCCAATGAAGGCTCCTCATTGCCACTCACGCCGTGATACGCTCTGCAAACTCGACCTGCATATCGAATTCCTCCCAAGGGAGCTTCTCCGGAATCGAGTACAAAATTTCACCAACGACTCCTCTCTCCGGACGCTCCACGATCTCCTCCTTCCCTTCAACCTTCAAGCTTTTCATAACAGCCTGCATCGGTTTATTCGCCTTCATCGTCCCAAGCTCGAACCTCTCCATACCCGAGCAACGTCCAAGCTGGAGCAGAACCTGTACCGTCAATTTGCCCAGTCCCTTCCCGCGAGCTTTCTCCCTCAGCACTATACCAACGTTGGTTCCGCCAGATGGCAGAACAGTAAGAGTGCCTGCGCCAACGATTTCGCCCCGAAGTTCACATAGAATCAGAAGGCCAGCAGACTTAGTTGCAGAATCATCATATCTCTGAATAGTTTCTTGTTTCCATTGTGAAATAGCAGCTTCATCCCATATTTTGGTGACTCGGGACGGTTCAAAAGGGTGGTTTGCTGGTTCGCTGGTCAGGGCGAAATGTTGGTCGAGATGAGGGAAGGTCATGTGGATATATTTTAGGGATGGGTATTGTGGAAGTGTGATTGTCCAGTGATTTGCGAAAAACATTTGCCTCTCGGCATCTTTGGCAGATATCATCTTGCAAGAGCGGGGCTGAAGATCGACGTTTGAAATAGTATGGAAGGAGTCAGATGTCGCGAGGTTTATATACTATCGAATCGACCGGGTCCACCTTCGAGCTTCTTTGGGTAATCTCAGGGGCCACTCGCTTAAAGGAGACAAGCGAGCCATTTCCACGGCAACCCCCAGGCAGAAGGCGAACCTCTAGGCAGCAGGGTATCCTTGGATATGATATGCCAATTCATCAATTGTGTGGGCTCAATTCAAATCGAAGTATGTAGCCAGAGCGACGGAAATAGTTACCTAGTTGCAAGGTATTTTCTAGCTTTTCCAAACAGACCTCATACGTCCCGAAAACAGGCGGGGACTTACGAACGACTTCTTAGACACGAAGTTTCGCTCTTTCACACTGCCATTGACGATTTGCAGGAAAAGATGCATCACAGAGGGCTGGAAGCCTCTTCTCCGAGCTGGCCCCTTTCGTACTCTTCAGTTCGCACTCATATATGCTGAGTAGGGTGATTCGAGTCCCTTTTCGTCGAGCAAAATGAGCTTGTCGGGGTTGCAGCAACTCGTGAAGGCTAACACTTTTGCTTTTGAATGTCGATGCCAGCTGGTTTTGGACTTCCACTCTTATCTTTATACAAAGTCTTGGTTGATGAATATGATTTAATTATATCGTTATCATTTGCAGAAACTTGTATTCCGAGCAAGCGAACCAAGTGTTGATGAGTGATTAGCGCTCCGTTGTCTTTGGAAGATAAGGAGGTGGTGAAGCTCAATCTAACTAAATGACTACTAACTACTTTGATCAAGACCACATTTCGTAGGCAGCATCCCGCCTCGAAGGTTTAGCATTAGATACGGGCATTACTACGAACCGGAGAGTCCGGCTTCCCAGAAGTATTGACGGCGTCCTACTAATAACACGCATTATAATTGCTGTATTGCCCCTTTAAACCAGCCCAGCTCTATACTTCGATACAGCGGCCTCCTTCTTCGATGGATCTAGTTTTCCCTTGGCTGTATCTGCGAGCGTGGAAATGATACGTGAATAGGTAGATAGACTTGGGAGGTAGCTGTAAATATCCTGGTTTCTTGTAGATATTTGCTTGAACACAGCCTGTCACAAGAGTCAATGCCCTCACATCAAAGCATGCCTACTCTAGCTGCAGCGTTTCAGATGCTGCGTAGTCTCCTAGGAAAGATGTTAGGTTACTTACTGAAACTACATGCTCGGGGAATCCACCGAGCTATAATTATTACCAAGTCCACCCCTTGAGCTCATACTGACCACTGTGCATTTATTCTGGACTAAGCTGAGGTGTAAAGGACTCAATCATCGCCAAGACCACCATATTTTGATGTCGAATAGTGACTTGTCTTCGACTATAGAAGACTCTACCAACAGCATAACAAAGTCGACTCCGGCGCTATTCATCAAGATATCTTAGTGTTTGCTTGAAGTATGACCTTGTACGTGTTCCGTTGATTCCGCGATAGATGCACTGGGGTCAGGTCTACTTTGAAATCTGCACAATTGGAAGCTTCGAGAGAGCTATTGCCTTGTTGGGATCTCGTGCAGCCGCAAAAACAATGAAGCCTTTCTGTTGAAGCGCCACCACCAGTGCTGCACCGATTTGGCCGCTACTGGCGCCGGTGACAAGAACGGATTTCTGTGCTATGGCTTGTTGTGCGAGTGATCAGGAGATGCAACAAGGGAGAAAGGGAGGGAGCAGCCAGTTGGATTTTCTTGTGAAATACAACAGAATCCCGTTGGCTGTAAACCTGTTTAGTATATTATCTTAAATGAACCTCAGTTACCAGCTTCATAGATCTGAGGGCAACGCGTTAGCTGCCTGTTTTAGCCAAGGCACCCTTAACGTTCATGCCCATCAACGGCACTAACCGTACCATTATGAAACCGCCTTCAATACCCATGAAGTCTTTGACTAGCAGCTGATGCGACGGCCAGGCTGCGCGTTCTGTTTTGGGGGGCGGGAGCAGATTCCGGATCTGGGAACTTATTTTAGGTGTCTATGATAATTAGAGATAGTAGGGAAGGGGGCCGGTCAATACCTTAGTTATGCGCGCCACGTATCCATCTGCTCGTCGCGCAAACGTTTAGTGTAAGGCAGGAGCTCTTCCCACGCAAGGCAATCATGTATCAGTCACACCACCGTCAAACCCATGTGCCCGAGCCGCTTTGATATCCTTCCTAGGTCAATTTCCTTGGACTCGTTTGTGTGTGTTCTTCGTACCTGCGAACAAGGTCCTTGGGCTGTGAAAACGGAGGAGAGAAAGACCTGAGAAGGCAAGCTCTGCCTCGATAGTGTAGGGGCAGGCAGTTGCAATTCACGCTGCGACGGAATGGTAACAATGCAACAGGACGATAGCAGAAATAGAAGGGAAGTTTGAAAATGCTGAACATGAACAGGAAAGTTGGGGACGAGACTGTTTAAAAGATGGAGAGTCGTAATTTTGAGCTGATGGGATGGTTTCGAAGGCAGAACTACGGTCTCAGTTCTGCCACAGCATTGATGTTTGAGTCATTCCGGAAATGGGGGGCTGGGCTACCTGACAACAGCACTCTGATCGCCAGGGCCCGTTCTGACTTCCCAGATCCTGCTCGCCAGCAGTTGATCTTCTAAACGAGCCTTGCCCGTGTCCAGCGTGTCTCAAAAGCACACAGAGGACGGCTGGGTGTTCAGAGCGGCTGGATTTGGGTGAGAAAAGGTGAGGTGGTGAAGACTAATGTGACTAGTGCTTGAGCATAGGTGAGTGTGCGGTAAGGCCGAGCACGTAGACATCGCTAGGATTCTGGTTAAACAACAAGGAACAATTGTAGCCCTTAAGATAGCTCTATAGCTCCCACTGTCCAAAACTCTCCACAGCCCACTACATCGTCACAATTCAGCCAGAGCAATCTCACAAGTTCAGTTTGCTTACCTCGTGCCATCCTTTCTTCTCTCCTGGCAACCTGATTTTTTGCCACTCCTGAGTTGTAACATTAGTCCACTCACCGACCGGAATCCAACCAATATATGCTCTGTCTCCGAAACCCCCAATCCAGTAGACGTCTTGAACGACGAGCCGAACCCACTCGCTCTCGTGTATAGAGTTCCCTGGAAGCCAATACTTTGCATCCGGGTGGGCCTTCGTGAAGCACTTTGCAAGCTCCAAGGTCTCAACCTCATGCCTTTGTATCTTCTCTAAGTATCCGATCAAGGAAAACCTTGGCAGGTTCGCCGCAGAATATCGAGCAGCTCCCTGCGAGCCCAAGGACTCTATCCGGGATTTGGGGGGATATGGAGGAGTCCACTGCAACGACAACGACAAGTTGGAGCCCGCAGCTGCATTCTTGAAGGAGGTAGCAATATTGATTGCCAATATAGTGGGATTTCCACCAGGTTCGCAATCTGCAATATAGTCCATCAGCCCGATAGGTACTCCGCCAAGCCCAGAAGGGCGCTGTTCGAGGGTATTGGAGGCATGCGGTGTGGGAAAGACGGTCGAAAGGGTGCCTAGAGGTGTGAGGTTGAGGATTCGACGAGCCAATACGGCTGATTCGTACGAGGTAGGTATTTTGGAAGGATGTTCTGAGGAGGGGTTGTCGAATATGTACTGTGGTGAAATTGGGAGAAGGGTGGATGCTACAACTGGCAGGAAGGCAAGCAGAGCTGGAGTATGCATCTTAAATTAGAAACAACAGATTGAAGATAATAAGTCGGAAGCACGAAGGGGAATATCTACAAGACCAAACTTGTAGACCAGATGATCATTTTGAGACGGGTCATGGATAGAATCGAAGCTCTAGGCCAAGCTCGGCTTGCGATAAGAATGATAAGCATAACGCACGTGATGAGTCAGTCTCCACTAGGACAACACCTTCAGCTTAGAAGAGAATCGACCGGGAGTAACAGTAACAATTGAAGAATAAGGCTCTGTTCATAATTGAAGGGCTGCGGACGTACAAGCAAGCAGCTTGCGGCAATCATCACGTGCTGGACGAATCGAGCCCTAGTAAAGATTCGCTAACCCAGTCGGGAAACGTAAGCGAAGCCCAACACTGAATCATTTTCAATTGCCTCGCGACGACTCCAACGACTTCCTTCATCGACAACCACGTCAAGCAACCTGTAAGTCCATCCCAGACCATCGGAATCAAGCTCAGATCTCATCTGCAAGACTTTGCCGTTTTAAACAAATAGTCAGACTATCACAAAAACCGATAGCTAACGATCATTCGCCACCCTAGATCGGAAAAGTCATTACAACTACAACCCGATAAACCGCAATCATGGGAAAGGTCCACGGATCCCTCGCTCGTGCCGGAAAGGTCAAGTCTCAAACACCAAAGGTACGAATATCTCGATTCTGGCAGTAGATGGCAACATCATGGTATCCGAGCTTTGGCAATGACATGGAAGGGGTGGGAAGCTTGAAACTTTTTACACGCTGAATATGAAGACTTTGGGCTGCGATAGATGAGGACCACTGCTGATGAATTTTGCACCACAGGTTGAGCCTCAGGAGAAGAAGAAGACCCCCAAGGGCCGTGCCAAGAAGAGAATAACATATACTCGCCGATTCGTCAACGTTACTCTTACTGGTGGCAAGCGGAAGGTGAGCATACATCGTACAAGATCACTCCAGTCACATTTTCTGACTTTGCTCAATAGATGAACCCCAACCCAACCTCATAGGTTCACCGCAAAACAACGGACTGATGGACAAGGTGGCGTTGTGGGAGGATTGATGGAAGATGAGCCTGGATCAAACATGGATTATGTTCTCGAGAGTGGAACTCATCTGCTTCAGGATGGGACCACTCATCTTTGCGAAGAAGGGTTGCATTTTCACGGCGTGCTTGTACATTCAATGACTGCTTCTTGCTTTACGGTCAATGGAATTCTGATCTTCCCACAACGGTTTTGCATCCCACGTCCTCTCGACTACATTTAATATTCGTGGAGTATCTCCTACATGTGGGAGTAATGGTGTAGTAGCAGAGCAATAGGCAGCTTGGAAGTAGCTGTGATTGCAAAGAAGTGATTCCGATTGACATTTGCGCTAGTGCAGCCCATACCTTTTACTCGTGGTATCAATACTGATGTGTGCTTCTGCATGTCTCGGAGCCCAGTCCGACACCTAGATTTGTTTCGTATCGAAGTGAGGCACCATCTCCAGACAAGATTAGTAGGTTGGGTTGGATGAAGGACGAGGAATCAGAGACATTACAATGCCTCTTAAGTGGCAGTGAAATCGTCTAACCTGTAGCTGTCGACATAACTATTCTGTCGTTGTCGTTGTCGTTGTCGCTGGTACCAATAATCTGGACAGCGACATTTAAGGTGTCTCATCCAGCGACAGATGATCCCAGCTCGAGGGCAGAGTATTCGAACCAGTTGGTGAACGCTCTTTGGTGTTTCTTCACTGTTGCTACACTGGCATCTTGCATTTGACATTGCAACGGGTAAGTGCTTGTTGTATATGTTGGTGCAGATGAATCGATATGTGTTGTAACTTTGGGGTTGTTTGTGGCAGAACGTCAGATCAGAACCTTCTTATAGTAACTTCAAACATAACGTCTACTCTACAACTTTATTAGGAACTCCGCGTCCAAAGTGAACAAACAACTTCCCAAATTGGAACCGTTTTTGAACTGTCTGGAGTAGTGACCAGGCCTCGCAGTGTAATATTGGGATTTATATGGCGATTACGTTGTTTACGTCGGAGTATGTATTGGCCCTTCTATCGCTTGGGTGGCGCAACGTTAGAAGCAGGTTAATGTTCGAAATCAGAGCCCATTACAATTCATAAGCCAGATTCGGAATCTATCCACGATGTCTCAGCCTACTCCGATCAGATTGCAACACACTGGCAGCTCATCCAATATCGTGGAAGACCCATCCTCTTGCATTTTTGACAAAAAAGGCAGCTTAGGCGGGTTTCCATTTTTTGCCCACATGGATATAGCTTTAGGAGTCGCCAGTCGGTTTCCGGGCCATGATGAGAGAGGAAACACAGACCGGCGATTCTATGGCACAGGCGTCGTATTCCACGTCGGCTTCGGTCACTGCGTTGGTCATTCCCATCTCTGTACTTGTCCAAGTTGTCTGTTTCGTTGCTTCGAGAAAGAACACAAGACATGACACACAGAAAGGCAGAAGGTGAAAGACAAGAATTAATATAGGGAGTTAAAACCTAGTAGACCTATTGCCTTTCCGCAATTCAATGTTGCTGCATCTACAGGTGCTATTTGAGCTGTGTATTTGCTTAAGCCGAAGCCCAATTTACTTACTATCTTTTGGATAGCTCGCTGAACGAGTCGACTTCCAAACTTTTTGTTCGCCGACCATCAAGTACTCAAGCCTTCACTTCGTCGACGACCCAACTCGATATGGAATACCTCTGCTAAAAGCCGTAGCATTCATCTTCACCCGATTTTGCTTTTTCGTATATCCTCAGGTATTTTTCAACCCGAAAAAGTCTGTTACACTGTGTATGCCCAAGTCTAGATCATGGCTAATTGTCTCGGTTCCGAGCTCAACGTTTACACTCGAGCCTCGCCAGTCTCATTGCCATCATTCTGCGGGAACTTTGCTTTCCGAGATGCTTCAAACGAAGCGTCGAAGATGGTAGTTATTTGATGTCAAGGCCTTGGTCCTGAGACGACACAGGGCTCTTTGAAGTCACAGATATGAGGTGCTAGACCGACTTGCCTAGTTTCTTTTGTGTATGCAGTTGTGGTAATGCAGAATTTAATAATTACAAATCACTTCAGACTATGATAATGCTAAATCTTACTCTAGAGGTCTGTTACGCATAATCAACAACCAGTATTTCTGATGTGGAGCTGCATGTATACCGCGGTAACGTTTTTTTCAAACTGTAGGTCTGGAAGACTACAATATCCAAGATCCGTTTGTCACTATCTTCGATCATTGGGAACATGCTACGATAGTTTAAATGGCACTGAGAACGCCGTCTAGAAGACCGCATATCTCCGAAAATTTAGCCGTGGCCAGGACCTTTCCAAACTCGGGTCGCAAAGACGGCCGTAAGGCTTCGAAAAGCAGATATTCTTCCGCAAGCTTAAAGCTTAATTTCAATGGAATTTCACTGAAAGTAGTAACCAGCAGCGGATCAAGGATACAATAGCCACGGGACCAGCGATTGTGTTGTTGAATATGGCATGGGTGCAGGAACGAATGTTCTCGGAGACGCGAAGCTGTTTGGCGTCTCTGTATTTTTCCCTAAAGAGTCACCGAGGAAGATATCGGTATGGTTTTGAGGATATCTACTGTACCTCACGATTTACATGCCAGCCACTACATGTAGTGAGTAGTGGACAGCATTGATTAGGATAGTAAGTAGAAAAGCTGCCGATAATATATCTTGCGGTTTTTCACAAGCAACATAGAAATTGACTTGCATTTTTTTCGGACCTGCATCTTGGCTATACGATGAAGACGATTGGGTGAGTTCCTTAAATTACTACTCACCTAGATTGGTCACTCGACTCTGTGATCATGACATTTTCGATGGTCTTTCGTAGTCTCGATGCTGAGCACGGAGTTATAGAGATGACGACGCTACCTGTAGTGGGTGCCATAGTGCGGGCTTAGCCACTCTCCAGAAGGGCAATGTTGTACTGTAGCAAGAGGTAAAGGTCCACTTAATAGAAGCCCGGGCTGGAAATCCTTGAATCCGATTTGGGTTCCTGTACGAAACTCGCTCTTTCAAATGCTCCTCGTAGGTGTCGACCTCTAGCCCAATCGCCACGGCTGAGATATCAAAGAATAACTTCCAAGTATTCCAGTAATTCGCTGCTCTCCAGCTCGTTTGTCGCCACAGAAGGGCTTTCTGCCATGCAGCACACCACGTATCATCTGAGTGACGGGCGAGATCGGCCTGCATTCTTGGCCCTATTCCTACGCTTCCCTGGTGTCTTCCTTGCTTAGAACACTCCTACATCGTACATAGCAATCGTCTAATGATCCAAAGTCTGACATCAATCCATTCCGTGCACCATCTTTGTAGGGGAGGCGGGATTTTAGAAGTCCGGATTTCAACAACTGTCCGAGTCCCGCTGTCTCTTCGTCGATCTTGATCATTCCACACAGCTGGGGGTTTCTTCCAGATAATTCCAAGCACATCTTGAACACTCGCTGAACGACATCTCCTGATCCTTTTCGCTGGCTGCCGTCCTCGATTTCCTTGCGCTGATCCTCTCCATGTAAATCTTCCGCTTCATACCACTTCATCCTCGCGCCATTCTCCCCCTCTACAACGAAGCTATCTTCTTGAGCCTATTCCACAGCGCGTTCTTCTACTTCCATATTCCGAAACCAATCCACTCGAAATCTCCTAAGCCAGGCCAACATACATCGTCATTCTTGTTGCTCGAAAGCCCCCTCTCAGGCAGCAGGTGGAGGCTCATTTATCTTCCGATCCGCCGGTAGTGATGGTGGTAAGGGGATAACTCAAGGTGCATGAGATCGAAACCTGTGAGTTATGCTCTAGAAGTATGGTGGCCTTAGGGAAGGAGTGAGATTGTACATCGATGCCTGCCAAACGCTCGGTTAGCTTGGTGGCGCAAATAGGGTTTGACGCGAGTGGCATACATTCTGGGTCGATTCAATCCAAGTTTGAGTTATGCTTCTCGCCTGGTGAAAGGCGTTCATTGATTTATGCTGGTCAAATGAACGACTGGATGAAGAGCCAGCTCCACGGTTTCCTCTCGCTGGATGCCGATCCGAGGGCTCGGTGTAGACTTGTCTCCACCGTGTAGTATACTGCTTACCTTTTCGAGGAACCAAGACCCAGAGGCTACATATGTACGACAGAGAATACTGAAGACGCAGCATGATGTATAGATATAAGTAATCAGGAATGGTTACCTAGCGTGGGTAGGAAGGAGAGAGAAGAGCGGTGTAGTCGCATATCTCTCAGGTACTTGGCCAATGACAGAATGCTCCAGGCATGGAATTGTTTTGGTGAGAGAGATATGGACTACTTCATCCAAGGAAGGTTCATAAACATCCTCACAGACGAAGTAGTGATCATGGCGAAGCTGGGATGGGATAAAGATGATCGAGGGAAGTACATGACAGCAAAGATGGACACTTGCGAAGAACCCTATTCATTCGACCCTCTTTTGTAGCAGGACAGACTGAGACATCCCAGCTGCAAGAATGGGCTCCTCTAAACAACCCAAGCAGGACATGAAAAGGTAACAAATGCTGTCCAATGTGGGTCACGTGTTGGGTTTCTCAACAGGACCTTGCCCGTCGAGGTACTTTATACTGTTCAGTGAAGGCCTGTGTAACGGAGTTGGAACTTATGATGCTCTGTCGAGGAAATCTTGAATGAAAAGTGGGAGAGGAGCTTATTTGAAAGTCGACTTTGCACTCCAATTCAAGCCACAGATAAGAAATTCGGAGTGCTTCACGGCCAACTGATATCAACAGAGCGTGCCGGACTCCCTTTTCGCAACGGTATTAACCTGACCCCATCCCGACGCTGGTCGGCGTATGGCTCCTATCTTCACGGGGTCCGGCATGCTGAAGAAACGTTCCTTCGACGGATCTTATCGGCCGCAATCCGAGATTTGCTGGTTGTTTCCCATGCCGTGCATATCTGGAGAAGTCTGAGATTCAGTTGGAGACTGGGCAGCGATCTTTCACAGGCGACTGACTGGTCAGATCTCTCCGCAAAGCTTGGAGTTGCCTATTGCAGCCAGGCCCTCAAGGGGTCCTGGCTTACGGGAAGGGAGGACCGGGCTGCTGGCTATGCGACCTTCTAAGTTGAGGTGATGGGCACGTGAGAGATAGAGAATCTACTATCGAGGTACTATCTACGATCGACTACAGTATCTGCTATCTATTATCTCGTACAAATATCAATCTACTATCTACTTATCTAGTATCGGAAACGCGCGAGAGATGCCAACGCTGTGGAGTCGAATGGGAGTTGATGCCATAATCTTATCAGTCTGCTGGACACGCACACGGCCTCAGGAAAAAGGCGACTTCGCCTGACCGAAGCCACCTTGTTGGTCAAGATGGAGCGATTAGATTGCTAGATTGCGTGACAAGATATGCCCATCAAGGTCGTGGTTGTTTTGACGAGCTGAGGGTTCGCGCATCCTGATAAGGCTGTCTGTTCCCTCGGTCTATATAATCCTCGTGCGCCCACCCACATTCCTTCGTCCATGGAGGAGGATCCAGGATCGGGGACACGGAGAGGGAAGGATAGGAGTCACATGACTCTCCTCAACATGAATCGACGATGTTACTCTGGACTTCTACGGAAGCACATTTCCCGTGAATGACTGCCGTCACCGCCGCTCGAAGCTGGAAAACAGGCTCAATACCTTCCCGGCACCCACCAGTTCTCTGCCACACTCTCCATCCAAATCACCAGCATCACCAGCATCACCACCACCACCAAGACGCATCCGCCCCATGGACGAACTCGTGGATCTCCTTTCTCCTGCCTTCTTCAGGAGCAGGTACTCCGGTTCCCTCGCTGTCCACCCTCTGTATCCGCCGCCAGCCATCTCTACTACATTGGACCCACGGAGGCACCAACCTCGCGCACTCACGCAGCATCCATCATGCCGTCTGTCCAGTGTTCAACCCCCACACGGTCTCATCTGCAGTGTCACTTAGTTTCGTCATACCCTGGAAGCTCCGACCAGCCAAAATATGGATGATGGACCCTTTTCAATGCTCACCCGCATGTGCATGGCTCATCTGCACGAGCACATGGTATTGCAGGGAACGTCCAGGGTTCCCAGCTTCCCAAGTTCGTTCCCACACGAGGAGGCTGGAGGGTTTCCATGGCCGCCGCGCCAGTCATCCCCCACGCGGGTCTGGAAGTGATTTGTATTTGAAACATATTGGCAACCTGGCAGACAAGGACTGTGCTTGCTAATCCCCTTTCTCTCGCGGGATCCCCAAAAGGCTGCAACCCTGTTACCCCTCTATCCTCAGTATGGCCGAATTCTCCAATTGTTTCTACGGTATCTGGACCATTGGTTCGTTCGGCTCTAATAATTCCAACCGCAGTTCTTCCGATTCGATAAAGGTAGTGGAGGGCGCTTTAAGAACAGAGAAGCTGTGGTGTGGGTCCAACGAATCGAAGCGCAGCGGATCAACAGCTCATCGTAGATGTCTTTGTGGTTCAAATCACATGCGAGAAATCAACTCTCCCCTCTGAGTGGTCGAATCAACGACACAGCAGAAAAGATGTGGCTGTTCGTAGTGGTACCACTGTAAAGGTTCAGTAGCTCACTCTTCTCATACGAAAGTCTTGAGATCGCTTGCAACCCAGACTACGCCACCAATATATCCAGCCGCCCCTTTTTTCCGATCCAGCTTTGGGAGTCAGATTTCCGTAAAAATGGCGGAGATGGCATTGTTTTTGGTCTAGATGGCCACGCACTCACGTGCAAAAGGTAGCTTTCAAGTTTCCACTCCAAAGTTGCCCCACACTTTAGAGTGTACTAATCAGGCCGGAATCGCTGCTTTCATAGCATGTCGAGATTCACCAGATCTACTGTATGGTTTTGTCTGCCAATGATGCTGACTCGTCTACTCAACGTCGGAGACTGAACTTTGAGCCTCCCGACTTCCCGAGCAGCATATGACCTGCAGGAACCTGCATCTTTCTAAGGTCGAAGCTGGTATGTCCCAGAGATCGAGGTACAGTACAGTATCGATAAAACAGAGGTGTTATGCCCGTAGAGCGGTGCCATAAAGAGACCCCACCGCAATCCGTAAATCTGCGCTGGCATATGCCGAGTCGTCGCCCGTAATTTCAAGATCTTCAGGGTCTCTGCAGGCCAGGACGAGGCTGCGAGATGGCCATTGCCACCGGGAACGCCTGGCACGATCCACCTCGAATCTTGAAGAGCTCCACCATGCGGCGAGGCAAGGCCTCGAACATGGAGTTTTTCCCAGTCTCGCGATTGCCCCAATCGGGTTGCGCATCCAACGAATCAAGCGGGAGCAGTGATGGCGATGAAGCTATTGATACTGAGAATGATTGGACTGGATGGCATCTGCGAAGCGGCGTCACGATGAAAGAACCACTCTCATCGGGATGACTCGGAAGGGGTCGCTCGAAATTCGGAGTTTGGATGTACCTCCGTAGCCTTGCACCTTGCCACCCGCGGCCTGCTTTCTCGTCTGACTTACTACTGGTGCACAGTAGTAAAGATGATGGCGAGCATTTGACAGGAAACACAGTAGGTCGGGCAGTCTGATTCTTCTCTTCGTACGAAGGTAAACTGGACTTATATAGCTTGGGTCGGTAGAATAGAGGCTGGAGCCTCTAATTATGAGGGAGAATATAATGCGTCCGGAGGTATAGGTAGAATGTAAATAAATGCCTTTAAGCGAGACGATGATTGATTGATCGGCTTGTAGATATCTGCTACCAATGACATCTCGAAGCTCCCCAAACCCAGGCACACGAAGCAGTCGGGCTTGAGAACGACCTGAATGAACCTATCTTGAACTATCGGGCCGTACCTACTCTACTGTAAAGGGTACAGTACAGTAGTACAGTACAGGACAGTACCTCTGGAGTCTATGGCCATCTTCAATTATGGCGCTCATCTTGAACCTAGGCCGGATCAAACTGCCCTCCCCGACCTTGCTGCTCTTACTGTACAATTTACAAGGCACTTTCTTCGCCTTCGGCCTGTTCGTTTAAGATCCAAGGTCAAGCTGAAGACAGGTGAGGGGTCAACCCACCCTGCCTGCAAATGCTGCAAGTTGGAACAACATGTTTACACATCCACCATGGGTCAATGATGCATTCGACTCCCCCCACTAGGCCTACTCCCCACGCTCTCACGGCATTTGGCGTTCTAGTATTTGACGACGGTTAGATGGAACCGGCGCAACCTGACGTCAAATGCCCTCCATTCCGCAGAAGCGGATGCACAATGCACATCAAGGGCCTCGACAATGCGACATGTTCCTATGTCCTTCTCGTCGCTGCAGATGAGGGGTCATGTCCATGTCTCTGGTACAGTGCAGGAGAGTGACCTGTGGACTTTTAAAGCCGAAAAACACAGAACGGCAGACGCCGGTCTCGCTACTGCAAAGGCCCGATGCTCGACCAACGCCAACGAACTGTGGCGAGAGGGCGAGCGAACCCTGACAATTTCCACATTCGGCGAAAGAGGTGCGTACGTCGAGAGAGACAAGTTACTCGCAGTTTCTGGGAGTGTTTTCGGAGTAGTCTTCCATTTGGATTATACCATCCTTTAGTCCTCGGTTGGTCAAATATACAGTTCCAAGCTTCGCTGTGGCTGGCATACGAGAAACCATCTACAACAATGGCACATTTATACTCACTCAGGTTGCGCCTAGCCACATGCTCTGCGTGAAACTACTACTGCACCAGTGCACGTACACCACTGGAGCTCCCTTGCCAAGTTGCCATCGAGAATTCCGATGGACAGCTAGCTAGGTAGTTGCTCGTCGGACGTAGATTCCTGGTGCCTCCAAAGCGTGGCAACTGGCCTCCAAACGCCGACGAGAGTTTGGGTGCGACACAGGAAGCACACACAGCATTGATCAGAGACCACGGAATCGCCGCATGCTATCCACCCTACCACCATCTAAGGTACTTCGGATATTCGGATTTTGGAAACAAAGTTTTCTCTTTCTCTCTTCTATCTCCTTTCCCTCTTCAGCTTTCCCCCCTCCTTCTTCTACCAAGATGACGGCGAAGGGTTTCCATTTGCAGCCTTCCGCTGCCTCACCTGCACGCGTTCGTCTCGAGGCTGCACACCCTGGACAACGGCAGGGAACAGACCCAAAACGGGACTTCCCCCCTCCGCTCGCGCAAAAGTGCCAGAATTTCGGAATTGTCCAATTAGCCGCGCAACTTTCAACTGCTAACCCAAAGCCCTGACCAGTACAGTAGGTAAGGTAGAGCATGCCGGTAGGTGAACCAGGTTCGGATTGATCAATTGCTTCGATGGAGACCATCCTCACGGAACAAGTGTCCGGGAGCCTTGATGATATTGCAGTATTTCCAGGCAGACGAGGAGCCGAGGTATAACTTGGCGAAATGGCAGAGCGAGGTTGACGATGGAAGTACTGTATCTTTATTGTAACTTTGTAACCGGCTGGCCGGTAGGACGGACTGTACTCTACCGCTTCGGTGTTCTCCCCTTCAAGCCTTGACTGACCCTGAATCGTGTACTTCTCGAATCTCGATTCTCGACTCTGCCAGACTGCCGACTTGGGGCGTAGCCGCTCTGTTAGTTACTTCGTAATGGTTCCGGAAATACTGGGCTGGCAGGCATGGATCAGACCAGGAAATACAACCCACCTTTTATTACCTACACCCCACTTGATCCCGCGTGCTGTATGCAGGCGCAGAAATCCACACCACCTCCCCTCTTCCTCCCCCCCACTGGGCTCAAAGCGGCGAGGGCTTCTCTCTCGTCCGTCGTCCACTCAGGGTCCACGAATACGCCGTCAGCATATCCGTATATCTTCGTCTCTGGAGATCTGCCCTCAGTGGGTAGTAGTGCACGCCCATCGCGTATCGAGGAATATTGGACCTCTTACTTTTCACTCATCAGCTCGACCCACGGACTCACTCCTCCCCAGACTTCTCTCCAGATTCCTCTCCAGGTAAACCAGACCTTGCTTCTTGCACGTCGGTCTTGACTCTGGTCATTTCGCGGTCATTTCTGTGCAATGATACAGGTAACCACTGTCAAGAGCATCGCTTACGAGCTCTACGAAATCAAGGGTGCGGGCCGAGGTACGGCGAGATTCCGTAATATACGACTGCCGTCAGTCTGGCTTGGACGAACCGAGTCAGATAATGGCCATGGCCATGAGTGAACTGAATAACAAGTCATTGCATGTCAGCAGTGAGATCGATCCTAAAGAAATATGCTTACCATCAAACAACGGAATCTATGCCCGCCGTTATTCTGACATCTTTTCGGAATGTTGCTTGTGAGACTTCGCATTGGGACTTTCTCTGGGCTACGAAGCTACGAAGGAAGGTAACGAGGTCGCTCGCTGTTGTCTAGCAGCCGGTCGTTGTCAATTCTCTCCTCGACCTCCATTCTTCTCCTCTCTCAGCCCTCATAACCATCATTGCTCCCTCATCGTCAACCTCGCCCTCACTACCTTGCCAATACTTTAACTTTGAAAGCCCTCCAGTCCACGTCTCTTTAATCTCCTTTTCATGAAAGGAGAAGCGAGAGTTTGTTGAAGTTGTGGCTCCTTCATAAGCCAGGCAGGGCCCTGAACCAGGCCAAAGAGCGGCGTCTTCTACCCTCCTCCACGTCTCTGCCGCTCTGGAGTCTCTGCACGCAAGCAAGCAGGCGCAAGCATCCTTCCCATAATCCCATAACCCCGTTGCGCATCCATCCACATCCACAATTCACATCCACCCAGGTCCCAGACGTGACTAGAGTTTCTAAAGGCACCGCTGCCCTAACCCTACCTTGACTCTTCCTTGCCTTTCCCTGCCGACAAGCAGCACACCAGCAACCGATGTAGGAGCTAAAAGCAATGGACAGGCATCTTTCTGCGCTCTCACTGACTACTATTGGCTTGATCGTCCACTCCACATAATCCCGACGCAAAGTACCAGACCATTTCTCATCAGAAGTACCAGAACCAGACCGGACCAGCGTCGACGACAGACTCGGAGCGTCGAAGGAGGCGACAACTACTGTTCGTGTGCCATACCAGACCCAAGCCATTCCTACTGCCGCAGCAAAGTCACAGTACCAGAACCTACACGAGGCTTTACTCTCCTGTTCATCCATCTACGACATCTTCCACATTCTCACCACCGAATCCGTTCCCCAGTCGCATCGATCCAATTGCGACACACACATCCTCGGATATAAATTGACAGCCTCGATTCGCTACCTGCATCTGGTACGGTGCGGTACATCGACCACCCCCTCCCATCATCGGAGTCGAGCGCAAAACCTGGGGCAAAAGGGAAGGAGACAAAAAGTAATTCTTCTATTCGACATCTGACTTCCAATCCTGGCGTGGTACCCGGCTTGCACTTCATACTTGCATTGGAGGAGAGGACTCGGGAGGTGTGTCGCTCCAAAATGTCTGGAGCGGCGGCACAATATGAGGAGCGTGGGGGACTGTTACAACCCGTCCACGCTTTTCTCGACACAACATACAATGCTTCAAGTGGAGAAGCTCAATATAATCCTACGCCATCTAGCACGACTTCAATAACAGAGCACGATTTCCGATTCCCCCGTAGACCTGCCGAGCACCCGCAAGAAGACTCGACGTCGCATTCCACCATCACGCAGTTCGGTACCGGTATAAGCACAAAGGCCGTCGGTGCTGACACTCTGGACAAGCTGGATCTCTCGGCGGCGAACAGTGCGCGCAAGGAGTTGCTGCGCGAGTCCTTCTTTCCGACCTGGAAAGATGATACTGCGGGCGATGAACTCGACAGTCCCGATGAGATGCAGAAGAAGGACCCGTTGGCCACCCAAATATGGAGGTTATACAGCAAGACGAAAAAGCAATTGCCGAACCAGGAGCGAATGGAGAATCTGACATGGCGTATGATGGCAATGAGTCTGCGAAAGCGTAGACAGGAAGAGGCTGCAAGGTTAGTTTCTACTCATGGTTCGACCAGAAGAAGGTACACTGTTCTAATACTTCTATAGGAAGCAAAAGCAGAACTCTACCACTGCTCCTAGTGGAATCGCACAACTGCGGAAGACTTCTGATCAAACTTCTCCGAATTTCGAGAACCCAGATGCCATGAACCTTGACGACTTCATATTCGCCGACAATATATCTACACCTGCAGGGCTTGGAAACTCCCCTTCTCCAGAACTCAACAAGAAAGACTTGGAAAAGTCTTCCAATGCGGTAGCATCTGCCATACCTATAAAAATGCGGAAGGAATCTTCGCAATTTGCTGTTCCACAATCCGTCCCTGCTCCTCATCACAATCCTCGAAACAACGACGAGTTTAATTACGTACAAAGGCATATTCGCAAGACCAGCATTGATGAGAGACGTGTAAGCTACCACTTCTATGGAATCCTGTTTTGCCTTGCTTTCTCACAAGCGCTGTATTATCTAAGATAGCTACTGACCTATCTCAGCCTCGGAAGCGACCAGCCGATTTCTCCCCTCAAGTACATCCTGTCAACAGCATAATGATACCCAATGACCCCGAACACGATACAGACCTTCACGAGTATTCTTTGGATCAGCATCATCCCCCAATGAATCACCTGGGTCACAATGGAATGCCCTTTCACATTGATAATTTCAATATGGATCACGATCCGATAATCACTTCCGCAGGACCTTTCCAGCAGAACTTCTCTTTCTCGCCCTCAAACTCCCCCCTCGTGCAACACGGACCCTTTTCCACCATGTATAACAATGCCTCGATGCCCTCTTCCTCCCTGAACTCAAACGATTATTATTCTCCTCCGGGAAGTGCTTATCCAAGCGCTGTCTCAACCCCACAGCCGATACCAGAAGGCGAGCAGATGTACTTCCAACATCATGGAGTGGATATGCGACACCAACGCCCGCAGAATTTCAGTCATGGTCCCTCGAACTTGTCCAATTCCATGGCTCCCCAATACATGTATAATGCAAATGGCGGGTCAATGTTCACAGCAGTTACAACGGCAGGCCCGTCCAATTCCTTCACTGCGCCGGGATCATTCGGTATGTCACAGCACATAGATCCGTCGCAAGTCTTCCAGCCAGATCACCCCGTGAGATCTCCAGGCGTTCACATGGGACATGAGAACATGTTTAGCTTTGGAGGCGACTCCGACAACGAAGATGAGGAGGGCGCAGCATTCGCCGACCGCACGCTTATGATGCAGCACGAATTCGCACCATCGCCTATGGAAGACCCGAATATGGAGATGGGACCTGGTGGAGGGTTACAATGGGATGCCACCCTGCCCGGGCAATTCAATACGCAGGCTGCTCGTTATCCTGGCGGTCCTCCAAGGAAACAAGTCACGATTGGAGGTACAACGACCGAGATGGTCTCTTCACCACTTGATTGGGATGGTTCAGGAGGGTCTTTGGGTCGCAGTCATGCATCTGCACAGTCGGTTTCCGATAATCGATCAAGGAATGGCAACGATCGGAGACAAGGCAAAATCCCACGAACTGCGTCAACACCGAATGTGATGGGTAGAGCGGCAGACCTGTTTGGCCAAATGGGCAACTCAAACCCAAACTCGCCACCAGATGCTGGGGATATGTCTGGATTTTCTTCTGTCGCTCCAAGTCGACCCTCCTCACCAGGTGGATCGAAGCATGGCTCTACTACGAATCTTGCAGGTGCCGCTGTCCAAGGCGAAAATGGCGTTCCCACGACCTGTACGAACTGCTTCACCCAAACCACGCCACTCTGGAGGCGAAATCCGGAAGGTCACCCTCTTTGTAACGCTTGCGGCCTCTTCCTGAAGCTCCACGGCGTCGTTCGGCCTCTTTCACTTAAGACTGATGTGATCAAGAAGCGGAATCGCGGATCTGGTGCTTCTCTCCCCGTAAGTGGATCTGGTGGAGCTGCAACCCGCGCTTCGAAGAAAATGGGAGTTGTCACAGCACAAACACCGAGTGGACCAAATACAAGAAAGAACTCGATCGTGACGCCTTCGAGCAGCACGGCTCCTACCACGCAAGCTACGACACCCACTAGCACACATGCCCGTAGTGTCAATGAATCCCAGAGTCCACCTTCCGTCTCTGGATCCGCTGGTAATGGAGGCAGCACGGCAGGTAGTACTCCAACTTCATATCATGGTTCTGCGGGATCCTCGGTTGGCACGACAGGTATCAGTGGCGGGAAGGGTGTAGTCCCAATCGCAGCAGCACCTCCGAAAGCTACTCCAGGACCTGGAGCAGCAGCGTCTAGCATGCCTCGAAACAATGCTACTGTTGCTCCCAAGCGACAACGACGACACAGCAAGAGCGTAAGCGCAATCGAGAGCATGGATATCGATTCGCCAGAGAACTCTACTGGTTCCAATGAAGCTGCAAAGTTGATGGGAATGAGCGTTGCCTCAGGAGGCAGCATGGCGAACATCGGCCTAGCGAACGGGTTCGGCATGACAACGAGACCGATGGGTCCAGGTGGTATGATACCAGGCATGTCAGGCATGAACCCTCCGACTGGAATGGTGATGTCTGGCCCGAATGGAGCGGCGGGATCGGGAACTGGCCCGCAGGAGTGGGAGTGGTTGACGATGAGTCTTTGATTGCATCTCCTTTCCTCGGACTTCCGAGATTGATTGGGTGGGCATGGCGTTTTGCACATACTTGCTAGCGTGGAGGTGTTGTTTGCTGTGGCTTTTCGGATCGGATCGACTTCTGTCACGTTTGGGACTTTGGCTATCTATATACAGGCGATGGAGGATATATGCTGTTTTTGCGACGGTTTGAATGTCTTGGGTTTGGAGGGACCTCTTTTTTGATACCATCCTTTGCTTTCTGCTTTTCGTATTTGGACAGAATTGGGGCATACGATAGACCGGAGGATGGGTTTGGTTTTGCTCACTTTCATGATGATGGATGATGGTCGTGGCGGTATACCCTGGGCTTGATGATTCGGATGGTGGTGGGATTGATACCTGGATACACCATTGGCTTATGTGCTAGACTGGCGACTGAGAGGGATAATGAAATTAATTGATCCAGAGCGTAGCGTTTGATGGCATGTGATTTTGAAAAGAATGGGATGGGTCCTCGAGTGAGGTCCCTGGGTTGGAGAGCTGTTCTCACTATAACACCAACTGATAAAGGTAACTATCAAGCATCACCACGTGCCCATCTACTAGATTTCTTTGCGTCGGCCCTACCTAACGCAAGCTACTTTGATCTTTATATGAGAAGACCTGAACACCTCGTAGTAGAGCATTTCTCTTTTCGCGGCCGTTCATCCATCTCTCACCAGCCATCCCTGGGATGTGATGCTGCCTTCAGTTTGGGACGTTGATGAGGAGTGGAGGGAAGTGGAGGGTGGTGAAGGGGGCGTTGAGTTCCATCGGTTGAAGCAAGTTCAAGACAAGGCTTATTTAGCACTTCTACATCATCCAACATCCTAAGAAGAAGAAGAGCGAAGTCCTGAAGGCTGGCATATCGTAGTAGCGATGGATAGTGATCGATGGGAACGCACGGCAGATGTGGGTGAAGGGAGCGCGCGTCCATGAGTGATGCGCTCCGGATTTTGCTTCTCTTTTCTTCTTTTCTGTCAACTCCTTTTACTCCTTTTCTGCTTGTGATGTGTATCGCTGGGCAAGTTGGGGAACGCTGCCCGAATGCGAGGAAGAGGAGTCAGGTGTGCGTATCTGTGTAATTGATGATCAAAACGTTTTTTTTTTTCTGGTTATGTGCTTGGGTTCTTTATGCTAGCTTGCCTACGTGACTACTAAGGGACTGGATGAACAACACAGCTCGATGGCTTAATGGACACCGTGGTGGAGAAGCTAGACGGCAATCAAAGGATATCGCTGATGCACGAAGTATAGGGTAAGGGATGAGCGTGCGATTCAATCTCAGCGAGCGCTAAAGTAGAGCTGTCGTAACGCATTTCTCTGTCGGCGATAGTGTCGTTATTGAGAATCTCATCCCATCGCCATCATTCCCTCTCTCCATTTCACCTCGACGCTCCATGTTATTTCTCGAAGTTGGAGTGGTTCAGGAGGCATGTTCCTCGGACATTGAACCACTTAATACACGGCGCATCACGGCCTGGGATCGACTGAATAGTCACAAACTCGAAGTCCTCCATGTTGACGTTCCATTCCGTTGTCAGCGTCTCCGCCAAGGTTTTGTAAAAAGAATCAAAGATGCTCATAGTTACGCTCACTACGTCTGAATGAACCGTCGCGAGTGAGTAGGAAACTTAGACTGACTCGTGATATCTCCAGAGAGATACCTCGCACGGTAAAACTCTGCGTCGTTGAGAAAGGGTCCGACCTAGCGCAGACGTCGGATTTCTAGTACGCAACTCGCTACCCAATGTTCTTATATGTTTTCTATTTAGCGCCACTCTTTGAACAAAGAAGAGTGCCTTATCATTTAGAGCATACTACTAATGAGACGACTCTGAATATTACTTGGGCTGAGTGGGATTCTTGAAAATCGCAATCTCGTTATTATTACCACATGCATGTACGGCCTAAACCGGAGGCGCTGAAGAGGCCTATCTATTCCCACTCTATGACACTTGTGGTGTTGGTCCAGCCAAGAAGCAATCCGATGCAATGATGTGTATAATTTAGTCAGCTTGTAACTGATTCTTTGCTGTTGTGGTTCTTAGAAGAAGCCGAGACGAACAAAAGCTTTGCAGCCGATTGAGGTGTTGAATAGGAGATCGGAGCGAGTTTTCTTTGTCTCACCCTACCAGTGTTTTTACTCCGAAAACGATGTTGAAAGATCTTGCACCTGCGATCTGCGGTTGTCAATTTGATTCACAAATATCTGCTTCAACAATCTATGTCTATTTTTCAACGCCCATGAAATTACTCAAGCTTGAAGTTTCTCCACACGGGCCAAAATGCCCATCCAACTCCCCAGCCGCCGGATTACCATCCTCATCCTCCTTCTCAGCATCGCCATCGTAGCTGTAAAGAAGATCGAAGTCTTAACCTTTTGGACCCCTCAAGACACATGGCAGGCCCCAATATACACTGCTACGACGACCCCGACCTCGGTTCCTGTATCGATTGCTCTTCCTCCAGTATTTGTGGTGCAAACGTCTCAATGCGAAGATGCGGGAGCGAATATGTTTCGGCCAGGATGGTGTGCGATGGAGAAGATACCTGTTCTCACCGAGACGAATCAAGCTGTTTGTAGTATCGGCGTGAATAGTGGCACGAAGTGATGTTGTGGGGTGGGATTCGGACCAGGCTTCGGTTCGTGGTGACGGTTGAGAATTGGATTCAGATTTAGGGATCATGACCTTCTTAAGGAATGTTCGGAGGGATCGGGCTGTAGGCGTAGTCGGAATGGTAGATGCACATTTCAAATACTATGAGAGGCCTATCGTCCAACACATATTATTGGGTTTCAAAGCAAGGAAAGTCATTTACCTACTAAATGTTAAGAAGATGCCAATAAAAAGGCAATGATAGCAACCCCACCTACATCTTAATTACTGCATGAGCGACTTGACAGAAATGGAAGCTTTGAGGCCATCTTGACGAGCTCATCTCATACAAGATCAACGATCCCATAGAACTTTCTTTCAATGTGAGAGCCTGGTCCCACTCTATTCTCACCATCATCCAGCCTAAGACCACTATCAACCTAGGATAGTGCCTGCTCTCTTGTCATTCTCCATTTTTCGTAGCAAGACTAACTTGGTGAGCATTTTGTGAGACATTTTGAAGGGAATTGCGAATCTCATCATGGAACTGCTGCTTAGTTTGTGGGGTTTTGAGCGAAGTCGTGATAGCACTTACTTTAACGTCTTGTCGCTACCACGGCCACGTCTGCTGAAGGGAAACTGCTATGAAATAACAATGATGGACCGCGGTGTATCAACGATGACAACGCGGTGATGGTTATTGAAGTCCGTGTGCCAATGGCGAAATGCTTGTAGTGACGATGTTGTTGTTTGTTGGAAGAAGGTTGGGGAGAAGAAACGTCTCTTTAGTAGCAAGGACCCAGGGAACATGTCGAATGTATATACTGCTCTCGAAAAAGGTCTTTAGCAAAGAGCTGAGATAAGGGGGAATACTGGGAAGCAGATTTCATCCTTATGTCTTGGCAGTGTGTACACGTTTTGCAGGCCTTTGTCTCTCCGCAATGCAAGAATAACGGTCGAAGGTTCGCTGTCTCCTAGAATGACATGTGCCATACTTCAAAGAGCGCCATGAATAGTAGTCAAAGAAGGGAATCACTGATTTTTCTACTAAACAACCAATGGATGGATTCAGGAACCAGACATATTTATGGCTCATTGCCTCATAGGAAGATTATGAATCAAATACTTTGATCTCGTTTCCAGAATATTGTAGCAATCGCTCGACTGTAGCGGATATGTTATTTACCGCCCAAAGTGCGAGGTACTCGATAGGAAAGCGGGAAGGACAGTATACCTTAGTGATGGATGAGATGAGATATGAAATCCTACACTGATCCGAGCATAGCACAATCGAGTTCAGTGTCCATTTCCGATACAATTAGTCTTTACTGCTTCTAGACCCAAACCTCTTATTGGTCTCACACGTTCATTCCCTTGCATAATGTTCGCAGGTCCATACTGAATGGCTCGTAGCCATGCTAACACCACGCCTTGCATAGAATATCCGCGACGTCCGAACTCCTTTGCCTCATCATCGTAACTCATCAATCATAGCTTCATCCCAAGTCATCCACCTCATGTTTCGCTCTCACCACTGCTCCTCTGTTGTGAACTTGCCACAGCTGCTGATCCCGCAATAGTTTCCTCACCAAGGACTTTGCTCGCTGCCATAAACCTAGTTCACCAATCAGCCCCTGATCCCCAATCTCCAATCATCAACCATGCTCTGTAGATCCCTGGCAAGGTAAAGCCTCCGGAGTCTTATTTGGAAAACTCACAGTCCACCGTGAAAGGCCCCCAGTCCCCTGACTGACTCGGCTTGGACACTCGTCATTCGAAGCAGGTTCTCGAGGTCTGCAAGATTGGCTGATAGTTGGGCCAGTTGCGCGTGGAGGTGGGACTGTGGTCACAAAGTTAGTGTATGAAAAATGTGAGGCCTTCAAGCACAGTAGCATACTAATTGTCGGGGCTTTATGCTGCTCGGCGCGGTTGAAAGGCGGGGCGCGTTTGTGGTTGGGATTCTGGACGTCATTTCGAGACTTTGGGAGCTCCGGATACTGTTTGTAGACTACTCCTGAGGTATGCTGGGGAGATGCCGTGCAGGATCGGTTGGAAGTTGTGTCCAGATTGGAGAAGCAGGTCAAGAAGCTGTTGACAAGTGGTTGCTGATGTTTATTTCCCCTCATGGAGCGAAACGAGTGCGTGTGTCTAGCGTATTTTCTAAAAACACACCGTAGTGTGGCGATAACGGACTCCTTTCTTTCACGGTGGTGAAGACTCGAGAGACAGAAGAGAAATCATATTTAATAAGATTATTAGAATATTATTTTTGCCATCAACCAAAGAGAGCGCCCTCTTGCCACAATTTATCCTGCTCCCCATAAACAACACCATCAACTTCGCCCCATTTCATGAGTCCCTCAATCGGCTCGTCTACACCATGTTCATTTGCTCTCCAACATGTTATCGTCAACATGTTACCGTATCGGTTATATCTAACGACAGCCCCCCTCACTCTGTACTTCTCCTCCATGTAATTCTCGCTACCCTCTTCGATGTTCCCTATCGCACCCTCTGCTAGACCCTCCTCTTCCTTCGCGATTATAAACTTACAAGCAGCAGCGATGCACTGCCCATCCCACACTCCTTCCCTTCCTGCATGCGCAAGCAGCTTTAGAGCTCGGCGTCGAACATGACCGCCACGACATTTCTGTGCTACGTAAAAGAGTTGGATGACCGACGTATCTGGCGTCATCTGATAACACCCCTGTCTGTTTGGTTGTAGATCGAGGATCATCTCTGCAAGATCTGTGATGGTCGTGAATGCCTTCAGGTGCGCATCATGGACTTTCTGGGCTCGTGAAAATGGTGTGTGTAGCCAGATGTGCGAGACCCAGCATTGAATCATCGTGGCTCGGTGTCCAACGATATCCCGGACCTCATCGAAACACGGATCCGTTCTGTCGAAAAGATCTATATCGTTGGAGATCAGAAAACCTTCGAATACGTCGAGCCAGCACTTCATGATGTCTTTCAGCTCCGAGAGTTGCGCTCGGAGATTTTCAGGCAGCCATCCATCAATTGGCCCATCCTGATGAAATTCGGGTCCTTTTGACATGATGACTGCAAGAATATTGGAAGTGATGATGTCAAGGATGTCTTTTGCGTAGGTCAAAGAATTGAAAGAATCGGGAACACTCGGCGCAAGAAATGCTTTGGTATCATACCCCGCTGAGAAGGTGGTGGCTTGTATGTCGAGCCTGTTGAAAGCTAGAGTGAGCGCACCCAGATTCCATGGTAATGAGAGTGCAGTCGACCGGGAATCGTGGTATGTAAGGGCATTCTTCATCAGCATAAATCTACTTTGCACTACTGGAAACAATGGCCATCCTTTTGTGAGATACGAAAGGCGGGCAGTGGAGCTGTTGGATGAGTATGACCAGTGGGATGATTTATGACAGCTGAAGATACACGTGATTTTGATGATGGTAAGGAGGAGCGTCGAGGTGGGGGAATTGGTGAGCCTTTAACACCTGGAAAGGCACCCTTGAAATCACATCTTCTCCCAGTACCGGTGCACTTGTTGCAGGAAGGGCGAGTCTCGTCACATTTCGTATGGCGTATCCTAAGCCTCGTCAGCTTGGGTAGCTCGAAGCTACAGATGTTGCATACTTGCAGGTGTGGCAACCTGTTCTGGATTTTAACGTCCCCCTCCTCGTTTTCTTCGGAGGACAGGTTGAGAATTGCCTTAGGGACTCCCTATACGCTTTTAGAGGCCCCGTCTCGATTTGCTTCGTCCTAGCTTGTTGAGCTGGCCGAATTGGTTCAATTGGAACCTTGGATTTCACTTCTTTGTGCATCTGAGTCTGGAATATTGAGAAGTGACCTTGTACATGAGAAGCCATTCGTGCGAGCATTTCGAGTATCCGAATTCGTTACACCAGGACTTCTAAGCCACGGAGCCAACACGATTGCAGCTGGATAGATACAGATAGTCGATGATCTCGCTGTCGCTTTTGTCACTTGACAGTGCGGAGTAAGAGCAGCAGGAGATAGGATATGGAAAGAAAATACCATTATGTATCGCTACATCGTGTTCGATGGTGCACTTATCCGCAGATGCTGCACTTTGCATTGAAAGGGATTTGAAGAAGCTTGACGATTGGATGCAGCGTGTTTTCAATTAGCCGCCAGCCGTGTTGGGGCAGATTGGTACATGGATCCCGCATGGTAGCCAATCAGTCACACCGCCTATATTGCAGATGAGGCTGAGTGGGAGGAAGGAACCTGGAAGTGTATCTAGAGTCCCAAATGCTTTTCTTTCTGCGAACGCCATTGAATATACTGAACATGAAGAAAACCGCAAACTCGGCAAAGCAAAACTATCAGGTCGAGCCTGCCTCTGCCCACCATTATCTTGTCCGGAAATGTTGATTCTGGGTGAATATTAAGTCTAAAGACGACTTCTTTGCGTACTAATAAGACTGGTCGAACTCGGAAATGCTGGCTGAATGAACTCTATAAATCATCCTGTTCTCTGCTGCAAAGCCTGCTTCCCTGTAAAGCTTGCTTCGGCCCGACGAGAGCCAGAGCCTGCTTGAGGAGAGAGATGGCCAAGATTGGATCGAGCCAGAAAGCCCTTATAATCGATGCTCTGCCAAACAGAATGGACGAACTTAGGGATGGAAGCAAACTTGGAGCAGAATACGAGTGGTTTGGTGCTTGGAGAGAGTTGTGGAACGAACTCCAAGCCAAGATCACTGAATTTGCGGCATGGCCGACACCCAAAGAAGAATCATTACCGTGTCTCCACGAGTATTCGAATTCCGACACCTTGACTCCAGATTTTTAGGAACTCACTCGAGTTCAGAAGATACACCTGTACGACTTCTCCAGCAATCGACAACGAAATAAGTCCCGACAACGAGTAAGGCATTGACAGAAACGCCAGGATTGTCACCTGGAAAGGGCAAATAAGCAATTTAAATGCTGGTCCAATATTCGGCGTATGCTACTTCTTCAGCTTAAACTCGAGATAGGTGTGCAAAACAGCGAGGATGTCAATTTTGATTTTCGAAAATAATCAAACGAGAACCCGAGGATTGAGTAGCACCCTTATAAAACGCAGAGTCCTCACTCTGAGGGGATCCCCAGACGTGACGCACAGCGAAACTTGGACAATTGCCGCTACTCAACAACGAGCGCCATCGCAAATCCATCCCAGCCCTTACTGCCCACAGTTTCTAAGGAACGGGAGAATCAGTAATTGCTTTATTGTAAAAGGGGCGGACCGTTCAAGACACGTCTCAAGAGCCACTGCGTCCGAGACTATCCCGATAGAAAGAATCTCTTCTTTGGAACAACTTACGTATACCCGTACACTGGACCCTCTTCTCATTCTTCATCTCCTCAAAAACATCCCTCACGCCCGTCACCGCGGGATCCAGGTTCTCCCAATCAGCAACGCGTCCCTGCCTCACCACGTTGTCAACGATGATCAACGTGCCCTTCCGCGCAAACTTCAGCGCATATCGGAAGTAGCCAAGGTTGTTCTGCTTATCTGCATCAATGAACACCATGTCGAACGGCTCCTCCACGCCCTCTTCGTCCATCTTCGCTAGACTCTCCAGTGCGGGTCCGACTTTGACCTCGATGGTTTTGGAGAATCCGGCGGTCGCGAAGTTGGAGGTTGCGACGGTGGCGTGCATGGGGTCGATCTCCAGGGTGATGATCTTGCCATCCGCAGGTAGGGCTTTGGCCACCCAGATGGCGGAATATCCTCCTAGTGTGCCTACTTCGAGGTAGCGTTTGACGTTGTTCATTTTGGCTAGAAGGTGGAGTAGCTTCCCTTGGTTAGGAGCAACGTCGATTTCGTCCAAGTCAGCTGCGGCGTTGGCTTTGAGCGCAGATATTAGGCCCTCATCTTGTGGGACGAGAGAATCGCAGATGTAATTGTCGACGCTGGTGAAGCTGTCTTTAAGGTTCCTAGGGATGGCGGGTGGCATGATGAATGAACGGCGAGGAAAGGTGGTGCTATAACAGGAGCTGACGACTTGAAGACGAGAGTTGAATTTGAAAAGTGATTTCTGGAGCAAGATCATTCTTCTTAAATTATTTTTAAAATAAAGCATCACAATACATATACGGCGATGGACTCGGAATTAGTGAAGGTTCGGCCGAGGTAACTCCTTTATTCCAAACGTCAACTCGGAGTTTGGATTCGGACTTCAAACACTGAGTACGTGATCCGAGATTCAAACCGCAATAATCCCAACTATAATTGTAAGCTCTCAACAGAAGTTGTTGTGATTATATGCACAAGAGCGGATTGAGGACGAACTCGCGGCTTCCTACTTCGTTCGACCAATGGAATTTGGAAATTGATGAGAGTGACTCACTCGGCTCGGGACCGACAGTAACCCTACGACTGCGTCTGAGAGGCTCACTGATAAGATAGTACCAAAGTATACGCAGCAACATATAAGGTAGAAAAGAAAAGATTTACTCCATAGTCGTTAGTCTCTCGCCTGAATATTCTTAAGACTTCAACTCTTACTTTGGTTGCGACACCCAGGTTCGAGGATATCAGTTACACAGAAAGCAATTAGGTATTAGACTAGACGCATTGCAACCAACGGTGTTTTGAGAGATCATTATCACTTGTGATCAAGCTCCAGCATGTTCTCTAGCTCTGTAGCGCAAATCTAGGCTACTCAGTGGTAGAGAATAGAGTAGTGCAGAGAGAAAGCTTCATTTGAAACTCTGACGAAAGTTGGAGGATGGAGAGGAGCTGTCCCGCCAATGATATAGGCAATGATGCTTTAGTAGGTGAGGGAAGATTCCCGGACATACTTAACACACTTCAAGCTCTCTCATGCTCTCCCACGTGTAGTTACTGTATCTTCCATCGTGTATTGGAAAGACATAATAAAACGTTCAGTCCGGAATCCATTGTGGCGGACATGAAGGAAAGTGCGGTCTAAATAGGACAATTGGCTGGTGGGGGTCTGAGGATCAATGGGTATATAAATCGACATTCCATAGCCACCCGGCCTGTGGTATCTGGTGAGCTGGTAGTAGCCACGCAACTCAAGGAGCGCTCTCTATGTCTTTGGTGTCTCCTCCATCTTCCGAAGATTTCGTGTCCCACTTCCAAGCCAAGCTCTCGAGCTCCTCCCTCTCCTCTCTAATCTTCCAAAATTGAAGCATGCTCTTATCGATGACGGAAGATCCAGTGTGACCATACACAATTGGGCCGCGTGTAAAAAGCTGGTTATTTGAGAAGAAGATGCAGATCTCGTCCATACGCTTTAAGTAGCATCACTTGTCACTTGTTGTCGCCTCGAACTGACCATAACTCTATAATCACACACGTTGACACATGCTCATCGTCTCCGAATGCGAGCCTTTCCGGAGCCCTCAATATTTCAGAAGAGACTTCGTCTTGAACTTCTTCGGCACAACAAAGAGCCCTCTCCCTTCCACGCAAACCCTCCCATCCAAAGTCTCAAGTCTTCCATACACCCATTGCTTCTGATCTGTAGCCCCTTCCATCTCTGGCATCGCCCGCATGACATAGAATGAGTTGGTCACCGCAGGCTTGAGGTAGTTCAGGTTGAGATTGGCTGTAACACCAGTATTGGAAGGAAGTCTGAGTATCGCGCATCGTCCCAAGGTTTCATCCATGAGAGTCGCGATGAGCCCTCCATGCGTGACCCCGGGCCAGCCAGATATCGCCCCTCCGAACCAGACAACGGTGACCACCTCTCCGGATTCTCTATTGTGGAAAATTCTCTGAAAGCCCCCAATGGCCCTCGCACCACTTAGAGGACCAGTCGTGATTCTGTGCGGACGATCCTCGGGAGCACTGTGTTGGTATGCCTCATTCGCTTCCCAATCCGGGTCGGAAGAAAGCGATTGGACTATGGGAAGCTTCTCAGCTTGGTTTCTGAGATATTCCACCATCAGAATGTCTTCTTTTGACCCAGGGCTTGGCAACGGTGGCGGCGCAATGATCATGTTTGTATATGAGCCGCCTGTTATACCAATCATAAGGAAGAGAGTGGCATATATGTAGCGGCGTAGCGATCGTTTTGGTTTAGGAGTGGGAGGTTGCGATATGGGTTGGAATTGAGAACGAAGATCACTCGGCCGCGTAGGTTGTGGAGGAGGGCCCGAAGGTGATGGTGTTGAGTATAGGCGGCATTGTTTTCGGAGGACAAAGGCGGTAGATTGCCGTGTATCACGGAGGTTTGAACATAGCTGTTGAAATTGGGGGCATCTCGTAGCTCTTGACAGAACTTGTCGTGGCGTTCTCGTGATCATCTTGGGTATGGAACCCTGTTCACTGGTCGTTGGTTGGAGCAAACACAAGAGGAAACTGTATTTATATGAGTAGACTTGAATCCGATGCGAAAGCCGAGTGCAAAAGGGTGCTCTTGGAGCTCCAATTGTGGTGAGATTGCTTGATGTTTTCTGCGGAAAATACGCGCACCTCGGCACAACTTGCCCAACTGGGGCGGCTCATCGTCAATTCGTAGATTCAATATGATACAGTGAACACCCAACTCCAAATAAACTCAAAATACTGAGCCCTAGCTACGCCCTCTTCTCTCACGTACACATACACCTACACCTATACGTTCGCCAACAGTCGCGGCTCTCATGATCTACATTGAAGCATTTTGGATCCAAACAGTGTGTCCCAGATAGTGTGCTGGATTTGAGCGGTTTCATGAAATACTCTCCTCGTCTATCTTCAAGAATCAAGACCACGCACTGTACTTTCTCGCCTCAGGTCGCCACTGATATGGTGGAAGGCATTGGGCCGGTGCTTTTATCTCAGGCAAACGAATACCTAGGGGCTAGAGTGTCACAAGTCTATTGGGTTCCGCCTCAGCTTTCAAAAGATTTCTCCGAACTCCCAGATCTAGATGAATCCGCCAGGGGGAAAAATGTACTAGTGGCAGCAGTTCATCGTCAGATGGATAGATTGATACAAACAACGAAAGGAAGAAGATGTAAGAAGAAATGGACTGTTTCGGCTGAAACGGCGGTCAATATATGCCGCGTCTCTTCTCTCATTATTCTTTTCCTAGTCGCTCGGCAGGTTGCTTTTCAACTATTTTCCGTTCCTCCTTCGCCTTCTCTAACTCCTTCTTCCTCACCATCTGCTTCTTGATCTCCTCCTTCCACTCCTTCATCTCATCCTCACTGACCCCCGGCCGGTCAATCAACCAAAACGCAACATCCCCCTTCACGCCATTACTTCCCGGCCTCGAGTACCACTCTTTCAAGATCCCCGCCTTCACTCCCCCCGCCCTGGCAATAATCCTCGAACTCGCAACATTCCCCTCATCGACCTTCGCAACCAGCTGCATGAACCGCCTCCTCTCCTCCAGTCCCCAGAACAGCTCTAGGAACCCGCGGAAAGCCTCCCCCGCATACCCCCTTCCCCAGTACGCGACGTGCATGCAATAGCCCGTCTCCATGCCCTCGTCGCTGAACCGGTTCGTGCCCGTCATGCCGATCATCGTCGGCCTTCCACGCTCGTCGACCCACGGCTGAGGGTTCTCCTCCACGGGCCGGAGGAGGATGGCGTATTTGTCGATGTCGGGGTCTTCCGGGGTGGGGAGCGTCGTCAGCATCCACGCCTTTGCGTCCTCGACTGTCTCTTTCACGCTTTGCGTCCTGGGTATCTTTCAGTAATTTGCAAGGGGTTGTGCCTGGAGGGGGGATCGCACGACCAGACTAACGCTTCCTCCTTATTCCATAACTGGTGGAAGCCTTGGAGATGGTCTTCTACTGTCATTTTCTGAAGCCATAGGCGAGGTGTCTCGTGGGCGTAGTCCGTCATTCCGGTACTTTTGACCTCTAGCTCTAGCTTATTTAGCGGAAAGTGGTTGGGATTAGGAAATCAGTTGCAGTGAGTACATAACACGTATAAAGCGGTCTGGCTGTATGAGTATTTATACTGAATTTCCTCACATGAGCAAGGGAAGGAGAGTTGATGCCCTCGAAGTCTTTGAGGCTCGCTAATATGCATGCCCGGCCAGTGAGTCAACGGCAGAACATGGGTCTGTCTCTCACTCTCAGAAGCTTCAGGTTTCCTTTCGCAAATTCAAAAATGGGAAGAAAGGGTATTGCTGAGCATCACTGGCTTGTGAAAGCTTCATAAGGCCGCCAGCCTTTAACATTGAAATACTGGCAGTATCGAGGCTGATAAGATAAGAGTTGGCATGGATCGATCGCGGGGTTGTGGTGGGGCAGATTGAGGGAGAGTATATCGCTGTCTGAAAGCAATCCAAAGAACGCTATTGCATGCAGATATTGTAAATTACATGTGAAAAGAGAGTAAAAAAAGATCCATTTTACGATCGATTCTTTAATCAAACCCATAAGTTCAAGTTCTGTTTCATCATCTTCGCCATTAAATTGTAATCCTCAAGGCACGCTGATCACAACTCCTCAACATAAGGATCGAACCTATCCTTGAACTCCTCAACCGTCATCTCCTCACCCGCCCATTGCAAACCACCAGGAGTCTTAGGCGGGATGAGCAGACTGCTTACGACGTGGATGACCCCATCTTTGGCAATACCATCCTGGACTGCAACGCTGTTGAAGCCGTTGATCTTGATGGAAATGAAACCACCCCACCTCGCCACATCGATGCTGAGACTCTTGTCATCTAACAGAGTGGGAAGATCGACATGGAAGCGTCCCTTTGGGATGCCCTCGCTGTCAACCTCATCCATAGCCTCCGCTTCACTGTCCTTCGCCTTGTAGAATGCATCAGAGTATAAAGTCTGGTTGGCGACAACGTGATACTTCAAAAGGGCAGCCAAATATTTCTCGCCATATGAGCTGAAGAGGAACGCGTTGATCTTTGGGCCGAGCTTCTTGAATGCCCAGTTGGAGGGTGCAAAGATCGTTCCGCCGGCGTGCGGTCCATCTGCAATAACTTTATCGAGACCAGTCTTGGAGAGGGCGTAATCGAGGGTGGAGAATTCGCCGGGAAGAAGCTCAAGAATCTTCGAAGCGGGTGGAGGGGGAAGGAGAAGGGAATCGACACCGTGGATGACTCCATTTGTGCCGAACTGGAAAACGACTTGTTAACTTACAGGGTAATACGACGTAGTGGAGGGTATGTAGGGGCCTTACGATGTTAACGGCGACAACCTTGCTATAGAAGTTTACTCGCAGTCCACCTAGTCCAAGACCAACACGGAGCCGTTGTGCCTCGCCACCGAGAGCATCCTCGCCAAGAGCGGTTGGTATTGTGTGCGAGACGAGGACTCTGCCGGCAGGATAGAAATCTGCGGAGACATGATAAGCCAGAACCTTACGGATGAGCTCCTTTGAAGGCTTCTTTCCATGATCGGGAATCTTCTCAAACGCTTTGTCCGTAGGTGCAAAGACTGTGTAGTTCGCAGCTGTGCCGTTCAAGTACTCAACCAGATCTGGGAATTCGTCGATGAGTTTGGCTAGCTTCGTGGTGTACTTGGAACCAGCAATTAGTTGGTAGACAGTCAGGTTTGGCTTGTGATGAGGGTGGTGGCCATGATGTGGGTGCTTAGGCCTCTTGTGGGGTTTCTTGTGCGGATGATCGAATATTTCTTCGAGGTCGAGATCATCAACTGTCTCAACGGCCGAGTCGAGCCATCCTTGGGTATCAAAAGCCGTCATGGAATGGTGGCATTGAAACTTGGCGGCAGCATCCTTGCTGACCTCAGTTGCAGCATTGATAGCGTTGTCGAAAGCATTCCCACCGAATGCAACGACGTCCTTGAAGGTATCTTCGACTCCAGACCAGACGTCGTCAACGGATCCTTTGAGCTGATCAATGTAAGATTCAGGTTGCTTCTCGATGGCGATTTGTTCCATCACCTGTTCATCGGGAAGGACGAAGGCAGTAGTAATGGCCGCAAGCGGCAGAACAGTAGTGAAGAACTTCATGATGATGATTGTTGAGGATGTAGGAGAGGTAGAGTTGAAGGACGATATAATATAATGTAAGAAGTCAAAGGATGCGCACTAGTGTTACTTCGATGACGGAGGATTCAAAAGCTGATGGAAATGAAGCTCTGGAGTCTGGGGAATCCCTGGCTGTGCCGCGTTTGAGCTCTGACTAGATGTATCTTCAAGATACTATGAAGCAAAGATAACTTGAAAGGATTCAAGCTCTGATTTGGTTTGAAATCCTATTATCCAGAGTTGGACTCTTGATATGGGCTTCAGGATTCAAGGTTGACAATCAGCTTGCGTGGCTCGACGTCGTGCCATCCTGTCGGAATCATGCATCATTGACCTCTAGTGCATGAGATCCTTGTAGATTGGTGAGAAACCCCTCGGTCGGACAATTCTAAAAGCCGACTGACTCTGGGTACGAGTACGGATCCAATGGACGAAGCGAAAAGGAGGAAACAACATCTGCTATTTATGTAAGGGATGTTGTCGAATACGATTGAAAGAAGCAGTTGATGCTTGAGCAATAGTACATGCAGGACTCCCGTTCATTTCATAACATCTCGCAGCCTTATCGTGCAAGATTGCGGGGGATCAGCACCAGAACTCCCGGGGAAAACCCCTAGGCAAATTGAGGCACCGCATGATTGATACTTGTATTGCAAAAGCTGGGACGAACTCAATAACTTATATTCCTTCTTTCCTGTTTCAAAGCTTACATGTTTAAGATTTCAAGTATGTTTAATCCCTGTATTGCCGTCTTGTAACCACTTACGATTACGAGTTGATCCACGTGGCAAGTGTCCCCTCATACTTTGTAGAAGTTTGAAGCGCCCAACTATCTTTTGCGATCTTTGATAAAATAACTGATCCTCATTCTCCTTCTTATTTTTCTCCTCATTGAATGAAGGCTCATACCCTCTACTACTGGAAGACTCCCTTACGTACAAATACACCTTAAGAGAGCTCCAACGTTGATACAAATCTCCCTACTGTTCACACCATCTCTGCTTGTCGTTAAGCGCTATTAAGATCTTTTGATGTCAAATCCTATCTCTCTCAAGTTCCAAATTTCTTGAGCTGTTTAACCAGTATTATTTTGTTCCTTACTTTAGTATACTCCAATTCTTGCGCTTCGTTACAGCTCATGGGTTCACATACATCAGCACAAACAAAACTGCTGAGAAGAACCAAGTCCAGGTGTTCCGAATACTAATGCTGCCGGGCATGCGGTAATGCCTAGACCCGAGGATACCGTAGTGAACAGACATGGAAGTGGCAATAGAGGTACAAAGATAATCTAGATGTAATTCTTCGAAACCTCGAGGCTCAATTCTTACGAAGTAGATGTATAGAAATTCAAAGGGTGAAAACTATGCAGCAGTTGTCGATGGAAGCGCAGACGAGAAACCATGAGAGGCTTGGAATTCCCACCGGTCTTGTGTTACCGTGGATTCCCTTTCCAGTTCAAGCACCGCAACAACTTGATAAGGTTTTACTGCTGGACGCAAAATAGGCTTGAGGGTGAAAACTTTAGAGCATTAAGTGTTATTGTCCGAACAAAGATCATCTTCCTTTAGAAAGCTAAAGTGCCTTATTCCCTTCACTTGCACCAGGTGATTTAATACACAGGAGGGGCGCTTAGCCAGACAGGGATGTAACCAAGCTTTTAAGCGAGCCTTCAAACCTCGAAATCCATTACGTCTTGGCCTCCAACGGTCAAGTAACACGTCAAACAATAGGCTTCTCGCAAGACACTTGGTCGGCTCCAATTGAAGCGTCGAATGGAGAAGTGAGCGTGAGCTAGCAAAATGTCACTGACTAGGCGGCATTGAGGCTGGCTGGCCGCCTTGCCCCGCTGTCGTCATAGGTAGGAAAACAGACCATATTCGCTTTTCTCCTTCCTCAATCTTTTGTTGACTTACAACAATACTTCCTCAACTCTGAATCGTATTAACCACAGATCTACAAACAAAACCCTTAAAATGTCTCTCGCACGCCAAGTAATACCCCTCAAAGAGCCTCTCTTGATCGGGAAGCAACACTGATGAAGCATAGGTTGACCCTGATGAGATCATCAAAGGTATTCATGATATGCATATGAAGGACGCGGGCAAGAAGCATGTTCATACTCACGGAGGCACTTCCCACGTTACCCCTTACTCGACTAGATATGCGAGCAAGCAAGAGATTTCAAAGTTCACGATCCCGAAGAAAGGTGCTCCCGCGGACGCCGTCCATCAGCTGCTGAAGGATGAACTTGACCTTGATGGCAGACCAAACTTGAATTTGGCAAGGTAAGAGCCGACATCAATCACCTTGGCGGGATGCGACTAATTGGGTATCCGCAGTTTCGTCGGAACCTACATGGAAACCCATGCTGAGCAATTGATGTTCGAAAACATTTCGAAAAACATGTCCGACGCAGACGAGTACCCTGCCATGATGCAAATGCACGCTCGTTGTGTCAGCATCATTGCTAATCTCTGGGGCGCACAAAAGAGCGAGAAGGCGATCGGCTCAGCTACGACTGGCTCCTCTGAAGCGATCCACCTCGGTGGGTTAGCGATGAAGCGGCGTTGGCAGGAGAAGCGTCAAGCGGAGGGTAAAGACACACTGAAGCCCAATATTATCATGGGTTCCAACGCTCAGGTCGCTTTGGAGAAATTTGCCCGGTATTTCGAGGTTGAGGCTAGAATACTGCCAGTCTCGGAAGCTAGCAACTACAGACTCGATCCGGAACTGGTCAAGAAGAGCATCGATGAGAACACTATTGGCATCTTCGTCATTCTCGGAAGCACCTACACTGGTCACTACGAGCCAGTTCAGGAGATCTCCAACATCCTTGATGAGTTCGAGGCGAAAACTGGAGTCGACATTCCGATTCATGTTGATGCCGCATCTGGTGGTTTCGTTGCCCCCTTCACACACGCCCAGGCAGGAGGACCAAAATGGGACTTTCAGCTCCCCCGCGTCAAATCTATCAATACCTCTGGTCATAAGTTCGGCCTTGTCTATGCAGGTGTAGGTTGGATTATTTGGAGAGACGAGTCCTACCTACCCAAACACCTAGTCTTTGAGCTTCATTATCTCGGGGGAACGGAAGAGTCATACACCCTCAACTTCTCTCGCCCCGGTGCCCAGATTATCGCCCAATACTACAACCTAATCCACCTGGGCTTCGACGGTTACCGCCAAATCATGGAAAACTGCATGTCAAACGCCCGGCTCCTGTCGAAATCACTTGAGGCAACTGGTTGGTACACTTGTTGCTCTGACATCCACCGCAAGAAAGGCGAGCATAAGTTTGACATCAAAGCCGCCGTGTTCGGAGACGCAGACGAAACATCCGCAGACTACAACGCCGGTCTTCCTGTTGTCGCATTCCGCTTCTCCGACGATTTCAAGAAGGAGTTCCCACATCTCAAGCAGGAGACCATCTCCAATCTCTTGCGCGCTAAGCAATACATTATCCCGAACTACCCACTTCCTCCTAACGAGGATAAGATTGAAATCTTGAGAGTGGTGGTTAGAGAGAGTATGAGTTTTGATCTTTTGGATCGATTGATTACAGATATCTGTTCAACGACGCAGAATCTAATTGATTCTGATGGTCAAGACTTGAGCATTTTGAACCAGGCTAAGGATACTTCTGCTGAGAAGCAGCACTCGACCACGGGCAAGAGTCATGGAAAGGGTCAGGGCAAGGGTGGAAAGAGACCAATGAGTGAGGGAGTTCATCGGACCGTATGCTAATATGGTAAAATTTGACCTAGTACGAAGGGGGAAAAGCGTTTTATGAGTTCTCAAACAAGAAATGCAACGTATTAATGCAATTCACTCTATCACAGGAAAATGTGGAGCTATATTCTTCAAGTGCTGTATTTCTCGCGCCAGTCCTTTCTAGCAGGTGATCCGTCCATGCGAAGCAGAATAGCGTTGCTACTTGCTATTCACGCACATGAGCCTCCGCACGCGACGGGCGTAGTCTCAGCTTCTAGCATTGGTTTACCACTCCAAGGCCGATTGCACAGAGGAAAAGATCCAAACTTGCTTCAACTGCGGATAAAACGGTCATATCAAGTCTGATTGCACAAATAATCGCGTTCCTCGCTCCTTTGACGAAAACACTGCAAATTTCACCTGTAAGTGATACAAATAGAAGGGTCATACAACCGCTCAATGTTCTTAATGTCACGCCTGCAAGACAGGTAGTCATTCATCAGAAACCTGTCCTCAAAAGATGTGCACTTATTGCAAATCCAAGAGCATTGGAAGATGCATTGTAATCGGACTTCGGGCTGCCCTAATTGCAGTTATGCCGCGTGCGGGTAGAGGTACTTCTATCTCAAACATTCCGGCTGTCGTTCGCGGTGTCGATGTCGAGTGCAATGTCGCTGTCGTTGTCGCTGTCGAGTGCAGTGTCGCTGTCGTTGACTCTCAATTAGAAGTGCGTTGTGGTAGTCATTTTACACAAGTCTAAATAAAGTCTCCATCAACTTCGCTGCTTACACGCTTCTCGCGATTTCACATCGTTCCTCCCTTCTTCTTGGACGGCATTGCGGATCGATGCGCTCACCAGGCATCATATGAGTCATGACATGCTTTCGCAGAGCTTGCAGCATCGGCGGACTTACGACTGCAGACCTTTATAGCATAGTTGGTGGAAGTCGAGCGCGGCCTTGATTCTCTTGTAGATACTGTCGCGAGCTCGGAACACCGCACTTGATTCTGACTTGATAGCATTGCTTTTGCCCTGTCCTCCGACATTCTTATCTTCCGAGTGTTGATCAATGAGCCCTACTGGCTGATCAGTATGTCCCGTGTGCTAAAATTGAGAATTTGGCCAGTTCTGGTGCAGAACGGAATGGCCGCGCACCTCTTCCACACGAGTCCTCGACCTGATACTGCGCAGGCCGCTATGCCCGCATTATTTTACTCTTCTTGGATAGTTCTGTTTTGAGAATCTTTCAGTGTTACGTGCATGACGTTGTGCCACCCGAACTGCTTGACTACCCCGCGATCTGTCTCTTGCATGGAGCTCCTGATGCAATTCTTCTTTGCCAACGTGGTATTGATTCATCTAAAATCGATGACCGAAGGATGATATAACAAACAAAGTTTGGATCAAGATAGCTCCCGCAATCTCTTTGTTACGCTCGCAGCCGGACCCTGTAAGGTTCTCCGTTTGATATCTAAGAACCTACCCCACTTGCTGTGCGGGTTCATACACTACATAAAAGTCGGAAGCATTCTCGGGGACTTGGCATTTGCAAACGAATGGTATACAGCGAGGTGTAACACCACTATGGAAGCGCTTGACAGACACATCCTATTTACAGATCGGAGAAACAGATGTCGTCTTACACGCCGCACCTTAGATTAAATTGGAACGTTGGTACCTCATTCCTGCATTATGAAATGCATGCTGCCGTAAAAAGCCCATTCGGTGATTGGAACCCCGCTCAATGAGGCGTGTTGTACAAAGACTGCAAACCTCCTGGCGTTTTCAAGAATGAGGCAGGCATCGCTTGTGACCTGGGACATTCTTCTCAAAGATAAAGCCAAGAGAATTTTGAAATCATGGCTTACTCTAATTACGCCCACAAGTAACGTTCCTAACGCCCTTCCTCCACTTGCTTTTGAGTTGGATCGGATAGCTCATGAAAACTACATGCTGCATGCAAGAATCTAGCTTTCAATGAAATGAGCAGGAACACGGAGTGGCTGCAGTTTGCAGCTGGCATCGAAATGAGCCAAGAAGTAGAGTACAAGAGAAGAGATGGGCGGGGAATTGTCCATATTACCTCGACGTGTTCAGCTGCTGAGCATAGTAGGCCAAGAACCAGCTCCTGGGAAATATATCAACTGCTACGACTCCCCTCGTAACTCTTCGTTCCATATCTCATTGAACATTTCCCTCTGAATGTCTTAAGACACCACTCAGATATCAAGATGCAACTCAAGGTCATCCTCCTGGTTCTTATCCCAGGTGTCTTAGCCATGCCAAAGGCAGCACCAGTTTCCCAACCGTTCGCTCCTGGAAGTCTCCAAGCACGTTCTTGCTCTTACAAGACAGGCTGCACGTCTGAGGGTGGTGCTACAGCGGGAACGTATTGCGGATTCTGCACTCAGGTCCGGGGCAGCTATAATGTCAATGACATATACCAGTGAGCCTACTCGACGCCCTCCATGATTTCGATATGTGACTGGAATTCTGGGATCTGAAAGAATTTCGCACTAACTGACTTGCAGGGTGAACGGCGGCAGTGGAGCTTCATCTTGTTGTAGCTATGGATATAGCGCATCTTGCGCTGCTGAGTGGCCTAAAGTGAATGGAAAGTAGGTTCCATCCCATCTCAGTCATATCATTCGGGTATTAGGACTGAGGCTTTATTTTTTGACAGTTTCTTGTACCCTTGCAAGGACAGTTCCAAAGGCTTTTGATCCAATGAGAAGAGATCAGCAAATGTGATACAAAGTCCGAGGGGACTCAAGTTCCCTGATCGCTCTCACTTGAGATTAATCATTAACGGTCAAATCAATTTCCTTGGATGAGAGAAGCTTCTGTACTTCCGGGCTCTAAACAAATAAAACAGTTTTCCAGGTGGAAGAGGAATAGTGGAATCAGAAAAAAAAAAAAAAGGTCACTATCTTGAAATTACCAATGTTTGTCAACGGAAATCGAATGAAATCGCATGTCGTCGAGGATATGAGAAAACTCTTGCAAAGTTGGCAGATAATAATCATAAGATCAACGGTTCGCCTCAGCCACACCTCCCCGCCACTAGCGCGGGACCCTGCCTATCGGTTTTTGAACCACCATTGATTTGCATGTGGTCCGTGCCGGTGACGATGCTGAGAGTTCCAAGTTATTCCACCACCCTTCTATGTTTAGATATATTCTTCTGCCTTCGCATCCTCTATCGCCGTTCTCTGCTCGAGAAACACTACTCACTTTGTCTTGTTCCCATCCAAATCTGCTAAAAAGACTTTGCTCCCGGAACGAAATACTTCGCTGCAAAGACAAGTTGGAGTGCGCCGAGTCAGTGAGGCTTGAGAGAATTGGGAGCCGTGGGGCTGCCGCAAAAAACGTGCCCCAAGGGAGAGATCTCATTGGAAGAGGCTTCAAGCAGGAAAACATTTCGAGCTGGATCCTCTGGCTACAGCAGAGCTGGAGAAGAGAAAGGTTTAAGAATACATTCTGTTGAGGCGTTGTCACTGGAGAAGTCAACAAAGGGTAGAGAGTGGAAAGGGAAAGCTTCACGATGGCGACGCCTTCGGACACGGGCACGATGCCGCTTCGGCCGGCTCTTCGACCAGAAGAGCCTCCATTGAGCCCAAAGAGCGGACCTGCCAAAGGTGAGGCAACAGTCAATATTAGGGGAGAGTCTCGCCTGTGCCGACCCCCGCCGCTCCCCCTTTGCCCCTTGGCGAATTGAGCACGAGACCACATACTTACTTTGGATAGTCGTGTCAATTGCAGAGCCAGAAGAGATTTCTCTGCATACCCCCGACGATCCCACGAGAGTCAAACAATTTCCCACGAGTACCGCGAATAAACGAATGACAGGACGTCCCTACATGCCTTCCAACACTTCTTCGAGACTCTCACTTGTGAGCACGACTAGCATGGAAGAGTACCCGTCGTCTGATGCTGTAGGAAATTTACACGGCAGCCGTGCAGATGAAGGGAAGCACCACAAACAACACCCACATAGCCATGACAAGCTTCTTTCCCAAGTTGCAGAATGGCTGCAATCCGAGAAAGCAAAACGAGCCGCACGGAAATCTAACAAGCGATCGTCAACAGCTCAGAAGCCAATCTTGACAGAGGAAGCTGATGGGAACACGACACTGAGGCCGAGAACCTCAAGTCACAGTTCAAACGCCAGTACATTGTCATTAGAACGATTGCAAAGTATCTTAGAAGATAATATGAGCTCATTCGGACACGAAACTTTGCCTATAACCTCAACATCCCCAAAGGCGAAGAGGCCATCAATCAATCCAGGAGCTATGTCACCTTCCCTGCTGCCACGGAGATCCTCGCAGGGCCGGCCAGGACGGCGATCGTCCGTGAAGAGACCAACGTCAGGCTTGATTAGTTCAGACACAGAATTTGGGCAGGACGGCGAAGGGGTCGTAAATTCATGTGATGCGGTTCTGGATAACTCTAAGACTATGTCATATGGTGGAGGGGCAGCCGAATCTTCGTCGTCGTCGGAGACCACAACACTACGTACAAGCAAGCGGGAGGAGAAAGAACGTACAGCGTGGTTGTCATTCAAGACCGAGATTTTGAAGATAACACACACTTTGGAATTGAAGCATTGGAGGAAAATTCCGTTGGAGTGTGGAGGTGATATCGAGGTTAAGAGACTGAGTGGCGCACTCACCAATGCTGTCTACGTAGTATCGCCCCCACCGGAGATTCCAGCCCCATTAGTAGACCCGAACCGCACATATAGGCTTCCGCGTAAGCTTCTTCTCCGAGTCTATGGTCCTCAGGTCGAGCACCTCATTGATCGCGAGAACGAGCTTGGCATCTTACGCCGCCTAGCGAGAAAGAAGATCGGCCCACGGCTGTTAGGGACATTCGAAAATGGGCGATTTGAGGAGTACTTCGAATCAACGACATTGACCGCAGAAGACTTGAGAGTAGAAGCCACGAGCAAGCAGATTGCAAAGCGAATGAGGGAACTGCATGAAGGCATTGATCTGCTTGAACGAGAGGTTGAAGAAGGTCCATTTGTATGGTTGAACTGGGATAAATGGGTCGACAGATGCGAAGAGGTCATTTCTTACCTCGACAAGCAGATCCTTAGCGGCAAGAAAGGGCGAGAACTATGGCGAGAACGCGGTCTCGTTTGTGGCGTTGAGTGGCCTACATTCAAAGCAGCTATCGACAGGTACAGAAGGTGGTTGGATCAGTATTATGCTACCAGAGGTGGAGTTAACAGCAGATTGGTGTTTGCTCACAATGATGTGAGCTTTCTCAGCCTTTCATATGGTTTTCGTACACTAATATTCTACAGACGCAGTATGGTAACATTCTTCGCATCACACCCGAAGGAAAACCTGGAGCGGCACCATCACCTCTTCTCCTTCCAGAAAACACACACAGACAGCTCGTTGTCATCGATTTCGAATACGCCTCTGCGAACACACCCGGTCTCGAATTCGCAAACCACTTCACGGAATGGTGTTACAACTACCACAATTCGACGAAACCCTGGAGCTGCGACACAGATAGATATCCCACCTTAGAGGAACAACGGCGCTTCATCCGCTCTTATGTCAACCACCGTCCCCAGTTCAATCCTCGTGCATCCGCGACTCCTAAATTAGCCGCCATGGATGGCCTCGGGAAAGGAAACAGTATCTCGGACTTTTTGCTTGATTCTCGAAATCCGGGTGGCATTGGAGGAAGCGATTACGCGGAGGAAGAGAAACAACGCGAAGCAGAGTCTGAAAGACAAGTTGAGGAACTGCTCAAGGAAGTCAAGATCTGGAGAGTTGCGAATTCGGCGCAGTGGGTTGCGTGGGGCATCGTGCAAGCCAAAGTCCCAGAGTTGGACGGGAAGAAGCCTGGCGTTGATAAAGCTGAAGAGCCTTCCATCATTGAGAAGGGGCTCAATGGTGTCAATTCTGCACTCCAACGTGTTCATCTGAGAGAGAATAAAAGGCCTGAGGGTCTAAAGGCCGAAGCTTTGCTGCAAGGAGATTCGGCTCAGGAGGCGGAACAGTTGGACGACGAGGAGGATGAGTTTGACTACCTGGCCTACGCACAGGATCGGGCAATGTTCTTCTGGGGCGATGTGGTCAGTTTAGGAATCATGAAGAAAGAAGAGCTGCCTGAGAGTTTAGTACAGAGCATGAAGTTCGTCGAGTATTGATGTCGACTCGGAAATGAGATCGCGGAGGCATGTCACGATATTGAAAGCCAGCAAGCGACCGTTAGATGAGCATAGACCGCAGGCAACCATTTACCGTTGCTCTGAATTTGATCTTGATCAGAATCCTAAAACTAAGAACAAGCATTGAGTTGTGATCCATCTGAATGCCGTCAACTTACAATGGCCAATTGACAATTCTTTTACGCATTTCCAAATTATAACCACACTATTTGCAACAAGAATCAAAAACGATTCGAGCTACGCGCCTATGCTGCTCTCACCGGATTGAAACGGAGTCGATTGACCGCCAGGCGACCTTCAGCGGTTAGAAGCCTGCATATTTGTGGCTGAGTTGCTGTAGCCGCTCATTCAAGAACAACAAATCGCTACAGCCTCACTGGCAGCACTCTTTCTACTTGTTTTTTTTGTTTTCTTTTCTTATCATCAGCCTTACTACGAAAATGATTTCATCGATGGTGAAGGAAGATTGTCTTAAGGAGGAAGAATCGACATCCAGTGTACAGCTCGTCGACAAGCATCTCATAACCATGACTGATCCCTGGGATGATGCTCCTAACGGCCTCGAATTCCAGATCGCTCTTGACTCGCTCAATTCGAACAACTTCGAACCTCTACAGCGTCATTGTAAGCCCTTGTCCATATGAAAGCGAATCTTGACTTCTTAGAAATGGTTCAAGAATAGGTTCTTGGATATCTCCGAAGGGCATCACATGCTGACTGGCCCTACACAGTGGCTCGCTTAGAAGGTTCAGAACTGGATCAATCAGTTATTCGTAAAAGACTATATGACTTTGAGAAAGACAAGAAGCAATCGGCCTTTGCGCAGTTTGATCTGATCGATGCGCCAGATTTTAGGGCTGCGCCTGAACGGCACAATTCACTCAGAGTCCAGTTACCTATCCCAGACCAAATGTACAAGTATCATCAGCTTCAACCCGGTCAAATCAGACTTTTGCGGCTGGGTCCAGAGGAAGAGAGTGGCCAAGTTAATACCTTGGAACTACATGCGTTTGAAATTGGCAAAGTTCCGTCCTTCAACGCCCTGTCCTATGTCTGGGGCCAGCCTGAGAGAGTCATGCCTCTGTCATGTAATAATTGTCGAGTCATGGTAACGCAGAATCTTAGAAGGGCCATAGAGAAATCGTTCTTGCGGTTTCCAAGGATGTGGCTGTGGGCTGATGGTATCTGTATCAACCAAGAAGATATGGTCGAACGAGGGCAGCAAGTAAGCCTGATGGGCGATATCTATCATAGTGCAGAACTTGTCATTGCCCATACAGGCCACCATGCATATAATATCACTCAAGATGCTTCAGAGCCCATCGCCGGTTCGGAGACCGCAACATTGGAATCAAGTCGGGAGATCGGCTTGAGGGATATGCCGCTTCGCGGCCCCTTTGCCAACAATGCTATCAACAACGAAAGAGAATCCAGTCCGGTGACTAGGGTCTTTCCTGTTGGTGACTCTCCAGCAACATCACAATCAGCTATCAGTCTGATGAATTATCTATCGAGGTTATGGGCGTCCGACGACGATTTTTCAGTAAAAGGAGACGCGGACTGGCAGAAGCGGAAGGTCCCAGAATACACCGAGGGGGAAAACGAGAAGATTTGGTCGAGCTTGTTTGCGTTTTGGCGCGACGATTGGTTTTATCGAAGGTGTGTTTACCCACCCTGCTTCTCTTCCTCACCATGCTGACTCTACGCTTCGGAGTTGGGTTCTACAAGAAGCCGTCCTTGGGAAAGGCGTCATTTTACTGGTCGGAGACGCCGCCTGCAGTCTGGATTCCGTGATAACGTTCTGGGATTTAGCCAAGAAGCGCGACATGCCAGAGTTTTTGAAACGTGGACCACTGGCAGACGAATTCGCTCATGTGCTTCATCTAAATCCCGTGATTACTATGAAGGCATTGCGGGACCTTATACACTTCCGGAAATGGAATCGCCAAGAGGGAGAAAAGTCACTGCAAATCAAATCGGATTTGATCAGTCTGCTCAGCTTATCACGTATCAACCTTGCCTCTGATCCGAGAGACAAGGTTTATTCTCTTCTCGGCCTTGCCAAGGGAGACAGCGTTGCCAGATCAATTGTTCCGGACTACTCGGAGACAAATACCGTGGCAGCGCTGTACAGAGACATCGCAGCCAAATATGTTGAAGCTGGGCGCGGACGTGAGCTTCTCCAGCACGCAGGAATGGACCAGAAAATCCCTGATCTGCCGTCATGGGTACCGGATTGGACGTATCAGTCACGTTCTCATCTGGACGCTGGCCTGTACAATTGCTCCGGCAATTCCCTTGCCACTTTTCACATCTCAGAACAAGAGCCAGGAAAACTCCGAGTGCGTGGAGCTATCATCGACACCATTCGGCTGAACGGAATGGCATGGAGATATTATTCAATGGATAGGGAGCAAAGCAGTTTCGCGCCTTTCATGGAAGCTCCCAACGCAGTGATCCCTGATTTCACCGACGAGGATGGTCGTTGCGTGGTTCGCACATTCGCTAAAACCTTTGCTCATACACATGGTCCTAGATTTGACCCCTCAGAAGGGCTCGAATCCGCTCTTGCTCGGACTTTGGTGATGGACCGTACGTGGAGAGGGCAGAGAACGGCATCCGAGCCATCATTTCTAGAAAGCTTCAACGCTTTTGAAAGACTGTATGGAGCAGGAATAGAGGATGACACTCCAGCGACCGTGAAGACTCACAAGTCGGGAATCTTTGAATGGGTCTGGGATTTCACTGAAGAGGAGGAGAGCGAGCTTCGCCGACTCTCTTGGCAGTATGAGGTAGCGCTTCAGGAAGCCCACAAAGGCCGTAGATTCTGCCTCACTGGAGACGGACACATGTGCACTACGCCTTATGATACCCAGCGTGATGATGTTGTAGTCATACTGGAGGGCTTGAAAATGCCCTTCGTGCTGAGAAAATCAGGCGAGGATTGGAAATTGATCGGAGATTGTTATGTACACGGCATCATGGATGGAGAACTGGTGACCCCACCGGACGGATTCGAAGCGCAGGCCGACGACATATCCATTGATGGGTATGGAAAGCATTACGCGCTGCGAACTGCCTCGGGATTCGCAAAATTCCAGGAATTTCGCATCATCTAAGCTTTTTAGAAAGCATCAACACGACGTGGCGGTAATCTCACGAGATCAGTCATTGACTATCGTTCTTATTTCTCTGGCTCTTGATTTATCCAATCTGCATTCTGCTGCGAGGGTGATCATTGAAGGCAGCTTGAAACTGTATATCTCTATTATACATACGCTTTCCGAAGTGGGTGGGATTCCATCTTCGGGTTTGCCACAGCTATATACAAGCCCTTTGCACATTGTCGAGCAATTGCACAAACTGTATCACATTCCCCGACGCCCGCTCCTGATAACTTTCCATGAACAAAAATAGCCTTATGGTTGAGTAACCCACACGAGCTCGGGCCCTGCAACAGTAATCGTCGGTAGGTCCTGCGCGCTCGCACCAGTGCTGTTGACCAGCACACCCCAGACATGCCCTGAAAGATCCCCCGGCACGGATGCTGTGCCCTGTGTATTCGACGTCACCGTGACTGGAGTATATTCCACCGTACCCCAGGGACCAACCCAAGCCATCGACAGATTCTTGGAGCTTGCGTCGAAAGTAACGGTCACCGATGTCAAACGCTGCGTCCCGCTGACCGGTGCGCTGGTGACGGTGAGAGGAGGGATGCTGGTGTATGGGAGTGGATCCGGGCAGGAGTTTGGCACAATGTAGTGGTTCAAAACGTAAGAATATACGAGTGGAGCTGGAAGCATGACTTCTCGTGGCGCTGCAGCCGGGATGTGATTTTGCATCATATTGACCATTCCTGCCATACGGGATTTCGAGCCGAGGGTCGAGGAGATGGGACCAATGAGCCATGGGTCGGAGGCAGATACAACGGAAATTACGTCCAGGAAGAGCGCGACTTCGAGAAGGGTGAGCGTCAAAGCGACGTGGACGAAGTCCTCTGCGCCCGAAATTGGGAAGCTGTAACTGCAGAGACCGTTCAATTTCTTCGAGTAATGAGAGAGCGAATCTGTCGCAGTCGCCCGGTGCACGAGTGCCTGAGCCATCATAGACCCTATAGTGCCAGTGATGGTATCTGGATATAGATGAGACCAGCCACCGGTGGTGAGGTTATTGTGTCCATTGACGAGAACCTCCAAGAGAACATTGTCAAGGAAATTGATCAATTCGAGCAGTTCGGTCGCTGTGTCGGAAATACTTGGGGCCCAGTTGTAACTCGATGGTTGGTAGCCGCCAGCCATGCTAGCCACATTTGGGGGAATGGAGCTGCCAGGCGGTGGTACGTTCGAGACCGTGGTATTGGTATTTGTACTGGATGTATTGCTTGGATCAAAAACATTGCCGATGTCTGCTGTGACAACAGTTCCATTGACGGTCAAGATTCCTCCCAATGGAGCATTTGGTTCAATGGTGCTACCGGATGCTTTGGCAGCAAGACCAATGAAAGCTTCAAGTGTGTTGCCGGAAGTTGGGGCGTTGACACTTCCCACCATACCACTTTGGCAGTGATTTTTAGCTGTTTGGGCACAATAAAACCAAACTGGCTTCGTGTCATTGATCACGATCTGGAATGTTGCACCGGACGGGGAGACAGCGGTGGGAAGGAAGCCGCTGCTAAATCCTCCTGCGGCGAGTGGATGGCATGGATCTTGAAAGCTCGATTGCACAACTGAATGGTTCTGGGTAAGTCAGTAACTTGGCTTCAAAGCCTGCAAAGAAATCTTACCTTTGGATTGAATGCGAACTCGATGACTTCTCCAACGAGAGCAGTGATATTGTTTGGTGAATACGTAAGATTGCCGCCTGGACCAACTTGAACGCTCGTCTTCCTCAGTCCGCCAATTGGCAATCCACCAGGCGGGGATGAGCTTGTCGAGGCAGACTTTGCAGCAGCCTTGAAAGCGTCAATTGTATTGCCAGTCGTGGGACTAAGTTCAGTTAGCAGAGTTCATGTTCCGTTCTTTAGTGGACGAACGCATTGATGGCATGGACCATTCCATTCTGACAGTGATTTCCAGTCGTCTGGCCACAATACACCCAGACTGGCTTGGTATCATTGATCGTGATGGTCCACGTCGTTGGTGAGGCCGCAGTGAGATCTGCGGTGGGTACGAATCCAGAAAAGAACCCCCCAGCAAGGGGATGGCACGGGTCTTGGAAAGAAGATTGTGTGACAGAATGGTTCTGGCATGGTCAATTAATGTTTGACTGAGCTTGAAATTGGGAGGCTCTACCTTTGGATGAAAGTTGTATGTGACAGTATCGCCCACTGCTGCAGTGATGGTCAATGGATCGAAGGTGAGGGTTGCATTTTCGCCAACTTGGACTTGAAAACTTGCTCCTGCTGCAGAAGAGACGAAGCATGCAACCGCGAACGAGATAACAGAAACCCACGCCATCTTTCAAGAATTGCAATTAAGAATATAACTCGAGGAAAGACACGCCGTTGTGAAGGAGAATTGCGGACCATGTGAAGATATATGACCCAGAAACTACTCGTAAAAGGAGATTGACCACACCAGGACTGCACGGCCCTGGTCAGCAACTCTAGGGCTGCAGCAGGCTATGCTAATTATGTCGTTCGGAAATAGGATCGGCTCGCCCGATTACAATTCACAAAGTCTCAATACTACCAGGAACGTCGAATCCGCTGCGAGACAGGAAGACTTGGCTGAAGCTCCCATAAAAAGAGCAATACCCACGTTCCCAACTTCGCCGTTCAAGGGCTCTAGTGCTGACGTGTGGTGGACAAAGCTCCAAGGCTTATCACTGGATATCTCCAAAACCGGCATACGGGCCCCAGCTCACCCTGTGAACCCACTGCAGTCCTCCAATAACCAACAAGATTGTGTACGGCTGAGGAGGTTTAAGGTTGAGTAATTCGCCAAAATAGCCAGGAGCGGCTGGCGGTACCATGAGAGCGCCTCTTAAGCGACTCCTGACAGGGGCCCTATCACGGCCTACACGGCCTTATGGGTTTGAATCAGCAAGGCGCAGTTGACAAATGTCTACCGAAGTTCTGGATCCCGAGATTCTAATTTTAATCTTACGAGTACTCTTCGTGGAGATTTCCCTAATATTCTCATGTATTTCCCCGTCGATGGGAACCTTCTTTCTCGTGATATTTCCCTGACGCCCTTTATCCTGAAGCTGGCTGTGAGGAGAAGCAAATATGAGGGGTGCTCTTTTTATCTCACTGGGACTTGCGGGTCTCTCTACTCTTTTGATTCTCCTTGTACTCATCGCTGGTACAAATAAGCATGTCTTGGTGGATTGGTTCTTTCTCAAGGTAAAATCTCCAAGACTTTGACTGTACAATACTGACCGTACAAGGCAAATACGGGAGCACTCTCCGTTTCCTCAAAACTTTCCAACTCTACATACCTTTCGGATTTATCAAAAGTCTCAGGCACTGACCTGGTGGGATCAAATGCGAATTCTTCGTCTCTGGGAATCGGAAATTGGACTACAATCTCCCTCTTCACGTCTTGCACAGACACGAACTCCTCTGTGACCTGTAGCACTCCTCATTTTGGGTTCAGCTTTAGCCCATCTACTGGTCTGAAGCTAGATTCAACAGGCTTGCAAGGCTCCCACGGGCTGGTTTCAATCCCATCATACGGTCACTTGTCCCAATTCCTTGGCATCGCATACATCCTCGCTTTACTCCTCACAGTACTCACAAAAGGCATGAACATTCTCAGCTGCTGTGTCCCTCGAGCAGTTATTGCGAGCGCGTTCACATCTATCCTGGCGACGATATTTCTCCTCGCAGCGTCCGGTGCTGCATTGGGAGTTTTCATAAACCTGAAAGGCAAATGGAACGCAGCACTTCTGTCAGCGGGCATCAAGACAGCACTTGGGAGCAAACTCTTCATCGTAAGCTGGATCGCAACGGTACTCATGTTGCTCAATTCCATTCTGCTCTGCGTATCTTATCGCCACCAAAGCAAGCAAGGCAGACAACGTGGAATGGCAAGAGGAGTGGGAGTCATCGATCATAGTGGCATGGACAAGAGCGGAGTCGGCACCGAAACGTTCGCTGCACCCAAACGAACTCGGACTCTGCAGCTGCTAAAGAAAGTCGGGACGTGGAAAAGGCAGAAGTACACACAAATTGAAAAGCAACCCGCGGTCAGAGGTATTCCCAATGATGAGGATATTCTGAACCGGAGGGGTTTTGGTGGGGGCGAGGATGAAGATGAGGATGAGATTGAGTTGGCAAGGCACTCGACGAGAGGTATTCCACTGCAGCCGTTTGGGAATACACAGACGAAGGATATTAGCGCCGCTTACGAGCCATATCGACAGGCTGGGGGCGAATAAGGGAGGGAAAAAACTATTGTCGAATCCAAGCACCCGCCAGGATGGACTGTGCTCGACTATTGTATTCAGTCTGTGTAGATCATTTTGATATTTTGAGAAAATTAGACTTTGTAAGGCCATCATTAAGGTTCTACAGTGCACCAGGTGGGCTTCGATTCGCTTACAAATGTAACAGCCAATTGTGGCTGTGCCATCTCTTGGACTAACTTAGCGATGCACCTTTCTGGGCTGAGTTGCTACAGTACTTATTAATCATACTACATCCTCATATCCTATTACCGTAGCAAGCTGCAGCGCTGTGGATATGAGATTGATTAACGCCGCGACATTGGAGCTGGAAGAATTTAATGCCTCTCAAGGACGACCAGACTACGCAATCCTATCGCACCGATGGGTCCATGGACAAGAGGTCACCTTCAACGACATCAAGGGCACTCATCGGCGCTGGATGCCTGGGTAGTCCAAAATACGGTTCTGCTGCCGCCAGGCTATCCAAGATGGTCTGAACTATGCGTGGGTTGATACGTGCTGCATAGACAAAGACAGTAGTGCCGAGCTCTCTGAAGCAATAAACAGCATGTACGAGTGGTATGCAAATGCGAAAAAGTGCTACGCCTATCTTCAAGATGTCACTGCTGGCGAGGTTACAACGTTATGTGAACGGATTGCAGGTAGTTCTTGGTTTACAAGGGCATGGACTTTGCAGGAACTTTTGGCTCCAGTAGATGTAATTTTCTACGACCAGCACTTTTCTCGGCTAGCATCTAAGCACGATATCGCAAACAACGCACAGCACCTGATACGAATTCCAGCTAAAGTGTTGACAGATCCTCAGAACATTCTGCTGTATCCTGTGGCCGTCAGGATGTCATGGGCAGCCAATCGAGAGGCTACTCGAGTTGAGGATATTGCCTATACCCTCTTTGGAATCTTCCAGGTGAATTTGCCTTTACTATACGGTGAAGGCGATCGAGCGTTTGTTCGATTACAAGAAGAAATAATCAAGCACTCGCATGACCATTCGATCTTTGCTTGGACAGCTGACGATATGAAACCAGTGCGACTTGGAGCTTTTAACGTGCTGCCTTTACTGGCTCCTTCTATAGCTCGATTTGAGGATTGCAGTGACGTGTCGACAATGGAAGAGGACCACGAAATCAGAGCTTACATCATAACCAATATTGGACTTGAAATCGAGTTACAGGTAACACCCTACGATCTGAATGTGTACGCCGCACTTCTAGATTGCGGACCAGGCGTTATTTGGACCAGGTGTGCTATCTTGCTCGCGTACAAAGAGGACACCGGAATCGAAGCCTGCTGTAGTAGTACGATACTTCAGTTTCGGAATAATGAAAATGCAAAACGTTTCCTGTAATCGAATACGAGGTAAATTTGCCTCAATAGAGGTGATTGAAAATGCCGAGGTACAGTATTGTGTGGCTTTGAAGACAGACTTTTTAGGATAGCTTACAAGTAGCTTCCAGTCAATCAAGGGAATAGGGGTGAGAAATTCCTTAACGAGCTGATCACTCAGGATTCAACTCAACCTCATCTCTTTTGCAAAACAAAAGCCTATGCAACATCTAAGGGTCAAGCACCGACTGGGGTTTTAGAATAGGCTACATTTCGGGTAAGTAAGCATATGATCCAGCAAGCCTAGCTCAGTCATCACCGATAAGCGACTTCAACCTTGTTGGACGCGAGGGAATCGGGCCAGGCTTTCTGTCAGACCGACAAGCTTCTTTTCTCACCCGTTCGGGTCAAGCCAAGCTCCCAGCATTTTTTGAGCTGAAAAACCCTGGGTGGGGTGACAGGATAAATGAAGCATTACATCAAAGTCTATTGGAACGTACGGTGCCAGCTCTTTCCTTGTCCCAATATACGGATGTGCCGACCCTTAAGTAATGTCACATCACCATCACTCGCATGGACAATTTGTGCGGGTAAAACGATTTTATGGACGGCCGAACGAAAGCGATGTGCATCACTGATGGTGCCCTCCCGTATCTTGAGGCCGCGGTACGAAAACTGATCATGTGACGTCTCTATTACATGATGTCGCATCTTGAACCACTACTTTCCTCCAGTAAGTGGAAGGTAGGAATATTGAAAACACATTGTGGCTGCCTTTCTCAATCAGGGATCAAATCAAATAATGCAAATACGGCAAATAACGGATTGGGTTGGCTCTAGGCAACGCCTTGTAAATTCCCCGAAGCAGTAATTCAATTCGCAAACTTGCCTGACTCCCTCACCATGATTCACACGCCGACTAGGCAACATGAGCTCGTGAAATAAATTAGTATAACTGATTAAGGAAAAAAGAGCAAACAGAGCAAACAGTCAGCGAATCAGAAAAGTATATGTACCTTCCCTCGCCCACCTCGTAAAACTTCTCCTTTTCTCCCTCATCTTCTCTTTGCCAAAAGGCTTTGATCAAGTGTAGTATTTGTTCTATTCAGCTTAATCCCTGAATGCCTCTCATGAAGAGGCTTCATCTCCGGATTCCCCAATATTTGGAAAAGAGTAATGGGCCATGATGCTTGCATACCTTGTCCATCGCTCAAAGTGTCTCTGGTTTTCCACTGTCTCCAGACGATGCGAAGTTTTCACTGCGCTGTCTGCTTATGCAGGCTCGTGAAGAAGGTAAACTCTGTTCGGCAAAGCTGTGTGGTTCAGGACTGCGAACTTGCGCAAGGAGTAATGGGTTGAGGTGTCGTTTCTGCAATACACGGGGTTAAACTCATCGACCGATCCTGGCGATCTTTATACCTGTCAAGGATCTCCTTTGAATCCGAGTCCAAACTTCAAACACCTAAACGCTGTGTCTCAAATAGGTTTTATTTGCGGCGAGTTGTCTAAAGTATATGTAAACCCCAATTGGTCCCGGGTTATATATTTCGAGTCTGCACAAACCACTTGATTTGTATCAGCTAAACAGCCTCAATAAATCACTAGACACCTCCTATGTGAGAACTGGCGTTGCAAACACGTGAAGGTGAAGCTAATTAAAGGGAAAAGAAGTACGAAGAAACATTGACCCATCTCGAACTCCCATACTTGCAAGGAGACGTTCATATCAGCAACTTCATCCTCCACGAACTTAATATAGAAGACGCTCCCTTCAAGTCTCGCAGTATCTGAAGGGGCATTATCTTGTCATAGATAGTTCGCCAGACACCTGTCGTCATAATCCAGTGAGCAGGTCTTCAGCGCTGAACAGAAGATAATCCGCTCTGGAGTCTGTCCCCGTGTATCGCGCCACTTGACGCTTATCCAGCTTTCTGAACGTAGTCCGGTAAAGATTATGTACAATATACGATCCAAGATGCATGGAGAAGTATCAAGCGCTGTCCTCAATATTTTCAGTGTTGGAATATTTTATGAGCTCATAGACAACGGACGGGAGGAATAATAGTCCGTCCTGCATCGACCTGCTTAGCGCATTCTGGGGAAGTGGGGCAAGCTCTCACGGCCTTCTTTGAAGCACGCGAGCAGCGGCTGTCAACTCTTCACCAACCCCATCGTGAACCTCCCAAATCGATCACTGTTGCTCTTACGAACTGTCACATCGTCCCGCAGCCTTTACAAACAGCTGAGTTTATATAATTGATCTCTAGACTTTACAAGGATTCGCTGTCCACAGCCTCTCAAACAAGCTGCAGCTTTAGATACGATCTCAACGAGGTCCAGACCATCCACTGCAGGCACAATGGCTGCTCAGCGAAACATATTTGTGTACGAAGTATTTTTACCTCCCTCAAAAAAACTTATAACCCTGTTAAATACGCTATGAAATGCTCTATACTGACGATTGCGTGTGTGCAGACGTCGGCCCATCCTCTTCATGGCTCTGTTCGGCGGGGGTGCCCTCTTTATTGGGATGAAATGGAGAGCAGTCTTACGACAATCTGAAGCTGCGAAGAAGGCGGGATCAAAAGAGAACTACTCAGTTGCGACAGGAAGAAGTGGTACGATCGCAATCCCACACTTTAGCGCTACAGACATACCTAGGTACATGTACATGCCGCAGACGAAATGCTGATGCTTCTCGTGAAGGGGGCGGCATATAATTCCCGGAATCGCGAACGACCTACCGCGAACATATGGTAGAGCCTGTGCAGGTGGGTGTATATGGGTAAAAAGCTGTATAAGATGGTGGGTCATTGATTTAGGAGGCGGCTTGACTATTCAGCATCGGGACGGTTTAGAATTTGATAACGGCGCAGTGGATATGTTATTACATGATGAGTTGGATGCGAAGGCACCAGAATAGGTAGCGACGAATACGATATGACTCAGTATTGGAAGTATAAAGGCTGGGTGGAAATAATTTGCATTGATCAAACAATGGATGGGTGTTTTGGAGATTCGGACTCGATTCACTCGAACCGAAGCACCAGGCCATCTGGGAAAGCTTCCAACGCACAACCCCCAAACAAGCTGACTTGAGACAAGACTCCATATCGGCGTTATCGAGATGTCTCAATGATTGACGTAGTACAAACTTTCACAGCTTATATTGGATAGACGATGAAATCGTACTCGCTGCCAATCAAGTCGCCGAATCGACATCATATTTTCGGACTTTAGCTACATCACTTGGGATTCTTTCGGACTTGCTCGAATCTTTCGGACTTGCACAAGATGGGAGTCATCAGATACGTGTAGACCGAGTTGCTTGTTGAATAAAGTTCAGGGAAATTCACTAGACTCGGAGTTTGCACAAAATCCGCCGACGCATGAACGCCCGATTCTCAAAACATCATACGTACAAGTACATGACCGCTGTCATCCCCGACTATAAAGGAAACAAATCGAGTTGCTCCCCCAAGATTACTTGCCTAATCAAAGTTGAACTCGAACAAGAACTGTTGAGCACTATTTCGAGATAGCATCATGGCCTTCCCACAAGCACCAGTTGCCAAGTCGCGCCTGGGCATTCACCGGCTCCTTAGCCCGACAGCTGGAATTCGAGTGTCCCCTTTGTGCTTAGGAGCTATGAATTTTGGCAATGCCTGGGAAAAGTAAGTTTTGCAACTTTGTTTTCCACAATGAACGTGGATTTCATGAGTACAACCCAAGCTTCTATCCGATAACAGTGCTGACTCGCTCAAAGGTTCTTGGGAAAATGCGACAAATCGCAGACTTTCGAGATCCTGGACTACTTCTACGAGAATGGCGGGAATTGGGTCGATACCGCGAACAACTACCAAGGAGGTGAATCCGAAACATGGATTGGAGAATGGATGGCTGAGCGTGGAAACCGTGATGAGATGGTGATTGCCACGAAATTCACTACTTACTACCCTGGAGCAGAGCAAAGCGCGAAGCTTAACATTCGGTCGGGGTTCTCAGGCAATCATTCGAAGAGCTTGAAGCTTTCGCTTGAAGCAAGTCTTAAGAAGTTGCAAACGAGCTATGTGGATATCCTCTACATTCATTGGTGGGATCATACGACTTCTATCCCAGAAATTATGAACATGTTGAATCATGTCGTGGCTGCTGGAAAGGTCCTTTATCTTGGAATCAGCGATACGCCAGCATGGATCGTCAGTAAAGCCAATCAATACGCAAGGGATCATGGTCTAGCCCAGTTCGTTGTTTACCAAGGCTTGTGGAGTGCCGCTGTTAGGGATTTCGAAAGGGACATCTTGCCTATGTGTGAAGCGGAAGGTATGGCTTTGGCTCCATGGGGGTCGCTTGGGAGAGGAAATTTCGCAACAAAAGAGGAATTGGAGAAGAAGGGCGACCAGGGTCGGAAGGGGATTCCAAATACCCCAGAAATGCAAGCTGTTGCTGCAGTTCTGGGCAAGCTCGGAAAGCAAAAGGGTGTCCAGACGACAAGTATTGCTCTTGCATATGTTATGCACAAAGCGCCTTACGTTTTCCCGATCGTTGGGGGCCGGAAAGTCGAGCATCTGAAGGGCAATATTGAAGGCCTTGGGGTAGAATTGACGGATGATGAGATCGATGAGATCGAAAATGCTGCCCCTTTCAAAATTGGCTTCCCCTTGACTATGCTTTTCGAATACGGCGGCGGAACGTACAATTCGAGGATGACTTTCAACGATATTCAGTTTGTCAAGCAGTCAGGGGAGTTCGATGCTGTCGAGAAGGCCAAGGGCCCGAAGCCACGCAAGGGGTAGATTACTGTACTCCCGACTAAGATGCTCAGAGCGATCAGAACTACGCGAAGAACTTAAAGTCGAATGAACACTATTCTGTTGGGTCATCTGTCTCGCTAGGCTTGGGTGAAAAGCGTACTATTGAGGGTGTGAGGTCGAAGTGACGATTTTCATCTCAACCTTAGCACTGTTGCCATTGAACGAACTTGCGTTTGATCCTGTCATGAGCGAAGTTGTGTCTGAAACCGGGAAGACTGGCCAGTCGGGATGCAACAAACAACAAATGTTCCGAATGCCCGTCACGCGGTTGCCATGCTCGTGGAACTTGAAGTCCAAAATAGACTTAGATTTCCCGTGTCAAGTGAAACCGCTATGTGTTATTCGTAACGTTGCGTATCACACAAACGGGGTCCTTATCTTGTGTACAGCTATCTCCCCTTCTATCTTTCTGCCTTTCAACTTTCTTCGCAAAATGTCCCTTTTACCTAACTTTTCTCCCTGCATCCAATACCCTGGATTTTATTGATCACCGATGGCGGGTACCGACAGTTCAGCGCTGATCCCAGCCTTCACTCTCATTGGGATTGCATCTTTTGCTACCGGTGCAATAGGAGGTACTCACATCTATCTCATAGAGCAGTTTATCTGCCATGAGTACTATGGCATATACAACCCGCAGAGAATTCCAGAAGGCGGGCCTATTGACGAGAGCCTGTGCAAGCTTCCTAGAATTCAGTCGAAAGTCGCTCAAATTAATGGAATCTACGTATTCCTTTGTTTTCTTCCCGGTATATAGCTACCTACTTGATACGAAGAACCTGACTGATTGCGCCAGCTCTCATACTCACGGGTCCGTGGAGCAAACTGACGCGCGTGTTTGGGAAGAAGAAAGTACTCTTCCTGAACACATTTAGCATCGTCCTTGGCTCAGCCTATTTCATCACCATTTGTATGTTAATTTTCGCAGTCATCGAAATACAAACTGAGAAGAACAGGCTATTATCGTCAATTTTTTGACATTCGCTTGATCTGGCTGAAGCCTGTATTCAATGTCATCGGAGGAGGGCAGGTCATCCTATCATCCCTCGTTATGACCTACGTCGCGGAATCAACCGACTCCAAGAATTTGTACGTACCTCGTTGTACTTTTGGATCATCAAAACTGAGCGGTCCTAGAAGTGCTGTTCTCTACAGGTTCGGCGCCATATGTCTCTCCATGTCGTTTATCGGGCTAAGTATGAGCGCTTTCTTGCTGCGAGTTAATGTTTGGCTTCTTTGCGGAATTGGAGTCTCAGCGCAAGCTCTCATGATACCAGTCACGCTTCTCTTTCCTTCAGCACCAAGTTCGACAAAATCGCCCTTACCAGACCATATCTGCAAGCCAACCTCGGCATGCACCTTCGACTTCTCATCCGAGGCGACTGCTCTTCTCGCATGTCCCTCGTGTAATACGTTGCAGCCCTCTGTACTTCGAACTATTTTCCTCGCCCTAAGGTCCAGCCATCGTCACAACATCGACCTTTTCACCAGAATTCTCTACACCTCCCCGCTTTCGCGTCTCACGATCATAGCATTCTTCCTTTTGAAGGTTGTTGACGGAATCCAAATCATTTTCACACAATGGGCCTCCGTTACATACCACTGGATCCTCGCAGACGTACAAGCGATATTCTCTTTCGAGATGATCGTCTCGGGCACACTTCTACTCTCCCTTCCTATCCTCACAGCCAAATACCTCGCTCCACGCCTCGGGTCCTCATCCGCGATCGACATGTTCGTCTCGAAAGCCTCTCTGATGTTCTTATTCGTGGGATTGGGCTTGATGAGCATAGCGCCAACCCGAGTTTGTTATGTGCTGGCATTGACGGCTGGTAACCTCAGTATACCGTTGGTGGATAGTCTAAGGAGTTTCAGTACGGGGCTGGTTGCTGAGAAAGAGGAGGTTGAGAAGTTGTACCTTGGTATTTCAATGGTTGAGACGATTGGTGGAATGATCGCTACAGCTGCGTGGAGTAGCTTGTTCTCGAGCGTCTTGGGACAGGGTTGGATTATGGAGAGGACGCCCTTTTGGGGTTGTCTCGTTATCATGGGTGGTGCTTGGCTTGTGTTGAGGAGACTTTCTAAGTTCGGCATGGTGGACAAGACGGAGCCGGATATGCAGGCAGAAAGGGGCGGGGAGGAGACTTAGGATTTTTTTTAGGTTCTGATTGTTCTGCAGGATATTGACATTTGAGAGGTCGAATGCTCCGGAATGATTGAGGATGATACCTCTTACAAGAGGCTTGTGTTTGTCTAAATTGGCCTGGGACAGTATCCATATTAGAGTATTTAGCGACGGCATAGCGGAGTATCGAAGGGAGTTGCTTCAGTCTTGAGAAAGAGCGGCTACTTGAGCACTAAATCATATGGCAACTACCCATACGTATGATATCTATCGCGGCTCGATGTGCAGGTGATGTGGCGCTCCTGCGATCATCATTGGCTGCATGTGCTCGAGCAGTCCAATAACATATATGGCACCAGGGATGATAAGGCAACCCCACCTGCCTCATTGATCTTCTGCCTCCTCTTTGTCGTCGCCATGCTCGATGCCATCGAACATCAACACTCGAAATCAAATCCGAGCTCGTAAATGCATTCCACCGGGCCCGCACTAATTCAATAAGAAATGGCACTCCGATTAGGAATCGGCGACACCTTGACGCTGTGCAAGGGAGCGATCGATCTCTGCAGTAAATGTCTCCACGATGAGCCTGAAGATGCGCGCATGTTGATCGCAGATATGTGTTTGATGCGTTCCCATCTCCAGTGCTTGTCGAAACAGATGGGGGATGAGACAACTTTCGTTGCTTCAAGGCCAGACATGTAGGGGTCTTCTGGTATCTAAGCCGTCAGGACAAAGACTAACGTAGGCAGAGCCCCAGCGATGCAACGTTCTCTAGCACCCATCCAGAAAGACTTGATTAAAATGAAGCAGATGTTCCTCGAGCGCAGCAGTAAACGAAAACCAAGTCTTCACATCGTTGATCAGGTGCGCTATCACGTGCTGTACAAAGCGAAGCTTGACAGTCTTGCAGAGAAAATGCCTGCTCATAGGAAGAGTATTTCTGAGATGGAGATATTGATGGATGCGCATACGCACAACGAGAGGCGGGAATCGATAGCGAGATTAGGGTCTCTGGCTGAAGAACAGGAGGAGGGGCGGATGAAAGAAGAAGAGAATGTAGAGGGCCAGAGAGAGCTTCTGGACATGTTTGGAGAGTGTGCTAGATATGATGATAGTGCGAGTACAGAAGAGATGTTGCAGCATATGGAGAGACAATTAACTGAGAGGGGTGGAAATGAGAAAGCGGCCAACGAGCAGATGAGACCCATCCGGAAAGCAATAAAGCTCGATTGGGACAAAGAGGAGGGATTAGGAAACCCAAGGCCCCACCACTTACAATTCGAGAGCTTCAAATTTTAAACTGGAGCTCTTAGATATTGACATTGATGTTGATGTTGATGGTGATATAGACTTTGGTGATTGATACCAGCCACACTGGTAGTGTTGTTCCATAGCCATTAACATTAATTCCCAAAGACAACTCTTTCTATGGTCCAGTATGTAGGCAGATTGAGGCCTGTGCCATGCCTGTCTATGCTCAAGAGAAGAGCCGAGGCCAAGGGGTCTCACAGCCACAACTTACGCGAAGGGAGAGCTGGTGCGCGACCACGACACCTCGCAATCACAAGGCGATAAGCCCATGTTGTTGTCTTCTTACTCCTAGATATGGACACAGAGATCCCGAACGGGACGCAGCACAATGAGTAACGGTCAAGAGCCTGATCCACCGCCCATCGTACAACCGGAGGTATGTCCGCAGCCCCGGCTTATCTAGAAAGACAATGGTACGATGCGAGCAGGTGAAACGGAGGCGGCTGACCTGCAGATAGGGGAATTTCGATGGAGATTCAGCGTTCGGCGGGGTGACCACATTCACTGCTTCTTACCATCCACAATATGCTGATGCTGACCAGTCCGACATCTCCACGACCCGTACAGCCGATTCGAGCATCTATCGGTACAGAGTGGAAAATGGCCGCTCCTACCATGCGTATAAAGATGGAAGTGAGGCTCTCTACAAGCCCTTGGGACTTTGCAGTCTGTACTAATCGGTGATTCGCAGAGTACTTGTTTCCGAACGACGAGGTGAGAGCCATGGCTTGATGCCACAATTCAATAGCTGACCTGGCTGAAAGTTGGAGAACAATCGTTTTCGTAAGTCAGAGTCTCCCACAGCAGGCCACCAGTCTAACACCTAGCCAGAGTTGGAACATCAGCTGTGGATATTGACGTTTGGTGGCAAACTTGCTTTAGCCCCCGTTGGAAATCAAGTTCACAGAGTACTAGATGTCGGCGCGGGTTCAGGTCACTGGGCCATTGACTTTGCTGAAGAGCATCCGGAATCAGAGGTTGTTATGACTGCGTCTTCGCACACAGTCTACATACTGACCTTTCCGGTTCTTGTAGGTTATTGGCGTGGACCTAAGTCCAGTCCAACCAGCGTTGTCAGTCCAGCTCTAGCCGAGGCTTTTCTCAATGATCCTAACCTCTCTAAAACACATCATTCTGGTTGATTCTGATCACGCTGATAATCGCTTTAGCGTTCCTTCGAATTGTAAATTCGAGATCGATGACATGGATGATGATTGGACGTACCAGCAGAGATTTACGTTCATTCACACTCGATTGATGGGCCAAGCTTTAGACAATTGGCCGAAATTCTTCGAGCAAGCTTTTGAGTATGTTTTAGGGCTACGATTCAGTCAGAAAATGCTGACTTAGAACGAGCAACCTTGAAAGCGGGGGTTACCTTGAGCTCCAAGAATGTCATGTCCCATGTCGGTCCGATGATGGGACCCTCAAACCATACAGTGTCTTATCTCGCTGGTGTTCATTGATGCTTGAATGCGGACGCCGTCTTGACAAACCCGGCTCCGTAGCGCCCATCGCAAAACAGCTCATGGAGGAAATGGGATTCGTTGATGTTGTCGAAATACAATACAAATGGCCTACGAATTCGTGGCCAGAAGACGCGCACCTAAAGGAGTTAGGCATGTGGAACGAAACAAACCAGAGACTTGGGTTCGAAGGAGCCAGCTTGGCCTTCTTTACCAGAGTTCTGGGGTGGACTGTGGAAGAACTCAATGGGTTCTTGTTGGAATTGAAAGCATGCGTTGAGGATAGGAGCATCCATGCTTATTGGCCTATGTAAGTTGGGTGCTACTGAGCAAGAAGTTTCATGGCGCTGACTGAAAACTTACATCAGATATGTTGTATATGGTCGAAAACCATAACACAGTGTGGTGTGTTGGACGAATTTTGAATTTTGAACCCTGGGCGTTTCATTTCTCTCAAACAATTTTCGAGAAAAAACAACAAATTTGGATTATGAAGCAGGAGAAATTTTGGCTTGGACGGGGTATCAATTTCCTTATACCCAGAAACCCTAACAGCGCGCAAAATGCTAGCGACGGAGGAGACGATCAACGGAGTTGGGGGCAATACATCAAGAGACGGGCGTTTTATGCTAACGCAATGTGGAGTTTGTGATTTATAATTTCTATTTAGCCCAATACCAACTATCCCAATGCCAATTCCTTTGCAAATGTGATAGTGCTAGTCCCAGGCGCAGAGCGTCGTCACGATATGACTCGAGCCGCTTCCTAGACAGCCAAATACAGCCCCTCCGAAGACTTTCAACCTTCCAGCTGGACGAAATCCAATAACTCATGCTCTTGCCACTTGGCAGTTGTAGTAATCAACAAATGTAACTCAATCACACGCCATTTCCAAGCACAGCGCTTCGAGGGTTTATAGGTAGCACAAACACTGGTTTGCGACACAATGCTATTTGCCACTGGAATTGATTCCATTGACCGATTTCTGCATTTACGCTGATTCCCGACAATGTATTCAGAGATGTTGTAGACATGTTAGAGAAACGAGTTTGTTGATTGATGACACGCTAAAATTGGAGCTGCTCTCATCCGTCATCGGCTGTCCATGAGAGGCTTCTTCTCTCTTCACCCACTTTCGGCCTGAACCCTTCAATCCAACAGCTATTCACAATGGCTCTGTTTGCTCCGCGGCGTCTGGTAGTAATCCTCCTCGTCGCCGTCGCATTCGTGTGTGCCGAGAAACATGCGGCTTCGATCGCGTCCATGAGCGTGCCAGAAATAGAGCAGAAGCTCCAGGTGAGCACAGAGCTGAAGCTCAAGACTCCCCGCCGAGTAGCACCAGTCCCTGATGATGCCCTGTAGGATTGCGCGCTGGTCGAAGATCTCAATAATTACAAGGTCGCGTTCTCTCCCCCAACATCATCCTTGACATCTCGTATTTTTGAGGTTCTTTTCCCTGGCTCGCCAGCTGTCAATGCCCTCTTGGCTACGCTTTACATCTCAGGCCCACCGAATTTCCTCCTAGCACTATGTCCTCCGAATATCGATCCCTCGTCACTATCCGTCATGGTCGCATTTGCGGTCGGGGGATTGCTGGGAGACACATTGTTTCACTTGCTTCCTGAAATATTTCTTGGCGAGGACAGTCCCGAGCATGTGCGATTCGTGCTCGTTGAGCCTAACAAAAATCTGCTGCTTGGAGTCGCGATCATGGTCGGGTTTGTGACGTTCGTGGCTATGGATAAGGGACTACGGATTGCGACTGGTGGAGGAGGTGGACACGATCATGGACATTCGCGTGAGGTGGTGAAACCTATAGGATCGAGCAGTGCGTTGGACGATTCGCCCGCCAAGAGCACGAGGTCGAGGAGGAGTAAAAAGGGAAATGAGAGTACGGAATTGGTTGTTGTCAACGAGGAGAAGGAGATCAATGCTAGTGTAAAACTGGCTGGGTATCTCAACTTGATGTATGTGCTTCCTCTGTGGATACTTTCGGAACTTGAGCTGATCTTTCAACAGTGCGGATTTTACACACAATATTACAGATGGACTAGCCATGTCCTCTTCCTTCTACGCCTCCCCAACGATCGGAGCTACCACAACAGTCGCAGTCTTCTTCCACGAAATTCCCCACGAAGTGGGAGATTTCGCGTTACTCATCCAATCTGGCTTCTCGAAGCGCGCTGCAATGGGTGCGCAATTCGTGACTGCTCTTGGAGCTCTGCTAGGAACTGTCATCGGGATCGCCGTGCAAGAATATGGTGGCAGCAGCTCCAGTGGGGCAACAGGACGGTTCGATGGTCTGATGGGCACAAGCTTGGCGTGGAGCGATATGCTATTACCTTTCACGGCGGGCACGTTTTTGTACGTTGGAACCGTTGCTGTGATCCCTGAGCTATTGGAGACCGGAAAAGTTAGAAGCGTTGAGTTGAGAAAGACGGCCCAGCAGTTCTTGGCTATGGCTGCAGGTGCAGGAATCATGCTATAGTAAGTCTCCACACAATATTGATGGATTTGCCTGACAAGTTGGACAGTATTTCCTGGTCGTAGAATTCTAGACGAAAGAGGGGGTTGGTTGGCGAAGCATATAATTCCCTGTATAATATAGATGCATGGCCAGTTTGATCTAAAGGAAAGGTGAAGTTTGAGCTTCCTATCTTCTCAATATTCAAAACACTTAAATACAAGGACGATCTAGATCTGAGGCTCCTAACCAAATCTAAACACCCTTGAACATTCCAGTGAAGAACGCTGCTTTGTGTGGGTTTTAAGTCGATTTTTGCTTTCGAGATATCTTAGCGGTTGGGACCTTTCAGTGCAAGTAATTTGGTCGATACATCAAATGTAAGGAGTCGGCGAATATACAATAAACGGAATGTGCACCACCTCTTCAACACGCTAAGCGCTGTCGATTTCTGGCTGACAGGTTGCTTCCCATTGCAAGTACAAACTTTCGAAGCTACTTCGTGTGGAAAGAGTTATGTGCAATTCCACGATGATGAGTGAACGGTCAGGAGAGCGATACCTCATGGCTGCATCGTCCGCGAAATAAGAGTTGGCTCAAAGTAGCTGATGGAAGGGTTGACTGATCTGTTGTGGCGGGGAAAACTTTCAAATCCTCATGCTCATAGACAAAACGTTCGGTTTGGGGGGTAAAAAGAGTTGATGAAGGCATTTGAACTTGCGAAGAAGGGGGCCCATATTGGGAAAGTATGTAGCGCCTTGCATAGACTTCAGGAAGAGTAATGATTTTTGAGACTCGAAAGCCATAAGAAAACATCATAATTCGCAGGGAGCTTACCCCATGACCAGATCATGTGCATTAGAATCCTATGAACCTATTTAAAGGGGCCTTGCGCCATCCTCCCACATGCAATATATGCCCGACTCCTATCCATCGCATCAAGTCATAAAATAATGTTCATGCTCCCAGGCAAAGCTATGCTCACAACGCCACCAGATGTCTATCAACAACGTAGCCAGATGTCCAAAACGACAAACTCACTTCTTGCTGCTAAAGAAATGTCGTTTCTTCTTCTCCTTTTCACCACTTTCATCTTTGTACTTGGACTTCTTCTCTAACTTGCCTGTACCTCCACTATCCGCCATCCCATTGCCATTCACGGGTAGATTGGGGGAATTCATAGTCATAGCTGCCATCCCCGCCGTTGGTGGTCCTGAGCTCTTTTGAGAAAGCAAACGCGCAGCAGGACTTTTGGAAAGCGCAACACGAGCCGGAACCCCGCCCATTGCTGGAGGTTTAGGGGCGTCATTACGCTCAAACAGATAGTCTGGAGCCTTCGGCTTTGGCCTATCAGCCGGTAAATCAAGACGCCTCCGGTCTACTCCCAAATCTCCAACTTGACGAATGAATAGAGCGGGAGTGAGCATGTGACTAGTCGCAAGGAATACATCCCGTCCGCTCGTTTTGGAAACTTCATAACAAGATCGCGACTCGGAATATGTTGCCCCACCAGCCATAAACACGATCACCCTCTGTCGGTTTTCGACAGTCGACATGCGATTCCGAGCCCATGTTGGCTTGGCACTTCGGAGAGAGGCTTGCGACTGAGCAGCTATCTCATCGGAATGATCAAGTGGAGGCTTAGTGTAGGGGAAGGCTCCTTGGTCCAGTGTTCCTGCCATCAAATCGTCGAGCATAAGCTTAAGCATCGGTTCGAAACGTGAGAGGGCATATTCTTCATTTTGTGCCGTGGGTGTCGTTTTGCGAAGAAATAATGGTTGGGGAGGCGCTTTATTATCTTTGAGGTTTTTCACTGTGCGGGCGCCAAGTAGTTCCAGGTTGCTAATGTTTTCGAAATCTGGAAATGGTAGGGAAGAGTGTGCTAGAAGTCGCTCAATGTCTTCCTTTATCAAACCATCGCGGAACATGATATACATCATAATTAGCCGCAATCGATCAGCGGAGCCGATACTTTCATCATCCAATAATCGTACAAGTTGGTCAGCCAGATTCTTCGGTTTTCGGAAATCCTCATCTAGACCAGTGGCTAGGGATTGCTCCACAGATGCAATATCAGGAAGCTTGTGGTGCTGGAAGATGTTCATACATTCCTGCGCCATGCTCAGGTGCAACGAGTATGCCTCCTTCAATTCTTGAAACTGCGGTAATCCTGCCAACATATCTCTGATAGCATTCAGACTCGTAGCATCTCCTTCCGAATTCGTGAAGTGCGGATTCTCATCGATAAACTTCTGGAAATCGCCCATCAACTTCTCGATTGTGTCCTTCATATGTCGATGCCTATTTTCGACCCAGATTTTGTCCTTCTCTCCAATCTCCATTTCTTTCTCCTTCTCATCTGGGGCTCCCTCGTTCACCATTGTCTTATAATAAACTTTGTCTGTCTCTTTGATTGGCAGGAGATCGTGTGCCATGGCTTGGTATGTGAATTCGTGTATGAGGGGAGCCATCAAGTCCATCGATCTATCAGTTATCAAAAGAACGCCTTGAGGTCGAGAAGCAGGTGGAGGGAAGTTCTGGTTATATTGTGCATATGCGTCCAATTCTTCTTGTACAAATCGTGCGAGATGTGAACATAGGACGCTGGCTTCGTGTGTCGGATTTCGGGGCCTGTAGTAACGAATTTTGGGGTATTCTTGTAGTGAAACGCAAATTCCTGTAATCTGCGAGACCAATATTCAGCCACATCCTGCTCGAGTCGCAGAAGCCTCCTACCTTTTGTGCGATGGCCTGCATATGGTCTCGAACAAGGTTGTTGCAACTGGGATGATATAAAATTGGGAAACTCCAAGGATCTCTGAACGTTATCAAATGTGATTCGCGGGGGTAGAAGTCTATCGACAATGTTTCAAACCCCATCATTTGTTCTTGCGCCTGTCTCGAGGAGTCGATGCGCCGGCGCAGTTGAGGATCGAGGAGCGCGAGCCATACAAGATATGATTTACGATATCGTCGGCGCTCAAAATCTGCCATGAGGCAATCCACAATATGTGGCTGCGGAGACAGTATGTATATGGCGTCCATGTCTGGGTTCATGCCCCTTTTCTCCTCGATCCTTTCGATATCTGGCAGGATAATTAGCATATGAGCTCCAGCCCTCACTTAGGGTACCCACTCGCAATGTTCTCATTGAGAATATCATCTTCTTTTACGACGTTGTCTATGATCTTCTTGGCTCCCTCATCGATGACCAGCACCTTCCACTAGGAGAACGTCAGGATATGGCACGCAATTAGGTGGGAAGGCGTACATCTCCTCGAGTGATTGTTTTGATTGCGTCCAGAATAACTATAACTTCCATCAGCCATTATCCAAGTAGTACATGTTCGACCCTCACGCTCGCGCTGCTCCTGAATCACACTCAGCCCCATTGTGGGCATTTAAGCTCCGCCTTCGTGAATGTAGATTCTTGGTCAATTTGGTGTGCAGGGCGATTAAGTTCTCGGCATATATGAGTGGGTTCGAAGTCGTAAAATCGAAGCGCAGAGGGTCGAGGTCGGAGTCGGACGGTGGCATGGATCTTGGCGGGTAGAGGAGGTAGGCGGGGTTCCAGAAACATGGAGGCTCTAGCGCAAGAGACCAAACCCGCCAGGGCTATTGAGGCTCTCTGTCTCTTTCTTCACTGTCACTCACATCAACAAGATAAATCTAGGAGAACAGCCAAAGGACGGGAATTTCCGTAAGCTATGAATTATACGTAGAATCTATTCATCTCCGCGCTTGTAAGGCTAAAAACTTTTGCAATTTATATTGCATTTGTTTCATACATCTCGGAGCATCAGTGCTCCTGATGTTTCAATCCAAGGGCTTCTTTGCCAGTATGCACCGCGTAGTAAAAGAAATGCTTCAGTAAGTGCTCTAAAGATAGTGGTCGAAGGTGCTGGAGTGAATGCTTCAATCCCTCAAATAACTTCCATCTGTCCGTCGAACTGTCTCGCACAGATAACAGAGCCTTATCTTCGCTCGCTCCTAACAGCGAACACACATTTGACCCTATGAGGCTGATCATGGCTCCTGCTTTGAGGCTTGTCACTCTCGTTCTGGAGCACTTTCCTTGGGATGGTCTGTCTGTCAATGAACGAACTACGGTAGTAAGTCGCCATTTGGCCACGGCGATAAGTTCAGAGGCTGGATTTCAAAAGCTTGATCCAGAATGTCTTTTGGGTCCTTTTTTAAAAAATAAAGCTGATGCTGAACTAATATATATATCGGAGCATCAAATCTCACACATATATGAAAGAAAATCCGTTACCGCTACGAAATGACAACCTGCATTGGGAGGATGAGAAGCTGTAAATGTTTCTTCCAGAATTAGAACACGAATCCACTCGAGTTATTCTCATTTTTGGTACGTGGTGGGGCCCGGTAGATAGGAAAATTGTACATTAATCTCCATCATGTAGTTGTTAAAAAAAGTCCTTCGAGTAAAGGAGGTCGCTCGCTTGCGACCAGGATAATTTGATCCTGGACAGCTTCACTTCTTCCAATGCTCTGGCTATCACAGCGACAGCGACGGCGCCGGCCCGGCGGCGAAATAGTACCAAGACCAAAGAAAGGTTCCTATATTGGCCTGATCACACCTTTTTGAGGTGGATGATCCGCACTTGAATCTGCCTTTGATATTTATTCTATTTTTATATTGCGGTCAAATAGATTCGAATCAATCCCATCCTGTATCACGAGATCATCACCCGATGGCCTCCATCAACATCTTGAAATTTGGAGTGTCTTCACCCGCAGATACCACACCCCTCAAGAAATTGAAAGCTGCTGGCTATGAAGCCAAAGACATCCTTGGAGTAGTTGGGAAATCAGAAGGTATGAATATGATCCCCACCTTTGGGCGCCAAAGCTGACGATCAAGGGAACGGCTGTGTTAATGACTTCTCACGAACACTGAGCACCCACGTTTGGGAGCCACTAATCCCAGAGTCTGCCATCACGATCTTTTCCGGTGGCACGGAAGGTGTACTCAGTCCTCATGTGACTTTCATAGTCAAAGAGTCAGAACCTACGGGTCTTCAAGCTGTCGTGGGAAGGACACGCATGCTCGAACCTCACGAAATTGGGACATCAGCCCATGCTCAGGAAGTCGCTTCTTCCATCAGGGCATTGCTGCAGCAATCTGGGATCTCCAAAGACCATGTCCATCTTGTCCTGATCAAGTGTCCTCTTCTTACTTCGTCAAAAGTCGAAATCATCAAGGCAGCTTCCAAGACTCCAGTAACGACAGACACATATGAGAGTATGGCTAAGTCTCGCTACGCGTCCGCTGTCGGAATTGCTGTAGCCCTAGATGAGATAGAGGAGGATAACCTTGAAGCAGCCATGCAGAGTGAAGACTGTTGGAGCAGCAAGGCCAGCTGCAGTTCTGGTGCTGAACTTGAAGATAACCATATTCTTATTCTAGCATCAAATCCCTCTTTAGGCACTCTCCGTGCTGCTTCCACCTACATGGATGATGCAATAGATGCAGGTGCAATACTACGCACATTAGAGCAGGTGAAGCGCGAGAATGGAGAGGTGCTTCAAGTGTTTGCAAAAGCGGAAGCCGATCCTACAGGCAGTATCAGAGGCAAAAGACATACTATGAACACGGACAGTGACATTCATAGCACAAGACATGCACGAGCGGCTGTTGGGGGTCTGATTGCAGGATTGGCTGGTGATCCCCAGGTTTACATATCTGTAAGTGATTCTCGGAGAAAAGCTCGCTCATGGTTGGCAGCTTCCAAGCATGTAGAAAATTCTCTTGCTTTCCTGAGTATAAGTATCCGAGATCCCATCATGCCCATACTTCGTTCCTGACAATCGGCTTTTAACCTATTTCGGAATGTTTTCTGACTTATACAGGGTGGAGCGGAAGGTCAAGGACCGCCTGGTGGCGGAAGCCTCTGTGTGATCTATAGAGTAGAGACTTAGTATTCAATGGCTCAAAATACAAGGTTCAATATTTGATACTAGTTTGTATGGAAACCGATTCATTTTCATCAATTAGGCTGCCGGCTCAGCGTCTAGCTAAAGGCCCTATAATGCAGCTCCTGCAAGCATCAAGATTCATGATCATAGAGGTTTTTCTTTCAAGAACCTAGTTATTCCATTATTCAGTCATGTATTCGTGCCTATTTCAGCCCCTCATTCCGCGTAACGGCCAAAAACGTCAAGCTCCAAAGCTGCACAACATCACTTTCAGTTGGTGAGCTTCCCGGTGGGGGTGGCAAAGCTCCTAAGTCAATGTAATCAAATTTCTTCGCGTCCGCATCGTAAGTCCAAGACCAAACCTCGGTACTCAAGTGGGCCGAGTTCGCTTCAATGCTATTCCACAACAAGTTATACGCATTCTTGACGTTCACATAGACCGAGCTATCGGAGCAGAAATCTGGGACGGAAGATGAGCTGCAGCGAGACAGCTGAAGTTCGATTCCTCGCGCCATCATTGCTAAAGGCCATGACCAGACGACTGTTCCGTGATAGGCAGATGTCGTCCAATTTGCCGCATAGATGGGATTATCTCCATATGCGGGGTTAGCCACAAGCATTCCGACATCGGTCATGAGTCCTGCTGGGAAAGTGAGGCGGATATTATTCGCAGTCGAGTTTAGGAAAGTGGTTAATTGTGTTTGGTTTGTGGTGTTAAGCAGGAAATGCCTAAAGCACGAATCGGTATTCATGACTTGAACTTGGGAAAGGTTGTTATTCCCATCGAGTGAAATGGCGTAGAAATGTACCTCTTCGTCAAGCGAAGAAGTTTGTGAGTCCAAACCGGAGATACCTGACTCATTGACATAATTCTGGAGAAGGGTTGTGGCGTTTGAAATAGGGATATTGACTTCAAAGAACTGTAGAGTAGAATCCTCCCATACTTGGGCATATTCGTTTACCAAGGTGGCGTTGAGGTCCAACAATCCTGCCGAAGAAAGAGAAGCGATGGATCGGAGTGCAGCTGGTGCCAGACCTGTATTCACATCGAAAGGAATCTTACCTCCACCCATACCATATGTGCTGTCTCGCCACTGGCCCACGATCTGACCATCCTTTATATGCATTAGGTTGTCTATAGTCTGGTTGCCAATTGCAGCAAAGGGAGCGGCAAGCGAGACAATTTTGTTTGCATTGATTTGGGCTAGCTGCTTGTAGGTGAGATTTGAATTCGATGGGAAAATGCTAGCCGTTGTGCTGAGGAAATCACTCGCCCGTGAGGAACCATTGGCATTTTGAACAAAGTACCGATCCATCAGGACTGGCAAGTAATAGTCTGAATCAATCTAGAAAATCATTAGCCGGATTCAGGAAAGGTTTGAGAGAATGTGTACCATAATGTAGGAGCACAGAGGGGCGGTGCTAGTAATGTTATTCTGCAAATTGGTCCAAGTAGCATAATCGCTTGGAAAGTCAGCTCTAAATTCTATATTCAGAATGTTCCTGTCTAACCCAATTGTTTCCTCGTGACAGACTGAGCCATCAGTCATATTGATTCTTTCTAATACCCCTGCAATCACAGCTTCGATTGCTCCTCCTTTCCCATCGCTCAAGACTGGTTTGAGTAACAAAGCCGAAATCATCGAGTCGCGACCAAAATATGTCAGGAATCTCCAAGCCCCAGCCGTTAGTTTGGTAGTATAAGACAAGAATGATAGTGAGGTGGTCTGCGTTGGAGACTGCATTATCAGGTCTGTAGACTGGGGACTAAGCACCTCCTCGGCGCTTAGTTGAGTCAGCTGGGGGTAGTCTAAGGATGCGTTGAAAGTGTAGGTTCCCGAACAAAATTTTAACGTCGTATTGTCAATCTGAATTGAGCCGTTGGGGCTGGTGAATGATATTGTTGTGGTTGTAATGTTATCTAGCCATAGGCGACTTAGTTGCACGCCGTCTATGATGTTCGTATACTTGATGGCGCCCTGTATATCGTCTCTTAACAAACTAGGCCCTTCCACAAAATCTCGAATCGTTCGGATGCTACCCAGAATGGCTACCGAGAGAATCGCTGAGCTGTTCAGCTCGAGCTGAGTGCTGATGCCCACAGTTGCATTCCCGCTGGTGGCGTTATAAACTGGTCCAAGAGGACTTCCGATAGTTGAGTTTAGCAGCCGAATGCCTAGCGTGCCATTGACTCCATTCTCTGGCTCGAAGTAGGTTGCGACTCCCGAGTTCCCAGCTGGCCAAGCAACGATGAGTCGTGGACCGATGATCGTCAAATTGCTATCTGGCTCTGGAGAGGTTACAACGATCTGAGAAGAAGCGTGACAATCTGAGTAGAAATAGTTTTCGTATGGTGGGGAACTCAAATGTAAGGTTGTTGCATCGCTTGTGCATGTTGCAGTGGGACTTGAGGGAGACGTTGACGAAGCGCTTGCAACTGGAGGATATATCAAATGGCCATTTCCGCAGCTAACTTCATAAGCCTCAATTTGAAAGTTCGAGGACTGCAGAACACTGACGAGTAGTTCTCTGGCAAATAACAGTCTGGGCCGCATCGCAACGTCGGCTCTCCATTCAAGACTGGGCAAAGGAAGTCTCCATCATAACATGTATACTACTACAGTGAATAAAGCTCTCTGAAGTCCTTCTGAAAATTCGTACCTTAGATGGGTAATAGGAGGCCGCGCCGCAAGGCAGTAAAGTTTCGGAGGGGATTGGCTGAGCGAATGGGATGCTGGAGAGGGCCAGGCTTACTACCAAATGACGAGCCATAGCCACGTTAGAACGATATCGAAAAATAGCTGAAAATAAATATCAATCAATCTGTTCATATATGCGAGGTACTCAGGTATATAGACAGAAAATAGATTTCGCTCGTAGTTTTCGATGAGTCCTGAGCGTTGATCCGGTCCCACAGGGCATCGCACACCCTAGCTACCTAGGGCGCGAACGTCATCGTTGACAAAGGATTCGTAAAAGCCCTTGAAAACAAGTACACAATACACTACCCCTCACTATTCCGAGCCGCCACTGGACGACTTGTCCCAATTTCGTTTTCTCGGGGACATTGTGGAGATGCGGGGAAATGCGAATATCATGCCAGCCTGTATGTGGAAGGTTGAAGCGAACAGATGGCTCTGATCTCCACGATCGCATGTTTTTGATCTTGAACTCCTGTTCCACTAAGAGACCTATTCCAGAATACCTGCTCGTTGCTATATATCAGGTCCTTTAAGTAGAAGGAGTGACTTCACTCGGGTGGCACCATTCAGTCAGAGAGATGGGAGTGGGGATAGATATAGAGCGCAGCTCACTTGAAACTGTGCGTAGTGAAATAGCAGGCAAGACCCGTTTCTCAGTAGGATTCCAATGATCTAGGGACTGAGCCTTTTGAGCGCCCACTTTTCCTCCTGCTCGCCTCCCCCCACCTTTGTATACACATATCGATCATGGAGCCTACTATTCCTCCCCTGCCAAAACTCCACCATCTCAGGTTTTATCCTTAGTCCGCCCCAAAACTCAGGCACAGGAATACGTTCCTGTCCTTCAAACTTCTCCTCGACATCCTTAACCCATCCCTCTAACACTCCTCTATCCTCGATCACTTCGCTCTGCCTCGAAGCCCAAGCACCAATCCTACTTCCCCTGATCCTCGTATCGAAGTATTTCTGGCTCTCCTCACTCGTCATTCTCTCGCAGAGTCCCTCAACTCTAACCTGCCGTTCCAATTCCCTCCACCAAAACGTAAGACTAGCCCATTTATTATCTTCTAGATCCTTGCTCTTTTTTGAGGTCCCGAAGTTTGAGTATATGACAAAGCCTTTAGTGTCTAGCTCTTTAAGGTATACCATTCGTGCTGAAACGCGGCCAGATGGTAGAGATGCGGTGGAGAGGCAGACGGTCTCGGGTTGGTGCACGCCGTTTGCCTGCGCATGGGTGAACCAGGTATGGAATTGGCTGAAAGGGTCGGGATCCAATTGGGACCGTTCTAGTGACCCCTTTGTATATTGGTCAGCTTGTGAGTTCGTCTTATCGTTTGCAGGCGCAACTGTAATTAGTTAGCACTGAGCTGCTTCGTGCTAAGAAAGCCCAATGGTATGGAGACACAAACAAATCAATTTTGAGGCATCTTGTGGAGGGTGGAGCGCCATTCTGAGTAAAGTTGGACGGAGAAGGAGACTTGATGTGAGGTGCATAAGTTTAGACGTCCATGAAGCTGTGCGATGGAATGAAAAGATGGTGCCACTGTGGTGACGAAGTACTTCTACACTAGCGAGCAAAGTACCCAGCCTTGCGCTAGTGAGGCCGACAAGGCTGATCATTTAAGTACAGTAGTCCATGCATTATCATGCTCAGGGAGGACACGAGACGAAACAGAGATGAGGTATATCTGGAAAGAACCTCTATTGAGGCTGTATGGTATGGAAGAACGCTACACTATTTCGTATCTCTAAAGGATGTATGACCGACCAAAGCTTTGTATCCTCGCCCTTCATAATCAATAAGCGCTTCGTTTTCCCGAAGATGCGGATTCTGTATCCATATCCATTCCATGCAATTTTCAATGACCAATAACGCCCCATATGCAATTTATCACTGGTGCGGCCTCTAATCCAAACTTGGAGCCAAAGTAATGAGACTGAACCTCAACTCTCCTTCACCAACCTCAGCCTCCCGCTTCAGGAACTTCCTCGGGCCCAGATCCAGCGCCTTCTCGCTCAGAACATCCTCATCTTCTGCTAGTTGGCCTCTGTTCAAAGGTCCTTTCCTCCGTCCATCCATCTCCCACAAAATGTTCGTCTCGTCTTTCACGAAGCACACGAAATGTAGATCGATGTCGTCTGTTGCACCTGGTGCGTGACTTTGCCCTTCAGATGCCGCGCCAGCATGCGCCTTCTCTAGTGCTTGTGAATTGTATAGAAGATTGGCTCGTTCGATCGGAGCAAGAGGGATTGCTGATTGTAGAAGCTTGTGAAGGTCGGAGTCGGATTCTGAATATGACATATCATCAGCCCAGCTCATGTCCATCGACAAAAGCCAATAGAATGCATAATGTACCAACAAAGTTCCTGGCTCCACCATTGCTAACAGCATGTAAAATCCCAATTAGGCCACAGGCGTTTCTGATCGTTTGTTTGTACCAGATGATCGGTTCATCTTCGCCCTTTCCTTCATATACCGCCTTGCCAGCGTCCTCCTGCATACGGAACTGCTCGTAATTCTTCGAAACGGGAAAGACAAGGAGAAGGGCACTGGCTGGGCGGGGAACGAAGGAGAGCATTTCGGGGTCGTCGATTGACCAGACATCGTGAAATGCAAGGGTGGGAGAAAGTCCGAGCTTGTGTACGAGAGTTGTCATAACTTCAGGGTTATTTTCTGTGCAGAGCAAAGGTTAGCAACGATCTTGGGATTACTGGAGGAGCTGTACCTAAAGGCACAAATGCTTTGTGGCCCTTTGGGACGTCGGGGTTATCCACAGCTTCTGCCATCTCGAGGTTATTTGGAGAAAGGTGATGAATAACTCTCTCGCACTTTGATGGACGAACGGAATTTCGGAAGAGGGCTGTGGAAGTACAAAGGCGGATGAAGGTTAGCAGTGAGAGGCAGCAGGGAATCGTCATGTACCCCACATCGGCCAAGAAGATACAGTATTCCGCACCGACGCGGGCCCCTTCCCAACTCGCCATACATTGCCATCAACTCTATTCTATGTTTGTAAAGTTACATCGTTCTCTCTAAGTTTCGACGGCCCCTGAAAACACTTTCTTCACCTACTCATTATGAGCCCGTAGCAAAAGTTTGCATTGCGTCTTGTCCACATTCAACCGCCAGCCAAAATCCAGTCTCTTGAGTCTCATGAGTTTCTAAGCGGCTTGCTCTCCTCTGCTTGCCAAGCTATAGCTCTACTTCTCCCCAAGGATGCAACCGGGTTATTTCTTCTTTCATGTTAGAGACTATCTGGAAGTTGGGGAAAAAGCTGTATGCCGACAGTCCGATGGTTATTGAATTGCCATGGGGCTATTATATTGCGCAGTGATAAAAGGCATTCGAGGATTGCGAGTGCGCCATACAAACATTGTTTATCTACCTAGGCTTTATGTCAAGTTTCTCTCCACTTTGGCATGCCCAAACATATTTTCTTCCAGGGGTCCGGAAAGGTCGGGCTGGATTTTCATTATATTTCTCCATCGATACATGATTCATCTTCAGGGCTGGGTAGTCCTTGCTGGACTATGATTGTACTGTACTTCAAAACACACTATAGTATGGGAATTGGCGGGGAGATATTGGTCATTCCCAAGAACGCTTACAGAAATATTCCATATCGTTTCAGCCTCAAGATCTCAAGCTTGAGGCTGTGACGACCAATATCGAAGGGAGAAGTAACGGTGGTATGATGGTCACCTGACCGACAACTCTTCTACATCAGGCCACTTTATGGTGGACAAATTCTGATATAAGTCAAGGCTTCGGCAGTCTCTTAATACAACCCGTTCCTTATTGAACTCTTGTTTTAAGAGAAGAGGTCATAGATTCATCAAAACAATTCTCAATCCAATCATGACGGCAGCTCCTCCCCAGTCCACAATCCACATCACGGACCTCATCACAGAACTCCTCATCCTTCTCAAAGACTACGCACTCATCCACGATGCCCCAAAAATCGTCACCGAGACCCTGGTGGATCTCCACTATCTCCACGACACCCTTGATTACCTCGAGATTCTGTTTGGAGATTCAGAACATGAGCTGCACATCCCAGCATCAAGGCACGCCCTCAACCATCATATCTTTTCTAACACCCAAGCAACGCACCCCTTCTTACACATTACAGAATAGAGGAATTCAAAGGTACCAAGCTGGCATTAAAGATCGAGCTCAAACACCTCCAAAACATCTTGAGAAAATGGCCCAGCCCACCAACCCTCCCAGCAAAGGCGACATTCGCCGCCCTGCACAACAACCAGGTGAAAGACATCAGAAATAAGATCATCCGTCACCAACTAGACTTCACCGTCCTCCTGAGTGAGGCGACCATCCCGAGTGAGGAAGATGACTTCGCGAAACACCTCTCGTCGCAGCTCTCCTTCACCATCTCAAGCGAGGCGAGCCACAAGAAAGGAGATACCGTGACGGTACTCGCGGTTAGGGATACGAGCAACGTGGCGGAGACCGAGGACTCAGATGAGGGACTACTCGCTGTCTCGCCGGATCTCGTCGCTTTACTGGCCACGCTCCCCCGGAGCATGAGGCTCAGCATCCTCGTGCAGACACTGCAGCGAGCGCAAGAGCTTGCAGCGTCCCCGTCCTCGAACATATCCGGGCTCGGCAACGACATAGCGAACATCCTAAGCCTGGCCCAGGAACTAGACAGGCGCCTGCTGAGCCTGAACCACTTCTCCTCGGACGTGACGAGGGAAATGTAAGTCAAGCCACCTACTCTACCCACCTTACCAAATTCTCCCCTCCCTAACCCCACGAAACCACGCGTCACGCAACTGGAAACAGACGTGAAACGGAAGCAGAACTGACCCAAGCAGGCACACCGCCATCGACCTCTCCGTGAAATTCCTCCTCCACGAGCTCACTCTCCTCGGCAGTCTCCTATCATCCCACAGCACCTCACACGAGCACTTCGCCTACTCAACACACCCCATGCGCCACTTCCTGTGCGACCAGCGGGTCATCTTCATGATGCTCCTCTCACTCGCTGCCGGGTCGCGCTTCACGCGGGCGGACCCGCGGCACGAGGAGGGCACGAGGCGGGATCACGAGTACGAGGATGCTGTGGCGGCCGTGATGGGGAGTCTGGCGAGGCATTCGGCGGCCGTCAATGGGTGGTGGGAGGGGAGGAGGTGTGGCGTGGCTTCGACGTGATGGGCCCCTTTCCCCCTAGATATGATATGATATAGAGAGCGATCTGGGTAAGTTTTAATAATGGATACTCTTATTGGTGAGATCCGTACTATAATCCTATATCTTGATATAACGATATCTCTATATTTCAACAGATCCCTATTTCAGCTGAATTAACACCTCAAGTTCTTGTCTTCTGATAAAGTCATATCTCGGCAGCGTCGAACTTCTTATATTTTAGTACAGTCATTCAGTTACGTTTCGGCAAAGTAATACTTCTAGGTTTTTTTTGGTAGAGTCATTTAGGCAGAGTTACATTTTCGGGCAAAGGTTATGTCTTCAGTAGGATCATAATTCGGGCAAGGCTATACTCCTAGATGTCAGGGGGTCTGTATTCTTATATTTTAGCAAAGGCGTATTTCGGTAGCCTTGTACTCCTAGATTGATTTCAGCAGGAATTGTAATATATGTGTTGGGCAAAGGTTATCTACTCCCCGATTTCGGCAGATTTATATTTTCTTACATTTCGGCGGGCAGTGTTATACCCCTATGTTTCGGCAGGGTTGTATTTTAGCAGGAGTTACACTCCTAGACTCGGCCGGGATTTTATCTCTTATATCTTTATACATTTACATTTCAGCAGAGGTTATATTTCGGTAGTGGTGATATCTCGGTAGAGGTGATATATCGGTGGCATTATTCTTTCGGGCAGGGTTCTGTTCTTACCATTTGAACAAAGTTATATTCCAGTAGAGTGACCTTTAGGCAGATTCTATTTTAGCCAGAGTTATACTCCTACTCTTCAGTAGAGATATATTTAAGCAAAGTTCCATTCTCATCTCTAGCAGAGTTTGTATTCTTATATTTCGGTCGAGTCATGTTGAAGCAAAGTCCCATCCTCATTCATACACCTAGCAGAGATTGTTTCCCTCATATCCCGACTTTCACATCTCGGCAGAATTCGTACTGTAAAGTTAGGCTAGCAAGGTCATATTCCATCCCGATAATCCAATATTCCAACATTCCAGCAAGGGTTAGCTATCTCGGCGTGGTTATAACTTATATGCTAATATTTTAGGCAGGATTCTGTGTTTCGATACAGTTATAACTGATTATGTCGGCAGAAGTTTGTACTTTTAGATTCTTGGTAGAGTGGGTACTTCGGCAGAGCTATTTATGTTTCAGATAAAGCTCCTGAATTTCGGCAGAGTTAGAACGGTCTCTTTCAAAGTACTAGTAGGAATCTGGATTAATCCTTACTGTAGACCTATGGACTTACTCTATAGCTAGGGAAGGTCTGATTGATGATATGACTCGATGAAGACTTAGGATGCAGGTGATACGGATTATATACATGCTAACGTACAATATCTACAGCATAGAAGTATTCGTATAAGTGGGTAATGGGAGATAAATGGCAATAGTCAGACACTATCCCAATTCCGCAAGCTTCCAAGACACCATGCTAAAATCAAATGTACTATCGTTTCCCGTTCTTGTGTTTGCTCACTTAATGTTCAGGTTCTTGAGGTCATCCTCCAAACCAACCGATCCCTTCGTTCTCGACGTGGCGCCACTGCCTGGTCTTTCCTTCGTCTGCCTCAACGTCTTCAAAGACCCGCCTTCTGCATTTGACGGGTCCCTCGCTTTTCCGGTTGAGCCTTGGTCAATCACACGCCCGACCTTGGTACGTTCAATTCTCGTGCTCGGATTGATTGGCGAGGATGGGTTCATGTCCTTAAGTCCGGGAAGCATCCCGCCTGACCCATAGCCGGAGTCTCTAAACAGCAGCCCCTCTTCTCCCTTTTCGCTCGCTGCACTCGACTCATAATTCTCGTCACTGTAACGAGTTTCGCCACTGATGTCACCTAGTCCAGCGCCTACGTACACAGGCTGTGTCTCCCCGGATGCTGTCTCAAAAACGGGTGGGTGACGCCATATGTATTCTGTCCTTGGAACGCCGTCCTTGCTGATGTATTCTTTTTTACTGGAGAGAATTGGTTCACGATTATTGGAGGAAGAATGAACGCTGGCTCTAGAAGTGCTGCGGGAATCATGTTCGCCTCTGGCTAGGCCAACGACGGGGCCATCGGGTGCAGACTCTGTTGATGCGCGGCTTGCACCTTCGCAGTCGGTACCATTAGAGAGCATCCCAGGCCCAGGCTTAGATATGTGCCAGTTTTGATCTAATCTGCCAGTGACTGTGTGCTGAGAAACCATCGACTCGGGGATCTCAACGAGGGTCTTCCCGTCTTGACCTCTCACGTAATGCTTGGTCGGAAGGATTTCGGTTTCGAGGATAGGCAAGACGCGGTGATATACGTCGTGGGTGTGGATTTCGCGAGTGACGACTTCTTCACGGATGTCATGCACCCGAGGGGTAACATGTTCATGGACGACAGCTAGGACCACCTATCAGCAACGGTTGCCAAGTTGCGCTGCTGTGCTATTCTGGGGAAATGTGGGTGTTGTAGGCGACGGCAATGGCCAGTCTGCTGGGGGAAAGGAAGGTGGCTCGACGATAGAGTGAGGAGTAACATGCAGTGGACTCAAATAAGGAACTGAATACGTTGAAGCGCGTGAAACAATTGAACTGCGGGAATAGATAGAACGGGGGCGTGGGTATCTACCAGGAAGTTGTCTGATTGTTACATCAGTATCAACCGAGTCTTTTAAATCAACGATGCCTTCGAGGCTTGGTGGCTGACTGGCTCCTTCAACGATCATCCGCTTCTTTGTACTGTCTGCCGATGTCTGGGTGTGCTCTGCAGGTTCTTGGAAAGCAGCAAAGGTCACTGAAGCTCTCCGTGAACTCGGTCGACTCGTTGTCGGGGGCTTGACGGTGCTTTGGCTGGCTGCCGACATGCTGCGTCGTTTGGGCTTGAAGGACGATGATTGCTGAGACCTCGTTGCTGTGGTTTGCCCGTTGTATGAAGAGGAGGGACCCTTGGCTGTCGGTGGTGCCACAGGAGGAGGATTGCTGAGCGTAGCTGAGGTCGTGGACGTCGTGGTCGCGATGGTAGGGCGAGTACGTCCACGCTCGGGTATAGGCGGTGTAGTCACAGCCCGAGTAGAGTTCACGACTTGTTGAATCCTGTAAGGCTCTTCAGCTATGGACGTTGTTGATGAAGACGAAGGTCTGGCCGCGGCGATCCCATTAGACTGTGCAGGGCGAGAGCGATGAGCGTCACGAACGGGGCCAGCACCAGGATTGTAAGGGCCAGGATTGTATGACCCAGCAACGGAATCGACTCGAGGAGGGTATTTGGGAGAAGACCGAGGCCCAGACCCGGTGGTGGTGGCGCTCGTTGAGTTTGTTCCCGGGGGAGGGGGACCCTTCGAAGCAGGAATGTCGTCACCATTGCTGCTGCCATGCGCGCCTAGCACATGCCCCAATGCAGAGTTGACGCGGGAATGTGGCTCTCCTCGTACTAGGTCCTTTTGGGGGTCGTAGACCGATTTGAGGTAGTTGAAATCTGGTGAACTTAAATCAACTCTAAGGTCTCTCTCGGAGGCTTGGCCGAACGCTCCAATGTTCCGATCTGCGACATCTTCGCCATAGTTTCGCGCCCCAGATGCTTTGTACCGATGCAATGACGCTTCCCTCGTCTGTTTTATGGTGGAATGTGCGTCCAATAAATCGACATAGGACTTGTGCGAGGTATGAGAAGAGTTTCGCTTGTGTTGCGTGAAAGGTGGGGTGAAGCCAACGGGGGCCGCTGTATTGCCGTGGGTTGGCACGTAGTCGGTGATCTCTCGCGAAGCAGGTGACGAGACTCGCGCACTCGAAGGAGGAGAATTCGAAGGAGGGATGAATTTCGAAGGAAGAGGGGGAGGCGGAGGATGGTCGGTATTTGACGTGACTGAGTTTCGTCTGCTGCTGCTGAAGATGCTCGGGGGAGATTTCATGGAGAATCCAGAGAAGGTCCGGTCCCTTGTACCCCTTCTTGTACTCCGCGATCTAGTAGGTCCTTCACCCGGTGGTCCATCATGAGGGGCAGTGTTTGGTCGCTGTGGATGGTCTTCTCGTCGACGTGGAACAATGGGAGCAGGAGCTACGGCAGAGACGTTGGATTGTCTCTGGGTCCTCGACCGGTGGATCTGTTCGAGCAGGTTCGGACCATTACCAGCGACGGGATAGGAACCTTTGATAGGGGGATTAGACGCCTTGATAGAATCGTAGGGTTTTGCTGCCTGGAGCTTGACGTTGTTGTTGTTGTTGCTGCTGCTGGTGGAATTCCTGCCAAAGAACAGACTCTTGATCCCCATCGTAAGTCGCGAACCCCTCAGGCGCAATTGCAGGTAAGGTGTTTGAGCGTGGCCTCAGGCTCAAAGGCTCAAAGGCTCGTCCTCCAGGCGAGCGGATGATCTACGCGATGCCTGCAGCGACGGTGACCCAAGTGAAGATCTGGTAAGGGCGAGGTAGTATTGACAAGAGGCGTAGCATCATCATAGCTTGGATATTAAGGTCGGGGAATTATTCTACGATGAAATGTGATGAATAGGGGGCGGGAGAAGGGGGGGGGGGGGTGCTCGAGCTGAAAATGATGGTTTTCAGGGGTGACTTCCCGCCCACCGGGACAGTACTGTACCTGTACCTGTAGACTCGTAGAGCCTGTGGTAGAGAATCAACGGCGAGTAGATCTGTCTGCGGCATCATCCCGCTACATACTGTAATCTCCACGGGATAGAGACACCTCCGCAGGCCATTAGAGCTTACCCTTTACAGTAGTAAACAGTAAACGAGGGAAGCATTTTAAGATTTCAGTGAAGTTTTGACCCGACTGAGCCAACAAGATACGAAGGTAGTGTCGCTGATCCTCAGATCTTGTACTGTAGAGTGATGATGATCGGCCCATGGCTGCCCTTTTCCGAGTGGCGACTGGCTCGTTTGGGACGAGGTGTAAGTCGGGGGAGGCCGAAAAGGGGTTGAGGGCCGTAAGTGTTGACTACCGAGTTTTTCAAGCACGGACGGACGGTGCCAGCGCAAGAGAGCGAGCGAGTGAGTGAGAGTGTGAGTATTAAGTAAGTACAGACAGTGTGATATGGGTTCCTCTCTTTGCGCCAAGTAGCCAAGAGGTAAGGTAGCTACTAAGTCGGTAAGTAAGTGGCCAGCTGTTCAGCCTCTTCTCGCCTATCCTCCTCTTCTACTATCCACAGCTCTCCACTACTCTCCACCTCACAAACCCATTGTTACGCTCCTTCTGCTTCTTCCTCCAATCTTCCCCTCAGGCCAAACAACCTCTGCACGCGGACTCTGGCTTACCTAACTCGCCTACTCTGACGTAGCATATCTGACGAGGCTCCTCCACTCCAGGGCAAGAGGTTTCTGCAGACCTCCCCGTGTCCAGTTCTCAACCATCACTGTGGGAACATCGTCATACCTCCTTCATATGTCCTCTCCACACGATCGAATCAAAGGGAATCCAATTGGCTGTCCATCCATCTTGCTGTCCTAACTCCTAAGGCTGGCATTACAGATTCGTTGTACTCTAGCCAAAGTATTGGAGCTCAGTCACCTCACCTCCACCTCCACCTCCACTTCCACTTCCACTTCCACTTTCAGCCACTTTCCAAGTTTACACCTTACTTGCATCCCAGGAAGGCAAAATGAATGCACTGCTGCACGTCCTCCCGCTCCGGTGGAACTGTCCGAGACCGACATCTGCTGGATGATGCAATCCCCCATCCCTTGCTCCTCCTTCCCATCCATGGGAATGTGAAGCAATCGAGCATAATCCCATCTGGATTAGACCCATGCGTGGTGGGAAGAATTCCTGAAAGAAAGAATTCCCCGCATCATCCATGCTGCGGCTGTTACTCCGAAATCAACACACACACATTACCTACCCCGCCGACACACAATCCATGCTCAGCTGAATCCGGCGTTTTTGGCCATGCCCGTTCTAGGGCGGCTCGTCGGTCGACATAGTACCGCCCGAAATGCTCGCGTCGATCCTGGTCTGCAACAGCATTGGGAAATCTGGATCTGGGATTCCTCCCACTTCGACCTCATCGTGCCATTCATTGATCCCAATCTAAGTTAACTAAAGCTTTCGGAGTCTATGCAAGCATGGATGTCAAAGTGTTGACATCTATCTGTCTTGGAAGTCTTGTTTACTTGGTACTCGGACCTTAGCGAGAGTTTGAGATCTGATCTCAAGCATCTCTCGCAAGCATCCAGCTTTAGCATTCCCATAGATCGATGCTTGAAGTATAGCATTCATGCTTGCAGACCAAACATATCGAGTTGCTAGCCGTCGATGCAACCAAGGTAATCCACCGTGCCTACCTACTACTTCTCTTGTCTCGCATCACCCAATGCTGCACGTGCAAGCTGCTCGTCATCGTCATCGAGTCTCACAGCTGTGGCCGATTTGAGCCCAAGAATGAATCACGACGCTTGCTTCCAAGATTCCCACTGTATCGCCACCGTCGAAACACCATGGCATATGCCGCAAACAGTCGCGAACGATGCGGTATCCGACATGCTTAACTCAAGTGAGTTTAGGGCGGAGCTATTAGTCGAGACCCTTCTTCTTCCAACCCCCAGTGCTCCTCCCATGCGGCTAGTGCGAAGACCCCGTCATAGATGATGTAGCCACCTGTGATGTAGCCATCTGAAGCTACCGACAACCAACTACCCCTCTGAGGGGTATATTATACTCTCTCGCACCGCAACCTCAAGCATTTCTGTCAAGCCATTACCCTTCACTCAACCACTACTTCACATCAACCAATAACATAGTCAATCTCATTCATCATGGATAAAGCAAAGGCAGCAGTCTCTTCGTTCCTTTCCAAGGATGGAAAGCACGATACTACCGTCCACGAGGTAAGCATCAACAGCTTCTTAACGTGCTCACCCCTAACATCTTCAGACTGTTAACCCAGCCATCACCAACGAGAACGTCACTCGTACGCACCACGAGAATGTTCAAAAAGTAGTCGATCGTGAGGTCCACCAAGATCATCACCACACCTCCATTCAGCCAGTCACGGCCAAGGAAGTCCTTCCAGAACAACACTCCCACAACATGGCCGGTGTCGAGCACCGCCAAATCAAGCACGGTGACGATTCTCACATTAAGGATCGTCTCGCATCCGAGAGAGCACAGTTCAAGGACACCCGCACTGTCGGCGAGACAGAACGCACTTCATCTGCTGTACCCGTTGTCGCTGGGGAGCATATTCACCACCATGTGCATGAGAATATCCAGCCGGTAATCCAGAAGGAAACCATTCAGCCATCCGTCGTTCACACCACTATCCCAGTCCACGAAGTGCACCAGAACGAATCCAAGCACCACACTGCTACTCAACTGCCCGCCGTCACCCTGGACGAGTTTAAGCACCAAGGAGGTCACCTCGGCGGTCGCGAGGAACGAACCGACGCATTTGCCGGCCAGCCTAAGTCTGTTGGCGGAACTTTAGGTGGAACTGGTGCTAAAGGCACAACATCTTTGACAGATCCAGAGGGTACCTCGCATCACTCGCACCACACTGGCCACACCGGCCATACTGGACAAGGTCTTGGTACGACTGGTACGACTGGTACGACCGGTACGACCGGTGCGACCGGTACATCCAACTACAGCAATAATAGCACAGGGACATCCAACGTCGGCAGTGGTACTACCGGCTCATCCACCACAACCAATACCTCCACCACCCACAAGCCGAGCTTGATGGATAAAATCAACCCCAAGGTTGACGCCAACGGTGATGGAAAGCCTGGCTTCATGAAATAGATGTAGTCCTGTTTTTAAATGTAAAATAAGCCCTTGGCGCTCGGAGGAGTATATAAGAAATTAAAGGATCTGATAATTCGCACATCACAACTTGAAGGAATCGTGATTCATATCTTTCCCTAATTGAAACAAACCACACATCGACCTGATCTGAGCATGGTTTACCTTTCAAACATACCTGCTGGTAACATAACCTGAATCATAAAACGCAGATTTGCTTAGCAGATCGTTCACTACGCGCGGACACTTCAGCCATTTCACCTACCCACATCGCACACAAGAGTGATATGTTCCGGAACGGGTAGGGAGTTGTTTTGGGCGACAACGCAACGCCAGCCGGAAACAGCCCGTGTGGAAACTCTACCATGACGACATGTTGATGGCACAGTATAAGGTAGGGCCAGAACTTGTTCCAAAACGCATTCACAGTAGCCAAGATTGGGATATGCAGCGTAGGAATGGCTGCTTCACCGAACATGCCAATCTGCATGAAGGTGAAGGGGAAGGGTAAATCCTAGACCCGGTATGCGTTTTCTCTTCTTCTTCTTCTTCTTCTTCTTCTTCTTCTTCTTCATAGCTGAGTATATTCCTAGCTGAGTAGTTAGACATCTCGCAGACGCTTGAATTGACTCTTGAGACGCTGGCCTGGCTATGGATATGGATATGGATATGGTGAATGGCTGCCATTACTTTGAGGTTCATAAGATTCCGAAGATAAATAAGATGCCCACCGAATTGCTGGATTTATTATCTTCTGTTTTTAAGCCGCTAGTATAGACTACTCAGAGTAGCCTTTTTCATTGTGTTCGGAATCTCTACTTGATAAGTCTGTGGGCTAGAGAAAGGAAAGGGAATGCCATGCAATGCTCAGCAGCATGCTAACTAAGCTCAGGGTATATCAGAACAGAATAATGCTATCGAAGCCCCTGGGTTCAATGCCAGGCCGACAACAGGTATTAGATACAGTAAGGAGCATAGGCAACGCCTTGAGCAGGAACTCGAGACCAGTAAGAGACGGATCCGCTTCTTCGCCGAGAACGTGTTGGTCGGGATGCAGAATCTAGCGGTCGATGGGAAAGGCAAGCAGGTTGTCTGGGCGAACGAGACGTTCTACGAAATCACTGGTTTGCCGCGAGAGATTGGAGCCGTTGCGCACAAGCTTAAATTCTTCGATGTGATCCTTGAAGAGCATCGACGAAGGGCTCGTTCTGCGTTCAAGCGAGTCCTCAATGGCGAGCAGAACGTCTCGGCCGAATTATGTACGCCTGAAACGAATGTTCAGTCCTCCGTTTGCGAACCGGAGCATGCCTGTATTCTCGCACTATCATTTCCTTACAAAGAAGATGGAAAATTCTCTTCGGTCATGAACTTGTGTCACGGATGTATCTCGGTAAGTCAGCTTTTGTTCCCTTCTTTTTTCGGTTTCATTCATATGTGCTAGAGAAGAGTGCCTTCCCGATGCCGATTCCTTGAACCACTGCCGCTCCTCCTACTTTTCCTGTGGTGAAGCTAATCAATGTTGTAGAAGGCTTAAATGGGCCGAGCGGAACTCTCAAACTCAAAGAAAGGGTTCGTTGGTCTATTCAATTACAGAAGTTATCGAGCCTGGCTATACAGAAGGGAACAAGCATGCCTCCCCTGATGTAACTCAACTCACTTCTCCCTCTTCTTGATCATGACCTTCACACCCTCTCGATCGCTCATCCTCGGCAAGAAGAAATCCGTCTCAAGCTCCGCGCACCTGCCGTCCGTCTCCCACAGCCTCATCTCGAACCGCCGAAACACAGTCGCGAGCAACAGATACATCTCCGCCCAGGCCAAGTTCATCCCAAGACACTGTCGCGTGCCCCGGGAGAACGCGACGTTGTATCTCTGGAGCCGCCTCGTCGCCGCCGCGTCGCCCAGCCAGCGGCCGGGCTGGAACGCGTAGCTGTCGGGGAATACCCCCTCGTTGTGATGCATGTGTACGGGATCCATCCCGACGGCGTAGCCCGGTGGGATGGCGAATCCCTTGTACTGGATCACCTGGGAGGGAGAGACTCTCGGTGAACGCTGGACTACGCCGTAGGAGAGCCGGAGAGCTGTTGTTGGCCGTCAGCCGCAGCGATGAGAGATCGGGTTGGGATGGAGTACGCACATTCTTGGATGATGGCCGTCAGGTACGGGAGGGCTTCCAGTTGGGACAAGACGGGGGTAGTGTCTCGATCTGGCAGGACAGCGACCAGCTCTGCCACGAGCGCCTCGTGGATGGTCGGATTGTTGAGGATGTGGAAGCAGGCCACATTCATTGCATTCTTGATCGTATCCGACCCCGCGCTGGCGATGATACTCGCCTCTTCCGATAATCTCTGGATCTCCTTCTCCGCGTCCGGAAGATCGGATTCGAGAATGTCGCTGAAGATGGTTCGGTGGCCCGTGTAGCTTCCCTTCTCCCCATGGCTGCCCGCGACGAGGCGGACCTGTTCGGCTATGCCCTATCATACGATCAGCAGCCTTCAGAAAGAATGAGAGAAAGAAATCCCACGGCATTCCAGTCATACGCGACCACCAATCCCGGCTGCAACGCTTCTTGCATGAACTTAGGCAGAGCACTCATAACCTTTCTTATGATCGGCAGATGTGTCATGAGATGGACTTTCCCGGTCAGGTAATCCAGCACGGTGATCAGCTCGCTCTCGAATCCGGGCTTGTCGAGATGGTTGAAAGTCTTCCCGAAGGAATACTCGGTCACCACGTCGAGCGCAAAACACCCGATTGCCCGGGTCAGATACAACGGCTTTGCATCATCGCAATAGCTCTCCTCGACAACGGAGCAGAGCCTCTCGGATTTCTCGACTATGTACGGCCAGAGGGCGGAGATTTGCGACTTCGAGAAGAAAGGGTTGAGTGCTTTCCGCCGTATCTTGTGCAGCGCGTGCGGTGCAGTAACTGCCTCGATTCAGTTTCGCGCTTTGAACCAGCTTATTTCATCTACCTTGAACTGAACCCGGTTTTCTCCAACGATCGCCAAAGTGTTGGAGTTTGTCCAGATGGAGGTTGTGAGAATAGATCGTCTCATAGTACTCTGGATCATCGATGTGGACCTCTGTTGGATTGATACGGATTATCGGACCTATTGAACGTCAGTGTCGAAGTCTGACGTGGGACTAGGATATCACACCATATTTACGATGAAGCTCTTGGAGATGAAATGTGAACTGCCCCCTTTCACCACATCGTAGTAGAACTCATACCAAGAAGTCAGAGCGGCGAGTTTGGGACCCGGGACCTTGGATAGAGGACTGAAGTAAACACGATTGGTCGAGACGCCGATAATCCACAGGAGCAGAACTCCCGCGAGGATCTGTAGAACAGAGACGTCCTGTCCGAAGAGGGGGGAAGGTAGTTCCATCACTGGAAGATAGGAGCCAGATACAGTATCAATGTCTCGTACTTTTTTCGATTTCACCCGGGTGACTGACTTTGAAGTAACTTTCCATACTCTTCACGGCATCTACGTGGTACGCACGATACCCGGGCCTTTCACAGATCATCTCACTCAGGCTCGGGACTATCATGACTCCATTTTATGCTGACTGCTTTTCCTCAATTTCTCATGGTTTGGTGGTATTTGCGGGGAGCGGCTCAGCACTAACGAGGCAAGCCAGCCAGATTGGCGTCGTCGTTGTGCTACAGTACGCCAGCACAAGTGGGCAGACCCACAAACGCAGTCAGCCGCTGCTGATGCCGCATTTTCTTCAGAGATAGGTTCGTCCTGTCGCTCGAATGGGAACGGCATATTTGGATTCGCCGAGGTTGATCTCTCCGTACTACATGAAAGTGTGTTAAGAATCATCTCTCTTAATCCATTTAGTGCGTACAGTAATCTGGGAGCAAGACCGGAGAATACCTTCTTCGTCTTCGAATATAATCCTCAGGTCCTCTTGGTCCTCTGGAGACTGGAGTGGAGTCCAGCCTCGCAGAAGCGCTTCGCTACATGCTGGAAGTGTATAGCTTGCTTTGTCGTCTCACATCAACACACCACCAGCACTGTCTTTGGAAAGAAGCCTTTGAGGTCAAGGATGTCCACCCAACCACTTCGCGGACCGTGCCCTCACTTCGACTAAGGGCGAGTGAGTGCATGACAAAAAAACCATGTGGAATCACCAGGAGTTGCGAGACAGATGACAAATATTCATGATGAGGGCAAATGCTTCAGGGACTTTGATGTGATTTCTTTACAGACGGTGAACAGTCGTGACGGAGTAATGAAAGAAAGATATCAATGACAAGTGAAGTTTAGAGATCCGGAAGGTTTCCTTCGAAACCTAGCCTCAGGTGAGTTTCGTGATTTCATGTAGCTGAACATGTAGCGTGGTGTACGCGTTATGGCCGTATTCACAAGGACATTGTTTCCATCGTGTTAACCCCAGAACTCTGAACATTACCAATTATCCATCGTCATTTGAACGAAATTCCATGGTATACTCGCAGTTTTTCAATCCCAGTAACTCCATAGTCCTTCGTAGTCTTCATCCTCTGGTCGAGTATCCATTGAGGCATCCATAACGCCAGTGCTTGCTTACTGTGACTAATATCACTTCCACACCTTGAATTGCCTCGAAACCCAAGAGACGGTATTTGACCGGATGTAATGGCCGATCTACCGACCAGAAAGATCATTTCAACGCTTCGTTCCAGATTCGAATGCCTCATTAACAGCAAGGTATGCGCTGCCCCAGGACCACGTGCCAGGACAGTAAAACGGCAGATTATTTGCCTGCTATAGATCCTCACTCCAACTCCACAGGCCGCAAAGAGTTGGCTCCGCCTGCGAGTTCCTGGGGACGGGTGTCAGAGGGAAGTTCTCCTGGGGCGTCTTGGCTAGGAAGCGCTTTCTTAGGACCGGGCGAATAAAGCTCGCTCGCGGCAGCGGGGGTGGTTCCCATCTCTCCTACGACGGCACTCGAATCGAGTTCGGCTTGTATCCGCTTCGCCTTCCTCCTCCTCCAGAACCAGAAGAACAGCGCTGCTAGGACTGCGAGGACAACGACTGGTATGACGACGCCGATGGCGGCTTTGGCTCCTGTTGAGAGGCCGCTGGAGGAGCCTGAGCTGCGTGATGAAGGACTCGTTGTATTTGCGATGGCTTGTTGAGGGATTGTTTCGTTGGATCGGTCAAGGAGACTGATTCAGCTGCATTAGATTGAACCGGCTATGCGTGACGAGAGAAATCCTTACTTGTCTATAGTGTGGATTACTCCGTTCACGATCAGATAATCCGATTCCAGGATCTTCGCCATGTTCACGTAAGTATCATTTCCGACCGTTGTGATTGTGAGGTTGTCCCCCTGAGCCGTCCTCAATATTGTCCCATTCACAAAGTCTGGGCTGTAGAGAACTTGGTCTGGGACTATGTGGTAGTCGAAAAGGGCCGTCAGATCAGCTGCTGATATGTTCGTTGAGACACTGTCTGTGAAGGTAGCAAGTGCAGCCGCTGAATTGGGAACGAAGAATGTCATATTGGGCGTGAACGAAGCATAGTTGACAAATTCAATAAGTCCTTGGTCGTTTATGGAGAGGAACTATCCGATGTCAGAATTACAGCTCCTAGATTCTAACCTTTGAGAGGCCTGTGGCCCTTCATAAGGCGCGAAACAAAATACCTACATTTGCTCGATTTAAGATGGCGATGAAAAACGACATATTCGCTTGGGCAGTCAACAGTACCAGGCTGGTTGGTATGCTTAAAATCGAATTCACAAACTGAATCAATCCGTTTAGACAGACGACATCCTATCCGCTGTTAGCCAACCATGATATCCGAGGACGCTCATGCACATACCTTCGTAGAGATAGTTGTCGCAGTCTTGTTACTTGATATGATCTCTGGATCCCCGCCTGGTCCCGCGACCAGTTCCACCCTCTGACCCCCAGGGAAAATGGTCACATTGTTGTAGGTCGAATTGGTTAGATCAGTGGCAGCAAATTGCGGCGCCGCTGTGAAATCTACCGTCGGCCAGCTACCATTCAGCAGGTGGTAGGAGAGCTGGGCTTCGATAACATCGGCGGCCGGTGTGTTGTTGCCATTTGACACAATCCATTGCGCGATCGCATCGTTCGTTGGAGCCAGGAAGGTGAAGTTCTCCGCGGTGTTGAGTAAGTTGAACAGCTTCGTGGAGCCATTTATGTAGCTGTACAGAGTGCTGAGGTCCGGATAGCTCGCCAGGGTCGGGATGATGGAGGATGGGAGGACATCGCGAACGTCCCACGAAGCCATCGAAAGACTTCTGAGCGTGAAGGGTTCTGGGTTGCAGGACGCTTGGCATATATTCTGGGGTCCGTCTGAGTATTATCTGGCTGGAGGACGGTGCCACGAAGCTGCAGTACTGGGATCTGAGCGGCTGTACGGCCAGAGCGATATCATTGGCGGAGATATCATGACTTTTACGACTTTTACCGGTCGTCGTGCAACCTTTCTACGCCCAGAAGGGACCAAATCGGCACTCATGCAGTTATCCTAGTAGACTGGGTGGTTGGACCGTGGATGAGGTTACATACAGTATCTGTAAGCGAGCTTCTCCAGCGGAACTTCAAGCTCCTCGGCCCCCACGCGTAAACATCGGCTCGATCCGTGACCCTCGATTACGCTTTTGGTTCAAAGAAGGGATAGGGATAGTAGATGGCCAGACCAGAACAGCATCAGCCACATCAGCATACTGACTGGTTGAGCTTATTGCATAACATAATTTAAAAGCGACTCGGGAAGGATATTCCGTCCATTATTGAATTGGCCAGTCGTCAAACAATGTTCGCAATTATTAGCAACGCCAAGCACACAGCAAAAGATGTCTCTGGAGGCTGAACCACTGATCCTGCTCCTCTACTCGCACTCGTGGACGAGCCTGGCGACCCGGTAGGCGTCACGCTACTCTCGCTCCCAGAAGACGTGGAAGAAGTCCCAGAATCCGTCGTCACAGTCGTCAGTCCAGTAGCTGTAGCACCGGCTGGAGTATACGTCAAGAGCGATGCCGTATCTTGCACGATGCTGACGTCTCTGAAGAAGGGACTCACTGCTGCCGCCGAGCTATAAATGACGGTCACGGGACTAGGGTAGGCCATGAAGATGCTAGATGACACTCCCGAGGGGCGAACGCCTCCAGTGAGTGTGCAGTCCATTGATGTTGTGCTCGTCAGGTCGCAGGCCATGGATAGGGTTCTGTGGGATGTTCAAGTTGGGAACCTGGAATCGATCATAGTTCGAGGAGATTGAAGGCAAGGAAAGTATAAATACGTACGCGGATCCAATCCCTCCTAGTCCAGTGTAGTTATAGACTACGGAACTGGGACCTTGTATCAAGGTGTATGGCTGAACAAAGTCACATAGATTTTGGTAGCCACTTGTTTGGGCGACCTCCGCCGTGCAGCCGACCAAATATGTGGTTACGGAATTGAGTTCCTTTCCATGTCAGCAACTACCCAACAACGTCTTCGAAGGATAACTTCTTACTGAGCCTAAAACATACGCAACGACGGGCCAATTGACTGCAAACAGATTGGCGTATTGGGCGTGGGCACAGTTGATAATCAATGCGAAGACACCTAAGATTTGAAAGGGGAAAATCATGATAATACCGAACTTCGGCACCGTTGGGTTGTAAAGGTTTGCTGCTTGAGATACGAAAAGGAGCGCAGAGGCTGAAAACCGAGGCAATTAATTCTAACAATGATCAGGCTAAACTTGATTCGACGCAATCACGGGACAGCTATTTTGGGCACGCATAGGGCAGCGAATAGGTAGGTACTTATGCGGAGAGGCTACGTCTCGTCATCTACCTGTAATCTTCAGGAATAATGTCCTGTGCCAACTCCAAGTTGTGCGAGTAGTCGATCTTGATATCCACAATGGAAACACCGTTGTAGGCCAACGCCTCAGCCATAACCTCCTCAAGCTCCTCTGCCTTCTCTACTCGGAACCCCTTTGCTCCAAATGCCTCCGCGAATTTGGCGAAATCGACACCACCAAGCGCAATGCCCGAAGATCTTCCGTACTTCATCACCTCTTGAAATTCCACCATATTGTAATGGCCGTCATTCCAAATGAAGTGAGTTATGTTGCATTTCTGGAGGACGGCGGTACTTAGTTCTTGAGAGGAAAACATGAATCCCCCATCTCCACTGAGGGAAACGACCTTCTGTGAGCATGGAGGATCTTGGATTAAACTGGCTCCTATTGCCCAGGGTAGACCCACACCGAGAGTTTGTTGTCCGTTCGAGCTAAGCAGGCGGCGGGGTTGATAGGCATAGAAAAATCGCATCATCCAGATGTATACTTTGATCACGAAAAGTCAGTATTCGCTGTACTCTGGAAATTTCTAGCTGAAATGAGATCTACTTCTCAAACCTACCAGTTCCAATATCAACAGTGACCAAAGTGTCTTCCGAAAGTGACTCCTGCAAGAGAGCAATGAAGTGAAGAGGGTGAACCAGTCCACCAGGCTGGGATTGGGACTTTGCGGTTGCTTTCCACGCGCTCAACTCCTCACGAAGGGCCAAACAAACGGCTGTCACTTCTGGTCGTGAGTATATCTTGTCCGAAGGGGACAGTAGATCTAGGTTCGACTCGATCGATCCCAGAAGTTCGACTTCTGGGGAGTAATGCACGCCATAATCAGCTTCGTGGTAGTCGATATGTATCAATGTTGCATCCGAGGAATTGCTGTTCCATACGTTGGCGTCGTACTCGTACGCATCAAATCCGACACAGACAATCACATCGGCCGTTGCTAGCAGCTTGTCACCTGGCTGATTTCGGAACAGACCAACCCGACCAGCGAATAGATGTACAAGATCTTTCGAGATCGCTCCAGCTGCTTGAAAGGTTTCTACCACCGGGAGTGGACAACGCTTCAGGAAGCCTCGGACTGATCTCACAACTTCCGGACTTCCAGCACGCATTCCCAAAAATAGGACCGGGAACTTTGCTTCCTTCACCAGCTTATTAGCAGCTTCAAGGCTGGAAGCAGGTGCAATGCCGTATTTAGGGGCACTGAAAGCTTTTGTATCAAAAGCGGGAACTTTCGTAGTACTCTGAGCGACGTCCATTGGAATAGCGAAACAGGTAGCCCCTTGCGGAAACTGACTTGCAGTTCGGATAGATCTCAGAACAATCTCAGAAACTTGGTCTTCGACATCAACATTGAGAACGGATTTGCAGACCGAGCTTAGAAGATTGGGAATACTGAGCGACTGATGCGTATGTCTGTGAGACTGAGCTCGCGGGACAATCCCAACGATCGCGAGCACGGGATCACCTTCAGTCGTCGCTGTTGCTAGACCCGTCGTCTGTGAATTTCCTGGGTCAGCATGGACAATGAGGCAAAGTTGAGAATCAAGAAATTAAGGCGCTCACAAGGTTGCTGGCCCCAGGTCCCGATGTTGCGATACAGACTCCTGGTCGACCCGTCAATCTCCCAACGACAGCGGCCATGAATGCGGCATTCTGCTCGTGCCGACATACAACGAGGTGAATATCCGGATGATCCAACAAGGTGTTAAAAATCGAGTCGACCTTAGCTCCAGGTATACCGAACACGATCCTCACGCCGGCATTATAAAGACTCTCAACGATGACATGACTTGTTTGCTTTGCCGGAGCCACTACTGACTCAGGACTTTTCGGTCCTCGGCGATTCATGCTTGCAAAATTTCGGAAGCTTGAGCCCACACTTCCAGAGGCTCTGAGCCTGATACTTTGTAAAGGCCGGTGATGCCGAAGTGTTGGAGCAGCAGCCGGAGGAATACAGACGTTCAATGAGCTGTCTCGACAGGTGTCTCGACAGGCTTTGACGATACCACAAATCCTTTCTTCTTATACCGTGCATGCCAAAATTGGAGGTTGAAGTGAGTATTGAGGCAGAGAAACTTTCTGCGTAGAGCTTAATCATCTCGTACATTCATCGCCAATATGACGTCGGCGGGGTAGAAGCGGCCGCATTGAGGGGCAGATGTTCCCAACAATATCAAAGCAACAGAAATTTCGAAGACACGTATGAAACCTTCCGAGAGCCGATTGAACATTGCGAGGCCTTCCAACATGGCCAATCAATTATATCAATACTCCATCATAAATGCCTTGATGGATGGCGTGGCATCCGGAGGAATCGAACTATCCAACCTACAAGAGCTCGGAGACCATGGACTAGGGACCTTCGAGTCCATTGATGGCGAGATGGTGATGATAGACTCCATATCTTATCATCTACGAGCAGACGGCAGCATAGAGACAGCTACGGCGCATAACAAGCTCCCCTTCGCCATGGTAACAAATTTCACACCAACCATTTCTGGCCGAAAGGTTTCTTTGCCGGACAAAGACGCTATTTACAAGACCGCCAAAGAGATGTTCCCCAGCACAAGCAACGTGTATTTGGCGTTGAAGATTGATGGTACGTTTCAGAGGATGAAAGTCAGGGCAGTGAGAGGGCAACGGTACAAAGGTCAACCATTAGTACGCACACCTATTCCAGGCCCTGAAATTGGACTCAAGAGCTATCTAAGGGCCCGTCTCTCGGGCTCTGAGAGACAGGACAGTGTCACGTATTAATTTGAGTTTAGTCTGAATTAGGTGACAGCCAAGCGGTCAATGAGTATACCAACATCGAGGGAACCGTCTTCGGCTTTAGGTCACCACCATTCTCTCAGGGTATCTCAGTGGCAGGTGGGCACTTACATTTCGTCTCCGCAAAGAGGGACTGTGGCGGGCATGTTTTGGAACTGGAGGCCTCGGGTGCAGAGATCAGCGGTGCAGTGATCAAGGACGTGAGGATAGAGCTTCCTGAGAGTGTGGAGTTTAATGAAGCAAAACTGGAGAAGGATGCTGGTGGTATAGGGAAGATTGAAGGCTAGACTTTGAAATTTGTGGCGTAAGAACCTTTCTGGAAGCCATGCTATACAAGGATGCCTAGTAAGCATTCAGCTGAAAGACCTGGAAAAGGTGTAATAAAAGAAGTTTGAACACACGGTAACGAGGTGGTGGCATCCAGACTCTTGATAAGGGCACCCTTCTAGCAGGGGTGAGGCTAGTCAAAAGCTTATTCGAAGCACCCACACAAGTGAACCGCACTTTACCCGAAGAAAGCATTACCTTACCTGAGCTACCTGAATTCTTCTTGTCGCGACCACAAAAATTAAACTTCTCACTTCGAACGACGCAATACTGTATTCTGTCAAGTCCCAGCATACAATCAAGCATATCTATTGGCCTTCATATCTCGACCGCGCCCGTCAATACTGAGATTCACGCTCTTCCCAAATTGACGGCGAATCTGCAACTCAGCCTCGAGCTCAGCCTCGCGAGACAATCGCGATTCTCCATCTAGCACCACCACAATGGCCAAACTACGAAGAAGTTCAAGGAAGAAGGATACGATGACCTCCACCGCTCGAGAGAAGCAGTTGGCATTGGCCGTCTCTTCACCAAAAAATAAGAAGTCCAGGCCGTCAACTGCACCAAAGAAGCAGCTAATCAAGGCTGTCAATTCACCAAAGATCAAGAAGCCAAGGCGGCCGTCCAAGCCAAAAAAGGCACGGAGAAAGCCAGTGGATCTACCTTTCTCATCACCCAAAGATGAACCACTCAGAACGATGTAAGCAGTTCCGTGCTCATAATTCAATGCCGTACTGACCCGTGTCCTAGAATGGAGCAGAACGCTGTGGATTCTCCCTTGTTGCGGCTGCCTCTTGAGATCCGACTAAGTATATGGGGTTATGTCCTGGGCCACCGAACGATACACATAAAAGGGAGGCAAAGCTGGCGCAATGGCCTGCGCATTTGCGCAACCGAAAGTCCGTCTCATATTATATGTGAAGCTACAACCTCGGAACGTGAAGCATATGAGCTGTCTAGAAGCGAGAGCTACGAGAGTAGCGTAACTCGTATGCTACTTGAAGGAACGCCTGATGAGCGTTGTTGCGAGGTCAGACATCGAGAGTGCCACCGGAGATTCGAAAATCCAGGCATTATCCGAAACACCCTAGATCTCAGGATGTTGAGAGTGTGTCGGAAAATGTATGATGAAGGTAGTCAAACACTATGTGAGTATTAATTCCTCATACGTTTAGTATCGTTGGACCAAGAAGACTGACCCTGCCATAAAGGGAGCACGACCCTCTTTTCGTTTATCCCATTCGGCAATAAGTATTCCTACCATGCCTATACCTGGCAAAATTTCTACACGTCGAGAACTCCATTTCAGAGACAAATGATTAGAAAAATCCATCTTGGAGATGACAGATGGAGAGACCATATCCAGGAGAACCACCATATTGCAAAGAGTTTAGCCTCGAAATTTGAACAGTGGGATGAGTTGTACGTAGACATTGGCATAAAAATTACACGAACTTCCGCCAACTTCGCTATTGCGCATACCTATGGGCCTGCTAAGCTGTGTTTACCTGGTAAGTTCTCGTACTTCTTGGGTAGTATGGAAATTTGCTGATGCCTGATAGCTTATTTCTTCCGAGCTAAGAACATCTATGTCAGATGTAGGACTTTCCCTTCATATTGGCATTTTAAGCTCCAGATTCCGTGGAAAAATAGGGTAGAGATGGCGGATAAAATGGCTTTACATCTGGTCGAATTACAATCGAAGATAAAAAGTAAAGCATAACACGGAGGACACAGTCGAGCAATTTATGCACATAGCACAAATTCCACTCGCGATATTTTAGTTAATGTTATCTTACATACCTCTCCAGGTTCTGTAATCTGTTTTGAGCAAACTAGCTTGGGATCATGGAGGTAATTTTAGGATGAGCATATTGTCTGGCACAATGGACGATTCTGATTATCACATCTGGTCTATGTCTTAATAAATTGTCTATGAATGTGCAGGCACCGTGGGTAGCCATTCATCAAGTATCAAGAAAGATTTAGCAGCAAGAGGTTAGGACATGGTCTGTCTTGTATCTTAAGAGTAGACGAGTTGTCTTCAGAGGGCCAGTGAATCTGTATTGCTGCTCTATGGCTACAAACTAACCATCTCCTTTTTGACCTACCTCATCCAAATACTGTTCCTCTTGAGAACTACCAGCACCTTCCTCAACTAAGACCATTGCAACATTAAAGCAGTCTAAAACCTTGAAATTTTTACCACGGCAGATAATTTGCAGGAGACACTTGGAATATCTTTCCTGAGCAGCAACATGTGACAACGAACATCCACTCCACCCCAACATCAAGGTAAGCAGTGTTTCCATCCGCTTTAGCCAGTCGCCGCAATATTTGTTCGCCAAACGTCGTCCTTTCACGCGACATCATTCAAATCGAGCATTACCTGCCGAACAATAGGTCCGTCCGGCAGTCACAACTCCTGTGCCGCTTCATCCTTGCATCATGCACATGCAGCCTTGGCACAAGAGACCCTTCAAATACGCCTCCTTCCCCTCCTTCCCGCCATCTTCCAACCCAACCATGCTACCCACTTCTCCCTTCCAACTCATTCGCTATGAAACCCACGCCCCAGGGCAAGCCATCACCCTCCGCACAACAACCTCATGGTCCCATGCCGGCGCTTTCCTGAACCCCTCATCCCTCCCGTCAGGCTATCACGCCTGGACAAGGGCAACGGTGGAAACCGGGGATTTGCTATCGCTGTTTATCCATTTCCTGGACTTCCTGCACGCATGGCTTGCAGAAACGCACATGACGCATTATCTGCTCACGATTCGAGCCCAGAAACCCACGTCCGAGTTCGATCGGCCCAGGTGGCATGTTGATAGGCGGTTCTTTGAGGCGCCTAGTTTGTCGCCGTCGTTTCATTCCGGCGAGGAGTTGGGTCTTGGAGATGAGAAGACAACCCTGCGCGTGGAAGACAAAGCGAGACCAACGTCGGTTTATAAAGTCGCCACGGCCCTTGTCGGACCCGGCACGTTATTCCTGAGAGACAGTGCGAGGGGCATCGCATTGCAGAAGAAAATCGAGAAGAGCTTGAAAATGCAGCAGCGGGAAAGAGGGCATTATGCTGTGGATGAGAAGCATGTTTGTCAAACTTTTAGGTGTCTGGGATGTGCGGAGATGGCGGATAATCTTCGCGTGAAGCTTGCTAAGGAAGTCGAGAAGGCGGGGTTAGAGGTGCTGCAGATGGGAGCGCAAGAGGTTTCTGTCTTTCGTGCGGATGGAGAAAGAGGTGGTGGTAGGAAGGGACTGAAGGGAGAGGTGGCGGCTATGCATTCCGAACCGCCCATAAGTGGCGGTGATCGGGTTTTCGTGCACGTCGTTCCTGGAACGGAGGAAGAGGTTCGGAGGATGACTGAGAACTGGGGGATGGAATTCCCCAGGAATTGGTCTGTGGGTGTCTTGAGTAATTGGGGTGTATAGAGGTATGATGATTGTTGTATGAGGACAGTGAACAGCCATCCATTCATATATGCTGGAAAGCCAACCCCTCCCAGACCAAGTAATTATTCTCGAAAGCTCCGTTTTGCCAAAATGTTGGCAACATAAGGTACGTATATGAGAATCATTTGACGACTAATGATATAGAAAATGACGGGCTTCTAATGTCTCTGTTTCTAGAATACCGATGCGATGCAGCACGACGACTCGAACCCGACTGTTCAGACAATATTTACTGGTGGGCCTGCGATATCACTCTCCAAGCTACTTGCAAAAATGCTTCAAATGCCTTCCTTTAAACTTGTTCGACGGTGCTCTGTTCTGATGAGCCTCCTCGCATCTTCATCGTCTTGGACTGCCATTCAACGCTTGCGTAATAATCCAAAGCAACCTCAGCATAGGGACCTTGCCTCCCAGCCCTAATCGTTCAGCTATCCTCACAGGGTTCCCAATAATAGCATCGACCTCCATCTGTCGACCGTGAAGAGCATCGCCCATCATGGAAGGTTCCACGCCCTGATCCTTAGCCCCAGTAATTCTTCTCCTAGCTCTATCTAGCTGGAAAGCGACCTTCTTCTCATCAATCTTAGGGTACCCAGACGCGATAGCCAGCATCGATATCTCTTTCATAATATCCTCGATAACACCTACTGCAGGCTCGTAACTTTCCTTGCTATTAAAAGACAGGAACTCTGCATCTCGGCAGCGAGTCACTGCACATATCGTGTTCCACGAGGCATTAACTAGCAACTTCTGCCACCGTTCGCTTTGCACGTCGTCTTGGACTTCCGCCGTTGCGCCCCCTTCTCCGATAAGAGAGCCAAATATATGCGCTTTCTCTTTGTGGCTCTGCGGTGCAGCAACGGGATACGTGCCGATGACAAGTAGTTCCATCTCTACATGTACAAACACGCCAGGCGATGATTGAGTCACGGGCAAGTAGACAACACAGCTCAAAATCGGGTTTTCCGGAAACAACTTTCGATATGGATCTTCGATCTCAATGCCATTCTGTATCAGGACTATGGTTGTATGGCCCGCCGTGACCCCTGGTACAAGAAGCTCGGCTTGATTGGAGAGAGGGAACGCTTTCGCGGTCACAACGACGTAGTCGTACTGTCCTTCTGGTGTCTGATCGGCGACAACATCCGGCTTGAAGGTCTGAGGACCAAATACGGTGGATTCGATTCTGATGCCGTTGGACTTGATAGCGGAGTAATTGGAGCGACAGACGGCTGTGATGTGGCAGCCTGCACGTGAGAGAACAAAAGCATAGATTGACCCTATAGCACCTGTGCCGAAGAGCAACACCTTCGGGAGGGTTTAGACGACATGATAGACTTTGTGAAGGAATGAATGTCGAGAGATGCATTGTATTGGATTTACGTCCGGTTCACGGCAGCTCGCCTGTCTGGGATGCTCAGAAGTGGGGGTTATCCGTAGTCAGGTACAAGAGCGATCGCCTACAGTAGCTTGACTGGACCCCTATCTTTCCTCTCCGTCTGGTGCGTAGATCACTTCGCGGGAAGTCTTGATTGCCAGTACACAACACAACATCGTGACAATTGATCGAACCGAAAGCGAAGGTACGAAGTAACGACGACAGCAAAACCTCGCTCGATTCCAAGAGCACAGTAGCCAAGACGCATTGTCTCGGACGCAAGCAGATCGACAAAGCTAGGTTGGGCACTGCGCCTGCGCCAATAAATTCAATGGCAGAAAGCCCTCCTGCCCTCGAACGATTAAGGAGGTCTAGCTCGGTTCAGCCCCAACGCCATGCCAACGCCATCAGGCATTCTTGCCCATGAACCCTCAGAAGAGCCTACGATGGTATCAATCTCTGGGGTTTCGATCACGGGGATCCACAAGTTTTGGAATCAAATTTGAAGAATTGCTTGTATTCCCGAAATGGGTCGATGGCTGTGCTTCAAGTGGATAAGCGGTCAACGACGCCCGGACTGTCAGCTTCTTCTGGCTTAAAGTCTGGACAACGAGGCTGAGGCTGAGAAGCCCAAAACAAGCCACGGATCCCTATTTACTCCTCTCAGCCGCCGGCCTCGCTTCTTATTTCTCTGTTCTGCTAGGTATCTCTTGGTTGCGTTAGCTATCTATTCCCCGCATCCTCTCTCTAGTTATTATCTTCGACTTTTGCGTTTTTGCTCCTTTTTGCTACTTCGACGATAAACGAACGATTCACTGTAACTTGCCGATTTATCACTGATCATTTTGTTGGCATATCAGGTACTTTCTAAGTGGAGATGTATTCCAGGCTCGGTCATGATGGCAACGAGCACAATTATTCTGCAGAAGACATAGAGGGCCAGGCACCGGGAAGAAGGCATACGCCCATGCCAGTATGTACCTATTCTTTCGGGAGCAATCTTGAATATCAGTGTGGTATCCATTGACCCATTGCCTAGAATCCAGCTCCTTTCCAGCGCCAAGCATACAATGGTTCCGATTATCCACAGCAAGGCTATACCACACAGACATACCACGGCGATTTATCTCAGGGCGAATACGCACAATACGACGACGAAGATGCCGCCTTTCATCCGGAGCATCCAGAACCAGTTGGCTACGAGCAGCCATATCAGTACACACCCCACGACATACCTCTTCTCTCTATGCCTTCACATCAAACGCTATACGACCCCCGCGATGATCAGCTACAATTTCTCCAGCATCATCCTTCCGTAGACGAATTCCAGACAGAAACGCCGAATGCAAAGTCGCCTCATGAGACTGCAAGCACTGGCGCAAACCAGTACAGCCCCGAACAGAGAATAGATGGGCGGCTTTACAAGGGCAATCTGGTCCGAGATTGCCCAATTCCACCAAAACTCCTCAAATCATATCCTCAATCCTCGCAATCGGGGCGTGATGAGTTCACACACATGAGATACACCGCCGCTACATGCGATCCTGCCGAGTTTGTGGAACAAAATTATGAGCTGCGGCAAACACTCTTTACCAAGAAACGCTCAACTGAACTTATGATCGTTGTGACTATGTATAATGAAGACGATTTACTCTTCGCTAGAACAATGGCTGGCGTATTTGAGAATATCGAATACATGTGCAATGGCAAAGGGAAATACGGAGGATCTTTTGGCAAAGATGGCTGGAAGTCAATCGTTGTTTGTGTTGTTAGTGATGGCCGAGCGAAGCTCAACGCCAGAACGAAGGCGGTCATGACAGCTCTTGGGGTCTACCAAGAGGATATCGGAACTGAAGCTCTGAATGGACAACCCGTTACCTGCCACATATACGAATACACCACCCGAGTTGGAATCACAGTCAACAAGAAGACCCAAGTCGTGGAGACGAAACCGGGAATGAGCATCCCCGTACAGATGATATTCTGTCTTAAGGAAGAGAACAAGCAAAAGCTGAATTCGCATCGATGGGCATTTCAGGCTATTGGGAAGGGTTTACATGAACCAAACATTGTGGTTCTTCTGGATGCAGGGACGAGGCCAGGAAAGACTAGTATATACCAATTGTACCGAGCTTTCCTGCTGGATCCTAATTGTGGAGGGGCTTGCGGCGAAATCAAAGCCATGCTGGGAAGAGGACACCAACTTGCGCTCAAGAATCCCGTGGTCGCCTGTCAGAACTTCGAGTACAAGATGTCCAATCTTCTAGACAAGCCAATGGAGTCGGCCTTCGGCTTCATCTCAGTTCTTCCGGGAGCTTTCTCGGCATATCGATACCTTGCTCTGCAGAATAATAAGGATGGGCAGGGTCCTCTCGAAAAGTACTTTGCAGGCGAATTCAAGCACGCTTCAGCCGGTATATTTACCCGAAATATGTACTTGGCTGAAGACCGCATTCTCTGCTTTGAACTTGTCGCCAAGAAGAACGCCAGCTGGGTGCTGACCTACGTCAAGTCAGCTACTGGGGAAACTGATGTCCCTGAGAGCATGGTAGGGTTAATCAAGCAAAGGAGACGCTGGCTGAACGGCTCCTTCTTTGCCGCCGTATACGCACTCACCCATTTCACTCAAATTTTCGGTAGCTCACACAACCCGATCCGGAAACTCATGTTCCTCGTGGAGTTCTTGTTCCAGACCATCAATATGATATTCGCCTGGTTTGCCATCGGGAACTTTTTCTTGGTCTTCCAAATTCTTACGTCTTCTTTGGGTGGCCCAGACCTTATTGGAAAGACTGGCTCAATACTGTCCGTTATCATCGAGTGGATTTACCTAGCGACTTTGGTTACTTGCTTCGTCCTGGCCCTTGGAAACAAGCCGGAAGGCTCGCCCACGTTCTACCGCGCAACCTCCTGGATCTTTGGTGGAATCATGCTGTCAGTGATGCTGTCCACGAACATATGTAATCGCTAACAACGAATAGATATCTCACATTCGCACTGGTTTTGATCCCATACAAAGCAGTAAAGGAGGAATTGTCCGAAAAAGGATTTACATTTTCGCAGCTGTTCTCTAACTCAGTCTTCTTCACACTGATCGTATCACTGCTGTCAACTTATATATTATGGATATTCATCTCAGTCATCTCTCTGGATGCATGGCATATAGTGACCTCCGTAAGACCCATCCTGCTCTCAATTCCGTTTATCAAACGAGAAGCTAACGTCTGCAGTCTTTCCAATATTTCCTGCTCTCGCCCACATACGTAAACACGATCAACATCTACGCCTTCTGCAACGTCCACGACGTGACCTGGGGCACCCGAGAGGCCGAGACGAAGAAGAACCTCGGCACGACCAAGATCGGCACGGGCGACGACGAGAACGCCGACGCAGAGATCTCCGCCCACGACCTCGACGCCCTCTACGACGCCGAGCTGGCAAAGTTCACCACCAGGGCACCCGACGAGGAGGCCCCTGTCCTCTCGGCCACGCAGAAGACGGCTTTCTACGACGCGAGCTTCAGGAGCTGGGTCGTGCTGGCGTGGATGTTCTGCAACGGCGCGCTCGTCGCCTCGATCCTGAGGACGGGTGGCATCGAGAGGGTGTCGGTGCAGAAGGAGATCCAGCAGGGGGATGCAAGTTCAGTCGTCAAGGTGTATCTTACGGTTGTATTATGGAGCGTGGCTGGGTTGTCGTTTTTCAAGTTTGTCGGCGCGATGTGGTATCTGACCAAGAGGATTGTGAGTATCTCTCGACCTTTCGAAGGGGGATTCGCTGACAGTACGACGTGTAGTTCAAGCGCTGAAACGGAAACGGGCTTCCAATATTCCTACTTTGGATGTACTACTATAATGACTACATTGAATAATCATACCGGGAGAGGCAAACTGTTCGAAGATACCCACCGTGGATATACTACTATAATCACTACGCCGAATCCCAATAGGAAGCAAACTGTAAAGATACATGGCAAACGATCAGCGTGCGAATTCCCCACAAGATACATAGCATGACGAAATCAGCACGTACTGATACTGAAACCAGGAGAGCCACCCTCAAGCCCCATTTTCTCTATTATGAAAAGAAGGTGAAAGATCTTTCATGGGTACGCTCAGCTCGGAAAATGCTGTAGGGAAGATACAAGTGCTGGTGTATTTGTATATGCTACTAACATGTAGAATAACAGAGTGCGTATATGCAAGGAGAAGATGCCGCAACGCTCGAATAAGCACACGAAGCCAGATGACCGCAACGCCAGAAATGCACACCCAGCGAGCAAACTACAACGAGTTGCCCTTCATCAGGTACCCTTCAATGATATGCCCCTCAGGGGTGTCCTCCTTGCCTATCGCAACCTCATTCTCCTTCCCCTTGCCAGAGCTCTTGGCCAGTATAGTGACATTAACATCGCTCCTTGTCCTCACAATGCCATCCGGCCGCTTCTTCTTCTTCTCCTTTCCCTTCCCTCTCCCGACAACCCCTAGCAAGCTATCGTTCTCTACCGAACTATTCCCCGCCGTCCTCATCCCCCTAAACTCCCTGACCACGTCCGCGAAGCCCTCCTCTAGTGTCTTCATCCTTGCCAACATCAATCTCCCCATCATGCCTTCCGTATCCTCCCTACTGGCCCGTGTACCGAGGCCCTTCAACGCCCCAGTCGCCATCGCCATCTGCGTCGCAAACGAACTCGGCACCGCACCAAGCATAGCGTTAGGGTTCGTGTCAAGTCCGAGATCTGACATGCCCATATCGAAGGAAGAGCGACGACGACGTATTTGGCTTTTCACTGGGCGTTCGACGGTCGTGTCCATGTTGAAATTTGGCACTGATTGAAATTGGGTGCGTGAGGGCATGATGGGACGCGCTTTTGAGAGTGCAGTTGTGTAGATGGAATGGCGGGGGCTCCGATGGCCTGCGTTCGCGCCTGAACCCGGTGTGTTTGTGCCGACGTTGCCTTTCTTGGCTGTAGAGGGACGAGACTTTGGTGGTGAGACGGACGAGGAGTGGCCTTTGACGGGGTTGAACAGAATAGTGTTCGTAGACATGTTCCTGTTATGGGGGCGGCGGCGAGGAGGTGAGACTTTTGGTGGTGCGAGGGTGTTCGAGGGAAATTGTTGTCTTCGAAACGATGATGCTATTGATGAGGGCATTGCTTCGCCGAGTCGGACGGCGGCGGGTGTATGGAAGTAGTCCTCCTCATCTGAATCGTTACGTTTCTTTGAGGAGCCGAACTTCTGACCTCGATTGACATTGGGCCCGCTTCGTCTCTCGGGAGTCTGCCCTTCGTCGTCGTCATTCGTCGCGAGCTCGTCGTCCCCGTCTGCGTCTGTTTGGCCAATCACGTCTTCTGCAATATTCTGGGGTAGCTCATTTTCCGACGCTTGAGTGTTGCCGTAAAAGCCGCCATGGGACACGAAGTCAGCTGGATCACTAGCTACGGATCTCGCACCAGAGATCTCCCGGCTGATTCCACGTCGTTTAAGGGTTGCATTGTGTGCTTGTCTTCTCATTTCCAAGCGATCAACGACAGCTCGGTCCTGCTCTTGTGGTGGGCTTGCGATGCCGCTGTGGTGGTCCATCCAGTTACTCACTACGTTGTGAGTTTGATGTCGGTCCACACTTCTCCGACTATTTCGAAGCGTATCGCCTTTGGGTGCCAGACGGAATACTTCGTCGAGAGCTTTGTCCTTTTGGAAACCTGCCACGGATTCTTGACGCATCCTTAGGTTGGGACTGAACAATCCAGGTCTCGAATCTTGGAATGAGACGAGTCTTCTCCTGCCACGAACGGCATTCTCAATGAGGTCAGTGGGCTCGAATACCGATCGAGCAAGGAAGAGTCTCTCATAAGCGTATATACCGAAAAGTAAGGGGAAATGCGTGACCTTGATGGCAGTACGATTCGTTTTGATGAACAACCTAAACGGCAAGCAGAACCTCAATGGGGTCAGAACCCAGGCGAAAATATTGGTGGGCGCGACGTAGGAGAACAGTGCATCGTTCTTGACCATCGAGATCGTGTTCACCGCGAATACGAACTGATGTTCTTCATTCGCATTAGAGACAATTGCCATGAAGCTATTGGTCAAGACTGTGATCAAAATTGTGACGACCAGGAAGTGACAGATGAAGAGAAACAGCACGAGGAGCGCTCTCCCAAGCAGATTGTATGTTTCCCATGCTTCCCAGGCCGCCGGTGTGAACCCCATGAGGATTTGGAAGATCTGTTTGGTGTTAGCTTGGGGTGTGCTTGTAGAATCGCTTCTGGAAGCTTTCGTACCTTGTATGCTACTTGGCCAGCATCATATTCATTTTTCCCAAACGAAAGGGTAAACGCAACAAAGAATCCACTACAGGCGATTAAGATTAATATAAAGACTGCCACTAAGTCGATGGCCATCAGTCTGAAAGCAATCAGGAGTTGAGAGAAGTATCGGTAGTGATCCAAAACGCTGAATAAACGAGGGAAGAGTAGGATAGCATTGGCAGCCAAAACATCGTACGCCATGCTGTTCCACTCGTGTCTCCCGACATCGACAAGGAATATGCCATAGATTCTCATGCAGTAATACACCATAAGTATGAGAAGGATTCCAATATCGAAAGTGTTCCAGAAGCTCATAATGTATAACGAGAACCCTTGCTCGTTGAATCCCACCACTTCGTCTAACATAAAACCAGCACTCCAGAACCAGAAGATCACTTCAAGGGTCGTGATTTGGGAGGATCGCTGGCTGAGAACAGCAATGAACAACACCAAAAGAATTGCCAACGAGCAAGTCGAAAAAAATTGACGATATCGAGGTACTCTCAGTCTCGATAATTTGAACAATGAGGCATCCCGAGGATCATATAGCGTGACCGTCCTTCGTGTGAGCACCTGTTGAGAGCTGTCTGGTTGCTTGTCAGGCGAGACTCGAGACTGAGGAGAGTTCATAGCCCCATAACTGGTATTCTGTCCTGGTACGAGGAGGTATTGTGAGGTTTCATTTTGTCGTCGAACTTGTTGCATTTGCGTCTGTGCCAAACGTGGCTGACGACGATGAAGGTTGTCTGCCGCAGAATGGAAAACGATTGTGCCTGCCCATATAGCTTCAAGTTGTTGAACGACAAGGGGATGGGCTAGAAATCTTTTCGCTGATGCCCGTATGGCAACTTCAAGAGTCGATATCCGCGCTGCAGCAGGTTTTGGTGGGAGATTCAGCCTTCTCCCAGGTGTCGAGGGATTCGCAGCAGCAATGCCTTGTAGTGGGAAGAAATCGTACGACAGAGCATCGATGAGTTCTCGAGTATTATATTCCTTCAATAATTTCATCGCGAGCAGCTCGCAGACCATAGCTCTTGTGCGACTATTTCCTGCATTGGACAAGTTTGCCTGACTCTCCTTCGCAAACTGTAAAGCGTTCGCCATCAAAGCATATAGCGTTGCTCGATTAAAGTGCGAAGTTCGGATTTGTTGTTGCATCGGTTTGACGAGGAATTGGGAGACTTGCGGGGATCTCAGTTGGTCCCATGTGAGGGTCGTCTCCGTCCTGGGGAGGACGATCAATCGAATTGCGTGAGTAAGATTGTAAACAGGTAGTGCATCTGTAGTGGAGTTAGCACGCATGTGGTTGCATATGAAAAAGACTTGCCTAGATGGGCTGCAGAGAAGATGGGCAATAGAGGTGTATCCTCATGCCCATCTTCGTCGTCCTCTCCATCGTGATCTTCGCCGTCTTCTTCACCGACCTCTCGTTCTTCAACATCCTCTTCCTCATCTTCATCTTCATCCTCGGTATTCTCGTCCTCGAGTTCGGTCTCGGTGAAGTCTGCAGTAGCATGTCTTCGACTACTTTGACGTTTATTCCGTTCGAGGATAGGAGAGGATTGATCGTCGAACTGTGACGAGTACGGCGAATGATCGCGTTGACGTCCCTTCCTGGGTCTAAGTAATGACGAGAGCATTCTCCTAAAAACCAAGCACCGACGGAGCCTCCCTCAAATATCACCGCTGCAAGATACCTCCTCCGCTGCAATATACCAAGAGTGGGAGAGCTGAACCGTTTTCATTTCACGAGGATGAGGCTGAATGGTCGAAGGAAATGTAAATAAAAAGTCGCGCCTGGCCCGCGTAAAAAGGCTCAACTTTGTGGCGTCGATCGAATCAATCAATGCTAATGCGCTTCACAGATGCGCAGAGGATTGACACATACTCAAAAGATGTGATGGAATAGCTCTACCTATGTGTTCCTGGCTTATCTCCTTGTGGTGAGCACATGATTGTGTATCACGGAATTCTATGACGGGCTATGGCATTTTGGCAACCACCACGAGAACAGAGCTGCATGATCCTCCTGCATGGCCGATTGCCCTAGTGGGCTACACCAATCATTTTCGCAGATTCTACAACGCCTTCACCGCAACTCGAGTCCTTCGAGACGATGTACAAGATGCAGCTGATCGATGTGTCTTATCAATCGCATTAAAAGGACTCGCAGATGAGAGACAATAAGCAATGGAAGAAAGGCTTGTTATGAAAGGCTTGAACAAGGCTGTGGCTCAGGATCTGAAGTTCGCACGTATTATTAGGCCGAGGCTGAGCTTCTGCAAGGCTAAGATTCTAAGATGTAGGTCTCGGTCATGATTGGCTCGGATCCCTCGTCAATCCAAAATGCGGCCGTCTGTTCCTAGTAATTTTTCTCATCCAATGCCCTCGATTTTTCTTCAACGCGTCTTTTTGCCCGTTCTTCAAGACAATCCAACATGTCTGGCATACTCTACCCTCCAGTCACTGCCCAGATCGATTCCAAGGACGAGGTATTGACAAGCCTCGAACTCCAGGATGGCACCGTCTACCAGGGTTACAGCTTTGGCGCGAAGAAGAGCGTGGCAGGAGAATTGGTCTTCCAAACTGGCATGGTGGGGTACCCAGAATCTATAACAGATCCCTCGTACCGTGGACAAATACTCGTCATCACTTTTCCCCTCGTTGGTAATTATGGCGTACCCTCGCGAGAAACAATGGACGACCTCCTCAAAGATCTGCCAGCACATTTCGAGTCGTCACAAATACACATCGCGGGCCTTATCACGGCTTCTTACGCGGGAGAAGTCTTTTCACACTTCCTGGCAACTTCTTCTCTGGGCACATGGCTGAAGGAACAAGGGGTTCCCGCTATATATGGAGTTGATACGAGAGCATTGACAAAGAGAATTCGACAGGAGGGAAGCATGCTCGGCCGGATGCTCCTACAAAGGTCGGATCTTAGCAATGGTCACTCCAATGCCTTGACAAATGGATTGACCAATGGCCACCCAATTGCATCCAAGAAGGACTGGAGATCGTCTTTTGAGACACTAGACTGGGTGAATCCCAATGAAAAGAATCTTGTCGCTGATGGTGAGTCTATTCTGGATTTTCGGCCCTGAGCAAGGGCTGACATTTTGGCATAGTCTCGATTCGGAAACCCAAACTGTACTCACCGAGCCCCTCGAATGCTTTGAAACATCCTTCCGGTAGACCTATACGTGTTCTGTGTCTCGATGTTGGACTGAAATATAATCAATTACGTTGTCTGCTCAGACGGGGAGTGGAAGTCATGGTGTGCCCTTGGGACTACGACTTCCCAAGTCTTGGTGGCAAGGACTACGATGGTCTATTCATATCCAACGGTCCTGGTGATCCTGCGATGATGGAAAAGACTGTGAAGCACATTGCATCTGCCATGAAGGAAAACCGCACGCCGATATTTGGTATTTGTCTAGGACATCAATTGCTGGCCAGGGCTGCTGGTGCAAGTACCCTGAAGATGAAGTTTGGAAACCGTGGACACAACATTCCATGCACGAACATGCTGACTGGAAAATGTCACATCACGTCTCAGAACCATGGTTATGCTGTTGATGCTGCCAGCTTGCCTGCTGAATGGCAAGAGCTGTTTGTCAACGCCAATGATGGTAGCAACGAAGGTATTCGACATAAGACCAAGCCTTACTTCAGTGTTCAATTCCATCCTGAGAGTACCCCCGGTCCCAGAGATACCGAATACTTGTTCGACATCTTCATAGACACCATCGTTGGCACAATTGCTGATAGCCAACATCTCGCTATACCAGTGCATTTCCCAGGAGGCGATGCTGCAGAGACCGAGAGACTAAACCCGAAAGTCGATGTTAAGAAGGTCCTTGTTTTAGGCAGTGGTGGACTAAGTATTGGCCAGGCCGGAGAATTTGATTACTCTGGAAGTCAAGCCATCAAAGCTCTCAAGGAGGAGGGTATCTATACAGGTGAGTATCCAATAGTTTGGCTGCCTATCCAATATTCTGGCTGCCTCAGAGTAAGGTTAATAAAATTTAGTTCTATTGAATCCAAACATAGCAACGATTCAAACGTCAAAGGGACTGGCCGATAAGGTTTATTTCCTCCCAGTTACAGCAGACTTCGTGCGGAAAGTCATTGTTCATGAACGGCCGGACGCTATATACGTTACATTCGGAGGACAGACGGCTCTTCAGGTCGGTATCCAACTCAAAGATGAATTTGAGGAACTTGGTGTCAAAGTCCTCGGAACCCCGATCGACACTATCATCACCACCGAGGATCGCGAGTTGTTCGCCCGAAGCATGGAGTCTATAGGCGAGAAGTGCGCAAAGTCTGCTTCAGCTAGCTCGACTGAGGAAGCGCTACGAGTCGTCCAGAACATCGGATATCCCGTTATCATTCGCGCCGCATATGCACTTGGTGGTCTTGGAAGTGGTTTTGCGGACAATGACCAGGAACTGCTCGAACTCTGCAACAAGGCCTTCGCCGCAAGTCCCCAGGTCCTCATCGAGCGAAGTATGAAAGGGTGGAAGGAAATTGAATACGAAGTCGTTCGGGATGCCCGAGACAACTGCATTACCGTTTGCAACATGGAGAATTTCGACCCTCTCGGTATCCATACAGGAGATTCTATCGTCGTTGCGCCTTCACAAACACTGTCAGACGAGGATTACAACATGTTACGAACGACTGCTGTCAATGTTATCCGTCATCTTGGAGTCGTTGGCGAGTGCAATATTCAGTATGCTCTCAATCCATTTTCGAGGGAATACTGTATCATCGAGGTCAACGCTCGTTTGTCTCGTTCCTCCGCTCTTGCATCAAAGGCCACTGGATATCCGCTGGCCTTTATTGCAGCCAAGCTTGGTCTAGGCATTCCATTGAACAAGATCTCCAATTCAGTCACGAAGGTGACTTGCGCATGCTTCGAGCCCTCACTCGATTATGTTGTGGTTAAGATGCCTAGATGGGATCTCAAGAAATTTGACCGTGTCTCGACTCAGCTCGGCTCCTCCATGAAGAGTGTAGGCGAGGTCATGAGTATTGGAAGGACATTTGAGGAGGCGATTCAAAAGGCCATTAGAGCAATCGACTTCCATAATTTAGGCTTCAACGACACGAAGGCACTCATGTCTATCGACGATGAACTTCAAACGCCTTCAGATCAACGCCTGTTCGCAATTGCCAATGCCATGCACTCTGGCTACTCCGTCAACAAGATTTGGGAGATGACTAAAATTGACAAATGGTTTCTCAACAAGCTGAAAGGTCTAAGTGACTTCGGGAAGAGAATGACAGAATACAATGCCACCACTATCACGACAAACATGCTTCGACAAGCCAAGCAACTCGGCTTTTGCGATCGACAGCTTGCTAAGTTTTGGAGCTCTAACGAACTTGCTGTTCGGAGAATGAGAGTCGAAGCTGGTATTATCCCAGTCGTGAAACAGATCGACACCGTTGCGGCTGAATTCCCCGCCTATACGAACTATCTTTACTTGACTTACAATGGTTCCGAGAGCGATATCAAGTTCGACGACCACGGTGGTAAGTCTTTTACCATGCATTTTCATATTCTTTCGCTGCAAGCCGAGAGTTCTCTCGTTTGGACTGTCGCGGGAGCCAATTCAAGATTGAGCATTACGTTGGCCCCTGAGATAGATCCAGGCTCTCGGCACTCGGCAGAGTATTTCAGATGTTGATGCTAATATGGTTATAGTCATGGTTCTTGGATCCGGCGTATACCGTATTGGATCATCAGTCGAATTTGATTGGTGTTCTGTGAGAGCTATTAGAACCCTCCGCGAGACTGGATTCAAAACAGTCATGGTCAACTATAATCCCGAGACTGTCAGTACGGACTATGACGAAGCGGACAAGCTCTATTTCGAGAACATCAACCTAGAGACCGTTCTTGACATATATCAGCTCGAAAACTCAAGTGGCGTCTTGATCGCAATGGGTGGCCAGACTCCAAATAATATTGCCCTACCTTTACATCGTCTCAATGTCAAGATAATGGGGACTTCGCCAGAAATGATTGATACTGCGGAGAATCGGTACAAATTTTCTCGTATGCTTGACAGAATCGAAGTTGATCAACCGACCTGGAAAGAATTGACCAATTACGAGGATGCGAAAGTCTTCTGCAACTCTGTCTCGTATCCAGTTCTTGTCCGACCTTCTTATGTTCTATCTGGGGCAGCGATGAACACTGTTTATTCCGAAGCCGATCTCGAAGCCTATTTGGCGCAAGCTACGGAGGTGTCAAGGGAGCATCCAGTTGTCATTACGAAATATATCGAGAATGCCAAGGAAATCGAAATGGATGCAGTCGCAAAAGATGGTACCATGGTTGGACATTTTATCTCCGAGCATGTTGAAAATGCAGGTGTGCATTCTGGAGATGCCACCTTGATTCTTCCACCGCAGGATCTCGAGCCAACTACCATCCAGCGAATCGAGGAAGCAACGCGAAAGATTGGCCAGGCATTGAACATCACAGGCCCTTACAATATCCAGTTTATCGCCAAGGACAACGACATCAAAGTAATTGAATGTAATGTACGAGCTTCCCGCTCAACTCCATTCGTTTCGAAGGTGATGGGCGTCGACCTGATCGAAATGGCGACAAAAGCCATAATGGGCGTTCCATTTGTCGCATATCCTCCGACTGAGCTCCCACCCAACTGTGTTGGTGTCAAGGTCCCTCAATTTAGTTTCTCTCGGCTTTCCGGCGCTGACCCCGTTCTCGGTGTCGAAATGGCGTCTACCGGGGAGGTTGCGTGCTTTGGTGTCGATAAGTATGAAGCATATATCAAAGCATTGATTTCCACTGGATTCAAGCTTCCCAACCGCAATATTCTTCTTTCCATTGGTTCATTCAAGGATAAGAAAGAGATGTTGCCGTCGGTCGTCAAGCTTCAACGAATGGGCTACAAATTGTTCGCTACTGCCGGAACTGCCGATTTTTTGCAAGAGCATGATGTTCCAGTCCAATATCTCGAGATTCTTGGCAAGGATGAAGATGACCAGAAATCAGAGTACTCATTGACTCAGCATCTTGCGAATAATATGATCGATCTTTACATCAATTTGCCATCAAGCAACCGATACAGGCGTCCAGCAAACTACATGAGTAAAGGATACAAGACACGTCGGATGGCTGTTGACTACCAGACTCCTTTGGTGACAAATGTTAAGAATGCCAAAATTCTGATTGAAGCCATTTCAAGACATTTCGATTTTGAGATCAGTGCTATCGACGCACACACAAGTCATCGAACTGTTGTTCTTCCCGGATTAATAAACATTGCTGCATTTGTTCCTGGTATCGCGACTAGAGGCAGCCATGACTTCCAGACCGTCACCAGGGCGTCTATTGCTGCCGGTTTCAGCATGATTCGCATCATGCCTCTCGGGCTTGATGGTTCTGTCACGGATGCCAGAGCATTGAAGACAGCTCAATTGAACAGCAAGCGTGGTGCTAGCTGCGATTACAACTTCTCTGTGGCAGCAACTTCTGATAACGCTGATCAGATCAGCCAAGTTACTGGTGAAGTCGGGTCTCTCTTCATCCCATTCAACCACCTTTCAGACAACATTAGCAAGGTTGCAGCGGTCACGCATCATTTTGCCGCTTGGCCAGACTTCAAGCCTATCGTCACTGATGCCAAGATGACCGACCTGGCATCCATTCTATTGCTGGCGAGTCTTCACAGCCGGAAGATCCATGTTACCAACGTCACGACCAAGGATGATATGAACTTGATTGCACTTGCGAAGGAGAAAGGACTGAAAGTCACCTGCGATGTTTCAGTATACTCATTATTCCTCACACAGACCGAGTTCCCTGAAGCAACCTTCCTGCCAACCGCAGAAGATCAAAAAGCACTTTGGGAACACATGACTATCATTGATGTCTTCTCCATTGGTAGTTTGCCATACCAACTGGCCAACGCGGCGAAGCAACAGCCTGATGCCGCAATTGGTATTGCTGACACCCTACCTCTACTCTTCTCTGCTGTTGCAGATGGAAGATTGACCGTCGAAGATATCAAGGTTCGCTTGCATGACAATCCCAAGGAGATATTTGAGCTCCATGATCAAGTTGGAGCCACTGTCGAGATTGAATTTGACCGTCCTTACACGATCGTATCTGGCCCAGTCTGGTCTCCCTTCGTTGGGAGAGCGGTGCGTGGTGCTGTCCAACGAGTCATGTTTCAAGAAAAAACAGCTTGTTTGGACGGTGCTCCTTTCCTTGATATCGCCGACGGCAAGGATATGTCGTCTCATCTGATTGACTCTCATACTACTACACCAATGTCTCCTGCTGTGAAAGCACAGCCTGGATCTCCCTTAATGTCAGCGAGACCAGACAGCTCTCACGGCCGTCGTCAATCGATGCTAGGAGCACCGGCAATGCGTCCTGCAAACCGCTCACGCTTCCTAGACGGGGCGTCAGGAATGGCTCAGTCACCCCAACGCACAGCCGCTTCTGCGGTAGTAGAAGATTTTGGACCACCCCTCTACCCGCAACCAACAATCTCTCCCTCCCTCCAAACTCTGCTCGGCCAATCCTCCTTTAAAAACCAGCACATCTTGTCAGTCAACCAATTTACGCGCCAAGACCTCCACCACCTCTTCACGGTCGCCCAAGAAATGCGTCTTGGGGTGCAACGCGAAGGTATCCTCTCAATTCTCAAAGGCCGTCTCCTTTGCACAATGTTCTACGAGCCCAGCACCCGCACATCCGCATCCTTCGACGCAGCGATGCAGCGCCTTGGCGGCCGCACAGTGGCGATCACCACTTCGCACTCTTCAACCGTCAAAGGCGAGTCGCTCGCGGATTCCATCCGAACGCTTGGCTGTTACGGCGATGCTATTGTCCTGCGACACCCCGAAGAGAGCAGCGCTGCGACCGCAGCAAAGTTCTCGCCTGTGCCAATCATCAATGGTGGGAATGGGAGCAAGGAACATCCCACACAGGCATTCCTTGATCTGTTCACCATTCGCGAGGAACTAGGCACCGTTACTGGGCTGACCATAACCTTCGTTGGCGACCTACGGTACGGACGAACCGTCCACTCACTGGTGAAATTGTTGCAGTACTACGATATCCAAATCCAGCTCGTATCGCCAACCTTCTTATCACTCCCTGTAGAAATCCTTGCTTTGATCAAATCCAAGCCCGGCCAACTTCTCACCGTCTCCAACGAATTGACGCCCGAAATTATAGCTAAAAGCGATGTCTTGTACTGCACGCGAGTACAGAAGGAGCGCTTTGATGATCTGGAGCAGTATGAGCGACTGAAGGATAGCTTCGTAGTGGATAATAAGACGCTGAAGTATGCGAAGAGTCAGATGGTCGTTATGCATCCATTGCCGAGGAATAACGAGATTGGCGGGGAGGTAGACTTTGATCAGAGGGCCGCGTATTTTAGACAGGTATGTCGTCCCCCTATTTCTCACACCCTCGGTCCATGTTTGGACAAAGTGCTGACGAGTAACAACAGATGCGATATGGGCTTTATTGCCGCATGGCGTTGCTTGCTTTGGTCATGGCTCCTTAGATTGATATTGCCTTCCCGGAATGAGCTGAACACGGCGTTGTGGATACAAAAACTTATTGTGTGTATTGCTGTCGTTTGGAGCAAGTAGTATCGGCTTATGTTTGTTTATATCTAATATACTTTGTATCTACAATCAAACAAATTGCTCCTTCACAATGTCTATCTGCAGGTTGTTCCCACAACTGCCAAAAGCGCACTGCTCGCATCTCAAAATACCCCAAAGGTAGGTTTTACTTCCCAATAGGTTTGATCATTCAAAAACCGTTGATTGTTGAGCAGGTCGGTACTCTAACTGCCAAGTGAAAATGACAATGAAGACGACAACGACAACGAAGACGACAATGACAACGATAACGACAACGAAGACGACAATGATAATGAAGACGACAACGACAATATGGCTCGCCAAACAGAATTAGTTTTTACTCCAAGACCCAACCGAGGCGGGACTGCTCAAAGAAGGGAAAGCCGGAGGTGAGTTTCGTAAACCACAGACCGAATGCAAACAAATACGGAAAGGACTCAAACCTGCCAAAAACCAGAGCCATATGTATGTCCCACAACGAGATGGTAAGCCAGACTCTCACCAAGCAAGATGTTTGGTGTCTGTCTTCTTCTCTCTGATGCCTTCCCCACTTCTTCTATCTTTCGCAGTGCTTGTCGAGCAGAAGACGTTGGAGGCCGGTCAAAACGTGAGAAGTCGCAGTTGCAATACCTGTTAACTCGTAGACGGCCGGGGTGACGGTAAGGCATCCCTCAGATCTTTCCATTAGCACAGCATCACATTCAGATCTGCTTCACGAGCATTCCAGTGCTGGAGTGAGATCCGTGGCAGCTCCCACCTCCTCGATACCGAGCCCTGCCAAGTCACGAACTAGCCCAGGTTGCAGCAATCAACAAATCAGGCGCATCTACACACATCCGCAGCGTTCGGTCAATTTGGTCAACCCCTTTGTTTTTCTCTGAGATACTGATACTCTAAAACCAAGTACGACGAGACGACTGACGTTTTAGCGAAACTCTAAAGAGCGTTTGTGGGTCTCGTGGGCAGTTTTTAAATAGGCGTAACTATAATGTAGAGGCTCTGAGATTTTTTATCTTCAACAGCATGTCCATCTTTTCATTCCATACATTGGACTGAATGAAGCAGTGCAATGCGGAGACGACGCGGTCTTGTAAACTTCGAAGATACGAGCCCAGATTCTTCCTCTCGACGGCAAACTCGGCCTAGATGGCATACGTAGGGTATCGGAGTAAGAATATGCCATTCTAAAGGCTGATGTTACAAATGCACACTTCTATAAATATCTATCCTACAAGATTACGATTTCGTTTTCTTGATGCTCCCCCACACCCATCTCGCTACTCGCACGCTCGGCGCATCGAACGCCTTCGTGGCCATCTCGGCCACATACAGCGAAGCGACCACCGAGACAACCTGACAGAAGAGGAAATTCGGCTCCATGCCGTACGGGCCCTCGTCAGAGAATGGCCACCAGCTGGCGTCGTGCCACCGATTTGCTAGATGGCCCCATACCGCTAGCGTGTCGGTGTCCCAGGTCTCGATCTTCTTGACGCCCGCTAGGTAGAAGAGCCGTTCTCCTACGAGGCCGATCATTGGGCCGTGGACTAGGTACAGGGCGAAGGAATGCTTGCCGAGGTCTTTGGGTGGTTAGTAAGGGAAAGAAGAAATGGCAAACCGGTGATAGAGGCAAACTTACATTGCGAAAACCTCATCTCGAAAATCGCCTTCGCCCATGGGATTTCCTTCACCGATACAAGCGTCATCCAAGCCGCCCAGAAAAGCCAAAACCAACGAAACGTCCCGTGTTCATCGACATACGATATAGGGATCATTTTGTTTAGTGTTTTCCAACCATGGCAAGTACCTAGCACCTCGTCCTGGCCCGCAGAACTGTCTGAAGGCTGACCACCAAGATAGAACCCCGCAACCAACATCGTATGTAGTATGAGTCTTCTAAGCCACTTCCTCTTTCTCAGCCCTTTCAAAAATGCATCCCAGGGAAGACTGATCTTCACCATCGACGCTCCGTCTGAGAGCATATCCAACTCAGCTGTCAGCATACCCGCAAAGAAACACGCATACCACGCCGCCGGACTACCCAAAACGAGTAACCAAACCATAGCAACTTGTAATAATATCCTGGTCCTGTTATCCATCTGGTGGAATGCAAACAGCCATACAAAAAGATACAGGCTCCCTCTTAACTCCACCGGAATCGTCCAAGTATGGATATTATAATATGTATATAGCAACCCCATCTTATAGAAATCACAGAACTTCCCGGTTTCTCGAGCCCACGAAATTAGTTCCCAGAAAAGATTGGCCTGTCTGTCAGGCCAGGGCGTCACAACGCCAAACACGTGCCAGAAAAACACGAGAAATAAAGTGCTCCAAATCACGGGGAGATAAAGTCGTAATGGTCGCCGAACAATGGCTGAGTTTACAGCTTCCACGAATTCGGCCGTTCGCCCTTCATGTAGTAGTTGTAGTAACCGCATGGCTATCACGTACCCGGAGATCGTGAAGAATAACATGACCGCAAAATGGCCACCGGAGAAGAAGAGGCGGATGAAAGGCCAAGAACCAGGCGTGGTGAGGACCTGCCCCTCGCCCATGGGGGAGCCATAGCAATGCTCGATATACGGATGCGTGTAGACGCATATATGCAGACACACGACCGAGAAAGCCGCCCAACCGCGCAGGCCATCGAGCCAAGCTGTGGGTTTGAGGGGCTTCTTGGTCCGGCGGTGGAGGATATCTGGTTTGAGAGCCTCGAGGAGTGAGGAAAACAGTTTCCCGAGCGAGAGGCTTTTCATTGTGTCCGGATTGCTGATGAGGCCGAGTGTGGGGGCTGCTGCCCCTGAATCTGGCAACGCCATGCGTGCCGCGTTTGGGATGAGACGACGCTGACGGTGGCTGCTGATGTGTTTGAGGTTGATTAAGGGAATAAGAGGATATAAACAAACATCGAGGAAGGATAATCGAATATATGAGAAGATAGTGATAGGGATAGGGCTGAAGTCGAATTGAGCTGGATACGAAGGGGGTAGGGGGGTCTCTAAATTATTGACGCGAATAATTTCATAAGCTTCCTTGGAATTTTGGACGTCGCGCTGAGCTAGCGGCCGAGGCTAAACCTTCAAAGGGTTGGTGAAATCCGGGGAGGCTTACAGTTAGGCCACGTGACTATCGTTGCCGATACATTTTTCATCTTGGTAACTTCCGTCAGCTCGCCCACTAGGTGCCATTATTTGAGCGCTTGCGGATGCTTACAGGACCAGAGTTGGTTTCTGTAAGTATCACAACGCTTGTTTTCCAGCTCCAGCCGTCAATGAATACAAGCTTGACGCTGAACTACGCCGTCGTTATTTTGCAAAGACCCTAACTGCTAGGTAATGTTAGTGTATGCTCATTAGATCTTGGTGGGTTGACGACGTCCTGATTCTTCAATCAAATCAATTATTATCTAGCTGAGGCGCGGCTGAGCAACGAAATTGTCGTAAATACGGTCCATCTCTGGGCCGGCCAACACGATCGCCAATAAGCTTGTGTGATGGTAGGTAATAAGCTAGTCTTTAAGACTAAGAGAGACAAAAATAGCTTTATTAAGAAATACAAATCTCGATACGTTTTATAAGGGTTTCGCTAGTAAGAAAGTATTAATTATAATTAAACTTACGCTAGCGTTTATAAAAACACCTCTTAGAAGATGAACAAGCTGCCGTTGACATATTCCCTGCTTCAACCTAGCAATTCCACAGCTAGACGATCTGTGTTAACTTCCAATCAGCCAGGCTTGCCATCGCGAGAAAGTCGTTTCAATGGTCTCAGAATATTCTCTTGTGCCGAGGTATTCAGTTCGTACTAATCCCTTCCCTTAGATTCCCTACAGTACTCAACTAGCGCTGCCTTGCTTTCTGAATTACACCCAGGATATTCTAGCGACTATGCAGAGAGTCAAGTTCTGGCTATGATAGGGGAGTGGTCCAGATGTCGGTGCCGACTGGTGTGATATTATTAGGAGGAGGGCTGGAGAGAGCTGGTAGACGAGCGAGACGTGAGGTTTGAAGTGACGAATTTCATATTCGATTTCTAGCTTGAGTTACGTAAACTGCTAAAGTCTTCATCTTTTAAGACTCAAACTTCTGCCTTACTTTTGGCAGTAACCTGTATCATCCAAAAAGAAAGCAGTGAGTGCTCCAAAAGGTATGTCACATGTGTGCAGCTATATATCTTCGATTTTCACCCACTTCGACAAAGATGACGTCTACTTGTTTGCCACGTTTTTTCTCAACGAGATACTTTCAAGAACACTCTCTACCCGTCCTTCACAAACCTCATACCTTCACATCTCTCTCCGCAACACAATCCTGAACCAATAATTCCTGTTATTGATTTTAGCACTTCTCATTACAGATCACCTCCAGACCCTTTGACATCTGGCATGCATCAATCCAACAATATGAAGTCCATCAATCTTCTCCTCTTGGTCGTGATTGGTCTCTTGACTTTGGTATGTGATTTCTCTTTCCCAACCACCAAAAGAGAGTTTCTTGCCAGCATCAGACCACCCCTCCTCAGCTTTCATGGAAATATCCTGACTGATTTCCCCTTCTTAGGTCTCTGCCATCAACAATGCCATCGATCTTCCCTATCCTGCTGAGGTCGCACAATACTCTGGTACTCTCGGTATGTCAGATTCAGACATGCTTGACGCACAACCTCCCCGTATAAATGTCCCAGGTGTCTTCGTGATTCTAGGTTCTCTGAGATGGTGTTCCCCACTGCGAGTCGCTCTATACGATTGAATATTACTAACTCCGAAATGCTGAAAACAGGTGGCCATGATGTTCAACTCAACGGCACCATTCAAGTGAGATGTTCTGAAGCCTTCTCTACTTGAGTCGACTACTGACCCCCAACAGGAGGTTCTGTCCCAGATGGAAGTCCAGTACCCCGACTTCAATTCCTCTGAGCTTGCTACCTCTGGTACCCGCCATGATCTGATTCCTCGCGCTGTTGACAACAAGGTCTGTAGACACCCCCCAGGCACACAGAAAAGGCTTGCTGATATGTGATCACTCTTGTTAGAATGGCTTGCTCTGCGTTCCTATCGCCAATCAGAACTGGGCCCGAGCCTACGCTGGAGATATCCAGACAGCTGTTGATGCGCTTCTCAACGCAGGCAGAATCGGTGTCAATGGCCACTCCTGTGTCAGCTTTAGCTGCGTCGGTCATTGTGCATTTTGGCTTTGTAATGACGTTCGTATTTGCTGTCACCGATGAAATCAGTATTCTGCTAACGGAGTTCTTTAGAACCCTGGCTACATCAACCCCTCCATGGCCTATCTGGTCACTTATGCGGAGGACATCTTCAATAAGTGCAAGACCATCCAGGGCGGACAGCTCTATGCTGGCGGTCAAGAATTTGACTCTGGCCAGTACAATGTCATTGTCCGATACGATAACTGTTAGAGGGGCTATTTGCCGTGTCTAGGAAAGAGATGCTCAGACATAGACACGAATTGCATGTATCCTGGTCTCTTGAGTGGACTTGCTGAGAACGGGCTGAATTGAGGGTTACGGTGACGATGTTAAGGAAACGCATAAAAAATGGACTTGTCCTCTAGGAAACAATCAAGGATTTCGCAACATTCTGGACTGGTTGTTCTTTCTGCATATCCGATGTGCATTCTCTCAGACTCAGCGTACTGAAAACAACTGCACCGCTCCATACACCGCAAGTCAACACAAGACTAGTGGTTCTCGTTCAACAGTGCGTTGTCTCATTGAGACCCAACGTATTCTAGCGCTATTATATAGTACCCCGTTCTGTCCCAATCCCGGTCTCTGCTGTGTAAATAATCAGGAGGGTTTGACTTGATACAGGAAAGGCTGCAAAATTTTCGAAGGGAGATTTTCCTGGGTTGTGTTTGCGCTGCGGTGACGAGGGAGCTGTAGGGCTGGCACGAAGTGTACCGCAGCATGCAAAATAAATCCCTTTTTCCACCACCTCGTCCATACCACCACACCCAACTTTCAAATTTTGAAATTTATAAATATAAATCCAAACTTAATATAAATTAGGAGAAAGCAAGTAGTATAGATATATATAATAACATTTGTTTATAAAGTTAATAAAATTAGCCGTTATTTAATTATAAAAGTTTTTGTTTAATAGAATCAAAACTCAAAGTTTTGACTTTGCCGACTCGCGAACTTTTTTTGAAAAGCGCTTTTGCCCTTTTTTTTCGTATTTAATTATAACTATAGGACTACTAAAGAAATTTAACTTTTTATTTTAAAATGATAAACCTCTTACTTATCTTAGTATTCTATTGTATTTTCTTTATATTTAAAAGAGTGTTCCGCTTTTTATTCAAATCTCAATATTCGTAGGTCGAGAATCAAAGTTGGTTGTGGTGGGGTGGAAAAGTTCGGGAAAAAAGGGATTTATTTTGCATACTGCGGTATTAAGGCCAACTGGAGTACCCACTCCAGTTTGGATTGTGCCCAGCATTAAAATACTGCTTTCGGTGGCACAGATCTCTAAGAGCGGCAGACTGACTGCGAGGTCCTGATCGATTGGCCAATGCAGTGAATCTCCAAAGCATTTGATTTCTCTGTATGTCGCCATATTCTTTCTCGGGATCTTTTCTGGCTGAACTCCATAAGACTATTGAACCAAAAGAGGACTAGACTCCGAAATGATCTCGACAGGGATGGGTGCCAGCCAGTGCCACACAGGAATCGACCGAAGATCCAGTGATCCAATCATGGACTCGTACGAGAGAATTAAACTCTTGACGAAGAGCCGTCAGACCATCGTCCCCGAAAGAAATTGTAAATGCGGTACAGGTATTCGGTAAGCGCCAAGGCTGTACCCGAACCTCGCTAGCATGATCGTGAATGCTAACACCTTTCAGAAGCTCAAGATCCCGATCCTCAAATAATGGAAGAGCAAGAGACATCTTTTGATCTTGGTCGCCGGAATAAATTCAGTGAGGGTAAGGATCATGCTTTTAGGGAAATCTCATTGTAGAAGAGATGCTCAAACAGATGAATCGTATGATGCTGTTATGTGATTTCCTCCCACAGTTGCTGGAACCAAATTTCAGAACGGGCCTCTAGCCAAAGAACCTTTTTCAAATGTGTCTTGAAATCTTCCCAGTATCGAAGATTTAGCCTTGCAAACAGCGCGGACAATTGCTCTCGAAACCAATGAAGCTCGTTCATTCCAATTGCAGCAACAGCAGCAATCGAGAATGACCAGAGCATGAAGGAGTCCGGCGCGTCTAGTAGATCCAGATGCTCGAGATGATGTTTGAATTGTAGGAGAAGTGAGCGGAGGAAGTTTGCGTGCGAATAGTATGTTGGTCCGTGAGCTGTCAACATGTGAATCGTAATGCCAAACCGCAGACACTCGGAGGTGTTTGCAGAAAATGGATCAACGCTTGTAGGAGGATGCAGGTTTAGTAGCCGATGAAGGATAAAGCAAGTCAAGTCATGGAAGTCGGTGGTAGACATGAGTCCTGGGTGCTTTGAAGAGCGTTCGCCGAAAATACATCGTAACCGTGTCAATGTCCTCTCAACGACAGGATCTATACCAAGCCCACTCAAGTCGAGGAAACTCGCATCTTGATCCAGAGGGAGCTCGAGTTGCCATTCTTGTATAGTGGAGACTCCGTCACCTGCACCGGAATCGTCCTGGGCTTCAAATTGAGGCAAGCATGTGACCAGTAGCGACACCCTGGATGAACAGTCAGTATTGAACATTCTGGAATGAAGAACACTCTTACCAAGGTACCATTCGCGCGGTCAACGGACTTGTCTTCTTGACTTCAGTCAGTCCACCTCTAACACCAACCATGCGTTTTACTCCATCGATGTGCATTTTGCTCACGCCCATGTTCCCCTTCCCATACTTTCCAAGGTTAGTATATATGCCCACAGCCAACAGCAGTGAAGTACTTTTACCTCGATTGCCGCCAAAGTAATTACAGCGTTCATCGTCGCATCTCGGAACGCGAGTGATTGGTCTTGGACTCTATGCCTCAATAGAGACACCGAATCCTTCATGAGGAGCTCCGAGTGAGGGAAACCCCTTCTGGCATTCATCTCGTCGTCCCAAGAGGCTGTTTGGAGAGTTACATGAAAAAGTAAAGGGTCATGAAGAGAAAGTGGCCACCATGAGGCAAGAAATGGATTTGAGGCTGGATTCAATTCCAATGGGTAGTATTGAAAAGCAATTTTCGACAAGACTAGGTATAGGTGGTTAGCCGGGGACTCCAAAATTCCGTGTTTTGGTGATACGTGCAGTGCTGCATGAGACCCTGAACACGAAGTCGGGGTAAGTTTGTCTTGGGATAAGAATCAAATGGGTCGAACAAATGCCCGTCTAATGACAATGGCATTTCGAGACATCCGGACTAGGGTTCAAGATGCCGTTGAGCAGTACTTGTGCGGATTCAGAGTCCTCCAGAGTCCGAATAGCCTTCAGAGCGACACCTCTTGCAGAAAGCGGTTCATTCACGTAATCGCAAATGCAGTTCCTTTTGACGCAGCGCAAACATTTCGGCGATGAAAGGCTGCAGCGAACTTTTGCTTTCGCGCAGCTTGAACATGATCTGCGAAGGGTATTGCGCATTTGTGACTAGATGCTAGAGGAGCAGTAGAAACACATCCTATGGAGAAAAGTCCGTCGTAATCTCTGGCTCCTGCGTCTGTAATTTGAATAGTGTCGTTGAAGTACGATGTTAGCAGAAAGAAAGCTGGTGATGGTCAGTTTGTTGCATGTACTGTACAAGCGATGATAAGCTCACCCCAATTAATGATATGTATCAACCATACTCAGTACTGGTCAAAATGCCTGTTTTTAATGTCACTCAATTCGTGTCTTTCAGATTTACAAGATATTCTTGCGATAAGAACTCCCTGTACATACCACACACCGTAGGAACGCCCGCATCAATCTAATGCGGCGGATTTTGTAGATATCTCCGAAGCTTCCCGGCATCTGGAAATTGTATAATATGTGAACAGGTCATATGTTATTCAAGAGGAAATACTGGGATGATTTTACAATAAGATGCGGATGAGGAGATCCTCTAACTTTTCAAGCGAAGTATGTACAAAGTCATAAATCCCAGATGGTCATTTTGGATTCAAACTCGGCGAGGAGTGCTCATCAAATGGAATTCGCATGGGTGTGCGGGGCTTTTTTTCGATGACAAGGGAAGGGCGTAGTCTTCAATTAATTGGCGTAGTGCCACTCCTCTCCATCTCTCTCTCGTCCATCATCTCTGGCCTCATTCTGGAAACCGGATAAAAATGGCAGAGCCTGTGGAAAACAATCACCCTTGTTGCGACCCAGCAGCTCCAAGTTCTATCTGGGATGGGAACTCTACTGGATCGCTTATATTGATTGATGGCATTGAGACATACATCACGCACCCAAGAAGCCAGAACAACCCCAGCCCTCCAGCTTCTACCAATGACGACAAAAAACGAGTAATACTCTTCCTCACGGAAGGTCACAGCATCTACTTCATCAATGCGCAACTCCTTGCAGACTCTTTCGCCTCCCAGCTTGGATGCGATGTTATAATGCCCGACCAATTTGGAGGCCGCGAGAGTGTTCCGCCTGGACAGCTTCCACATTTTCCAGAGGGGAAATTTAATATTCCCGAGGGCTCGGACAAGCCCCCTTACGGCCTGACCAGTACTTTGGGGAAACCGGGGCTTGATGCTTGGAAGCGACCTTATGAACCACCTATCACAGACCCGATCCTGGCCAAAGTCGTACGGTACTTACACCGTAGCTATGGAGAAAATGTGAAGATTGGGGGAGTGGGGTACTGTTTTGGAGGGAGATATGTCATGAGATTGCTAGGCTCTGGCGTGCTGGACGTGGGAGTCGTCAACCACCCTTCATTCTATACTCTTGAAGAGGTAGAGAAAATTGGACCTGGAAAGAGATTGGCTCTTTATGGAGCTGAAACGGACGACATCCTTCCAGCTGAGAAGCGGAGGGCAACCGAAGATATTTTGACCAAAAGTGGCGCTACTTGGATGAGTACGGTGTTCAGTGCAACCAAACACGGCTTCAGTGTCAGAGGAGACTTGACTGTCAAGGAAATCCGCGTTGCGAAAGAGCGAGCTTTTGAGGGAGCAGTTGACTGGTTTGGAGATTGGTTGTAGCGAACATTATTTACTTCCCAGTGACCTCCACTGCCTACCTCAAGCAATTTCAAACATAAAGAATGTGAGAAGCCGCGGTCGGAGATTTCATGTTCAGCTGTGGAATATGCAATATTTGTGCAGCAACTTCTACCACACTCCCACCCTACACCTGCGCTGTTTCACGTTGAAAGGCCCGGCCAATCTATCAAGTCAGCCAACGACCACGTGACGAGCAAGCCAGCTTGCGACTGATATCTTCACACAAATTGAATCCCTATATGTACTTGAAACTTACAGAATTTTGTCCTCTCATCAAGCCTCTTCGAGACTACTGCCTTGTCTCCTACCTGTAAGATCTTTCCTTCCGAAGGCTTATTGAGAAAACCATACCTAGACGGAGATCTCGAAGTTAGCATTCCTCTAGATTGTCCGAGAAGTACTTGAGCATGATTTAAAAACACAAAAGTGTCTTGGAAAGCTACAGCTTTTGTATTGAGAAAGAAATCAGGCTCGACTCACCTCCCAAAAATCGGACTGTATTTCATTCCTGGATCCACTCTTCTGTCTTTGGCCAGTAACTTCAGCACACTTCCAGCTCGTCCAGTACCCATTTCGCCAGTCTCAAAGTCGACATTTAGCGAGACGCATCTTCCACAGTTGGCGGTGAGAATGAGACGTGCGCCATCCCCAAGCAAGATCTCGCCCCAGAAGTCCTCATCGAAGGCACTCTTCGAGCCTTTGAGGATCACATTTGCCCTGAACTTGCTAATCTCCATATCGACACCATCGGGAAGGCGCGAGCTCACATCCTCTGCTGACTCTTCGGTGATCACAAGATAAGGTGCGCAATCATTAAAAGCAATGACTTCGTCATCTGGCTCAACCATCGGTCCAATAATTGGGAGGCTGCTGAGTACTCTCGACACCGAAGTTCTTGGCTTTGGGGTATCGGTCGCTAGCCTACCAGGTAGATTCCCAAGCACTTGTCGAGTGTTACCACCGTAGTATGCGAAGATTACTTTGAATCCAAAGAGCTTTGAAAACCAGTCATTGTATATCGCTCCCATATCGTAGGCTGTGGTTGAACTGTGGTGCATGTCGACTCCGACTGTCCTCAGATTTTCAAAGGTTGACGGCACGAGAGGTATCTCCATCTCAGAGCTTGCGGGCGCTGTTGGCGACAAGCCGGGGGCTCGATATGTAACAACAATCTTATCCTCGTGCATGAAAGGATGAAAGAGACACATTGTGGGATAATGCGGTACGTGCATATTTTTCAGCTTCTGCGGGGATTCTTCTTCGACATGTAGGAGCATGAACTTTCGGTCCATCGCAAAACCTTGTCTTTTCCAAGTCAGCATTTAATCGAGTGGCAAGCGGTAGGTGACAGTCCTCAAGAGACCATGTTTCAGTCGCTCCCCAGGTAGTCAACGATAGAGACCGACTTGGCTCCACTACGCACCTGGTAAGCAAAGCACTTGATACGCGGCAGCCTCTGATAGACTTGATGGGATATATCCAAAGTTGAACAACCTCCATAGTTGACTCTCCTCGATCTTGGATAGCCTTCACATGTGGTCAGTGAGTGAATGCAAAACATCTCAAGAGAAACGCTACTAACTTTCATACTCGGAGGAGAACGTGATGTTTCAGTGCGCTTTTCCATCAAGTGGAAGGCTCTCTTCATCTCTTTAGCTCGCTCCGCTTTAGACTTGTTGGTCCTGGAAGAGCCTTTGGCAGCAAATAGAGGAGATACAATAACTGCAAGTACAGCCCCAACAGCAAGCACAATTGCAGCTTGTGCAAGCGAGGGCATGTTTGAGAAATAGTCCAGTTGTTTCTGGATCGCCATCGTTACACCTGACTTGAAGTTTCGTGTGGGGGTTATTTCGCGCAACATGGACCCAACACTTCCCGACTCTATAGAGAAAGGGTTGGTAGAGCTTTATGTAGGAGGGGTTCATTCCACTTTCGGTTATCCCACTTCTGCCGCGTTGCCTATCCTGGAAGCAACTACCGAGCTAGCCATCTCATCAAAGTTTGAGCTGATCTTTCAATATTTATCGTCTCTAATCTTTCCTAAGTGCTATGTTCGAACCTAATTCGGGCAGGTACAAACTTTTGGATCAAAGGATGTCCAATTGACACTACACATACAGATTCATAATGTCTGGTCACGTGCCAGATATTATCCAGGGTATCTTATGCAGCAATGTCGCTGAATAGTGCTTTCAAACTGTTGCAGACAGACAGAATATTGAGCCTCAAAGTTTTTCAACATTCAGTTTAACATATATAAAATCTTCCAGTACGGTCGAGAAAGAAAACTCCCTTGCTGATATTCACTTCACCGATGGCTATGCTTCACACGTGCTTCACCTGTTGCTCATGGAAGAGCCAAGAAAGCAGAAAGCAGCTTCGCATAGTTCGGTGTCCCTAAACCAGTAACTGGATCCCACCCGGAGACAGCCGTGAATCCGGCGGTTCCACAACCCTGATTTCCCCCACTGACAATATCATTGAACGCAGATGGGTTGGCATACAGCGTCGGGTTAATGAAACCGACAGTCGATTTACCAGCGGCGATTCTCTGCTCGTTGATCAAAGTGATGATCGAGCCGAATGTAGGCGCTGAAGCAGAAGTTCCGTACACAAGGCCCAAGGCGCCATCGACAGCCACGACATAGTTCGCACCATTGGCTGAGACGTCGGGATAGCCGCGAACAGTTTGCGAGTTGTTGTACTGAGTGGCCGTGTATGTCGGCTTGTGCGAGGTAAAGTAAGATTTTACTGCAGTGGACTGGTAACTTGGCATAGCAAACACGTTGCTAAACCCACCTCCAGAGTAGATAACTGTCTCGCAAGCCTCTTCGGGAGCGGTGGCAGTCACAGCGGTATTCGGCTTGATCTGTGTAGCACCCACGGAAGTGATATACGGGCAAGTTGCAGGGAACGCGGGATTAAATGTCCCTGAGCCGCCGGTGTTGTAGGTCCCGCCAGCACACTTGGCTTTGGTGCAGCAATCACCATTGTTTCCTGCAACACCACTGTCACCAGACGAGAAGACGAACGTGGTCCCGGCAAGTCCGAGCTTCATGTACTCATTGCATTGACGGGTCTCATATGATGCAGGCAGATCCGCTTCGTTGTAGCCGTATGAGGTGGAGATGACGGATGCGGCTTTGATGGTGCCGCATGCTTCTGCTCCTTTATAACCGCCAGATGCGGGATCTGGATAAACAGCATCATAGGTAGGATTATCTCCGGAGCAGTAAGATGAATCGATGGCATCTAGAAAGTTGCCAAATGATGATCCTTCAATTGAGTCTCCGTTCTGGTACAGGGTGACCTTTTGTGGATAGACTTTCAAATATTAGCCTAGTTCTTACAACCATAAGTTTAAGACTTACCAAGAGCAATAGCATATTGCAAGTCGAGGTCTGATTCGCCCTGATTGTCAAAGGATTTAGTCCCACCCATTGTAGTTGCGCCATCAATGAGATCCACTGTCGGTCCTGTCCCAGACGGAATCTGCCGTGCTAAGTTTGCGTAGAAAACATTCAAATCAGATTGCAGATAAGTATTGGGCGTATACTCCACAATACCGTAAGAAGAGCTATTGATGCAGTGAGCATGTTTTGAAAGAATATGGGTACATAGAGAGGTTTGGTACTCACCTAGCCAACGTGCCGTTGGGGAAGTCATACAAGGCTCTGAGGCAGTCCGGAGTAATGTACTGGTCACAATTTGCCAAACTGTAGGTGACTTCAGGTTGCGGGGCTGCGTCTGGACGAACAGCAATTGGGAAGGGCCTGACTTTCATGTTTCGCTTTGAAAGATCTCGCTTCGGCATCTGCTTGACCGTTGCATCGAACTGGATAGTAGGAGTGATGAAATCGATATGCTCGGTAATATGAGCTGGAACGCTGTAATCACTGCAAGCTAGATGCTCTTTGCCAGTTTGAGTATTGGTGTAGACGTGATACTCTGTCCGAAGCAAGGACTCGGCCTCGCCCACAGTCAATTCGACTTTGACCCAGTTGCGGCCTTTGGCAACAGTAAGTCTATCGTCCTCAATGCCGCTCTCCTTGAGCCATGTCTTGACTGCTTCAAGAGTCTCAGTAGATGGGGCAAATGTGTCCGCAATCTGACTAGATTAGCAGCTGGTCTTGAACACGCAGAGCTCACTTACCTTATCCATTGACCAATGCTTGCCGAAATTCTTACTTTCGGGATGGGAAACATCCATTAAGAATTCAAATCCATTGTCGAGATTTCGTTGAGTGAGACCAAATGACATAGGAATGAGGGCATCGCGGTTGAGTTTGATGTCACTCCGACGAGACCATCTTTCAGACGCAGTCTCACGTTTCTCATGCACGACATGAGCTGTGGGTGCCGGCGCGGCTGCGGCGCAAGCCGCGAAGCCACCAACGATCGCCAGGATAGAAAGCTTCATGCTTGCGGGGAACGGTTGGAACGAATATGATAGAAAAGACTGGGACAACCCTTCAGAACTGCGGGGGAATTGGATGAACTAAATACCAACGACTACGAAGATAAGTATTTCCCCCACGGTAATCACCCATGCATTCATCAAATTGATAATTGTCATGAAGTCCTAACGGCGGCAGCAATCCTTCTCTGCTTTTGGCCTGCCCGCCCTCGTCCGGTGATTGATGAAGATAAGATATCATCCTCAAGAAACTAGTCTTATTGGCAGTGTAGCCACAACGGGAAGGTTCCTTGGATTCGCAGGACACCACTGTCGCCTTCTCAGCTCTAAACATGGTTGGAGGCTGGGGACTACTTGCGCAAGATCTTGTCGATCAAGGTAGCTGGCAACCCTTTGCCATGCCGCTACTGCGCCATAGCAACTCACATGTCACGAACCAGACTCTACTCCATCATGCAGGTGGGATTTAAGCTTGAAATCCAGATCGACCCTATTCGCTTTCGGAAGGTGGTAATCGGGCGTTAAGACCGGCAGATCTGCATTGGCCATTGACATTTGAGACTGGCCTTGACCCCCCTGATGACTGTGTACTCGAGTAATGTGTATCTTCGCACATGCTCCGTTATCAAGACCGGATAGTACAAATACAAGGTCCGCATCTATATCCAGACTATCAGGGATTCGAGAAGCTGCGAGGCACGAAGTAGAGAGGTAGAAGGGCGCCTCCTGGTTTCCGCAGGGATGACTGGTGGGGGTTGAAGCAATGTGGCTGGGAGTTGATAGTCACGTTGCAGTCGGGTGGTGTCTTTCGCTGGCCGGCAGTGGTGTCTTCCGCTGGCCGGCAGTGGATGTGGATGCAAGTGGCGATAGTTGTTCTACTCTGGGGCATCGGAGGAGTCGAGAAGTCGTCCACCTCCTGCCTTAAGGAGACAACTTGTTGTTGCGCGCCAATGCTCCCCTCCTTTGTGGGCACGCCGAGCCACAGCCCACGTGATCTCATCGCCGCTCTGCTCACCTCCTCACCAGCAGTCTCGTGCGCACTCCACCACCTCACCTCCACTCACCTCTCTTGCCTAGGATGTAGGAGACCCCGACGTGGTGCAGTTGAGAGTATCAGCCGGGGAAAAACGCTGCCGATTTTGGCCAGATGTCCGAAAGCAACGAATCTATACTTTTGCCAACGAGCAACTACTCAGTAATACATAATACGATCTCTTTACGCCTATAGACTTAACAGCTATCTAACAGCTATCTCTGAAGTTATTTTCAAGACTGTACAAGTTTTAGTACGTGAAACGTTAGTACATGAAGTGTTAAGTATATTTCGGTGTTCTTGCATGCCAAAGTCGGTAGCTTTTCCCCCCGACTGAGAGTCAGCCTGTTATCTGATCCACCATCCTGGGGAAAACGTATTGGAGCCCCACTTTTACCAAGGGTGTTGGTAAGCAGGTCAGCCTTTGAGATCTGATAACAGCAACGACTCAGCACGAATTACCTATTAAAAGCAGTTTGTTATACGACGAAAGGCAATGGTAGCTAGCTATTCATATGCTGCATGGATCTTGTGTATTGTTCACCCCAGCTGCCTTGACACGACATGGCTGAACTACAGCCACTGACGGAGAACCTAACTGGGCTCCTTGCTCAAGCTGATCCCAAAGCCGGAGATCCCTCTGACCTCAAGCCTCTTAGTTGTACACACTGTCGACAACGAAAGATTAAGTGTGATAAGTCCAATCCGTGCTCTACCTGCAAGCGATCAGGCACCGACTGCGTATTCCCGAAACGAATTCGTGTCCCGAGAGGGCGACATGGGGTCAAAAACTCCAAATCCAGAGACGATGAGCTTCTCCGACGTATTGGAAAGCTGGAAGCTCTCGTCCAGAAGATGGGAGGAGATACTACAACCCCCTTGACATCTGTAGAGTCTAATGGCCGGCAGAACACCTCTGCATCTGACTTTATCCCTTCTATCTCGGGCGACAAGGAGAGCAGTAAACTTCAAGCTCCAGCCACAGGAAAGGCGACGCTTCTTGAGAAAAAATATCTCATCGGCGACTTTTGGGCAAACCTGGGAGGTGAAATTGATGAGCTGCGCTGTTTGCTCGAACGGCCTTCAGACGACGATGATGACGACGACGAAGAAGTCGTGGAATCCACTCAGTTAATTACTGGCCCAGCGAGCCATTCGTCACCACTCAAATTCGTTTTTCATGAAGCTGGGAGCCGCCCAGAACATGTGGAATTTCCCATAGCATACCATCACTTCAAAACCCTTACCAGCACTTATTTTACGAATGTCGATCCAATTTTCAAAATTCTTCACAGACCAACGACCCTCTTTTCTATAGCTGCTGGTACGAGCGACTTTTCTGCACCGCCAAACAAAGGCGTCATCGAGCTACTAATGCTATGCATGCATTTCGCTGCAGTCACGTCACTGTCGCCAGAGGAGTGTCACCAAACATACCATCAAGACCGTCAGACCTTGCTTGCCAAGTTCAGACATGGCGCAGAGCTCGCCTTTGCAAGAGAGAATCTTCTTGTTACGAATGAATTTACGGTTCTGCAGGCATTCGCCATCTACCTTGGCGCACTACGAGTACAAAGCAAAGCCCAGTCCACGTGGACTCTCTTTGCACTCGTACTCAGAATTGCTCATTCATTTGAAATACACAAAGATGCCAGTGGCACCGACCTATCATTTTTTGAGGCTCAGCAAAGGAGTCTCCTCTGGTGGCAGATCATGGTGCTTGACCTTCGCTGCGCAGAAGACCGAGGGACTCAGCCAATGATAGTTGATGGCTCCTTCGACACTTCTATGCCTCTCAATATTAACGACGACGACTATGGGCCCGAAACAAGTGAGCCCGTTCCAGAACTTTTGGGTTTGACAGACATGACCCTGAGCCATGTCACTCATAAATTGGCATTTACGTTCCGAAAGCTTCTATTCCCCAGTCAGATCAGTGTCAATGAGAAAGAACAGATGGTCGAAAGCTTGAGCCTTGAATTTGAGTCACTTTACTTTCAGAAGTGTGACGCAAACGTTCCGATTCAGTGGTTTCTCTCAACGACTGGGCGATTGTTAATACTCAAGATGTGGCTATCACTGAGATATCCGCTTCGAGCTCGAGATCAACCGATATATGCGAATGTGACACAAGATCAAACTCTTCGCACTGCGGTCTCGATCCTCGAAATTACCTTGAACCTGTATGAGGACAATCCGAAGAGCTCCCCTTTCACGTGGGTCGGAAGAACATGGGTGCAGTGGCATCCACTGGCCGCCATATTGGCAGAACTCTGCGTTCAAACAGAAGGACCGTTAGTAGAGAGGGCATGGGCTGTAGTGGAAAGTATTTGGAATAAGTATAGGGAACGAGTTGCCGATACCGAGGGAAAGATGTTGTGGAAACCAATCAAGAGGCTACTGAAGAAGGCACAAGCTGCATACCAAGAAGCGGCAGCCAAGAGAGAGATCCAAAACGGAGACATAGCCGCTCAAAGTGTTGCACGGCCTCTTCCGGATCCTATGTTTGATCTTAGTCAAATGGTGATCAATGAATACAACTCATCACTGCTGTTTGACAACTGCGCTCCGGTTGATCCACAAGTGCCTCCGGGGAACAACTTTGATACACCTTACAACATGATTCCACTTCTGCAGAACTCCATCAATACGGACTATGGAAATCAAATCAACTGGGAAGATTGGCAGCGATATCTGATGTATTCCGAAGCCTCAAATTCGATAGAGGAAAATACATTTGAGGCATGGCCACTTGCTTCTGATGCTCCTTGAGTTAAGGGCGCACGCTTGTCTAGGCTACAAGTAGCGAAGGGAAGTTCGATAGTGCAGAAGATGAATTATATGACCAAAAAGAGGTGAAGTGGCGACACAAGACTACGAGAAGACAAAGCGAAATTACACCCAACTGGGGGACACAAGCAAATATTCCAAGGTGTGGATCTGAAAAGGTGGAATTAGGTCGAGAAAACTAATTGCCGCCGGTTTTGGTTCGCGATAGGTTCACGCAAATCAGTACACTCTACTTTGGATGAGACCACCCAGAATACCAGGATGGCACAAAAGGAGAACAAGAGGGAGATTTGCAACACAATAACGAATTAGTCTCAAGGATGATGACAGAAGTCAAACAAATGCACCCCAAGGGACACTTTCGCTGTGATAGCATGCGTTCTGTGCGAGAATCCCTCCACATTGCAGATTATAATCCTTAGTTCTGAAGTGGGGACAGGATGCAATAGCCGTCTTCCGGCGTATTGTGTAGGATCAATAAATTACATTATATTCTAAACTTCTATTGCTATTCACATCTTAAAGTTGAAAGCGAAATTAGTTTCGGACCAAATCCCATCCTGGACATATATACGGATGTTGATTTTGATGCTCGTCCGTTAAGGGAATGGATTGGAACTGGATCTAGCAGGGAAGTCTCTAGTGATATGTAATCGGATTGATTGAGTGGACAAAATGTTGCGCAACTACTGAATCGCATCGGATTGTGGAATTGATCTCTCACCAAAGTGTATGGAGCAATGTAATTGATATGATGCACTGTTTTTGAATCGTAGCTTTGTCATAGAAGTTTGTTGCGGACTACGGATTCTCGGCCTAGCAAAGCCCGTGCAACCACACGGACTTCGGACTACAGTTGATGGCCCGCAACAAGGAGATTTATATAGGAAACAACCTGTTTCTCACCTACTTGTGGTAGGTAAGCAAGCACTAACTAGGCAGAAGCCGGGTCGTGTCGTTGGGACGCATTTCAACGACGAGCCATGTGTTGCAACTTGCCCAGGACCTGTTGTAGGGCAGGTCTTAGGTCGAATCACCCTGACACCCTCGATAAAGTTTATGCCACGGCTATATATACCTAATGGGAGCTCGCTATTTCAATGCTGTGGTGAAATATCCAGTTGATCTCAAGAAATCAAAAAGTTTCACCAAAAGCATTGTATCGCGGTCTCAAACCATACCACCTCATAGCAATTCGGAACGGGGTCGGCATCCTACCACAGCGCAATAGCATCTGCAAATATGCGTATCCTCGTTATTGGTGGCAGTGGACGGACTGGTCGTCTCGTCATCGATGAAGCATTGCAGCGCGGCCACAAGGTTACAGCCTTGATTCGGAATCCCTCTGCTCTTCCAGCCAAGGAAGGCCTGAGCATCGTGAAGGGCACACCACTGGAACCTTCAAACATTGAAGGCGCTTTCAACGCAGTCCAAGGCGACCTCCCAACTGCCGTGATCGTCACGCTTGCGTCGCCGAAAGAAAAGGGAACTCGAGTCCTGTCTGACGCGAACGAAAACCTCGTCACTGCTATGAAAAGGCATAACGTTTCCAAAATTGCGACAATGTCTTCCTTTGGAGTCGGGTCCTCTTTCACCAATATTACTGTGATTATGAGATGGTCAATTTCCCACACCGCACTTGGACATTCATACGCAGACCATAATAATGTCGACGAGATACTCAAGAAGAGCGGATTGAAATTCGTGTTGTTGAGGCCAGGGAGACTGACTATGGCCAAAAAAGCGCCCGTTCACTTCTTTGGCGACGATGGGAAAGGACTCGGTCCCTTCGCGGGCTTGGGGGGAATCTCGAGGTCTAGTGTCGCGGCGTGTCTAGTGGATGCTGTTGAGAAGAGCACTTGGGATCGAAGTAGTCCTGTGATATTGAACTGAGGGGGTATCAGGGTATGGGTCTCACAGTACAATAAAACAGAATAGCCAATCTACAGGAAAAGATACCATATAAGAGATTGTGCTTTATAAAGCCCCACCTATTAGTTGACGTATGCTTTCGGACATAATATTATTCAATCGGTCATTTACTGAACTCTGCATTTGGTTGCAGCTTCTACCTTGCCAAGGGGATACACGGAGATGATATGTAAGCTGATAAGGCACAACCTATGATCATATTGTTATAGAATTGCAGATAGAAATCCTCTAGATTTACACGTTATGATAAGAAAAAGATTGTAGTTGTTTAGATTTCAACGTTAAATATCAATGTGCTCTAAATTATACTGTTCGGAAATCGCGTATTTTAGACCAGAATTTCGGAATCGCATTACTGAACTTCGGAGTGCTCTGGTTTGAAGAACGAATAAAAGGCGTCCGTCGCCCCTGTACTATGTTAAAAAATAAATGTGAAAACCTTAACCGATTCCCGAGGGAGCCAGAAGATGCGCCCTTGAGCATCAGCTATCTACTATCTACTATCGCTCTCGCCTTCGACTCAACCCTGGTCGCCGTTAAAGCGGCTCTGCTCACATTCCCGAACAGAAACAGATTTTCTTCATGTTAGGATTGGTGTATTATCATGAGCTGTTATCGAACGTGCCGATCCTCCCTTTCATGCATTATGCAGGGAATCCAATCGCGCTTGGACCATAAATACTCGATACCTCCCCTTCTCGCTTACTGTACTAGTAGTCTCGGCAGATACTTCTGCCGATTGGCTCATCTTAGTGAGATCTGCAACGATGTTGATTGCTTGACAGAGTAATAGGAGTTGAAGGTGTGGTCGTTAAGTTTGTCGAACAATGATTCCATATTTGCCTAATGTTCGCTCTGGTCATACATCCTTGTTCCTTACCACGAGACTTCCGAGAGGGCAGCTCCGAGAAGGAACATATCCCAATCTGTCAATAAGATGTACATGCTGCAGAATGTACCAAGGCAACCTTCCCGGTAGAAACAGTGGTGCGTTCGATGTCCAGAACTCTATGGCACGGGTCTACTCCGTACTGAAACACAATCATTCACAGCTTTGTACGTGTACCTTCGTAATGCAGCCACAGCATGCCAAGTCCTTGGGAGTTGCGCAAGCCCCTGCAGATGCAAAGGAAAATTGCTTCTGACTCAAATGCTGCGCCTTTTGCAGATTTTCACTTTCTCGCAGAATTTCAAATCCATCTTCATTGTCTGCTCTATGCTACTATGCTGAACGATCTACACCCGGCCCATCCGAACAACTTCGGAAGAAGATCGTGTTTATCATACAGCGAGCTTCGTCTCGTAGAAAGTGTAGTCAGTGTATCCCTTTTGAGGCGGGTCCGCACCATAAAAGGTTGAGCGATCATACGCATTCAGCGGCAGGCCCTCTGCCAACCTTTTTGGCAGATCCGGGTTCGCAATGAACCATCGGCCCATAACAATGGCATCTGCATCCCCAGCCGCCACTTTCGGCTCGGCATTATCTCTATTGAAATTACCAGCTGCCAGGAACTTCACACCGGCCTTGACCAGAATGCGTTGGAATGGAATTAGGGAGTTCACGCCAGTGCCAGCTGTGATCTCCGTTTCGACATTCTTCGCTGCTGACTTCGAGTAGGACGCCAGTGCGTCCATCTTTCCTTGCTCGTCGAGCACTTCATCGAATCGTGGCTCTACCATGTGGACGTAAGCAACTCTACTTTCTTTCGGTAGGCCAGCGATGACCTTGCAGAGGTATACCCAATGTTCATTTGGGTTCGAGTCGCGAGTGTCTTGGTAGTAGTTGTATGGGGAGAGACGGATTCCGACTCTTTCTGCACCGATGGCGCAGGTGACTGCTTTGATGACCTCTAGAGCAAATCTGCAACGATTCTCGATAGATCCACCATAAGAATCAGTGCGCTTATTGACATTATCGTGGAGGAATTGTTCGAGGAGGTACCCATTTGCTCTGAGTTTAGAATCAGCCCAGCTCAGAGGGAAAAGGTATGGACGTCTCACCCATGAATTTCGACGCCATCAAACCCTGCATCTTCAATACATCTCTTCGAGGCAGCTGCCCACTCTGCCGTAATTTCCTTGATCTCCTCAACTGTCGCAGGTCTGGGTGGTGTGGCTGAATATTCATCACCGTTCACAGCAGGTCCCTTGATTGGAATATTAGATGAACTAATAGTTTCCTTACCCTCAATCAATGCAGGTACAGTTCCACGTCCCACATGCCAAAGTTGACAGTAGATAAACCCCCCTTTCGCATGAACGGCATCTGTAACTCGTTTCCAACCTGCAAGCTGTCCAGTAGTGAAGACTCCAGGAATCCCAGGATATCCACTAGCCTAAGAATATATCAGAGAATGACTTTTTACTTGCAGTTGTGAGTTATGTTTACCCCACGGCTGATATTCGTAGCTTCTGTAAACTGTAATCCACCCTTGTTTGCTCGCTGCGAATAATACTCGACAGCCAAATCGCCAGGCGCCCAGACTCCCTCGGATTCCTTTACCCCTCTCATGCGAGTCAATGGAGCCTGAATAATGCGGTGCTGAAGTTTCAATGCGCCAATTTCTACAGGAGTGAATAGAACAGTGTCTGCGAGTGGCTTAAAGCCCTGAGGAGATAATCTTGAAGGCATGGTTGGTGGACTAAACAAGAACGATGAAGACGTGAGGTTGAGAACGGGCTCTTACTTGTATTTCAACAAAACACAAAAAGTATGAAAGGACAGAGATTTCTCATGGATTGGAAACAAAGCAGCACCGCACTGGCGTGCCTGAGCGACGGATTAATTACGGATCAATTACGGATTAATTACGCTTTTCAAGACAATCAATCAATGCCAACAGTGGGAATGAGTCGTGCTTAAAGCTGGTGCGGTGTACATCAATACATGAATTGGTGACCTTTCTGTGGATTGAATGAGAATGCAAGAGTGGTGGCCACGGAGGAGACCTAGAATGGGGGTGGGGGCTGCACCTCATCAGGCTAGATCAGGCTCTGTCAGCGTGTCGGGCTCGAACTGGCGAAACCTCCTTGATTTACAATCCCCACTTTTGAAGGTTCATGAACTACATTCCCTACCAAACGAAGAAACAAAGTGGTCATCAAGCTTCCGTTTTATACAGAGGTAGGCGCATGGTACCCGGCTCCAAGCTTCACAGCGTATCCCTTCGCAACGGTTGTCAAACACGCTGAGACAGCTGAATACTGATCAACCACCATTACTTCAACGACGAGCATGTATTTTCACCAGTACATGACCTCTTCGTCTGTGATCAAAACCACTTCACACTGGAATTAATGCCTAGCCTTCAGCCTCTCTGTGAGAGGACATCTTTAGACTTCCACCTCAATGGTTTGAGGATTATGCACTTGCAGATGAGGCGATACCTTATATGATGTTTGAAGGCATAATGATAGTCATCGCATGGTTGGCATTGACAAGCTTCCATCCAGGACAAATGCTCAAACAAAAGTTGGAGTATAGCAAAGAAAAGACAGAGCAATACGGATATCAGTGTATTGTGGAAAGTGTTGGCAGTAGACAAGACACCAAAATACGCGAAAATTGGAAGGAGATCATCGAATGTGCCACTGTGTGAGATTGCGCATATCTCCATGCATATTGCGTGACGAAAGCACCATTGCAATAGGAGAAAAAGAAATACTATTGGTAACAAAGCATATACAGGTATTCTTAGTATATCTATGTAGAGAATTTTGTACTATACTGAAATATAGTTGTGCTGATCTTCTCTAGTTAATAGACTTTTCGTCTATAACGGTCGACAGCTCAGTACTTGCGAACTTCCGTGCTGGAATTCCGCGACTCCAGAGCTCATCCATCTCCAAGTATGTCCTACCCTTACTTTCTGGGATGAAGAAGTAGATAAACACAACGGCAACTATGAGAGTCCCTCCAAAAAGGAAGGCAATTTTTCCTTGCAAGTTACCCTGGTCTGGGTTCACCGCATAAGGGAGCGCGAAAGACCAGATTGCACTACTCAAGCCGTTCATCATAGTAGATAGCGCTTGTGTTGGACCTCGGAGACGAGAAGTTGAGTTCTCAGTGACGATGGGCCAAGCGCTTGCACCAATAGTTGCTTGGTAGACTATATATTGTTAATAATGACAGAGCAACGGGATATGTATAGCATACCGAAAGACCAAACTGCCATGAACGCGACTTGACCCCAAATGGCGTTTGTTGTGGGAACCACAGCCAAAATTCCGATTATTATGAGAGTAATAGACAGCACAGCACATCCATACAGGGCTGTGCCGCGTCGACCGAGCTTCTCGACGAGGAACCAGCCGAAAACGTTGCCAACGAGCATGACTCCACTGAGCCCAACTGTTGTATCAAAGGCCTTCAAGGAAGAAAGCCCTGCAAGTTCCATGAAGTCTAGATATGTCAGTATTCATTCAAGGATTGACAAAATGTGTACGTACAGCTCATATATCCAATAACCCAAGAACTTCCACACGCATTCTGGATGAAAAAGACGCTGACTGCTACGAGTGTGCGTTTCCAATTTGCTTTGTTGAAGCACTCCTTATACGAACCTTGACTTTCATTCTCCATGCGTAGACGATCAAGAGAGTCTTTGATTTCTGCCAAGTGACCATCAACGTCAAAGTCGGCATTATGTAATTTAACGATGTTTTTCCGTGCTTGTTCCATCTTTCCGTGTGCAACGAGCCAGTATGGAGATCTGGTTGCATGTTAGCAAGAGGTCGATGGATAGATGTCTAAAAGTCATGGACATACTCAGGGAAAAATGGCAGACAAGCAAGACCAACAGCAGCAAAACCCCATTGAACCGAAAATAGGATTCTGTATGAAAGTGGTCCGGTATATTGTCCTAAGGTGGTCTGTCGCATAACACCAAAGCCGATGAGCTGACCCAGTACGATAGAAAAGTTCATACCCGAGGTTAAGGCACCTCGGATAGCCAAGGGAGCGATTTCCGAAGCATATGTTGGTGCCACAGTTGTGAAGCAGCCAAGAGGGATCCCAGTCAATATCTTTGCGATAAAGTACTCGTATGGTTTGTTGGAGAAGAACTGCATGAAGACACCTGCGATCGTCAAGATATAAGCAGACCCGATGCAAACGCGACGGCCCCATCGCTGAGAGGCAAGGCCTGTGACGAATCCACCAAATACAATTCCTGCAACATGTTAGCAAAGATGCAAAGATTTGATACATTCCTGTCATACACATACCCCCAAGAGTGGCAGCTTGGAATCCTAATTGCCAATTGGCACTAACAACGTAGTCTCCTTCATACAGATATCCAAATGTCTTCCGGAAAGCTGGGAGCGATATAACAGCAATGCCAGCAAGTGAGTCATATCCAAACATGCAACAAATAAAGAATGAGTAGATACCTAAGTTACGGATTAGGGGCATCCAGTGGGACGAGGATAGGTATACTGACACCATGAGACACCTTTCCAGTTCTCTTTAATGGCGGCGATACGGGTCTGCTCATGCTGACTCTGCTCAAAGCCAGCTACTGCCTCAGAAGAGACCAACATAGGAGTCTCGTGAACATATTCTATTTGTCCTGGGGAAGACGTGTCTTTCTCCATTGTGCCGAAATTTTCCTCAGAGGCGAGTATAGACTTTGAGTGTAGTAAATGTCTGTGTCGTAGTACAACAAATTGAGAGGAAAATTGTCCGCTATTATATACTTCATCCGCGCTCACGGCAGAGGGTAACTAAAGCAATAAATCGATTAAGGCCAAAAAACCCATTTGCGGAGATTCGTGGAGACTTGTGGAGAGGAAAACTCGCTCGCGGAGAGCACTAAGACAACTTGTGACCTCGGAAGTAAACTTCAAAGCAATCCAGAACGTGTTCTCCGCGTTACAAGAATGCGTTAACTGGAGAATTTTCGGAGTTTGCTTTTGCGGGGGTTCAAAAGCGAGTAGGAATAATAATGATGGGGTACGAATATTTCCGATATTGAAGCTACTCGGAGACTTTACGGAGTTTATGGGATTTGGCTTCACGACTAAGCCTCTGGCGGCATATTTGTGGGCCAACACGTACGTTGTTTGGCTAAAACGGAAATGGAGACCCCAATAGTGTATAGACCCTAACAAACGAAAACTACTCGAGTCAGTTGACAGATGTCTGGCGGAAAGACCAACGAGTTTGACCCTTCAAGCTGAATAAGTTTAGAAGGCACTAGGTCTCTTACGAGGATGGCAGACACGCAACTTACAGACCGTGACACTTTTTCCATCGTGCCAGCTGTTTTCTCGTCAGCATGTCTCAATCAGCGTTCGAGACTTCGAACACTGTCAAAATCAATAATCATTTGGGCCAACTAACTCTAGATGAGAAAATATCTATGCTAGCCGGCGCCAACACCTGGGAAACATTTCCAATTGACAGACTCGGCATACCATCACTAAAGGTAATGTGTCGCGTCCTCGAATAAGTGAACTGTCAGTCCTGACTAGCATCATCGCAGGTAACTGATGGGCCCAACGGTGCACGAGGAGAAGCTTTTTACGATGGAACCACAGCTGCTTGTTTTCCAGCATGCGTCTCAATAGCTGCAACATTCAACAGGGAACTGGCATGGCAGATAGGACAAGCACTTGGTGAGGAAGCTCAGACAAAGGGTGCATATGTTCTCTTAGGTCCAACGGTCTGTTCTCATCGGTCGCCACTTGGTGGAAGAAACTTTGAAGCATTTTCTGAAGACCCTGCATTGTCCGGTATTCTAGCAGCGGAGTACGTGAAGGGTCTCCAATCTGAGCGTGTTGGAGCTACGATTAAACACTTCTTGGGAAACGAGCAGGGTATGTCGCTCATAATCATACATGACCTGCCCTGACACTTTCATAGATACTCGTCGTTTCTCCGTCAATGAGACTATTTCTGAAAGAGCCTTGAGGTATTACACCCCAGCAGAGATTCCCGCATCAAATGTTTATGTTCATACAGAGAAATATATCTTCGTCCATTCGAAATTGTTGTCAAAACAGCAAAACCTTGGTGCCTTATGACAAGCTATCCAAAGATTAATGGCGAACATGTGGATACTAGCAAGGAGTTCCTAAATGATATTCTTCGAGCACAATGGGGCTTTGATGGCTTGGTAATGAGTGATTGGGGTGCAACAACGAGCACAGTGGATAGCATTGATGCAGGGTATGACACCATTACGACTGCATAGCTCTATCGAACTAACTTTTTGTCGCAGCCTTGACTTGGAGATGCCAGGAAAGACAAGATGGCGTGCAGTTAAGACTGTTAAGAAAGCTTTGGAAGCCGGTGTGCTTCATGAGAGCGTTATCGACGATCGTGCTAGAGCTGTTTTACAACTTCTTGAGAGGACAGGGAAATTTAGTGATCGGAAAGAAGCTGTTGGCGAAAAGGCTGTTAACTCGCCAAAGCACAGAAAGCTCATTCGAGAAGCTGGTGCTGAAGGTATTGTACTCTTGAAAAATTCCAACGGCGTGCTGCCGATCGACAGCGCCAAATGCCAAAAGATTGCATTGCTTGGGCCCTTAGCAAAGGTTGCTGGAGCACACGGTGGTGGAAGCGCGTCCCTTAATTGTCATTATAAGATCTCTCCCTATGAAGCATTAAACGCCGAACTGGGAGACAGTGTCGATCTGACATACTCCAAGGGTGAGTATCCTCCTGTCACTACGCCTATCCAATACAGCTGACATCTTGTAGGCACTCATATATTCCGTGTTTATCCCGACCTCCAAGAAGGTACCATCGGTCTTACTGGAAATCCAGGTTATACAGCCGAGTATTGGAAGAATGAGGAATTCCGAGGAGATCCATTTTGTACTCAAGAATTTGCACGCGGATACTTTACAACCCTCATGGACGCTGCAGTTGACGGCAAAAAGGCGGTTCGGTTCACAACAAATTTCTCTCCTAAGAAATCGGGTAACCATTACCTCAGCTATTCAACCCTTGGGCCCTCGAAGTTGTACATCAACGGTGCACTTTACCGAGAACAAATTCATCCTAGTAAGGATTCCATGTCCTTCTTGCTTGGTGTTCAGGAAGAAATGCGCTTCCAGTTTTTGTTCGACGCTGGGAAGTCTTACGCATTCCAAATTGACACTCTTGCCCCTGCCGAGCCAAATGGTGAGCTATATCTTCTTGATGGCCAAATCTCTGCGCATTTAGGCTTCATAGAACAAGAAGAGATGGAAGCAGACCTTTTAGCCGAGGCCGTTTCACTGGCTCAGGATGCAGATTACGCAATCTTGTTTGTAGGAAATGACAGCCAGTGGGAGACCGAAGGACAAGACATGGATGATATGAATCTCCCAGCAGACGGATCTCAAAATCGCTTGATCTCCGCTGTTGCAAAAGTCAATTCGAACACAATTGTTGTAAATGTAACAGGCGTTGCAGTAACGACACCATGGCTTTCAGAGGTTCCAGCATTAGTCCAAGTTTGGTATGCTGGACAAGAGACTGGAAATTCAATTCTTGATGTGTTGCTTGGAAAGGTGAATCCTTCCGGGAAGTTGCCCATTTCATGGCCACGTAGGTACGAAGATACGGCCGTGTATGGTCACTTCGGAATGGACTCCTATGATTCGAGACAAGTTGAGTACGTGGAGGGTGTTTTTGTTGGCTACCGTCACTTTGACAAACAATATGGAACGGACAAAGAGGTCCTGTTTCCATTTGGATATGGGTTGAGTTATACAGATTTTGAGATCAGCAGTCCCGCAGTCAGTGGGACTATCAGAAACAGGCTTCATGACTCTGCTCTAGTCACGGCACAGGTAGGCAACATAGGCGCAATAGCGGGTGCCGAAGTTGTGCAAGCCTACATCCTACCACCGCGCTCTGGATCTGCAGAGCATCCTATCAAGGGACTAGTGGGATTTTCCAAAGTATTTATACAACCCGGCGAAAAGAAATCTATAAGTATTCCCATTACTCGGGATCATGCGGCATATTGGGATATATCGACAAAGAAGTGGGTGGTCGACAAGGGAGTTTATAAGATCTGGTTAGCAACCAGTGCGAGCGTAGCGGACAAGAAGTGCGAGATTGAAATCGAGGTCACTGAAGCCTTTGCCTTTGATCCTTAGAAAGTCAAAATGGATTATCAAAGAACCTACCAATATTTTGCAACCAAGGGAATATTCGAGTTAAAGAATATCGCTTTTACACGTGACAGTACGTATGGTCCGCTCTGGATGCGTGCTGCAGAGGCTGGATTTGGAATCACGTGTTAAGCGATACCTATAGCGGTTAGGCTCCTAGCTAGAATAAGATCCTTCCTTTAAGGAAACCTTAAAAGAAATTAACTTACTACTTAATACGAATAGACCCGTTTTATAACTCTCTTATAAAGGCCTTAAGATTATAATAAGTTCTTCTTTTCTAAACCTTTTGTCTAAGTTTATTATATAATTCGACTCTTTAGTTATAGCGACTATAGTAATTTATATTTATATCTTCTTATAATAGTACCTAAGCCTAATTTTCTATGTCTTTTACCCTCTTTTCTTAAACTTTAAGATATTAAATTAATTCGACCTTTAAAGAGATTTTATACTCTCGAATACTTTTTAGCTTAACTTGCCGACTACTTAAGCGTTTAAAGAAGGGCTTCTTTTATATTGATATTTCTCCCTTTACGTTTATTACCCTATAATAATACTATTAGTTAATATATTCTATTATTACCCTATTAAATATAAATATTAATTTTAAACTAAGAGTTACTAACTAGTTAAGAGTTACTAGCTAGTAAATCCTTAAGTAATTCGATTTCTAAAGAGTTTTTACTAAGTTAAAAGTAACTTAGAATAAAACAAAACATTCCCTCTTTACTTAATCCTTTTTATTAGAGACTAAATTCCTTTTAAACTTTAACTAATATATCTCGATTTCTTATATTATCGAATCCTCTTAAAGACACTCTTATATCCCTTATTACCTCTAAGTTAATACTTATTTTACTTCTTCTTATTATAATATTATCTTAGATATTATTAATTTTTATACCCCTTATACTCTAAATATCTAACTCTTTAGCCGCTATTATAATAATCTCTTAGCTTACCTTTAGTAGGTTAGCTTATAAGGATATAAATAAGTATATCGAGACCCTAGAGTTTAATATAATAAATTAAGTAGAAATAGCCGTAAAAGAATTAATAATAAGAATTTAATTTCAAGCGGGGTTATTAAGTAAGGCTAAGGTCTAATATAATATAGTTACTAAGGATATAAGAAGTAGCTAGCCGAAGCTTAAAGAAGCCTTTTAAGCGAAGTATAACTATAGTGTGAATAATTTTAATTAAAAGTTCTTAATATAATAAGAGGTTTATAATATTTACTAAAGAGAAAAAGAATTAAAACTCTAGTACTTAAAGCGAGTAGAGAAGCTAAGTAAACGCTATAATACTAATTTATAAAATAAAGTAGCTTATTGTATCCTAGGTAGCTTAATTAATATAGACTTCTAATATCGAGTCTAAATATATCTTTGTATACTAATATAAATTAATAAAAATAAATAACTTACTATAAAATATAAATTCGCTAACGTATAAAATATATTAGTAGTAGCTACTCGTTTAATAGGCAAAGCGAGTCTATTTAATAATAATAGTAAAGACAATAATAAGAAAGATATATACTAAGTACCTAGTTAAATACAAATTAACCTAGAGATACTTAAAGCCTTAAAGGTCTTTTAAGAGACGTTAGCTACAAAACCTCCCCTATCGCTATTATTACTAGCCTACGCTTAAGCTATAGCTTAACCTCTAAACCTATATAGACTACCAAATAACTAGTTTATTAAAGGTATTACTTATTATAATTACACAAAGTAAAGTTATATATTAACTATATACTCGGAACTAAAAGTAACAAATTCCTAATATCGCGATAATCGAGCCTATATTAAAGTAGCACGTATATAACGTATAGGAAACGTATATTACTAGGGAAATATAGCCCTTATCTACTTCGCTATACTATTCCCAAATAAGCTACTTCTAATATAGCCTTAAAACTAGACATTCTACTAATATTAATACCCTACTTACTAACCCTTATTATAAAATACTACTAATATAAACGTATAGTAAGCCCTTATTAATAACGCAAATAATAAGAAATAGACTAAATAGTTATTTAGCCTAAAAACGCAATCCCTAGCTATTCTTAATAAAACTTAGAAAATTATATTAGTTATACTAATTATTCTTACTCTCTTTATTATAAAGTCCGACTCTTAAACCCAAATATACTAAGATATAAGAAGACTAAAATATAAAGGATAGTTAAGAAATAAATAAGAATAAGTAAATAAGACTAACGATACAACTAAAGTAATATAGTACTCTTAGAATAAAGACAAAGGACGTAAAGTAAAAGTATAAGACAATTAGACTTTAACTTAAATAATTCCCGAAATCCCTAGTTAATTAATAGAAATACTTAAGGAAACTATAATAAGACCTCGAGGGAATAGAAAAGCTATTTCTTATATCGACTATAATAAACTATTATAACTATTCTTATTAACTAGTTAAACTAAAATTACTTAATAATTGTAAGGGGCTAGCCCTAGGGGTAAGGCGCTAGTTGTACCTGCGCTTACTAAGGCTAGGCGGGAGGTTATACCTGCGCTTACTAAGGCTAGGCGGGAGCGCTTCTTTTCTCGTAGACCTAGCTTAGAATATTTCTCTCTCTTTTATTAAACTTACTAAATACTATAATAAACTCTTATATATACGCTATTCGCCCCGTAATATTAAATTCGATTAAAATAGATTTATAACTACCCGACAACTTTATATTAGACACTAGGACATTCTTATCAAAGAATAAGAGCTTATAGTATAAAATATTAAATACTAAGATATAACGTATTTTAAAAGAGATATTTATATAATAGTAATATATAAAAGCTAAGCTAGCTAAAATATAAGCCGCTTTAAATAACTAAAAAGCTAAAAGATTATAAAGAGACGCTAGATCTAATACCCTTATAAGCACTCTAATAAAAAGCCTAATCGAGTCACTAAAAGTAGTGTTTTTCTCAAACTTTAATAAAGAACTTTTAGTCTCTAAAAGCTAAAAGCCGCTAATATAAAATAGTTAAGTAAAGACTTTTCGAGATTATCTCTTAAAACTTAAAAGTTTATATTACGTTCGCTTTATAACAAAACCAATACTCTTTATAAATTATTATTAAAATACTATTTATAATACTCTTTTATTATATAAATAAGCCCGAATATAATATTTCTAAGAAAAGGAGAGCCTTATATTTAAAAAGAACCCTAAAGCTTTCTTTATATAACTTAATAAGATCTTTATAAATAGTAATAAGCGCGTAAAGGCTTTAGAGTAACTTACTAATATAAGGCACTCCTTAAGATAGCCTTAATATAAGTATTAGCTAGAATTTAACGAGCTCTTACTTAATTCTAATAAAAAGAACTAAAATAATAACACAAAGATTAATTACTTTTAAAATACGTTTTTAAACCCTACTCGAATATATATAGCCTTTATAGTTAAAAAGACAGACTATTATAAGTTTTTTAAGAAAGTAAAATAAATTATAACTAATCTCAAAGAAATAGACTAGTTTAAAATATTTAATAAAAAATAAAGAGAAAAGAATTAAAACTCTATATTAAAAATAATAGTAATTATATATTTATACGATTACTTTATAATAATAAGAGTAAACGTAAAGGAAAATATAATAATAGCCCTAACTTATATAAGTAATAATTATAGAAAAAGCGCTAGGGGTTATAAGAACTTTAAAGAGAAATAAAGGGCTAAGTAAGTAAAAGAGACAAAAAGGGATAAGCGCTATAAGAAAAGGCTTTATTTCTATTATAAAGCGTCCGGATATTACGTTTAAAATTACCTATACCCTAGTAATATAGCCTACTAAGATAAACGCAATCGAAACTAAATTATTACTAAAAGATAATAATAGAATATTAAAGCCTAACTCTTTTAAGTTAGGAAAAGAATAACTTTTAGTTAAAGTTAAAACCTAAAAGTAAATAAAGTATTAATAAAAGAATAAAAGAAGGTTAAAGAAGTTATAAATAAAAACCTTATATATATAGACGTAATTCTTTAAAAAACCTTTGGAACTTTTACCCTTATTAATAAAGGTTACTAATATTATACTATTATAAATAAAGCCCTTATAAAAGGCCTTAGCCTTATATACGTTAGTTATAAAAACTATAAAGTAAAAGAAGCCTTTATAACTATATAAAAGTCAAAGATTATAAGAATAGTTATACTCTATATAAATATAGCCGGATTTAGCTAGATAGTTTATATATATCTTATACTAAACTTAATATTTTTAATAATCTTAGGGAATTTATAAAAGACGTATAATAAGATTAGGACTACACTTAAAAAATAGCGGTTTTATTATAACGTAATAAAGAAATAAGTACGGGAGGGGCGTTATTATTATAATTACAAAGATAATAGAGGTTTTACGTCGATAGCTACTATAACTTTAAAGGATATTAGAAAAGCCTTAAAGATAAAAGAAAAACTTACTTTAAAATAATTATAAGATAAGCTACCTCTAAAACTTCGAGACTTAGCTTTATTATTTTTAAAGCGGGTAATAAATAAACTAGCTTTTTATTAGCTAAGTATCGATTACTAAATCGAAGTTTATAAATAACTAAACGGATCTCCGACTATTCTCTTATAAGGCTTACTTTATAGTATATTTAAAGACAAATTGTTAATATTATATAAGTTATTAAACGACTTATAAGAGAAGGGATATATTCGATTAAGTACGTTAAAAGTAACGGCTCTTATACTTTTTATATAAAAACCTAAGGGCGGCTTAAGGTTTTATTGCGATTATTAAGCGCTAAACGCAATTATAAAGCCGGATCGGTACTTATTATTATTAATATTAAAGACCTTATAAAACCTTATAAATACTAAGTAGCTAATAAAAGTCGATATAATCTTTGCCTTTTATAAGATTTAAATAGTAATAGGCTATAAATATAAGACTATATTTCGAACTAAATTTAGTTCTTTTAAATAGCTAATATATTCTTTTAAATTATTAAGGGCTTTAGCGACTTTTTAATAATATATTAATAGTTTATTATAAAAATAGCTCGATAACTTTATTTTGGCTTATATAGACAATATTTTAATTTACTTAAATAGTTTTAAAAAAGACTATATATAAAAGGTATAAACTATTCTTTTAAAGTTATAAGAAGAAGGGCTGTTTTTAGACTTAATAAAGAGTAAATTTACTTAAAAGAAAATAAAATACTTAGGATTTATTATTTATATTAATAGAAAAAGTATAAGGCCAAATCTAAAAAAAGTAAAGGCTATATAAAACTAAAAGTCACTTAAAACGTAAAAAGAAGTTTATTACTTTCTCGGATTTTATAACTTTTATAAGATATTTATCTTTAATTACTTTAAATTAACCGGGCCGCTAATAATACTAATTAGTAAAAAAGTATTATTCTCTTAAGGTAAACTAAAAGAGTTATTATTCTAAAAGTTATAAGATAAGTTTTATAATACTCTAATACTTATTACTTAAGACCCGACTCTCCCGATATTCTTAAAGACTAATTATAATAGGTTTATATTAGTAAGTACTCTCTTATAAAAAAAGGATAAAGTCTATCGCTTAGTAAGCTTTTTTGCCTAAAAACTTAATAAAGTAAAAATTAATTATAATATTTATAATAAAGAAATACTTATAATAATTACTAGCTTAAAGTTTTAAGGTCCCGAACTAAAAACCTATAGCTCTTTTATAGTTCTTATAAACTATAAGAACTTTAAATACTTTATAACGAAAAGATATTTATCTAAGTATTAAATTCGATAATATAAGATTATATCCTTATTTTAGTTTACTTTAATATATTATTTAAAAGCTAAAGTTATTATATTAGACGCCTTATTATAAAGAGAGTAAAATATATTAAGTAAAAACAATAAGAAATCGAGATTTCGTTAGTTATTATATTTAGACTACTTATAAAACTAGCTAAAAGAAGTAGAGAAGGCGGGGGTAATAATAGCTATTATATTAATATAACCTCTATTTATAATATCGGTCTAACTATTAGCTATATAACTCTACTAGGACCCCGCGTTAAAATTAATAAAATCTTAAAGTCTTTTTTAAGATAAAAAATTAAACGAGCTATAAGATACGACTATAAAAAAGGATATAATATATAAGACTATACTCTATATAATTTAAAATAAAGCCCGATTATTTCTAAGCGAGATTAAGATAAAGATTTAAGTAAGCGATTATAATATTAATAGTAATAGCCGTCTTTACTATTATAATAAGTTATAAGTTCCGGGTACTCTAATCTTATTAAAAGCCAAATATAAAATAATAAAACCCAAAGCTTAATAAAACAATATCTTTAAAATAAAGATTATTTAGTCTATTTATAATTCGCCGGTTTATAAATACTTAAGACGGGATTTTATTACTTTTATATTAAGACGTAGTTTTTATTAGCTATTATAATTAAAATATATAAAGTAATTCCTTAAAAACTATAATTACTATAAAAGAAATAAAGTATAAAGAGAGTATAAACACAAACTCTTAAGGCCATTACTAGTCCCCGACTAATTCTTTTAGGAAATCTTTATAAATTTTATAATAGACTTACTAAACTCTTAAGAAAACTATTACTTCTAAGTAATTAAAGACTAACTAAGTAAGTGTGTTATATTAGAAGTAATGCCTAATATAAAAGCCAAGGAGTATACTAAAAAGTTTATAGAGTATTAAGCGTAATATTATAATATATTACGCGCAATTATAAGTAATAAAAGAATAAACTAAACGAGTATGTTTTAGAAGACCTTTTATTGCCTTATAAGCATATAATAGAGACTTAGCTTTATATATTACTTATAAACTAATAAAAGCCTTAAAAGACTAAACTAAAAGGTATAAGTATACTTATAAAACGTTATTAACTAAGAGTAATCTAATTAGAAGAAATAGCTCTCCTTAGCTTAACTAGCGTTAAACGGGCGTTATTACGCGGCCTTTAAAATAAGCCCTTTCTTTATAACTTATAAATATAAGGCGCTATTTCCCGTCCTATTAGAGCTAAAGCCCTAGAGTAATATTAGGGTGCCTATAGTAAAGAAAGCTATAATATTTATTAAAAAGATAAAGTAAATTGTTAATTTATATTAGACAAGTATAGTAAAGTCCGTATAAAAGTAAGAGAATAACGTAAATAAGATTAGGATACTAGCCCTAATTTATTATAAGAGCGATAAGGTATAGCTAGACCTTTATAACTATTAGACAAATTAGTTAAAAAGAAGCCTCGATATTAAGTATATAAAGTATATAATAAATAAAGTCTTGTTTTTAATTTCTATTTATTTATTTAAGATTCCTAGTAATATTTACTTAGTATTTTATATAAACTTCTTACGACTAGCGAGTTATAACCCTTTCCCGGGATAAGAGTTTAATAATATATAACTAGAGCCCAAGTTAATTAAAATATATAAAAAATACGTAATAAAGAAAATCTTATATACTAAGGATAAAGTATAAGAGAGGGGAAAGGTTTAATAAATACTTATAAAATAGTTAAGGTATTATAAATTAATATAAAAACCCTTAGAAAACCTAGCGGATATTATTATAATAAACGACTTCGAAATAAAGTATAAAGATACTAAGACTAATAATAGTTCTAAAATAATATAAGAAAAAAAGAAGAAAGAAAAGGGGACGGGAAGTAATTAAAATTATATAAAGTATAAGCGTTATAAAGTAAAGTTAAACGGATTGTATTTGAGGAGTATAATAATATCTATTTAATTATAAAAAAAAACCTAAGAGCCCACTAAATTTTAGTTAAAATTAGGGATTATTGCGGCGGAGCTTAAAAACGAGCGCTAGAGGGATATTACTAGCGCTATATAGCGGTTAGCAATAGAAAACGAGTAGAAAATATTAACTTACGCCTAGCCTTATTAAGCGACTATATTCGTTATTATAATAATAACCTCGGAAGCTAAGGAATTAAAAACTAACGGTTAATAGGAGAAAATAAGTAAACTTATAAAGTATAGTTAATATACGTAAAGAGAAGACTAGCAGCCTATAAAGGCCTTAAAGCCTTCTAGGCCTTAAGGACCTTTATAAGGTCCTTATAAGTATTATTACTAAAACTATTATTAGCTAATAGAAAACACCTAGAAACTAATAGAAAACCTATATAATAATATTAGTGGCGCGAGTCTAAATAATATAAGTAATATAAGCTATTACTAGGCTATAATACAGTTAGTAACTATTTCTAAGTAAAACCCAATTAGAACTTATAAGTTTTTATAGTTTTTATACTTATAAGTATAAACAATGTAAGAATAAGAGTAGTTAGACTATAAAAGTTAATAATATTTAAGCGAAAAGAAGTAGAGTTTAACTTATATCTTAGTCGATATAATCGATATTAAAAAGAATATAACTAATATAATAAATAATAATAAATATCTAATTTTAGTTAGTATTATCTAGGGTCTACGTTATATATAAGGGTAAAATAGTATTCGGCTCTTTATATTAAATATCGACTTACTTTACTATTATTATTATTATTTAAAGAAGAAAAAAACTAAAAAAGAAAAGTTAAAAGTAATTATCTTATAAGTAATAATAATAATAAGAAGTAATAAGTAACGGAATTAAAAAGAAATTATAATAAAAGTAAATAGGTTTATATAATAATATATAAATTTAGTCTTTAAGAGACTAAAACCTAATAAATTCGACCCGGGATAAGTAATATAGTCTTACTATTAAACTCGATTTGGGAGAATAGTAATAAAGGCAAATAAGTTTATAAGGAATATTATTTGCTATTAAGGATTATATAAAGAAGATATTTATATTAACGAACTCTAAGAGTAAATAAGCGGGAGAAGGGGGGTAATATAAGGGGCTAGCCCCAAGAGTAAAGTACTAGTTATACTTGCGCTTATTAAGGCTAGGCAAGAGGTTATACCTATACTTACTAAGGCTAGGCGGGAGTACTTCTTTTCTCGCGGACCTAGCTTAGAATATTTCTCTCTCCTTTATTAAACTTACTAAATACTATAACAAACTCCTATATATACGCCGTTTGCCCCGTGATAATAATCTACTTAAATACTAAAGGATTTTATTCTTATTAAGCTTATTGATAAGGTAAGAATAAGTAGATTTAATATCGCTAATTTCCTCGCAAGTATTAATATTACTTTTTCTATTAAGTAGCTACTTAATCGTTCTCCTTAATATAGAGTATAATTAATATATATATTATAATTATCTATCTCTAGTCGAAAACCTTAACGTTATTAAGTTAATATAATAGTAGTTGCGAGATCTTAACTATTACTATATAAGGGGCTAGCCCTAGGGGTAAGGCGCTAGTAGTACCTGCGCTTACTAAGGCTAGGCGAGAGTACTTCTTTTCTCGCGGACTTAGCTTAGAATATTTCTCTTTCCTTTATCGAACTTACTAAATACTATAACAAACTCTTATATATATACTATTTGCCCTATAATATTAAGTTCGATTAAAATAGATTTATAGCTACCTAATAACTTTATATTAAACGCTAAGATATTCTTATTAAAAAACGAAAGCCTATAGCGTAAAACGTTAAATACTAAGATATAACGTATTTTAAAAGAAATATTTATATAATAGTAATATATAAAAGCTAAGCTAGTTAAAACGCGGGCCGCTTTAAATAACTAGAAAGCCAAAAGATTATAAAGAGATACTAGATTTAATACCCCTATAAGCGCCCTAATAAGAAGCCTAATCGAGTCGCTAAAAGTAGTATTTCTCTCGAACTCTAATAAAGAACTTTCGGTCCTTAAAAGCTAAAAGCCACTAATATAAGATAGTTAAGTAAAGACCTTTTAAGATTATCTCTTAAGACTTAAAAGTTTATATTACGTTTACTTTATAATAAAATTAATACTCTTTATAAATTATTATTAGAATATTATTTATAATACTCTTTTATTGCGTAAACGAGCCCGGATATAATATTTCTAAGAAAAGGAGAGCCCTATACTCGGAAAGAACCCTAAAGCTTTCTTTACGTAACTTAACAAAATCTTTACAAATAATAATAAGCGCGTAAAGGCTCTAAAGTGACTTATTAATATAAGGCACTCCTTAGGATAGCCTTAATATAAGTACTAGCTAAAATTCGATAAGCTCCTACTTAATTCTAATAAAGAGAGCTAGGATAATAACGCGAAAATTAGTTACTTTCGAAATACGTTTTTAAACCCTACTTAAATATATATAGCCTTTATAGTTAAAAAGATAAACTATTATAAGTTCTCTAAAGAAGTAAAACGAATTATAATTAATCTCAAAGAGATAGACTAATTTAAAGTATTTAATAGAAAATAAAAAGAGAAAAATTAAAACTTTATATTAAAAATAATAATAACTATATATTCGTATAATTACTTTATAATAACAAGAGTAAACGCAAAGAGGAATACGATAATAGCCCCGACTTATATAAGTAATAATTATAAAAAAAGCGCTAGGAGTTATAAAAACCTTAAAAAGAAATAAAAGGCTAAGTAAGTAAAAGAGGCAAAAAGGGATAAGTATTATAAGAAAAGGCTTTATTTCTGTTATAAAGCGTTTAAACACTATATTTAAAATTACTTATATACTCTAGTAATATAGCCTACTAAAATAAATATAGTTAAAATTAAATTATTACTAGAAGACGACGATAAAATATTAGAGCCTAACTCTTTTAAGTTGGGAAAAGAATAACTCTCGGTTAAAGTTAAGACCCGGGAGTAAATAAAGTATTAGTAAAGAAATAGAAAAGGGTTAAAAAAGTTATAAATAAAAACTTTATATATATAAATATAATTTTTTAAAAAACCTTTAGAACTTTTGCCCTTATTAATAAAGGTTACTAATACTATACTATTATAAATAAAGCCCTTATAAAAGGCCTTAGCCTTACGTATATTAGTCGTAAAAGCCGTAAAGTAAAAAGAGCCTTTATAGTTATATAAAAATCGAAAATTATAAGAGTAGTCGCACTTTATATAAATATAGCTAAATTTAGTTAAATAGTTTATATATATATTATACTAAACCTAGTATTCCTAATAATCTTAGAGAATTTATAAAAGACGTATAATAAAATTAAGACCGCGCCTAAAAAATAATAGTTTTACTATAATATAATAAAGAAATAAGTATAAGAGGGGTATTATTATTATAATCGCAAGAATAATAAAGGTTTTATATTAATAGCTATTATAACTTTAAAGGATATTAGAAAAGCCTTAGAGACGAAAGAAGAACTTACTTTAAAGTAATTATAAGACAAGCTACCTTTAGAACTTTAAGACTTAGCTCTATTATTTTTAAAGCGGGTAATAAATAAACTAGCTCTTTACTAGCTAAGTATCGACTACTAGATTAAAGTCTACAAATAACTAGACGAATCCTTAACTACCCTCTTATAAGGCCCGCTTTATAATATATTTAAAAACGAATTATTAATATTACGTAAGTTATTAGACGACTTATAAGAGAAAAGATATATTTAACTAAGTACGTTAGAAGTAATAGCTCTTATACTTTTTATATAAAAACCTAAGGGCGGCTTAAAGTTTTATTATAATTATTAAGTACTAAATATAATTACAAAGCCAGATTAGTACCTATTATTATTAATACTAGAGACCTTACAAAACCTTATAGATATTAAGTAGTTAATAAAAGTCGACGTAATCTTCGCCTTTTATAAGATTCGAATAATAATAAGCTATAAATACAAGACTATATTTCGAATTAAATTTAATTCTTTTAAATAGCTAGTATATTCTTTTAAATTATTAGGGGCTTTAGTAACTTTTTAGTAATATATTAATAGTTTATTATAAAAATAGCTTAATAACTTTGTTTTAGCTTATATAAACAATATTTTAATTTACTTAAATAGTTTTAGAAAAGACTATATATAAAAGGTATAAACTATTTTCTTAAAGTTATAAGAAGAAGGGCTATTCTTAGACCTAGCAAAAAGTAAATTCGCTTAAAAAAAGATAAAATACTTAAGATTTATTATTTATACTAATAGAAAAGGCGTAAGGCCAAATCTAGAAAAAGTAAAGGCTATATAAAACTAAAAGTTACTTAAGACACAAAAAAAAGTTTGCCGCTTTCTTGGATTTTATAACTTTTATAAGATATTTATCTTTAACTACTTTAAGTTAGCTAGGCCGCTAATAGTATTAACTAGTAAAAGAGTATTATTCTCTTAAAGTAAACTAGAGAAGTTATTATTCTAAGAGTTATAAGATAAGTTTTATAGCGCCCTAATACTTACTACTTAAAACTTAACTCTCCCGATATTCTTAAAGACTAATTATAATAAGTTTGTATTAGTAGGCGCTCTTTTATAAAAAAAGGATAGAGTCTATTACTTAATAGGCTTTTTTATCTAAAAACTTAATAAGGTAGAAATTAATTATAATATTTATAATAAGGAAATACTTATAATAATTATTAACTTAAAGTTTTAGGGTCCCGAACTAAAAACTTATAGCTCCTTTATAGTTCTTATAGACTATAAGAACCTTAAATACTTTATAATAAAAAGATATTTGTCCAAGTATTAAATTTAATAGTATAAGACTATATCTTTATTTTAATTTACTTTAGTATATTATCCGGGAGCTAAAGCTATTATACCGGATGCCTTATTATAAAGAGAATAGGATACGTTAAGTAAAGACGATAAGAAATCGAGATTTCGTTAGTTATTATATCTAGACTACTTATAAAACTAGCCGGGAAGAGTAGAAAAGGCGGGGGTAATAATAGCTATTATATTAATATAACCTCTATTTATAATATTGGTCTAGCTATTAGTTATATAGCTCTATTAGGACCCTATATTAAAATTAGTAAAATCTTAAAGTCCTTTTTAAAATAAAGAATTAAATAAGCTATAAGACACAATTATAAAAAAAAATATAATATATAAGACTATACTCCGCGTAATTTAAAACAGAGCCCGATTATTCTTAAGCGAGATTAGGATAAAGATCTAAATAAGCGATTATAGTATCAATAATAATAGCTATCTTCGCTATTATAATAAGTTATAGGTTTTAACCGCCCTAATCTCGTTAGAAGCCAAATACAAAATAATAAAACCTAAAGCTCGATAAAACAATATCTTTAAAATAAAGATTATTTAGTCCGTTTATAATTCGCTAGTTTATAAACACTTAAGACGGGATTTTATTGCCTTTATATTAAAACGCAATTTTTATTAACTATTATAATTAAGATATATAAGGCAATTCCTTAAGAATTGCGACTATTATAAAAGAAATAAGGTATAAAGGGAATATAAATATAAACTCTTAAGGCCGTTATTAATCCCTAATTAATTCTTCTAAAAAATCTTTATAGATTTTATAATAGACTTACTAAACTCTTAAAGAAACTATTACCTTTAAGTAATTAAGGACTAACTAAGCAAGTATATCGTATTAAAAGTAATACTTAATATAAAAGCTAAGAAGTGCGCCAAAAAGTTTATAAAGTATTAAGCGCGATATTATAATATATTATACGCGATTATAAGTAATAAAGAAACAAATTAAACGAGTACGTTTTAGAAGACCTTTTATTACCTTATAAGTATATAATAGAAACTTAGCTTTATATACTACTTATAAACTAATAAAGGCCCTAAAAGACTAAACTAAGAAGTATAAATATACTTACAAAACGTTATTAACTAAGAGTAATCTAATTAAAAGAAATAGCTCCTCTTAGCTTAACTAGCATTAAACGGGCGTTATTACGCGGCTCTCGGAATAAGCCCTTTCTTTGCGACTTATAGGTATAAGGCGCCGTTTCTTATCTTATTAGAGCTAAAGCCCCAAAGTAACACTAGGGTACTTATAGTAAAGAGGGCTATAGTATTTATTAAAAAGATAAAGCGAATCGTTAATTTATACTAGGCAAGTATAGGGTACTCGTAGTAAAGAGGGCTATAGTATTTATTAAAAAGATAAAGCGAATCGTTAATTTATATTAGGCAAGTATAGTAAAGTCTGCGTAAAAACAAGAGGATAACGCAAATAAGACTAGAATACTAGCTCTAATCTATTATAAGGGCGACAAGGTATAGCTAAACCTTTATAACTACTAGACAAATCGGCCAAAAAGAAGCCTCGATATTAAGTATATAAAGTATATAATAAATAAAGTCTTATCTTTAGTTTCCGTTTGTTTATTTAGGATTTCTAATAATATTTACCTAGTATTTTATATAAACTTCTTACGACTAGTAAATTATAACTCTCTTCTAGGATAAAAGTCCAATAATAAATAACTAAAGCCCGAGTTAATTAAAATATATAAAAAATATATAATAAAGAAAATCTTATATATTAGAAATAAGGTATAAGAGAGGGGAAAAGTTCGATAAGTACTTATAAAATAGTTAGGGTATTATAAACTAATATAAGAACCCTTAGAAAACCTAGCGAATATTATTATAATAAACGACTTCGAAATAAAGTATAAAGACACTAAGACTAATAATAGTCTGAGAATAATATAAGAAAGGAAGAAGAAAGGAAAGGGGACGGGAAGCGATTAAAATTATATAAAGTATGGGTATTAAGGAATAAAGTCAAACAAATTATATTTAAGAAATATAATAATATCTATTTAATTATAAAAAAAAAAAAAACCTAAGAGCCCGCCAAATTTTAGTCGGAATTAGGGATTATTATAATAAAGCCCGAAAACAAGTGCCGGAAAGACACTACTAGCGCTATATAGCGGTTAGTAATAGAAAACGAGCGGAAAACGTTAACTTACGCCTAGCCCTATTAAGTAACTATATTCGTTACTATAATAGTAACCTCAAAAGCCAAGGGACTAAAAACTAATAGTTAACGGGAGAAAACAAGTAAAGTATAATTAATATATATAAAGAAGAGACTAGTAGCCTATAAAGGCCTTAAAGCCTTTTAGGCCTTAAGGACCTTTACAAGGTCCTTATAAGCGTCGTCGCTAAAACTACTATTAGCCGATAGAAAACACCTAGAGACTAATAGAAAACCTACGCGGTAATATTAGCGGCGCGGGTTTAAATAGTATAAGTAATATAAGCTATTACTAGACTATAATGCGGTTAGTAACTATTTCCGAGTAGAACCCGATTAGAACTTATAAGTTTTTATAGTTTTTATACTTATAGGTATAAATAACGTAACTACGGGAGTAGTTAGATTATAAAAGTTAATAGTATCTAAGCGAAAAAGAGTAAAGTTTAACTTATATTTTAGTCGATATAATTAATACTAAAAAGGGTATAACTAATATAGTAAATAATAATAGATATTTAATTCCGGTTAGTATTATCCGGGGTCTATATTATATATAAGGGCAAAACGGTATTCGGCTCTTTATACTAAATATCGACTTACTTTACTATTATTATTATTATTTAAAGAAAAAAGAAACCAAAAAAGAAAGGTTAAAAGTAATTATTTTATAAGTAATAATAATAATAAAAAGTAATAAGTAACGGAATTAAAAAGAAATCGCAATAAAAGTAAATAAGTTCGTATAATAATATACGGATTTAGTCTTTAAGAGATTAGAACCCGACAAATTCGACCCGGGATAAGTAATATAGCCTTACTATTAAACTCGATTTAAGAAAATAATAATAAAGGCAAATAAGTTCGCAAGAAATACTATTTGCTATTAAGGACTATATAAAGAAGATATTTATACTAACGAACTCTAAGAGTAAATAGACGGGAGGAGGGGGGTAATATAAGGGGCTAGCCCTAGGGGTAAGGCGCTAATAATACTTATACTTACTAAGGCTAAGTAAGAGCGCTTTTTTTCTCGCGGACCTAGCTTAGAATATTTCTCTCTCTTTTATCGAACTTACTAAATACTATAACAAACTCCTATATATACGCCGTTCGCCCCGTGACATACTAGTTATAAACGAAAGTCTTAGTAAGTATAAAGTATAGTTTATAAAGTACTTTTATATAATAGTTTATATTAATAATATATTATTATATTACGGTATAGTAAATAAAGGAGCGGTAATAGAGTTAATTAGTCTAAAGATAATAATAAGACTCTAGCTTAAGATATATAATTTAAAAGACAACTAATATATAAAAGTAGCGGATAAAAGAAAGGTTTATATTAACTAGTATATCTTAATAAAGGTAATAGTAAAAAGAATCCAAATAATCTTACGAGTATTCGTTATAAGACTCGATAACTTATATAAACTTCTCTTATTACACAATTAAATAGCCCGAGTTTAAGTTATTAAGAATTATTATAATAGTTCTCTTATTATCTATAGAAAAACGGAAGTAATAGTATAAGTACTAGTATTACTAGTACTAGCCCTAATTATCGAGGTAATCCTTAAGTAAGGATTTAATATCGGTATAGATTCTTTAAGACTAGGAGTATTTATAAAAGATAATAATAATAATAAAAAAGATTAAAAAGAGATATTAAAATTACTTAATAAAGTAAAAATTATAAATAAAGTTAAGTATAAATAAGAGTACTTTAAATAAGAAAAAGACTCGCGCTAGTAAGAGTATAAGCCCCTTACTAGTATATTAAATAGCTTAAGGGACCCGATATTAATATTTTCCTTCTTATCGACTAGAATTACTAGCTAGAAATTATAGTAAGTAATAGTTATTTATAAAACTAATATCCTAAAAATATATAGGATAAGTTCGTCTTATAATACTTATTATCGAAACTAATTACTTAGAATTAAGTATTAATATATCTAGTTACTTATTACTTTATATAACGCCCCTTATTAAATATATCTACTATTATTATTAATACTTAGTTTAAGAGTATAAGTATAGTATTAAGTGATTATATAAATAATCCCACCCGTGTAATATAAGCCAAAAGACTTTTATATACTTAGAAAGACTACTTTATATTTAGTATATAAGATATTAAAGCGACTAACCTTATTTATTATTTTATTAACTTTATTTTAAGAGCTATTCCTATTATACGCAAACTTAAACGCTATACTATAAAGAAGAAGGAATTCGCTATAAAGATCTTCCTCTAGATAGTAAAGGCAAGAATACTAATACGAGAATTAAGCTACTAAAGAGTAATTACTAAATTTCCTCTAAAGAAAAAGGGTTCGGACTAGCTAAAAGTAATTTATAATTATATACTTATTAACTCCTTTATTATTAAACTTATTTATTTAATATATAATATTAAAGAAGTCTTAAAAGTACTTATTAAAGATATATTTAAAGTATTTTTCTTTTGCAATACGATAAATAAATATTAAGTAATACTAATAAAACCTAGGGATAAATATAAGGTAATAATACTTGCCCCGAATAATTAATAGCTATATTATAAAATAAGTTAAAGATTAAAAGAAGCTTTATATACTTATAGTTAGTTTATAAATCTCGCATTTAGACTAATACTTTAGTCGGATATAATACTAGCTTTCTCTACTCTAATTAAAGACTATAGTAATATAATATTTGCACTATTTATAAATAATTATTTAAGAGTAATTATTACTTTCGAGAATATACTTACTTTCTTTTATAAAAAGTACTTTCCTCAAGTAATATTTACCCTCCTTAGTCTATCTCTATTAAAAGTAATATTCTTTTATAACTCGCTAGACGTAATTAGCTTCTTTATAACCCTAAAGGGTCTATACTTATTATTAAAGTATAAAAACCAAATAGTAATATAATTAACTCCGAAAAATCGCTAAGAAGTAAATAACTTCTTATATATTATTCTATTCCTCAAAATCTTTATTTTAAAAAGAGTAGACTACGCTACTATCCTTAAGAGATTATACTAAAAAAAAGTCTTTATTCCCCTTAAATCTAGTAAAGAATTAGTATATAAGAAATAAGTAGACTCAAATAAGTTTAATTAGGGTCCGGATTAATAAAACTTATTTTAATATATTAAAAGTTCGATTATTAATAATACTATATTTAAAGGGGATAGCCTTAAATAATAGTACTTATATTATAACGCTAGTAAAAAAGTAATAAGTAATATCCTTTTCTAATTAAAAGATATACTAGCTAAGACAAAAGTAACTAGCTTATATAAAGACTAGATTTAGATTATAATATTTATTTTATTCCAACTATTAAATATCGAAACCCAATATATAATTACTAAAAAAAAAGCCTTAATAATAGTTCGATATTTAGCTAAAGTACGATAAAGAGTAATAAAAAGCCCTTATTTAACTAAAATATATACTAATTATAATACCTTAGTCTTAACGTTAGTAAATAGTACTAACTCTTATAATAAAATCGTATAATAACTAGATAAGTTAACTAAATATAATTTCGAGGTATACTATAAACTAAGTAAATCTAATTTGGTTAGTATTATAAATAGACTATCTCGACTTCTAAGAAACCTTTAAGATAATCCCTAACAATTTAATAGAAAGAGAATATTATTCGCTATAATACTAAAGCAAAGGCTTAGTAAACCGTCTATATATAAAGACTAGTAATATAACTATAGCGGATTTAAAGAGCTATATTCTTATAAAGTATACGGATTAATACTTATATTCTTATTTTATAAGGAGGCTAGCCTTTTATATTTGAGTAAGAATAAAAAGCGCTTAATTAAAAGAAAGTCACTTCGATTCTATATATTAGGAAAATATCTTATATATACTAAACGATTATTAACTATTATTACTAAGTATATTCTTAATTATAAAGTATTAGATATTCTAAAATAAGTATATAACGTATATAATTATTTCGCAAAAGCTCTTATATTATATAAACTTTAAGGCGAATTCTATTAGTTAACTCGGGTCCGAGATATAAGTTAGTAATATAAGTCTTGCGAAGTATATTAATATATAAGCCCTTATTACAAAAGTATTAGAATAAAGCCTATATTATAATTTAAATGTTAGAGTATAATTAGTATAGATTTTCTTAGTCTAATAAACTCTATAAAAAAGAATAAAGAGAAATATATCCTTATAATAATCGATTACTCTTCGAAGTATATTTTCCTTAAAGCCTATGCCTTTATTAATAGAGCGGCAATTATTAATTTCTAAGTAAACTATTTAGTACTAATATTTAGATAGCCCGGATTAACTTACCTTAATAATAGTTTATACTTTATAATAATAAAAGTTAAGACTCTATTTAAATTATATAAATCTAATATCTATTATACCCCTATTATATATCCCCAATTAGTAAGACTAGTCGAGAGATTAATACAATTAGTATCGTTATAATTACGCAAGTAAGTAATAGAGAAAGGACCTTAATTAATAGTATTTTAGAACTATACTTGTCTAGAAATCGCTTTTATTATTAATATTAGATATATTTATATTAAAAGATTTACTCTAGTAGAATTCTTATTAGGCTTTACTCTATTATAAATATAAAGTCCTCGAATCCGTAACGAACCTAATAAATTAGATAAGTAACTCTAATTATACTACAAAGTACTATTAGTAATCTTAAGAGAGTAATAGAGTTTTCTTTAGGAATAGTATAACAAAATATATAATTAAGTTACTATAATAATTATACGAGTATACTTAAAAATCGAAGTATAATTTAAGGCGTAATAAACGAAACTTTAAGTTAGAGATTTAGTATTTATATAATATTATTAACTAGATAAGCAAAAGAAAAAGAAGCTTAAATTACAATAAATAGGCCCTCGATTAATTACTAGTTAGTTATTAAATATTATAGCCCAAGTAACGACTATTTATAGCGATAAAAAGATAAGAAAATATTATCTTAATAACCTTAAAGTATATATATTACGCTTAAATTAACTAAATATTACTCGATTTCTAATTAAACCCTTAGAACTTACTAAATATAATATTAATATATCTTTACTTAATATCGACTAATTTATAATAAAGTTCGCTAGTATATTAAGTAATCGCTACCTTAATCTCTTATCTCTTTATATATTCTAATTTACTATAGTCGGTTTATATTATAACTAAGGGAGAATAAGGCTACCTTATCGCCCTAGATATAGCGTTAAACTATACTAACGCCTTAAATAAGACGTAAAACTAGACTACTAATATTTGTATTTGCTTATTATATTAGTTACTAAGAAGACAATAGTATTATTTATAACTTATATAGCCAACTAAATATAGCGCTCTTTTAGTCTCTTTAATATACTTACTACTCCTAGACGGACTAAAGGAATTTAATAGTCTTTTAAAACACAAGGAATTTAATAGTCTTTTAAAACATATATATTGCTTTACACCTTTAAAGAAGGCTCTTATAGAGCTAATATTGAAAATTGTTATTATAGGAAATAAGCGAGGTAAAGTTATTTTAAGGCCGCGATAATATTAATAAAGAACGCGCTAGCCTCGTACTTTAGAACCCGCGAAAAAGAATTTTTACTAGATAACACTATTACTTATAAGAATAACCGTATTACCCTAATTACCTTAGCTCTATTGATTTATTAAACTTATAAGCCTATCGAATTTATCGAATCTCTCCGTTCCCTAATATCTTAAAATTTTATTTATCTTACTTTTTATAACCGATACTTACTATATCTTTAGATAAGAAATATATCCGATTTACTTACTTGTATATAATTAATTATCAAATTACTAAGCGTCTCCTCTTTACCCTTAATGCGAAGGCTTAAAAGCCCTTTAGTTAATATATTTACTACTTACTAAAGAAAGAGAAACGCGATTATATTACTAAAGCTTTAAAGGAGCTAGAAAAGCGCGTTATCTCTCCTTAAATATTAAAGATTATAAAATAACCCGAATATTAACTAAATAATAAAATCCGTATTAAGTTTATAATAATCGTATATAATAAATAACTATTAACTATTATTATTTAAGTTATTATTCTTACTATTAATTGCCTTATTACTATAAACCCTAAGGTTATAAGAAAGAAATTAATTATAGGATTCTCGGCTATTATTACTTGCGTAAAGTTTAACTTTAATAATTTGAAATAGCTTTATAATACGGATAAAGAGGGATATAAAGTCGTTATTCGCGATCTTAAAAATATTCTTTAAATCGTTAAGAAAACTAATAAAAAGAGATTCGCTAAAATTAAGCCCGACCTTATAGTTCTTAAAATTATAATTAATAACTTTAGTAATAATATAATACAAACAAACCTTTTTAATAACTATATTTAGAGAGGCACTATTACTTGTGCTATTAATGCCCTTAAGATAATAACTACTTATACTTCTTTATTTACTATTAATATTTACTTTAAAAATAACAAGAAGAAGCCGGTTTATAAGCCCGTTATTATTATTTAAAAGAGACTAGAGTACGACTATACTTATTTGAGTATTTAGTAATAGATATATATAAAGAAGTTAGCCCTAGGTAACTTTACTATTATTATTAACTCTAGTAATATAAAAATAGCGAATACTCGACCTTATATAGAGACAAGCCTAGTAAATAGTTATATTAACCGAATAGAGATAGTAACTCGATAAGCCCTTTATTATATTTAGCGAATAGAGGATTAATAACGCAATATTATAAAGTTAAATATCTAAAGTAGAATTCTTTGTGTCTTAAAGCTAGCTAATACTAGTAATAGCTTATACTTAGCGCTACTAACCCTTAATTGTTACTAGTAAGAGAAAGTTATAAAGCTAAAGATTAAGTTTTTAAAGAAAGATATTATTTAAGTTAACTTTAAGCTAAACGCTTATAAGATCCTTTTAAGAAAAAATTAGCTATTTAAAGTTATTAAACTTATACTCTAGACTTTATAAAGAGAGATTATTAGTTAACTCTATTGTCTCTAAGTTTAGCTTATACCTAATACTATAAAAGAAGAGATTAAGAAAGGTTATGCCTTTATATTAACTAAGCTCTTTATAATACTTTATAATATATAAACTAATATTAAAATCTATATAGCTATCGATAAATTTATAGTAATTCGGGTTACTCTTATATACTTTACTTTTATTAAGTCTAAGAGCCGTATTATTTTAAAACAAGACATTTTACTTAATAGATCTCGACCTATTATTAAGCGCCTTTATTATAATAACTCTAATTACTACGCTTCTAAATTAATTAATATATTTGCCTATACTTTACTAATAAAGAATACTAGAATTAAGAGGTATATTAATCTTATTTTAAATTAAATCTCTAAAGACTACTTAGAGGTAATATTCGAGGATAATAATTAGATTAAATATATCGAGTATTTATATTATTACCCTATAAATACTAAGGGTTATAATATTAATATTCTCTATAGTTTCCCTAAGACTAATAAGACTTATCTCTTAATAAATATTATAATTGCGATATTAATTAGTAACCCTAATATTAAGATTACTTTAAGTACTCTAGCTAATATTACTATTAATAACTTTATTTAAAAGATTAACAAAGTACTTAATAAAAGTAAAATAAATCCCTTTTATACTAAACTTTTAAAGGGTCGTTTTGCGCTTTATATCTTTAATAATAAGACAAAAACTAAGTATATCCTTTTTATAACTAATTATAACTACTTGACTAAGATAATTAAGATTTATAATAAGCTAGACCGCTAAAAGCTATAAGAGTATCTAAACGAAATCCTTATAGCTTACTCTAACTTCGACTTGCTTAACGATAATACTTATAAGTATCTTCTAGTATATAAGGCCAAAGAAAAGGCAAAGGCTATTAAGGGTATTACTAATGTCCCTATTATTATTACTAATAAGGTTATAACTATTATCGCTATTAAAGTAAAGAATAATACTATTAATATACTTGCTAATATTAGAATTACTATAACTACCTCTAATAATAATAGAATTAGCGATAATAAGGAGAACGAAGATAATACTAATAATCTTAATAGTATAGAGAAGTAAGCCCGCTCTAAGAAGTCCTAAAAGAAGAAGCCTTTAATAATAAAGGGATAAAAGAAGGCTACTTTACTTATACTTACGCGCTATAATAACTTTATAAAAGGCAATATAGTCCTTAATAACTACGCTAAAAATAATAAAGATTATATTATTACTTTATTAGATAAAGATTATATTAGTAATAGAAAATAGCTTATTTTCTATAGTTTTACTCTAGATAAAAGAGCTATTAATCTCGGCTTATTAAAGATTCTAAAAGAAAAACTTATTATACTTACTTTTATTAAAGTTACTAAAATACTAAATAAGTAACTCTTTCAAGCTAAGTATAGAGTTTATAATAATAGATTTAAAGAGTATAAGCTCGGAATCGCTATTAATACTCTCGAACTCGCTAATAAACTCTAACTATTAAGCTTAGTTTATATTAATTTTCTTATAAAGCTCTTATAATACGAAATCTAAGGCTCTAATATAAATAAGAAGACTCGTAAAGAGTTTAATCTAATAATAGCTATAATATTAAATAAGACGAAGAAGATAGTAGCTATTTAGGGAATAACTACTAATAACTTTAGATATCTAAGAAACCTTATAACTAAAGTAAACTTTACTCTTCTTCTAAAAGAAGTTAGACTAATAACTATAGTTAAGTTTAGTATAATCGTTATAAATACTAATACCCTAATAATAATTATAATTAGCGACGAAGGATAACTTTAGCTATATACCGAAATAATATCCCTTGCCGGCTATAATTATAAAGGAGGTCTATTTATCTTATAACTTTTTATAAATAATTACTATTTAATAGAAATACTTAATATATAACGACGCTTAGCTTTTAGCGTAATAAAGATCTCTAGCCGCCTCTTATATAATAGTTATATCGTAGATACTCTATTTACTTTCTTGCCTAAAAACCTTTTTTTCCTTAATATTATTTGTAATTAGTTTAATAAGATATTCTTAGAATTCCCTAGCGACAAATACTATTATTACTTCTTAATTTCTTTTATAAGTAAAGTATAAGACGAGCTTACTAGCTCTTAGTTTAATATTATATCCGCTATAATTATTATTAATATTTAGATTAAGATAATTAAAGATAAAATCTTAAAGGCAAATAAGTTAGGCACTATTATTTATTACTTTACTTAAAAGTAATTATACGTATATACTCTTTTTTAGATAGCCCTCGAAAAACTAACTCTCCTTTTAGGCGATATTACTTATAATATAACTAATAAAATCTAAGGATTTTTAATAGTTTATATTACTAGAGATTTAGTACGTATTACTACTCTTAGTTTCTCTAGTAACCCTAGACGTAATATTATAATAAAGACTTAAGATAAGATTTATTTTAAAGTAGCTAATATATTTAACCTAACGAGTAACTCTAACTTGCCTCTATATTAAAAGCGCGTATATAAGGAGGCTATTAAGCTTAAGAATTGCGTTTATATTAATCCCAAGAGTCTTTATAGCTAGCTCCTCAAGTATCTTTATATTTACTCGAGAATTATTAGTATAAATCAAAATATAGAGGCTATTAATAACTAAACCGAAATACTATTTATTAGTCTTAATAATAAGTAGACAATTACAGATAATATAGCTACTAACGATACCGAAACTACTAGTATTAGTACTACCGCTAAGGAAACTACTAATAATAATAAATAGAAGTAGTAAAACGACGATAATAAGAATAGTAAATAGAAGTAATAGAACGATAATAATAAGAATAGTAAATAGACGCAATAGAATAATATTATCTGGGATAAAGGACCTACTATTAATAAAACCGTTACTACTAAGTCCGCTAGTATTTAGAGTAATATTCCCGTTAACCCCCGCTATCGGCTAATAAATATACAAATAATTCGATATAATTCGAAAACAATTAGGAGGTTTACTAATAATAATAAGTAGATAAGATTCTATAAGTTTGGCCTAGTTTATTACATAGTTACGAAACTAGTACTATTATAGCTTTGGCATATATTCACACGGCGGTGCTTGTGTTTTCGGCTAGGGGAGCCTATAGAGGCTAGATTTAGAATCACGTATTAAGCGATACTTATAGCGGTTAGGCTCCTAGCTAGAATGAGATCCTTCCTTCAAGGAAACCTTAGAAGAAATCAACTTGCCACTCAATACGAACAGACCCGTTTCAGTGCCTAGATTACCCCGTACGTTAGGTTTGTATCCACCCTCCCCACAGTTTGCCGCGGAATCTAGCGACGACGACACTGGTCGACTACTCTGAGTCGAATGGATGAAGCTGGTGGTGGAGGATTCGAAGCTTGCGTACATCTTTAAAGCTACTTCCGCTACCATTAGGATAGCTCGTCGTGAGTGTCGGACAAATGGCATCTGGCGAAGCACCGATATCAGCATCTCGCAGTCGGCAATTAATCTCTCGGCGTGCTTGCGATGGCTGTCGAGAACGTAAGATCAAAGTGAGCCGCGTTGTGCATCCCCTGACTTCATCGAGGCTTACAATTTATCATCAGTGCTCTTGGGTTGGTGGGGTTTCTTGCGATGGCTGTGCTACTGCTGGGATATTTTGCACATTCGTGACCCAGCGCAAGCGTCGAGGTCGCCCTGATCGGTTCGTAATGCTGTGCTATTCAACGTTGATGCCTCTATCTTCCCGGTTCTGCGTATTGACTGTTGTCTAGGGTTATTGAGAGTCTTAGAACCGGTATAAGTGCGAGTTCTCAACATGAGGATCCTAGTCTATTGAGACATCTTGAGCCTTTAAGGCTAGCCACAGCTAACATCGCCATTGAACATCTCTGTCCCATTGGTATCTTTGAGACTATCATCGATGACTATTTTGAGGAGATCTACGTGATAGCTCCTATTGTCCATATTCCAACTTTCAAGCAGGGCCTGTCAACCTTTCAATATATTAGTGACGCACACTTCCTTCGTCTTTGTCTCAGTCTCTGTGCAATGACAATCGCGTCGTCACTGAAGAAGATAACAGTATACGGATTTGGATACTATCTTAACGCCAAAGACATGGTCAATAGAGCATGTCAGCTTGTCACGGCAAGTCGCATCGCAACATCACCCGACTGGGCGGATGAACCTAGCTCAAACGACTTGATCTGCTCTCTCTTGCTTGGAACGGCTTCTCATTATACAGAGAGCCCTAGGCGAGGATGGATTTATATTAATGAGAGTATCCATTGCTGTCGAAACCTCAACTTGTACAGCCCTGCTGGGTACGATGGTATGGATATTCTTGGAAAGGAAATTAATAAGAGAGCTTTTTGGATGCTGTACATTGTTCAAATGTGAGTTTTAACATTGAAAGCTACTTGTATCCTTGGAGAGTGTTGGACTTACTTAAATATTTTTAGTCACGATCGTATATCTCATCCAAATCCACATACTCCTCTTGGTCAAGATCCGCTCTCCACCGACTGGGACTTCCTTTTGCCACTGGCTATCGACGATGAAAAGCTTTCCTCCGGCTGGATCGACCACACAATTGTACCAAGTAGTACCAAAACGCCGATCATATCTGGGCTACTATATCTGGTCAAAGTGTTTCTCTGCATGCTAGAACTCGTGTCAGACCATACGGATGGCGTGGGAACAAATTCACTCTTGTCACAGCCAGTCATAGAACCTACCATGGACAAAGAATTTCGAAGCTCTGAAATCTTATTTCGAATGATGGAGAAACTCAACAGGGTTCTAGATGATATTCCCGACGACCTCAATATCCTCGCCCACCGAGATCCTTTGTCGGAAAACTCTCATCAATTCGACATCATGAAAGCAAACATCCATGTAACGAAGTTATATCTACAGAATTGGATATTAGACCGATATTTGATGGCCATGCGCAGTTCAGCTGCTGCCGAGACAGAGACAATTTCAAATCAAGAACTATGGAAATCATGGCGAGAAGCTATCGCGAAACAAACACTTCAGGTCCTAAACTTTTGCTCGCGAAGTACATTGGAATCACATGGTGATTCTATGGTATGACTTTCGCCGCTCTGCTGAGTTCACATCTTTGGTACGCCTACTGAGAGTTGCAAACAGATTATTAAAATTCGCGAAATCGCCACCACGTTCCTAGATCAAGACGAGAACAGCCAGCTTGCTCTGTCTTACACTACACCATCATCACAACATTATATCTCCAGTTTTCTGGACATTCTCGCTGCTATCGACTATAAATCACAGCAAGCAATTGCGTCTCGTCAAGACGCTCCCACAAGGCTAAATCAGGTATAACTATCATGTAACATTAATAGCTTCAAAATGATTTTTACTGCTCGAACGGGCAAGAATAGACCAAAGCCAAAGGATTCTATGCATTCCAGATTCGGTTGCGCCCCTTGCTCAAAGCTCACTTGTAGGCAAGCCTAATGTTTGGGGGATGTCCAACTTTGATGTTGGGATTTTGACTAAGAAAAAGAAGGAAGCCTCTTGATTTCTGTAACCATCGCTATTGCATAAACCAGATTTATCTAAAGACGCGATCAAGTGTTTGATCGGTGTACGCTTACGATCATAAATGGGCATTTGCTGATAGGTCTACCCCGGTGCTTATTACAGCAGATATAAGAGATGAATATCCTGACGTCTCGGCGTGGTTAGCAACAGCATAGATGGAACGCATTGAGTTCACTTGTCGCCTCCTCTCTCCTCCATTTGGACGACTGACGAACACAGCGTTGACCTAGATGATGGTGTTTCCGAGCATTGTCTCAAACATTCCAGAACTTACCACAACCTGGATGTTGATGGTAACCGTGAACGACGGCCCATTAACTTGATCCGTACAAAGATATCATGCAGCTTCTCCGCCGGACTCAAGCATAGGACAAGGCGATATAACGCTCAATATGATCTGCATTGCATTGCGCGTCTTGTGGAAGAATTTGCAGTGTATGTCTGGAGATGATGCCAATAGCCGCTGAAGCACGACAATTCGTGTTGGATTTGGTGATAGTTCTCGAGTAGTGGCGCATAGTGAAAGGTGGGGGTCCGCGCAAAAGCCACAGTTGAATTGATGAATAGGTACAAGTAGGACTTGAAGATACACGAGTACAGCAAGATGTGATAATGGTCAAGAAGGGACGCAAAGAGCTCTTCTAAGTTTCGTCGAGAAGATCTACTCACTTGACTGGCGTTCCGTCTTGAAATAGGGGGTGGGCTCCCGTTGCGTTGCGTTCTTGGATCTCGATGAGAAAAAGAAAAGTTCTTACCACCCAACAACAACCTGATCCCCCCCAATTCGCACCGTGTCCTTCAGAGTCCATGGAATGAATTAATTGAAGAAAGAAGTATACTCCAACAACAATTACAATTGCCAGAACTTCCACGATATCCCTCAAATCTTAGATACTCATTTCTGTCGCTCTGGCGCAGAGAACATCTCTGTATTGGAATCGGTCGACCTTTGCAAAGCTTTCCGGATTCGGCATTGCCTGGCTGAGAGAGCCTGATAACGATCCTGATCTGATAGACATCGCATTCCTTCGTTCCATTCCACTCTTCAATCCTCCACTCTTCCCTCCCAACATGCCCATCGACATCACATCGTCATCGCAATGACAGACAGTCTGCCTGCGTCGTCCCCTACCTCAGCCACTGCGCTTGTCAAGGAGTTTCGATGCTCTTTTGGCCATTGTACGAAGAGCTTCTCTCGAGCCGAGCATTTGCATCGCCATGCGCTCAATCATAACGATGGAAATGGCACGACGTGCGCCCGATGTAATGCAGTGTTCAAGAGGAAGGATCTGCTAGGTATGCGCCTCTTCTTTATGTCTACCTACTCTCCAAAGATCTTATCTGACGATGTCGCAAAGATCGACATATGCAACGCCATAAGGAAAAGGACGATGAAGCAGGAGGCGAGGGCATGGGAAAGTTATTGACGAGGAAGAGGCTATGGAGAGACTCGAACGGTGCGATTATTGCGGATCGAAGACCGGAACATGAGAAGAAACGGAAGCGCGCTTCGATGACTTCGCAAGATACGAATTCTCCAAGTAGACAATCCAGGCCGCTCGAGTCCAATACTCCTCCTACAAACGATGCGCGCGCACCTCTGTCCCCTCCTACATCAGACCCTACGGGGTCAGAGGCAAATGGGAATGCTAGAAATGCTGTCTCCGTGTCTGCCGACGATCAATGGCCTGCCCACATGGATGATACAATACTGCCGCTCGAAGATACTGTTATGGACTCATTTGATTTTTTGTGCAACGCGTCGTGGGGCACCCAGCCTCTGCAAGATAGTCAAGGAGGGGACGCCGATTTACCTTACGACGACATCTTCATGCCGGATACAGGTACGCAGATCTGAAGCTACCAGAGTATAATACTTACTAACACTCCAGAAGCCGCTTCTTTCAATATGCCTTTTACGACTATGCAATACTATAATTGGCTGTTTGGGAATGATCCCTGGCAGACAGCGGGTTATGATCCTATGGGACCTTCAGCGCATTCCCAATCGGCAAGGCCAGCACCACATGTATCGAATATTGGGAGTTTACTGACTGGATACGACGACTCTCATCGGGCTGGCCTGCCTCCCCAGCATGATATCCCTCATAGGACTGCTCTCCCAAATTGGAGCTCTTCGGACTACTCAAGCAGTTCAGCAGACAGGCACGACAATGCCGTTTCGAAGTCGGCGGAGTTACTACTCATGTTGCAAAGTGGGCAGTCGCATCCGCCTCCATACACTTCCGATATTCGCAGTAGTATATCGGATGAATCAATTGCTCAGTCTCATGGACTCGGCTCAATGAACAATCAATACTTACCGACTCCCATAAGTAATAGATCACAAGACGCTACAATGGACCACGGCCAGCCAAGAAGAACACGAAAACTTCCTATTATCGACGAGACTGCCAGGGAAGCTGTTCTATCACTAATTATTCAAGCGCATCCGAAATCATCGGACGGTATTGACATAACGACGGACCACCCACTGTTGACCATGGATAGCCTGCAGCAATGGAGTGATTTATTCTTTGGCCACTTCAATGTCTCTTACCCTCTATTTCACCAAGCCACTTTTGATCCATCACAGACAGAGCCCCTACTTTTGACGGCTGTGCTTCTCCTTGGAGCTACGTATAGCAGCAAAGACGACCATCTGTTTTCTATTTGTATACACAATGTTATGCGAACTCAGATATTCGGAAGTGTGGCTTTTACGACGCGACCGACTCTGTGGATTCTGCAAACGGTCTTATTGGTTGAGTGCTTCGGCAAATCAAGAGCAGGCCAGTTGCAACATGACATGTCGCATCTCTTCCATGGACTGTTGATCAACTTGATCCGGAGGAGCGATTGCCAGTCAGCTCGCTGTCGAGCATTCAACGACGGAGATGTTGATCCACATACAAAGTGGATAGCAGAAGTTGAAGCTGAGCAGAAGCGGAGGTTAGCTCTTCTATGCTTCATGTGGGATACCCAACACGCAGTTCTCTTTTCGCAGTCTTTGTGTATGAATGCCGCAGAGCTCAAGTTGTCACTGCCTTGGGATATCGCTCTATGGGAAGCCGACACGGTGGAGGAATGGCAAGCAGCGAGCCTGAAAGCACCATCACCACCTCTATATCTATCTGTTCTCAAATCATATATCAATCCTGGGCCGAACTCGCGAACGCCTAAACTGAATGGTCTCTCTCGAGTGCTTATGCTTCATGGTCTAATGTCAGTGGCGTGGGACTTGGATAGGAGAGACCAAACCTCACTTGGTAATCTATCCCATACTCCCAACACTAGTCAAAGCTGACACACCTAGGAATCGCAATCACAGGTGCAAGTGATTCCTGGCAGTCACGGATCGCGCGCTCCTATGATACCTGGAAATCTGATTTCGACAACTACACAAAAGAATCTCTAATCCTACTGGAAGGTTCTCCCGAACGTGACGAGTTTCAGAAGTTCTGCACAGCTAACCTAGCTATATATCATGCTGCACACATCATTTTGAACGTCGAAATCATCGATCTCCAAATCTACGCCGGTGCAAGTCACATCATTGGGCGGCCAGTCACAAGAGCAGATCGGGACCGCTCTCGACAACGGATCGAGTCTTGGGCAAAACAAGGCTCTACATCTGCTGCGAAAGCGGGCTCGCATGCTGCCAGGATACTAAGAGACGGCATACGGAAACTGAAACATTGGGATGTGGATGATGTATTCCATTATCCTTGGTGTCTTTACCTTGCTTCACTCACCTGCTGGGCTTTCCAGGTTGCCAGTAAAGCAGGCCTAGGGAGCGAGAATGGAGAGCAAGGCGATAATAGCGATGACGATGATGCCGAATGGGATAGCAAAGCGGAGATGAATGCACTTGTCAGTGCAATGACGAGGTCTAACCTAGAGGACCTCTGGAGAGTTGCTGGAAAATACCGTACCAGTGATCTGCCGCGGGTAATGGCGAAGCATCTAGCATCCACCAGATGGGCCGTGGTACAGGAAGCCATGATTGTGCTACGGGGCTTGATTGGCAAGGACAAATCTTAAGCTGGCTGTTCTGCTCGGTCAGGCTGACCTGGCTTATGTTTTGGAATTTCCAAGTGAAGATATCTGTCCGGACGGCGAATCACTGATGGTTTATATCGCTCATCTATAGCCAATCACCCTCTCTTCAACGGACGCCATCAAATCTTAGCCATCAATTCGCTCCTTCCCTCCCCTGAGGGCCACGCTTTCTCAACATCCTTCACAAAATCATACCCCAACAACCTGGGACTCAGATCTGGATCCCTCCACGCCAGCGCTTCACCTGGTGGCGTAGGCACCATCTTCAACTTCCTATCCCGCTCCTCTTGCTCGGTTCCATCATGCAGATGATAAAGGTATTGCTGCAGATTACCTCTCTCAACCACCATACGTGTTCGCGGGGCACGGCATTTCTCATAGACTTCGAGAGCATGCTTTTTGAATGCTATTATTTGTAGAGAAGAAATGGCCTGGGTTGATGGAAGACGAGAGAGCACTTCGCCGAGCACGGCGGCGTCTTCAAGAGACATGCCTGCGCTGTGGGATGTCAGCAAATTTGAACTAGGGTTAGGGAGATAGTAGAAGGAGTATGCACCCTGAGGCTAGATAGGGAAGTGTTGCGTGCACTGCGTCGCCGAGCATGGTAAAGGAGCCTGAGGGGTGAGACCAGCTATCCATTCCAAGCCGGATTTGGAGTTTCCATTTTGATACGGATTCGCACATGCTTAGTAGCTTGGGTATCCTAATATCCTCATCAGAGTTTGCTAAAGTATGGAGATTGTTTCAAGGAGGGCTGATTTATGGCGAAGCTAGAAAAGAGGAATCGATAGACGGAAAGGGGTCAGGAAAAGGAACTCGCCTAGGGTCCCAATCTTTATACAGAGCTCTCATCTCATCTACATTCCCCGCCAGCGTAGTTGCTCCCGCTGGCATATCGTCTGGTACCAGGAGCACCATGTTGAAAAGTTCACCACCTCTTAAAACATAGTTGACTGTTCACTCTTTATCAACAATTTAACTCCTGCATTCATACACAGATGAACTCACCAGCATGTGCATCAGGACCTAGCCAATAATTCACCTGCGGATCTTCCACAAAGCTCCTCAGTTCAGGATCCTTCATCATCTCCTTCGTACTGAGCAGCAATCTATACGCCAAATCGCCCGTTGGCGTAGGCGGATCTTCCCTCCCCAACATCACCTCCCTGAGCTTCGAATTAATCCCATCAGCACCGACCACAAGATCCCCCTGCATTTCCCTCCCATCATCCAGCACCACGGCGGCTTTCTCCCCGTAGTCCCCAAGGCCAGTCAGAACGTTAGTAACGCGTGAGTTTACACGAACCACGGCACCGAGCTCAACGGCTCGGTCGTATAAGCAGCGATGCAGGTTCGCGCGGTGGAAGTCCCAGTAAAATGACCCGGGGTATTTCGAGGCCGATGCATGTGTGTCAAGGGAGGAGATGTGGTTTCCTTTCCAGCCCAGCATGTTTACTTTCTTGGGCTTGGTGGCGTAGGGCTCGAGCATGGAGTACCTGATGATCAATCGGAAGTCAGTATTATTTTGCGTGAGTTCCGGGTAGACGAAATATCGATACTAAACTGGAGCGCGGGGCATTGTTCCCTTCCTTTTTCGAGCAGGATAGATGAGTGATGGGATGCGCGCTCGGTGGAGATATTCCCCATTGTGAGACACGGGTTGAAATTCGAGAGTCACCTACATGCCCCATGTCTGAAGGATTCGCGAGCTGTTGGGGAGGATCTGAATTCCTGCTCCGACTTCTGCGATCTCTGACGCCGACTCCAATACTTGGACATCGTGGCCGGCGAGCAGGATGGCGATCGCTGCTCCCAATCCTCCTAACCCAGCACCAACCACTATAACCTGTGAACCTCCGTCAGAAAAGAGGTTAGACCAGGTAGGCGCTCCTTTACCTTCAGCTTCGTGTCTTCATTACGGTGAATCTTCGTTTTTGGTGGTATCACGTGACGGGCTGACATCTTGATATGTTCTATGTAGAGGGAAGAATTGGAGAGAGTCTCTTTCAAGACTGCTACTATAGGTTATGAAAGAAATATGCATATCATTCTGGAATGGAATAAGACTAGTTGGTGCTTTGCATTCCCATAAGGCGAACCTTGAGGAACCATGATACGCCCGAGATAGCTCCTGTGAGGCAAGATAAGAGAGGGTCGCTAGACGATGAGTGGAAGACTAAAGATGGGGATGTTGTACAAGACTCAAGAGGGACAGAAATCCGTCGGCCGTTGGAGGGGTGTACTGCCACATGGTATTCTGGCACGAAACTTGAAAGTGGGGGGTGGGTGAAAGTGGGAGAGGTGCGGGGTTGTGCCGAGCGGAAAAAGGGGTTTTGGAACGGTGGCCGAAATGGGCACCTTTGCCTTAGAACTCAAACGTGACCGTGAGCTGGGGCGGGATTCATTTCCCGTCACTTCTATAATCACGGAAATACAACAAAAATAATGGGGCTCTGCTTCATACGATTTCTGCTTCAAGTCTTCGAAGACTCCTACAAGTACACTACGTTAGGTACTGAGTAATCAGAGATACTTCGTCTCTCATCATGAGCAGGGTGAGCTTGCCGTTACCTACCAGCACGGTCTACAACTAATATCAGCAGTTCTCTCTCAAGGCTCGCACTGCGCTCGTGACCGGAGGCGGGAGAGGTATAGGTCTTGCTTTTGTTCAAGGGCTTGCCGAAGCAGGCGCCCATGTTGCCATCTTCGATGTCATTGATCCAGCACCAGCGTTCCATGAGATTGCAGAGAGATTCGGGGTCAAGACGGGACATTACAGGTAAGTTCGGCCTCTCGCGCTTGATGCATTGTCAGCTGATCTTTGAAAGGGTCGATGTGAGCAGCGAACAGAGTCTCGAAAAGGGCTTTGCAGACTTCGTGAAAGAGTTCGATGGCAAACTGGACATATGCGTGGCATGTGCGGGTATAAATCGGGAACTCAGCTTCCTAGATACCTCATTTGAAACACACCAAAAGCTCATCGGTGTGAATGTCATGGGAGTATATCATACAGCCCAATTTGCAGCGAAGCAAATGATTGCCAATGGGACGAAGAAAGGGAGTATTATACTGGTGGCTAGCATTGCGAGTTACATGGCCATCAGGAGTCAGCTGAGCAGCGCCTATTGTGGGACCAAGGGAGCAGTTCGAGCCATGTGCCCTGCGATCGCTACCGAGTTGAATAAATACGTGAGCCGTCTGTTTCTGCAAAATTATCACTTCCTGATTATCTCGCTAGGGTGTTCGAGTCAACTCCATTTCACCTGGATATGTCAAGACTGAAATGACCGCACCTGTAAGTTCCATCATCTCTGAGGCGGGAAGTGATCTAACATCACCTAGTTCCCGGAGCTCCTCGAGAGCTGGAAGGATAGGATTATGATTAACAGGGTTGCAACGCCTGATGAAATCGCGGGTGGATGTGTATATTTGGCGAGTGATGCAAGCTCGTATATGACTGGTCAGGATATTTGTATTGATGGAGGAGTGACTAAATGGTAAAACATGGTCTGTGATATCTGCGAAGAGAATTGCCCGAATTCGTTAAGCAACGGGAGGTGGGATTCTCCACAGTGATCAGAAAATCGCCTTCTCTGCTTCCAGAAATCTACCTGTAAGAGTTAGATACGTTTGTATTCAAAATATCAATTTCAAAGTACTGTTTTACAGCATTCGTAAAAATCGAAATTATCTGCTATTAGCTTCGCCTATCCATTCCAATTTGACTTAGATCTATATTTGAGTAGAAGATTGCGAAATAGAGCTTGTAACCGGCGAGTCGATCAAGCCAGACACTGTCTTGTACTCGCTCAACTTTGCATAAGTCATGTTGACCATCAACTCGCTAAAACAAGAAAGGGGTACCAAAAAGGGGCAGGTCGGTTGCCAACGGGCCGCCGTAGCAGTGGCAATCCTTCGGGTAACCTCATTGTGCTCTTCTCAACATCCACCCCACCTTTGTAACAACGAAGATGGACAGTGGCGCAACCAGTCAGGAGATTTACGGCCTCCACTCTTCTGATATTCGATTTCTCATGTCATAGAAAGTACACGTCTGACACTACAGATGCGAGTTTTCGGATGATGCGACCCTCCAAATCAGGACTACTTCAGGCCGGCCCCAACCATGAAGCGCTCAAGATCACAGGTGTCTCGAGAAATGTCTCCTGGTGTTATCGACGAAGGGTTTCCCTCCAGAACAGACCATGAAAGGGAGATGGGAGATGAAGACAGGAACGGGGTTGGTAAGGACAATGTTAGCCACGTGATTGTAGCTGGTGCGGGTCCTGCTGGGCTCATGCTTGCGTAAGTTAATAGAGAACATGGAAAATCAGATGCTGATCTCAGCAGTTCAAATCTCGTTAGATTCGGTATAAAAACCACTATCGTCGACGACAGAGCAGACAAGACGTCTACCGGTCGTGCCGATGGTCTCCAACCAAAGACAATCGAGACATTCAAGCAATTAGGTCTTGCAGATTCGCTTTTGAACAAAGGCGTCAGGATATATGATATTTGTTTTTGGGTGAGATCCAAATATCTTGTTATCGATGATGGAAGAGCTAATATCTGGATCAGAATTCCTCCACAACGTCTCCGCTGCGTCGGACACAGCGCGAGATCCACTACCCTCCAGAAATTGTAGACGTAGAAGACCCTTTCATTCTTCTCGTTCATCAAGGGATGGTGGAGGATGTTTTCCTTCAGGATTTAAAATCTCGAGGCGTAGAGGTAATTCGAAATCGTAGATTCATCAGCCACGCAATGACGGAATCGGTGGGGGATGCTGGAATCACTGTCAAGTGTGAAACTTCAGATGGAAAAGAGCATGCCTTCTTCAGCTCAAAATACCTTGTGGGATGTGACGGGGCTCATTCTCTTGTAAGAAAATCCATGCCATCTGTTGAAATGGTGGGAGAGCCAAGCCGAGCTGCCTGGGGCGTTCTCGATGGTCAGTCTTATACGGTCTTGTCTGTACCATCATCGGCACTAATCGAAGCCCTAGGCATTATTGTTACTGACTTCCCCGATCTTTGGAGCAAAGTTGTGATAAGTTCGGAAATTGAAGGAACAATTCTGTGTATTCCAAGAGAAAGGAATATGACTCGACTGTATATTCAACTTGACCCAAGCGCATCAGCTGATACGCCATCCTCAGAAGCAAAATCTCAGGACTACGTTATGGGAAGGGCGAGAGCGATCATGAGTCCTTTCAGACTGTCTTGGAAGACCGTAGGTTCGTCAGCCAACGGGCAATTAAAAGTATCGCTTTGCTAACGCTGCCCAGAATGGTTCGGAGTTTATAAAGTTGGCCAACGAGTTACGAACAAGTTTTCATCTAATGACGAGAAGGTCTTCATTGCCGGAGATGTGAGTCAACTTCCTTCACAAGCAGCTCAAGCTGACAAAACTAGGCTGCGCATACTCATTCCCCTAAAGCTGCACAAGGAATGAATGTCAGCATGCACGATGGATTCAACCTGGCATGGAAGCTGAACCTTGCGGTACGAGGTCTCGCAAAACCAAGTCTTCTCTCAACATACGAACAAGAACGACGAAAAATTGCTCAAGACCTAATCGACTTTGACTATGAGCACGCAAATGCATTTTCGGGAAACGATGCCCAGGTCTTGGCCGACAACTTTGCAAAGAACATACGCTTCATATCCGGTGTTGGAGCTGAGTATTTTCAGAACGTCTTGAATCGTCCAGAGCAGGCGCCTCGGGGTGGCCTTCGAGCGGGCGCCTTATTGTCACCTACCAAAGTCACGCGATACATTGACGCGAATCCTGTTGACTTGCAAGTCGACATCCCCATGCTCGGACAGTTCCGGATATTCTTCTTTGCCCGAGATCTTAAAGCTGTATCTCCTTTCCTTAACAAGGTTTGTGAAGATATCACCTCCTTTACATCAATTCTGGGTCGCATTTCCGCGGCTGCAGATGCATCATATAAAACATTGCCTCCACCGCATGCCGAGATGGACGACTTTGTTCAACCCCAGCGATATTCCACTGTATCAAAACTCTTCACACTAGCCACAGTGACCACAATGCCGAAAGAAGATATGGAGATTTCTGACCTTCCGAAAGCTTTACAAGACAGTCGATGGACTTTTTATCTCGATGATGTGATGGAGCCGAGTTGCACGGAGAAGTGGGTAGGAAAACTTCACTCGGATGAAGTTACGATTTTAAACGTTAGACCAGATGGTTACGTCGGAAGTATTGGAAGATTCCGTGCGGGAAGCGCTGGCGCAGATGAAGCAGCAAAGGATTGGCTGGAAGTGTACTATGGTGGCTTCCTCGAGGACTGATGTCTTTGAACTTCCCAAACCCCTTCTCAATCGAGTATTCATACCACGAAAACCGCACCCTTCAAAATATTCATGTGTATAAGACCGTCTTAACTTATATGTGCGCGTGGTTATGGGGTGAAGGGGAATTATCTTCTCATAACAGTTGCGGCGACCAGAAAGTGATTGGTGTCTGGTCTGGGTTCAGCTACTCGCCTTGGCAAACGGGATTGTTGGACAAGCAGTAAGTCACAGGCCTTTCGTTTCGCTCTTTGCTTCCAGCCACAACCTGAAATACTCGTTCGGATTGGATAGAGCTTCGCCCGACTGTCTTGGGCACTGCCGCAGAGTACCTGAACTCATTCCAATTCCCATTCATTACAAACGAAGCTCCTCATAATAGAACTAGGTTGGCGAGACATGTGATCTAACGTCTGGTCATGGCACTAGGCACGTCCATTTGACCTAATATTCCTCGAAAGGGATCCAAGTGTAGCTGGCAGCAGAACAATTAAACGAGAGGACTGAGTAGGTGAGATAGTTCCAATACTTCTACGAGACCACAAAGTTCAGCCTCGCGCCAAGGATTGAGACTTGATTTACTCAGAGACGTGTGAAGAAAGCCTTACCTAGTCCAACGGAGCCTATCGGTCTTCAGCCGAATCACTCGATTGGATAAGAATGTCTGAAAGTTTCAGCTCCACCATATAATCCGGTACTTCAAATGGGAAGTTCCGCTTCGACGCTGGGTGTTACCGTGTTATCGACGGTAGGCGAAATGCCGGGAACAGGAACGCCAACGTCTCGTAGCTCGTTCGTTGAATGGTTGGATTTTGGGGCCTACAGGATCGATGGCTTTCTGTTCGGTGTGTTAGGAATAGAGTCGTCTCTTCTCAAGGCCTTTATCCCAAATCCACGAAAAACCTGGCTAAAGCAGAGCTTTATAATCAGCTGTGTCAAATTGGCGTTTTCAACAACACACATCTCCCTGAATCCAGAAAGCCTCCTAGACTTGAGTCTTGGTCTTGGTCTTCATCTTGAAAAAGTAGGCTCCTGTATTGAACCTTCAGCTCGGCAAATACCCATCTACCTTCAAAGGGAGATCGATCCAGCTAAACCTAAACCAGCCGAACCCCGACAACTTGCATTCGCCCACTACGTCTCACCTGGGGCATAAATGCCTGGTGTCATACATCGCGAAAAGTGATCGACCGTCATGTAGTATGCAATTCGGCATTTTGAACTCTCTGTAACGTCAAAGGCTCGACCCCACAATGCTCAATAACTCCGAAAAGGCGCATAACAACACCAGAGATCGGACATCGTTACGATCCAGGCAGAGAACTTCGACTTCTTGCACTGAGTGCCGGCGAAGAAAGCAAAAAGTACGATATTATAATTTCTCCCCCTTCATAAGTTCAAATTTAAATGCTGATTAGTGTCGAGAGTAGTGTAACCAAGCTAGAGATAGACCATGTAGCAACTGTGCCCGTCGATATCCACCTGTGTTGTGCGAATATGCAAGTAGCAGGTCAGTATCTCTTTAACGGGGCAGGACGAACAGGTATTGACGACGTCAAGCAGATCTAGAGTCCACACGACAGTCGTTGAGATCACTGACCCTGAGCCGAAAGTTGAACAAGACGACTACCCAGATACTTCGGCAGTTGAGACTTTCAACCCGTATGGAATTGCCAATCTGTTTTTGGATATTCCCTTTGATCCCGGGTATCAAGAGCCGTATGTAGGCAGTGGGACTTTGACTCCAGGCGCTGAACGTACAATGTCTTCTTATTCGGAAGGCTCGACTTTCCAGATTCCCATTACAGGTGACTTTGTGTTGCGACAATCTGAACACGAGCAGAACAAGTCCCACGTGAATACCAGAAATCCTTATTTTCCGTATCCCGAGGATTTTCAGAATTCGCATCTCGCCAGAATGACGTCCAATATTGGTACTTCCCCTGCAGAGCCACTGCATTCGCTGCCAATTGAAGCCACAAGACGAAATGAGGAGTTGATGCATATGTGTTTCATCAACCCGAAGTACTCACCAGAAGAGGAATGCTGATCAGAATGAGTCATTGAGAAATTTTCCCCATATATGTCTTCGATCGATGGTCAAAGCCCAGTCGCCAGATTCAACGAAGAATGGATGCCATGCATGATTTAATCGCCAATTTTTGCCCACATCGGGATTCTGACTTCCTCGTACTTCCAGGCAATTGCAAGGGGATATGATGTCGAGAAGTCGGTGGATGTCATTAAAACAAGAGTCAAGCTCATCAAGTTGATCAACGAATACCTCACAACCCACAGCAAAGGCGTAGACGATGAAGCAATCGCGGCAGTGATGGCGCTGGCCTACAACGAGGTAGGATTCGGGAACACACTCGTAGCTCTTGCAAGCTCCTGGCGAGCGGTTGTAGTTGATTTATATGCCGAGAGGAAGAGTGTTTTGGCACACATGAAGGGACTTCGAGAGATGCTTCGAACCTGAGGGGGCATTGGGAGCGTTTCTCGCATGACTCTTCGCAAGATGCTGTTTAGGTGAGCGGGGTTCCGCCACAGCTTCAATGTCGAAAACCTGACAAGACTTTAGAACAGATTATCAGGTGGCCTGCACATTAGAGTGATCAACATTCCTCGACGAGGACATCGGATCTCATTGTATACCAATATTCGTGATATATCCACTCCAACCCGACTCTCCTCTCCTGCAATCTCGCCTTCGCTTCGTTGACTCCACGTCAGAGCTGCAAATCGGAACGGTAACAGCAACTCTTCTGGACGACATGCGATTTTTGACTACTTCCGTCATAGCGATGACAAAGAACGAGCTTTCGTCTGCCCAAGAAAATGCAAGATTTCTCGCCACAGCGACTTGGATCCACAAACGACTCGCCATGCCTGTAGATCCCAGCCTTGCAGGCGACTTCATCTACCAGAGCGTGCGAGCTATATCGACAGCCTACAGCGCGGCGATTCTCTCTCGTAGACCACTTTCGGAGGCATGCAACGAACGTAATCTGAGACATCTGTGGATGAATATGTGGCGAGTACCGCTGTCCCGCTGGAAGCAGACGCCGGGGATCTTCTTTTTTCATCGTGCTAGCTGTCACACCCTTTGCGAAGGACAAGCCAGAAGGACGGTTCTTGAAGGGCATGGTGGCGGCAACGACTATTGCTATCGGACTCGTGGACTGGGATGTTGTGATGGGGATGTTGAGAGGGTTTTTGGCAGTTCAGAGATGGTTGCGACCTGGCGTGAAGGATTCGAAGGGGCCGGATAGTAGTTATGATCCTATCAGAGATCTGCAGAGACGAAAGTCCACTTCGGCATTGTAAGGGTACTTTGGGTATTGGAAATGGGCCTTTGTAGAGATGGAGTTGTGGTTGTAAAATCGAACACGGAAGCACAGTTATGGAAGGAGCGTTTGAACATAATTTAAGAATTATGAAGTCAATACAGATTTGAGTATGTTACACCTGGGCCACTAGGCATTTTGGAAGCAAATATATAATCACAAAGGATCTCAGTTTTGCGCGCCATGATGGAATATTTGCCACCGATGGCCATCGTAAGCTCTTACGAAATGGCCACTGGTCTCAAGTGTATGAAAATCACTCCAAAAAGCGTTTCACTTGCATCGCTCTTCAATGCTAGGCTTTAGGTCTACATTCGTGAAAGAGTCATATATACCGAAAAGAAAGCGTGTGCGACGAAGCAGACAAATTGAGACGTGTCTCGTATTTTATATTGAGCTACAGGGCAAAAGACAGACCCACCTCTTAATCCACTCAACTCTGTTCGGTAATACCTTCCGCTTACTCCTTTCTTCAATCTTTGTACAATCGGTGACAGAGACGCGAAGAATCTAGGATTTAAATTCAATCAACTCTTTACCAGCAATTGAGGAAGTCAGATATGAAGTCATAAGCAATAACTTGCAATCCGCGAGTCTTATTTTATTTGCATCTGTGGAAATTCAAACTGGCTTAGGAGAGGCCAAACGATTCGAATCACAGCATCCTTTAATATATATTAACTCACTTCCTAAACTGTTCCAATAAACCTCCTACAGTACCACACAATGGAGTACTACTAATGGTCAAACAAAGCCAATCGGTTGGTAATGTAATGGTCTCCAAATGACCCGGCGACGCGGGGCTGGGTGGGGACAGGACGGAAAAAGAATGCCGCTTTAATCTTATCTTATCGCAATCTCACACTTCACTCTGCCATCAACATTCACGCTTCACCACGACCCCTCCTCTACCGCGTGCTCCGGATGCTGATGGATACTTTTCTGTTACCAGTACCTTCGGGTCCCTCGCTGCAACGTCCTACAAAGCGCAGAGTGGGGACCACGAGAGAGCGCTTGGGATGTTTGACATGTCGGCATAGGTCAGTCACTGAAGGTACAGGCCTTGGAGTATCTTGCTAATTGTTCTCTATCAACAGAAGAAAGAAGTGCGACGACCTCTACCCACTTTGCGGTCACTGCAGACGTTTGAATCTTGTTTGTAAGAGGGAGGATCCGCGACAGATATTGCCCGATGTCACAAGGCAAGAACCGGAGGCCAGTACGGCGATTGCTCGGCGGCAGTCGTCTTCGAAACTACCCAAGTTCGTAGATATATGGTCTCTGGATCCGGAGAAAAGTCAAGATAGACGGGCAATGCTAGGATACTATACGTCGGTATTAGCTGTGCTTGTACGTTTTGGAAACACCGTTCTCCATTTCAATGACTTGACTGAAGCAACTGGCTTACTCTTCAATTATTAGCTCACAACCAATCATGATAACAATTCCTTCCTTTCAGGTATTCTCTTCTCCTCGTCTCATTGAAATTACATGCTCGACACTAAATGAATCATCTAGTCTTCCTTCCCATGGCAATAGAATCAAAACCACTGCAGATCAGTCTCGTCGCATGGTCCTCCGCACACTTATCCCGCCTCTCTAAAAACCACGAAATAACCGCTCTTGAAAACCGCTCTTCTGCACTTGTACACGTCGCATCATCCCTATGCGCAACCCCCGTCACACCCTCCGACTTCGATACCATGCTTGCGTCTTGTCTGGTACTATGTGCCACCGAAATAGCACTTGGAGATACAGAAAACTGGTATCAACACCTACAAGGCGCGAGACAGATTATACTGGCAGCAAGAGGGAAAGGAAGGGCCGGACAGGAATTGAGGGGAGCTGAGTGTTATATGAGAAGCGCCGATGGTCAGTGGCTCTTGAGAAATTTCGCATATCATGATGTGTTAGGGAGCGTGACGAGTCCTCAGGGACCGCTCATAAAGGGGGTTTACTGGATAGACGAGAGCGCTACAGAAACGATTGTGGATGCTTATGTTGGAATTGGAGCAGGGGTATTGGGTGTTCTTTCGGAGATTTGCGAATTGAACATACAGTCGCCATTTCCAGCCCCCGAAATCATTATCGTTGAGGAGCTTGAAGACGGGGAAGACGGGGACATCGAGATGAAGCTTGAACCTGGTTCGGGGTTCTGGCAGACTGCGGACGAGTTAGAGATCAAGCTACGGAATTGGAAGATTCCGGAATGTCAGGATCCCATTCTGGTCGAGCTGGCCGAGGCTTATAGGCATTCTTCTTTCATCGTCTTATACCGGAAACAGCGTTCGTTCCTCACATCATATCCTCAAGACAGTCCTGGGCGCTCGCTGTCCCTGATTGCCTCCAGAATGGCAAAGTCCATAACTTCGACCGTCACGCACATCGAGGCAATCCCCGTTCAATCCTTACCAGAATGCGGCCTCTTATTTCCCCTCTTCCTGGTGGGCGGCGAGACTCTCGACCCAAGGACCATCGAGCTTGTGAGGGTGCGGATACAGACGTTACGCAGGGACAGAGGGTTTGGGAACATCGGCAAAGCGCAGGAGGTCTTGGAGGAGCTTTGGAGGCTCCGAGTCAGCGGAGCTCGAGGTCCAGATGGGAGACAGCTTGATTGGATGGATATCCTGACGAGGAAGCAATGGCGTTTGATGTTGTCATGATTGGACGTGGCTTTTGGAGCAGTGGATAGATACAATGATACCCGGAGCTTAGAGGAACTGAGTTAGTGAGATAAGGCTCGTCGACAGTAAGGACATTTTGTCTCAACATCTTATTAGACTCCGAGCTTAAATAAGTCATGGGTGACGAGGTGGGAAGGTACTCTACATTTACTAAGTTCTGGAAGCGAGAGTGGGGTACACAATACACACTCGATTGACCAGCGCCAATGGCGCATCGCTTTGCCGCTCTTTGCATCCCACCTTTCTGCATTCGGTGAGAACATGGGCGTCGAATTGACTGATTTGCAACGAATAGTCAATGAAAGGCGTCAGAATCAGCTTTAGTACACAGTCGAGCGACTGCCACGAATGTCTACATTTCGGCATGTCCTAGTCACATCTAAGTGCCAGTCTGAAAGCGGTACGGAACGCGGAGCATACATTTCCTTCGCAAAGTCTATCCTGGCTGTTCTGTATATATATGCTACGTCTCCATAGCCAGCTGTAGAATCCTCCCAAAAGAATACCCCGTCCTCAAAATGGTTCATCCTTTCGATCCCCTCAGCGCAGCTGAAATCTCTCTGGTGCCTACCTCTCTTCCTTAATTCCACAGGATGTTATTGAAAGCAGATCTAGGTATCGAAAATCGTCAAGGACGAATACGTAGACCAGAATGTCATTCTTCGCGTCGTCACGCTCTCTGAGCCTGCAAAGACGGGAATCATGCCATATCTTGAGGCAGAAAATGCCTCCATGCCTCTTCCTCGCCCCCCGCCACGCTGTGCACTCGTCCAGTATTATCTGGACTCGATCAACAACTTTTGGGAAGCGCAGGTAGGTATCGATGCAGGGAAAATCCTCAACAGAGAACATCTAGCAGGACGCCATTCGTACACCGATGCCGTGGAGATGCAGCGCGCTGAGGTTGCTTGCCTGGCGGACCCACGCATTCAAGCGGAGCTCAAAGCGATGGAGCTCCCCGAAGATGCCGTGGTCTGTGTTGAGCCCTGGACGTACGCTCCTGATGGGATGGAGGATATGACGAAGCGGTTCGTCATGGTTTGTCTCTCATCATATTTCGGGAACCATTCATGAGCTGACTCGCTCAAGTGCTATTTTTACATGCGGATCGGGAGCCATCTCGATTCCAATCACTATGCATATCCGCTGGATCTCTGTGCCGAGATGTCTGGCGATCGAGAGGTCCTAAAGATCATTCGACTGCCTTCTCGGGACGCCGAAAGAGCGGATTTTGAAGCGGCGGGAAAGTCGAGGAAGTTTGATCGCAGGAAGATTCACACTACGAGTGAGTATCATCCAGACCTGGTTGGAAAGACGAGGGATACTACAAAGCCGTACATTGTGCGACAACCCGAAGGTCCATCTTTCAGCACGCAGGGCAACCTTCTCACCTGGGAGAAATGGAGGTTGAGAGTTGGCTTCAACTACGTTAGTGTTCTGGATCCTATTTCCGAGAGGTTTTGCTGATTGCGAGATAGCGTGAAGGACTGACCCTTCATGACATTTCGTATGATGGGAGGAAGCTTTTCTACCGCCTTTCCCTATCAGAGATGTTCGTCCCGTATGGGGACGGTCGAGCACCGTATCCTCGAAAGGCGGCCTTTGATCTTGGAAGTGACGGGGCTGGTGTCAATGCGAACAACCTCCAGCTCGGTACTGCACTCCTCTTCTCAAGGACGAAGATTTCACTGACCATTCAGGATGTGATTGCCTTGGACACATAAAGTATTTCGATACGTATTCTCATACCACCGCCGGCGACCCCATCAAAGTCCCTAACGTCGTGTGTTGTCACGAGATCGACGATGGCATCTTGTGGAAACATACAAACTATCGAACCGGCAATGCCGTCGTAGCGAGAGCCAGGACGCTCGTTCTGCAGACCATCATCACAGTATCGAACTACGAATACATCTTCGCATTCCACCTCAACCAGGCTGGAGCAGTCAGCTACGAAGTGCGAGCGACTGGTATTCTCTCAACGAGCCCCATCGACATCGGACACTCGGTGCCGTATGGCCAAGTTGTGGCACCTGGCGTGATGGCGCCCTACCACCAGCACCTCTTCTCCCTGCGGATCGACCCCGCCATAGACGGATTCAAAAACTCGCTTGCAGTGGAGGAATCCAACGCGATGCCATTAGATGATCCAAAAGTTCACAACCCATTTGGTGTTGGTTATACGACCACGCAAACCGTCTCGGAAACCGAAGGTGCGCTAGATCTGGACATCTCCAAAGGCCGCGTTTTCAAAATCCTTAACGAGTCCGTCTTGAACCCCATCAACGGTCTTCCAGTGGGCTATCAATTAGTGCCCCATCCTTCTCAAATGCTCCTCGCGCACCCCTCTTCATTCCATGCCAAGCGTTCTGAGTTTGGCGCTCACGCACTGTGGGTGACAAGGTACAGAGATGGTGAGCTTTACGCTGGAGGCAAGCACACTATGCAGTCCGCGGGAGGCGAAGGAATCAGTTCGTGGATACAGGAGAGGAAAGAGAAGGCTGAGGAGACCGGGGTACGGAACGAAGACATAGTGATCTGGCACACCTTTGGCACGACGCACAACCCCCGCATCGAGGATTGGCCGGTGATGCCGTGCGAGAAGATGCTGGTGACCTTGAAACCAGTGAACTTCTTTGGCGGAAATCCAGGTATCGACGTCAAGGGGAGTAGGCAGGAGGATAATAAGAGCGTTCTGGTTGAGGACGAGGCTTGTTGTGCAGTGAAGAGTGTGAGGCCTAATTTGTAAAGCCGTTCGAATGATGGCAAAGTGGTGAACTCGGGTAGAATCTTGCTACTCGTAGAATCTGTTGTGGACAGGAGGCCAACAAATGGGCCTAGGATAGACACAGTCAACCTGGCTGTGACACCCGCACAAGTTGTAGAAGTTGCTGCTCAATCGCCCAAGTTTTTCATCAATACAGATTTTTTACCAGTGTATCTCTCGGTGCTCACAGACATCCAGCATGGTCCGACAAATAAACTCCATAGCCGTGTGTTCGGGTGATCCTTCTGCATCGTTCTCACTGGGGGCCATTCATCTCTGTTGAGGCTCAATTTATCGCTTACTCTAATTGATGCACTGCATGGATCATTCATTGCTCGAGGAGTCGAGGGGGTGCGACTATCTGATCCATGCAATTCATTCGACCTCGGCATTTTACTTGCAATCAGCCTCGCGATTTCCGCTCCTTGTGGTTCACTCCTGTGAGCAAGCAAGCAACCACCGGCACTTTTTAATGCGCAACTATGGAGTTCATGACAGCCCTTCAAGGCACCTTCGATGACCACAAACCCTCCCTCTTCGAGCTCCTTTCCGAACAGCAGCTCTCGTCCCTCCTGCCCCCCTCTCTCCGATACCTCCTCGCCGTGGCAACCCACCGACATCCTCGCTACCTCCTCCGCGTCCTCAACTCGTTCGATGAGCTCTACGCCCTGCTCATGCTGCTCGTGGAGCGCCACTACCTCCGCACCCACGGCGGCGGCTTCACGGAGAACTTCTACGGTCTAAAGCGCGAGAAGGCCCTCTCCGCGGGCGAGATCCCTCGCGCGAGCATCGCCACCCCAGCGCTGGTCCGCAAGACTTTGAAGCTCACGAACGGGGACGTGTGGAGGAACCTGGCGGTGATGGTGGGGATCCCGTACTTGAAGAGAAAGCTGGACGAGAGTTATGACATCAATGCGCCTCGGGCGCTGCTGGGAGGGAATTACACACGCATGCCGGCCAACCCGACTTGGAGACAGCGCTTTCTGCATTACTATCGCTGGTTCTTGCGGAACGTGTACCCGAGTGTCAACGCGGCGTATTACTTCTCCTTACTAGCGTTCAACATCGCTTACCTTTTCGACAACTCGAAGTACCACTCACCGTTTATGTGGTTGATTGGAACTCGCATGAGAAGGCTGGGAGAGGCAGACTACAGGGCGATAGCAGAGCTGAGCGCGTCGAACGATACACACGGTGGAAGTAACCTGGGTGTGACGTCCATTTTTGACCCTAGAGTGATTGGTCCCAAGCTGTTGAGCAGTTTGAAGATCCTCCTGCCCACGAGTATATTTGCGCTGAAGTTCTTGGAGTGGTGGCATGCATCGGATTTCGCAAGGCAGCTATCGAAGAAGGCGGCAGAAGGCATCGAACTGCCCCCGCCGATCGTATCCGGACTATCGTCTCTGTCCGCACGGTTTGGGCCGGCTACTGCTCATAGGACATCCGGACCTAACTCAGGCCCAACAGGCACGGCAGATGATGAGGGAACGGGCAGTCCAGAGATCGAAAACCCGCCAATATCGTCGACGTCCCTCCTGCCCATATTCACCGTGCCTCCACCAGGCGACTCGGATTCATGCCCCATCTGCGAGAGGGAAATCACCACCGCGACGGCGAGTCAGACGGGGTTTGTGTTCTGCTATACCTGTATCCACAGGTGGGTGGAGGGGAATCACGATAAACAGGAGGAATTCATGAAGGGAAGGGAAAGCAAATGGGAGAGTGGAAAGGGGAGGTGTGCCGTTAGTGGTAGGAGACTGCTGGGGGGAACCGAGGGGTTGAGACGGATCATGGTATGATCTGGATGGAAACGAGACATGACCATATTTGTATATCTAATCTGCGGCTGCCAAGGGCTGGAGTTTGGGATACTGAAAGCGATCGGTCACATCTGTACTAGATGCTACTAGATATGAACACAATATTTTGAATATGTTTGTATATGTTTATATATTTTGGGGTATTGCTCCGATCACGCGTACTCTCTTCTGCGGTGATTCAGATCCATCTTACTTGTATCACCAAGGGATCTTCATCTCCCTCTTGATTTCCTCCCCAGTCAGCGACCCTTTGACGGGCTGCAGACACGAGACATGCGCCTCTCTTCTCTCGGTATCAAAGCCCATCTTGATACACCGAGCCGCCGCCCACTCGGGGACGTACTCCTCCTCCTCCTCGCCGAAACTCAGCCGCTCCTCCTCGATGTCCGCGAGCCAAGCCATCATCCTGCCGACCACGTAGCCGTCCCACACGCCCTCTTTCCGGGGACTTCGCAGCAGGAGCTGTATGGCTTCGCGCCTTAGCGCTCGGTGTCGATAGACCCAGCCGACCGTCATCAGTGGGACAATGATCTGCATGTCGAACACGACGCCGAGATCCAGCTCGCGATTCGTCTCGCGGAGGAGGATCCGCGCTATGTCGACCAGCTCCTTCAGCTCTCGCGTGAAGCGCCCGTCGTTGACCAGCGTGTGCCGGCTGTTGTTCGACGCGATGGATAGGTAGCCCGATAGCCAGTGCAGGCGCAACGTCGAGGCGCGCAGGAAGGTTTCCTGGCAGGCGGACCGGGAACGGGCGTGCGTCAGTAGGGGTTGGAAGGCTTTGTCCCATCGCTCGTATTCCCTCAAAGTAGCGGACTGCTCTTCATACGTCGGATTGACGTCGAAGAACAGGCTCAAGGGGGGGTCCACATCCTCGCCGTCAGTCGTTGGGGACGAGGATGGTGAGGAAGGCGAGGACGCCGCGGAGAAGTTGTGTAGATGCATCGTACTTCGCAGCCAATGCATGCTCCTCCTGATCACCAGCTCCAGCAAGGCTCTCGCCTGCGGTAGGTCATGGAACACGGGGGGCATCTCGTCGATGGAAGTTTGGCCTGCGTGTCGATAGTGTTCGTGGATATTCGCTTTGCGCCCATCCGTGTAGCTCATGACCTGGATCTCGAGGCTGCCGAAAGCGCGCAGGATGTCATCCTCGACCGTATATGGGGTCTCGCTCCCCGTTTTCGTGAGCGGTTTGCCCTCTAGGTTGGGTCGGTAGAATGATGTCGTCCATTCTCGTATCATCTTCAAGCCTGTGTATACTTGATTCACCGCCAGCTCGTGGTAGCCGTGAAAACTCTCGAAACAGTAAAAGAGTAGGCAGGCTATTAGCGTCGTGCGCAAATCGTGTCGCCCGCCTGCTACATCGCGCGGCATCATGCATATAGACTTATTGTACCGTCGAAAGGCGCGTTGATGCCGTAGGGTACCGACTTCGCTCGAAGGCGTACGCGGTGAAGAGAGGTCCAGAGCACCAATTTCTATGATGGCCTTTCGAATCGAGGGGGAGCTTTCGCATGCTTGAAGCATGAGGCGAGTCCATAGTTCCTTGTTGAAGTAGGTAGATAGTTGGAGTAAGGTCTGCGAGCAGAAATGCTGGAAAGAGCGATGTTCTCGTTCGTTCTGGAATAGCTTCTGCGAGGGGTTTTGAGGGAATGCATCGCCGACTGTTGCAGAAGAGAAAGCGTCTGGTGATTTGGGTGATGTAGGGGATTTGGGGACGAGCGTCCGCGAGCCGTTGGAGTTGGACGCCTTCGTAGTGGATTGCTTGGAGTATCCATCACATTGATGGCCGAACTTTTGACACCGTTTGCAGCTTTGAGTGCATCCTCATTAGAAAAATCTCCACGAGTTTTGAAAGGACCACCAATTACCTGGGCTTTGTTTCGTCGCATTTAACTCGTCGAATTCTTTGGAGGTTGTGTTAGCTGAGTGTGACCTGCGCATACAGACGAGGCTGAGCCTTATCGTCTACGAAGAGGGGCACGAACTTGCAGGTCAAGCAACCCGTCTTGACTTTGGGTTTGCTGGCCCTCGACCTCTTGAATTTGTCTGCTCCTGGACTCGTGCAGTCGTCCATGGTCTGCGACGTCTGCCTCTCTCCCATTGCTCCTCAGTATGGTGGTGATGTGGACGTAGTGAGAGGCCAATTCGAAATTCGAAATCTGAAATCTGACAGGCTGCTGAGCCTCATCCTTTCCTTGCGGTCCACAGATCTGCGGATCACCCTGTTCGGCCCTGCCCTTGTCGGAAAGAGAAGAGGGAGTGAGTGAGTAAGTGAGGGAGGTAGGGCGAGTAAGTACCTTCGTACTCGTGGAGATTCAATGCAAACTCCACCCACTAACGAACCGTGTAGGTACTTGTACCTGTAGTAGTGGGCTTTCTGCTCGTGGTCGAGTCATGAACTCACTCAGTCCCGCGGCAGAAGAGTATGGGGAAAAGAATGTGGCATTCTGTGTTCCAGGACGAAAGTGTGGACAGACCGTCAATGAATGAATCGATTTCTCATCGATCAGTCAGTCGACCAGTCAGTCAGTCCGCCAATCCATGAATCATCTTCTTGATCCTGGATTGATTGATCGATACGGAATGATTCCAAATGGAACCCAATGGTTGGAATGTCCTCGTAAAGCACATCCAACAGTAAGCGGCCAACAGTTGAGGTCGCCGATGACAAGGACTAACCTGATTACAGTAACTTATGCTCGGCCCACGGGGCGTCGGGCGACTTGTGTGAGGTAACAAGGTTCTCTAAAGGGGTCTAACGCCGACTACCTTCTACAGTACATAGTACATACCCACCACATACCACCTAAAGTACCTACTGTACTACTCTTGTACTTCGGATTGTACTACCACTCTACCTTCGGACCATGGACTGATGACTTCTTCTTCTGAACGTTTGACTCGGCTTGTCAGTATCTTCTCACCAGTCGAGCCCCGATGCTTGAAAAGACTGTACCAGTATCTAGAGTCTGGGAGGCTCTGTGATAGGTCAGTTTACGAGGTTCATGGGGTGGTGAGCATGAGGCGTTGGCCCATACGGCGTTAGAAAACACCGCCATCTTGTACGGAGTAATGAATGCTTGAAGCCTCGTGGCTACAAGGTCTAGGAGATAACAATGTAGCTGCTGGGGCTGTTTGGGCTGTTTGGGTTGGTTGAAATACCGCAATTCTCCTGACGACAGCCTGTTTCAGGGGGCGGCAGTCAGCATTTCGCTTCCCCCAGACCACCCAACTACACCAAAATCGGGGCCCAGCCGCCCAGTCAGCACTACTCGTATGACTACAATTCTTGGAACCAATCACCAAACTCTCTTGACCGAGAACTCGCTCGATGATTGGCCATCTCGGATAAATAAGCCTAGCTAAGGGTAACTGCATATTCACCGGACTGGTTTGGACGGTAGGGCACGATCGGTACGCTTATGCGTACCTGAAAGGGGTAGGCTAGTAGGCTTTCTTCTCGGCAGATCCATCGACTCGCTTACTACTGCTCCATTCGGAGTTGTACATCGTACCTTCGTATAGCACGTTGCGTGGATTGCATTCTGGGGAAGTTGGGAAGTCTATCTTGGCGCCATCTCAAACCTACCAAGTCTCATACCAACTCTCATTGCAAATGCCTCCGCCCCGATCTCCGCTAGTTATATCACTGTCCTACCATAGGCTACCGGATTCGAGCGTAAGCGTTTCAAGACCTTTCATCGAGACCTTTCATCGAGTCGGACATCGGGCAATGACCCACGATCCGTATGTGTGGGCCTTTTGATTTTTATTTGGTACCAATATCAAGTATATTTTTATTTATTCAACACTCTGTATATGCATTGTTGGTTTCGGATATGAAGCTGTTGGATGCAGAGTCAAGTGATAGATAGCAGTCTTACCTCCCCCGATCTCTTGATACTGTAGTAATAATCAAATTGCCAGATCCGCCACGCTTCAGGAGCCGATCTTTGCTGATTGGCCGTGGCGCACAATTTGATATGATTTCCTGCCAGTCCAGTTGTACTGCTTTGAAACTCCCCTATTCTGTATGCTACGAAGCACCTTCGCACTTGAGTCGAAGAAATTATCCTAGGTTCTCAATTTACCCATGGAGAGCAAGTGCTCAATCTTCGAAATCGTTTTGACTGTATGTCCCGATTATCTTCGCTGCAGTTCCTTTAACAAGGATGGCTGGTCAGGCGGTCGATCAACCAATTAAGAAACTCGGGGCTGGTTCAGTCATGTTACCATTCCAGGCAAACGCAAAGGACACTTTAGGGTTCCTACAGTATCTTAGATTTACAAACAAAGATATAGCAGCAGCAAGTATTGCGGTCTTGATGATCACCTCGAACTCCTTCCCCTTAGTTTAGATACTCGCATTGAAGTAATGCTGCACGAGGATGAACCCATGGTGTCGATATGCTGAGTCGCATTACCACCACTGAAGTGGAACATGTGTGTAGAAGTATCACCGCATGCTGGGCCCGAAGATTTCGATTAGTGGGGGTGATACTTTGGGTGCAAATGCAAATACTGAAGCCCGATTCCGTATCCACATTTTACGAGAGATTGAGTCCCATTTCACTAAGAAGCTTATCAGACCACGATATTCCAGAGAATTGTTAAATGACCAGAGGAAATTGATAGGTATGGCCATTAATCAAATGGTGTTTTCTTATTGTACTAAATTCCGATCTTGGTACTGTTAATTCTTAAAATATTTGCAACTCGCCAGCTATTTCCACCACAATGTCCTACAGATGCAAAGCTTGAAAGGCCAGCTATCTACCAAGGAAGTTTCGATCCATCGTAACTGAAGAAAGAGTTCGTTTCCTCAATGGTCAATGTGCCGATAATCTTCACCACTCCAGCTGCCGATTCAGCGACTGGGACTCTTGGCAAGTTCGGTGCATATTTCTCAACCCATTCCACGATGGTGTTACCAATATCTGTAGCCGGGACCCATCCTAAAGCGATAAGATGTTCGTCATATCTGGAAGGGGGACAACAGAACAGCAGAATGATCATACCTGGATGGATCACTGCAGTCGCGATGCCCTCGAACTTCAAAGCGGCACCCCATTTGCGGATGAGCATGTTCAGCGCGGCTCTGGAAACAGAGTAGGCGTCCGCAAGCATGGGCATTGTAGCAGCAAGCTCCACGGAGCCAATTACGGAGCTAATGAAGGCAAACTTCCCCGCTTTCCCCTTGCGGATCAGGGGAAGGAAGGATCGGATGAGGACGGTGTTGTTGATAATCTCGAGATTCAGCTCATCCAAGAACAGCTTCAGATCTCTGTAAGTAACAGTGAGCATGAGCACCAACAGGCGTGATATACTGGGGATACGCACACGTTTTCAAAACTCTGCGTCGGTTGCTCGCTGACCCCAGCATTGCCAAGAAGGCAGTCGAGGCCTTCGGGCAGTAGTTTCGTGGCTTCTTCTGCTGCCTTTTCGATTGACTTAACGTCTGCTAGATCAAGCTGCACAATGGCTGCCCTTTCTTTGGGATGCTTGCTAATGAGCGTCTGTAGCTCTGTTGCCTTGCTTGGATTTCGAGCTGTTGCTATGACATAGTTGTCTGGATTTTTGAGCTGGAGGAAGAAGGAAAAACGTCAACCATATTTTCCGGCATTGAGGAGTGTTGAGGACTTACAAGTTCCTCGACGTAGGCGAGCCCAAGCCCACGAGAGCTACCGGTGACCAAGTACGAAGGCATTGAGTCTTTTGGAAATGCTAGGTCTCTTTTGAATGGTTGAAATGGTAAAGGTGAATTGGAGTCGGCTTGATTGAATGATGGTTGCGTGCTGTAGTGAGGTAAAGAGTGGATGATCGTAGGCTGCACAAGCCCTTAAGTACTAAATTTTGAGGGTAACATCTGGAATATCTGGCCTGTTTAAAGCCACAATATTGATCAAAAATCAAAAGCTTATCCTCTTCAGCTGCAATTTGCAGCAGAATACAATTGTAGGCAGCTCTCTCCACGAGGCACTGCTTTGAAAGCAGAAATCCATGCAAGCAATCGTGGAGAAGGCATTAGGTTTAGCACCACGGCCATTCAAGGATCTGAGAATGAGATAGGTGTATCACTCATCAAACATGTTGGTTTAGTGAACATGAACGGTTTCGTCGAGGCGCATCAACGTAGGCACGTAGACATGCTGAATAATTGATCCTAGCGTCTCGGTTTGGGCTCGAGTTCAGTAATCATTGGCGGCCACACCTGGCCGACATTGTACAGCCTTACGGATTTATCATCTCGGAATATTAAGTAAGAGAAGAATGTACCCAACAACATTCAGTGCGACTAAGGCTGTACCAAGCAGCTAGCGATTGAGCATCGAAGGGTTTTGGTGGTGACAAATTGAATGAATAGCCAATGGGAAATTTCCGCATCTGATAAGCTACAATCTGACGACCTTGGAAACTTCAGGGTCTCTTTCCTTCAAGATGTCGACGATCTCTCTCCACGCCTTCGCCTGCATCTTCTGCCCTTCCACACTCGTGACATTTCGCCTCGCCTTTCTGCACTCGATATCAGTATCATCCTCGTCCTTTCGATTGATGGAGCTTACTCGGTATACTCTTCATCAGTCATATATGGCCTTCGAAAGTTGCCGGAATCATTCGTTGTGGTCGCTACAACAAGCGCTTTAGCTCCATCTTCAGCCGAGCTGGCTTTCCACGCCATATATATCTGCTCAATCCACTTGAAAATGAGCCCTTTATCTCTGAAGCCTCGTGCAATGTCAGTCTGATCATACCAGAGCACACCGAATTAACAAATTGGAGATGGTCTATGTGCTCGCGTTAGTGGAGACATCATAAACCCACGCCGAGGTCTTACCGTCCTGCTTCATCTACAGCAAGATCCGCTAACTCTCTACTAACATACATGAGCAGCAATTTGGAAACAGCATACTGCGCACTACCAGACTCGAAACTTAGTCTCTTAGAACTGTACTTGAGAATATCCTGCTTTGGAAATTTCGGAGATCCAATGTCAGGTACCATGTGTGATCCCGAGCCAGTGAACGTTAAATGCTGGATTTGATCGGGTTCCTTCACCTCGCGCATCCATTGCAAGATCAAAATTGCAAGCAACGTTGTAGAGAGGACATTGACTTGTAAGTCGGACTCCCATCCGTCCGGCAGGGTATAGTAACGGAAAGAGAACAACCCGGCATTGAGAAGTACGTTATCTTCGACCCAATAGTCAGCTCCCATAGATGACGGAAGAAACAAAGCGGGCCATACCAATTGATTTCACATCTTTCTTGAACCCATCCACGAAATCCTCCACGCCATTGAAAGTGTCCATATCAAGAACCCGTACCTGGACAACATCTTTCACTCCAGTACGCTCTTCGATTGTCTTCTTGGCCTCGGCCCCTTTGGCAGCAGTACGCGCAGTGATGTACACTGTTTTCGCTGCGAGCTGCGCATAGATCACCGCCGCTGCTAATCCCAAGCCACTAGTTGCTCCCGTGACGAGGACACTCTTTCCAGCGAATGAGGTGCCCAGGGGTATCGTCTCAATCGCTTTGTCAGTCTTGCCGAAAAAGGTTCTCAAGATTGCCGACCACTCTGCGACGAAACCCATTGTAAGTACGAAGTTATAGTATCTGAGATTGAGCAATGTGGGCGGTTCTTCGGAATTGAGAAAACCTCGGGTTAGTAATCTACTTGAGGTTGATGATTTCAATCGGGCAAAATACTGTCCTGGACCGGAATTCATGTTGTTCCGAATTCGCGGGTTGTGATAACAGTGACTGACAAATTCCTATTGTAGATTCCTCCGGTTGACTGAACTCGGCGACATAATGTGATTGATTCCGCAATCGAGATTTCGAAATTATTTGGAGCTTCAGTCTGCCTTTCAGAGTCTGTCCCTAGGCACCGCGGCCATGTAAACAGATGGCTCGGTTTCCGACTCCCCCGAGATGCATACTTTCGACTCGCTCTTCATACCGATTCACTGCCAACTTTTAATTGATATCCAAAGTCGTGCAGCCTGAAGCTTCGGTAAACTGTCCATCTAAATGTGGTTTGTATGATTGGAAGAAATCCAGCAGAGGGCACAGAGATCACTCATGTTTCTGCGGCCTAAGCGGTTTAAGATATGGTTTCTCGAAATCCCCCAATGTCCAGATGAGTCCCGAACTCATTGTCCCAACTCCAGTGCATACAGATATAAAAGAGCGTTTTTTTAGCTCATAACTCTGGTTTGTTTGAAGAACATTCACCAGCTGTCGACCACCCGTACCGTACTGCCCGGCTTCCCTCTACCCGACAGGCGCCACTCGTCCAAGGTTGCTTGGAGACAGGAAGCCATGCCAGCCATGTTCGACAGACTGACGCCAAGGTGCAAACATGGTTGTGCTATCCAGAGTATGCGACTCGGCCAGGCCGTAGTTATCTAGCTTTAAAGAATGCATCATCCCATTCCCATCTTGCTCCCAGGTCGCTTTGGCAAGGATACGCACTGCTCGTTCGTCACTGTCCTCAGCTGAAGTGCCATAGCGGAGATAGAATGCAGTAAATCGTCCGTCGTCGCCACGCGGCATTAGCATGGGGACCAGCCTCTCACAGATAGAGCCTAACGGAGAACGATGTTGAACGGCGATGCTGGGAGATGGTACGTGATATAACTGCGCTTGGTGGACTTGGTCCATGATTTCGAGGGTATTTGCGAATGCCAGCCCGCTAGATAGACCCTCATGGGGAAGTGCTTGGAGAGCGGTGTGTGTCCACGCTTGCCACTCCTTGGAGTAACACCGGCGGAACCCATGGTATAGGAACATCGAAACTCCCATGTTCAGAGCCTCAACGGGTTTGTAGGAACCATGTATTAGGCCAGCACAGATACGCATATTTTGATAGGCAAGTCTGAAGATCTCCATCTCCCGCGCTGTAGAGTCTTCTTCTGTAGAGGCGATCATCGCCAAAGCACAGCCTAGGTATCCATTGAACATTACGATGTTCAAAGCTGCCTCACTCGAGGATGATGGAAGTGGTTCAGGCGGGATCGGCAATGCATAAAAGTCCTCCATACTAGACGGTTGATCCTCGTCAAGGTTGGTGTAGGCAGCAAAAGTGGCCGGCGAGGTCGATTTCCATAGAAGCATTTCATCGTAAAAACCCATCAACTCCTCTCGATGCGGTCTGTCGTCTTTGGGATACCAGCCGCCCCATACAACTTTGCTGATTGTGTTGTGGCCCCCTACAAGACGGACTAGACTGTGTCCTTCAGTCGTGACAGGATCTGGGCGAACTATCCCCGGAAATTCTGCTGTGGATCTGTTCCAAAATGGAGCGTGCATGAAAGCCAAATCGGATGTACGCACCAGAGATGAACATGCGTAAGGCACTAGCTTTTGCGCGAGGAAATCGAGACGAAGAACCACGTCCTGGACTGGCACCATCTCCGCTAAATCGATGCCTGACAGCCGGCCCTCAGATTTTTGCAATAGTTGGATTGCCGCCCATAGATGTCGGAGGGCTCCATTAGGATTTTCCATGAAGCACTATGGCAACATTAGCGGAGAGTTTGGTTACACGAAGAGGGGTCAAACTTCAAAGTACGTGAGTAATAGAAGGACGACGAGCACAGCCCGTTCCTCTTCTTTATACTCCTGCTGTAGACTTCTCGCAACCATGCTCAATGTTTTCCCGTAGGCACTCAATCCTACGACCTTCCATTTCGTAGCTTCCTCAGTATTCTTCAAGCACGTGCCAAGGGCTGACTTGTGGCCTGCACTGATCGTAAGAAGAGCTTCGTATACCATATCTACACCGGACGACATTCGAGCCACTTCGTCTCGCCAGAAATTGACATGGTCAACCCGGAACAGACGAAAGACGGTGTACGTGACGAAGTGATGGTACAAAGGTAACTGATCCTGGCGCCAATCTTGGCGCCGCCACGGAAGCTCATGGCCCTGGATTTCTGGAGAGGGTTCTCTCTTGAATGTTATTGCTGATCTTGATCCTGATGCCGATACCCCACTGCGAGGTGGAGATTTTGGCGGAGAAGCTCTTTTTGGCTCTTCGTAGCCTTCACAAACAAAGTTTGCAGTCCGGCAGCGATTACAGACTGGCCTATGCTCATCACACTGTGAAGAAACTCAAGATTAGTAATCTTTATCCTTTGTAAAGGAAGATTCTTGTACGCTACAAGAGGCGCGAGGGTGTTTGGAAGGGAATAATGCACGGCAGCTGTTGGAAGTTCAGAGTTGGAACAACTGGGAAACACTAACCTTCACACGGCGGCGGCGGCATGTTGCGCAACCAGTTCGCACCCGTCTGTTCATTGCCAATGGTTAGTGCGCGGAAAACATATGGCGTACGGAGTAAGTAGATATATATATAAGTGGTGATGAATGTCAACTTTAAGGTGGAATCTTCGATTGCTGACTAAATATTCCAAGCGAGATCTGGATGACGCTCCACTGTTGTGAACGGCCCCAATTGGAAGGGCGCTACTCGGGATCAGAGACTTGAGAACGCCATCGCTCCGTCCTGCGTACATATGGGTGTCGAAAACTCACTGAATTATATGCCTTCGAGCTTCAATACTACCTTCATGTCATCGCAAAGTTGTGGTTGCTTCGCTCAAAAGTCGCGAGAGAGGCAACGTTCCCCGACGGCGAAGAAGTGGTGTTTCATCGCTGACTTAAGTCGGTTCACACCCAACCCAGGGAATTAAACGGTCGAACCTCAAAGTTCATCGAGATCAGTAACTTACAAAGAGATTCTTGGATACATTGCGATCATAGTGTTTGGGAGCAAGCGCTCCAATACCTTCCTGGGACAACGGAGCAGTCAGTGGCTCATAATAGATCGCTCAACTTTGAAATTCCCTTACAATTCAGAGCAATTTCCAGACCACCTTTCCATTCGCAGATTTCAGTTTACGCGTGCATATGGGCAAAGATATTTCTGCTGTCAAAACAAGCCCCCGACGAGACTCGAGAGTCGAGAACTAACAAGGGCTGCTGGGTCTCAGTCATCAATGGAATTCAACTGAGGGAACGAGGAAGGACAGAGCGAGAATGTTAAAGGGCACAAATACGTTCAATCGTTACTATTGTGAAATCGTATTTCCTTTCTCCACATCCATCTACATGGTCATCAATGAAAGACGGCCAGCCTACCCAACAAGAACCTTCAACAGCTCCTTAGCAAGGCTACTGGCACTTGCAGGATTCTGCCCGAAGAGTAGCTTCCCATCCGAGTCCACCGTAATATGTGCGTCCCAAGCCTTTCCCGCTTTCTCGTAATGTCCCCCGCTTGCATTGTTTAAAGCAGTCTCGAGATGAAATGGCATGTCCTTTTGTCTATCAACGTCGATTTCCTCTTGATTACTAAATCCGGTCACGCTCTTTCCCTGCACCAGGAGAGAACCGTCGGCGAGGCGGACCTTCAGGGCAGCTGCTGTGCCATGGCAGAGGAAGGTGGTGTTTTTTCCTGCGTCATGGAATTCGCGGATTAGTTGGATTGAGATTGGATTGTCGACGAGGTCAAACATGGCTGTGATGATTTAGTAACCAAGACAAGAGATGAATAAGTGTTCCACTCACGTCCGAAGCCACCAACGTAGAAAATGGAAGCGAACTCATTTGCTTTTCCAATGAATTCTTCAAGTTTTGCGGTGTTCATCCATAGCGATTGTTTGGTATTCTTGAATTCTGTGCAGATATCGTCGTCCTTGAACAGTTCGACGGATATTGGATCGAGGACTGTTGGCCCGCCTTGAGGGGAAGCAACTATCAAGTCGCACTTCGGCGAAAGAACTTCATATGGATGCGCAAATTCGGGCTAGAGAAATTAGGTCAGAGCAAGGCACGATGAAGCGGAAGGTAGTTTAATACCAGGTACCAGCCTTGAGGGCTAGATGAGAGCACCATCAAGATCCTTGGTCGTGACATGATTCAAAATGTTGATTATCCGCGATTAATGATTGATGATTGGTGATTGATAGTTTAATGTTGCTTTGTATGTAGCCTTTGGATGAAGTAGCTGACGATTTAAAGATTCATGGAATGGTATCAAATTGAAGAGGGATGATCCATCTCTTTATACAGCAGTATTCCATTGAGCATCTCTGATAGTATCCAAGTTTGGTGGATCCTAGTGGAACTCTAAGCGATCGAGACGATCCGCAACAATGCACGAACTGCCAAATTCTCCATAAAATATAATAAAGTAATTGGATGGTTATAGACGATTATGGACGGAAACAGTAGATTGCTTCCATTTGCATTGACAAGAATCATTGATTGGATTATTGAGGGGAAAGCTTTGCGAGATGGGGCTGTTTGTCACCCTCAGCTCGCTTCCGTCGCTACGCTAATGGGCAATTCGAAAGCCCAAAATCGGGCATAAACGGAGAAAGCTACTCAACATCTTCAAGTTCTATAGCTCTCATGTTTGAGCGCGCATATGAAATTTCCCAGACCAAACGAAAAAGGATATAAAACCGTAATTCAAAACACTGACGGCTTCGATCTTGTATCCTAAGAGACTGCCTGAACGCCTCTACCATGCCGCTAAAGTACACAAGACCCCAAATCAAGCCTTTTGTGTTCCCATGTTTTGACTCCAGGCCTCATCAGCACCTTCATCCTTCCCAGCGGCTCCAACAATGAATTCCAAGACTTTGCTAACCCTGTCGTTAAGTATCCCGGCCCTACCCATCTGTTCGGAAGGCGTGAGACCTGCAGCTTGTAAGCCAGCCGCTTTTGCCCTCCAAGCTTTCTCCTCCCTTTGCTTCAACGCCCGGTCAACCCTCATTGGCACCGCAAGCGTAACCCTCACAAGATGAATCGTCAGTCTCGTCCTCCCTACAACATCGAGGTAACCCAAACCCATGAGTCGTTTCTGCACTCTATGGATTCTCCCCAGTTCAATATATATCAAAAGCGCATATGTCCTGGTGGTCAACACCAACTCTCGTATTCTGATAAAACTCCGTTCCACGTTTATAACAACTTCTTCAGACACCAGATTGGGATATTGCGCATGTAGAGATTCGAGCCATCTCCGCACGATCTGAAAATCGCCTGTCATGAACTCGTGCAAGATGGCTTCGACCGCACTACGGAATGTGTGCTCACCACCGAGGAAGGTCGTTTTGTCGGGCAGGGAAGAGGACGTCGGTTTGCTGGCTCGATCATAAGTTCGCCGCGCGGAGGGCGATTTCAGGATATCGAATGCGAAGCCGAGTCGTTGGAAAGCGCTGCTGATGTTAGATTGCGTATAGCTAGTAGGGAGGAAGCGTACCTGGTGGATTGTGGGTGAAAGGGTGGTTTGTCTGGATGGCAGATTTTGGAGCGCTCGAGGTAGCATCGTCGCAGTTCAGCAGCGGAGGCTGATCGGGATGCTCCCAGAATTCTATAGAGCTGAATATTATTAGTATTGAGATACGCGGAGTAATAGCAGGACATACATCTTCTTCGTGGAGCACATCTACAATTGTTAGCAGAGCAATCACATGTCACGGTATCCAACACCCACCTTGAATTATGTCATCTTTCTGGTCAAGACTGTCGCTCTGTGTCTGATGGTTGTCATCAGACATGGCGATACACCGGACGCATTACTGGCGCATTTGCAGGTGAGAAAAGCGCATGTTGGAGGATTGGGGATATATTGTTATAAGAAGAAGTTTCGTCCTCGGCCAGGAGGGGATCACATTTGGGAGTGGGCGGGTTGGGGTTGCACTGACATTCACATGGCAATTTCCATGTGAAAAAGGGTGGGGGCTTGCACGGCCACACACCTGACAGGAGCCTTTGAGCGGAGCCTCTCCCGATTGTTTACATCCGACCTCGATAGGGAACTTGCAAAACACCCGTCGCTGTCTTCCTCGAATCCCCCAAGCCATGGTATGAGAGATCGATAACCTACCACTCGCCATCATGGCAAACACGGACGATGCCCCATCGAGAGGCCGCTCTCCTGGTCCAATAGACGTCGCCCACGTCCATTTCGACGCACCAAGTATAGCTGGACAGTCATCTACAGACAATGCATCCAGATCAACCTCCGCCATGACCTCACCATTGAGTCTGGACTTCAAAGATCACGATGATGAGGCAATCCCCAAACTTCCCTCCCTTCACCGTGCTCAGAACGCCGAACCCAAACGATCGGTGTCCCATGGCGAGAATATAGAGGGCGAAGAGCCTGAAGTCTGCAAGCCCTTCGAAAGGACAACCAGTCCGGACTCAAATGTGAAGAGGAATAAAGGCGCACAATACGAGAAGGTTGGAGACCAGGGAGTATGCAAGATGCACAGATTCTCGCTGTATGAGACGGCCACGAGATATTATATTGTTGGGGCAGATGTGATGGATAGACGGTTTAGAATCCTGAAAATCGACAGAACTGCGGACACTGGGAATTTGAGCATTGCCGAGGACGATATTGTATACACGAAGAAGGAGATGGACCAGCTGTTGAATGCTGTTGACGATGGGAACAAGGCCACTGGAGGTATGAAGCTGAAATGCAGTACATGGGGACTTCTAGGATTCATACGATTTACTGGTGCTTATTATATGCTGCTCATTACGAAAAGGAGTCAGGTTGCTATGATCGGGGGTCATTCCGTTTACCAGATCGATGGCACGGAGCTGGTACCCTTAACCACCGGTTCGAGCTCTCGCTTCAAGCCGGACTTGAAGAATTCAGAGGAAGCCAGGTTCCTCAGCACCTTGCACAATTTAGACTTGACAAGGTCATTTTACTTCAGCTATTCCTACGATATTACCCGGACGTTACAGCACAACATTTGTACGGAACGAGAGGCCCTCAGCAAGGGTACTCCGTATCCACACGCTCATGACTACAACTCAATGTTTGTGTGGAATAGCTACCTTCTCCAGCCTGCCAGCGCAGCTTTGAAGAATACTTTTGATTGGTGTTTACCGATTATACATGGTTACATTGATCAAGCTGGCAAGTTGTATGCGTTCCAAGCAAGGATTCCGCTGATTTGTTGCAGCTCTTTCAATATATGGGCGTACCGTATACATTACAATAATAGCGAGACGGTCTAGATACTTCGCAGGGGCAAGATTTCTGAAGCGTGGGGCGAACGACTTGGTATGAATCTTGGATGTCGTGTGGGAAACCTACTGACTGGAACAGGGATACGTTGCGAATGATGTCGAGACTGAACAAATTGTTTCCGAAGTTCTCACAACTTCTTTCCATGCTCCAGGTCCAAAACTATTTTCAAGTCCTAACTGGACTTCCTACGTCCAACATCGAGGCAGCATACCTCTTTACTGGACACAAGACAATACGGGTGTTACACCAAAACCGCCGATCGAGTTGAATCTCGTGGATCCATTCTATAGTGCTGCTGCGTTACACTTTGATAACCTATTCGAACGGTACGGCGCTCCAGTCTATGTGCTAAATTTAGTGAAGGCTCGGGAACGGACTCCAAGAGAATCGAAGCTCCTTCAAGAGTTCACCAATTCTATAAACTACCTAAATCAATTCCTTCCCGCGGACAAGAAAATTGTTCATAAAGCATGGGATATGTCCCGTGCCTCGAAATCCCGCGACCAAGATGTGATTGGAACTCTTGAGGGTATTGCAGAGGAGGTTGTAACCACCACTGGTATCTTCCACAACGGAGATGGTCACACCTCTATTCCTTCGATTCAAAATGGCGTTGCTCGAACGAACTGTATTGATTGCCTGGATAGAACTAATGCAGCTCAATTCGTGATTGGAAAGCGGGCTCTGGGCTATCAACTCCACGCTCTAGGTGTAATTTCCGACAAAACAATATCTTACGACACAGATGCGGTGAATATGTTTACACACATGTACCACGACCATGGCGATACCATTGCAATCCAGTATGGCGGCTCCCAACTTGTGAACACGATGGAAACATATCGAAAGATCAACCAATGGACGAGCCATTCTCGAGATATGGTGGAGAGTTTCAAGCGATACTACAACAACTCATTCCTTGATGGTCAGCGACAGGAAGCTTACAATCTCTTCCTCGGCAACTACATCTTCACGCAAGGCCAGCCAATGCTCTGGGATCTAGCTACGGATTACTACCTTCATCATGCTGATCCACGAGCCTGGTCTGGAAAGACACGACGCTCGTACATCGATTGGTATACACCAGCTTTTTTGGAAACAAGGACTCTTTCCCCATGCGCCAAACCCAGCGGGTCAGCAGTCGGGAAATCACTGGGCTTCTTTGACGACTACTGGCTGGAATATTACAAACCCCTCTCCGTTTCGTCCCTCATAAAAGTCTTCTCCTATCCCGGAAAGATGAATTCAACTTTCAAATACATGCCCAATCGACCAACAATGGAAGGACGCTACAACCTCTCACCATTTAAGGTTCGTACCGAGCTTGACCAAGATGTTCCGGATAAGAAGAAGCTGGCCAAGAAGGAAGTCATAATACTCGATCCTTCGGAACAAGAAAAAGAATCCACGATACCCGTGCTAGAAGATGACAATGCGTCTATCAAAAGTGGCGTGACGAAGCGGATTTCAATCCAACGCTGGCTTCAGCCAATTCACGAGAAAGACCTCGCGCATCATGGCATTATGAAAGAAGGCACCGAAGAAGCAGCGCCCGAAAAGGAAGAGAAGAAGAAACTCACACCGCTCGATAAATCAAAAGCCGCTCAATGGACTTTCACGCAGGTTGTTCACGAATCCCTCAATCCCTCCGTTAGCGAACGTGAAGAGGAGGATTATGCGAGATACATTTCGCATCCTCAGACATTGCCCTTGGTCGTAAGTACCGAGATGCCGGCGGAAATTGATGCCGAGTATCTCGATTATGTAAATGGCGCTTGGAGGGATGGCGGTGGGATGGTGCTCGACGGAGATGACGTTGCTGAGTATGCGGATTTCCTTGAGGTGGCGGAGAATCCGCTTACTGTTACGGAGGAAGATGCACCAAAGAAGAGATATAAGGCTTATCGGAAGTGGTTGCAAGGGAAGAGTTTGTTCAAGCAGCAGCCTATTGACTGACGATGACTGACGATGATGTTGAGGAGTTTGGATTCTCTGGTTGGGCATGGCATCGGCGTTGGAGTTACAATGGTTTGATGATCGAGTAGATACCCGCATTACTTAGTGACCTTATCAAGGTCAGAAACTGAAGACATCAATGTCACTCTTTGTGCCAGACGTTGTGAGCGAGCTGAGTGGGGATGTTCAGATTTTCGATTCATGTATGCATATATCCTATTCAGCCTTCGTCTCCTGCCATTCCAAAAACCTCCCTCAAGCTTTCATCTACAGCAAACAAGCTATTTAGCTCTTTCCTCAAAACCATCTTAGCATCCTCATCTTCAGAAATGGCTTTATCTAGCATCTTCCCCGCAATGCACACCCCCCTTTTGACCTCCTTCAAAGCCTCTTCTTCATGGTTTGGAGCTTGACGGGCATTTGTCCAACACAGCACCAAGGCACTTATGATCTCAACCCTATGTCCGGCTTCCGCCATCCTTGGCCAGCAATTCAAGATCGTGGCTTGCAAGGCTCTAACCGCAGCTAGCAGGACGGAGGGGTGAGAAGGTGCGAATGGGTCTGTCAACGTTGTTGACAGCATAGGTACAATTTCCTAGACTTGTAAGCACCTCCTAGGAACGTATATATAGTCTTCTGGTCTACTAACCTTGAGATGTTTGACAGCATGGAGACCCATTTTCTCCACGAGGAGGCCCAAGTTTCGCAATAATACTTCCACGATGGCCGGATGTTCATTCGCATGCGCGTACCCCATCAGTACGCCCTTTCGGACTACTCGATCCCAGAACCTGATCTCCTTGGCTTTCCTCTGGGTGAGTTGCTCATCCCCTCGTGACCCTTCTTTGGTTTTTCTATCGTCACGGTACAAAGTCGAGCCAAGGATGTGGAGCGCGTGGTAAGCGGGCTCCAAAAGCTGCACGCTCTCATTGACGGGTGTGACGGAAGGGAGAAACAATAGCGTAGGTATAACCGCGTCTTCAAAAACCTCACCTAAGCCTGTTTGGGTTAAGATAGTGGGAGTAAGAAGTGGTATGAAGGTCGAGAGTATGGAAAGTGCACGGGCACGTATTGATGTCAGAGTCGAGTCGAGAAGAGTAAGGAGGGGTGGTATGTAGAGGTTAAAGTGCGCTGTCGCTATCTCTTCCTGCTACAATGAAGTACGTCTTAGCAAAATTGGCATCCGATAGGAAGTCATTCATGAATGAATAGTAGGTGGGCGGCAGGTAATTCGAGCAGATCTCTGGAAGTAAGGAATTTTAGCAAGGAACGAGAGAAGACCTACGGAAGAGTTTGCAACGGCCCATTCGAAAACCGTAATTGCATACGGAACATCGAACATCCAGGGCTTAGCTCTTTCATCTGCACTCTTCACATCGAACCTTGGAGGCGGCGCTGAAGAAGGCATAGCTTTCCTGCCTGAAGCTGTGACCGCCTCCAATTTAGACTTAGAGAATAATGGTCGGATGAAAGTGTGGAGCACATGGTCAACTATGAAGCTTTTGGAGCGCACATGGCTCAAAAGTTTGGAGAGGATAGCGGTAGCGGTCGACTCGGAGACCGTCGTTGTCCATGGGTCACGTGAAGAGGTGAATGCCGTGAGGGCAAGTAAGATCCTTGGGTCGATGTTCTGTGGTAAAGTTTGAATATCCAAGAGAGTTTGTAGAGCACATAGACCTGTGACTCCCTTTTGGCGAGCGAAAAGAATCACTCTGTCTCGCAAGGGCGCTGTCAGAGAGTTAGCTTGCACGCTGGCCATTTGAAGAGCAAAAATCATACCCGACGAGTCGTCATCGTAGTTGATAATAGAAGATTCTGGAAGAATGACCTCTGAAAGCCAGACGGATAGACGTAAGATAGAGGCTTGATCTTGGGTTTCAGGGACCCTGGTGGAATTCTCGAGGCAACTCCTGAGGATCAAAATATGTTGCAGTTTTGCCTGAGGGAATCTTAGCACTTGAGTATGTTTGAATTGTCATCAAGCGTTGGAGCCATACTTCTTCGAGAGACTCAATGGTATGGCTATCCACGATCTTTGCGATGACATGAGAGAGCGAGTATGTAGGAGGCAAGGCTGCATCGGGGTCAGAACGTCGGTTTCTAACAAGGCGGAGAAGCGACTTACAACTTGGCTGTATCAATGCTAGCTCAGTGGACTCTGGTTTGACGTTCTTGATCGCGTCTCTGGCGGCGGCTTGTGCAACCTCGAACATGTTGTTGCTTGTGATAGATTCATTGGTGACAAATGGCTTGTTTGTTGCTGGTTTCGAAGGTTGAGAGTTTTGGCCAACCGAAAATGCGCAAGCGAGGAGCCCCCTTTCCACCGCTAAAGATCTTGCTGGTTGTAGTTCAGTCCCCAAAGGCTTTGGCTTCAGTTCCGCAAACGCGGTGTCTCTTTTGACAATCGAAAAGCTACGATCAATCACGAGGCTTTGAATCTTTTCGATCAGGTAAATTGCCTACGTATCTACGATTCACAGCGATCATATAGTACACAAAGGGGAGACGCGGACTCGTGAATCAGCTGTTGTGGTCCTCAATCATTCTTGTCATCTTTCCCATTGCTTGGGCGATCAAAGTAACAGACTATAAATTGTCATATGTGCTAAGTATCTACTTGTTCTTGATGGGTATCTTCAACTCTTCTGTCCTTTGTCCGACGTACTCAATAGCCATACGTATCACTTTTTCGGGATAAGATGCCGAATCATCAGGATACTTCAGCTGAATTGCCATGCAGAGTTCTAACGCATATTTCATCCATGGACCTGGCTTCGCATTTAGATCTCTCTGTAGCCGTTTCCCATCAACGAGAGGCTTCATAGTTTCCGCGTCCATGAGATTCATGCTTTCTAGGTGATCGACAAGTGCTTGCCAATGCGGTAAGGAATCTATTTTGTGGTCTGCAAGGAGGTTAGCTAATGAGTTGATGGAGTCAGAGTGGAACGAACCCTTAATTACTTCGGCGAAGAGAGTAAATAGAACTTGAAGGCGCCAGTCACCACCCTGGGAGTGCCACTTCCTGATGCGCAAACCCAAGGTTGAGCGCTCTGCGAGAGATGTATCGCTCAGATCCCACTTAGAGATAAGGGCTTCGGCCTTGCTGTCGCAATCGTAACCAAGCTTCTGCTTCGCAATGAGAAGTTTGAGAGCGAAGATGGATTCAGCATTGCAAAGAGCTGCCGTAACCAGATTGCACACCTTGTTTTCGGCTTTGATACCTTCCCGTGCCACGTTCGTCGCGACGGGTGGTGGTTTCCACTGAGGCAGTGAAGGTGAGAGCGCGCGTAAAGGGGTCAGAGCTGCGAGTATCCACGCATGATACTTTGCCTCTTCGGAGCGGACTAGAGACTGGTAGATTGAACCAGGGACAGTCTTGTCGTTTTGGAGGACTTCAAAGCACTCGTAGACTAGATGCCAATCTGAAGAGTCAGGCGAAGGCGGTGGATGACCGGTTGGGTCGGTGAATATGATAGAATATAGGCCTAGGTGGTCGATGAGTTGAAGCGCACTACGTGGGTTAGGACCTGCAAGGAATCAGTTCATATTTGTGCCACGCGCTGATTTGACTGACCCTTCAACATCTTTCCCAGCTCCACCCCAACTCTTTCTCTGCTGATTTTGAGTTTCAAAGCATCCATAACTGTGGGATCACTCATTGATGCTTTGGAAGCTATATCAATTTTAAAGCCCAGCCGACTGGCAAACCGAATCAGCCTCAGCACTCGCAATGGATCATCCTTGAATGTAGTGTAGGGCTCAAGAGGCGTTTTGATAAGTTTGGATGCCAAGTCTTCCAGTCCCCCGGTGAAATCTTCCACCAAATCGGTATGAAGGTTGTAGAACAGAGCATTGATCGTGGCATCCCGCCTTAAAGCATCCTCCTCGGCGGTGCCAAACTCCATTTGCGGGTTTCGACTATCATCTGAATAAGTCTCCTTCCTCAAATTGACAAAGTCCAGATCAAAGTCATATAGCCTTGTATTTACCGTCTCCAGATGCTTTGATTTATCGGGATTGGCCGCAATTTTGTGCAGACTTCCAACGTCCTTTTTGGTAAGAGAGTGTTTCTTCATATTGGCCTCATCCTTGAGATATTCATGCATCTTCTCACAGAACCCAACACCGGTCATGGCGTTGATGGCAACATCAATGTCATGACTTTGGAGGCCGAGAAGCTTATCACGAACCCAACCTCCAGCCCATCTTAACTCAATCTTGTCCTTGATCTCCTTGGATTCATCGATGTAACGTGCCGCGTCGGTGAGGAGATTGCGTAGCTGGTTCTCACGTGGAGTGAGTTGAATTGTCTGGGTTTCCATGCTACGTTTGGATGTCTTTGGCTGGGATAATTCTATTGATCTAGGCTCTTTTCTTTTCATGGATAAACTCGAAGATATTGGCCGTGCGAATGTTCTTCCAGGTGTGACTCGAACCCAGTAACTTCGCAGAATCGTTGCCAAAAGTGCGTTGGCTCGTAAATTCATCAGCTTGGAAACGTTCGGGTGCTGGAGTGAAAATAACGGCTAAAGAGCTAATCAAACTCCATTCTAGATCAATTTCCGGATAGGGGTAGTGCGATGCTATTGAATGGAGTAAAATGTATACTTGTAAGTTGACAAAGTGGAATTGGAATTTGTCGTTTGCTGATCACGTGAACAGAGCTTGTGAATCTTGAAATGTCCGACATCCAAACACATTGCGCCGGCATCAACAGCAGCACAACGAACATATAGAACGGTCAAAGAGCTTGGAGCTGTGGTTATTATCAACACATTACGGATTGACTTCTTATGTCGACTACATACATCACCAGAGGTCCTCTCGATCTGACGTCCTCGAATCCGTCCAGCGAACCCGAATCTTCCATCGCGAGTTCTAGCCTTGCTCCTTAACTTCGGACGCATGATTGTGTTTAAGTCTCTGGATATAGGCTGATACAGCAATAAAAGGCGATCATTTCACCACTCTCCATGACACCTCTCGATCATGCATTCGAGCCACCTCTCCCGGCGGCGAGCGCCCCTCCGTCCCTAAGACTACCTAAAACAAGAGGTAATCAGTCGTTGGCCTCATCAGTAACTTCTTTTCCATACCGAGCTTCAAATGCCTCCGTATCTTCTCTCTTCGCATCCACATCCTCGCCATCGGGCTCTCGATCCGTTTCTCCTAGCAGTGCTGGAACTTCGTCGAGGATGATGTCGAATTCAGTATTTGGAAGTATGCCAGGACAAGGCCAAGCACTGGCCCCAGCCGACACAGCGGCGGATCCTAGAAACTTGGTGTTGCAAGCTTTCGTGCCGCATATCGCTGTTCATACCTCCGAAGATACGCACGAGCTCATAAAGGACAAGGGATTTGAGTTTGGATTATGGGAACTGTTACGCCCATTTGGGGAACGAATTCAAGGAAAGGTCAATGTGAGAGATAGTATAGGCTCCGGAAAAACATACGAGGATTTCGCCGTGCGCTTTGTACAGTTGGGAGATGGCCTCGAAGGACCAGAAGTTTCACGGAGGAGTGGGGAAGGTAAAGGCCCAAATACCAAAGTGTCTTCCCCAATATCAGCGCAGCGAGCTAGGACTGGAGGAGATGTTGCGCAGATTGAAAGTCTGGTAGATCGACATCTGACACATGCTGAGGAGTATCCAGCTCTGCAAGGGGAGGACTATAAAACGATCAAAGATGCTCGATCACGAAATCAGGACTACCCGTCACCCTTTTACACTCTATATTTGCGAAGATTACTATCTGGGATCCCTATGGCGCCTCACGAGACTTTTTCACATCCGGTGGCATGTATAATAGCCATCAGCTCACGAAACAAGGATCCTATTCAAGCATTACGAAAACTATACGACGAGTCAACTAATGGAGAGAGGCGATTGCCTCCATGGGTAAGTAATGAATACCTTCGATATTACGTTCTTGTGCATGATGAGGAACAAGACGATATCACAAAGTCCATAACTCTATTTGAACAAATGAAGCGCCACTTCGGTCTCCACTGCCACCTCCTCCGCCTACGGAGTAGTGAATGCGTTTCCTCAGACGACGACAGCGTTCAACATCCTCGCTGTGAATGGTTATCTGCATCCGAAGAGTTGGTCGAGATACAAACGCGAGAAACCCTGGAAGACGTCGAGGAATCGCTACCTTGCATCTACGAATCCGACACCACAGCTATCAAAACGTTCATCCGCGAAATGGTAACTCAGTCCGTCATCCCGTCTATGGAACGATGTATTTCAACTTGGAATGACCAAGTAGCATCCCGCAGACGTGGTATCAGTGGACGTTTCATGAGTTTGTCTAAGAAATGGGCATTCGGATCCAGTTCCCGCTCCACATCAAACGGCCCCAATGCTCCCACTAGCAACTCAAACTACGACGCTGTGCAGGGGTTCTACCGGCCTGAAGTTGCTGAAGCTATAATGCGCAAACTTGGAGATTACGCATTCATGCTTCGTGATTGGAAGCTTGCACAATCAACTTACGAACTTCTCCGAACCGATTTCAACAACGACAAAGCATGGAGATACCACGCTGCAGCGAACGAAATGGCCGCTATCAGCACTCTCCTCATTCCTCAAGCTATGAGCTCGAAGGTTCGTACCGAGACCGTAGATCAGATGCTAGAGACGGCGTCCTACTCCTACATCACCCGCTGCGGTGCCTCATATGGTGCTCTACGTGCCTTAGCTCTAGGAATGGAACTCCTCCGCCTCCGTGGTGGCTCAGCAACAGACGATGCAGCGAAATGGGGCGCAAGATTACTGGACCACAAAGTCGTGGGCGTGATAGGCGACGCATTAATGAAAGAGCGAATTTCGGCTTGCTATGCGTCTAAGAAAGGCGCCGGAAGTGGACGATGGGGCTCGCGAGCACGCAAATCAGCCCTCTGGTCTATACTCGCCGCCGATTCTTGGCTGACATTAGGGAAGCCTCAGCAAGCGAAGTTGCGCCTTGATGAGGCAACCCAGGAGTATGCTGAGTTACGGTTCAAGGATGGATTGGAGAATTTCGGAAATGCCTGGGAGTTCCTCTTAGGGTTGAGGAGGGAGGTTGACATGGCCATGTACCCTGACAGTGCGCTGGAGGGAACGTTGGTTCCTGAGCTTGAGACGGAAGTTGGGGAAGAGACTCAAGATTTTGTGGCCAAGCCGCATAGGATGAGCTTAATGGGTGTGCATGCTCCTGTACTAGGGGGCTTGGAGTCGAGTCCTTTGCATGGGGCGGTTTTGGAGGGAGAACAGGAGGAAACGGGGCAGGTGCAGTTTGAGTGACATGTTTGAATAGAGTCTTTTAGCGCCTACTCTTGAGGCGAATGCATGGCGTGGCGTTGGGAGCTTAGAAGGGCCTGGTGCATATATGGACGGGATCTCGAGAATACTCACTCGAATAGAATAGCGCGAGAGTGATGGTTGATGCCATGAATCACACAGCTTAAAATGCGAAAATTGATGCGGCAGAATCAATCATATCAATCATGGCATTTTTAATCTCTCCTTGCTGGGTGAAATGCATATCACTTTTTTCCAAAGAACGACATGATGTTCCCCTGTCCCGTCTTCGCAGCTGGTTTCTTTGCTTTCGAGGTTGTTGATATTTGGGCTTTCGTTTTCGGAGGAGCTGGTTCATCTTCCGAGAATGATTCCCAGACAGCTTCTTCTTTCGTCACTGGACCTTATTAGCATCTATATCCATATGCAGGAAACGAGAGGGACAAATTACCCAGATAACCCTCGTCATCCTTTACAGTCTTCTTCTTCATAACCTTCCTCCTTCCTCGCCGTCTCCCACCACTGATTTCAACCACAGGCTCTTCTTCCCTGACGGGCAATTTCTCCTCCAAAACCACCATATCTTCCTCTTCAGGTTCAGGTTCTGGTGTTGCAACAACATCCTCCTCATCATCATCCATCATTCTCTTCAGAGCCGCCTCACGCTCCTTTCTACTCTTCCGATCGCTATCCACGATTTCGCTGCTCGGCGCAGGAGGTACATAAGTTTCCTCGTCATCATCGCTCACATCTTTCATGGGCTCATCTTCAACTGCACTTGGAACCTCGCTGTCTGTGCCTGTGCCTTCTCTCTTCAATTTTGGCTTCGCTTTCGCGAAGGACTTGAATAGACTGCTTGATTCCTTCTTCAGTGTCGGTGGGGCGGGTGTGGTTTCTTGGCTTCCACTTCTTGACGTGGTCTTGGTCTTCTCTTTGCCTTTGCCAAAGAATTCCTTCGCGCTAGAACTTTGGGAAGGTTTGGGTTCCGCCTTGACTTTTGGCACTTCTTTCACTTCGACTTTGGGTTTTGCGATAATGACTGAAGCAGAGGCGGTAGCTGGGGGACGGCGATTTGTGCGACGTTTTACGGCAGGATTCACTATCGTGCCGTAAGGTGTGAGTGAGGTGAGAGGATCTTCGGAAAGAGAGAGAGATTGGAGTTCGCGAGAGGAATCGGAGAGAACTTGAAGGTCCTGGATTGATTAGCATAGTTTTATAAAAGTGCAGAAGTGAGAATTGCTTTCAATGGGTGGGGCGCAAGACTGTAGATATGGATAGATGCTATATGCTCGTATTGCGAGCGGGTTTCTGCGACCATCAGTAGGAGTACTTGGGAGGAAAAGGAGAGTTCTCACTGTCCAAATCTTCCTCTCGCGTTAGAGTTATTGTAAGCGTTGAGCTTGCACCGGTTCCTTGATCGACCGGCGGCATAGAGCTGTTCATAAATGGGCTACTCTGCATATATTCATCGTCGCCATCCTTTCTCGGATCTGTAGCAACTACTGGCTCCTCCACACGTTTTGTTCCACTTAGGAGATATGTTGCATGGACTGTGCCTGGTTTCCTTCCATTTTGCAGGCGGTGGAACTCATACAACATTCTGTTGACCATCAGCGCAGGTGCAGACAGATGGTAACATGGAAGTCTTACTCCTTGGCGGCATTGACATGGACTTTGAGCGCACGACTGAGGAGGCGGTAGGTTATCTCGAGGTTGCGTTAGTTGTTTGCATTGAGACTTGCAGAAACGCAGTACCTACCACTCTATCCTCGCTCAGAATATGTGCCGCCAGATAGCTCTTGTAATCCGCCATTTTGGTTTTGGTTGTGTGGTTGTCGGATTCAATTTGGAAGACGCGAGGTTGACGCGAGTTTCTGAACTTCTGAACTTTTGGATCTTTTCTGGTCACCACTTAACGCGTTTCCCAGGCTCTTCCAATTTCAACACCAACATCAAGAAAACAAAGACTATGTGCCCACGCCGCTCGATTTGATACATTGCATTACGAAGTACGAAATCTATCACACAAAATGTCAAGGCCCACAGACAAAAACGAATCCTACGATGTCTCTGATTCAACAGATTGGTTACAGACGCCACTCCCCTCGCTCGCGCCTGTTGATTCAGCGCTGCGATGTCAAGTCTGCAGAGACTTCTACAATACACCCATGATCACATCGTGTTCGCATACTTTCTGTTCATTGTGCATACGGCATTGCCTGAACAATGATGCAAAATGCCCGGCATGCAGGAAGGGGGATCAGGAATCGAAGTTAAGGAATAACTTCGCTCTAGAAGAACTAGTGGAGGCATTCAGAAGTGCAAGACCATTCGTAATGGAGATTGCAAAGAAACCGTACGAGTTGGAACGGACTGGGTCACCGAAAAGGAAACGCAACGACGAGAAGATGGAGGAGCATAGCAGCCCGGTGCGCAAGAGGACGAGAGCAGGGACCAGAGCACAACAATCCTCACAGCAGGTTGTAATACTAGACTCGGAAGGTGATGATGGTAGTGATTATGCACCTGGTAAGTCTATGGGACACTGCCAAGGAATTTCTGCTAAACCACGTTATAGCACCAAAACCCGCACAAATCGAGTGTCCTATGTGCAATGACAGTTTCCCAACAGAGAGAGCAGTTGAAGCACACCTTGATCATTGCAACGGCGACCCTCCCAGCAAGAAGCAAAGACCCAGATCTACACAAACCTCTCTACAACCTCAACCAGTCTCCAAAGCCAACACTAAACGCCCTGAACGATTGGCAGCATTGAACTACAGCATGGTGAAAGATAACGCTCTCAGGAAGAAGATGATTGACATGGGAATATCGGCATCGGGGTCAAGACCTTCGCTGGAAAAGAGATACACGGAATGGGTCACATTGTGGAATGCGAATTGCGATTCAAAGACCCCAAAAGGAAGTCGTGAACTGAAGCGAGAATTGGACGTTTGGGAACGTACTCAAGGAGTAGGAGCGCCGATGGCTAGTAGAATGAATCCCGGGGGAAACATCAGGGATAAGGACTTCGATGGACTGGCATGGTCGAGGAGCAACGATGATGCGTTCAAGGACCTGGTGGCCCAGGCGAGGAAGAAGAGAGCTGTTAAGACGGCGGAAGAGCCACAAAACCCTGCAACGTCGGAACAGTCAACCTCGTCGGTGCACAACCCATCATATATACCTCAGCTAGTCATACCAGCACACCAGAAACCGCCAAACGAGAATGGACCTCCTTCTGTGGGGGCAAACATTTCGCTGAATACGAGTCACATGCCCGAAGACCCCAGAAATGATGTGATACCCCCATTGCCTCATAGAACAAGCTCACAAAATCGGTACTTCCAGGACGGTCCACCACCCCTTGAGCCATCCTTTGAGCCATCCTCATCCCAACATCCTAGTGCGCAAATACTGGAGATAGACAATGGTATCAGTTCAGATATAGCTACACTTAGACCTCTACAACCTTAGCCGCTTTTTGCAAGGCTTACAGAACATGACAGATCCAAACGCCTCTCTATGACTCCGTGACAATGATCGTTGCTCTATGCGAAAACCTTCTCTGGAGGTTCCAGAGACATCCGCTTCATAGACATCGTACTCTCCTCTACTCTCTTCTCGGCTGCTTCCTCGGCATTTGTCCCGGTTCCCTTCTCCGGCTCCGGGGTAGCCTTCTCCCGAGCTATCCTCTCAGCCTCGCTCAGCTCATCTAATCTCTTCTTCGTTTCTTCTGCTTCCCTGCTCTCTCTCTCTTCCCTCTCCTTCCTCTCCACTTCCTCCGCCTTCCTCCTCTCTTCCTTCTCCAGCGCCTCAAGCTCATCATCCACTTCCCCCTCATCAACACCTTCCTTCCCACCCTCAGCAATAACATCCCCAACCTCATTGACCTTCCGCATCTCCTCTCTCAGGCCATCGACCACGTCATCCACCCTCTCTACACCACCGACCTCCTTGTTCAACCCCTTCAAGACTGACGCACTCCCCTCCATAACTTTCACCAAATCAACCTGATCTGCCGCTTGTTCGATACTAGCAAAAACCTCTTCCAGTTGCGCGAGGGTAGCGTGCCGTTTCCCCAATGTCGTCTCAGCCAGTTTCTTGCTGCGCAACGCGGACAAAGCAGCGACGCGATTCTTCCTCTCAACAGCGTTCCGCGCTGTGATATTCAGCTCGTCGACTCGGCCCTCCAGTACTTTCGTTTGTATGCTTAGATCTGAGATCAACGTCTTGAGATTCGCAATACTTGTATCCTCGCTCGTAATCTGATCCACTTCGCCTTTCGCTCGTAGCTTCACCGTCTCGCCATCCCAGCTGATGAGCGCTCTATCGCGCTGTAGATACCGGAGTAGGATCTCAAAATCGACGGTGCTCAACTCGTTCGTCGGGGAGAGAAGATCCCGAAATTCCTCTCGAAAGGCAACGAGGCTCCATATCCTGCCCGTCCTGCTCCGCTGTCCTTTCGTCCTGCTCTCGAAGGCCTTGCCTGCTTCTTCCAGATTCGCACGCACCACGACCTTCTTCCCTTCAAGCTTTCCACCCCCAAATCCAAGGCCCAGCTGCTTGAGTCCCCAGCTGAGAACTTCGCCGAGAGATGGCACTCTTATGTTCCACCTACTGCCGTAGATGCTCTCTTTCGCATCGCGGAACTCTTGCAGTCCAATGAACTTCTTCTTCGAAAGAGCTTCGGAGACAACAGTCCCGAGACTTAGAGGCCTCCCACATTCTTTCGTCTCGAGAGCTTGGAAGAGTGATTCGTCGAGGGCTAGGATGAGAAGGTTTGGTGGGAGGACGCCGGACCGGAGAGCAGATGAGAGGCCCGATACCCAGGTTGAGATATTGGCTGTGTAGCCGTCGGGGTTGAGAGTGCGGAGGGTAACGAAGTCGGAGTAGAGTGCTGGGAGACGTGCTCTGTAGGCGGTTAGCTGGAGGGACGCTTCGCTGGAATAGACGCGGGGAAGGATATATAGAAAGGCAGCGCGAACTTGCGAAATGAAGGCTCGTTGTTGAAGAGGTATGTTAAGAGCGGCGAGTCAGTGGACATTGCGGAGATGATTTCTTGTCATTTGATTTTCAGGGCTAGGATGTCGAGTTGTTGACGTCGCAGATGTTTTTGTTTATCGCGATAAGTAAAGGGCGTGGTTCATCGATTTTAGGGGGTGTCTGTAGCAAGCACAAAGACTAGATCACAGGTACCAAATCGATTCATTTATAGCTTCGATAACAAGCAGTGCTATTCCATAAGTCATTGCCCTTTAATAATCATTCAATAACATAAGGTTCAGCACCTTTCCCGAATATTAAATGTGGCTTCCGCTTGGCGAGATCCAAGATCGTTTGCGCAAAGACGCTGTTTGCCCCTTTTCTCGAGTAAATAATCATGCGAGTGAGTGAAAGAACGGAAACTTACATGCGAACCAACTCCTGGTGTAATCATTTATCCTGTTCACGTTTATACTCTCATGCACAAGACCTAATCGAGCCGATGCAAGCACAAGGGAAAGGCAATTCTCGATCTCAGAATCATCATCCGAGGTCATAGCTTGTAGAAGGAGAGACATCGGCCACGCGTATTCGAGGCCTATATGTGGCCCTCCTATGCCATGGAATGCCCTGCCTTCTAGGTAATAAGGGTTCCCAGACTTCTCCAACAGCATCTTCCTGGTTTGCTGGTAGACAACGTGTGTCTTGTCTACGAAACCCAATATTGGAAGAGCCAAAAGAGAGGGGACATTCGCATCATCCATGAGAATTTGACTCCCATACCCATCAACTTCGTAGGCGAAGACCTTGCCATAATTCTTGTGCTCCACCACGCCGTAGTTCCAAATGCCATCTGTAATAGCCTGCGCTCTTTTTTCAAGAGTCTGAGCGACTACAACATTCTTTGCGGCTCTCAAAACCTCAGCTGTACGCTTGAGTTCAACAGCCATCATGGCATTAGCTGGGATATAAAATCCCAAAATGGTGGAGTCATCAGATGGTCGGAATGCAGAGCGGATCAATCCGGTGCCATAGTTCAAGGGATTTCCAACTCCAGAAAGGGGCAATGTCTCTGTCCCTTGGTCGGTGCGCCGGGAGAATGTGTAGGAATTCCTTTGGAATTTTCCCGTCATAGCGTCAAAGGTGGACTGAGATTGTTGGTCAAGAACTTGGAGAACCGTATCAAGAGCTTTGTACCAGCGAGTGGTAAGAAAGTCCAATGATGAAGTATGGTTATAGAATGCATTTCCAAGCGCTAAGAAATGAGCTAGGGAGTCGAGTTCATATTTGCACTCAAATACAAAGGAAGGCTCGTAAGCTGGATGCACATAGTCTTCTTGCCCATTCTGTGTAGCAGCAAGGTGTGATGGTGGGGGTGGTTGAAAGGCATTGCAGTATGGTGACTCAATCACGTATTCTGCCTGCGTGTTGATTGCTCCAAGTATCAGTTTGAATATCTTGGGATCTTTCTTTGCCAGAGGCTGGTATTGGAGAAGTTGGTTCGTAGAGTCTCTTAACCATTCGGCGTTGATATCTCCGGTCACCACGAAAGATTGTGCGCCATCCCATTTCCCAGCTTCACTCACACTGCGTTTGAGTTCAGTGTGTTTTGTAGTTCCGTCGACGTGCCATCGTACGGTCGTATCAAGAGTATTTGGAAAGGCATTTTCGAACACTCGGGCCAGATCTTTGTTCTCCATTCTGCCTGTGATATCTTCGATAACCTGTTCTACCAAAGGAGAGCTGAACGTCCGACAATAGATTGATGGGCGTTGGAAGGGTAGAGCCATTGGGCCTTCGGATAAGGGTTGACTGCATAATGATTAACAGCTGCTATGGGTTTGAAGCTACAGCACACATACTGGCGAAATGTCGAATATTTCTTGTAGTCCGGGCATGCTCTTTCGTATTGACGAGCATCGTCTACTGGAGTGGATGCCAGAGTACTCCATGGCCCAAGCCATAGCAAGCTCAAAAGCAGATCGTAGAGACGCATTTTGAATGCTTTGGAGCGGTTCAAGGTTCACGGACGCTCAGTCGCGAAGTAGGGGGGTGCCTCGCATGGACAAGACTGGGATCGTTCGTAACGTGGCTCTAAGACCTTAGGTCCGGTCGGTCAAAGGATGTGTGTATACGCATTACTCTTATTAAAGTTGAAGCTTTTCACACGTCGCAGCGGTGTGCAATGAATGCTTAGTGGTTTACTCACCCCTTGATGCTGTCGAAGCTCGATGTTTGGTCGATGTTTTGAGATCCGAGAGCCTTGGTCGCAAGGCTGTCAGGCCCTTTCTCATCCCGTTCCCTTGCGACCCGTCTCATTCAACAACAACATCAAAACCTCGATATGCGCAAACAATGGGAGCACGTCGTTTCCTTGTCTGCAAGTATGCGCAATTCTAAGTGTTCTTAATACCCAAGAATACTGCTGCAGTGCTTTCTGGCGTTCAGCTGATAAGCCATTCAAGAGCAAAGCCAAAGTACGGTTTAAAGCACTCTCATGTAAAGTATACAAAGAATGCATGCACAAACTCTACACAGTTTGCACTTCTGGAAGATCGTACGACAAAACCTGTATCTCTAACATTCGTTTATCCAAGAACATTTTCAGACCGAGCTATCGTTAAAGCTCTTTTTCATCTTTGCTTTTCTGGATATCTTCTACTATGAAGTCTTACCTGGTGCTGGAGAACGCCTTGCCGACACAATCTTCGGTTGATTCTGCTTCGCTTACCCCTTGGGGATGGTCAATCCGGCCGTTGGATCCACAATTCACCAGATTCGTCGACTCTTGATGACAAAGATAAAACGAAGACTCATCTTTCAGACCTCCATTTTCATCATATCCAATCCTCAACAACTTGGAATATCCTCAATTTGATCTGTCGAGACTCCCTTTCATGATGTTCTCCAAGGCTGGCTTGAGCATCTTTGTGTATGGCACACGTATAGGCAATGCCCCGCCTCCCCCATTCTTGAGGTTTCGGTCTTCCAATTACTTTATCATTGGGACAATTTCTTTGGCTGTGTTTACTGTTCGTTTAACCCTGTCACAGAAGTATATACCAATGCTCATATAGAGTTTAGGACATATTTCTCTATTCTTTGGTAGTTCCAGTCTTACCTTTTGCATTGACGGTAAGAGCCGGCGTGGAAGAAAAGGATGTCCAAAAATGGACCTCCATATTTTTGAGTGTTTACGGAGCAGCTTTGGCTGTAGGTTCTCGTATGCTATCCGACCCGGAATTAAAGTGTTTTCTTGCCTGACTTCTCCTAACAGCAATATGCGGATGGTTCGCCGACAGGAGTACCTCTCGTCGAGTGCCGCTCCTTCTCGGCCTACTTGCTGTGGGAGCGTCGACTGCACTGTTGTGCGTCGGCAAATCTCTTGCTCTCTTAATTGCTGGGCGAGCATGCCAGGGGGTCTCTGGGGCTTTTGTCTGGACGGTGGGCTTGGCTTTGATATCAGACAGCATTGAGAAAGAAGAGATGGGCCAAGCCATGGGGTATATTGCACTTGCAATGAGCCTCGGATCCATAGCAGGTCCGCTTCTCGGTGGTGTTGTGTACGCCAAAGCCGGCTACTATGCGGTTTTTGCCATGGGGTTTGCACTCATTGGTTTTGATATATTCTTGCGATTGATCATGATCGAAAAGTCGAGTGCTGCCCAATGGTCCCTGCCAAATGACACATCGACTCCACCGGTAGGAGTTACGCCATCCTGGCGCCCTGAGTCAAAAGATGAGATCGCACCCGTTCCGCCGCCGGTACTCACGTCCGAATCGGAGAAATCCCCTTCAACGAAGAGGACTATTCGACGCCTTCCCCCGATGATCACGCTTCTTCGAATCCCACGACTTTTAGCCTCTATGTTCGGCTGTTTCGTCCAAGCCGCCTCTTTAGCAGCATTCGATTCTTCACTCCCACTCTACGTCAAAAATACATTCCATTGGACATCTAATGGTGCAGGGCTGATTTTTGTCTGTCTCATTGTTCCGCAGTTTGTCGCACCCTTTATCGGGGCCTTCTCCGATCGTTCCGGACCGCGCTTGCCCACTACCCTAGGTCTTTTTGGAGCCATCCCTTTTTGGGTCTGCTTGCGCTTCGTCACATACGATTCTATCAGCCAGAAAGTTCTTCTCTGTGCGATGCTCAGCATGATTGGATTCTGCTTGACGTTGGTAATGGCACCACTGATGGCAGAAATTGATCATGTTGTCGAAGTGGAAGAGAAGAGACGGCCTGGGAGTCTTGGGAAGAGGGGAGCTGCTGCCCAAGGCTTTGGATTGTTCAACACCGCATTTGCTCTGGGTACTTTGATCGGTCCTCTGTGGGCTGGATTTGTCATCGACAAGGCAGGATGGGGCACCATGGGATGGACACTGGGGCTGTTAAGTGGTGTTGCTGCCGCGGCAACTTTGATCTGGACAGGAGGAAAGATCAAACTGAATGGAAAGGAGGGGAGAATCTCAGGAGCCACTGTTGTATGATTGCAGGATTTCCTCAGCACCCATGGTCCATGCGAACAATTGCACTGGGAAATTTCGGTATTGGTCAATTGCCATACTCTCATCTCTCCCCCGTCCATTTGATGCAGTCGATACATGTGCATCTGTGGTTGTCATAAATTTGGTTGCCTCATTAAGTTTTTATATTATCCCAACCTCCTTCGAGCACCATCTAAAAGCTCTTGGGTATGAACTCAAAAGACGAAGTAGTGCCAAGATTTATCCCCACGCCACCGCTATCATGAGCTCGGATATTATCCAAACACTGTTGTGTTTTCAAAGCGCCTTAATCGATTGGGCTACGTTATTAACCCCTTCCCTATGTGCACCAAATTTCTGTCTCTTCTCATCCTTCTACTCCTCCCAGGATTTGAGACTGGGTCACGTCTTACCTAGATCTCGAAGTCGCAGACAAGATGATTGTCACACGTTTGGTTTTGAGTGGGTCCAGTCTCGCCAATAATGCGAGTGATTATACTCTAATGGTTGAGATAGGGAAGTGTATATCCCTCTTCTTGCTCACCAGCTCGAATGCCACCCTTATCTCCATGAGGCTGTTCAGACCCTACAGACCCAACCACAATCTAGTCTCCTCAACCACCAAGGGTGCTTCCAGGCTATCAGGGTCCACACTGCTCGTCCCAACAATGATCTTGTATTCTCCCTTATCACTACACCATTTCCCCTCACTCTCATCCCAGAAACTTGTTGCATATCCGTCAACCACGATTCGAACCTCCTTCTCCTCGCCTACGTTCAAAAACACCTTTTCGAACCCATGCAATTCCTTTACTGGCCTCTGGGTAGGAGAATTTGGTGCAGACACGTACAGCTGGATGACTTCGCTGCCCCTATACGGTCCCGTGTTTTTGACTTTTACCGTTGCGACACGATCGGTGACTGAGAGGTCTGACAAGGCAAACTTAGTATAAGACAACCCGTGCCTGTGGTAATGTTAGTAGTGCTCCCTAAAAAGTCTTGAAAGATCATTGTCTTATCACATACCCAAAAGCAAATAATGGCCGTCTTTCAACCTTGTCGAAGTACTTATACCCTACATAGACATCCTCGCCATACAATACTCTTCCTCTTGTACTGCCAAAATTAAGAAAGGCCGGCGTATCTCGAATGTCTGCTGGCCACGTTAAAGGCAGTTTTGCACATGGATTGAAATCGCCGAATATAACATCTGCAATGCCGTTACCCGTCTCGTTACCGCCGTACCAGGCTTGGATTATCGAAGACGCATGGGAATGCCACGGCATGGAAACAGGAGTGCCTGAATGATTGACAACAACTGTATTTGGCGCAGCTTTGACGACTGCGGTAATCAAATCGTCAATGTTAGGAGGAAGTGCCATGTTCGGACGATCAAATCCCTCCCCTTCCCAATCGGCGTTAAGACCGGTGCATATGATCACATAGTCTGCGGCACGAGCTATTTCTACCGCCTTCGCGATTGTGTCTCTAACATCGAGAACGGGACAAGCTCCTAGTCTCGCGCCGCCTCCTCCGAAGCTCACTGTTCCAAGGTTCTTGATCTGTGTAGATCATTGGAATTAGCATGAAATTATTGCATAAAAGGAAGGGTAGGGTGATTATGCTGGCAGAAGCGAACTGAATTTTGAATAAAGCAGAACATATGAGAGTTAGAGGATCAATCCGGTCGCACGAACCTTTGATGTAGCAGCACTGCCAAAATCGATGCGTAGCTTGTAAACCTTTCCGGCAACCAATTCTCTTTTACCAAACTCCTCAGCCGTGCCCTTCCCAAAAAATGAGGTTCCTGGCCGCTGTACCGTCGAATCATCGATTATCAATTCATCATCCAGATAGAAGTCGGCGGTGCCACAGACAGTAAGACCAAATTCCCATACCCCAGAACTGTCCGGGGTGAAGTCCGCTTCTACTGAGCCATAGAAGAGATCAAAGTTCAGTGCCGGATTCTTGTAATCCATGAGTTGAAAATTTGTTTTCTGGAGTGGCTCTGTAGCGACACGCGTTCGGTCTTTGACTGTCGACGGCTGGTTGAAGAAATGTATTGCTGCATTACTCATATGGCGATCGATGAGAGGGAGCATTTTGTGAGCATACGCACCAACTTCGTACATGATCTCGACGTCAGGTCCCAATTTCTCCGTGATGGCGTCAAACAAACTGACGGAGTAGTAGGGCTCCAAAGACGCGCTTCCACCACCTGTGATAGAAGGGCTCTTCATATGCGAACCAATAAGTGCATACTTCTTGGCTTTTTTATCGAAAGGCAGGACTTTGTTGTCGTTTTTCAGTAGCACAGTACTACTAGCGCAGAGTTCTCTGTTCAGCTGGCGGTCTTCTGGAAAATTGCGTGAACCTTCTGTTGATGCTACCTTCAGGCGGGAGGCACGTTCCACGAAACGGAGGACTTTGCGGGCGCGGGTGTCTAATGTTGACTGTTTGATGAGGCGTGACGACATGGCGAATTCAATAGCTGGTCCACGATGTCGAGTCTTTCCGGGCATTTCAAGATCCAGTCCAGCATTGATGGCACCAGCTCCAGAGTAAGTGCCGTACCTTCATTTGTCGGTCAGTGTACCATATGAACGTGGGAGCCTCGAATGAAGATAGGACTTACCAGTCTGAGATTATTAGCGGATCCCATCCCCATTCCTTCCTCACCAATTCATCCAGCATTTTTGGATCTTCAGAAACATGAACATCGTTGATCTTGTTATAAGAAGTCATCAGAGCACCCGGATTAGCATCCCTGGCCACGATCTGGAAGGGTCTCAAATAAACCTCCCTCAGTGCTCTCGGAGTCAAGATCGTATCAACAGCTCTCCGTTCATGTTCTTGGTCATTGCACACAAAATGTTTGACGGTAGAAATGACACCCATGGATTCACAGCCCTGAATCATCTCACTAGCCAGTGTTCCAGAAAGATGAGGATCTTCAGCAAATGATTCAAAGCCTCTCCCGCCTAGGGGTGAGCGCTGAATGTTGATTGTAGGACCCAGCCAACAATGGGCTCCTTTGGCAATACATTCGTCTCCGAGAAGTTTTCCGGCTTTCTTTAAGAGGTCCTTGTCCCAAGTCGCTCCGAGAGCTGTTCCGCATGGGATGCATGCTGCAAGCTCGCCAGCAAACCATTTTGTTCCTCTGATACCGTTCGGGCCGTCACTGACGCGAATGGATGGGACATTGTGCTTTGGGATTGGAAAAGTGTGCCAGAAATCAATTCCTAGAAAATGTAAGTCTCTGCCTACTTAATTCAGGACGCCGTCGCCCTCCGGAGTCGCAAAGTCAGGGGGGTTATCATGTGACCATCCCAAGTGGGGGTCGATGTGGACTCTTCACCTGACAACAAAGCTGCCTTCTCGCCATTGCTTAATTTCGATAGAACTTCGTCGACGTTGAAAGCCATTTGATATCGGCCAGTATTTGATTGGAAACGGAGGAGGATACATACAGTGGCCAATATTCTGGCAAGAGAAGAATGTTAAATAGAAAAGAAATGTATTCAGGCTTGAAACACATGACTTCGAAGAAGACTGGGTGAGTACTGTACGAGTCCTCGCTCACCATTGCTGAGCTGCTCCGCACGCTCAGCAGTACCTATTGGATAGTATGGATGTTCGACCGCATAAGTGGGAGAAGAGGGGAGAGGTTATTCTCGGGGTTTCTCCGGGTGTGGGGTTATCGGTCCGCAAGCCGACAAGTGAGATAAATATTCGTTTGGAACTCTGGATCATCACAAATTGTGCAAAGCTACATGTACATAGGTACATTGCACACGACGGTCGCCACAGGAAAACCGGAGGAGTGTATGCAGAGTTATAGTCGCCAATCATAGGAGCGTTTCCAAGAGGTTGCTGTAAGACGATTATTAACCTCACATCTCTCCCGATTTGTTTCAATCAAACAAGCTTCTCGTTTCGATAGGTGGGCGTATATGTCAAAGCTTAGTACCGCAGGCAATGCATTACTAAAGGCTTCTCCCAGCTCAGTAGATACATAATTGATCCTCTTGCAGTTTGCTTCATCCTAAAAGCGAATAGTCGGAAGCGTTCCCGAAACTTGTCTATCTTCTTTTGCCCCTCTTGCTTTTCAGCTACGGATCCAAGTCTTTTGTTATCATTAGCTCTGATGCCTTATTTGACCATATAAATGTTGTTTTGGGGGCCTGTTTCTGTTGTTCCTTTTTCAAGAGCAGTTTTAGCTCCTTCTCCCGGTTTTTGAACAATCATTCATGAACTCATATGATATACTCTTCCACATTCTAAAAAACATCACTCTATTGCTCTGACAGGTAACCAAGCTTGTTCATTTGTTTGCGAATGAATGAAGTATTAATAAGCTTCTCCGTCCTATCCGGATCTTGGGCAAGTATTGGCACGCTCATGAACGACGCCAAGATTCTACTATTTCGTTTCCTCGACAAGAGCGGCTGCTTCTCAATTTCGAACAGCGAATGGTAAGCTCCTCAGCCATGGCTTTAGATACACAATCACCTCGCCCATGGTTGTCACTCTGCGTGCACCAGGTCGCCGACTGGTAGTTAAAAGAAAGACCATAAGGATATACCCTCGCCTTCACCTTCTACCCCTTTTGAAGTTGCTTCACACCACCCTTTTGGATAAACCAAGTGGGTTGAAGGTGAATGGTGGAGGTCAAGACCCGCTCATCAAGTACGCATGTGTTCCTTCCTCTGCCAGTCGCTCAGGCGCGCTTTCCAACTCAGATGACAGTTGCGATCTCTCAGCAGTTCAAATACTGAGAACCGACAACCTTACAGCAACAAAAACATTGCATCGTCAAAACATTGCATCGTCAAACATTGCATCAACAAAAACATTGCATCAACCAACACATACATACTCGAGCAACGCTCAATATCAGAGTGTCTTCCATATCCAACAATCGTGCCATAATGAGATTCCACTCATGTCCTCCACCTTTGCAACGTCCACAGGCCACCGCGTCAGGATCGACCAGTTCTACGACAGGTGATCCTACTGATGGATCCAACAATGCCGGTGAGATTGGATTGTAGGTTCCAGCGTATGCCCTCCATGTAAGTCTAACCTACTTACAAGAGCACAGACTTCCCGATCACGTTGCCGACCCTTCCAACCAGGTCCAGCCATCAGAAAGCGGAGTACAATCAACAGAAGAACAAGGAGAGACACATGGCAGCATGTTCATCGGGTCTGAGGGCTCAGGCAATGAAAAAAAAAAAAAAAAACACACCATCTCAACCTGGATCCACAGATGGGCAAGTCGCGGTGAGCACGAATGACAATCTGAAGTTAGTATTGAATCACTTCCCAATTGGGATACTTCACTGACAGAAGCGCAGTGACCCCAATATTGCTGATGGACCTCGCCGGCCCTGGATCAGGGGAACGGACAATGGCAAGGGCATCTTCTTACCTCGCGAAACCAGAAAGTGGTGGTATCGAACTGAAGCCGAACTGCATACAATGCAGATCAATATGGCAAAGGATTTCTCTCACGTTGCCCGAATTATGGAGACTGATTTGGGCGAGAAGTTGGAAGGAGATAATCGTTGTTTGGTTTGTACTACAAACGGCTGGGAATGCTGGGTTTACACCGAGAGGGGCACCAAAGAAATCCCATACGAGAAATATTACCGGTACGCCAGGTGTGCCCGGTGCCGAGCCAATGAGGCAGCTTGCTCCCGGAATTACAATCCGCGCTTCAATCAAGAGGGGCCCGCGAACGCATCGGCATCTAACTCGTCTGCGGCTCCTCCCAATTAATACGTTCTTGGATGGGTTTAAATTGTTTCACGATGGGCGTTATCATATTGCAGCGGCGAATCAAGCCGTGGGGAGAAAGATGATGGCGTGGTAGCAGTACAAGCGCAGTACAGAAATAACTGTTAGCGTGGGATTGAGCTTGTTTAATAAACAGTATAGAGCGAGTATGGATATCAATTCAAAAACATCGGTTCTTGCCAACCATGGGGAGAGAATAGTCAATCTGATGCTGCGAAGAAACTGTACAACAATTCGTAGTGCACATAAACTCGAGGGTAGAGATATGTTAGGTCTAACGTATAAATTCCTCGAGAAAATGCCAAATGGGCAACTCTCCGCAGGATAACCCGGCTACTTCTCCCTTTGCTCCTCAACCTCAGTAGCCGAACTACGGCCCGTCTCCACTTCTCTATTCAGAAACACCTCCTTGTCATCTTCATTCAACAACACGGCCGGATCAAGAATGTTCAACGACCAAGCAGCAACCGCCATCATAGCAGCATCAAGCGCCACGAAGAATCTCTCATGTGAGATCAGGAAGCCTGTCCATCCCTGAAACAGTTCCACTGTCCGGTAAGCACTTCGAATATACACACAAACAAGCGCTAATGTCATCGACCCAATGACCAGCTTCTCATTCCGTGGGGTGTGGATATGCCTCGAGCGGTAGAGGAAGAATGCGAAGCAAGCACTGAACGCCGTCATGCTCAGAAGCTGGAACAAGATACCGGCGACGATGAAGTGCGTTCCGGGCTTCGTTGACTTATTTGTGTTTGCTTCCGCCGAAGCCAATCCGCCCCCAGCAGCTTGAATGAGCAGAGACACAAAGTCACACGAGCAAAAGAGCCAGAGATAGGCCTTTGGTTTCAGCAGCGAGAACTGAGGCCCTCGTCTGACGATGAGCCGGGCAAGTATCAAGTAGAGGGCTGCGGCGAAGAAGATCGGCGCAATGACGAGGGTGGATATCTGGGTCAGGAACGCCGTCTTGTTGTACGGGCACTTCGCGTTCCAGGTCCTTCCTGCCCAGCCTAGGCATTCGACCAGAGATCCGATGAACAGACAGTAGCAGGTCCACCGACGGTACTTGAATCCTCGGAATGCTTGAACGAGGAATGCTGTTCCAAAGAGGACGCAGTGCACGATCCCCGCTGCGAAGGATGGTATATAGCCATAGGCAGTATCTAGGCCAGGCACGTAGGCATGACAGTGTGTGAGGAGAGCTCCGCTGGCATGAGGAGTCATTTTGTGCTCCTTTTTGGAGGCGTTGAGGTTACCAGGAATTTGGTGACCAACGAGAAGGTGAATCAATTTGCCATTAGAGACCAGACTGAGTGCTTCTATATTGACCACTGACGCTTGAAAGTCAAATTCGGAGCCCCACGACGTCGTCGAGCTCGTAGTATCAATATGAATCCTCACACTCTCGAATCTCAAGTGGAATCTGCTCCGTGAATCTGGTCGACGCCTTCCCTTTTGTTCAAGGTGCGGGTCATGGGTTGGCACTTTATCCGGTCCAGGCTGGCCGTCAACCAGGGGCCCCTGAATGTCAAGTGTCGCTTAACAGGTAAAGGTCTGAAAACAAAGGTGCCTCGGTTGCACTAGCGCGCTTCTTTGCATATTTGTACGAGCAAGACTCGCATAGCTGTGGACATGACTGGCTGATTCTGATAGGGATTTCAGATGTCCAGTGTCAGAAAGTCTGTTCGATCGATGGTTTGACACCTCCATCAGACCATCTGACTAGACTGAGTGCAGAGGAAACTTGGCACCTTGGTAACATGAAATAGCAGATTAGCGAGGGCAATTAGGAGATGTTTAACAAGATCCAGGGGAACATGGAAAAGTCTTCTGCCTCTGAGCCTGATTGCCATATACTGTCATTGGACACCCCGTGACGTGAAAAAAATGGTCCAACTTGGCACAGACGGAGATAGAGAAAAGGCACTCAATCACTGGATATTATGCGTAGCAGCAGTGTGGACTCAGGCATAGTGAAGGAGCTCGATCAAGAAGAGGGCCGCGCATTTGATGAACGTAAAATACTCCAAGTCCATAGATTCACCTCAACGGCATCGAGCATCGACGAATAGCCCATGAAACACCTTGGAAACACAATTTGGAACGGAAGTTTTTCATCGTTGCGATGATCCATTAGACGTGGATGAACGAGACAGCTAAGGCATGCTGTGTGCCAGACTATCGGACAAGTAGACCGTGTCCCAAACAGTCATTTCGTACATAAAATACAGCATTCCGATTGTTTTCATCAGGGACTAGCAGAATGATTGCTCCTCTGAGAGGCCTGCTCCCAAAGAGGGCCGCGCTCGATCACCCGCATCACACCATCAGCCGGCGACTGAGTGCTTTCAGTCAAAGGCGGTGCCCCAGACAATCCTTCACTATCGGCATCTTCTGTCCCTTCCGATGGTTGCAGCAATGCCACAGATGGCCCTCCAGTGGGTTCAGCAACTTGCGGCTCCCTATGGTTGGCTTCATTCAGGGCAGTGGTCGATTCTTTGGTCATTTCGGGTGACCTTTCCTTGGTCACGACCCCCGATTTTTTGAGCATCTTCGCTCTCCACTTCGCATTTCGTTGCCTCTGACCTTCATCCCAATTTACCTCCTGCAAGCATAAATCGATCTTCTCTTCCACCAAGCTTTTCACGTGAAATGCTAGCGCTTGGCTTCTCAACACACCCGTAAATCGATAGCTCAACCACAAATATAGGGTGATAATCTTATGAAGTGTTTCCACTTGACGCAGATAATCAACTAGGGGCCCAGGAAGATCATCCAAATCGACATCCAACAATTCCAACTTGATCGACCTAAGGTCAAGAAGTTCGCCGCCAGATTGTTCTGATACGCATTGTGCCATTTCTTGAACGGCTTCGAAGACTCCCCGATCACGCATTGGTACAGGGGCCGCCATAAAAACCAAACGATCATTGGTGGTGAGTCGGAAACCCTGAATTGCATCGGCTATTTCGATGTGATCCGACAAGCGACAGAGCTTGAAACGCGGGCTGATAGAGGCAAGCTCATGGAGGCGAAGTACAATGTAGCTGAAAGGTGTGCTCGATGGAAATAAAGAAGCAAAGTGGTTGACGACTGTGGCAGGGGGGAGAATACCGGCTTGTTTCAAGGGTTCAACTTCCGCCTTCATGGCTTTGTGGACGACTTGGAGATCGAACCTGTCGATTGATGTCACGTAGCCAGGACTCTTTTCGGGTGTCTTGAAGGTAGGGGGATCTTCTAGGGTGGTTGAGTCAGACTCGTCTTCTACCCCGTCTGCCACGGCGCCTTGCACCGCATCTTGTGCTGTCTTGTATCTTCCTGCCCTGCCACCAATCTGTTTTATGCTCGAATTGTCAAGAATCTCAAGACCTCCGGCACCATTACTTTTCACCGTCGATTCGAAGATGATTCGCTTTATAGCCAAATTAAGTCCCATACCAATGGCGTCGCTAGCAACAAGGAAGTCGAAGTCGTTGTCTTGGTCATTAAATAAGTTGGCTTGTTGGGCGCGAGTCTCTGGTGGGAGGGAACCATAGACGATCGCACATCGTTTACCAGTCGCCTTCTCAATCTCGCTCTTCATACCATGGATCCCAAGTCGCGAAAAAACAATGACGGCATCACCCTTTTCAAGATTCGTTAAGCTGCCAAGGTGCTTTCTCGACGTTTTCAGCGGGCTTAGGCGCTCGTATTCGTGAATCTCGAGCTTATCTCCCAATTCCGCGCATATCTCCTTGATCAAAGGCACTGCCCGTGCCTCACCACAGAGATGTACCTCTTTTGCTTGGACTCCCAGAAAGGCCTGCGTCCATGCCCATCCTCTTTCATCGTCGGCGATCATTTGGATTTCATCAATCACCGCAACGTCAACTTTTGTATTAAGTGGGACCATCTCCACAGTGCAACTACTCATTACCACTTTTAAGTCCTCTGGAAATCGACGCTCTTCGCCAGTGACGAGGGCACACGGTTTGCCTTTGGCGTTGAATCTTGTGTAAACTTCGTGTGCAAGTAGTCGCAGTGGCCCAGCGTAGATCCCAGTCCTTGCAGCTTCTAAGCTCTGCAGAGCCTGATAGGTTTTCCCAGAATTGGTTGGTCCAACATGTAGGTGTACCGTCCGCTGCATCGCTCTTGTCGCTGGGAACCATTCTACAGGGTATCGTAGATCCGCGACTCGTTTCTGATTCGCAGTTTCTTGATTAGAGAAATTTAATCCTACAGCTGCATTCATGAAAGCGGCCTGGACCTCTCGACGAAGACCTCTGACATCGCCGTCCACGAAGGCACTGCGAAGACGGTGGTACAGAGGGTTATCATCTTTGCTGGCGAAACCGTCCTCGGCCGATTGAATAGACTTCGAGATAGCAAGTCCGAAGTTGAAGGCCTTACCTTTCAACTCATTCTCAGAATTCACGCCCCAGCTCTCTACAAGTGTTCTTTGTCTCGGGCTGTACCACTTCAAGTCCCTCATGACATCGCGGAATTGTTCAAGTATGAGGTTTTCGAAAACACTGTACTTTGTGGATGCTTTGGTCGGACGGAAAGAGGTAGATCTAATGCGTGGAGGCAAGGCGTGTGTATCCTGAGATGGGCTAAGTTCCACGGAACGGCTGGCGGGGTGTTGCCAGTCCTGATGTGAATGGTGGATAGGTGAAGATTGAGAAGGTTCCCGTTTGCCAGGAGATCGATGACTCTCATGTTTGGAACGCTAATATTGAGTTGTTAGTACCTATCAATAAACATAATTATGATACAAGAAAGGCTGCTCTGCTCACCGGAGGACCGCCGCGTCTTGAATCCCTTCGCCGCAATCGATTCGCAGATCCCAGTCCTGGATCTGAGGTTGAAAATAGCTGTCGCTGGGTGTAGGCGCATGCTCTTGAGGTCTGAGCAAGACTGCTGTGAAGGGGGGCAAGCCATTCCACAACATCGAATGTACAGACCGCACATATTCTCGGTCTGTAGGTGGACAATAACATGACAATGTCAACAAAGAATGGAAAAAGGGAGCATGTTGACGTTGACGATATTGGATGGGAAGATTTTATTTCAGCCTTGGTTTGAGGGCACTCATGCATTAGCTCCGGCATTCCCCTGGCAGGAGGGGTGGTGGCTTGCTTGGGCCCGATTACGTAAGCTCGGATCAGCCTATTTACTTTAGGTTACTGGATATGACTAGCATTGCATGTAAAGCCTCTTGTAACTTATGCCATTGTATCTATCCGCGTATTTAGTTCATGAAATCAAGAGCTCAGCACCCCATAAATCAATATTCAATGACTAAGTTGCCGATACTTGGAAACTTGACCACACAGCACCTTCAAAGCACTGGATATCATTGGTCAGGTCCTGCGACCACGTATTGCCCTGGCAGTCAGCTTGGTCGTAGGCCAAGAAGTGTACCTTTTTCCCAAACATGGCTGATCCCACGTCCATTTGGAAGCTGGAGAACTGGGAATTCGAGTTGTGGCAAGAGTTCAGAGCCCCAAGCTTGGCTGTCTCGACAGCCTTACAGCAGTCACCGTCGCCAAAGAGCGCAACTGTCACGGTGCCTGCGTTACCGCCGTTATTGGGAGCCCCAGTGCAAGTTCCGTCGCCCGCTCCTATCTGGAGACTCTGCCACTGACTGCCGATGAAGCATGAGTCGGCATTCGTGAGGTCAGAAACAGTGATACTGCCGGTGCACTGTTGACCGCTATACAGGAGAACGTGGTTCGAGCCCCCAAAGAGACTGGTTCCAACATCCATGGAGAAACTGCTGAAGGCTGCGTTTCCGTTGTGGCACACCTCGGTCTTGCCAATCTTGATGTTCTCGACCTCAGAACAGCAGTCAGCTCCTGAGAACAGTTTGAGGGTGGCTGTGCCGGCATCTCCACCATTGTCAGGTTGCGTGTTGCAGCCACCCGATGCCTTGCCGACGCTCGCTGACCCTCCAGAGGCACTAGGAGGCAGTTCAACCTTGAAGCTGTTGAAGCCAGTATTGAAATAGCAGTCAGGATCATTGGAAAGCGGAACCACGAGGAACTCTGTGTCTGCACAGCTGTCGCCGGGGTAGAGAACAATATGAATGTCTTGCCCGAATAGACTTTTGCCAACCTGTTGCGTAAAGACCGAGGACGGCTGATTGGTTTTATGACAAGTGCCCAAGGTTCCAACTTTTATTGTTTCAATGGGATCTTGGCAACAAGAGCTCGAATACAAATTGAAGGTGGCTGTTGAGTCGGCACTGTTGTCTGGTTGCGTGACATTGCAGCCAGGACTGGGGGAGCCGGGCTCAAATGTCGACTCCGCGATCTTGAAGCTCTTCCAAATCGCGGCAGTATCTCGAATACAACCGAGGTTATTGGACAAGTCCATGGAAACAGCAGCGCCAGCACAGTCGAGATCTGGGTATGCGAATACGTGTATGTTCTTCCCAAACAGATCTGCGCCAACAGCTTGTTGATAGCTGCCAAAAGCCTGGTTGGCATTATGGCAAAGGTCAAGTTTACCGATAGTGGTGGTCTCAAAATCCGAACAGCAGGCAAAGTCCGGGCTAAGCTTCAACACCACGGACGAGTCCGACCCCTTGGCTGGGGGCTTGACGCCGCATGAGACGGGCGTGTGTGTTGGGCTGATGGTGGAGGTATGGTCAACTTGGAAGAGGATGTTGAACGGACCAAGCCCAGTGCGAGGACCAGTTGCAGATGCGGGCGGCCATGTTGGTGCCGTGCCGTGATTCACCCCAATGGAAAACAAATGCACCTCTGCGCGCTCCTGACCCTGGAGGTAGTTGCCGACCTTGAAGTAGCAGGGTGGCGTGCCGAGTGAGAATGTGCTGAGAAACTTAAACGGCTGGTTGTTCAAGCTTATGGAGAGTGACCCTCCCTCAAAGCGAAGCTCATATGTGAACCGCTCGCCGATAGGAGCAGTGCCGATAGTTGTCCGCACTTCGTTTCCGCCCTTCTGGGTCTGTTCAACGCCCATCTCAACAAGACCATCGTCGTTGATAAACAACTCACAGATGGGCTTGGTAGACACGCTGTCGTCGATACTATCAAGATCACTTGATCAGTACTGGTTGATCCATGTAATTTGTTGGGTGACGTATCGGCGACTTACTGAACTTGACCAATCACAGTTGATCCTCCTGCAGCAACAACAGTCAATTCGACAGCCATGCGATTCACTGCATCGGTAGGGGACCAGCTGCTTGGATTCTCCTCTCGCAACTCCGTTCGACAATGCTGAGAGTTGGGAGTGGTAACACACCCTGAAGAGGGCGGGCCATCCACAACCATCTCTAGACTACCATCAGAGGCAGTGAAGAAGGCGCTGTTGCTGAATCCAGCGCAGCCTTGGAGTGAACCAGATGAGATGGTGTCTGGATGACCAGGTGAACCTGTGGGCAGCTGCAGCTCCCAGATGCTCATATCAAAGTTACCACCAGGCGAGCATGATGGGTTCAAGGCGAGCACGGATGGTATGGAGCTCAGCAGAGTCGCAAGACCGACGACAGTCACCATTCGGGAAGCCATTGCAAGTCTGCCTGTGGAAGGCATTGGTGAGGATGTGATGAGCAGGAGTTGAGAAATTGAATAAGCCAGAGACCGTCTTGATAGGTTTTGAATAAGTCCAAATCGCTGCGAGATAAAATATCCAGAACTGACCTCATACGAAGCGCCGTCTAAGAGGAACTTTTGCCGACTGAAGTAGACAGGGGAAAAAAAGACATAACCTTACTAGTGGGGTTCTTACAACAACCGGCCACTTATTTCCTGACCCCACTAGCAAGGTTCCAAAATCTTTGGATTTTTCCATAGTGTATATTGAAAGCTCGTGGACCACATGGGTCAGTAAAATCTCGACCGGTCTCGACCGCTCGTACGACTGTATTATCTGACTGTATCATTGGACTACAACGTTTATTTTCAAGGGGCGGGCTATTTCAACTTGCCTTCCGGCTAATGCAAATTGTATAGACCTATGTACAGGGTGTACGTTTAGAACGCTAGTTTACGTGCAAGAGCACAAAATGTATATTATCACGCTAACTCATAAAAGTCGTCGTCGACCGTGTCCGTCGTATCTTTCGTATATAGTTTAACTCCCTAAATACCTAACGCTGTGAAATACTTCGTATGTATGTCCTGCCATAGGTAACAGAGGACAGAAGGTTTTGAGTAATTCCGTAGTAAATGCCAAATGTCAAAGGTAAAAGGCTTAAGGGTATACTGTATTTTCGAGGTTCCTTCACCTAGGCTTGTATATAAATGCAAATTTATATAGTTTCGCGAGCATACTAGGTGCACCTTTGAAAAGTCGGATTGGGTGGGAGGCAATTTGAAATAACCCGGCTCTTTTCTGACATTCATTACTTGAGGCTTTTAGTCGGGAGTCGGGAGAGCTATTACAGCTATGCGACGATGACTGTAGTCTTGGCGTGGGTGTGGAATCAACAGCGTAGTAGCAACGGGAATACGGGTCCTTGGCAGGGTATTCCCCACATGCTCATTCATCTAGTGATCCACTATGACAATAAATAAACAAAGCTCGCACTCTGGACGAATCACATTTCTAGATTCAGCTTAATAGTACCATGCATATAAGAATTAAGGTAGTGGGTCAAGCGTAGCGATAGATGGGACGATTACAGGGATCCTTACAAAGTACTCGGATGGCTTGCAGGGCAAATCTCGCTTCGATCATCGTCTTTAAATATCCCACCTATTTTAACGTCAACCCTTAAATTTGGACAGGGACTGTACCACAGTACAAGAGCAGGCACAATGCATAGCACCGATTGATCCTATATCCATTTTTGGTGTTATAGTGCTTATATATGAGGCCATGTTTCAATAGCGCTACGACCGAGTCGGGTAAGAGCCTTCGTTCCGAGGTGGATCTACCGGACAGGAGCAATTATTAGGAGATCCAGCCAGAAGGGAAGACTGTGATAACGGAACTGGTATTTTCTGAGCTTGCTTCTCACATAACTTCCCGACCGGTATCGTGGAGACGGGAGTCAATCCATTCTTCTCTTTAAGAGGCCAAAGCTATCCGATAGAACTGACGAACAACAAAACATCACTGCAATACTGCTACCAATTCTTAAGCAACTAGCAAGATGGCGTCTCAAAAACACGCTCGTCTTACCGCTCTACGAGTAGCTGGCCTGCTGGCACTCCTGCACTGGTCAACTCTGGGTGCCGCAGGCGTTGCCAAAGTGCGAAAGCCAGCGTATATCCAGCCCGGAGCCGAGCTTCAGATTCTGAAGCGCAGCACTTCTCAAGACCCTTCCTGCCCCAACGGGTGGCTCTGCAACCAGGAAGACTGCCCATCGGGCGTACTATGCCCTGGCGAGATCTGCATCAATTTTGAGGGAACAGTCGGGTGCGCGCCGGTTGGATCGTCGTGGTGCGCCTTGAACCCGACCACCTTCCAAGGAGTGGGTTGCTTCGAGGGAAAATGCTGGTAAGTAGTGGAATTGGAATCCTCACGATATTTTCCTGGGTGTACTTACTATGGCTAACGTGCACTTTCATTAAGCCACGGCAACTGCTATGCCCAAGACGCCGTCTGCTGTAACGATAATAGCATCGAGTGTGAGGTCGGGACACTCTGTCTTGCTTGTGCTGCTGATCAGACCTGCTCAGCCGGAGGAAGTTGCTCGGGCGGTTCTGGTGGTGGGGGTTCTGGTGGTGGGGGTTCTGGTGGTGGGGGTTCTGGTGGTGGAGGTCCTGGTGGTGGCAATCCCATTAACGACCAGCCAAGCCCGAACAACGCTGGCCTGGATCCGTCACTTGAAGGGCCTTGCGGTAATATTCAGCAGGGCGGAATTCTCTCGCTGACAACAGACTGTATCAACGCTATCAACAACCTCAAACCATCCAGTTCTGCGAACAACGAGCCGCCGCAATCAACATGCGAAGAGCAATGCTCTCTATTGCGCATTATTACAGATACTTGTTGCGGCTCCGGTGGCACGATAGGCTTTGGAGTGTCGATTCCTCCGCTCGCCCCTCTTTTCGTCCCTTTCCTTATCCCAGCCGGAATTATCCCTCCCGGCGATATCAATATTCCATCGGTTGACAGTAATGGCAATCCTAGCAACGACACCGTTCCCGGCGGTATTCCTCTGAGTGCCCCGCTTCTGGTCTTTCCCGGTCCTTTCCCGTTGGTGGGAACCGTGCCTTTGGTTGTCCCTGCGGGTTCTGACTTGGGAGATGATAATGATGATGGAGCGGATGATAACGGATTCCAGTTTGTTATTATTACCGATCAAGTGGATGGTAACTATGATATCGATGTGGGGACTTGTACAGTGGATGGAGATGCTCCAACAGATGGCTTGGGTACGGGAATCGCTGGTGGTTGGAATGCTAAGGGATGTTGGTCGGATGACGGTCAACCTCGTCTTCTGGGAGGTCCTACAACTTCTTCAGCAAGCATGACCCCAGCAGTGTGTACTCAGTTTTGTGACAGTCAAGGCAACACCTGGGCTGCAATCCAAGGAAACAATGCAAGTCCACGCACTCCAAGTGCCTCGCTCGCCTCGATATATACGCTGACCAAGATTCCAATGTAGTGCTTCTGCGGCAACTTCCCTGACCCGGCTCAGGGTCAAGTAGGTCTCCAGATATGCGGCATAGGATGTCCTGGCGATACAAGCAGCCGTTGTGGAGCGGATATTGTATCGATTGTCTATACTAAAGTGCAAACCGATACGTTGGCTGTGGATGTCGTCTTATGGTCACAGGATGGTGCCGACGGACAAGCCCTGGGTTTCTATTTATGGCTAGAAGCGACCCCCGACGGACCACCAGCCGTCCCTTGCGGTGCAGACCCGATCAATGAGATATCGGCGCCCGCCGGGGCCCTTGCTGCCGCTAACAATCCAGCATTCCCGCCAACTCTTACTACAGGTTTCACCAACGTCTTTGGACTAGGAATCAACTGTGTCTGGACGACCCTCAATGATGTTGACAGCGAATTCAACTGCGATGGTGAGGTAATCGACTGTGAGAAACACCCGCAATTTGGAGATATTACTAGCTGCGATGGTTCGGCTTTGCCGCCGTTCTCGCCGATTGTGCGTTGTAAGTTCTAATTTAAGACTTTGAACAGAAAAGTACTCGGTAGATAGTTCTCTAGCCATAACTATATGGGTACTGATTTCTCTACGCCTGAATTTTATGTGTCTGCGCTATTGACTACAAGCCTCTATTGTAGTCGACATAAGTCTTACTAACATAAGGGGAAAAATTACAAGTGCTGTGTAATGACTAGCTAGAGAATCTCGGTCTCGGATGGGGATGCAGACAACTTCTATTATTGCGCACCTCGAGGCTATTTCGTCGCGAAGGCTTTCAAACCACCAAGTAAATATAGTTGTGTAGCGAGAAAACCGGACTTAACCGAGACTGCTCCATCCAGACGCTTGAGAGCTGAAAAGTCCTTTAACTGGCACGGTCTTGCGCAATAGCTTAATTGGCTTTCTGTCTTGGAAATCAGCTAATCCCAGAATCCTTTTTTTCTTCAAACTTGTATAGTCTCTGACCTGGAAAATGGATCCCCTAAATAGAGAAGTATATGTATATCTCAATATTTCAAGTGATCCGCAACGATAGTAGGTAAACAAACCTTGAATTTTCTTTCAGTTCATTCTCTATCTTACTTTCGTGTCTTTTAATAGAACTCGTTCTTACGCCAATTGTTATACTAGTGAAGAAATCAACATATTTATTAATTTATGCCTTAACGGATCGCAGATGCAGTTACGGCTCCTGTAGAACACACGAAATACTGACTTTGAGGAGGTAGTTTGCAGGGTAGTTTTAGCTTCGATTGTCAGCTTTCTAATTCCAATACTTTTTTTTAACACCCTTCTATTAAGTGCAGAAACCCTATGTTAACTATGGAATTTGATATTCAACCCTTACTCTGCTATATAAAGATATTAATATGCTAGGATCCAGTTTTCTATCCAGAGACTATACCAGGCCCGTTGCGAGTGGATTTTGTTTACTATTTCGGAAACATGGGAAAGAGGGGCTCTTCATGCCAAGAACAACAGATTGCTACTTTCAGGTTGGCCTACAGGTCAGAATTTTGCACATTTGTATTCTTTTTGCCAAGGCGCATATACCCGAGTCAGCAAGGAATCTGCCGGCCTTCCTTTACAGCGCTACTGGTAAGACCGCATTACTCATTGCGACTAGTGCTTATTACTCCGTACACAGTGGAACGTTATATCGGCTTTGCACAATCTAGAACTCAATCCGGCAACTCCTAACGACTATTAACTTCTCGCTTCATAGCGGTGAAAGAACCCTGTCAAGGAAGACGCATATAAGATTTTATCCCTACCAATATGTCTTTGCATATATTGGACACCAAGTGGAGCCCACGGCCAGGGTAAGTCAGCAGTATCGTGTTTACACGGACGCTGTACGATCCAGGAGAACTAAGGAGCATTGCAGTGGAGCATCGCCTGAAAAGACAAGCTTGCCCTTGAGCTGTGCAGCTGCTCTTGCTTTAAATATCAACTTCCTTCCCATATGCCATCACTCGGTTTTCAAAGGGCAACGACTGAGCTCTCATAACCCGTTCTTCTTGGCCCTTTTATATTGCATGGCAAGATGATGCCTACATACTCTCAGCTTGTGCTTGGGCTCTTGCTTAGCTTTGTTCTGAAAATAGCGGCATGGGAACCTGTCATTATAAACTCGATTTCAGTATTCGATTCAGTAACGGAGGGGCGGGTGCACCCAGAGACGGATTGTAGTGCAGATCAAGAAGCGATGATTCGAACAGAGCTCGGATTTGCGCAGCAGCATGCCCAAGACGCTGTGGACGTTCTTAGTGTCATTGCCAACGACATCGATACATCAATTAACCCTGCTGCTACAGTGTTCAGAAAGCTTTTTTTCTCCGGAGGCTTAGAGGCGCTGCAAAGTAAGAGAATTCAATTGACTAAGACCAGAGCTCTGTGCTGACAGAAGTAGGGGATTTCAAGTTAATGGATACGCGAACTTCCAATACGGGTCAGCTTCAGGGGTTCATCAAATTTCATTGCAACGACGCCTGGGATACGGAGGGCAGGCTACGCGGAGCATTTCGAAGGCCCGCAGTAGGCTGCAAAGAGGACCCAAAGACACAGTAAGTCGCCTCGTGGATCTTGCCGCTGTCACTGTCTGATTCTTTGAACCCTTCCAGGGCCTTCACTACCCGTTTGTCTTCGCGTTGGTCTAATTCCGTGCTCTATCCAAAGGAAGAGTATGACGACAATGGTGCATATGGGAATGGCTTGCATATTGTCCTTTGTCCGCCGTGGTTCAAAAAAATAAGAAGTACTGCAGCTACTGGAGCAGCATCTGTTGATCGGAAGGCTGATTTTCAGTATAAAACCCGGTCTTTCGTCCTGGTTCATGAGCTCATTCATGCTGTTGATAGCATAGTTGGGGGTAAGAAGCAGTTTTCTATAATATACTCTTATTCCGATATATTCATACTAATGTAAATATTATCTTTCAGATGATGCAACGGGTTGGGATGAATGCAAGGCATTGCAACAGGGCAGGATAACAGGAACTACTACACTCAATGCAGATAGCTTTGCCATTTGGGCTGCGTGTAAGTATTAATCAAGTAACAAAGTGTTTTAGGAGATTTGCTGATAGGGTATTTTTCCAGTATCTTCGTCTGTAAATGGCGCTTCGAATTTTGACTGGTCGAGCGGCAAAGCACAACCCCCGCGGTCCAATTAGAGTAGAGCATATGACATCCAAGGTCTGGCGCACATTATTGCTTGGATCTATCTAGAGATATTGTTGTCCGTCTGCATGATACTAATAGTGCTTCCGGGCGGCAGACTTTTATGTCGGGTATATAGATTGTATATACTTGTTCTGCCTGCATTTAGCTACTTCTACGAATCATTCTCTTCTTTTCTCAAGCAATAGCATTACGATTCGTAATCAAAACAATAGATAGGCATTACATTACGTTGTCAAAAGAGAAAGTAGAGATTTTACATGCTCTTCTTCAACAATTATTAACCGAGAACCGCTCTGTAAAAGGGTTCGTCCAGCCTTGTGTTATTTCTTTACGCTCTATTGACTCCAGTATAAAGAGTCAATAAGCCATGACATAACGTCAGGCACTTCCACATCAATATGGTAGACAAGTCAGCCTCTGGGTATTCAATCCAAGAATAGGGCACAATACCTGTTTAAGTTCCTTGACCTATATAGCCCACCAAGACACAAATGTTTTCAAACCACCGACCAGCCCGCGGATACTTGTTAAAATACACGAGGCCCAAGAAACTGGGCCTATCACCTAACGGCTTCATGCTTCTTGTAAATATTGAATGCAAAATGTAGTTAGCCAGTCTTGACCATCCCGAAAGCTTGCTAAATGCAATATCGCCCATAACAGGCTGGCCCGATAGTCTTATTATCTGCTGCTCCAGGGCTTTAGAGTGGCCCTGACTCGATCTTATTAAGTTCGAAAGGGCTGTAAAGTACATCAAACGCTGTTCCAACTAATTATTACCATGAGGATAGACCGTTACCACCAAAGCCGGATTTCGTATCCGGCGTCTCTCATTGTAAGCTCTTTTACCGCGGAGAGTGTGAAGCGATATCACAGGGCAATTTCCATTGTACCAGTCTGCCTTTGTGTACTTCGACCCCGTTCCAAGAAGGAGGGGAACGGCTTCTGGATTGAAGATGTATACTTTACTTTGGCCCTGGGTAAATTTAGTTGAGATCCCAGAGTAGCTAGCCGTGCCCCAGGATGGTAAGTTGGAGTACCTACCAGTACGAACATAGTCAGCGTACAGCCTGTGTAGTTAATCCGGCTATATATGGTTATCAGATCTCAACGCAAATTTTCACATATGCCACAGCTTGGGTGTCTTCGCCAGCAAAGGCCCTGGAAATGCTCCCAGGCGATGGAAGCATACCCTACTATGAGAATGCTAGAGCATAAAGCCGCAGAACAGAACGCAATCAATTCTGCCGTAAGTAATGCAGACTGTGCTGCATCCAGATTCGTGAACTTCCAATTCCCAGACAAATTAGGATTGGCGTTGCTATCAAATTCCCAGAAAGACGGAAAGCTTTCACATGATGCTCGCCATGTATGAACTCTTTTCAGTGGCTAGTACCCCCGATGCTACTGCATAGGCAAATATCTGCCGGGCTGCCATCGGGGAAGTCGATATTTACAATCGAGATAGAAGCTTGATAAAATGCATACTACGAACACACACGATGTTGGAAGGGGTCTTATTACATATTACAAAGCTGCCCATGAATATGCACTGAGAAATGCGGGTAATACCAATTGATTCAGCAACCGTGCTAGATGGACCAGGTCTCGAGGTTTGTTATACACCTCCGTCAAAAGTCCCTTTATAATTAGCGATATCAAATAGCACCAGAGCAGTAAAGTACCCCGTGCTGCAATTAGGCCTGTATACCCGTAATTTAGGCTCTGTAATGTTTGTCCGCGTACGCTAGAAGAATCACATATGCTGTCCTCGGTCATTGTTCGTCCAATCAGATGTCATCGTCCGCTCGGAGCATAAAAGAGAGTATTTATCCGGGAAATGTTTGTTGCAATATCATCAAGCACCAGGATACGAGACCTAGCACGCGCTTATAATACGCGGTGAAGATCAGCAAGCACTGATAAGCAACCGGTAAGCATTACGCAAACATGATTCGAAAGCAATTGTCATCTATACAATGCTGAACAAGAATATAAATCCACCCAGCCTACGCCAGAACTGCACATCAGACAGAGACCAGCACAAGAAGCCTACACCACGATCTTCACCTAAAACTCTATTGCACTTCACTCTGATAGGGAATGCGTCAATCATTGATCATCATATTTGGCGCTGCAATCGCCATTGCTCTTCCCTCCCCCAGCCGGGATGGATCCAACCTGCAACGCCGCAACCCTGCGGCTTTAGACTTGTCCATCGTCTCGTTTGGTACTGTCTATCCTTTGATCGTAGGCAACGATGGAACCGATCCGGTGTTCTCGGAAAACGATGCGGCAAATGCTGCTGAGGGTATGTTAGTCGGAAGGTTTATCCTTTCAAAATCAATTGCGACTCTTGCGCTCAAACAAGATTACTTAAAATCTCGGTAGGCTACTTTGACGGAGATGCTATCCCACCTAGCTCGGGCTCAATAGTCTTTCCACTGTATCTTCCCTCCCCAGGGAACTGGGGTCCTAAGCTGCCGACGCTCAGCGGCCCAGGAGACGTGGCGCCAGTAACTCTCGCCTTGAACTACAGTGACCCTCATTGGCAATACAATGGGCAGTTCGGTACGTGTGCTCTTGCCTCCGGTACCCAGAGTTGCTCTTTCCAAAATGGAGCTGTAAATGTTCCCTACTTGCCCGTGTTAACATTTGCAAAACTCAGCCGAGGTCACGTATACCGGACCTAATAAGCCCACGGACTCTCAGTGGTACGCGTGTCCAAACGCATACGAGAACGATAATCTCTCATTATTTCTGGGGATCCCAAACGCAGACGGGTCTGCACCGAGCGGATGCGAGTCAACGGGCATCCTGGCGAACGAATGGAATGGAGATGCGTAAAGCGTTTATTTGTGAACGTAGATTATTTAAAGCAACAAAAGTATTGTTTGAATATACACTATTACATTACAAGGCCAGTATATAAGAAATTCTTTTTTTTAATTATCAAGATATAAAGTGTTCGTGCGTGAACTGTAGCACGTCGATGAGGCGCAGTGTCCACATGGCCCACATGGCTTACGCGGCCAAACGTAGCAGAGCCCCTTCCTCCATGTCTTCAATCTTCTTCGATAAAGAATGTAAGGCCCTCAATTCTGTAGAAAACATGTTAGTTTGAGCTATTACTGATTGCTGGTTGTATACCTTCCTCTTCCCTTTGCTGGTTGAGGTTGTTGCTTAGACTTTGGGTACTCTGACCGTAGTCTCAATGTGGCCCTTCACAAAAACACTTGGTAGTCTCTTGGGAACCTAGGAACGACGTAGCAGGCGCAATTTCTTGTCCGGATTGAACGATTTGCCATGATAGCTTATGAAGATTTTCGTAGCTGGGGAAGTGAGTTTTTGATGGTGTGTTATTGTGTTGATATGCTCTAATAAAAGTCTCGGCAGGACTTCGAATCTCGCCTCCCTTACACCATGTACTAGGGCGGGTTGAGTTCGTCCTTCTATTTCATATTTTCCATTACTTCTATGCCATTTTTTCTACCTGAAACCTCGAAGCCAGTCGTCATTTCTTCAACGAACATTTCAAGGTCCAAAACCAATGTCAGTCTTATGAAACCTCTCAAAGTTCAACCCTCCTTGAATAGTATGTGCAGAGGTAGATTTTAACTTCGCGCAGCTTACTTTGCTATGCTAGCTAATTCGCCTACCATCTATGGTCCTACGTCACAATTGAAGATTATGAAATAGAATGACGATCGAGAGAATTAAACGAGCATTCTTTACATATGCACTAGCCGAGGGCTGACATATCCATAGTCATATATGCTTGTGCATACTATTTAAAAGGAGCATAAATTAGCGATGGTTGAGTATGCACCGCAAGAAAGTCTAGTTCTTTCTATGATGGAACATGATGAAGATCTAGTTCCACCGCAACGCGCAGGCCTGCACCGATTGTCTCCAAACTACCCGGATAAATGGATGATGGTAGGAATACTGCCCAACTAAGAGGAGCGCTTGCACGCCCTCTACGCCAGCTATTAGCAAGCTCGCTTCGCGTAGGGCCCTGAGCGCAGTTTTATGGGGCCGATCGGCTAATGAAGATGAGATCTTTGAAGACTCTTCTTTTTGCATTACACATAGAGCTACGGCCAAAACCTCAAACACAAAGAAGATAGCAGTTTTTAATTCTGTTCTAGTATGTGACTCAGTAAAACTGATCATTGGTAGTAGACTATATAGAAGGTCTAGATCATGTTTAAATGTTAGCTCATGTAGCAATTGCGTGCTTAGATTCGTTAATTAGAAGTAAGGCGTGACCAGGTTTTAAGTGGCTTCTTAATGAGGATCGAGAAAGGAGAAGTATCCAAATCGCTGAATAGATCAGACGAAAAGTACATTTTTGTAAATACAGGATGTGTTGGTGGACATGTGGCAGACTATTGGGCGATTGGTACAGTCATACAGACTGAGCTCGTTGTGGTAGCTGCTGTTGCATGGTCGAATCCAGAGAATTCGGTAAGTCAGTACGTCAGTAATCAGCGAAATACAAATTATCAACTTACTTACTGATTAAATATCGATCAACTAATGGCTTATTAGGGACTTCTGATCAGTACTGTTCTTGCCAGTAATCGGAGATCTGGTAGTAGAGTCGATGTGGGGGGCGTTATTGCCAGAGAGTTAGTTGAGAAATAGTCGTACGAGAGAGGAACAGAGGGCGCTGTGATAGTAACGCACCGCGAATGAAAAGGGAAGCCGGAGGAATTAAGAGATGTTGTAGGAAGCTGCCTTTAGAATATCTAGTTGAATTGTATTCTTTCTATTACCGAACCGCGAAGTTGATTTGAAATTGTAAGACTTGCTAGTTATATTAGGGTCATTACGGTGAGAGACTTTATATTAATAGCCTTAATATAGTTTTAATCTTTTTAGCTATAAGATCAAAGGCTCTAAAGACGATATTCTAAGTAGTCTCAATTCCTACCTCATACTTGGTGGACATGATATTCTCGATGACATCCCGAACTTCGAACTCCTCAAACACAGCGCCGAATCCATAACATTTGACCTTTCCCTTCAGAATTCTACACATCTCCTTAAAGTCTTCCAAATGTAGTTCCAAATGTCGAGGGTGGTTCAAAATCATATCCCACGCCATTACAGGAGTAACCTCGCCTCCAAGATCTAGCGACCGACTGCGCTCGAGCAGGTTGGCAAGCCTTCGTTTGTTCAAATAACAAGTTTGCTGGCTCGGGAAGCCGGCACTATCTTGACCAATTTCGGTTGCGGTATTTGGCTCGAGGTATTGTCCTGGAGAGCATGAGACCATCAACGCGTGGCCGTAAAGCTCGTTTTCTGGCTCGACTCTCATATGTTTCATCAAACACGGTCTTTCGAGTTCCAAAACAAAATCAATTCCAGCCTGGTCATAATCAATCTCGGAATTATTTTGCCGGTGTAACTGATGTCTAATGCTTGCTTGAGTAGGCGGTGGCGATGGTGATGTAGTTTTGTCTGCTGGGTCAACTTGTCTCGATGATCCATCTACACGAGTACCATGACCATAAGGCACGTCTGGATTGAAGCTATATGGAATAGTTAAGTCCCCAGAAATCTCACTGGCCTCCCAAGTGTCTGAAGAAGCGGTACTGAATTGTCTGAGTAAGCGCTTCAATTGTCCATTTTCCTCTTCCAGACTGTCGTTCCTGCTTGAAAGAATGACCACGTCGTCTTTCAACTGTAGTACTTCCTGCTCAAGCGCCTTGACATAGAATTCCTTTCGCTCACGGTGGTTTCTTTGCGCTTTTCGGGCAAGTTCTTGTTGTCTAGTCAAGGTAGGCTGGTTCCGTGGCTTTGGGCCACGTTTCTTCATAGGTTGTCCATCTGCTCTTATTCTTGTCGCCGTCAGATTTCCGAGAGATCCTGGGCCTATATTACTGGGCCATTCGCTAGCCGTGGCCCTATAAGTCCTTGAAGAGTCGGAATCGGCCATAGTGTGTTATTGTGATATCTTGCCTCAGGTCCGGTTTTTCGCAGCGATCACCAACCGACACACATAAACTGCTGGGGTGACCACGCCGCGATAATACGGTAGCTGTTATCGCAGAGGATATCGGGCGTTGTAGATCTATGTTCGTTTCAAAAAGCAAAGTATTGATGATCATAGATAACAAAAGGAGAAAAAGGTTAGGAGTGCTACTTTACCTAACGTAACCGAGAAACTTATCATCAGACTGGAAAGCTAAGCGAGGCACGTGATATAGCTAGGTGACTGTTGCACAAGAGTAACGTGACTCAGACCGTGGAGTCACGAGTTCCGAAGTGCCGAGCAACCATTGATCTCCTGGAGAACCTGGGTTCTTCGATAGGAAGTAAACGCTAACACACTCAGTAATGCTTTTGAAAGTTCCCCAAGTTCAAAATTTCAGGACATGCATGGATTTAAGAAACGCGTTGTTGACGTTTCCACAGCTGTTTCGGCTTGTTTGCAATAGAATTTCATTCCCCTATATTGTTTCAACTATTGAGACCCCTTGCCTGCTCCATTCAAGATAAGAGCCTTTCCCTATAGTGAAAACAAGATTGTGCGTAAGAATATCCATGAGATAAGATGTCAGTCTGTTAGAGTCATCCACTGTCTTCCTGGTCCAATGCCACCAACCTGAACTTTTCCTACGGGATGGCTTGGCCAGTCCTTGCTGCATTCCCTGCGGCGCTATGTGATTCATTCTGCAAGAATGTCTTGTTAAATTCAACATAATATTGACGTTCCTAGAAGATCTCGTTAAAAGGGAATATCAGACAGCTAACCAGAACAACTTCAACTCACGCTGGTAGTCTTCACAACGCTGGGGTGCAACTCGAGCAACTCCGCCCACTCTTTCCACCCACCTCGAACATTTTGCCGCCGGAAGCCGCGGTAGTCTCGGAGTATGAAGTCTCGAACAGCCCACGGTGCAATGAAAATATCGACAAGGCTAATAGAATCACCGAAAAAATAAGTACCTCTGCGGTTTTGAGAAAGAGTACCAAGGGCATCATTAAATTCCGATAAGGCCTGTGTTAGCCGCTCTGGCTCTCCTGGTTGTGCTTGTAAAAGCCGAAAGAATGCAGGGACAACTGATTTGTTGATAAAATCAGTCCAGGTTCGAGCGACCGCTTTGTTATAGGGATCTGTAGGAAGAAGACAAGGTAGTGTGCTCGGAAATGCGTCTTCTAAATATTCGCTGATTATGTTGGAGTCACTAAGCGATCGGTCGCCGAATCCAAGAGCAGGAACCAGCCCCTTTGGGCTTATAGCTATTATCACATAGATTATATTAGCCATGACTCGGCACAAGAAAGAGGAGCATTACCAAGGAATAATGGATCTTTATGATAGGGGTTAACCTAGTTTATCGTAAGGCTTGGTAAAGTTCACAGAGGAGATAATGTGCGAGATACCTCATAGTACTGGTAGGCAATCCCCTTCTCTTCCAATGCTATCCACACTCTCTACAATGCTGTTAGTCCTCATTCCCGAATATCGGGTGATTCTTTTTGACTTGCCTGCGTAAATGGGCAGAACTATTCAAAACTATATTAACCTTTGCGCTATTTATGAAACAAAGACAAGGACCGTACCCAACCTGCCCACAGAACAATCTCACTAGGCTTCCTATGAGCGGCAACAGTTTGAGCAGCATTAGCAGTTGCTACTAAGTGGTATACTGGTCCGGTAGTCGTCATTCTTGGGGGATGTCAGGGTTCTAGGGTGAGTCGTATAATTATGGATTATATGTTTGATAAATTACTATTGGCTAATAAAGGTAATGCAGTCGAAGAGAATACAATCCACGAAGCGAACAGACGATGTAGAATTCAAGTTGGTCGAATGGCTGATAATATACAATCTGATGTGTAAGGGCAGCGAGTTCGAAGAATACACTTCAGAGTATAGTAGATCTTAGAAGAAGGCACTTAGTCATTAGTTCGACATAGAACGCTAAAACTGTAATTGCAAATTCGTGCATGCTTAGTGCTCCAATCTCACCCTTCCGCCTTTTCATACTAGTACATAGCTTGATGTACGAAGTGGTTCTAGCCCCTACTTTGCTGCAGACAACACTGGAGACTTCGAATTGGCTGGAGATTAGAACGCTTTTCCGTGTATACAAGATTAGAAGAAACAAGAATCCGGAACAGAATACGCTACCATATTAAGGTGAGAGGACAAGAAACATTAGCTGTTGAAAGGAATTCACTACTAGATGCGGTGCTATTGAATTTCTGACTATATCCCCTCCTGTATACATGATTATTACATACTACCAGTAATCTGTATATCTCCCGAGCTGTTTTCTTTTATCCGCACTATAATGTCGTCTTTCTTGGTGTTTTAATGTTAAGCAGAGATCATGTTTTTTCAAAATGAATGCTGTACATCAGTAGACTGAAAAAGCAATCGAGGAAGTATCCTATACGATGTAGAGCTTTTTAGTAGCGCAGGTCACACATGTCATTCAAATAGCTCTTGAAACTTGCTATATTTCTGTAGCATACAAGAGTTTTTAAAGTTACATTTCCGGAAAATGCACAGTCGCAGGATTGTGAGTTCATTTAGAACACCTTTCGTTTCCTTGTACTGAATCCCAGGTAAACGTCTATGGCATCTGCTCAACCTGCCCTGCCCCGGCCACTTCCGAAACATAGCTGCGACGATTCTTGAAAAAGAGCTCAGCGGCAATTGGAATATCAGGCTCATCAAGGCTACCGGCCTTAATGAAAGTTGTACCGGCCATGCCCTCTGGCTGGGCGAATAAGTGGGTACCACAATCTGATAAAATACATCCATCATTAGTATTGGCCAAAGAAATTCAAGGGAGGGACTGAAAGGAACCATTCGTGGATGTATGTGTGCATGAAGCTAACTTACCACCGCAGAAGGAATGTAGGTTAGGCTTCCCTGAGACAATAGCCGAGCGAGACCATGTCTTTGGAGTGCCCTGGACTGACAAGGCCGTCGTGGGTACCGCTACGTTGGACGAGAAAGCGCCGCCGCTCCATTTTTGGCAGTCAGAGCAGTGGCAGAGGGCTGTCACGGCAGGTTCGCCTATAATCAAGCAGAACAGAAAGGAATTAGCTTCTTTTAATGAGGATATACAATTGAACAAGAAGTTTGACCGAAAAGAATCCCTCCTCGTCTGCTACATACCGGAATAGGCATAGGTGATTTTCCCGCAGGCGCAACTTCCGGAGCCAGGCATGATAAATGATACGATTGATTTAGAAGAATTTCTAAAAATTGTTGGTTGTTTGGTTTAACGTGAAGTGTTGATGGGTGCGATTTTAGTTGAGGTACTGACCTTCATATTTATACTTGAAGTCGGTCTCTGTCGTCTTCCATTATGTAATTACATGCAATTCGCTCAGAACACCAGTATCCTATAGATTGTAGTTCAGATGTAGACAATTTGGAATGCTCTAGCATAAGCCTAGTATGTGGTCTTGCATTGTACAGGACTACGTATCCTCTGCCCCTGTAACTCATGACTTTTGGTAATTAAGGTCGTTGAGAATTACTAATACTCGCATAATACATCAAGCCAGCCATGCAGCCTATCAAGAGCCTGTTCAGCTGCAAGAATTGTAAATAAAATAAGGGCTAGTCGGGAATGATTTAACCTCTTTCGTAATAGCTTAGCGTGACTGACTACATGCGGTGATAACTAGAACAATGTTCAATAATTGAAAATCAAAAGCTTTGTCTTACCTGAATACTCAGCTGAAGATGGGGACTAGAATGGACAAAGGTAGCCTGGTAGTGAGACTCTGACCGCCCCCCGCACATGTGGCTCCACATTTGTTACTCTCGTCAAGTAATGGGCCGCCTGCATCTTTCGCCGAAGCGGTGGTCTTATCGCTGGCGACTCTGGTTTGCCATCGCATATTAAAATTTACACATTATTATCAACCTTCGATGTGTGATAGTTTATGGACGGCACGGATAGTAACAGATTGCACTTCTGAGAAGAAGTGATCGCTAGGAAATCTCGGACACTGCTTAAAGGGTTGAAGCTGAGATACATCGATTTGTAATGTACTTTCCTGGCTGGTTAAAGAGAGAGACATTTTTGAGATATATATTCGAAAAACAGAAGAAGAAAAGAGTGAACGAAGACGGGGCTGGAAGGGAGGAATGAATGTTAACTAAGGTAATTACATAATCCCGCCTTGACCATCCAACACTCTGCAAAGAGTATTGCCTAGACATCCACACGCAAGTCTTTTTATTTCACAATTTGCTGTAATGGTCTAATGGTCCTCAACGATCATGCAGATCAATGTCATCAAGTATCCTATACGAGAACTCGTCCGCAACAATCACCATCCTCGACATCCCACGCTCCATTGAGCTAGCCCAAGGCTCTGCGCGATCACAACGATTGATCTCTTCCAAACCACTGGAGCATCCTTATCTCTCAGTGGAGCCAAAATCAGCAAAAGCAAAAGCCGCCATCGGGGCAACGCCCTTGGAGGATTTATTGCTTCGGAAGCATTTAGAGTTTGCCCTCGACGAGGTAAAAGTAGAGTACAAGGGGCCATGGTACCTCCCTCGAAGTACGGATGACATCGCCGCTGTGGCTGAGATGCTACCGGAGAACAATGATGCAAATCGATTGGCCGGGACGACCAGGGACGATGTTAGAGACGAGACGAACCACGTGCATCTGGCAAAGGACTGCAGCTTCTTTCACAACTCAAAGCCAGAGTATGTGAACGTTGTGCTTCCTAATGGAGCAAAAGGATTCATACCTCCAAATTCAACGTCTATCGGTGGAGACATATCAGCAACATTGAGCTTGTTTGTGGAAAATGCGCCGAAATTCGACATAATACTTCTTGATCCTCCCTGGCCAAACCGCTCCGCTCGACGCAAAAACTCATATAGCATCTCTTATGGAAACTCAGACATCCGGACTCTGCTCTCTTCAATCCCGCTCTACGAGCATCTTGCAGATGATGGATATGTGGCAGTTTGGATCACCAACAAACCTTCAATCCGCGAAATGGTGGTCGGAGAAGGGGGCCTCTTTGAGGAGTGGGGCGTGCAACTGACTGAGGAATGGATATGGTTGAAAGTCACCAGTAATGGTGAACCAATTTTCCCCTTGGACTCGACCTGGAGGAAAGCTTACGAGGTGTTGCTTGTGGGACGCCGGGGAGGAGGGCACGCCAAGAAGAGGGTAATTCTTGCAGTTCCAGATCTGCATTCGAGGAAGCCAAATCTAAAATCCCTCTTGGAAAAAATGGCTGGCGTGGAGTACTCTAGTTGCCTTGAGATATTTGCGCGGAGTTTGACAGCTGGATGCTGGAGCTGGGGAAACGAGGTGCTAAAATTCCAAAATGCAGAGCATTGGGTAATCTGATACGTTGAGCATTATTCTTACATAGTATACATCCATATTCCACATCTCACATGCTCATCACCTCCCTGGATTTGTTGGCTCAATATCAAGATCGGTCTCAACCTCCTCCGGCTCTCCAACATCAATCCACTCCTCCAATTTAGGTGTAGATTTCCACTTCTCCTCTCCGGCCAAAAACTGCTTCGCCTGCTCCTTCATTGCAACTCGGTCTTTGGTATTGGGCCTCTCGCGGCTGTCGGGCCGATAACTTTCCTCTTGTTCACTCTTATCTTCGTTGGCAGCTTTGTACATCGTATTATCCCACCTGCACATCAATTAGCATTCTATTCTGTATCGATGACGAAATCGAAACCAGGGCATGGAAACATACTTCTCCAATGCATCACCCGTCGGCTCTTCAGGCCATACAAAAGGCCGTTCCATCTCCACAGTCATCTTCTTTATACTCCTCGGTCGAAACCACTTCCTGGGGCTAATTCTTAATGCGCCTGGTTTATCTTGTCGCAGCTTCTGCAACTGGATGTAACTTCTGACCCCGACAACAGGGACGCCGTATGCATTCCATAGGTAATCTTTCAGATCGAGCTTGTTGAGTTTGAGCGGTACAATGAAGGACGCAAAGGTCGGAGGAAGCTTAGGGTTTCTGATCATCGTGATGACAAAGTTCGGTCTGCATGATCAAATCGTCAGCGATGCTACAGATGAATAGAGAGCATGAGGGAGGTGATGCCACGGCATGGTGGATAGGAGACATACAGGAAGACCTGCTTGGTTCCGAGTCGCTTTTTGAACAGTGGAGCCTCAATTGTGCGAGTGACAGCCGAAGTTGCTGCTTCCACAGCTTGCACCGCTTTTGTGGCCATAGATGCGAGGATGAAACGAGGCTCGGTGGAATTGAAGCTTCATATGTTGACAATTGCTCCTAAAAGTTGTCTATAGCGCTAGCGTCGTTAGCGTCTTCAGGCTTATGGCAGCCTCGGCTGCAAGGCTCTGGACTCTACTTTTGCAACGACTGGATTTAATATGGGAAGACAAAAATGAGGAAAATGACTCGAGAAAAATTCTACAGGATTTATTTGCGTTATTAATGGTCATTGTTTGGGCAGGTCGGTAGGCAGTGTAGCCGCTACATGGACTGTTCTACTCTCCTCTATGCGCTTGCCTACCTCATCGAGGATGGCGAATGAGAGTCATGTGACGAGGCTGAAAAGCCTGAAGTGGAGATCTCTATTACAAAGCAATGCCCCTCATTGCCCTCCGAGCTCACTTGCTTGCTTTTTCCTCACATCTGCCACTTCTCTTAACTACTTCCACAGTCTCACCCCATCTCCATCTCGTCACAAGCAGAGACTCAGCACCGAGAATGGCTTCCAATCCACCATCCACCTGCTGCACTGTGGGTGTCAAGCACGAGTCCGTCTCAACCCCTCCAAAATCGACATCACATTGACCAATTCACAGCGGTGAGCCTACTGGAACCTCTATCAAGGTCGGGAGTATCGATGCCTACGTCGCCGAGCCCAAAGGGAAAACGAATCACAAAGATACTGCAATTCTTTTTCTTCCTGACGTCCTTGGCATTTGGCAGAACAGCAAGTTGATGGCTGATCAGTACGCCGCAAACGGATACTACACTCTCATCCCCGACCTGTTCAATGGCGACCCCTTGGGCTTGAACAGACCCGAGGGCTTCGACTTCATGGCTTGGTTGACGAAAGGCACTGATGGAAAGAATCCTCACACATATGAGACTGTCGATCCCATTGTGGAGAAGAGCATCAAGTACCTCCAGGAGAAGGGATTCAAGAAAATCGGTGCTGTCGGATACTGCTTTGTGTGCACTTTCATATTTAATTGGATTGGTAGTTGCTAAATGCATACAGGGTGCTAAGTATGTTGTCCGTTTCATGCCCAAAGGAAAGGGTATTGATGTTGGATTTCTCGCTCACCCGTCGTACGTACTGCTGCACAATCTCAAGGTTCATCCATTAACGTGTCCCCCAGGTTTGTCGAAGAGGCTGAACTCGCAGCCATAGCGGGCCCCGTCTCAATCGCAGCCGCGGAAACGGATCAAATTTTTCCGGCTGAGAAACGCCATAAATCAGAAACCATCCTCGTCGAGACAAAGCAGCCATATCAAATCAACCTCTACAGCGGTGTTGTTCATGGGTTCTCGGTTCGTTGTGATTTGACGAAGAAACACGAGAAGTACGCGAAGGAGCAGGCATTCCTCCAGGCAGTTGCCTGGTTTGACGAGCATATGATTTGACTTGGCTGCGGTTTTGATCTGCCGAAGGGAAAAGGGAAGTTGTAACATGGCGGGTACTTACATTTGAGCTACCTAGGTCCGCCCTACTTCACTAGCTGAATTAAAGTAGTATGCAAATTAAATCATCCCCGTTCTATTCCGTCACCTGGCTCTTATCATCGACAAAATCGACAAATGGCAAGTCTCACGTCTCGCTGTGCCTATTGAGCATCCAGTCGCCACTTTTCTTTTATCTATGTGGCCCAACACATCAATTGCAATATACTGTCTGTTTGATTGTTTGATTTGCTTCTGAGTGAGTATTTACGAAGACAAATGTACAAAACAACAGGTCACAGGAGCCAAAGCCTGCGGCCTCATGATCAAGACACTTTCTAGTGTATCGAGCCCATCCTTCTGTATAGTAGCAGAAGGCACCGATCTGGCCATGATGGTGACGATCTGCCACATCAGCTCAGGTGTCTGGAGGTACGCGATTGGTTTGCGTTTGCGTTTGCGACCGATCTGTCGGAGATCAAGGCGCTGGAGGGGAAGGATATCCCTGGACTTGACGAAGGTTACCGGGAAATTGGAGGGAAGTGAGTGCTAATTACATGTCGCGTTCATAAAAGTTAGTTTAGCTTGTACAAGACTCGTCTCGCTGATCATGGCGACTTCCACTTTTCCATCCTCTGCCGAAGTTGCCAGAGCCCAAAGAAGAACTTACATCTCGTTTCATCCTGACATCAGCCATTCCGTGTGTCTTTTTGAACTCGACGCAGTATCGATATTGTGTCATGACTCTATCAAGTGTGTCATTTTTAAAGCAAAGGAGCGATGAAATCTACTCCTACTGTAAAATTCACCAAAGTATCGATGAAACCTTCTGATTCACTGATTTGGCGTAATACCGTGAATGCCACAGTAGCCCTAGCTACATCACGGCCACTCCTATAAAACCTCCCCTGGTCGGCGTTCTTCTCCAATAACATCTATGAGCATATCACCAATTCATATCGATCTCAACATACTTAACCCGCGAATGCAGCATTGCAGACTTGCCGACAAGCTCCAGCGCTTAACTATCTACCTTTCGCATCTTCTTAATCTTTATCTACACATCAATAAGCATTCAAACCCAAAATGCAGCTCATCCTCATTATCCTGATCCTCCTCCGCATCTCAAACTCGGTTTCAGTTGTTGCGCCCGGTCCTAGAGACCTTCCATACCCCACCAAAGCCCTTGAGTACAGAGGGGTTCTCGGTGGTCATGACGTTCAGTTGAATGGCACAGTCGAGGATATGATAGCCCAGGTTCGTCAATATCTCCTAAAGACGACCTCTTCGTAATGAGTTGAATGCTTAGCCCTATTTCGTGTAGGCTTAGTTCTTGAGCTCGTGGTCTTATCACTCATCTCATAGGTACTGACTCACGTGTAGATGCAATCCCTCCATCCCTCGACCTCTATCGACTCACTCTTCGCTGAGCGCACCTCTTCCAACACCTTTCACACCCGCCAAATTCAAATCGGTCTTAACTGTTGTCCTGTGGGTAGTCAGGGATGGAGAGCCACTACTCAATTTGACATCATTAACGGCATCAAACATCTCCAGAGCATTCCAATACTCGGCATCGATGGAAAATCCTGCAGCCGCATTTCGTGCTCTTATTCATCATCTATTTGGCTCTGTAACGATAACGATATCCGCGTCAACCGACTGGGCTCTGAGTACGCCTTATATGCTACCGCGTTGATTGAGCGATGTGGCTCTCGTGATCCTAACGGAGATTTGGTTGTTTGTGGGCAAGTTTTTGATATCCTGGGGTACAACATTATCGTTCGGGAAGATAGTTGCTGAAGGGACTCGGAAATTCAGAATTTATAAGTGCTCAAGCATTGAGAGGATTATCTTGGATGTCATTGGGAGCTTATGAAGTAAGACGGATGCAAGGGAGTGCGATAATAAGCGTGACTTAAGAATAGTTTTCTTCTTTCTGTAGCTAAATGCATGGAATCCCAGTAAATAAAAGTCGTGCAACGCTCAAGCTCCGAATATAGTAGTTACAAGTTCTCCCATAACAGATCAGTCTATGTTCATGGAGTTGATGTCCATGATGCCATACAATTCTAGATCTGTAATACATACAACAGCTTCGTACGCTCATCTTCTCAAGGTTCCATACACTTCACTTGTGCTGCTGCGATTGGTAAATTATCAAATCACTTCTCATTAGCTTTTCTGGGAATCCTACACAATCTAATAAATAATATCGAACATCAAATATCTGAGGGTACTGCAGCACCTGGAAGCCGATATTATTGCCCGAAATAAGTCAACATATGCTCGAGCACATAATGCATACGAGTGCGACACAGGCCAGGCATTAAGTTACCATTAATAACTGTGGAAAAGGCTATTGCAGACTATTTGTCATAAGTATATGGTTCTTTGGCTCATCATGTCAATTTCCAGCCTCTTCCGAAAATAAGCCTGTAATGATGTTATAGAAGGAAGAGTAGAAATGAATATTTGTTAGTTGTTGGATTTCGATATTTGTAAATAGTAGGCACTATTCTTAACGGTTTTTCGAGAAACTCCAGTCCAAGTCTACAAGGCAGCACCATTCCCTCTTGCCTCGTTGATCTTGCAAATAACGGCATCCAGGCCGGTGACCCTTTTCAACTCCCCATCGAACATACCGATAGGCAAAAAGGTCGACAGCCATACCAGCCAAGCACTACCACCCCGCCATATCTGATGCGGTGGTTTGGACTTGGTGAGGTCTTTCACCACGCCTTTCGCCCAGCTGTCAGCCTCCACGTAAGTCCCTTCCAAAGCTCTCAGCTTCTCGCCTGACAGCATCTTATCGGCGTCATCCCCTGCAATGGCATAAATTGAATCCGAAGGTAGGTCTTTGTGCACCAAGTTGGCAAGTATGTTGGATTTCACGCCGCCAGTCTTCAAGTCAACGACCCGAATGTTGAATGCCTGCAACTCCAGACGGAGGATGTCTGAGAACATGGCCAAGGCTGCTTTGGATGCATTGTATGCGGCTTGGAATGGCAGACCAGCCACTGATCCCGCGGACGTATGGTTCACCACCATCGCGCCGTCCTTGGCTCTCATGAGCAGAGGTATGAAGGCTTGAATGGTCGCGATGCAAGACCAGACGTTGAGATCGAAAATCTTCTTAGCTTCGGAGATAGAGAGGTCCGAGATTGGCATGTTGTACTGAGCACCAGCGTTGTTCAGCAGGACGTTCAGTGTGCCTCCAGTCAATTTCGTGACTTCAGAAACACAAGTCGATATTGACTCCTCAGACAAGACGTCCAATGTCAGTGATTCGATGCCCATCGCTTTTAGAACGCCCATCTTAGAAGGGTTTCGCGCCGTAGCGAAAACCCGATAGCCAACTTTGTGATACGCTACCGCAAGTGCAGCGCCGAGGCCTCCGTCCGAACAGCCTGTGATTAGGACTGTCTTCTTCTGCTGCTCTGAAAGTTGCGCCATTGGGGAAAACCTGTTGGCGAGTAAAATAGATATGGTATTCACAAAGGGTAGATATTATTGATAGCCGGGCAATTGATTGCATTCACTGGAGAGGAGAAGAATCACCGTAAGGTCAATTCGTACTAGGTAACACGGGCTGCGTCACGCTCTCACGTGATCGGGCATCGTACTCGTCCTGACATAAGAGAATCCATAAGTCCAATAGGAATTTGCTCGCCAGGTAATTATATTGATGCATTGGCTCTGACTGGATACTCAGCAAGGTAACAGTTGATCCACTTCGACATTCATATCGTTGTGCTTTGGGGAAAACATCTTGACCTGGTGCAAATGCTTTTGCCTCAGTATGACCAAAATAATAGTAAGAAAATTGATTCCAATGCATACAGGTTGATTTCTAACAACCACTGAGAGGAATGCGTATACAAGACATGATGATCTATGAATAGAAAAGATGCCTCTTATGTCGTCTTCAACTTTGCTGTAAGCTTACTCGGCATAACTCTGACAACCTAAAGCGCGGGGATCCGAGGAAGCTGGTTTACCCGAAAACAATCGCGGCCCGAACCATACCCGCCTGTACTCCTGGTAACAATACTCCACGCAATTGTGAAAGCCGTGGGCTACATACGGAGGTACAAGCCATCCTTATTCTCATACCACAAGTAGGGTTCGCTGATGTATAATAAACACAACATGTATACTTTTATGATACCACTGTCCAAGTACCGTGATCACGCCAAGTCGGCGGCTAAAGGTTCAGGCGACATCACAACGATTACGGAACTCTAGTCAAAACCCTCTTAATTGTTCTGCCGGCGCAGCCTTCTGAAATCGTCCTCCTTACTGGGGATTTTAGAAGCTAATGTCGTCCATCAGAACCAACTGACTTTTCTGTTGAATCTTATTCCGGAGATATGCGGCTGCAGGAACGGAGCCTCACTCAACTTCTCAAGCCACAATGAACCAAACCCTGCCAAGCCAAGTCGTACGAGCAGCGACCTCTCCCCTATGGGCCAAATAAAGTAAGCAGCAAAGCGGATACAATCGATCCGTAAGTAGTTTGTTAGTAAGAGATTACAGATCTTTTTGTTTTGAGTGGTGATCTCGTTGGAACATCGCCTAAACACGTGTTCTTCCTCGGATTTGGAATGAACGCTTACTCTATTGTACTACAAGGTCCTCTAGATGGAAGGTGGTCTTGCACGAGAGCCATAACCAATCATCTCGTAAGACCTTATTGCTGCTTTTACTTTACTTTATTGCAGAAACACTATGGAAACTGTTTTTCTTCTACCAATATCAACAACACCTACTCATCCGCTTCTTCGAGATAATAACTACGAACTCAGGCGTCTTACTATACTGTAAGCGTATGTTACCAGCGGATGATGAAATCGAGCATATCTTTCGCACAGTGCCACGGCGTTGTAAGGATGGTCTTGCAACTTATGTGGCTGGACAAAATATGGAAGGAGCGATTCCGAATAACTTCAATCTAGCTGTGGTTACTAAAAGCAGCATGTATCAAGAAATGGTGATAACGTGACAAGGAGCCTGTGCATCAGTATTTACTTACCCTTGTATCTACAGTAGGACGCGTCTCTCTACTCGTCATATCCCACAATTTATAATCTTGTACCTGTAAGTGCTTATACGTGCGGACTGGACTTTAGTCCACTTCAATATATCCATGGTACAAAAACCGCACAATATCCATCCTTCAACTGAGGAAGATATCTTTACTCAAGTCGATTGATCTCTGCCTGCCTCGCCAGCTCGTTTACAATGCATTACTCCAGCCTGTTCTTAGCGTCGCTACTTGCGTTTTCTAACGCCAGCCAGTTGTCATCACCTGTCGCAGCATCTTCGTGCCCACCTGTTTCGGGCACTTTTAACGTCACGAACTTTCAGTTGTACCCTGAGAACTCCGACTGGGATTCTATTCACTGCAAGTTCTACATCGGGTACGCTAATCAGCCCTTTGATCTGATGTTTCTGCCACTGACTTGAACATCCGCCAGATCCAACTTCAATGGCTCTGTCTTACTGTACGACCCGTACACCCAAGAACAGTCGATTATCTCCTTCCCTGGAATCTCTGGTGTTGTCCCCTACCATTGTTCTGGTGTCGATTTCGACGCCAGGACCGGACTTGTGTACGTCATGTGCAATTCTCGCACGCCATATGTATCAAATGGCCTGAACCTCACGGGCCCAAACAACTTGATCATATACGACACTACGACGCAAAAGGTTGCTTCGAACGTGGATCTGACGCCCATTCAAGCCCAGATACTGAATCAGACCGGCGTGTTTGCGAGCGGGTTCCAGGATATGGCAGAAGATACAGAAGGCAACTCCTACGCCATCGCTTCTTACGGAAACCTTATCGCCAAAATCAGTCCTTCGGGCGAGGTATCCAGCTTTTACGCTCCGGCGCCGGGAGCAAACAGCTCCGTCTACGGATTCGGTGGCATTGCTTCAGTGGGAAACGTCTTTGTGCTAGTTGACAACGCGTCTCAGACTCTACGCCGCTTTACCATTCCCCCAACGTCCATGGTCATCGAGGAAGTGAACGTGCCGAATTTACCAACCAATGCAACCTTTGATTTTGACGAGGCGTATCTACCGCCGAAATATTTTGGACGTATTCTTCTGGCCGCTGATGACGCTATCGGTATTCGGGTCTTCTATTCAGTGGACAGCTGGATCTCTGCAACTTACTTGGGCGTTGTGCTTAACCCCATTGTTGGAGGACTAACCACAGCTGTTGTTCAGATTTCGGAAAGCATCTACATCAGTGAGGAGTACCTTTTCGACACTGGCGTCTTTCAGGTTCCTGGGAATCGGACGGTGTTTCCTTTTACAGATATTACTGGTGACATAGAGAGGTTGATCGATGCGATTTAGATGGATTTCCTGATGCCGCAAAGGCGTTTTGCATGGGCTAGACGGAATTATGAGGGCTAAGCTTATCTCAGGCACGGGGTACTTATCCTCTGTGATGAAATACTGAAACGCCAAAGAAGCAACCAAGGTCCATAACTCACATCAACGGTATTATTACCTTCTTGGTCCCGGCCAATATAGAATTCAACTTGTTAGAACCTAGACCGTTGTGTACACCGCTTGCCTGCAATGTGAAATAATAACGTCGCTTTCAACCACATCCCTCAAGTGACTTTCACCCAGTACCGAGATTGATAATCAAAACACTGGCCGGTCGGTAGCACAGTTGCAGCACTTGTGTCGCGCCTGGTAAGGTTACTTCACGGCCCCGATCCATCAAAGGGGAGATAACTGGAACACCGTCTAAAAATGAGGCGGGTTACTCTGGCAATGTGGTAGAATCTGAATGAGCTGTCGTTCGCTACCACTGATAGCCTGAACGTTCGACCAATGCTTTCGAGGGTTACACTTGCCCACAATAGCATGCATTCACCAGTCCTGAATTTAGCGAGGACTCGCCATGCCGGCCAACTGTACCTATGGTTGGAAAGCTAAAACATGTGGCCGCTAACTTGACAGTGGGGATTGAGTAAGTTTCCAACATGATCCCAGCCTTTCCTGGCCAGCGCCTACGAGTCTATACCACAACCTTGGCGCCGATCATACCGGCCTACCGTTTCCTCTTGCGGACCAAGGAACTCCACGATGCAAAAAGATCCTCTATTTTAAAACTTCATACAAAACCTCGAATCCCTCTGATACCAGTACTCTTCTTCTTTGCATCATTCGAGTCCTTGTCTCTTTCCCTCTCCTTCCCTTTGTCTTTCTTCTCCTTATCCTTCTTGCCGATGTTCTGTACACCACCTAAGTGATAATCAGCACTACTCCAAACAAGTACGGTATCAGGGAAAGGAAAGGCTTACCTCGACCGTGAATTCTGATATCACTTTGAGGCTTGATCTTCGGCTTCGTATTTCCATGGCCATCTAAGCTGGGACCCTCCGAATCCAAACTTCCCGCTCGCGCTCCTCCTTCGGCGGCATCCCCACTCTGAACTGGAGGGTGGAACAAACTCCCGTTCCCAGCTACGGGACTTCTAGAAGCCTGACTTGTAGGCGTGAAGCGTGTGTCTAGTCTAGTCGGACGCGCTGGGAGGTTCTTCGGACTCATCGAGCCAGGGTTGCTGTCGAACTCTGTCTCGGAGAACGTGTGATTTCGTTTTCTGACGCCATCGGAGACCACCGGCGTCGGGCTTTGAGTTCTGAATGTATAGCTCTGATGGAGCGATGGGCGAGTAGAACCACCGCCAAGAAGTGAGTCTCCATTGCCATCTCCATCCTGGTCATGTGCTTCTTTGAGCTCAAGGTAGGCTGAATGCAATGCATTGAATCGTTTGAGGAGGTGATTATGCGCTTTCTGAACCTCTACAACCCTGTTTCGAGAAACAGCGAGAGCGGAGTCAATCATGCGCTGCGACAGGCCTGGGTCTTTCTTGCTCTCACTGAAATTGACAGCATCCTCGGGCTGATTCCGTAAGAGTTCAGCTTCGAAGAATGCCTTGTGTTTATGCACCTCCTCGTCACGGGCTTGAAGCCTAAGAGTAAGAATCTCGACTTTTTTGAGTGCATCCTCTTCACGTTCACGTGCTTGTTCAGCTTCGGTTTCGCCTGCTTCATAAGTCCGCAAAGCCAGTGTCAACTTTTCCACCTCAGTTCGGAGACGTTCCAGCTCGTCTAGACTGGCCTCGATCGACTGCATTTTTTGCCTAGATGCCAACTCTTTAGCCTCGGACGACACAACGAGCTGCCGCAGTTGAGAAACGTCGTCTCGTAATACAGCAAGTTCCCGATCAAGCTCTTGCTTTTCTAGCACCCATTTCTTCTGCTCATCCTTCAAGGCACGTAATTTAGTGGAGAGGTCAGTTTCCCATTTACGGCTATGACTCTTGCTCATCTCGCCTTCTTTTTTCAATTGTGCATTCAATCTCTTTGCCTCTTCCAGCTTAGATTTAAGACCACGATTTGAATTCAGCAGATTCTGCGTCTCCGCTTCGACACGTGCTTCGCGGATCTGCTTTCGGCGAAGCTGCCCAATATGTGACAGATGCTGCTGTTTGAGATAACGCTCAAAGTTGAGATCGTTCCGAAGCAATTGGATTTCGCGATGCAGGTAGGCGACTTTGAGACCAGGATCGTTGGTACCGGGCCGCAACGAAGGCGACCGTGGCGCCGGGTCTCTGGAAAGAGATTGAAGATACGCATCTACGTGCGTAGAGTTATCTTGGTGGTTCTGACTCAGAGCGAGGGATGCAACGCTATCGTTAGTGAGGGCTTGGTACAGACTCCCTCGTGTAGACCTCTGAGAAATCAGCATCTCCTGCAGCTGAGGATGCGATAGTGAGTTGACCATATGAGGTGGGAGAGTAGGGCTATCGCCGACCGGCCGTGAGTTGGGTGAGTCGGCTATTGACGGCATCGATTGGCTGGTTTGTGACGCCTTCCGGTGCAATCCAGAATTTCTGCATCCATCTGGCGATGCGACCATGGTTGATGAAGTGTTTCGCCAGCTGGTATGTCTAGACTGGAATTGCGTCGTTGGTTCTTGGTCCCCAAGCAGCTGATCAGGCACATCGGCATTCGCATCAACTTTCTTTGATGCATTCGATCCTCTCGATCTCGCCGCAAGTATTTGCCCTTCTTCACCCGGACTATAAAGCGCCATACAATCGGCAACCACGTCCGCAGCTTCACTTTTCATCCAACGATTGTTGTCTGTAAGCTCTGACTCTATAGTCATTTCGTAGAAGTTCGGGTGCAGGAGATGAACTTGTCTGAATGGCTCTGACCTTTGGCGAATTTCCGTCGGCTGAACATCGAGATCGTCTGCTCCGGGGAAGTTCGCATGCCGCAGGTATTTCTGAGGTTTCCTGATGTAGCTCATGAAGTTGATAGGATATAGCCCGTACAGGAATGTAAAGTAATGGAGTAGCTCTGGTACGGTTTCGTCGTCGGACTCCAGTAGATAGGAGAGTTTGGACCAGGAAGAATTGTCTTCAGTTGGGGGCGTCTCCGATTTCTCATTGTCCTCGTCAATCGCAGCGTTTTCAGTCTTTGCTCGGCGTTCCCGGTCCCAGAATAGCATTCGACTATAGATATTGAATAGAGCAGGGAGGTGAGTCGCCAAATCGCTAGGTATATGGGGCAAGAACATGACTAGGGCTGTCATGGCGAGTGATATAGCTCGCGTGGAAGTATCAATTTGAAGGCATCTCAAAAGATTATCGAACAACGGTGTTTGGAGGAGCTGGTGAAGATGCGGAGGCTGATGTCGTATGAATTCGCAAAGGAGTGATAGAACCAGTATCCGGCTTTCTTTCTTCACGAAGAACTTATTGATCGTATTCAAGAAGTCCTAAGCCGGAATTAGCTCCATGTTGTGAATTTTGTTGAACAAACCAACCTTTGGTCTCCTTCTACCAAACGCCAACAAGATCAATTGAATCTGGCCCTCGACAAACCTGGCCTCGTTGTTAAAATCTGCATTTCCAGCCTGATGTTTCTTTAGCCATACAGCCAGTAGATTCTCGGAGAGGGCCTCGGAAGCCTGCATAGCGTCATCCTTCTCCACCTCATCCTCCTCGTCATACACCAATATGTCCAGTAATATGTTCTTTGCCTCAAGCGCTAGGCCCTTCTCTTCTCCGATATTGTTCAGAACGGGAGAGGCGAGCTTATCCCACCACTCCAACAGCCTGCCAGACCCGCGTATGCCTAGCTTCAACGTCCTCAGGATCCCAAGAAATGGCGCAAGTTGGGGTGCCTTGTCATGAATGTGGGTGGCGTAGAGGCTGAGCAACTCCTCTTGCAGACGCTGAGACTCGGAGTCCTCATATGTGGCATGTTTCTCAAGATACGCATTGAGGACTTGTAGAAGATCGTCGGGGAGGGGTAGTGAGACGGTTGGGAGAGAGGAGTTCAGGGCTTTCGTCAAATCCTTGAAGGATCTGCCATGTGTGAGCTATGTGACTATTCGACCCAAGAATGAGACAAACCCAGAAGACATGACTCTTAAGGCTTACCAGAGACTGTTTTTGCAGCCCCTGAGGATGCTATCTCCTTGTTTGCGGAACGGGGTTCGGGTTTCTTATATCGCGGGGTCACAGGTGCGGCGGAGGATACGGTCAGAGCAAGGCGTTGTTGACACGCGGCAGTGTAGAGTTCGCATCGAGGCCACGATTCTTCAACGGCATCTGCTTCCAATTCTGAAGTCAAGGCTGGCAGCAGTGAGGTTCGAGTTGGAGAGTTGAAGTGAAGGTTGAGAGGAGAAAAAGCAAATCTTGAATCGTCTCAGGAGCTGTCATCCCTGCAAGCGTGATGTACTCGAGTGGTTCAGGTTGCAATCTTATCGCCGAAAGACCCTTAAGCTCGCAGCCAACAGTTACTTGTACTCGCAATATCAGCCATTCCACAACTTGGAAAAAGCACTTCTTGCAGCGAGGCGTATTCGGTCAGCCGCTCGGAATTTATGCATTCAGATAAGTATATATATGAATAATGCGTATATAATCCCTCCAAAGTCTTTTTCTTTCTTCCACCATCCACTACGCCCCCTTCCCATGGCTCTTGTCATTATTACCCCCAATCAGTATGGAAATAGACCTCGTTCTGACACACAAGACAGCGACCATAACTGGTGCCTCTCGCGGGCTGGTTGCATCTATGGCTTACGAGCTCGCAAAACGTGGACATAGTAGTTGTTCATGCCTTTCCTAGGAGCAAATCTCTTGTTGAAGCTCAGCAAAAAGATATCTAGTCGCTTCCTCATGATTCAAGAGCTTTGGGCAAACGGATTGACGTGGTATCCATTGAAGCTACAGATATCTCGTCGATCATTTGTCATGTTGGTGTGGTCAGACAAAACAACGATAAAGCATGAGCTGGCTTCCCAAGCCCATCCTCTATTGTTACAAGTTCCCAAATGCTTTAGAGAGTTTGACACGCTGCTGGGATGCCGAGTTAGGACAAAAGGGTACATCAATCAGTTGCGTGAAAGACATTGTTGAGTTTTAGGAAGAAAGATACGCCTTTAGAGAACAGGCTGGGATTGAAGGAAGAGGTGCCCGACGTCGTCGCTTGGTTGGCTTGCCCAGATAGTCGGTGGGTGATAGGACAATGCTTGAGTGATGGGCAATATGTTGAATTTCAAGAAACGTGAGAACATTCTTCGTTTTCGATGGTAAGCGAGGCGCAATTGTCTTGGAGCTATATTTCATCAACCTCCTGCTTACTGTTATGGTTTCAGGTACAACTCTTTTATGGCACAGCTGGTCTATTTGTCACCATGGAATATGTATAAGTACACATGTGTGAAAGCTCCTTTTGCCAACACCTGGGGGATTAAGTACTTCACTCATTGGAAGTGAATAGCTAGCCCACCCATTAGCCGTACTCTCGACGATCGCTGTATATCAAAGTAAGTTTCCAAAAAGCGGTCGATGTCTATGTACTTGTACCTGCGTAGGTTACTTCTGAGTTCTGACATGGGACGAGTAGACCCCTGCGTAAGATCCAGGGCGTGACAGAAGAATTCCAACCTCCGGTCCGCAGTGGTACTCGAGTATCGTCTCACCAAACAATGAAGAGACATCGACTATATTCCACGAAACACCATTACCCTCCCATCACCACACAAGGAACAATCAAGCACCAGTTAGAAAAGACTCGAATGCCGGTCTCGCTTGTCGGTTCTTCAACTCACCATTTTACGTAGGGGGAGTAAGTAAAGGTATTTATCGACATCAGACACATTAAGAGCCAGGGACAGAAAGAATCGGGTGCTGCTTCGAGTCCTCCTACCGCGGTACTTATCTGCGGCACATGTTGCCAAGAAGGAATACTTGTAGTCCTGTGATTCCGATGATTGGTTGGACAGCAAGACGATGGAGATTTCAAATGCCATCTATCATCGCCAAGATCTCGGTGTTCCACAGTCCCCCATGCAGAAAAGCTCTTTGAGGAAAGTTCAAGCTGTAAAGTGTAGCACGGCATCGTCAAATGAGCACCGCGACGTGTATTACATGATCCTACTTGTATCCACTAGGCAACGTGACTAGCTCGGCTCCTCTTGTTGATACCGTAACACCGCTTCTCTTCTTACCTACACTTCGGACTTGACGCGGTCTCTCATTCTACTGGTAGCAGCTCCTCTACCGATTCCCCCTGCCGAGAAAAGCCGGGATTTTCCGGGTACCGGGTACGTACCTTACTCTACAAGGTAAGGTCCCTCACCTCACCTCAAGGTTGGGCCACGTGAGAGCAGAGCCTCAACTGTAAGCGAGACCGCCACCCGGATCCATGTCAGATGACGTTGGAAAATAACACAAAACTCTTGAAGTCATCACTCGTCGCTCATCAATCATTAGGTCCCCATCACATCACGACTTCTGCTCTGGTAAGTGCCGGGTGGACTCGATGGACTTGGTGAAGATGATGCTTTGCTTCCACATGCACAACTTACACAACTTACACAACTTACACAACTTACCCCCTGTTTTTGCGTTTATGTTTGTGATTTGTTTTGTTTTGTTTTGTTTTGTTTTGTTTTTCATGGCAGTTTGTATCCAACAACATCGGTTGCAGGCGTGGCTTCGGTTCGGCAGTCCTAGCTCAGGAACAACAAATCATCGAATCCATCATGTGGTGACATCAATCATTTGGTGCATGATGAACTCGCCTTACTGTATTAGCTCTCCAGAAGCACAAAAGAAGTCTAGAGACAGTCTGAGAGTAACATTTCGGGAAGTTGAAGTTTTCTTGTAACTAATTGGACGCTAGGATGTCATACGCACAACTACTAGCTAACTACCTGGGCTCGGGAACGAGATGCAGGAGCTTCACGTCCGTTGGAGCTATGCCGTGGATGATTGATTGATTGATCGCATTATTACTTCATAATCCAAATCTGATCAACGTCATGTTCTAGCTTGCTAGATTGCTAGCTTGCTACTAGCTTGCTACTAGCTTGCAAACACCAACTGTATAAGTTCTGAGAGGTACCTACCTTACTTCGCATGCGAGTCTCCTTTTCCTTCTCCTTCACGACAATCGATTCATTTCCCACAATGTTTTTCAGAGCAGGACTTGCCGCTGGTCTCGTATCTACAGCTTCTGCCGCTGCCATCACCATCACCCAGCTATCTGATGGCCAGATCCAGGCAGCTGCTGTGACAGCAACACCCGGCTCAGCCTCAGCCTCAGCCTCAGCCGCGGGACAATACTCCCCCTTGCCATACTCATACCCTCAATCGCCGTCTGTCAATAGCGCAGCAGTCTCGTCCGTTGTTTCCGTCGCCGGCATCCCAGCTTCGGAAATCCCAGGTGCTACAAATGCTATTCCTCCTGTTATCAGCAGCCAGGTGACAGGCGTCACCAGCCACGGTCCCTTCTCTGGTACTCCAACCACAACTGGCGCTGTTAGCAACTCACCTTTGGCCACGGCCATCCCAATGTTGCCCCCCAATCCAACCGCATTGGTCTACAATCCCAATGGTACCTTGAACGACCCACAACCGATTCCCTACCAGCCAGCGGGAGGTCTTGGAACAAATGGTACTGAGCCCGTTTACCGCGTCCAGTCCGACTTCGACTACGAATCCGTCCTTCTCGGCCTTTATCAGGAATGGATCGAACTTGACCTCTTCCACTACATTCTTGCGACCTTCTCCGAGGAAGAATTCACGGCCGCGGGTCTCACCCCCAGCGACCGCTTTCTCATCGAGTTTATGGCCGACCAAGAATCTGGCCATGCCACTCTCCTTTCCAACCTGCTCGGTGGTCCAGGAGGCGCAACTCCGCAATGCACTTACAATTATCCATTCACAACTGTACATGAGGCATTTGACTTTACTCAAAAACTCACCCGCTTTGGCGAGTCCGGAGTGTGGGGATTCCAATCGCATCTCGATTCTCGCGAAGTCGCCCAACTTCTTGACCAGTCAATCGCTACCGAGGCTCGTCAACAGATGATTTTCCGCCAGTTCTCAGGCCTCTTCCCCATGCCAGTTTGGTTCGAGACTGGTATTCCCCAGTCTTGGGCGTGGACTCTACTCGCCCCATACATCTCGTCCTGTCCCGCGGACTCCAAGCGTCTTGCATGGCAAAACTTCCCGGCTCTCAACGTTCTCAATCAGCCCAACAGCGCTCGTCGTAACGCTACTCAGACGGGTTTCAATGAGACTACCGGGTTCGGTCCCGCAGCTCCATCATCTGATGTACCTGTCAACGAGTCATGCGTTGCGAACAATGTTACCGGCTTCGACTGCTCTGCGTCCATATCCCAGAACCGATCGATCCCGCTCTCCTTCCCCGGCCGCGAGGTCTTTCTCTCTTGGGAGAATCCTGGAAAGGCTGTCGGACCCAACAACTCGTATGTGACTGATACTAAAGCTGGTGCTCCTGCGTGGGTCTTATGGGTTTCCCAACTCAATATCACGTATTCGCCTTTGACCAACATCTCTGTTCAAGGGGGATTGAACTATGGTCAAACAATTCAACCTGATGTGTCAACATATGAGGGTGATCCAGCCATCAATGGTAAGTTCTAGTTTATCTTTGTAGTGATGTGTACTTGCTAATTGCATGTAGGAACGATGTTCATTGCGTTGACTGATGTCAACCTGCCCTACACCGCATTCAACCTCAGTAACGTTAACCCTCATGTGGCAGCTGGTCCTTTCTTGTACCAAGCAGGATAAGTCCCAAGTATTGTCGTGGACATTGTCCGTGTTGTAAAAACAGGCTTGCGAAATAGAAGGTGTATTTAGGGATGGTTCAAATATGTTGATGAATAATATAATATTTACAATAACTCTTTAACTCCATCGGTTCATTCTCTTAACTCCATCGGTGCATTCTTTTAACTCCATTCTTTTAACTCCATCGGTTCAGTCTGATGTTGAGTTTGACCACTCTGTTATTATTCATATCTTTTTCCATTCAGGAATACGTTTTCCAAGTAGTTTTTGGCAAGTTCGTCGAGTCATATTCAGAGTAAACTCACAACCGTTACAGAGTAGCACTGGAATTAAAATAAGAAAGTAGGCAGAATGGAATGTACCAATAGAAGTCGAGTACGGAGGTACCTCCGTCCGCTCAAGGATATTGATATTCTATATTGGTCGTGCGGTGATGCCTCTAACCAGGTCGAAGCTTTCCATTTCATATCGTGAAATAGGGTGAATAACGGCAGTTTGATATTATCTAACTTCCATTCATCAGAATACTGAAATGGGTGTGACAGAACCCCCAATCCTTAACTCCATAAACTGCGGCCCCCTAAATTGACTAGCGGTCGGTACCTGAGCAGAATAACCCGCCGATCGCGCGAGCCTGACCAACAATGCGCGGCTGGTAAAAGCTCGTTCCACCGCCTAGAGCAGCTCTCTAGGCCGTGTACAGAGTTTTGATTCCAAAGTATCCCAGTCGTCAATATCACGCGCAGATCTTACGCGGCGGTTTCTAGATTTCTAAGCTGTATTTCAAGCTGCTCATTTTAGAATATCTTAGTACTCTACGCTATTTGGATTTTTTTTGCAGTGGTCGGAGTTTACGGACGCAGCAATCTCACCAGGCCTAGGGTACATCCCCACAGTCTGCAAAGGCGGAGGTGGTCATGATGGAGCATGAATTCGTTATAATATGAGGGTGGTCACCTATCTCAATAGAGGAGAAGTCATTCTCACACTTGACAAAATTGCAATTCGACATCATGTTATCTGCTAAGCCCATCATTGGTGCTTTCCTGTGGACTCTGCTGCCCAATTTAGTCTCAAGCATGGCGAACAACACAGTACCTCCTTTTGCGAACAACACATTACCTCCTTCAGCTTCAACTCTCATCGCCTCCGGAATCAAGGCTTTAGGCGGTTCGCAAGCCCTTTTGGGAATATCGGGAGTGACTCTCGGAGTTCCTGTGTAAATACTGGCCCAAATTATCACGCCCAGGCTATCTATCAATACTAATTTGCTCTATAGTCTTTACCGCACCCAAACTTTGATGGAGGGATACACATTAAATGGCACTGAGACGTCTATTGTCACCGCCGGTGCTCAGAACGTGTCATTTTTGTACAGCAGCGGGAATCTTCAGCAGCGAATTGACAAACTCGGTCAGGTGGCTGGTGAGTTTGACCTTCTCTCAACGGAATTATGTCTGTGAAGCTCATGAGATATAGCGTGGCTTGACTTCGGACGAGAGTCGTTAGATCCATTGAACTACTCTCTGGTTGTTCAGGCAGGAAGTGAAGGCTTCGCCTGCTTTGCGCAAGGAAACAACCTGATCTTTGATCCTGCTTCTGTAACCTCTGGATATACGGATGGTAAGCCGGCTATCTATCACGGAAGCTTGAGTCCTATATTGACAGATACTTTAGGTCTGCTGGGCCAGTACCTTATTGACCAGGCAATGCAGATGTCCCCCAAACTGTTATCAACAGTATGTTACGACATAGGTCTATTTAATCTTTATGGTCTGACAGAGAGAACAGTTCGATCCAGCTGCAGCGACCTCATCCTATGTTACGATCCCGAATTCCAAGCCGCTTTTGTCAGGTAAGACTTCTCACAGTTACCTACACACCACGCTAAATTTACATCTCCACAGTCTTCGATCCAGTCCTTAACTTGTCTATCATCTTTGATCCCGACACTCACTTGCCCTACATAATCCGATCCTTCGAAGATCACTTGGTGTTCGGTCCCTCAACGAGCGATCTGATGGTATATAACTACACGTCTATCGACGGCGTCATGTTTCCCCGTCGCTTCAAAATCGTCTACAACAACGTCCACCTGCTCGCAGATTTCCTCGTTGAAAGCATTGACGTCAACCCAAGTTTTCCTGCCGGCTTCTTCGACGGTCTGCCCGTCACGCCAAATACCCCGATTCCAGCATTGGAGGTCAGCGCCGAGTACGGCGCTGCTGAAATTGGCGAGTACTCGGCCAATGCGCTCTACAATGGGAAATATACCGGGACGCTGGCGAATCTGTCCGCCACGCATCCTGTCGCCGCGTTGGAGAACTTATGGCGCCTCAACTTTGCCGATGCTCCCAGTTACTCACAGATGGTATTGGTTTTCTGTGACGCGGTTATAGTTACCGATGCAACACCCCATCAGAGTCATCTAGTTATCCAATGGGTGCGAGAGCAACTAGGGAGAAATATCACGCACATCTGGGTGAGTCAATCCGGAAAAAAAATACCTGGTCACTGCATATTGACCGATTTTAGGTCACACATCACCACCACGACCACAGCTATGGCGTTCACGATTACATATCCGCCGGAGCCAAGATGATCGTGTTGGACAAAGCCGAAGAATACTGGTCCAACGTTCCCGGCATCGAATTTGAGACATACTCGTAGGTCATTAATCTCGCTTTCGATGAGCACCATAATAACCATTACCCAGCGATGAGAAGCCATATATCCACAAGGACGCCGATCTTCAAGTCCGGTTCATTGACCTCGAAGACCCGGTCCACGCCGAGGATCAATCCTACGCATTTGTATCCGCCGCGTGCCCGAAAGCAAACGATACCGTGGTCACCTTCCAGGCGGATTACTGGAACCCCAACTTCACCGATTACGAGTTTGACCAGAACCAAGCTCTCGTGTTCTACAACAAGCTCGCGAGGGATGGAGTTGCTCGAAGTTCATTGTAAGCAGCGAACACGGCGTGAAGAACAAGCATACTAACGAGACTATTAGAGCGATTCCGGCCCACGGTTCGCCGACGCCGTTTCAAGAGCTGATTGACGTCGTGGGATTCCCGTATCCTAATCATGACGCAACATCTTTCCACAAAGGAGGGCCTTTGTGCTAATAGCTGCGGTCTGTTGCTATTTTTGAAAAGTTGAGCTAGGCTGGGTAGGGGTTGTTGTAGATTTTCCTATGACTCTATGAGCTCTGCTGAGTAGCTCGGTGGTATCTTCATCTATGTATCTTATTTTAATTTCAAAAGCATGAATCGTTTTCATTTTTGGCGAAAGAAGAAGATGGTCCTTTGGTGTCTTTGTTTTCCCACATAGTAACTAATGGCCACTATCGAATTATAAATAGGAATGCATATCAATTGGAAATACTGATATTGAATAGGCTTGCTTGGGTAGGTTTCGGAGTCCTAGGGGACCTAGTAGGGCTGGTAGGAGGAAATATCCGATGAATCCTTCAGTAACCAGAGGTCCCTGTTGCCCACTGGGCTCAAGGTCGATGACGCGATGAGATCCGTCATCAGCCCTTTCAGCAGGTAATTGCCATCTAGAAAAGTGAATACCTATTACGAAGCTTCTATGAATTTCATTGAACCAAGTATCTTTGCCTAGCTAGGACTCTTCCTTGTTGAAATTTGTTGCATGTCTTTTCAAGCTTCGGTAGGTCTGTATGGGGTCTTGTATATTTTGGATGTTTATACGCCGTGATGAGCCAATGAAGTAGGAAACAAGGAACTTATGAGTGGGCTTTGTTGCACGTCTGATTTATTTTATGCACAATTACCTCACTCGGGCCTGTTGGGATGTGAGACACCTTGTGGTTTTCCCCTAGTTTTTTGGTCGCTTCCTAATTAGTTTCCGGTCCCATTCAATGGTTGAACTTCGCCCTGGATCAAGGGTCGCTGTTGAAAAATCAGGGCTCATGCAAGCCATGTGATCGGGCAGTCCAACAGTACGATCTTTCTTTTATAACACGAAGTATTCGCAATATGAGAGCTGCTGAATGGGAATGCTGTTGCTGCAGACGCTTTGATGAGGTCCTCCTGGCTTCACCCTTTCCCATGTCCCTGAAAGACCAATGATCCTTGGAAGACACTCCGCTGATGCTTGCAAACAAGTCTCCAAGCTTTGCGTCTGTAGAACTCAATTAAGGCAGGAACTTCCCAGAGAATTGTACATATGAAGTTACTCCCATCACAGTGCCTAAATTGATTATCAAAATGGGCCTCAAGCAAAGCTCCTGCTAATGTCGAGTCCTATTCCTCCGTCCATTCTACTTCTACATGCCAATTTTCACACCTCCTCTTTATCGACCGCAGCTGTCAATCTATCCACCTCTTCCTCTCCTCCCCCACCTCTCTAGGCTCAAAACTCATAACAGCAATGAACAAAGCGTCACTTCCCTGGCTCTTGCGTATTGCTAATACAGACTCTTGAGTACGAGTAATTGATCAAACCCACTGGGACTTGGGTTTAAGGAAATAAGAACTTAGTTCTGCGCCTCGACTTCGTTTGATAGCCGTGTCTGGTGGCAGTTCTGTGCCTTGCGAGACTTTCCGCTAGTGTCTTGGGAAGTTCTGTACCCATATATGTGTGTCGTGATGGAAAACATCAGAAGGCCACGCACTGCGTCATCTCCGAGTAATTTCCTTGACTGAAAGGAAAAGCTAGAGAGTTTGTGCAAGTCGCAGTTGCAAATGTGAAGCCCAAGGACTACAGGAGCTCACGAGTTCCCCTCTTCAGTGACTCGGACTTGAGAGACGGGCTTCGAGCGAAAACGGGCATCGAGGATTCGAATGGCCTTCTTAGAGCAACAGTCGCAAACTTTGTCAATCCAAGCAGCATTGTAGGACATCTTTTGCACCTACGTAGAGTAGTTGTTGTTGTTGTTGAATGAAGCTACCACAATGCTCGGCAGCGTCTGAAAGTTGGAGACGTGAGTGCAATCAATCATGCAGCCGAGGTTGTCAATGCACCGCAATATGCGGAGCAGAAAACCGCAAACGCAAATGATTGTTGAGGGCTTTTTATCTCTAAACTCTATTTGCCAAATTTTTTCGAAGAATAACACCAAAGACGTTTTTTCCCCATGTAACTACGTTAAATTCCGTACTAGATCCATTTACACAAGCTTCCTAGCTTCGCCGCCAGCAATCGACCCCTCATGCTCCGCCACTCCATCTCCCAGCTCTTTCCCTTCCCCACACCGCGCGAACAACTGGGCCACGAAGAGCGACAACACCCAAGACACAATGATTTCCTCTCTCCAACCCTCGAGACCAAAAGTACCTACTCCCATTCATCCCCCCAAAGCCCGCATAAGAGCAAAGCTGATATCGTGGCTTAGCTACAAACTCACGCTTCTCCGCCCTTAAATCAACAACCTATCCGACACTTGTCGAGCCCACGGAATCAAATCGAAGCCATGCCACCTCTTCCTGCCGCGCTACCTGCCATACAAAGACCATCGTACATGCCGACTCCCACGAGAGCGATACTGGATTCCGCAGTGAGACATCCGGTGTTCTTTACGGACAGACTCGTGAAGGCGCCTACGGGCGTTCAAGCGGGGAGTATGGGCTGGGGCAGTCCTGTCGCAGCGGGATATGTGTTTGAAGATGGGGTCAGGAGGGAGGGTACTTCCAGGCTATGAGGTTGCGGGAGGTCGAGGAGGTTGATGGACGTCGATGAACGGCATGGTACCTCTGAAGGGATGGAATACCACGAGTATTCAGGACATATGATGATATGGCGTTCGGAGTTTGTGGGGAAATTTGTTGGCTGTACAGTCATGACAACATAGGGGCTTTGGACTTATTGACATCGAAGTCATCCGGGATGCAAAACCCTTGACAATGGGAATTACACTGAGGCGGATCGATACCTTCATTGGTCACGGACTCCATGATACTCGAGTATAAACAGAAGTAATTCTTCTGTGATGTATATATCTCTCGATTTCCTTGAGGATAGCAACGGTCTGCTGGCTTAGGCAGTGACCTAGTATCTGACATTCATCCTCAATCCTTCAATCCAACTTCCCAGCCTGAGTCGTGGAACTGTACCCCGCTCGCCCCCCAACACCACCTAAGCCGCTCTACATGGGCGCGAGAGGTGAGCAGCAATCATGATCCTACGTCACCTGAAGCCAACTGCAAGAGAGAACCAAGTATCACGAATCCAAGCTCGATTTTTCAACCGCCGATCACCCCTCTGATTTATTAAAGCAACTATCATCCCAAGACACCTCTAGCAGATATAGACATTGAACTCATGCTCGCCTAGCTAGCACTTCCAGCGCATCTTAGAGAGACAAATCGAGATCTAGTTGCTGGTCGCTTTGGATTCTGCGCCAGAAGTGCCGTTGCTGCTCATCGAGCAAGCCAGTTACCCTGGGCTTTGACAACAAGACGACCATCTTGAAGATCCAAAATATCATTCCAGAGACCAAGTGATACCAGAGGCTGTGTTGGAGCCGAACTCTTGGGATGTTCGCACTGTTTTTGTTAAGGTACCACCCTATAGATTGGGCCCTCCCACAGAGCTCGAAGTATGTCGACGTCGGCGACCCAACAACCAGAGTCTCGAATGGGTATGACGGACTCCAGCATCGAAAATTGAGGATCTTTTTGGCCACTGGATCCGTTTTGGAAGAAAGGAACGTGGTAGTCGGTGAAAGATAGATGCAGTGAAGTTCCCGCCAAGCAGTCTTCTGGCTGTCCATCAAATTTTGTGAAAAGAGAATCTCCACGCGCCCAAGTCTATATTTCGTATCATGGGGCTCGTTTTCGGCGACACTAGCATCACCACACCCGGTTTCCCAACGTTGCCCAGAATACGTCTAAGCTCGTTATCTTGCGCATATTCGAAAGGATCGCAAACAAGCTGGGTAGAAGTAAGCTTGATGTGTTGGCATGACAATTTGTAGGGGATAAATACCTTCTTTGGTACGTATATGGAGTCCCCCGCGGATATGTCTATGGCATCTTCGAGCGCCGGGACGTCAATATCACGACCGCCCTCAAAATATGCAATTACTGCCATTGCTTTGCTTCTTAACCCGAAGCTAAATATGGTGTCCTGGTGTAAGTCGGCAAGTGGGTCATGTATTTTACGAGTCACATCTCCGCCTAACTTAGTTTCAATGAAGGGATGATTGAGACTTTCCACGCTGAGGGTGGCATCTGAAAGAGATGCATGTATTCTAGATACCATCGAGAAAATCGACAATGTCTTGTAAGCTGGAGAGCCCCAATCGGTTGTTATACTTTGGAGCTTTTCTGCGGAGACCAATCCCATTCCGAAGCACCAGGCGATATCATCGTAGCTCAGTTTTGGGGGATTCATAAAGAGCTCTGATGACGTTTCCTGCCGCTTTACAAACATTGCAACAGTTGTTGTATCACCGAAAATGAAATCCAAGGTCTCTTCTTTGTACAAATTGTAGTGAACGGACATTAGTTCACCATTAAACAGGATCGGACTATACTGATGTGTTACCTCTTCCTCAGGTGTGATTTGAGAGTGTAATTCTGGTAGCCAGCGGTGATGAGATCGGTGATTTGTGATCCCGTTGAATAATCCTGGGTCTTCCATAGAAGCTGGAAGTTGGAAAAATAAAGTTGCATAGATGTTGTTCGTCGCCTTCGATGATACGCTTTCTGACCAGACTGATTCTGGCGGAGCAGTTCCATCAATCTCAGATGGATCAAGCTCCATATTTGATCCTAGAATTCCATAATCGCAGAGTGCTGGATCTTGATCTTCCATGCTCTCTTCTAAATCATAACAACAACACAGTATCGTGAATTCCTTGGACAATGCTGCTTTCGACAGTCTAGCCGTTATCATTACTCTTTGGTTTGACAAGGGCCAAAAAGAAGTTCTCCGACTAACACGATTCCTCCTTGAGTCATGTACTGGAGCCTAAAGTCTATAAGAGGATTTGCCGTGGCTATTCTTTGGTTTGGGTTATGAGAGAGGGTCATCTGATGATGCTCCTTGGCGGGCTCGCACGTTATTGCACACATTCGCTAACTCAGGGAGGGTGAGGCAGGAAACAAAATAAGCCTAGACTTATCCATCATGTGGAAATATCCTGCCATGGAGGTACGAGACATCGCTGGCGAGTTGAGCACCCTTTTGCATTTTGGCCTGACAAGGTTTCACGGAAATAAAACCAGTGATGTTGACTTTCTTCAACTAAATGAAGCGTACTTGACTAAAAGTAGATCGACACCGTCGGTCTGCACTCCTTCAACCGCTCGATTGGTACAATTCAAAATGATTAGCAGCCGAGTAAACTGCTGACGTTGGCATGTTGGATTCGACCGCCAACAACATGTTCATCAATTCGGGATGAACCTTGTCACCGAAAGGATGTTTTCACTCAACCTGTTGCACCCCTACTCCGTGGGTACAAAATCTTACAAGCTGCCTTCATGGTCTTGCCACGGCGTTACTTTCCCCAACGCATTTTGACCATCCTGGAAGTCCACAGCCAAATCCAACGAACAAATATACGAGGAACAATACGACTACAATGAGGAGAGCCATGAGTCGCATATTTTTCCACCACTGCACATCTGTCAACGTCGAAGGTTTCAAAAATGTAGAGGGAAATACATACCATTGCTCGTCTCAATCCACGGCTCCGCACTCTAAAGTCATGAGCACTTCCACCTAACCTATCCGTCTTATCCACCAAGAGGTCAATCCTCTCACCTCTCTCCAACAGACTCTCAATATTCTTGCTCATGATACCCTTCACATTATCAATCTCTCCCTGAACATTCGAGATCGCATCCTCCTTCCCCGCCTTCGTAGTTCCGTATTCGACCATCAGTTTCTTTAGCTCCGAGTTGAAGCTCCCCGCACCATAACTATCCATCTCTGCGAAATCGGTCGCATCACTCGGGAATTGTGCCAAGAATCTATTCTTGATTTCAACGAGAAAACCGAATGGGATCCGCCGACCAAGACTGGAGTCTGCGATCACAAGGTATGTAAGGCCACCCGCAGACGCTTGCGAAGAAGAATATTCGGAGGGTGCGGAGGCGATGTAGTGGATGAAGTTGTTGTTGTGGGTATAGGTCAGCTTTTGGGGACTATTATGTTCGATCTTAGGGAGGACAAGAGAGGCGAGGGAGGAGGTTCCCGAACTTGCGGAGCTAGTGTGCTCGGCGAGAATGGTGGTATTATGAGCTATGCAGGAGCTGAGGGTTGTTAGCTTATGACATGTCAAAGGTAAGAGTTTGGGCATACTAGAGGAGAGGAGTCGGAGATGTTGATGAAGAAGCCATGATGGGGGACGGGGGGAATGGGCTTGTGCTGTCGCTTCCAATTGATATGTCGGTTGCTTGTGCTCTCCTATCGCAAGATCTCGTTGTTCGAATAGCGCAGCCTCTTGAAGAAGCTGTTGTTGACGATTGAAGTTGGTGAGATGGGATGAAATGTTATTGTTGTTGTTGTTGTTGCAGCGGATCCTGCCTACCTGCTCAATGACGTTCGTCCAGCCCCGGCAGATCCTCGGGCTCGCTAAGACCACTCCACTGCTAGGGGGTCGAGAAAGAAGGGCCGATTTTGATACTACTTGAAACACCAAGCAAATATATTTCTACTTAATATTTTGTTATTTAACCACAACGACCAGAACAACTGTATACGTGACAGATACCTTTCGTCCCGTTTCTGGACACGTTGGGCAACAAATTATTCTTAGAACTAATAAATACCTCTAGAGCCGCCTTGCTTTGTACCCGATATTCCGGGTAAATTGCTTTGCAGGGCAATTTTGATTACGGAGTAAAAGTCATGGCTGGATACAACGCGGATGAGGTAAGCGCCACTTAGCTAAATTTATCCCTAAAAGTGTTTTATATTCTGACTTGATATCTTTATCTCGCTCCTTAGGGATTTATCGTCTTTGGTCCCCTTGCAACTAATCAAACTGGTTTCTAATGATGTCTTGGCCATAGCGCTTCCGTTAGCTGAACAGAATGTTTTAGAGTATGTTAGTACGACATTATATTCTGAAGTCTTTAATAGTATATATAGCTACACTAACGCTTTTGAGCGGCTCGAACTTACTATTAGCGAGCTGTTCTTTACTTGTAGTGCGAATTCGCTGCTCGTGCCTTCGCTAGGATTAACGATTTATACTATAGAAGGCCAAATCCTAATATTATGCAAAGCACGGGAATCCGTTTATAACAAAAACTCGAAACGAATAAATCTAAAGACGTAGGTTTATAGAACCTAGTTCGAATAGTATAAATCGTTAATATAAACTCAAAAGAATATATATTCAAATAATAGTAATAGTTTTAATAAAAAGGTTATTTATAGATATTAATATTTAGTATAAAACCTAACTATATAGTATACTTAGCATTATATTATATAACTTCTGTAAAACGTAATCTCTTAAAACTACCCCTTTATATTTGTCTCCCCTCTAAATAAAGTAGAATTATTAATATATAAGGTTAAAGAAATAACTCTCTTAATTAGTAAGAGAGTATAATATATTCTTATTATAATAGTAATAATTTATACTCTTTAGTAATAAGTTATATAACTTAAAAGCGCGTATTAAATTACTTCGAGAAGATACTTTTACTTAAGTATATCTTTTTAAGTTTCTTATACTTTTAACTCTAAGAATTAATATCTTTTCTTTTTATTACTCTATTAATAACTCTATTAACTCTATTAATTTATACTTTTCCTAACTAATTAGTAATACTCTTTTATTACTTTTAGCGTTCTTAAAATAAAAAGTATTAAGATATCTTTTTATACTTTAAAACTCGATTTCTCTAACCTTATTTTTCTTTCTTTTCTCTCGACTTTGACTTTTACCTTAATATATAATAATAAGTTATTATAATAACCTTTAAGTAAATAATTTAAGAGTTTTATCTCCTTTATAATCGATAATTCCTAATCTCTTTTAGCTTTGAGTTATACTTAATTCTAATGCCTTTTATAGTTTACTTTTAATATATTTTTCTAGTAGCGCGCTACTAAGCTTTTTTTATAAATCTGAGTTTTTATTACTTAACTCTAAGAAGCAATTACTCCCTTTCTAGCTTATAGTCTTACTAATATACTTTTTAATTTCTGACCTTATAGTTGTAAAGTCTTCTTATTTCTATTATTATTATTTCTTTTAAGTTATTTAAACTTAATAGCTATTTTATACTTCTTTAAAAGTCTCCCTTCTCCCTATTTCTTTATTTTAAAGTTCTAGTAACTAATAACAATAGTAGTTTGCCTCTTATAAGCTACTTCTTTCTTTCTCTTCTTATTAACGCTTAAAAGTCTTCTTTTCTTAATATATATTTTACTATTACTAACCTTTTTTGCAATTAAATTCCCTTTAAGCTTATAGTCTTAACTTGTAACTTAGCTTATCTTAAGAGCCTTTTTTCTCTTTTTATTAAAACTTAACTAATACTTTATTTTAATATTACTCCTTTAACTCTCTTTTTATTAAATCTCTTTCTTATTTTTATTCTAATAATAAAAAGTATTAATACCTTTATTTAAATAAAAAGTATCTTTATAATATTATAATACTATATATAACTAAGATAACTTAAGTTAAAAGAAAAAATATATAAAGGTTAATATTTCTATAAGGCTTTAGTTAAACTCTTATTACGTATTATAACGTTTAGACGCTCTTTTTAAGAGTTTTAAAAAGATTTATTCTCTTTAAAAAAATATTATACTTTATTATATAATTTCCTTTAATAAAGCCCTTATTATATATATTTATAATAAGGTTAAGAGCCCTTAGTACTAAGTTTAATTAAGTGTCTTCTAGTATTATTACTTATAATACTTTTTAAGTTTTTCTCTAACTTTTAATATTTCTTTTAATTATACTAATAACTTTTTTTAAGTTTCTTTTACTTTTAAGCTAAAAGAAGGCCGCAATACCTTTAAATTATTATTACGTTTTTTCTTTCTTATTATATAATGTTTTTGCGATTTAATTCTTACTTTACTATTCTATAGCTAGTATTCGGCTTAGGTTTAGAAAATATACTCCCTTCCTTATCCTTTCTTAAGCCCTAACTACGCCCCTTTTATTAAGTAATATATAAAGACTTAAATTAAGAAGAATTAAGTCCCTTATAAACACGTAGCTTCTCTAAAGTCTAATTTCTTAAAAAGTAAGTCTCGTAATATCTTAACTAAAAGGCCTAATAATAAAGAATCGGTTATAATTTATAATAAGTTTTCTATTATAGGCCTTATATTATAGACCTTACTTAGGTATAATAAAGAATCGGTTATAATTTATAATAGAAAACCTATTATAGGCTTTATATTATAGACCTTAGCTAGCTATAATAGAGAATCGGTTATAATTTATAATAGAAAACTTATTATAGGCCTTATATTATATACCTTACCTAAGTATAATAGAGAATCGGTTATAATTTATAATAGAAATTTTAGAAAACTTATTATAGGCTATTCGCTTTTAAAGCCTTTATTTAATTTAACTAGTCTAGTATTTTTAATACTCCTTTACTCTAATCTTACTTATTATCTACTTTTCTAAGCCTAACTTATAAGGCGAGTCTAACTCTAAATTTATATAAAGCGTAAAAGATATATAAAAGTAATACCCTATATAAAATCTAGAATAATTTTACTTTTAAAAAAGTATTATCGATATCTAGATTTAAAGTATTCTCGTATAGCTCTTATAATATATAACTAAAATAGCTCGATAACAAAAGGAAACTATTTTTAATAAAGTATATAAAAGTATATATAATAAGGGTAACGACGCAATTAATTAAGTATTCCTTTTTATATACTAGGCCTAATAAAACTAAGGCCAGGGTAAAAGTTAGTTTAAGGGTATTTGTAAACGGCCTTAGTAATATAATATACACTTATATTATAGACTTTACTTAAGTATAATAAAGAATTAATTATAATTTATAATAGAAAACTTGTTATCGGCCTTATATTATAGACCTTACCTAAATATAATAGGCTTTTTATTATAATATTATAATAGAAATACGGTTCTAAGCATTATATTAGGCATTTTATTATAATCAATACGAAATTCGTTAGAATACTATAATAAAAACTTAATTAAGTATTTAATAATTAAAAAACTTAGCGAATATTTAAAGAGTATATAAATAACCTAAGTTCTATTATAATATTATAATAAGAACCTATAACTAAGGCCAATAATCTTAATATTATTTAGCTATAATAAAAACTTTATTATAATAACTTATTATATAGTTTACTATTAATTACTTAATATAATATTAGTCCGACTAGGGCTTTTTATATAATATTATATTAAAAGAATATTAGCTTACCTTTTATACTTCTTTTATCTTTTATTATTATATATAAAAGATATAGACCTAAGCCTAATATAATATTACTAAGATAATATCCCTATAAGAACTTAAGGTATTACGCTTAAAGGTATTTTACTTTATAATTAACGCTAGATTATTCTAACGAGATCTAGGTTATCGCTTCTTTTATAAAGCTATTTACACGTTATAACGACATATTAAAACTTTATAATATTGCGTATTATAATTTGTTTATATCTTTCTTTCCTTTTAAATTCTCTTTATTAAATAATAAATACCTCGCTATCTAGTCTTTCTTTAAACCCTCTCCCCTTATCTAAACCTTATAAGTTATTTCCCTTTTTATTTCTATTATCCGCTTAATAATAATAGTCCTCTTACTAGGCGATCCTCTTACTAATCCTTTTCCGACCTTAATATTATTAACGCTAAAAACTATATATTTAAGTACCTCCTTATAAGTAACTAATATTACTTACTTTAAACTAAAGAGTTTTTTAAAATATATTCTAAGTATAAGTTCTAATTACTTTAGATAAGTTTAGACTACTAAAGTAGACTTAAATAGTTAGGCTATATATAAATAGTATTTTAAGGAATAATTAATAGCGGGATAGAAATAGTTATAAGGGGACTTATAGCCTAATTAAATAAATATACTTTCTTAGAAATAATAAGTATTAGATACTTACTTAATTAAAACCTTTATTTAGTTATATACTCTATTATATATCTCTAATACTTATTTACTTTTTAACTTTTTTCTTAACTTACTTTTTTTCCGAGGATTCTTTCTTTAAACTAGTAATAATATTCTTCTTTTACTTTTTAAATAAGAGTTCGTCCTTTATACTAGCTTATAAATACTTGCCCTTTAATTAGCTCAAGACTTTACCCTTAGTTATAAGCTTTATTAAAGTTAATACTTACTTTTAAATTAGTACTTACTTTTTTGTTTTTAGTTAGAGTTACTTTATTAACTTGTTTATATATAATAGCTTCTTTATATAATATTAATACTATTAATAAGTAAGAGAATATTTCTTACTTTAGGCTAGTTCTAGCGTTATATTATTATCTAGGGTAGCTTACTTAATTATTAGGGGCTATACTTTCTTTTTTGTCTTTCCCTTCTTTTTTGTTTCTAGTATTTTTACTAAGCTCTAGCCTTTTGTCTCTAGCGTTTTTACTAAGTTCTAGCCCTTTGTCTTTATCTCTAGTGTTATATCTTAAGATATAAGCGATAATAGGGGTATAATACTTACTAGTAATAATAAAGTAGCGAATTATAAATATAAGTAGTTATTAATAATATCTTTGTCCTATATAACTATAGACTTAATAAAGCCTTTAGTTTTCTTAGGTTTTATTTTCTTATCTTTTATAACCTTAAAAGGTAAGGCGAGTTTAAGTTTCTTTAAGGGATTATATATAACTAACTATATAAGTAAAGGCTAAAAGCTATAAGACTTTAACTAACTATTATAAATAAAGTAATAAACCTTTATATTATCTCTTATTATATTAAATAATTCTCGTATTACTATTATAACTTATATTAAGTAAGTATAATAGACGATTCTAATAAGTCTAATCTTACTTTTGCGTATAAAGCTTAAATATCTAAAGAATCCGTTATTTCTATTATAATATTCTTTTTAGTAATATTTTTCGGAGGGTTAGTATTTATAGTAATAAAGGTACTTATATTTATAAGAATAAAGGTTTTGCTTTTAAGTAAGCCTTATAAGAAAGGGTTAGTAGGGCGATAGCCTAAATTTAGTATAACGCGCTTTGTTTGGGTATAAGACTTAGACTTAAATATTTACTCTCTAGATTCTATAATCTATATTTATCTTATAAGCCTAGAATTATATTATTTGTATTTTTATTATTAATAAACCTTATAATAGCTATTACTAATAATACTATAGCTATTAAGGCGCCTTTCTTTAGGGCCTTACTCTAGTTTTACGAATATCCTATATAGTATATTATACTAAAAGACTCTTAGGCTCTACTAATAGCTATAAGCTCTTAAGGGCGTTTTTAGATAGTATTATTTCTACTAGTCTCGATATTATTAATATAATAAGAGCTTTAGAAGCTACGATAAATTAAGTAGTATATAAGGCAATAGTATAAGGCTACTTAATAATACAATCGATAATAGTTCGAGTTTAAAATAAATTAGTTAATAAGAGAATTATAAGCTTCTTTAATATTATATTAGAGTATATATAAAATATAAATAGCACATAGTTAAGGTCTCCCCTTAATTAAAAGAAGCGCTTTAAATATAGCCCGTTATAAGCAAATAACTCTTATACTCTTAATTTTATTCTAGTTACCCTTTTACTACTAGAGGCTAGTTAATATTAGGCTAATTAGGCCTCGGATAACTTAATATATAATAATACCCCTACTATTATTTTATAAGTAATACTAGCTATTATTCGAAAACTATAAAGTTTACTTATAGTAACTATAATTATAAACCTTTATAACGTACTTCGAGGTGCCCTTACTAAAAGTAATCTAGAGAAATATACTTTAAGAGGTTATTAGAGTGCCTTTACTATATAAGAAGACCTTACGGTTTATATACTTTAGTATTAGGCCACCTAAGTAACTAGGATATAGTATTATACTAATAGCTTATAATAGCTTAAACTTACTCGAAGTAATATTATATATTATTTTTGCGAGAATAATATTTATCTCCCTATTAATAGTATTATTACTTTTATAAAAAGCGTAAATTTATTAGATATTATCTAACTATTATTAGACTTATAATTACCCGTAAACTCGAAGTACTTTCTCCCTTATATATAATATAAAGACTCTCTTATCTAAGTATAATTATAGAAATTCCTTATTAATCGACTACTCCTTACCCTTTACCTTTATAACTTTAATAATATAAGCGAGAAGCTAAGTATATATAAGCTAATAAATCTTATATTCTCGAGATATAGCGAGTTAAGATCTCTTATATAAGTAAAAACCCGCTACGCTTATTAGGGCTATGTTTTTAAAGTTAATATAAACTATTTTACTCTTGTTATAAATTAAGGTACCTGGGAAAGTATTAATCGTTTTATATATTATAATAATATAATAAAAGGGGGGGTAATTTAACTAGTTATAATTATATTTTAAGATTATATAAGAAGGAAAAATTAGTAGTTAGTTATATTAATTTATATTAGGATTATATAAGTTAAGAGATAAGTTAAAAATCTTAATTTATCTATTATCTCTATTTAATCTCTCTTTATAAATCTATAATTTTTATCTACTTATATCCCTATTATTCTTAAATCCTTTTATATTAACTAATTAATATTAATATCTACTCTTTTATCCTCTTACTTAATAGGGTCGTCTAATATAAAACTATTAGGGAAAAGCGAGTTTTAAACTACTAGGGTTCTTAAAATTAAGTAGGTTCTTTAGTTAGTATTTATTAAAAAGTTAGTAAGAGCTTTTAAGTAAGAGAGGTATTAACTTATAAATATAACGCTTTACGCAAAGAGGGGTAAGAGTCTTAACCGGGCTAAAGCGGAGTCAAAAGATAATTACTATAAATTAGAGATTAAATAGCTAGAGTAGTCGACCTTATATACCTTTAGAGACGATTTTAAAGAGCTTAAGGCCCTTATATAGTAATAGGTAAACAATTTCTTTAACGAGCTAGCGAAACTAATTATATTAGTTTATAAGAGCCGGGATTAATATAAGTATTATCTTATATTATTTATTAGCTCTTATAACTCTCGAGAGCTAATATTAAGTAAAGTAAATATAAGTAAGGTAAATAAAGGTACCGGGGTAATAAGACTAGTAGCTAGTAAAAAAGTTATTAATAAAAGCGAATTTATAATAGAAAATATAATAAGTAATATAATATAGTTTAGTTATGAGTTTAGAGATATAATATAATTTAATTATAAGTTTAAAGATATAATATAGTTTAGTTATAAGTTTAGAGATGTTTTGTTATAGTAAAAAGGATGCGTATCTAGGTTTTGGTATATTAATATACCGAAACCCTAGCGCGGCCTATTGCGTAGCTTATTACCTAGTAACGCACGGATTAGTACCCTATAAAATAAATATATCGCGCTCTTTATAAACAAAGCTATTCTATACTTTGTCTATTCTTTATCTATTTTATACTTCGTTTGTTTTTATCTATTTTATATTATACTTGTTTTATATTAGTACTTACTATTTTATCTTAGTATACTATACCTTATTATTGTTTAGTATATCTAGAACTTAATATAACCTCCCTTATAGCCCCTTCTTCCCTTTTTTTAATCTTTTATATATCGTTTACTATGTTTTTATATATATTAGTAATACTATTTATAGTAAAGGCTAGCTTTAGCCTTACGCTAGCCTTAATAATACTTAGTATTATATTTTCCGACTTAAATAATAGCGATACTTTACTAAACAAAATACTTTATTTTATAAATTTTATTTATTTGGTTATAAAGGCAATAAACATTAACCTAAACTACTTCTTATAGCCTAACTTTACTATTATAACGCTATTAAAATTTACTCTTAACCTCTCTTCCTCTCTAATTACTAATATAAGTAACTTACCCTTCTTTAGTAAAAATCCCTTTATTAGCCCCGCTTTACCCCTTTAATCTTTTAATCTTAAGTTATAAGAGATTATTAATAAGTATAATTTAAAGGGAAAAAAACTATTAGTAAAGCCCCTAAAAGACGCCTTTTATATAAATAGCTCTTTTTTTAAGTAAGTTAATACTAGTTTTATTATTAAGTAGCCCTCTCTTAGCTTTAAGGCCAAGGGATAACTTGACTTAAACTTAAAGCTAAAGCTAAAAAAAAAAGAAAAGAGAACGATAAAAGAAAAGAAAAAAGTAAAAAAAGTAAAAAAAGTAAAAAAAGACAAAAAAGAGAATAAAAATGCCTCTTGCCTATTTTAAATAGCCTTTATACTTATAGTAAGTATTACGACTATTTAAAAGTTAAAACGTACCTTTAAAGATACTCTTATTAACCGAGAGTTTACTTTTACTAAAAATAATATTATCTTATAAATTTACTTTATAATAGCAAAAGTAAAGAGTATCTCGCGCAAGTTATTTAATAAAGTATTTAATAACCTTAGGGCCTATTATACCTTAATCATCGCTAAGATATATTATATATTAAATAAATTCGATATACTAATCGGGCTAACTATTACGGCTAGTAAGCTAGCTAAGGATATTACTCTCTCTAATAAGCTTTGCGAGTTTTATATTATATATTATAATATTACTTATTAGTCGACGTCTTATACCTTAATAGTTTATTAAATACTATAACTTATTAAGAAGTTTAAAATATATAACTAATACTTAGTTTTTAGTAATAAAAAAGTATTAGTAGCTATATATAATATCGCTAGTAACTTTAGGCTAAAGTAGGGCTAGGGCTAGTAATTAGTAGTCCTTATATACCTTATAAGCTACTTAGGCCTTCCTTGTAATAGGCTTTAAAACTAGCTATAAGAGGCTTAGTATATATATCTTATTATAATTATATTTAATATAAGTATCTTCGCTTTAGTACTAAAGGGCATTATATACTTATAAGTCTTTTAATATAAGCTTATACTAAAACCCCCCCTTCCTACCCCTTCTCTTACTTTAACTACTTACTAACCTTTTTATAATATATTAAGAATAAGAGTTTAAAAGTTATAAATTCTCTTTGATATCGCTAGGTACGTTAGCTTACTTAAGTATATTACTTTAATTTATATTACTATATAACGTTATATTATAAAACCTATTATTAATAACTAGTATATCGAGACCTTAGGTATAAAAAGTATTACCCTTGCCTATAATAATATAGCCTTACTTGAGATAATAAGCGCTAAAGAGAAAGAAGAGGGTAGAGATACTAATATTAAGATAGGTAACGTAATAAATATTAATAAGTACTAAATAGAGGAATTTTAAGTACTAGTCGATATTAGCAAGTAAGAAAAGTCTAGTATAGATAATAATAATAGGGGTAATAGTAATAACAAGACTAATAGTTACGAGACTAATAGTTATAAGACTAATTACTAGAGTTTATCCCCTTAGAATACATTATAGTATCTTTTATAAGTTTCTTTTCTCTTTTAGTATTTTATCTTCCCTAAGGCTATATAAGCTTAGCTAGTGTTTATAGGGCTTACTTATCTAAGATATTCTATTATTTAGATTTTCCCTTATAGATTAATATAAATATTAGTCCTCTTTAGACTTGCTTAGGCTTAAGCGTAATATAATAAAATAAAAACCGTATTTCTTAAACCTTAGTATATTTATATAATATATATTTATCCTTTACTTAAGATTCTAATAAGCGTAGATAAGGTAATAAGAAGAAGGGAGCCTTATTCTCTTATTAATTAAGATTACTTTAGTAAAAGCCTAAGATTATATATTACTTTTTCTTTATATTTTTATAGTTATTATAGTTATAGTTATTATAAGCACTTAGTTATATATTCTTATTATAAGCTAGTATTACTCCGCCTCTCTCGATATAAATAAAATACTCTTTCTTTTATAACACTTATCTTAGGGTTAGGGTTAGGGTTAGGGTTAGGGTTAGGGTT